>OW388300.1:32279433-33559222 GCA_936450465.1 Gibbula magus
ACACTGAAAGTTTAAAACACAATAGTTATAACCACGTGCATGTACAATCACAGAACATGACGCAATGTATGTCACGTATTAACACCTGGTTCCTGCCCAATGTCTTCATGACATAATTCATTAGTCAGTAAATGTTACACAAGGATAACGGAAACGCTTAACAATATATACACAGGTCTAGACGACAATTCAATTGCTAAATGAGGGGTAATTAGTTATTGTCGCGACAGCGCAGTGGTCACTCAGCTATGAAATCAAGTATTGAGCCGCGGAGAGAATACTTAACGAATGGTTACGTGATAATATTTGTATGCAACGATTGAATAGAATTTGGTATCAAACGAACGAAAGTGGGTAAAAAAGTAGTCAACATAAAAAGCAGCTGATCGGAAAAACGATTATGAATAGCCATCAGTAAAAACAAAATAGATCGCCAATCTGTGGGTGTCTACACATACATGGTATACGCCAATACACATAAAACAAAAATCATTTTGTTTAAATAGTATTTCATCAAAAATTGTTTAACACCAACAAGCAACGAAAGCGTCACCGGAATGTTTGAACGATATGTTATCACACATATGTGTAACCAACTCGATCATTGTTATTTTGACTTTGGCCATAATTGATATCTGGTATTTTGGCAGCAATACTGAATGACTCGACCAATAAACTTCTTGTCAAACAAAAGATGGAAGCTTTCGAAAAATCAATGAGGTAAATGACATCATCGGTCAGAAGTCGCTGTTATACATATAAATGTATTCATAAACATTTCCATGACTGTTTCTTTCAGGTGTTTTATAATTGCACATTTACCCGTGAACAATAAACACTGTACAATTGACATATATGATCAAATTACAAAATCTACATAGATGTTATCTCTTCTTCTTAAAGGTATGCCCGACAGGTGATTATACATACTCAAATCGCATATAAAATAATGCAACTATATCGGCAAAACTGATCACATAATCAATACTGCAACTCTAATGTCTTCTTGTTTTATTTCAGTTACACTGTTTTAGTTGTTATGTCTTATAAAACTGGCTCGTGAGATTTTCACTGGGATTGATAAGTCATCTTTATTTCCTCCATAAGTATAAAAAAGGTTGTGCACACAAATAATTGATGTACAGTTTTGTAAAAAAATATTTGAAAATGAAAAAGAGTCATATACCCAATAACATCACTTTCTCTCATTGTGCACATGTGTCCTGTCTAAATTACCCAGTGTTGTCCAAGAACCGGGCAAATCATGGTCAGCAATTATTCCTTCTACGTATTTATTTCCTAAATTCTACAAAATCAAATCATCTGTCTTAAAAAATGTGTATGACATGTATTGACATGGTGATTTTCACGATTTGATTCGGCCGTCTTAAAATTTAAACACCCAGCAACTACAGAGAAGTTTTAACGAGTAATAACTTTCATAACACCATAATTGATACTCTCTCCTGAATAAACAAGGAATACAAGTAATGATGAATAACGATGTTCATAACTTCACACAAACTTGCATGTTAATATTGTTTAAAATGACACTATAGTTATGCCATGTTCCGTTCTGACTCTTGACTTTGTGGACGACAGTGCTGTAGAAGGGGTGGAGGACAATTGCCACCCGGACAATTCCCACCCAGACAATTCCCACCGGCCAATTGCCACCCGGACAATTACCACCTAGGACAATTCCCAACTAGGATAATTCCCACCCAGGACAATTGCCACCCTTAAAAAAAAGGAAATTTTGAGACATTACTCTAAGAAATTAATCAAGGCTTGGCTTGGCTGACAAGTTGAGCTATTTAATGAGTGTTGTGACAAGGCAAACATTTGAAATTGAGTTGAGTTGATCTTTTCCACAGTATAAACACACCTCTGTTTAGAAGTTAATTTTAATCCATGGATAGATTATAAAATACAATAATTGTGATTGAATTGAGTTGAGCTACTCCACTGCTCAAACCTATTGTATTCTATTTTACATGTATTTCTAATAAATTATAACAGACTATATAATCTGGGTTGGTATGACATATTGTTCATTCCACTATGGATAACCAAGTTCAGTTTGTGAAGTCAGAAAGGGGAGTCAACAAGGTTCATTTTAAGGGTCACCGGTATGTTAGACACAAGGAACTGAAGAATGGAGTAGTTAGTTATCATTGTGAACTGAGAAGAAAGGGACATTGTAAAGTGTCTATCAAAGTCCTTGATGACCAGTGTGTTGGAACATTGCATGAACACACACATGCACCTGACCAATTCTTATCTGAGGTGAGTCGTGTTCTCATCTTTTTTTCACTTGCATACTATGGTTTGAAAATTTATGAACAAAATAATTGTCACTATATCTCTGTAATGCAAACTAAGCACATGACAGTTTTGAATTTTATTAACAAAATAAATACCAGCTATGTCTCCGTAATGATGTGATCCTGTCTCGATCATGATTGATTATGAGAGAGCAATATGGAATGCTGCTTTTGCTGAATTCCCTGATGTCGCAGTGAAGGGGTGTTTTTACCATTTGAGTCAGAACATCTTCAGAAAGGTTCAGAGCTCTGGTCTGCAGACAGAATGTGTCTAGTGCAGTCCAGTGCATCGTAGTGCTTTAGCATTGCTAAAGAAAGAATGTTAAGTACAAGAAGAATGAATTTTATATTTTGTTTTTGGGGTGGCAATTGTCCTAGGTGGCAATTGTCCTGGGTGGGAATTATCCTAGGTGGGAATTGTCCTAGGTGGTTATTGTCCGGGTGGCAATTGGCCGGTGGGAATTGTCTGGGTGGGAATTGTCCGGGTGGCAATTGTCCTAGATCCCTGTAGAAGGTATACATAAAGTATCTGAACACAGGAATACATTGAAATGGTATGCGTTGTTAAAGTTTGAAAAACAAATAACAAATCAGGTAGTAAAATAAATTTGGACCGAATACGGCAGATTTCAGTTTCACAATAAAGTATGATTAAACTTCTGCTGTACTGCCGACACGCAGACAATGTCTACAATCACGGTCAATCCCTGACCGCGGTTTGTCTGTAATCTGAATGCAGTTGACCGCGGTCTGACTGCATTCTGAATGCAGTTGACCGCGATCAAACTGCAGTCAGAATGCGTGTGACCGCGATCAGACTGCAGTCAGAATGCGTGTGACCGCGATCAGACTGCAGTCAGAATGCGTGTGACCGCGATCAGACTGCAGTCAGACCGCGGTTTTCAGGTAACTAATTCTGCAAGGGTCTGTAGTTCTTCACGACGCAGTGTACGGTAGATAGTAATAGATAAGCTTCATAAACGTAGGGCAACAATGTCTTAAGACGCCACCTCAACTAAAACAGTATTTTTGAAACAATCATATTTTGTTAAAAGCGTGTCATTAAAATCGTTGTACATGGCACAAAGAATATGGTTTATACAAGGTTTAGCATTTTGAAATTCAATCTATCCGATATTTCATTGAGATTGATATGATGAAAACGGTCGTGTGTAATATTCATCAACCATTAATAGTTTGACGCGGAAATTAGTTGTCTCTCGACAACATTATTAGTACAATATACTACCAGAATAACCTACATGTATAAAGTCACACCATAATGTCTTCAGCACACCATTATTCAATAATTACCAATTCTTTTTGGGATGGATTTACACTCAAATGAATATTTTAGGATTTTGATTGTTGTGTTCAATACTCTATATGGCTATTTGTTAAAATGTTTCATAACGCTGTAAAATGCTAGAACATAACCTTGATCTTTTGGAAAAACTATGGAAATAGTTTTGCATTTAATATTTACGGAAACAACGGTGTTAAAAGGATATGAAATTGGTTACTAGCAACAAATATTAAGGTTACAACGAATTGTATCTATACATCGTCATCCACCAGAAAGTACAAGCTCAGAAATATAGGTCATGGCAGGGCTTATGGTACGTAAGGAGAATCTATATTTCATCCATGTTGCATTAGTTACACAATTAGATGGATTATCAATGGGTCTTGTTTAGGATGATTCAGTGATCTGCTTATTAGCAGGCAGGACATTATTCTGAGGTCTTTTCAAACAGTGAGATGGACACTCTTGATCCCTGTAATTACATTTCTAGATTTAATAAACTTTTAAAATAGCTAAACATCACTTTGATTGAAGATGGCCGATAAACTACAATGTACTTCAATAAATGCTTTGGTTGAGTTTTTTGTTACATTTGTCAATGTCAAGAAACCAATTAATATGTGTTATTTTACGAGCTTTCATATCCAAGAGGGTATTATATTATATTACATTACATTACATTACATTACATTACATTACATTACATTACATTACATTACATTACATTACATTACATTACATTACATTACATTACATTATATGCAGGCTAAGATACGCCGGGTATTAAAGTTTTCAAAATGGCCATGGAATTTACAGTTTATTTTAAATAGAACATGCGTTTTGATTGGTTGACGGTACTTCTTTACTACTATTCAAGAAATGGTAAACAATTTGAGCTTAATCACATAGATTAACATTTCACATGTCACACGTCAGTAAACCATAGACAATCATGTTCAATCTGTTTCCGAGGCCGTATTTACAGTACTAAACTTGCGAGGCGAAGCAGCATGCAAGATTGGCCGGCTATAGTGTCGTGACGTCATGGCTGTATGACCAATACGACATTGTTTACAAGATAAACGAGTTGTTTAGTATGTCAGTAAACCATTTTGAGAATAAAATTCAACAGTTTTTTCAGATTATTTCTGAAGAAAGAGCGCAAGTTGCAAACTATTGCGTGTGCATCTTGAAGGTGTGAGAGAGTTTATGAATGGCGTAGGAGTACATTTTGTTTTTTACTTTTTACAGTCTAATCAAAGATAGTGAATTCCCGTCTTGTTTTTCGATTTTTACGCATTAAAATTATCTTGGGTAAGAAAAACAATAACCAACTCGGTGCTCGGAATTGCGAATTATCTGTCTCACGTCTCTCGCAACTCGTTAAATATTCCTATGATATACGATAGCTGACAATTACTATATTTTGATTGGAGATCAATGTCTTATTGTCGTTAGCACTCTTGCAAAGAGAGTTAATTCACTAAATTGTTTGAATGATTGAACGCGTTCGTCAAACATTTATTTCAAAGTATAAAGCGCTCATGAATCTCCGTATGATGAATTTATTTCTAGGGTGGCAGTGCTTAACCAAATAACCTGATAAATTTAATATGGAGATGATTAATATCAATAATGTTGTCATAATATCTAACTAAACATGGTATCAAAGTAGCTAACACTGACTAACACTTATTTAATTCTGATAACATCTATGAATTGAAATTGTTCAAAAATAAACGCTCATTAATACTATGTTTTATATAGTTGTGTGATCAAGCTGCAGAAATAAGGAAATGTGATCCACGTTAACTCCTATCCATGTTATGTAACTACTGACGTATTCTTTACACAAGATAACAGAGCAATTTTTTTAAGTAGTCAAGTATGTTTATTCATGTGTTTAGGCCATAGGCCCATGTACATGTACAAATAATAACACATTCCAAGTTCAATAATACAAAGGTTATAACCCTAGGGTTGCATGCCTTTTTAGGAGGCTGTGATACACATATTTACAAATATTAAACATCATAACATCTTTGTCTGTCATTTAGAGGCATTTAAACTTAAACATATTTGGGTTAGTACAAAAATAGGGTGGAAAATATTGTTTTCTAAGATCACTATATTTTTCACATACAAGTAAAAAATTATATTCATTTTCCACGTCTAAATTACAATGTGGACATATTCTTAAACAGTAATCAATACTGGACCATCTGCCTTCATTTGCTTTTTGTCTTAGTAATCCGGCTCTTAATCTTATATATACATTTCTATATTTTCTCACGGTTATTGCAGTTAAATATTTTTCTGGAGACAAAAGGCTTTTATACTCCTTATACAATCTATATCTTGTACTATTATGGAAAACACTAGTCCATGACTGATAAAACATATTTATAGCAACATCCTTAAATCTTTTAAGAAATAACAACTTATTGCCAACTGATTGACTAATCCACACAAAACCAATTAACATAGTGTAGTATTGTATTTCCCATATGTGTTATTCTATTTCCACCATATTATGTTGAAATAAAAGCCCGCATAATGGTTTTTATCCTGTTTTATGAGCAGATAATACTACCGGTCTCAATTCGAAATATCATTATTTCTGAATAATGTTCCAATTAAATCCATTTGGATCTAAAAGAGTCAGCTAAAAGAAGAAATTATTCCACAGCATTCAATTTTAAAGTTACTAATTGCAACATGAGACTGTTTTCGTCTAGACTAAGCATATCTGTTACATTTTTTACTGGGCTTGCTTTGCAGAAAATAGAAAGTTAATTGCAGCCCGACGGCAAAATTTGTTGTTTGAAATCGTACAGCCACAAGTTTCATTGCATTATATTGTAAAACTATTTTTAAACTTATTTAATTGTTTTTTTCCGAATAAAACCGCATTCCTTGACAACGTATTCAACAAAAAATGTGATTAATTTGTGTGAATTAATAGTATGCAGAATATATAAAATAAAAATGTAATAAACAGGATAAACTGTTGGAAATCTGGAAGAATGACATTATAAGGGAAGAAAATAAAAGTGTTAAATTGTGGATGAAAAAAGAAGATTGGTTGATAAATCTGGCTTTGGCAAGACAATCAAATGTACAGAAGAAGAAAGGAAACATTGCATACAAAGGACGTAAGCCGGTCGGAAACCACAGATTTCGCAAGGAGAGAGGAAATCGTAACCGAAGACCACTTGAAGTTCCAAACAGAGACAAATATATGGATCAAACTGATTATCATCACTACGAATCAGATGGGTCCTTCTCAATAGAGGGGAGGAATCAGTCCCCAGTGTTATCATCAACTGAGGACTTAGACCAAACCAACACAAGTGCAACCGACCAAACCACTGTGTCACCAACAGAAACAACAAACATTGACTTTAATAACACCTCTTTAGATTCCTCTCCAAACACCATGAAAAAAGGTCTTTGGAGTAAATTTGATTTTATAAGAAGAACTTTTTCAAGAAGCACAAAATCGTATACTCCCCGAAACTACATGTATGCGAGAAATGTCAATTATGCAATTGAAACAAATGATCAATTCATTGACTGTGGGCCAGGATGTGAGACCTGCAATGACTCAAATTTTAATCCCTCGTAAATAGTTTATTGTGTGCTAATCAAGCTAACCACTTGTCACTTACCAATCAATCAACGTCTATTGTACATTGTTTAAGCTACCTATATATTCGCCATGTTGAAAATGCTCCACACTGTTGAAAAGACTTGTAAACAAGTCGAAATGCGACGCATCCAGTCATCATTAAAATGATATCTACAGCAAGTGTCGTCTGAAGTATTTTATTTATATATATATATATATATATATATATATATATATATATATATATATTTATTACTCAACCGTGGTGAGATCACTCATTAGATAACAATGAGTTGGTTACACACATGTATGATACCACCGCGTGCTTCCGTAACGTCATAATCGGCGCGTGACGTCATAGTCGTTTTTAGTTGACGTCACAATGTAAGCCGCGCGACTGCAATAGCGGGTGACCTTTTTGCAAGTAAGAGTCACTAAAAGCGATTTTCTTGCAATTCAGCGCTATTTACATCATTGAGTAATAAATAAAATACTAAACTCGGTCCCGTTTGATAACATGTTTATGAAACTCGTGAATGGCATTGGTATTTAACTCGCTTTCGCTCGTTAAAATACCAAACCATCCACTCGTTTCATAAACATGTTATCAAACGGGACGTCGTTTAGTATTCTATATATATCAGACGAAAAATCTATGCTTTTTTCATATGAAATATGACGACATTTAACCTTTTAGCATTATTTAACGTTAAGCAACGACGAGTTGATTTGTTTACTATCAAAGGACATGAGGTTAAGAAGTTAAATTTAGTTATCAATAAAAGAATGAAGGTATCTGGACACAAAACTGCCATCAGAAACATCCCCTGTTGCACGTAGCATTATGACGTCATTAACATTATGCAATCATAGGCTTTTCAACACAATTATATGACGTCAATGCATTGTCAGTTGTGTTCTCGGTGATGATGACAAAGTATTATGATGTCATTAATATCATTAAGATATTGTTAGTACGTTTATCTGAATCTTACACAAGCAATATAACCATTAACTGTAACTTATAACCATGTCAAAATGATCAACAAAAAAAGATACAGCAACCAAAATGGTTGAAAATAACCGACATATTATGCAAATGTCATGTTTGCCTAGCAAACGTCGTCTCTCCGCAATTGCCCTTACCTTGTCGTAGATAACATTTCAGCACTTTCATAACTGAATAATGATTATTCACCAAATCGCTGATTTGTAACATCATCTTGAGATTTATGTAGACTGAAACAAATCATGAACCTTTGAAGTGACTGGCATAACTACCTACCCCAATGGAGAAACCAATCCTGATTTTGTGATTAATAAAAAGCTTTTTGATTGGCCACCCGCTTCTAAAATCATGACATTAGTTTTGAATATTGAACCATGTAGTAAATATCGGGTTTTCACATTGTGGTCTATGTATAATAATTTTAGATATTGAAATGACAATTTAAGATATTTAGATAGTTGCCCATGGCATGTCAATTTAACATAAAATATTACACTGTAGTTAATTGCTATACATTAATATATATATATATGAATAATATATATATAATTACTACAGTAACTGTTGGTGGGATTTTAGATACACTTCTAACAATTTGTCAGTACATTACATTCAATAAACATTAAATACATCAAAATAGAAATCACTTCAAATGATTAGGAAACATTTTGCAATTTATTTTGAAATTATATGTAAAGAAGTTTACATTTATATAAATATCTGCATCTACCAACATTACATTACCTTGAAGCAATGTCAGCTATGAAGCAATGTCAGCTTCCAGCCTTGCTCTCAGACAAACTCACCATGTACGAGACCTCGCGTATTCTACAGTCTTCAGGTGAAAATCTGCTCCGGATCCAAAGTACAACCTGAAAACAGCTGGAGGACGATCCTTCAGCTTCGTTGCCCGTTCTCTACGGAAATCTCTTCCCTGTTGTCTCAGGAACACTAGAACAGTTCAAACGCGGGCTTCAAAATTACCTTTTTAAACAAGCATTCCCATGATATTCCTGTCCTCTGTGGTTTTATTCTTAGCGAATTGAGTCTTTTGATGGAGAATGCGCTCTATTAAGTGCTATTTATTATTATTTAGGATTCAAATGGAGATGGTGCAACAACAATACATTCCATGATATTCCTGTCCTCTGTGGTTTTATTCTTAGCGAATTGAGTCTTTTGATGGAGAATGCGCTCTATAAGTGCTATTTATTATTATTTAGGAATCAAACGGAGATAGTGCAATAACAATACAGGCCAAATACAAATCCGGAAACTTTGTTAGTTAAAATGCTTGTAGTAAGATCTGATAACTGATGTACAGAAGTACATTGAGACAGCAAGTTCCATCAGCGAATGTCGTACTCTTAATCAAACAGTTGTCTTTTAGAAAGCATCATTTAATTAGGCATAAGGGAATTCAATAAGACATGACCTGCTTTATCGGTTCTTTACTTGTTGGGAAGCAAATGTTTGAATCAAAACTGGGCAGACTTTTCAAACACTTTACAAACAAGATTACTCATTTTGCAAAAACGATAAAGGTTCAATAATAAAATTGATTTTGTTGCCCTCTTTACATTCAAACATTATTAGCAGTAAGTTTGACAAGGTTTCTATTGTAACTGATAATGCAATGCTGTATTTATTTTAAACGTAATATTTGAGTAAATTCCAAAGTAAAACAAGGTTCTGATTAATTGAAAGACGATTGTCATAAGCAAATAAGGCCTCTGAATCTAATCATTAATAGGAAAAGTTTTGTTTAGGTTCAGAAAGGTATTTAAGTAATTACTGAAAGTTTATAAATTTTAAACTTGAATAACCGGCGTAGCCTGCGCAGCCGGTTATTCAAAAGTTTAAATTTCACGTTTCAAACAGGTTATACTCGCGTGGACAAACACATTGTGACATTCATTTCTTATAAATTCAGACTTTAACATTTAGGAAATAAGTTAATATTTTACATTCAAAACTCACTGTAATGATAACTTACTTGATCGCACTGACCTAGATACCAGTCGCATGCACACACAGGCGGATCTCTACTGGATACAAACGCATGCATAAATAGTCCCTAATGAAACAAGGAAAATGAGACACAATTATGAATTTTAAAAACGTTTTTATTAAATATTATTAACAACAATAATATTATTATTATAATAAATGAATGAATGTTAAACATTGAACAGTAGCAAAATGTAAGTTTTGTTGACATAATGACGTACATACCGTTAAACATTTTGACAGCCCATTTGGTGTTTTTAATGGTAGCCTTGCTGTGTCGCTGTGCTTCAAGTTTCTCGAGTTTATCGTCTGATGCGATCATAAATCTTGAGTTTGTTTTTTCATTGACGATAGGCAGAGTTGATTGCTGTAAGTCGTTGTAATTTACCCAATCAGTCGAATTTCCGAACAATTCATCAAAATTGATTGTCGCCAATATGTCGTCATCAACGTTCATTTGATCATCATTTTCTTTATTCATTTGTGACATTTTTGGCCAGTCAATATCAAACAATCCGTAGTCATCCATTTTTACCAGTAGTGACTTTTGTAAGTGTAGCAGACGACTATTACGTACGCTAGTTACTAGGTGAACATGTTTGTTTTGTTTTTTTTAAAAACAGTGTCTGAGTTGAGTAGATTGTAATAATGCTACAACAACAAGGACGTTTTAAAATTGTGTATCTGTAAGAGTATGGTGTTTTATTGTTTGATGTAATTATCAAAAATGATATCTGGAGTGAAGTGACGATCCTCCAGACTGTGGTAAGGCTGGACTCACGGTACTGGGGAATCCCCGAGAAAAGTAGGTCCGGCATGCTTCCCTGTAACTTGCATTTGCTGTAATTTATTTTATGTCAACGTAATTTTTTGGTTTATCGAGTCGTAAACCGGTCATGTTACATCGTTTAGACCAATCAAAATGCAGTATATCGTTTAAAGGTACATCCATTGTGTTGTTGGAGGTCACATTATACAGACGTTATAAATGGTGTTACTTCATCGAGAAGAAAGAACTGCTGCCGAAAACTACCATTTTAATGATGGTAGGCTTAGCATATTGACGATATGAAGGTAAAAGTAGTGATTTCTGATCGAAAACCGGACAATGCACAGCGTGTGGCGCGCGCCAATGAGTCAAACGTAATTTTGGAATCTTATTTATAACAGACAAAAAGACAATTTTGAGTTGATATGTTTAATAGGTCGCATAACCACTGTGCATGTAAATCGGACGTGCAGTTTCGGTTTCTGCACGTTCATAATGATGTTACTCAATTTAGATTGGAAACTAGTAATTATGATATATTTGGCGATTGGGGATAAATATGCAAGCTGAATGAATTTATTTGTATTGTAGACATCACATGTGGTGAGTTGGAACGTATGAAAGCCAAATAAAAATTTAGGAAACACAATGGATGCACCTTTAAATTTCAAAGTCTGAATTTATTTTTTGTTTGATGTTGCCATATTATTTATATTCAACCACTGCGTATATATACAGACATTTGTAATTAGCGTATGACATTTGCAGCATGGAATGCTTATACCAATCCAATATTTACACTGGAAACTTTCATCTCACTCTTCTGATTTCATTTGCAGCAACAGTTTTGCAATGCTTTGAATTCATGAAGCTATTTCAGTCATGAAACGAGCTGATGTAGATTGGAACTTTCTAACTTGATTACTTATCCACACTAGGGCAGAGTTGTTGATCTCTTATCTGAATATGCTAGTCCAATTCTTGTTTTGAGTTATGATTAAGTAAAAAGCTTTTTGATTGAGATCCCCCATCGAAATTTTACCAGTACATTCACTTTAAAATTGAAATATTGCCCTATTTCGAACATATACAAAAGATGTTTACTGACGCTTTTGGTGTCTTCTCTAGTAATTCAAATCTAACATTTAACCGTTTTGAATAATTGATGCAAAAATCGTAAGAAGCAGAAATATCTATGGAAATTCATTAAGGGATAACAAACACATTGTGTTATAAGTTTGTAACTTTTAAATAATTGACGTTATAATGTTGCATATATTTTAAATGCGTTTTCAGGGTTAAGCAGATAAGGTAACCACAACAAGAATTGCATTCAATTCATGATAGCTGCCTTTTCCTGAGAAAACAAACACTTTCAATCGAATGATGTAAAATTTTAAAATGAATGTCTGTTAATGTTATTTGATCTATTTCATCATTCATGTTGCTCGGATATTGAAAAAAAAACCTAGAGACAATGATACTATAGCAATTTTAAATCCAATCAACTGATATGATAACCGATAACAGGGATTCATCAAAATGTGTTCATCGTCTTAGTTCATGTTAATATTTGAAGTATTTGCATCACTTACAAATATTAAACTTGATCATACAATAGATGGTGTTCTCGGCAGGATAAAGGTAACGGATATAAATCCGTTGGGGTCATATACGGATAAAGATGCAAATTACTAGAGGTCAAGAGACAGAACTTCTTTTGAAAATGACGTCACACTTGTTAACATAACGAATGCATGAAATGACTGTACAGCTGATATAGGGTAACACCTTTATTTAAATATACATGCTTCATTTCATATACATTAATTGAGAAATGAGAAAACAAACACTGTACAAAGCATAGTGCGGCAAAATGTATTATAATCAAACAGTGCCAAAAACATGTCCATCGCGAGTTGAAATTCACAGGTAACAAAGGCAGTTTGAGTCACATAATCATCAGTCGAACGTCAATCTCACTGTTCCA
The DNA here is from genome assembly GCA_936450465.1 of Gibbula magus. Classification (NCBI taxonomy): domain Eukaryota; kingdom Metazoa; phylum Mollusca; class Gastropoda; order Trochida; family Trochidae; genus Gibbula; species Gibbula magus. Next base: position 32,292,476 of record OW388300.1, read on the forward strand.
TAATGTGAATAGTGTAAAGGTTTTTATAGAAAAAGCTGCTCAATATTCAGTTTAGCTTTCCGTGTGTTATATGAGTGGCCATTTGCAACCGAGCGGAAGGGTTAGGTGTAATAACGCCTACAGTGACAAACGCATACAGGGATTAATAGCTACAATTTGAGTTGTGACAGCGATACGCTTACCTGCACACAAGTGAACTGTTCCAATCAGTGTGCACTAACAGCTACACAAGAGAGGTAATAACAGAAGCTGAGGGATTAGGGGAGCAAAGAACAAAACGCTTAAGAACAATTGTCATGAAACTGCTATATACTTTAATTTACTGTGTAGGTAAAGCTTTCTCAGTTATTTCCATTATAAATAAGGTTATTTTCAAAATTGGTTGGTTTTCGATTTAAATAATTCATTTGCATATATATCAATACGCGTAGTTAATGAAAGGTTCGAATTTGAAATTAATATTGTCAAGCAGTTTTGCTCAAAATGAATGAAAAATGACATTGTATGATAAAGAAGTTATCATGCTCTTGTGTTTTGGGATGGTAAATATCCTGCATTAGGAATAAACACTATATGTATTTAGATCGCCAAGGCTCGCAAAAAACAATGTTTATTGACCATCCCAAAACACACGAGCATGATAACCTCTATATATTCTTTTGCTTTGACTCGGTAGTGAAAGCCACTGAAACCTATAGTCTCCAAGAAAACAACAGCCTACTTCCCAAACACCTAGTCCAGTACCTCTGCACTTGTAACATGTTTGCCACTTAGTAATGATGTTAGTCAATATAACATTATTTGCTTACTCAACAGCACTTAAGCTGCATTACATCAATCAGTGAGAAAACTTTCCCTGCCTGAGAGGAAATGTTTGACAACTGAATGTGACCTAAAGAGACAGATTATGTGCTCCCTCTTCCCAGTTAATGACTGTCTAACAGTAAGTGAAATAACGATTTTGTAGGAATGTCAGAAGATACTTTTACTTCAACTTCATCCATTTTGTCCAATAAATTACTTAATGTGTTGAATGTGAAATCCTCCGAGTTGAACTTTGTTAATGTGACAACACTGTGCTGTCCTCATTTGACCACACAAGTCAACGACACAGGAATTTGAGGATACCCAAGATCTCAATGTAAACAATGTATATAAAAGTATCCACGCCCCCTCTATACAATAGGCTAAAGGAGCGACACCCGCCATCTTGGCAACTCTTGGTTGCGTTTTCGCACCTCTCGACTCGACCACATTCGTGGCTTATATTTCATAACATACACAACGACATATAACGAAACTTACCGCCGATCCTTTATTAGGTTTCATACCAATTTGCCATGGGCAACTTTTTGTTAACTTACTTACTTTTCGGCCCAAATTACGCTGCTAAGTCGATTCTACCTGCAAACAACATCGAATTACAACTCGCTCAGACGGAAGTGACGTCACTATACTGACTTGAATACACTCTCTCTCAGCTATATTTAGATGCAAAGCATGGTCATGCAACTGTGTTAACATGTTACCGGGGCAAGCGACCATAACATTGCATCTCAACACCTACTTTTTAAGTTTAGCCTAAACCAATTTATCTAACTTTATTTTTACAGCAGACAGAAAGACACCTTTCTTTATGTAAGTTATGAATGAAATATGGATAACAAATTCTTTGTATAAATTAGAATATCCCTATTCAAATACTTTGAATTTCAAACTAAGGAACAAATTAATTTGCTAACAAAAGATGAATCAGTCTCTTCTCGTTTATGTCCTTGAAATAATAAAGGTAATACTGACAATAACATATCATCGTCACATATAAAAATCCTTTCAAAAATTATATTTTCTATTTCTTGTCATTTAGATAATCATTATATGTATAACTTCATTTGTATCAGTTATTATCAGGAGTGTTGGCATATCAGTATATATTTTTTTTTTGTCATTATGTCGGTGTTTTTTTAGAAGCGTAACGAGGTTTCATATTTCCAAGCAAAAATAACACCGCTAATGTTAAAGTCGCCATAACAACCCATGTGATGCATGTGATGCACGTGCTTCTCTTGTAAATTACCCTTGTCACACATTACTGAATGTGACGATTACTTTATAAACAACGTTTCTAAATGTCCTGAGAATATGCAAACTATTGCTTGTTTAATGTACTTATTATTGAGATAAGACCAACAAATTATGACAATTATTCCAATATCTGTAGCAAAAGTTATGGTCACTTGACCCGGTGTAAAAACCAACATGTTTACACAGTTGCATGGCCATGCTTGGTATCTAAATATAGCTGAGAGAGAGTGTATTCAAGTCAGTATAGTGACGTCACTTCCGTCTGAGCGAGTTGTAATTCGATGTTGTTTGCAGGTAGAATCGACTTAGCAGCGTAATTTGGGCCGAAAAGTAAGTAAGTTAACAAAAAGTTGCCCATGGCAAATTGGTATGAAACCTAATAAAGGATCGGCGGTAAGTTTCGTTATATGTCGTTGTGTATGTTATGAAATATAAGCCACGAATGTGGTCGAGTCGAGAGGTGCGAAAACGCAACCAAGAGTTGCCAAGATGGCGGTTGTCGCTCCTTTAGCCTATTGTATAGAGGGGGCGTGGATACTTTTATATACATTGTTTACATTGAGATCTTTGGTATCCTCAAATTCCTGTGGTCAACGATTAATAGGCAAAGACTATTTCAATAAGATAGATAACGGGGAAAGCAACATTTCTCAAGAGAGTGGAAATGCTAAATACAGCTGCCGGAGAAGGTAGGTTATGTGATAAGCATACGTTTTGTCATCTGGATATGATACTTTTATGTCCATGCCTGTTCAAACACACATGGGCTTCTGGATTAGTTATTTCAAAATGTTGTTTGGACAGACATTTAGCATTTAAGAAATAAATTCATAAAACATACAAGGTGAGATGATGAAGAATGAATAACTATTATGGTGGATATCAAATCAATAACATGGATCTGGTTTATCTATCTTATTATGTTTTTGAAATACATGCCCTTAAAAACAATTGTTGTTTTGGAATATCCTCAACTGCTCGAGATAGCATAGTGAAATATGAGTGTTTGTGTTTGTTTTGTGACGTCCTTAAAGATTGGTAATGAAATCAAGTCCAAGAAGGTGATTTCTGATTCCCATCGATGTTTGAACAGGCCTTGATGTTGAATGAAATATGTAATTCTTTTAAACAAAACATATACTTCACAGACATTAAAAATGAACTTTGTTCTGTGACAGTATTTCGTTTTGGACGTCGTTGAAAAAATGGTGATCTTCTTTTGGACTCAACCAAAGGTCGTCATTTTAAGTCGATTGTTAGCGTACCAGGCACGTTGAGCTAATTTTTGACAGGCATTTCTACAGTGTAACATTAACTTTAAATTTACAGACTTTTGGAACATAAAACTTAAGTTCTGGTTAGTTTCACTGTGGCCGTATAACACTGGTAAAAATGGCCATATAAATATAAGTGTACAGTGCATAGGCGATTAATACATGCAAAGTTTACATTGTATACAGTCATTTATTATTGTTAAGTAAAAGTTACTTTCATTAGGACAAACCTGCAAACATTCATCTCTGAATCTCTGTCATATAATTTCAGAAAATTTACAATTGGAACATCTGTATTACTCCACTGACATGTACACTAAATGTGTAGATGAGCTAAGGATGTGTATAATCAATCAAATGTTTACAATGAGAACATTCATCCAACTCCTCTGAGATTTGCAGCAACAGTTCATCAATGTAATTTTGCTTTGAATTCATGGAGCTGTTTCAGTATGAAAGGCTGAAACGAAATGATGGAACTGGACTGGACTGGAACTTTCTAACTTGATTACTAATCCACACTGGTACAGAGTTGTTGATATTCTATCTGAATGTGCCAGTCCAACACTCGGTGGGAGATATGATTAAGTAAAAGGCTTTTTGATTGGCATCTCGTATCTAAAGTTCACCGAGACATTCACTTTAATAATGAAATATCTAGGAAACCTATTTCAAATATATAAAAAAAATTATGATGTTATCGAACAATTTCTTGAGCATATTTATTGATTTATATCTGTAAAGAGGAAATGTGATGACCTTTCACGTAAAACCATTTCACTGATAGAAATTGTATTGCGTGGAAGGGCCAGGAGTTCAGTGTTTTGTTAATTCATTCCTGCATCCATCAATCGAAGAAAAACGACATTACATTAACAAATTCGGTCAAAGGCGTATGAATCCACAATATCGTTGAATTGTGTTTCCTTATGCATATTGCTGAGAAATAAAAAAAACGCATGTACAATATATACATATATATATATCTTTGTTTAACATAGAATATGAATTGTTAATTTCATTTTTATATTCCCCAAAAATTGACATGGGTTTGGAGGTTCTTAGCTCGGGATTGATATGACCCCTTTAATTGATATGAAAGGTTTTGAAATTTCATCATATTGACATACATGTAGTTATTCGATTTCCACAAACCCATTTTCATGTTTGAAGCACCATTAATAAGAGTTTATGGTGGAATCTTAGTTTGAATCTGATATTGAGATGAAATTTTCACCACTGAAGGCTGTTGGTTTTCTGCATGGCCGGTGCCGCAATTGTGTAATATTATCTTAGGAATGTATGAATAAGACGTAGATAACAAACGAGTAGCAGGAATTGACAGCTTATTTTTCCCAAATGATATTGTACAGGTAATTCTCGAATTTAGGGAAAGAATGAGTATATCATATAACAAAATAGATAATCTGATATCGTCAAAAGTTCGTTATTGTTTTTATAAGCCATATTTTATTCACAGGAAAACATGAATATTAAGATCAAAGTTTTATTGAAAAAAGATCATGTGAATCTAATCAAGTGTGTGAGGTGGCTTGATTTCCAAAACATTGTGTACTACAAGTGACCAAATTGTACCATGCGAACATGTCCTTCACATTAAAGGTACATCCATTGTGTTGTTGGGGGTCAAATGTGCCAAACGTTATAAATGGTTTTATTTTATCGAGAAGTACCAACTGTTACCGAAAACTACCATTTTGATTATACTCGATTTAGTATATTGACGATATGAAGGTAAAAGTGTCGATTTTTTTATCGAAAACCGGACAATGCACAGCGTGTGGCGCGCGCCAATGAGTCAAACGTAATTTTGGAATCTTATTTAAACCAGACAAGATAACAAATTAGGGTTGATAATGTTCAATAGGTCATATAACTACTTTGCATATAAATAGGACGTGCACTTTCGGTTTCTGCACATGCATAATGCCGTTACTCAATTTTAATTGGAAACTAGTAATTATGATATATCTGGCGATTGGGGATGCATATGCACGCTGAGTGAAATTTGTTTTATTGTAAACAGCACATATGGTGTGTTGGAACATATTAAAGCCAAATAAAATTTTATGAAACACAATGGATGCACCTTTAAACTATAACTGTTATAACTGTAAAACATTATTTCAATAAGAATAAAAGCAAACCATATGCTATATTTTAAAAAACAATTAAATATGAAAAAGGCACCAATTAAAGCTCAAAGTCACGTCGGTTCAGACCAAACACCTTTGTGGTATTATAATCTCCATAGCGGCGTCATAAGTGCGACTGCCCCTTGGTGATGTAGCAAATTAGTACTGAATAGTTTCTTTAATTTTCAAACAATTACAGAGATTTTCAAATCTTTAATGCTTTGGCCATGTAAGAAAACGGTAATGACAACTAAAGGAAACAAATAAAACTTGGACACATGTAAGAAAGTTGATTGAAGTTGTTCCCCGAACACATGTTTAACCAATGGAAACGTTCGTTTATTAAACAATCAACGTTCAGGAAAAGATTAACCTTCCTTGGGGACTTACAGGAAAATGATTATCCTACTACTTCTTCCCATATGGGTAATACACAGATTGGATAAGTTGTTTATTCTTTAAATGGGAGAGTTTCTAATCACGGCTGTGGTGTTGTTCAATGCCTGGAGGAAATTTTGGCTTGCTTGTTGCCTTTTGGCTAAATGTAAAAAAATATAAATCTTCTGAATTTTCTCTCCGTTTGAGTTCCTTTGAAATTATGAAAACTAGAGCATATAACATGTCCATCATTAGCATTAAGCACTACATCTGTATATTGTATATTATGGCGCTTCATCAACTTATTCTGTGACCAATATAAACACTCTTCCTTGAGCACAGGCGATATATATGCAGATTGAGTTATGATTTCACGTCCCACTTAAATGTCATTATTTGCCTGGAGAAAGGTTTATTTTCTTCGCAATAAAATTATCATATTTTAATTAAATCAATTTATAAAATGATAGTTAATTGTATAATTCTTAATGTTTAATTGTAGAAAAGAAATATTTTGTTTTGTAAAAATCTGTCATTTGTAAAATCTCTTTGAACTTAATTATTCAGACAAATTCTATAACTCGAATTAAGTATAGTTTCAAATTTGCGAAATTACCAAGTGCAATACTTAAGAATTCGAAGACTTTAGTTGTTTTGATGAATATTAGCATGTTAAATCAACAGTTAAAAGGGTACTAAAACATGTTGAAATATCGTGTACACGGATATCTAAGCTCCGGGATTGTCGTCAAACCTAGCAGATATGCTTCAGTTACTTCTGTGAATCGTTTATAAGCATTAATTGGCCCATGTAATTAAAACGCCGTATATAAGTAATTTACGGGCGATTTCAGAATGTCGGATATTCGTTAAATAAAAATACTTTTTATACTTTGAATCAATAAATTTATACTGATGTGATACAATGAACGATATAATTTCGTGATTAATGTATTTAAGTTTGTTAAGACTATCAATACTCATGTAGGGTAATAGTCTCCCCACCTTCCTCAAATATTGGTTGGCAGGCTCTAAAACATCTTCTCCAAAACAAGTAAAATGCTGAGACTGATATTTGTAATTTTGGCCTTGACAAATACGGGTGTAGCAAACAAACAATCTGTTGACATCCTCCATAAACGAGCTTGGTGGCGCAAACAAATAATATTATCTGTGCTAGAGGATAGCATTTGTAAATAATATTGTTCATTCATGAATATATAAATCAATTTGAATATTCACTTTGAGGAATGGAGAACATTTGTAAATTACAGTGTCATATTTTCAAAACTATAAATTAGTTTGATCATATTTTCCGAGTCAAAACATTATTCAGAAGACTGAAATATCCATTCTAAAATAGTATTCACTAACCTGTGAAGTGAAATGATAAAATATTTACTGGACAAATGACGTTAGGAATATTTGAGTTTTTATGATTGATATTTTATCAGTCTACCAATGAATAAATAGATCACTATTCATGATTTCATAATTTGCATGAAGCCGTAGCTATTTTTGTCTATGTATATCTATGAGTTTTATCTGAACGTAATCTCTTGAATTCATTGAGTATTAATATATGCCTTTTATATATATTTTCTTTATATCTAATATTCATATTCAGTCCACTATGGTCAACTCCGATATATCAATGTGTACATAGGGGTACTTAGAAATACATATACCTATTTCTAGCTACTTCATGGTATGACAAAATCAAAAGTATTCATTACATGACTAAATGATGATTACACATGATGGAAAATCAATACATCGCTATAGTCAATTAGGGGTAAATAAGGAAAATGTACAGAAAAATACAATCATAATTGTTGAAAACCCCTTTGGTTAATGCATCGGACCTTAGCATTTTGTGACTTAGAACCAGCCCCGTAGGACAATACAACCTAACGACCGAAAGATACCATGTCTCTTTAAGAGGCGTAACCTACTTTCCGAAATACTCGCCCATACTCTCACGCATAGTTGGAATCCAAACATCCGAAATCTTAATCAATAACTTGTGATTGAAGTTGAACTTTTCATTCCAATTTGGTCAAGTCAAAATTTCATGAATGGTTTTGGCCTTTCCATTAGCCCAAATACTAAATCACTTATTACAAACATCCAAGTCCTACTTCAGGAATAAGTGGAGGATTTCTTCCATCCCGATAAAGTCCCTAGATCAATATGTGATGGATAGGTGGTGTAATTTAAATCTATGGTTACTGCAGTTAAACCATGTTTTCCAAATTTTTGCCTCAAGGAACGTTTAGGGCGCATGGTGAAAGTTATGCAATTCGTTAATAATTTTCCAATAGACAACATGTTAGTCAGTATGGTGTCCAATAGTCTAATCATACTTATGCTTATGCACGTAAAACAGTATGTAATGTCCAGTTTAGGTTGGTATTACATAGTTCACTAGGTTACAGGGGAGATTGTGTAAAACAAAACCTTCGTCTTTACACAAATGATCACGTGCCTGTAATCAAAGGATATTGTACTGTAAAACTTAAATGCATGAATAGGCAATAGAGCAGAACTTAGCATTCATATAATTCTTGTGTTACTGTCGTCATTAGTATCCCTATATCAATTAAATGGCAAGTATGAAGTATCACCTGAAAACCCTCTGGCAGCTGTTTACAACAACTACAACAGATTACAAGAAAATAAGTAAGCACAGCTCACTCATATACCCCCGCTTTTAACATTGGTCAAAGAAGAAGAAAAGTTTTAATATAGCAGATATACATCAATGTTTAGTCTTCTGTATGACAAACCACAGAAGTACTATGAAAGCAGAGTATGAGTGTTTTCATAGTAACTATGTCTTTATAGATACACTTGTAAGAGTGCTTTAGAAGTAACAGTTGAAAAATGGAGAAAATGTACATAAGTAATGCAAGTGAGGGTATGAAACATACAAAAGACAGATGTACACATCATAGTGATTATATGTACCAAGTTTGGAAGCAATTGAACAAATAGTGTTTGAGTGGGAACAAAATATGCAAATGAGGGTATGAAACATGCAAAAGGCAGATGTACACATCATGGTGATTGTACATATCAAGTTTCGTAAGATTTGAACAACTACTGTCAGACTTATGTGCAGAACAAAAACATTCCGGACGGACGCATGGACGCGCTGACCGCTATATACCCCCAACTTGTTCGTAGCGGGGGAATGATAAGAAAACTTATGTATTTAACATTGTTTACTGGTAAACCCTGCGTATGTTTATCATCGCAATTACCTGATATTTTATATTGATAACATTTACATTTCAAACTGAGTTTTTAATTATTAGCCTTAGTTACTTTATCCTACTCGTAAAACAGATGTCAGTTGATAAATAATTAACAAACTTGTTGTGTGTTAACCAATTTATGCATGACCTCTCAGATTTTCATTTAATTGTGAGAATTTATAGTTCATAACTTGCAATGAAGTGAATCAATGGTTATTTTTACCTCAAATATTTTTTTCCGTGTTATTTGGATGATAGAATTAGCGTCCCATATATGGGACGTCATGCACAAGAGGGTACAGGTTTTTTATATGCACATGAAAAAAACAAATTGTTTAACAGATAATAAATTTTGGTTGGAAAACATCTTGGGGACTTCCTCTTTCTAAAAATGCTAACCATTTCTGAATTTCAGATTACAGGTATACTACAGCAGAGCATTCAATCGATTTTTGCGTGAAAAACGTTGTATATATAGTATTCAAACATTTAAAATTTCTGCAGAGAGCGGGAAAAGGAATATTGACCACCACTTTTGTTTCTTCATGAGATACTGTTAGCACACGCAATGCTCTGATTTACTCATTTCCTCCTTAAAACCGTCCTCATCTTCAAAATAATCTGTGGCACCAGCAAAATCCGATATGTCAATATAGATATATGTCAGCAGAGGGATAGTCAGTCACTTTAAATTTTTTTAATTTTTTTATTACTCTTCCACTCATCCTTTCCAATAAATATCAAGACAAGAAATTATATTTCGCCACAAAAATAATTTATGTGAATCACCAAAAAACCTGTACCCTCTTGTGCATGTCGTCTCATATGTGGGACGCTAATTTGACAAAACTTTTAGCATGGAAAAAGATATAGTTGACAGAAACTCTTAATTTTACTTAAACTATTTAATATTGAAAAACCTTAAAAACAAATCTATTGAGTTCAACTGGAAAGTTCAATTATTCAGTAGTACCTCAAACTTTGGCAATTTTTGTCCCCCGCCGCAACGCGGAACGGGGGACTATGAATTCAGCGGCGTCCGTACGTACGTCCGTACGTACGTCACATTTCTTGTTTACGCGATATCTTATGAAGCGTTGCATCCAAAGTCTTCAAATTTGATATATGCCTACATTGTGGGAAGATGCAGACACCAGTCAATTTTGGTGACCTTGGTCTTATTTTCAAGGTCACCATGACACGTTGACCACTTTTTGAACTCTTGTTTACGCGATATCTCATGAAGCGTTGTATCAAAAGTCTTCAAATTTGATATATGCCTACATTGCGGGAAGACGCAGACCCCAGTCAATTTTGGTGACCTTGGTCTTATTTTCAAGGTCACCATGACACGTTAACTACTTTTTTAACTCTTGTTTACGCGATATCTCATGAAGCGTTGTATCAAAAGTCTTCAAATTTGGTGTCTGTGTACATTGTGGGAAGACGCAGACACCAGTCACTTTTGGTGACCTTGAACTTCTTTTCAAGGTCACCACGACACTTTGACAACTTTTTAAACTCTTGTTTACGCGATATCTCATGAAGCGTTGCATCCAAAGTCTTCAAATTTAGTGTCTGCCTACATTATGGGAAGATGCAAACATTAGTCACTTTTGGTGACCTTGGCCTTATTTTTAAGGTCACCAAGACACTTTGACCACTCTTTGAACTGTTGTTAATGCGATATCTCATGAAACATTGCATCCAAAGTCTTCAAATTAGTTGTCAGCCTACATTGGGGAAAGGCACAAACGCCAGTTTATTTTGGTGACCTTGACCTTATTTTCAAGGTCACCGCGACAATTTGACCAATGATGTGTCTTACTTACTCAATGTCACCGGCGGGGGACATTGCCATGTTAGTGGCAAACACTTGTCTAAATTAGTATCTCCTCTGCTTCAGGTTTTCAGATTTAACCATATTTAAATCTACAACTATTTAACTTGGTTGACATATAAATACAACATCTTCCCTTTAAAAAACAGCTTACATCAAATATTTATCTTATAGATCAACAGAGAACCAGATCATTGAATTAGCGTCCCATTTATGGGACGTCATGCATCAATGGGTTAATAGACCTTGTATACTGTTTAGAATCTATATACTGCACATTGGAGAGGTGTCATTACTGTTTCCTTACTACACGTAAAGGTGGGTGAGAATTCATTTTGTACAGGCTTGTCTCATTTTTAACTATAATCTAACTGCATTTTTGTATGACACTACTAGTTTGTAACATATCAGATATCAAGACAAGTGTGGTAGTCCTGGAACATACGATTACGAACATCAATTTCATCAGTAAACAAAACGGCAAACTACTAAAAACATCTTTATAGACCTAAATGTTCCATACATATTATTCCTGTTATATCAATGTTACACCCTGTGATGCGTCTTATACATTAACACTGTGCATTATGTTCTGAAATATCTCGCATTAATATCATGTGACAGGAAGAATTGTTTTGTAATACTTCAACGTTAATTCTGCTGTGATGATATGATTTGAAGTATTATTTATATTTACTCTATTTGTACATGATATCAAACTTAAAATATATCAAACTTATATCAAGTGAATGTCCATTTTGCACAAACGTGTGTAATTTTCCACTATAATCTTCACTGTATTTGTGTTTGACAATACAAGTTTGTAAAAAAATGTGGTGGTGGTTGTCTTTTTGATTTTCAAAATATCCAGATCAATTTCAATTTCCAGTTTCTTCAGTAAGCAAAACAGAAGACTATTTAAAGCACACTATATATTAAAATTGATATATTAATGGTACATTACAGCACCAGAATCTTAATACTGATTACATCCTGTGATTCGTCTTACATATAAACACTGTGCATTACTATCAATGATATCTCACATTTATATGAAATGACAGAGAGTACTTTGATAACAGTTCAAAGTAAAGTCTTCTTTGATGATATGATCTGAAGTATTACAATTATTTTTTAATGACAATCGATGTGTTGATGATACTTAACTTACATCTGCAAATGTATGTAAAACACTTTCTAGAAGACATTTGTACTGGATATATATGTGGATAGTTTGCAAAGTAAAATATATTACAAACACATTTAATTGAGAAAATAAATATATTTAAATCATAAAAGTTATCCCAGTTTTGCTTAGTTTGGCTTCAGAGAACGAACTGAATGCTCTCTACCATTGATATATAGCTTCTGGTTATTGTCCTCCGTGTAATTTAATTATTTTCATCAGTATAATAAAAAATAATATTTCTATTTGTATTTCCTTCTGTTGTAATTACAGTTTGAAGATATTAAACGGACACTGCGTCCTATAATATGTACGTATTTTTACTATATTCCTGGATCCTGCAGTCTAATTTCCGTGTTGTAATAAACGAGGCATCATTATAATCTTCCCAGTGAATTAACCCAGTATTTCCGCAGTTAGTTATATCGATCATATAATACAAGTGAGAACAAGTTTCCAGATTTCGATCTTACTCGACAGGTAATTTAGACTCCTTGTCATTTCACTGTTGTCTACTTCCGCTACTTTCCTGTGTACATCCGGTAGATGGAGATAACTTCCGGGATTTAGACCACTTCATTTGTCTTCTGATACTGGATTGATCTAATCACAACTTCTAGCGTGATATATGTATATGTTAAAAATAATTCCTAAGATGTCATCATATTTTTAAACAGTTCTTCAGGATTGTAATATGAGGAGTACTTTCATCCACCTTTAAACTTAATTTAAATTTGTAATTTGATGTATGTATACACTAAAAAAATTGTTATGTTTATTTTAAGAGTTTACTCTATTTCGATATATAGTTCTGTTTTTTATTAGCTCACCAAGATGTAATAATGTGATATAAAGCCTTTATTAAAATTGTGCATATACATTATCTACCTCTTAAAGTGGTGCCTTTTGATATTTTTTTATATCTGGAAACTTTTATTTGCTTCCAACGATTTCTTTGGATCTTCCTTCTTTTCTAAGTCGATTATGATGGGAACAGTATCACTTATTATTTTCTTTGGAAGAGTGTTCATGATACATGTCATTGTACTTCTTCTTTCTCATATGATATTGTATTGACCAACTAACCGACATATCATGCAAAGGTACTTCAGCTCCTTACTCCCCAAACGGTATCAATGTGCATCGTCAATTATCCTTGAAGAAGGTCTTCCAGTTTCTCCAGAATACGTTTATGATTGCAAATGATTGTGTATTCTAATTTGGAAAAAGATTTTACCAGATGATGAAAAAACAAGCTTTACTTTCATTATTTATCATAACACATCATTGCAAGTATAATAAGCTTGATGATCTTAATCGTGAGCTTTTCATTATGTTATATTGACAAACTGTCCATCAAGTTGAACGGAAATGTATGGTTTTCTGAACATGACAACACTAAGGCATTACAGACGGTTCATTTAAACCGTCTATCATTTCACTGTGATCTACTTCTGAAACTTTACTTCGGACATCTGGGTACCTGTAGATAACTTCCGGTAAGGAGACAGCTTAACATGTATCAACTTGTTGTTCAGAGCTAACTTAAATAACAGTTCATCATTTGTGTAGTGATAAGTGATTGAGAGAAGTTAAACATTGATAGATAGTTATAATAATATGTAGATACATACATTATACGAAAGACTGATCAGATACATGTAGACATAGACTTGTAATACGAAGCATATACCAATAAAAACAGTTGTAACTAATGTGACATGCAACGTGGAGTTTGAACATTTCTTGAGATATATGCTATGGATGCTACACACTGTTCCATGGATTGTAGCTTTTTCTGATCAAAGAAGTATCAAACCTGTATGATATGAAATATAACAACTTTCGTTTAAAAAGTCTCTGCAGTCTAGGTATATTTGTAACTTTTACCAACTTAATACGTACACATTTGCAATTAGAAGATTTGGTAAAGTTTTATTTAAGAATACTCACCAACAGTCACTCACCCTGACTGAGTGCTGCAGCATATTTCTGTTCTGTATTAACTTAAGATATGAGAACAAAACACGCATCTATTATGGAACTCACGAATCTACTGTATCAAGTAACATTGGATGTGATGCACTTGGTCAGTTGATATTAACTTCAGCAGGTAATTGACCCTTTTGTTGTATCGGTCATAGATCGTTCCTAATGTGGATGAAATAAATCAAGTGGAAGAATGCCCATTCACAAAGGAAATAGCGTCGTCGTGTTCAAAGGAGAGTAAATAAAATACGAATATATTATTTAAACTGCATACACATATAGAGATTATTGCCCGAGCAAGTGTGTCATTTGACTTTTAATAAATGAGTAATAGTAAGAGTTATACTACATATGTTTCGTAAAAGACACAATGCATAATATCGAGTTTAATACGTTCTGCATTGCTATTAATGTAAATGCCTGCTTCTCTCGAGGCGACAGTGCTAAAACAATCGTTGCCAGGCAAAAGTGATATTTGAACATGTTAAGGTTAGTGAAGGGATAGAAGAAGTTTCTGTAAATATATTTATATCGCCGCTAATGGTTGCAATACTGCCGAATCTGCGTTAAACAATAACTCACTCACTCACTCTGTAAATATAGAATATCTCTACATGCCTTAAAAATCAATGTTTAGGAAATATAATAATACTCTGAACGATTTAACAACGATCAGGCCAAACATCCTCGGTTACCCATGGTTTTATATATGCTCCGTTACGCTCCACTATATCACCCATGGGAAACCTTATCAGGAGAATCTGTACTCAAATTACCCGCCCTTGGCCGGCGTGACGAAGTCAGTAACCAAAGAAAATACTCAATACGATAAGACGGAAATGGTCAAGGGACATATAACCGGTGACGGATGGCTAACAAAATGACCTCGCGTGCTTTGCAACGAAGTGATATGAATTGTCATTAGCTCGCAGGTCCAAGCTGCGTAGCGGTTTGATTAGCTCACGCCGGCCATGGGCGGGTAATTTGAGTACAGATTTCTCTGATGAAATTTCCCATGGGTGATATAGTGGAGAGTAACGGAGCATATATAAAACCATGGATAACCGAGGATGCAGGCCAAACTGAAGATGAATATCATATTCTGTTAATCTGTGAAGCTATTTGCAGGAATAAGTTTTTGAAATGCGTTAATGTCAACCAACAAACGATGTACTTCTCAATGCAAAAATGACAAAAACACAGTTGATGTGTATTATGAAATCTCATGTAAAATCGTCTTTAAAATTCGCGTGACCAACTTGTTTTAATGTAAATTCAACTGATCTATGGGCCACTTAGCCTTACATGCTGAATCAACATGTCTGTCTGTTTGGATTGGAAATTATTAATAATGTCCACAAGAGGAATTGGTCGTCAGTTGAACATTCATTACATTATCGTTGGCAGACTTTTGAGCAAATTTATTACCACCAACCATGTGAAAGATCGTCTAAGACTACCAGAGTGGAAGATAATGCCCTGTCACGACTTGTGCGACGTCAAACCTTCACCACAAGTGGTGTATTGCAACACGTATGGCTTACAAACGCTTACAACAGCCAGTACCTCATTTTGATAATCATGCTTTAGTTACTTGTTCTTTATGTGTAGGATAAAACACGATACAGAGGTTATGCTTGGGATTGTAAAACCCGAGGTAAGAAAGCTGAACCGAAAGCGAAGCTTGAGGTCTTACTTCCCCGAAGCTTTCTTAACGAGGGTTTTCAATTCAAAGCATAACCGAGGTAGAGTGTTTTATCTAACTTAGATACCTTAAAACATAAATGTGAGCGCTTATCGTATATTGAGGTTTTCTTACAGCAGAAGAATGAGGGGTAGTGTTATTTTTTTAATTTTATAACTGTCAAATGTCAAAATTTGCATTTTATAATGTTTGATTCCCAAAATCTGCGTTATAAAGAGTATGTCTCCCGGACTAGCGTTATATAGAGGCAGAGACTGTGTGACTGAAAAAAGAGGAAATCCACACAATTCTTTCATCTTCCTCGGTGGCGTGGAGGTAGAGCGTCCGGTTTAAAGAGCAACGGGTATCGAGTTCGATTCCCGCCTTCTACACTCTGAAACAGTTATATTTGTATACTTTTCGATAATAATTGTTATGAATTGAGTTGTGTCTCATTTAAGGTCTTACTATCAAAAGTAAAAACTTACTTTCACAATAAAAACCTCATACGTGGTTATTATCAGAAGAAAAACCGACTGAAATAATAATGAGGGGTTATTACGAGAAAACAAGATACCTACCAAACAAAAGACAAAATCCCTGATCCCATGCTGTTAAGGCGTATGTTCAGAAAAACTCCATCAACCCAACTACCCTGATCTGAATCAGAATTTGAATCCCTTGGAACACGATGAGACATCATTTGACGTTGAATTCAGAGAATGGGACCTCATCCACATCCTCATCCATTTTTGCAGATTTGGAGGCTGCATTGCAACATGAGTGGCCACAGATGCCTTTGTAACGAATTCGTTGACTCAATCAATTAATCTTTATTCCAGACCCAAAATGCCGTTTGGAGTATAGTACATGGAATTGCTTGAACTGTTTAACAGTAAAAAAAAGTTATAATAACCCAAAAACACACAATTGTTTACTACACCACTCATATTACCAATTTTATTGTTGACCTTTTTCTTAACCTTTTATTCATTACTAACTTGTTAGTGCTTTTACCTTCATTAACCCTTTTAATAGCTTAAATATAATTTTAATGTATGTTTAGATATGTTTTACGCTCTATTTTATTTTCCATCAGTGAAAAGAATTTCATTTTAAAGCTGACGTTAAAGAAGTGTTGTACACACACCATCATCACAATGGCCGAACGACGTCACATTGTTACTCTGGTGACGAGCTGTTCCCAGCTCAACATAAAAACGACTCTGCTGTGGCGTAATAACAAGGATAACATCGAATAATAAATAAATTATGGGTCCATTTTTGACAAATCTCACGTTTATATTATCATTATATACTCATGGCCACTGTATGTTATCCCTTACTCTATATCTTCAGCTTTCATGCCAGAGTAGTGTGCGGCTCAGTCCTGATTTTATTTGATTGCAGTTAAAAGTCAAAATTATGAAAAGTTTAACAATTCTGGTGTAGCCTAATAACTTCCGTGTGTATATATTGTAAATAGAGATTAATACCCGAGGAAGTTTGTCATATAACTTTTACGAAACGAGTGTGAATTTGTGTATTGCCCGAGCGAGAGCGAGGGTTATGCACAAATTCGCACAAGTTTCGTAAAAGTCATATGACAAACTTTCGAGTATAATAATTTCTATATTACCCATTCTATTTCATGTGATTCGCGTAAAAAATAGTCAGAAAGCGGCCCACTTCTCTTGCGACGGCCAGTAACAGTGACGTCACGAACAAACGTTTTATGACGTCACAGACGACAAAATACGGGAAGCCGCGGTGAAACAAACGTTTCTAGGCAAACGTGATATGTGCACATGTGCTCATATCAATAATTTTAACTCGGTTATTTTCAACCATATGGGTAATAAAGTTATTTATTATATATTTTCGTAATGGCCGAGTTATATGGTCTAGGCCGTAAATACTGTATATGTACCCTAATATTGATAGTTAATTAATACACATATATATAAGTAGTTATTTAAGAATATTATTACATCAGGTAAGGAGGAAAAACTATATAAAAGGATTCACATTTCAATTACCGTACATTTATGACGGTACATTTCAATAAAGGAATCTAGTGTACACAAACTGTTTACTATAACTATTACATATCACAAAAGACAACTATGTAGATGAAACACATGTTATATTACTGTGTGTGACGACATTGTGTCGCCACATACACATCTGTCTGCATCGCTCTATTGTATTCACTTTGATGTACAACAGGTCGGAGAAAGATGCGATCATTTTCCTCTTCATGTATGTATCAACGTAGCAATACTATCTTCTAATGAATAAAAATTTGTAATTAACACGAGTAATTGTGAATAATAATTTAGTTTTAGATTTTATTTTTATTTTTGTTTTTGATTTTTCCATATTTTGAATTACAGGCATACATAATACAATGTCAGCACATCACAGTTCATAAAAGGAAACAGTGTACGATTTAAAGGGGCAGTAGCACGTAAAACACCCTTCTCTCTTTAGAAAATGAAGTTATAAAATGATTATACATGGTTCCGTAAAGCCATGGGAATCGTTTTTGTCGTTCAGAATGATAAATTGTGTTCACAATGAAATGGCCGCCATGCGATTTTTGCTTTATACGCAACACCATTATTACCACTACGGATAATTGGTTTGTGTAATAAGATGTTGTACCCTCTAAAGTAAATATAAATGACATAAACTATCATTATAAATGGGAAAGTTGAAAAAATAAAATTTTCAAAAAACGTGCTACAGCGCCTTTAATGCTCTAACGTAGATATATAACTCAACAACAAGTGTAAGGTTGACCGAAATTTAACAAACACAAACTTTTATAGACATCTTGATAAAACAAGGCATTGTGTGATATCATAGTATTTATATCATTTCATTTTTGACAAAACTGATACGAAGCACATAATTTCCATTTCTTGTTTATTAGGAGGAGGATGATATTTACAGGATTATTATAATCATTTTAAAATAGATTTTTCTATAGAGAAATTGTTATTTGTACTGTATGAAGCCATTCTGCTACTGTGTTTCATATTATTCTTACAATATCACATCGCTGCCTTTATCTTTCAACAGTTAAGAAATTGGTTTTACTAAGATATTTATCAAGGAATTATTCAAATCAATAACCTATCCGTGTTATGTATAATATCATTAACACAAACCATATCTATATTTTTTACAGTTTTCATAGAATATCGGTGTGTTATCAATAATTATGTTGTGGTTGTTCCAGATTGTTTGGCTTTTTAGTTGATTTACTGATAAAGTGTTTTAGTCACATTTTGTCAGTAATATCTCCCACACAATTAAAAAACATCTTTTCAAAAGTTATACGATAATTTTGCATTACAAAATGATATTATATATTTCGAGCTGCAAGACCAGATGGATGAGGTAATGTATTTAGGATAATATGACTCTATTTATTATTGCTAGTAATACGTCTAATTATCCATTTCAATGTTTGAGCATGACTGACTTTTACATCTGGAACTCATATCACACCGTGTTTGGGATTTAAAGTGATGATATTTAGAGGTTATAACATGTCATTTTTCATACCATACCCCATATCAGCCCGAGACCCCCATATCAGCCCGAGGGCCCCAAGCCAGAGGGCTGATATCGGTCGAGGGCTGATATGGGGTATGGTATGAAACATGACATGTTATAACCTTTTTATCATATATCCTACTTTTTTTTCTCAATCATGAAAAAATGTTAAGAAATAATAAGAATTTGATTTTTCAATGCGAAAATGTTTAATTTAAGGCCTAGATGATGTATATACCCTCCATTATTAGTAAGGTTGGGTTTTTTTTTAATCAGGGAAGTCGTGTTTCTTATTCAACTTTCGAATTAATAGTATATTTTGATTAAATAAGTTAAAAACTTCAACAACCTCCTTGTTTTAAGGGTAATCTGAAATGAATCAGTTATTAGTTTTTGCGCAGTTTCCGTCGCCGCCGCCGCCGCCGCGTTTTGTATTCACTATAACTTTTTTCCTAAAAGGTTTTGAGAACGCATATTTGTACTATCAGGCTCTTATTTGGTGTACATCAACTATGGAGAAAGGCCAAGATTTGAAAAGGTTTTCGCTTACATCCGTCAAAGGTCAAGGTCACAGCGAGGGCACGACTTAAGCATGCTTTTGCGAAAATGTCTTATTTCAACTATTAACACTTTGTATCATTAAATGATTGTTATACACAATGAAAAGTGATCACTGATTGTGTGACCTTGAATTTAAAAGGTGGAGGTCACGAAATATGGTCAAGGTCACCAGTTCTGAAATCACTATATACAGTAACCTTTTCCCAAGAAGGTATTAACACCTCATATACATAGCTTCTTTCTTATAAACCTGGTGGATGATTTTGACATGTTCACATTCAAGGTCAAAGGTCAAGGTCACGAGTTCTGAAATCGCTAAAAAAATCCTTGAAAACACGATAACTTGAAAAATATTTGTGCTATCAGGCTCTTATTTAATGTATATCAACTATGGAGAAAGGCCAAAATTTGAAAAGGATTTTGCTAACATCCGTCAAAGGTCAAGGTCACAGCGAGGGCACGACTTAAGCATGCTTTTGCGAAAATGTCTTATTTCAACTATTAACACTTTGAATCATTAAATGATCGTATACACAATGAAAAGTGATCACTGATTGTGTGACCTTGAATTTAAAAGGTGGAGGTCACGAAATATGGTCAAGGTCACCAGTTCTGAAATCACTATATACAGTAACCTTTTCCCAAGAAGGTATTAACACCTCATATACATAGCTTCTTTCTTATAAACCTGGTAAATGATTTTGACATGTTCACATTCAAGGTCAAAGGTCAAGGTCACGAGTTCTGAAATCGCTAAAAAAAAATCCTTGTAAACACGATAACTTGAACAATATTTGTGCTATCAGGCTCTTATTTAATGTATATCAACTATGGAGAAAGGCCAAAATTTGAAAAGGATTTTGCTAACATCCGTCAAAGGTCAAAGTCACAGCGAGGGCACGACTTAAGCATGCTTTTGCGAAAATGTCTTATTTCAACTATTAACACTTTGAATCATTAAATGATCGTATACACAATGAAAAGCGATCACTGAATGTGTGACATTTAATTTGAAAGGTCAAGGTCACGAGATAAGGTCAAGGTCACCAGTTCTGAAATCACTAAATAACTTTTTTCCATGAAGGTATCAACACCTCATATATATAGCTTCTTTCTTGTACACCTGGGGAAATATTCTGACATGCTCACATTCAAGGTCAAAGGTCAAGGTCATGAGTTCTGAAATCACTACAAAAATCCCTGTAAACACGATAACTTCAACAACTTCTGTGCTATCAGGCCCTAACTTGGTATATATCAACTATGGAGAAAGACAAAGATTTGAAAACGTTTTTGCTAAAATCTGTCAACGGTCAAGGTCACAGCAAGGTCACAACTTAAGCGTGCTATTGTGAATATGCCTTATGTTAACAATGAACACTTTGAGACATTGCATGATTGTTATACACAATGAAAAGAAATCATTGATGGTGTGACCTTGAAGGTAAAAGTTCAAGGTCATGAGATATATCATAAGGCCATGTTAATCTTTTGATCCAATTTTGAAATCAGAAATAGGTTTTAAGAATAAAGTTGTGAAAAGTGACCCCAATGATGATTCAACTTGTAAGAATAACTTGAATAATGAAAACAAATTTGTCAAAATAAATTCCCATTGTATTTATGCTGAGGAGAAGGCGGAACGGGGAAAGGCGAGACCCAAAGTTTCGGAGCTGCTCTGCTTTTGCGGTGTCCCACAAACGCTCTTCTAATTCTGACACTGCTTTGCTTGTGACGTTACTCTGCGTTAGTGTGCCAATAAGCAAAGGGAAATCACTCTGACCTACCGTCACCCGGGCTGATATTTAAATGGTTTAGCGGACCGGGCTGATATGGATTTTCGGACCGGGCTGCAATATGAGTGCGGTTTCCTAACCTCTATCACACATGCCAAACATCCCATATCTTTGATAGGTATATTATAATTCTCTTTACTGTATCTGGATTACCATTTCATATAAATCTAAAACATGTTTTTTTCTGTCTTTTCAAGTAGTTGTTTTTGAGGATTGAGAAGGGCTGGGAAAAAATTATTTAATTATGAAAGCAAAATGGACTTCAAAATAGTATTTCTTCCAAAAGAGTAAATTAACGGGTTGACCAAATGTTCATTTGATTTTTAAAAATTCTAAACAACAGAAATCAGTCGAATTACTTGACGTTGTTTAATCATTTGCAGGCAAAAAGTCGTCAGTGTTGATTATAACAACACCAACGCTGCTCATCATCCTGTACTATGTTGTTAACAAAGGTGAGTGTTTAATTGTTAAACATATATTGTATACAAAAAACAATTGTTATACATATCTATTTCAAGTCTAAAGGAACATAAAGGCGCTGTAGCACGTTTATTATTCAAGTTTATAAAAATATTGCTGCTTTAATGGGTAAAACATCTCATATCATGACCCCCATATCCATAGAAAACGGCTATCCTATTCCAGTCTAAAGGAACATAAAGGCGCTGGAGCACGTTTATTATTCAAATTTATAAAACATATTGCTGCTTTAATGGGTAAAACATCTCATTTTTTGTATACATATATCATTCAAGTTTAAAGGAACATAAAGGCGCTGTAGCACGTTTATTATTCAAGTTTATAAAACACATTGCTGCGTTAATTGGTAAAACATCTCATTGCATGACCCAATATCCATAGAAAACGGTTATCCTATTCAATCCAAAGGAACATAAAGGCGCTGTAGCACGTTTATTACTCAAGCTTATAAAACAAATTGCTGCTTTAATGGGTAAAACATCTCATTGCATGACCCCTTATCAATAGAGAACGGTTATCCGTATTCAAAGAAAATGGTGCAATGTATAAAATGACACTGGTGTGGAGCTCTTCAGTGCGAGAGGTAGATTTGTATGCCTCATGAGAATTTGAGAGTTCTATCAGCAAGATGGTTGACCATTCCATCATTGTTCCATATTTAAAACTCTACTCTGAGTGTAAATGTATCGCTACATCAGTCAGACCACTCTAACTTCCTTCAAGCGGCCATTTTAATGTGAACATATTTAAATGCCCGCTCGATGCGAAATTGACTCGCATGGCTTAACTGAACCACGTACATTCGTTTTAGAACTATTTTTTATTAATTGAGGTGTATTATGTTTTATGTACATTTATTTATATTATATTTTTGTGAGAACACTTTATTTCAGTAAGAAAATCGTGCTACAGCGCCTTTATTGCTACAGCGTCATTAATCATTGAATCAGTCAAATTTATCTCTGGAAACTACACTTTTCAATTTGATCATATCCTTTAAATACAAGTTCTAGTTACGGCTACGGGAACTAAAACGGTTACATTAAATACATAAACACTTCACAGTCAGCTTCCGTCTTTGGATATTTGTGTTTTTGTCTGTTGTAAATGAGTTTCCAAAATTACGTCTGAAAACTTGACGCATGTAAATCGCGGTGCATGTCCTGTTTTCGAGCAGAAATCGCTACTTTTACCTTTATATTGTCACTATTCTGAGTCGATTTTCAAAATGCTACAAGTTAGTAGCTCTCGATTGAATAACACCATTTATAACGTTTGGCATATGTGATCTCCAATAGTGGACGCACCTTAATGGAGTATGAAAAACGATGGAACGGTGGATGGAAGTATGAATGAATCGATCTGATAATATATACTAGTAGTTATGCTTTGAATGTGAAAACTGATACGATGGACATTTAAAAAATGCTAATTAAAGACTGTGGATGGAGGCGAGACAGAAGGAAGATGGGTGATTGGTGAATGCTTTGGTGGAAGGGTGGATCTAATGGTTGATCGGAATAACTGATGGCTGAATGATTTGAGGATGAATAAATACCGTTTCTCCAATGACATTTCTAAACATAGTAAAAGTCGAATCTAACGCCCCTGTCCAAGAGATGAGAATTTAATGATATTAATGATTTATTAATTGATTGTTTAAAGATGGGATTGAAAACGACACCGACTTTGAATCTACTCCAGAAGAGGCAGAAAAGAAACGTGAGTCACTGTTGATAAAGTGCTAATTTCAGGAGTTAATAGTATTCAACTGGGTGAAATAATAAGTTTTCTATTTTGTGAAATAACACGTTCAATTATTTAAATTAATGTCACATAAGCACTTAAGCGGTATTCTTTTACCGTGTTTACCAATCCAGTTCTCTCAATAATTTCATATGTTTAACCAAAACATAAGCCATCATATAACGTCAATCTTCATTGTTCCATGATGTCACTTTTGTAAAGGATATTTTAGAATTAGCTGCCTGACATTCAGTTTAGCTCTCCGTGTGATATGTGAGACGCCATTTGCAACTGGGCGGAAGAGAAGCGCCATGGTTACATAAAAGCGAAATGACGCGAGTTTGAATTCGCAGTCCTCACGTTAAATATGTTTCATTTGAAAACGCATTATAAACGTATGAATACATTGGAAATTAGGATCATGCCAAAAATAACAATTTTAACTGAAAGAATACTTTAGGAGGCGTTATTTTGTGTCATTTTACCGTGAAAGTAGCACCGAGTTCATTTGCATATATCAATAAGCGTAGTTAAAGAAAAATTCAAATTTGAAATTAATGTCAAGCAGTTTTGCGCAAAATGAATGAAGAATGACATTCTATGATAAAGAAGTTATCATGCTCAGGTGATTTGGGATGGTAAATATCCTGCATATATCATTCATAAGATGAACATCATGTACAAACCTTGGCACTTTTATCTAAATAAATAATAATAATAAATATAATACAACATATTGCATATTTCTCACACCGTGAAGTTGAACTCTTGGTATGAAATTATATTTTGCTCTGTGAGATATGCATGTCATTTGACGTGAATTATCAAATATCTTCTATAAAATATATTAAGTGTTGTAATGTCATTCATCTTTAATCACTTGTATAAGAACAAACATATACAGTTATCATGTGTTCTCGACATTTTGTTTCTAATCATATTTGTATTCAATATTCAAACAGTATTTTTCTTAACATTTAATCTTTGTAATTAATTGGAGTTAAACAATACTACCACACTGTTTAATCCACAATCATATCAAGTACACCCTATATTCTATTTCCTCACAGGCGCTTTCTTCACATCCCTTCTTGGGGACTACAAGGCGCTCATTGCAGGTACAAATACAATAAATTATAGTTTCAAATAATGTATAGACAGTGACGGCCAGTCAGATGTGGAATACACAAGAAAACACGATGTTTCCTGGATACTAACTGGAAACACGACGTTTCAGAGTTTATGCTTACTCCTCGGAATTCCACCTGATGAAGGAGTAATCATATACTCTGAAACGTCATGTATTTTTCACAATTAAGAAGTTGTTATCCTGAAGAAAATATTTTATTTTAATTTAATTCTTCCACTCATGTATTACTAAGGTTGAAACCATTGATTCATTCAAAACTAAGACCAGAAGTAGTTATCATTCCAATATCAATATTTAAAAACAACATTTGTTGCAAGCATGTTCTTTCCAATCATTGAATCTTTTATCTGTTATGTGTGTGGTTGTGAGACTGTGTGACTGTGTGGATGTGTGGCCGTATGGCTATCTGGCTATATGACTATGTGGCTGTGGGCTGTATGGCTGTGGGCTGTAGAACTGTTTGGCAGTGACACCTTGTGACTGTGTGACTGTGTGGCTGTGTGACTGTGGCTGTGTGTGTGGCTGTACAAGTGTTCCACTGCGTATCTTTGTGACCGTGGCTATGGTTGTGTGACCTATATTACTGTGTAGCTTTGTGGTTTTATGGCTGTGTGATTATGTAGCTATATGTCTGTTTGACTTTGTGGTTATGTGGTTGTGTTGCTGTGTTGCTGTGTTGCTGTGTTGCTGTGCGACTTAGTGACGTTGTGGCTGTGTGAATCTATTGTTGTGTTGCTGTATGACGATGTAGCTGCGTGGCTGTATGACTGTGTGGCTAGGTAGCTGTATGGTTCTGTGAGTTTGTGGCCTCGTGTATAATAGCGATGGGATTTATTTTGATCCCTGTCACAATTGTGTCATATCGATTATGTAATAGGCCAACTTTTCGGTTCACTTTTACCACGAGACGTTTTCATTCAACCAATTGGGTATTTGCTATTATTTGTTACATTTACGTTTCATATTATTGCTCAAACTCGTCAATCCAAATAAGGCAATCTTGAGAAGACGCAAAGTCGTGGTTATCACTCGTGGATTAAAAATTATTGCAGTTTTTGTTGGTAACGTTTCTTTAGAGACGATAGTTTGTTTATATTATCAATTTATTTCAACGGAATTGGCAAAAAGTCAGGATAAAGAAAAACACTGACTTGATTCAAATTGAGCAACTGGTTACCTAATATACACCAACATATCCGTCAAGGTGTGAAAGATGCGGATCTGTGAAAAACAAATGAAGCCAGAAGAACGTGTGATGGCATGGAGAAAAAGCCAGGTTAGTTATTATGTGAAACATAACTAGTGTTGGATACTTATACAATAACTAACGATTGACTGACAGATCATCTTTCTCGAGTTATAGTAAATGCGAAATTCTCGAGCGAATATTACGAATTTGGGGTGTCATTGTCATTTTCTATTTTGTATATATATGTATAGGTCACAAATTACGCTTAATATGAATTAGTTTCAAGGAACTTAAATGTTTTCAACTAGTTCAAATTTTCCAAGTTTTTATGCCTTCTTCCATGCTGCTGTTTTTACAGAATGCCGTTGCCATGGCATGACGTCATTTTTACATCACAATGTTAGCATCATTGTCACAATAGTTTAGGGCAAGTTTAAGATTTTTTACTGTGTTTAACTGTGTTTGTTGATGTCGCAGATAAATGTTTATCACCATCTAAAAGGATACGTGAATATTGTGAAGTGACCATAGTTAAGTGACACTGTTTAGGGTCATGTGTAAACTGTTGCTAATATACATGTTACGCCGAGTGTAAACATTTTGTTTCACTCAGAGGTAGGAACGCAATATTATATAATATATATTATATTGTGTACAGACGCTAAATAGCCGATAAGGATTCTAAATTGTAGATTTGGTGACCCCGTAGCCCCCCAAAAAAGGCCTCACAGGCCATGACCTGAAAAACTATTTTCATCTTCTTCTCAAGAACAAAAAACGTCAAGCTGTTGGCTTGTAATGATCTGTGTGATGACCTTGCTCTCTACACATGAGTGAGAGGAATGTAAGCTCGTTGGAGTGAGTCTCTAATTTTGTTCTTAGAAAAAATACCACTCTTGTCTGCTACCCTTCCTATGAATGAATGTCATAAATGTGTAGTATAAACTGAGATACTGACATAGATCAATGTGTCATTCAATCAATTTTCAAGTTTCAAATAATCATCATCATCATCAAGTATCATCGCTTGTTACTATTCCCAGGCTAATCTTTCGATGGCTGACTCATTCGTGTGGATCGACGCCTCAGTCAGGTTCAGAAAAACGCTATCAACAAACACCTGGACATCATAGAGCAATCCAGAGTCATCATCAACGACGGTATTTTCCCGATGGCCCAGCATGCAACAGTCCCTATGTTTAACTGCTTCCGGGAGAGCACGTTCAGCTTTTCAGCTATCCCAGAATTCGAGAACAACAATATCGTCTTCAAGAATGACCGTCTCGGGAGGCAGTGGAAATACCGTGGGTTGCTGTGTGCGCGCTCAGTCCATTGTGTGTGTGTCGAGTGAATCAAATGAGATTTTCAAAGAAATCTCAAAGAAATCATATGAGGTACTTTCGCTGCAATATGTGGACATGGCAATATAACAAGTGTCACAGATTTGAACAATCAGCATTAGGAATTATTCTTGTAAAACTGTTTCGCAACCATGATCTTCACTTAGTGCAATAATAATGGTTGTGACCTTTAAACTGATCTAAAGCTCACACACTTTTACAACTACCCAAAGGTCTTATCAATTAGCATTGGAATCAAGATGTACACAAAATTGCAATGTTATCCGTGGATCTTGTCAAAAGACATTAGACCAACGTTAATTAAACAAGTCCTAATTTTCCACAGTTATCACGCAAATGAGCTTACGCAAAACCTGAAAGTTACAAACATTGACAGTAAGGACAAGTGTTGTCAAATTAATCCAATATGGCTAGCCACTACATATGACAAAATTCATTCCCTGTATGACACTTCCACCACTTGGTGACATACAGACAAAGAGAGCCTTAAACATTAAACCCCTTCTCGTTTTGCCTTGTGTTTAGTTTAACCACACTCCATCGATTAATATCTTTGCCGTTTCTGATGTCTGGTGTCAGTCTAAAATAAGACTCAACGTTTTATCTCATTAATTATATCTCTTTATTTTAAAAAGACATAGCCAATTCAATCGACATTTTTATCGTTTCACTTTGTTTTTTATTTGCCCATATACATTTGTATATCATATGACTTTATGGCGATATGGCTGTGTGACTATATAACTTCGTACATGCGTGGCTATATGGCTATTTGTCTGTGTGCCTGTGTTGCTCTATGGCTATGTGGTTATATGTCGATGTGACTGTGTGGGTATATGGCTGTGTGGTTTTTGCTGTATGGCTGTGTGACTGTGTAGTTTTATGTGTGCCTCAATCAGTGTTTTCATATCATTTCCATTATCCTAGAATATAGCTTCTCACCATGATTCTGTTTATAATGACGGTGTTATTTCGGTTAACCTCACCACAGTTGTTGAAAATTTGGCTGGGTATTGCACCAAGTTTAATATTGCGGTATATACTGCAATACACAGCTCCTGTATAGAGATAATATAACAATATATTGAATAAACTCATCTCCAGCTTTTTTTTTCTTCTTTATGCAGTTTAGATAACATGCCTTGCAGAACATTAAAATTACGGAACATAACAAAAAAGAATCAATTTCAGAATAAAAGTTTTGATGAAGAGTCCAAAACAGAAACCATCATTTTTAATACAGCCCACAAATATTCCTGCATATTAAGTGTATTTTCTTGTCTCCAAATTATTTATCTTTACCTGAGAACAACATGTACTTGTGATTTAAGCATATATATATGTTTTGTTGAAGATGGTTTGATGTAAAATTAAAATGAAAAACATACTCTTATAATTATATTGCACAATGTATAACGGTATATACTTATATACCGGTAACATTGCATACTGTAGCTGTACAGTATACACAAATTTACAATATTTTACAATAATTTCAGTCCAGGTTATTTCACCTCATCAAGGTTAGTGTTTACCTCGTCAATGGTCTGTTTCATGTTATGATGGTATATGTTGTACTTCAACGTCATGTGATATCGAACAATGACATTAATCCCAAAGTAGCTTCAGCCAGTAATACCGCTTCTGTACCAGGCCAACTCTTTACATATATACAGTTCGTTTGTTACAACGTTAGTTGTAATAAACATGGTAAAATGTCATATCTGTGGTTAATTGTTATACAAAAGCGGTAAGATGTAATACTGTCTATTCCAAAAAGCATTGAAATGTAATAATATCCATAAGTGTGGTGAATTGTAATACGGGGTGTGGTATAATGTTCAGATCAAATGTGCAGTAAATTGTAATAACATTACTGAATAGGTTCTTGTTATATAAATATATGTGTAGGGTGATTGTGAGTAGCATTTTCTAAACAAGACAAACTGATTCTTTCATTAAAAAAACTTGACTCTAATTAAGTTATTTAATTAATTAATTCCAACCTTTAACTTGATCTCGGAGTTGAGTTTATCTCATTATGGTCAGTACAATATGCAGTTCTACCCTTCTATACCTTACATTACTCTTCACTACACTACCAATATACAACAATAAATTGCTGACAGGACTATTTACTTTCATGCTACTCTTATAAAATTATTTTACGGGATAATTCATAGAAACCTGGTTATTAAGATATTGGCAGACTGGAGCCAGCTAAAAGTACACAATCTATTTTAAGTACAACAAGTAACCTAAAATTCAGACAGGGTTATTACAATTTACTGCATAATGTGTAACAATTTAACACATTTTAGTAACTTTTTACTTCAACCCCTTTTTACAATTTACCGAACTTATCCTTATGAAAATTTAATCACATTTCAATTACAATTTACCGCATTATTACATATTTCAACATTTTTATTACAATTACCCAGTTATTACATTTTACTGCATTTATAACCTATCTTACGTCGTAACATGGTTCAGTCTTACCACGAGGTCTTCTATCCAATCCATTTGGTATTTGCTATTATTTGATGCATTTAATAATATGAAGTATCCCATTAAATAAGACAATGTCAGCCAAGTACATGTACTTTGTTGAGAAGGCACACAGACTATGTTTCATTCTTCTTCTTCATCACTCGTGTATTAAAATATTTCATTGCAAAAGAAATTATACTGACAGAGCTTATGGTTGTTTTTTTATGAATGCATTTTAACGGATACGGTAAATTATAGGTGAACAGACACTGACTTGATACAGAAGTCAATAGAAACTGAGTTAGTGGTTACCTAATATACACCAACATAATCGTCAAGGTATGAAAGAGGCGGACATGTGGAAAACCAATGAAGCCAGAAGATCGTGCGAAGGCATGGACAAAAAGCCAGGTTAGTTAGTAAGTGAAACATCACCAGTGCTGTCATCATATAACACAAGTGTGCTTATTCCATTTCCTCAGCAAATGCAATGATGGTTAATATGGAAACTATTAAACCCTAGAGTGAGTTATATGTGTGTATTTCTCCCGGGGTGTATGCCATTTCCTGCTTGTTTTGTAAAGTAAATAACACACATACACACCGTAATGATGAATGTAACACTTAATCTTTAATCTGGTAATCTTTAACTGCATTCAAAAGTTCATGCTTGTTGATAGAATGTTTATTAGAAAAAATGTTCATCAATCGATTTAACAAAATAAATGCTGTCAATAGGTGAATAAAGATAACTCAAGCAAATACGTTTTTTAATGGGTGACAGCTTTCTGAACGCCTCTAAGGCACTTAACTGAAAGATGTGACAAAAAGTGATGAAGACAACTTTGCCATACTTTACTAATGATTTCAGTTCGTCCATGCTTAGACACGAAATGTAATGCAAAAGTCTCGACGGATCCTGAAGCAAGTCTAGCCAGTGTCCTGAAATCTATGTCAGACCTGAAAGAAGACAGACTGACTAAAGTAACAAGACTCCTCAGACCCAAACCCACCCACAAGCAAGTCCTGTTTGTAACTGCAGCCTCCAGTAACCATTATCAGGAATCCCAAGCTCTGATCCATAACCTGAACGAATATGTCTTCCCTGTGCTGACCAACTACAGCTTTGTCTTCTATGATCTGGGTCTCAGCGCGGAGGAGAGAAGTGAGGTAAGGATGAATAAATTTGTTAATAGGTTATACATGTAAGTAAATATAAAGTAGGTGTAAAATGTATACAAAGAGGAATGTATATTATTACATAAATTGTATCAATATATAAACATTTAACGGGTGACACGTCTATAGTCTAGAGCATTCTTACAGTTGCGTTGATTGAAGGAGCCTAAGTTGTGCATTTTCAAGGTAAGTGAGGTGAAAAAATAATCAGATTGAAATAAATCAATGTAAAACACGACAATGTATTTTAAAATCTATCTATTGTCAGTGTACTTATTAATAATATGTTTTTGGTAACTTTTAGTAAAATGAAGATGCCTATAAGACATTAAAAAAAACAAGTTTTGAGGTTATTTAAAACAGACCTCTCGCCTCTCGCCTCTCGCCTCTCGCCTAACAAATTTTGCTAATTAAAGAACTACTTTGCAAAAAATAAAATGAACAATAAATGAACATCAAAATGTGATACTATCGCTACAAAAGGTAAACCGTTATTGACTAAAAACATCACAACAAATCGTTCATCAAAAGACAAATAAAGAAAAGGGGGCAATTATTATATAAAGGGATAACCTTTGTTTCTTAGGGAGATAAGCATTAAAACTCCGGTGTAATTTCATTCACTGCAGTGAAAAAGTTTAATCCTTTTGTACAAATATAGATCATTTGATATTTGATATTTTGATATATATATATTGCTAAGTATATACAAAGTATAAGTAAATATGTCTCGAGCTTTAATACACGATCTGAACGAATATGCATTTCTCCCTTTAAAGAAAGAGATTTTTCCAGCTGGAGAAGTTTTGCGGATGCGAGGTGAGGACTTTTCCACTGTCAGCGCTGTCTCGTGAGATCAAACCACTCACTTGTTATACATGGAAACCTCTCATTGTGCATGTGAGTTTTACCGTTTACACTTACTACTTGAGTGTGTTTGTGATAGTTTAAAGGATAGTTATAATGTCATATGGTCAACTTTGGATTCATTAGAATGGGATGTCAATTTGACAATTGCTCGGTTTTAAATTTCTGAAATTGGTCCATAAATGTCTTATATGCGGCTTTTTAAAAACCGCCTAATTTAGCCCCGGTGACCAGAATGAAAATCTGCGAGGGTGTGATCCTGAAGCGATGACTCCTGTGACGTGACTGGAGTAATCTCATTATCGGCGATAGTCATAATTCAACGTAATTTCACAACATTTTGATTGTTAATTTCACTAACAAATCTTCAATAAAACAACTTAAATGTTCCATGTATCGAATGTTTAGATATCGATTTTCGCAGATGACAGTTACATAATTATTGCATAAACATGTGTTTTGGTGATTTAACATACCTCATAAATTCATCTAGCGGCAGTGATAATCATCATTAATTCATTTATGAGGCTCCACGGAGCGGGTCACAGACGACCCTTCGTCTGTGGTTTATCAGTCACACCTCAATGATTCTTTTCAAAACGGAATCGCAGCGATGGTGTTAAAGTGAATAAATTAAAATTGTCTTAATAATCAATTGGAAGTGTATATTGTCTCTATTTATGCTCACTTGATTCCGACATGTAATCTACGTAGAGTTGACGATCTGTCATTCTTGAGATCTTTAAGTTTAATCGAAGTGATTTCATAAACCATTTCATTAAATAATAATGAGAATTTTCGCAAGCAAATTTACAATTACAAGCAAGATGATCTTCATAACCAATTAATATCAATCAGCGTTTAATCTGCTTTTTGAATATCTCAATTCAATTATGGTAAATTTTCGTTTACGAAATATAAAATATGCCTGGGCATATACAGGATGAAAAGGTTGTTATGGAGACAGATGCTCGTATGTGTAGTGGGAGATTATTAAAAAAAATTGTGAGCATGATGGGAAAAAACATTGATTGAAAAACCTGTGTGCGTTTTTGGGG
Source organism: Gibbula magus (assembly GCA_936450465.1). NCBI lineage: Eukaryota > Metazoa > Mollusca > Gastropoda > Trochida > Trochidae > Gibbula > Gibbula magus. The sequence goes on from OW388300.1 coordinate 32,325,778, forward strand.
GAGCTGATGGCTGTTACGTCTTTCTGAAAAACGTGTGGAGGAAGTGGGAGAGAGTAAATCAACGCACGTCACGCGCAAGGTGTAAGTACGTTACCCGCACGAAACGCCTGACCTTGATCTGCTACGTGCATCGTACGTTGGGCATGTGGTAAGTGAGTTGTAACTGCTTACACCTTACTTACACCTTGCGTGTGACGTGCGATTGCCACGATATCTTACGGAGGCCATACTTACTTGTGCTGCACATGCACAATGTTCTTTACCAACACGTACGGTGTAAGTGCGTGCAAGTGCAATGAACGTAAGTTTTTCAACCGGATTTCAGGCACCCAGGGAGTGGGGTATAGGGCGACCTTCAGAGGTTCTCTCTCTGTGCCGCTGCCTCAAGATGCCGCCAATTCAAAGCAAAGTCTTCCGGTTCTGAGCAGCTTCAAATGGCAGCGCATAATAACTGCAGAAATAAGTGTGCATAACGTATGTTGTAAGTGCGGAGGACGAGCTTACTCGGCACTGGCAACGTGAGTGTTGCGTGCTCATTTGACAGTTCAACTGCGGAAGTGCCGAGTAAGCACGGACGACACAGTGACAATGCACTTACCACGTGCAATGTGCGTATGTGACCATGTCGATAAACTTAAAACACTCACGGCATCCGTGCTTTGTGCGCACGGTGTCCGTAGAGTACACGCACGGAAGCTGTACGTGTTGAAAATACGCAGTCGCACGCAGTGAAAGTTCTGCATGCACTCAACGGTCTAAAGCCCCTGTCACAACCCATCGTGCGTGCAATTCGTTCGTACGTTTTTTGGGGAGGCCACGGTCGCTACGTTTTTCTGAAAACGTAGGGTGGATGAAAGCGGCTGTCACAACCCGCCGTACGTGCAGCTGCGTGCTGTCTACCGACAAAAACGTGGGGTAAATTGGGGAACGTGCTTACTCGGTACGTTGTACGTGCTTACTCGGTACGATCGACGTGAGTTTTCTTTAATTATTTGATAGTTAAACTTTGGACCTGCCGAGTAAGCACCAACTACGCACGTACAACGCACGTTGTACGCACGTGCAACGTAGAGAAAGTGTGATTGGGTAAGCTTGAAAAAAAAACGCACGATGTCGGTGCGTTCCGAGTGCGGTTGTCGTACAGGGCACGCACGTCGATCTTACGGAGGAAAATTCGCAGCCCGTTCGTAGACTGCACGCAGCGAAAGTTCTGCATGCACTAAAAGTTCTACGACGAGTCTGCGTGCTCCAAATTTGTCCAAAATCGGTACGGCGTCGGTACCGAGGACGCCCGAATTCCTCAATTTACCCCACGTTTTTGTCGGTAGACAGCACGCAGCTGCACGTACGACGGGTTGTGACAGCCGCTTAAGCGTGTCGGTGTGCTCCGAAATCCGTACTGTGTCGGTACTTACAACTTACGGCTACCACTATTTAACCAACGTTTTTGCACGTAGACAGCACACACTTACAAGTATGGCGGGTTGGGACTGCCGCTAATGGTTACGATTGGTCCTTGATTCAAATGAATAGTTCAAACTGAGATAGTAACATAGATCACTATTTCACTTAAGAGTCATTTTAAAAAAGGAACACTTTTGGACACAACAATATGAACAATCTTGTGAAAGACTTTAAGAAGTTGTATTCATAAATAAGAATATATATCTTTAAGATATGAGGACAATATAAAAGAGACGCTTAATGATGTACGGGAACACGGGAATGATTCGGGCGATTTTAAAGGTACATCCATTGTGTTGTTTGGGGGTCAAATATACCAAACGTTATAAATGGTCTTATTTTATCGAGAAGTACCAACTCTTACCGAAAACTACCATTTTGATGACACTCGATTTAGTATATTGACGATAAGAAGGTAAAAGTATCGATTTCTGATCGAAAACCGGACAATGCACCGCGTGTGGCGCGCGCCACTGAGTCAAACGTAATGTTGGAATCTTATTTAAACCAGACAAAATAACAAATTTGGGTCGATAATGTTCAATAGGTCATATAACTACTGTGCATGTAAATAGGACGTGCACTTTCGGTTTCTGCACATGCATAATGATGTTACTTGATATTAATTGGAAACTTGTAATTATTATATATTTGGCGATTGGGGATGAATATGCAAGCTGAGCGAATTTGTTTGTATTGCAAACAGCACATATGGTGTGTTGGAACGTATTAAAACCAAATAAAATTTTATGAAACACAATGGATGCACCTTTAAGACAAACCTCCTGGACTTTTAAATACTTAGATCTGAAAGCCATGACACATGTCTCAATAAAGCTTAATATCTTATCTATGTATATGCCTTGAATGAGAGTGCTACCTCTTATAGTAAATTAAGTGTATCAGATTTTGAAAGATGTCCACATTGTCCGAAGTTACCTCACAGGTAGGAACACTTCGGCCAAGGGGTGGGGTACATCCGGACACATATTGCTTTTGCTGAAAAACCAGTTTATTGCAATGAAGTTAACATGAAAATTAGATGAATATGAACCAATATGAAGTAAAACTTGACTACTGCAGTTTTCTGCTATTTTATATCCACAACTTACATGACAAAACAGCAAGAAATCGAAATCCATGATATTTTGTGTATACTTACAACACTAAAACACCCTATACATAAAAAAAATCAACCAACGAATAAAAGAAGAATCAAAAGTAGTTACAAGTTCTCGAAATTCAATAAAATCATTTAAAAGATTTATATTGAGGTTATTGCAAAATGTTTCTATATTTTAAAAGTGACATTCGAGAGAAGACATAGTTGTGAAAATCTTAAAGGGGCAATAGCACGTTTTTTGCAAAATTTATTTTTTCAAATCTCCCATTTATAACGATAGTTAATGTCATTTAAATTAACTTTAGAGGGTAAACCATCTTATTACACAAACCAATTATCTGTTGTGGTAAAATGTTGATGCGTATAAAGCAACAATTGCATGGCGGCCATTTTATTGTGAACACAATTTATTATTTTTTATTACAAAAACGATTCCCATGGTTTACCGAAACATGTACACTCATTTTAAACTTTATTTTCTGAAGAGAGAAGGATGTTTTACTATTGGTGAAATTATTTTTCAAATACATTTCATCAACTTATTTGAGCGAAAAAACGTGCTACTGCCCCTTTAACCAATCATACGTAAACGACTTGTTTATCGTAGCAATGTTTAGCGTCAAAGTGTCAAACAATGTACGTGTCTGACGTGTGTTAGACCAATCATGTGTTAAAGTCTATTCGCTTCTAACTACAACTATGTCAACAAAGTAACGTTTAGAAAACTGCAACATAGGCTTTTGAAAATAAGCAACCAGTTTTCATCAATAGGCATTAATGATGTAATACCGGAGAAGATAGTAAATATGCATTGGATAAAATGTAAAATGTAAAGTAAAGGCTTTTGATTAAATTCCATGTATGTGAAACAATCGCTAACATAATAAGGGACATGTATGGGGTAGGTTCGTCCCTTTGTAACTTTTCTCAGACAAATATAAATTGACAACCAGACAGGAGAGATTATACGAGAATGAAACTATCCTGACAAGCGTTGTGTTTATCTCTGCAAGGCAAAATTCTATTCCTCAAAAATCGATGCCTTTTTATGACAGTGAGCGCTTAGTTCTGATAGTCAAAAATTACATAGGATTTGGGAAAAAACTAAAATCGTCTTAGCTGATCAAACTTCCTGCTTGCAAAACGTTTCGTGAATATGGCATGGTTGTTGACGTGGCGCGAGTTTCCTCAACCAATGAAAACATCTGTTAGATTTTTGGTTTGGGAGTTAGAGGTGGTGTCCGAACCATCCCCGCTCATCCCTATATTAAGTCTGTGACCATGAGCGTGTCTCCTGTTTTGTGTTAAACAATGTAATTTAGTGATTATTTCAAATTATTCAAAGCATGTACATGTATAAACCTTGTCTTTTAAAAAGTAGGCAGATCATACAATTTGCTGCTAAATTACATTGGAGTTACACATAGAAATTGCGAAATTGTCTCCTTAGGAAAACAGAATACTTGAGTAAATGTTCAAAACCTATGAATTCCAAAATAAACGACTTTGAAAAAAAGGATTTTACTGACATGATTCATAATTCTTCTTTAAATAATATGACTTCGAAGACTTCAATGATGTTGAAAATAAGGTTACAGAAAAACATTAAATGTTAAGGAGAAGACAATTCAATAATTTTAAGATGTTGCTATAGTAAATAGGAGCAAGCCTAGCAAAAGAGATAAACCTTCAAAGTAAAATCAAAGCATATGCATGTAAACAATGCAATGACTTAATGATTGAACAATCTAACTTGATAAACACTTTGAAATAACAATCTCTGTAAGGAGCACAATGGAATTCCACTTCAATGGTTAACCAACCATAGCCTGCCACTTTAGTTTCCATTGACCTGCTTCCTAAGCAATCAGGATCATTACTCTACTTACTGGAAGACAAGGAATTGATGATACCGAATACCTTACTGAAAACAACCTTTAAAGGGGCAGTAGCACGTTTTTTGCAAATTTTATGTTTTCAAATTTCTCATTTATAATGATAGTTTATGTGATTTATATTTACTTTAGAGGGTAAAACATCTTATTACACAAACCAATTACCCGTAGTGGTAATAATGGTGTTGCGTATTAAGCAAAAAATGCATCGCGGCCATTTTATTGTGAACACATTTTATTATTTCGAATGACAAAAATTATTCCCATGGCTTTACGGAACCATGTACAGTCATTTTTTAACTTGGATTTCCGAAGAGAGAAGGGTGTTTTACTATTGGTGACATTATTTTTCAAATGCAATTTATCGACTTATTTCAGCCAAAAACGTGCTACTGCCCCTTTAATTTCGGTGTATTCAGTTTGTCTATATTTGCTTATTTTATAAAAGAAGTTCTACACTGTATTATAGGCTCAAATTCCATACACACTCAATTACAAAGGATACAGTCACTGTAGTTCACACGATGATTTGCTGCTTTTAGATAATGCACCTATCGGCTTAGATTCCAACTGGGGTTGTTTCTACTTTCAATAATCACTTTCATATCTTGAACATGTAATTTTGTTTTATTTAAGTTATAATAAACTTCCGTAGACTGTCTGCTGTAACAAAATCATGTAACAATTTCTGATGTAAACACATGCTGCTTCGATCTCTGAAAGTTCATGTCTATTGCTCTTCCCAGGCTAATCTTCCTATGGCTGACACACTGATGTGGATGGACACCTCAGTCAGGTTCATGCAAGATGATATTAGGCAACTCATGGACACAATAGAGCAATCCAGAGTCATCATCAACGACGGCATGTTTCCGATGGGCCAGCATGCAACAATCGAAATGTTTAAATACTTCCGGGAGAGCACGTGTAGTTTTTCAGCTATCCCAGAATTCGAGAACAACTATATTGGCTTCAAGAATGACCGTCTCATCCGGGAAGCAGTGGTGAAACCATGGACTGCGTGTGCACTCAATCCGTTGTGTATGTGTCCAGTGAATCACATGAGGTTATTACGCTGTGGTATTGGAAAATGGAAGTATAATGAATGTCATAGATTTGATCAAGCAGCTTTGGGAATCATTCTTGTAAAATTGTTTCGCAACCATGAAAATAACATTCGAGTTGTTGTCAATATAAGACGAGGACATACAGAAGATTACTTTGAGACGCTAAATACAACAAATGGAACAGATTAACAGATGATATTTGATAGGAATAACTGTCATTGATATTGATTTCAAACAATTGTCATTTATAATATTCTAGTATGTGTATCATTTATGATTTATTGTATGATTTATTTATTATTTGTCTCATGTAACCCCATTGGGCGATTTTCGAGAACTAACTTATGTATGATGATGATGATGATAATGATGATGATGAACATTTAAATTTTGTATTTTGTAAAGTATATGTATTATTTGAGGATATCGCTAACAAGACGTAAAAGTTCGACTGTTATGCCACATTCGGGATTCCAATTTGACAAAAATTACTCAACTTTAATATTTTTAATAAATTACTTACAGCTTTTTTAAAACATCGCGAAAATAGACCTGACAGACAAAATGAAAATGCTGAGCACTGTGGTCAGTTAAGTGTTTCTGCCGTGTGTTACATCACACCCGGTGCTTCAGTAAACCTGTTAATTATATTTCGTGTATTTAAGCTAATTCTTAACTGGTGATTTAACACATACAAATCTTCATCAAAATTACTCAAATCTTCGATAAATCGATAGCTTGATTATCCAACTGCCCATTTCCTGTTGCTGCAACGACATTTTTATTATTAAATTATCAAATTATTTTCAGGAGTTGCAGTGCAAAACCTCTCAAACGGATACTTCAAATATATTAACAATTAAAGACAGACTGATGCTCCATAGCCACTTCTATTCATTAAAACGATTTGTAAAAAAGGAGCAGTCTTTTTAATTTCGTCTGTCCAGTCTGATTTGGCGATATAAAAAGCTGTATATAAGTTATTTATCGGGCAATTTAGACAATTTAAAGTGGAGTAATTGTCAAATTGCAATCCCTTTTAACGAATCCCGAAAGTGTCCGAAAGTGGCAATAGAACATGAATTAGACCTTGAATGCCATATCATATGCATTGTGCAATAATTTTCCACTAGGCCCTTAACCACAAAGGCATGCCCTGGTTCTTTGAGGTTCATCCATGTGTTCTGAAGCATATAACAGCTTTATTAATTGAAGCAGAATTGTATGGTTTCATGTATTACCCTACAAGTTCCAAATTTTCAATTCACCAAAATCATGAATATGTAGCGAGAGAGAGAGCTGTGTAACAGTAAAGGATACCCTGGGCCTTGGAGGCCCATTAGGTCCAGTCATGTTGTTTATTCATTATAAACAAAACGGTTCATTAGTCACATAAACTGTATCAAAAGTATTTAATGATGAGTAAAGAGAAAGATAAGATGAAGGCACTAAATCACTGCATAAGGATGAGTTGTATGATACATGTGTCTTTTCATTTCCCCAAAGAAGGAAAGCTTATGGCTAGGGCTGTAACGATTCATCGATACCTACGATACAATCGTAGCTTGGGAAATCGTGATTATTGTATCGTGAGCTTCCTGTATCGTGATACACTAAAAATAGATTTCACTGACTTAAAAATGAAAAGAAAAACTAAGTGAACACTATAAAACCAGCTAGTGTTGTGCAGTAACAGTAACTACAGTAAGCATGAAGCAATCTGATTCATAAATAACTGTTTTTAGAAAAAAAACTGTTTTAATTTTAAATTTTCGATCATCTCATAACACAAAATTTCCACCATCTTGAAAATTTCATAAAATATGCATGAAGTTATACTTAAAACAATGTATCGTGATACATTCTGTATCGCCTGTCTGTATCGTGATACATATCGTATCGTGAGATTTCCCATGATTCTCAGCCCTACTTATGGCCCTTGCAGATTTCATTTGCTCTTTTCCTTCGTAATGTTTTCCAGCTCTGTATTGCACCACTCTGAATCATGCGTTCTAGACAGTCTGTTTAAATTAACCTTTTTCCAAGGAATAAAATTTGCAAAATAATGCATCTACCGGGATACTAACAGGTTCTGTAGATTCCTCGCCACAAGGTCTGAGAACATCCTGTATAGGCGTGTGTTCCGAACCAGTTTAGCGCAGCCAAAGCCCAGTCAAATAGCTGACCAATCATATCATAGGCTGTTTGAGAGGCATTCTAGAAGTTGGTGTGATGAAGAAGACAAATATTTTATGCTTGATAACGGTATAAGGATCTATACCGAAACGTCGCTATTGTTAATAAAGAAGTTGATCATCCATAAAATATTTGTCTTCTATCATAGTTTTTAAACGGTCTCTGTTTTGAAAGCATTCGAAACAGACGAAATGATTGTTGTTTTGAGTTATCTGCCCCTAGCTTCTCGCACCGACTTCTTGTGATTGGTTAACTGAATTGCGTCAGAATACGGAAGTCTACGGGCTGTTATCAGACGGTTTGGCGTGGAAACCCCTGAGTTCGTATCCCGGTAGATTTCCTATTCTGCAAGTTGTATTTCTCGGGAAAACGTCAACTTTAATCAGACTGGTGTTCTAGATGTTAATACTGCCCGGAATGTCTGTGACCTTGACTGTAACCATTCGCCCAACTTATATATTTAAACAATCATAACTCTCCTAGGACTCCCTATCCTTGTCTGCTGACTGGTTTGAGTGAAAGTTCACAGAACATGACTCCTGCAGAGCGGTACTCCGATCAAGAGTACGCTTTATACCCTAGGTCTGATGTTAATGAGATTAGATGTGGAACAATCTAAAATGAAACAATACCCACCCTTGATGACTTTTATCATAATAGTCATCACAGTGGAGTGCAATGTGCATGCATTAATTATTGTAACATGATTTCGGTGTATCCTTGATTCTGATTGGTTGATTTGCCTATGTTGAATGACAATGAATACACGCAAATTACTTGGGGCGAATCACCGCGAATATATACATCGTGTTCACAAGATTCGGCCCGACTCAAAATTTATTTTTTCTATTTCTCTTAATATGTGCTCCTTAATCAAATTTGACAGGTGGCATTGTCGTTTTCTAACTTGTGTGTAGCAGTATAGGTCACAGATAACTCTAAAAAATAATTAGTTTCAAGTAACTAAAATGTTTTTAACTAGTAAGATTTGTCCAAGTTTGACGCCTTCTTCGAAGCGGCTGTGTTAACCGAATGCCGTTGCCATGGCATGACGTCATAGTGATCAACCGTTTTGACGTCACAAAGCTAGCGTCATTGTCACAATGGGTTAGGGCAAGTTTAAGTTATTTGTTCCTAGGTCTTTTACTGTGTTGATGTCGTCGATAAATGTTTATCGCTATCTAAAAGGATACGTGAATATTGTGAAGTGAACATAGTTGAGTGACACTGTTTGAGCTTATGTGTAAATTGTTGCCAATGTACATATTACGCCGAGTATTTACATTTGCTTTGACCTGACCACACCTCTTACAAAAATGGAACAGTCGCAAAGCCCTTTCCACTCACAGATAGGTACGCAAAAAGAGAGTTCATTTCAAAACGTCTGATAACTAACGGTCATGTTACAATATCGATAAATAGTTGCGTTTGTAAAATTTCCGGGATTCATTGCTATTCAACACCGACACATTTCAGCGTTCAAAACCTCCGGCTAACGCCGTCGGTTTTAAACTAAATTTGCGGGTGTTGAATAGCAATGAATCCCGGAAATTTTACAAACGCAACTATTTATCTTATACAGTCAAACCGCGATAGTCCGGCCACCAATAATACGAATCTTGCGGTGTCCGAACGTTAGCAAGCTGTATCCAAACTAATCTCTATATAAACTCATTAAATGTTGATTCATTAATCCGTTGAATCCGTTTCCGAATCCGAACGCCAATTAGCCGTAACGGATTAGTTAATAACAACTATTTCTGCTTCATTAATCCGGTGACAAGCGATCATCACACTGATTGGATCGGTAAACTTCAATGACAGTGGATTGACACGGGAGTTGAGCGTGTCAGTAGTTTGTGATTTTAATAGATTATAATGTTTTACATTGTGTGTCAGTACTTTGTGATTGTAATATATTGAATTTCTCATTTTGTGCGATAGTTATAAATATCCAGCGTGTCAAATTCAATTAATATTTTAAATACGTTCTCGTCTGTCTGTAGATTCAAAGGTTATCAACTCCATCTTGTTTAATTCATTTCAGTAGTCCGAACATTTCACTATCCGAACGTTTTTGATGAAAAACGGAAGCGTTCGGATTATCGAGGCCTGACTGTAATTCGAGAATTGGGCCGGCTGGAGAATTAGTTTCTTGTAGAGAATCAAGTTATATATTGGTTTCCTGAGTGGACATTGGTAGGCATATCTGATTTGTCATTTGATATGTCAGGGTACCGCCAGGGAAACTGAAGCACGCTCTTGTCTAGGGTTTCTCTACATAGGTTCAATTACTATTTATGAGGTGTAGCCTGAAGGCTTTTGCTAAGTTGAGTCAGCAAATGCGACAACGTTATAACGGAGATGTACGTTCCAATCAGAATGCGTCTAACAAACCCAAAGCATGGATTTAAAAAGCAATAGAGAATTGAGAATGAGGTTGCACATTATAACTGATCAGGACGTTGTATTTGATAAAGAAAATCAGGAAGGATCTCAACCAGCATCATACTCTGTAATCTAATAGAGAAACAATATCCAGAATCGTGGATCAAGCTATTTTGAAACTGGAAATACGGATTATGGATTTACAACTTCTTTATTCTGCATAGACGACATTTCGCCTATGCAGAATAACCAAATTGAATATCCATAATTATTCTGTTCCAGTTGTTTTCACACTTTTTCAATTTTGGCTTTAGTATTGATAATATAACTTTCACATGGGCACACATAAAACAATCTTAGCATTTTTACAAGACGACTTAACGAGTTTGCTCTCTTAAATCTGTCACTATCGAGTTTATGACCTATGACGCTATGACCTGTATGTTGTCCCGTGGAAGTTAGTCGAAAGAGCTCATTTTTTCTGGGTTTTTTTTAGATCTTTATTTCCGTACTACAATCATCAGTAATTAATGAGGTAGTTTCATTGTTTATGTTTTCATGAAAATATCGTATCAAACAATCAGTCTAGTCAATCCCCAGGAAGAATTGTATATACTTTTGAATCCGTATCTATCCACGATATAGATGTATACGTTGCATTATCTCAAATATTTGAACGTAATAATGCTATATATTCAACATTTCCATAGTAACAACTAAAAGTGCAATGTTATTTTGTCTTTTGTAGTTTATCCTGTCTTTTGTAGCACAATTTTGATCTCCAGGTGTCTTCATTTCTTTATTATTTTAGATTTGTATGCTTTATAAAATAAATGTGGGATATTTTAGCCCTTGTAATCCTCGTGGTATTTTATATCTTTCGACTTTAACAGGTCATGAGCACTCGCTTTATTTATTACACTTTCATTTATGGGTGGTAGAAACTGTGTTGATATGTAAAGAAGTGTGAAAAAAATCTGTGTATTAAACACCAATGTCATTCTTGACTGTTTATATCAGATATTGAAACAACAATACAATAAAAGAAGATTAACAGTGTAGAAGTGCCTATAAAGTAATATCAATATGTCTCAAGCACACTATAGTTGTCATTTTGGTTTGGATCGGATTTATACCACACTATTTGCTCGGTTATTATATGACTGTTAATGTCACACTAATGCAAACATACATTAAATTTGACATGCACATAAAATATTATTAAAGTCTCAACTTTTACCTTATACAACTGAATCAGAAATTCAGACAAAATTAAGGAATGCTATCCCCAGTCGGGCTATTCAAATGCTCGAAAACGCATTCGGTTCAGTCGCTAGTCCTGTTTAAATATGTAAGAAATGAAAACACCGATTTTGATGACAAAAGCTGAGGACTGTGCAAGTAAGTTAGGTCATGTAGATTTTAAGTCATCAGTTGCTTTGCTAGGACGCTTCAAAACATGTTATAGAATTCAGTTGATTTAAAATCATTATGATAACTTACTCATCAGCAGCTTTCTGTAGTGGATTAAGTTGTTTATAACTCCTTGGTCAATTGGTTGAGTTTTGAATGCTGTCTTCGGAGGTAAAATCCGAGTCTAGATCTGATAACCGTCAGGCTGACAACATTAGAATGAGCTGGACATTTGTCAACAATAAGAACAATTTGTCTTTGCATATGTTGAATTTTCTAATCTAACTTAAGTAGCAGATCTTTTGGAATTGTTTCACATCATCTGTCATACACGCTTTGTTGTTTGCGGTGTACTCTGTTGGAAGTGACTTAACAGTTTTGAAACAGCGAGGACCCATTGCTTTGCCAACTACAAGATGTGGAAGTTTTTCTTTATCTGCCATATTGCAGGGCATACAGCCATTCTTTGTTCCTTTGTGACAAAGATTAGTTCAAAGGTTGTCAGGCATAACTTGATAAAGCTCCCAGTCTCATCTGCATTAAACTTGTCCATGTCATCATATTCTTTAAGCAGAGCATCAATAGTTTTGGCCAAGTTTCTAATGTCAGATTCTAAAACAAATGAATTTTCTTCACAATAAAATGTACATAGAGGATATATGTCTTTCCTTGACAAATACCATGTTTATCTCATTGAGTGAGGTAGAAAAGTAGATATTTTACGAGTGGCGCAGCCATGAGTGAAATATATTAACTTTTCTACCTCACGAGATGAGATAAACATGGTATTTGTCAAGGAATAACTGATATTCTATTTATTATATCATTATTTCTGTGTTTTACGTTGATTTGGAGTGATTTCAACGGCAAACTTACAGCCTTCGCAAGCTGACAATATGACGTCATAACAGTGTCCCGATGACGTCACGCGAGTGGTGATAAAGTTTATCGTCACCCAGTAGAGTGGTGATAAAGGTTATCACCACTGTAGCTTGATAGAGGGTTTATTTCACTGATAGAACCGAGTATCTCACTCCAAATTATGTAATAAATGACCTAACTGACGTGGAAAGTCCTCAGCTTCTGCCATCAAAATAAATTCAGATAACGGGATGTTCTTAGTTTTTAAGTTATTACAGGACAGGTGAGGTCTTTACATCTCCAAATGTAGAACATCGTTTCAAACTTTTGAATAGCCAAGACTGGTGATAGCATTCCTTAATTTTGTTTTATTTTCTGATCAAGATGTACGAGGTAGTAGTGATGATTTTAATATCATATTTTGTGTGCATGTCACACTAAATGTATGTTAAACCTAGTGTGGCGTTAGCACTCATATAACACTCTGCTAATAGCGATGTATAAATCCCAAACCGAACTGAGGATCACTTGGTTATTGTGTGCTTGAGACATATTGATATAACTTTATAGTCAGTTCTTGTACTTTATTACACTGCTAATCTTCTTTTATGGTATTATGTCTTTAAGATCTGGTACAAACAGTCAAGAATGATAGTGGTGTTTAACTGATCCCTTTCCAAATATAAGAAAATATATTCAAAATGAGGTGAGGTGAGGCGAGTTGGAGCTTAACGTCGATTACAAGATTTTTTCACTTTTCACACTTCGGTTAGAATAATTGCAGACCAATTGAAAGACCAATATGGTTTAATATTGTGATTAAACCTGCTAGCATCGACTAGAACTAGTGAACTATGGAATGTACTTCGCATGTTGTCGATTGGTTGTGTAGCCAAGATATTACATATTACTTAACTAACCATAACTTTCACAAATATACACATGTTTGATAAAATAATACTCCTGACATATTACTGACAAGTATATATTTTAACATTGTGTTTGTGCAAGTTGCCAAGTATAGACATAATTCTCTATGTGCATATAAGTAATTATCAACAACAAAAATTTCAATTTTTCTTCAATAATAATTACTAATCAATACTCTGAACGTAAGGCATAAGTTTTCATTCGGTGATGATTTATTATTTATATTCACCATTTATCATTTTGTAAACTCTTAGTATAGCATATATTAAAGTTTGAGATTATATGTACCTATCAAGCACAATAGCAAGGATGAGCCGCATACATCAAGCATCATCCGCCAGCATCCCTGTAATAACCATTGTATTGATCTGGAGATCTGGTATGACCTGTTCCTGTCTGGAAACGAATTAAACGAATCCAGAACTTGACCCTAATCTAGATTTAGAAACTGGACATCGATCCTTTTTATTACAGAGCAGCGTGGAAACCTTCCAATTTGTTGCTATACCTGGTATCTGATAAAAGATTTAATCGAAAAAAATAATTGCTAATATTTATAGTTTATTTTCCTGTTAACTATATAGAGAGTGATCGATGTCGTCTGTCAAATATTAGAATACCAAATCAGAGACAAATACCAAAAATAGTTCCTTTGTGTTATTTACATCAGACATATTTGAAAGGACATATGCTAATTACCAAGACACTTAAGAGTCAAATGCCTAGATCTTTGACAAAAGAATTTCACAAGGTGAATGAAATTTTGAATGTGAGTTGTCCTGATAATACTCTTGATTGAGGTGGAAAGTCAGTATCGAAATATTATTTTACAATCTCTCAGCTTTCTCGTAAATGATACTGGCATGGGCATGGGCTATTTTAGAACTTCCTTGAATACCCGATGTCCACGTCTCTCATGTCTACATATCTCAAACACAAAGCCAACAGTTGCACATTGGTATCCTCTTCAGTAACTTCATTGTCAATAGTGAACATATGAGATACAATGTCTCTCTAGGTGTGGTCAGCTACAGTTCTGAAAATGTTGTTATACATGTACTTTGACCTCTATTGGTTTTAAAACACGGCAGAAAATATCACCTTGAAGAAGGAAGCTTGACATATTCAATTTATAAACTTTATCACAATGTATCTTCGGGGATAATTTCAAAAATATTTGTATCATAAAAATATGATATATTTTCTTAGAGAGATTTATTTACAAGGACAAGGAACCATACCAAAATTGGGAAGAAAGATAACATGCTTTCGACTTAACAATATTAATAGACACTACACGTTTATTTACATTAAAAGATCGCAACTTGCGCAAGAAATGTAATTTTTGTTGACAGTTTTATAAAACAGCATCATTATTATATATTGCTGACAATCCAAATGTACAAATTGTATTGATTACATATAACTTTATATATAAAAATAAATAGAAAATAAGAGAAACTATACAATAGTAAGATATATTTCACGTCAATTCAGAAAATTGAAATGAATATGTAGTTATATTAAACTAATAGGAATGATGATAACGAATATACTGAGCATTGTTTCATACCGCAATAGAACATGCTCAAAAGCACACACACATGATTACCTTTGTGTGAGGATCACCTTTTCTTTCTCAACTCCAGACGATCAATTGAACTGTTTTATTTTGGACATACATGTTTGCTCATGCAATAAAATTAAATAATAGTCTCTTATATTTCCTGTAAAGTTATTATAAAGAGGTTGCTCCGATAAACTGACTTTAGTCAGTACAGAGTCAATTTATCTTAATAAAATATTACATGTTTATTGTTCATTGATACTCCATAGCAAATACACATTGATACATTGTTATTACCAAAGGCACAGTGCTCCATACTATCCACACTATCCATATAACATGTATTCTAACAAATATATTTCATTCCACATTGACAGTTGTAATTAGATTTAGGAACCATTCTTTGGAATAGTTTATTTGCGTTACCTCATTCCAAACAAACCAGTAAAATGTCCTTTTCATGAATAGTTTAATTAATCATATATTTATATTGGTATAATTCAAGGCTGTTTTCCATATTTTTCTATTTATCCATTATCCAACTTTATCTTATTGTCTGTCCCAAGTCTTATTTAGTAGGCAATGATAAGAAATAATTGATCGATTTATAATGGTTATGGTTATTTACGTCCTGGGGAAATAGAGATGACTTACTTTATGAGTATTTGATGAAAGAGTTGATTTATCTAATGCCAGATATCTGTATGGAGTGAATTTGTTTATTCTGAAAAATTAGCACAGTAACACTTCTATCATCCTAATATATCCCACGGCCAATTGATTTTTGGTGTCCTTTCTGGTATAACTTTGCTAACAGAAACTCATATTGTCTGACCAGGGTCTTATTTAGTAGGAAATGATCAACACTCATTACTCTGTTGAAATTGGAAACTTAATTTATGAGTACTTGATGGAAATGTTAATGATTTTTTTACTTTAAAGACATTTGTTTGGAATTAATTATTGTATTTTTTCAAATGTTAGCATATAGATAATCTCATCCTTGAGTCTTTTAACATCAAATATAGTTGCGAGTTGATAAAGGTACAAATGTCTTACGACTTACGAATATCAGGAGTCATGAGGGTATGTATAGCCGTCAGATTGTCAATATTAGGATGAGCTGGACATTTGTCAACAATAAGAACAATTTGGCTCAAATAAGTTGATGAAATGTTTTTGAAAAATAATGTCACTAATAGTAAAACACCCTTCTCTCTTCAGAAAATGAAGTTATAAAATGATTATACATGGTTCCGTAAAGCCAGGGGAATTGGTTTTGTCATTCAGAATAATAAAATGTGTTCACAATAAAATGGCCGCCATGCAATTTTTGCTTTATACGCAACACCATTTTTACCACTAATACTTACCACGGATAATTGGTTTGTGTTATAAGATAATTTACCCTCTAAAGTAAATGTAAATGACATAAACTATCATTATAAATGGGAAATTTGAAAAAATAAAATTTTCAAAAAACGTGCTACTGCCCCTTTAATATCAAATATAGTTGCGAGTTGATAAAGGTACAAATGTCTTACGACTTACGAATATCAGGAGTCATGAGGGTCAAGACAACCCCTGTACTGTCTGTACTAGTGAAATTGAAACACTTGAGCACTTCGTGTGAGAAAACGAAGCATCTTATTTCACAATTAGCAACCTGGTACCGCATCAAGATGGGAACCATCCTCAATATAGATATTTCAAATTTCTACTTGGGGACCAAATGGCAAATGTAGTAATAAATCACATTTTTATTGTCACTGAAGAATTTATTTAAAAACAAGATTTGGAATTAATGAATTAAATTTCAACAATCTCATTCATTTCATAAAATACCACTTTAATTAAAGTACATTTTTCAGAAAATGATCTTCAAACAAAATGGTCAAGCCTATTCCATAATGACTGAGTACTTTCTTTTGTACCCTATCGCTACTTTCTCCTCTACATCTATAGTATGTTCAATTTATCATTTGAAACTTTGCTGTAATACATTGTAATACTATTTATTTTGTGATAAACGTTTTGAATGTCAAAAAAAGGAGTCATGATGGAATGTATTGTCGACAATCATTCTTTACAAATTTGCAGCATGAAGTCTTCAGTGTCATAGCACTGTGATGTCATCAAGGAGTTGACGTCATAACATTGTGAGGCATTTATGTGATGATGTTAAAGCATTGTGAAAATCTGGACTCGTTTCGAAAAGAACAAGCAAAAAAGTGAGCGTGGCTCACTAATACCCCCGACTGTTAAAGTTTGACATTTTTATTTTACTTATAAAGAGAGGTGTCTGTACACCTAAGGATTGATAAGCTATGAAATGTAATTGCTAAGATTAAAGTGTTTGTGAAAATGGTAGGACAAGTCTCTTCGTGTAAAAAAGGTGGTTTAAGTAAAAGTAGGAATAATAGTAACTTGAAAAGGTAGGGGTGACATAATACACTACTGCCATTACCACTGATTTCAACTTTATTTTGGAAATTAATTCATCATAATGATTCATTCGAGTGACTTGAAACAACAGGTACATGGAAGCACACCCCTGTAAGCACAGTGAGGGATATACAGCAGTTTATGGCTGAAAGGAAAGAAAATATGAATTTTCCAAAATATAACCAGTGGAAATATAAAATAGTAAAATCAACAAGAACACAGAAGAAGTTTTTGATGAAAGTTACATGAAAACGAAAATGATAAAGTCAATATCTAAAATATGTGTGTTGTGTATCCTGTTGAATATGCGAAACACGATGATAAAAATGCCGTTTTTAATTAAAAAGTGCTTAATTTAATTTTTGTTCTGTTTCCAGCGTCATTAATTTTCAAAATATATAGATTTTCTATACATCCCCTAATGTGACTGAAATGTATCTGAAAGGATTCGGAGTTTATTCGTTGAGAGCGAGCGTTTAATTTAAATACACCAAAACAGTAAAAAATTACTTAATTTGCTGACGGGTGTACTATTATATAACTCTTTAAATCGGTCGGTGACCCTCAATTTTCCTTACATTTTTGGATAAAAGACATAATAAACTTGCTACTTTGAAAAAATAAACGAATTCTAAAATATTCGATGTCATCGTCCCATCTCTTCATTAAGCTATAACAAATTTCCGTTTGAAAAACATTTTCATTTAGTATTTAATCACAGTGTGTGAAACGTCAAATATGTTTACACTATCAGACGTAATGCTCGTTAGGTTATATTGCGCAGACTTACATAGCAGGTGGCCTTTATTCAATCTAAATTGGTATACTTAACGACAATGTAATTAGTAATAAAGAGTCTTATGTTTCATAAAGCGTTGATAACAGATCTATCGATTAGCACAGCGCATTGTGTTGAATGATCTCAAAGTGTTCTCTTAGACATATAACCAGTCTTGAAATATCTTAAGAGCTCATACAAATTGCAAATTTATTATTAAGTCCAAGCATAATAAGTTGATAACATTTTCATGATTAAGGAGAAGAGGCTTGTATCCATTAAAACTAATGGTATTTGTTTACACAGCTGCTCTCTTGATTTTAAAAAAATCTCTGAAGTTTTTTAAATTGGCATTGTGTATGAAAATGTCGACACAAAGTGGTCCAAACCACTAGAGATTTCGATTGATAACAAATGATAAAGTACTGGCAAAACAATTATCCGATGGTCAACAATGCCAGTGTTGGCTACTGGTGTAATGACCAGTGTCTATTTGCTCGCTGGATTTAATCTGGAGTGGTCAAACCAATAACCATTAATGTCATGCTGATTGATGAGAAGACAAATCTTTGGTCTTAACACCGGGGCAGTAAAGGAATCAGGTCCTGGCAAACAGGTGAAGGTCTCGGAGACGATCATAGAACCAACACGAACATGTACATACATTAAAAAAAACATGGACCGTACATATGTGATATACATGTAAAGATATTGTTTGTTTTAATTTGCACTAATTTCTAAAATATATATACTATTTAATTTGTGACAACATACAAAATAGTTTAAGACATTTTTAATGACGAATTTGACCTTTTAGAGAAATACAGAAAAATGGTCTCGTAAGTTGCTATCATTATTTATATATATATTTATTTATTTGTATATACTTGAAACCACAGAAGTTGGCCTTAAAGGCCAATGATTCCTTTTTCAGCGTTAAGTAAAAAAAGAAATCTTTTTGAGAATATTGTCCAAAAAAGATATTAGATATGTAATACAATAACGCCTAAGGAGTTATTGTTCAGTTCTGGACTATTCAACCTCTGCAGTTAATAAAACATGTTTCCGCATCAACGCAATCATGGGATCAGTCTCAGGGTCACGTCTGTTATCACATTCAGAAATGTATTTATTCTATAATTTAGGGTGAGATACTCAATTCTATCAATGTAATAAACATCCTATCAAGCTACAGTGGCGATTACCTTTATCACCACTCTACTGAGTGACGATAAACTTTGTCGCCTCTCGCGTGACGTCATCGGGACTATACTATGACGTCATAGTGTCAGCTTGCGAAGTCTGAACGTTTACCGTTGAAATAACTTCGACATAAAACGATATAAATGATATAATAGTACGTTTTTGATTAAACGTAATTATTTATACTTACCTGTTGACTAGACCTACTTTGCCTTACCTCCCAGGGGTAATGCTATTTCAACCTTAATACAGACGAACTTGAAGAATGGATGAGGGGTGCGTAAAATCCCTTATCCAAGGGCCGGTAAGTCTAGATGGTCTCGTGACGTCACTACCTGTTCATATCACTCTCCGAAAGTCCCAAAGGCAAGACAGACCAAGTGGGGAGGATGGGAGGGCCTAGAGCGTAGGTCTAGTCAACAGGTAAGTATAAATAATTACGTTTAATCAAAAACGTACTATTATTTAAATACCTATCTGTTGACTAGACCTACTTTGCCTAGAATCCCACCGCAAGGAGGCGGGTCAGTAGATACATGGTAGTGACGAGACCAGCGACTAGCCTTGAGTGTAAGCTAACCTACGAGTCCTCCACCCTGTGGTGAGGACAAGGCACAGCCCGGGAGATACCATCTCTACCGCTAAGCGGATCGAAGAGACAACCCTGCCACTCAACTTCCGATCAACACACCGCCAACCCCAACAGGGGGGGGGGGGGGGGGGGGTTAAATGAAGTTAAAGAAAAAACCAACAGACACGAGAGCTAGTAATGTAAACCATGTTTATTTACAATAAGTCTCAAAAGCGTCCAAGAAGGATGACCCCTTCTTGGTCTGGTTGGGGGACCACCTTCGTCTGCGCGAAGACCTGTGGACCCAGCCTAGAGATGCCTTCAAGATCTGCTGTGGAGACATCTCGTAGGTAATGGTAGGCGAAAACCTCTGATGAACGCCAAAAACACCCTGCCATGACATCCGAAAACGCAATGTTGCAGTGATAAGCCATTGTGGCTGAAACTGCTCGGATCTCATGAGGGATGGAACGCGAAGGCGGAGGCAGGTCAGCGGCCTTGTACGCATCAATGACTGCCGACCTTAGATACACCCCCAACGCTCGCTTATCAAGCTCCTTGGTGCTCCTCGGTGAGTGAGGCAAGAAACAGACGACGCCTGCCATCCCTCAGCCTGCGGGTACGCTGCGTGTACACCCTCAAGGCTCTCACCGGACACAGAGAGAGATCTCCTGAGTCAGAACCCAGAACCGAGATAGAGAACGTACGGTCAGCTTCATAAGCTGCCTGGTCCTTACAGACAAAGTCAAGAGAGGTCGATCCCCCCCTCCCTGACCTCATAACGTAGAAGGTCCGCCTGCAACGAATGGATTTCCGAAATCCGCGCTGCGGAGGCCATAGCCCCCAGAAAAAAAACCTTGCATGTGAGAGGGAGAAGGGACACGTCGGAGAGCGGTTCACGTATCGGAGCGAAGGTGGTTGAGCACAATGGCTAAGTCCCACTCAGGTGGACGAAGCCTGGACCTGCCGTCAACCAAACGGAAAGTTTTAATGAGGTCCTTGAGGACCGACACATCCAACCCTGGCGATCTCTTCCTGAGGACAGACAGGATAGCAGACATGTTGGTGTTGATTGATGGCTCGAGCCCACGACCGCGAGACTAGGAGTCTCACGCTCTACCGACTGAGCTAGCCCGAGACCGCGATGTTACAGTGGTAAGCCATCGTGGCTGACACTGCACGGATCTCATGCGGGTTGGAACGCGAAGGAGGAGGCAGGTCAGCGGCCTTGTACGCATCAATGACCTCAGGTACACCCCCAACACTCGCTTATCTAGCCCTTGGGCTCTCCTAGGCGAGTGAGGCAAGACCAGCCTCAACAGCTGCCAGGTTTTGTAACAGTTCCAGACTTGTTGCAAAATCCAAAACATGGGACGATGAACCAGTTCTTAATTAACAAACTGAAAGAATGCAAAGATTCAGAGGGGTGCCGAACAGGAGACACAACCCCCTGAAGACTGCCACGTTCCGTTGCCACTGCGCTTCCAGGAAGAAGTACCAGACCTACGAATGGCCGAAACATACTCCAGGAAGTCTGAAGACGAAAGAATGACACCCTCGTTACACAGGTCCTTGCACTTCATACAAGGCAAGACCTAACAGACTTCCTACCTCCGCAAATGTACAAAATGCAGAGTACGTAGTGACGCAAACACCGAGGTAGTAGAGTAACTAGGTGACTGATAGCCGAGTCACTGACGAGACCCTCGAGACACTACCAGGTGATTGACAACGAGCCACTGACACGAGTAAGCTAGACGATGTGAGTGACAGGAGATACAGCCGAGTCACTTAGTAGGTGAGTGACAGACGAGACACTGACGCGTGTAATCTAGACGAGGTGAGTGACAGTCGAGTCACTTAGTAGGCGAGTGACAGACGAGCCACTAACGTGTGTAGTCTAGGCCAGGTGAGTGACAGGTGAGTGACGCTCAATTCACTTAACAGACAGGCGCGTCACTAACTTGCGTAAACTAGACGAAGTGAATGACACACGAGTGAGTGAGTGAGTTGGGGTTTAACGCCGCTTCCAAGAGTATTTCACTTATATCGCGGCTGCTAGTATTATGGCAGGGAGAAAGCCCGCAACGCCATGTGGCTATGCACTGCGGTGAAACCTGCGAGCAGCGGCTGGAACTAGCGAACCATGGTTGGTATTACGCTGAAAATCAGAGTAGCATTGCAGCCAAACCTAACTGCGTGTAGAACAGTTCTCTACTGCAGACAAAGTTGCCGTGCCCCTGGCGGGATTCGAACCCCGGACCTTTTGATCCGAAGCCGAACGTGCTAACCACTGCGCTATCCCGCCCCTGAATGACACACGAGTCAATGACGCGAAACACCTACATAAGGTAGTGTAAGAACTAATTCCTGACACTAAGAAGCAACACTTCCGATAGCTTAATTACTCCAAAAACACCAACACGCACTCGTCGCAACGAAAATCCTTCTCACACAAGTCCTTACACTTCCTAAACAGCAAGTGAGGATCCTTGATAATGGACTTCCTACCTCCGCAATTCGTGCAGAAGGCAGAGTACATATTGAAGTAACAACGTGAGTGATAGTCAATCACTGACCCACGCGCGTAAGCTGATGAAGTGAGTGACAGGAGATTGACCCTCAATCAGTTAACACTAACGTGGGCGAGGTGAGTGACAGTAAGGTCACTTACTGACAGGCGCGTGGTGAATGACAGTCGATTCACGACGCGAAACGCAAAGTTTTAGAGTAGTGTAAGAACGAAGTTCTGACATAGGAGGAAAACAACCCTTCTGATAGCTAATTACTCCAAAAACACCCAGAGTGTAAACTCACGAAAACGTAGAACGAAAACGCTTAAGTGAAAACACGCAAGGCGAGACGAGAGAGACTATCGAAAGTGTTGAAGGCAGAGGCTCCGAACCCGATACCGGGACGAGTGGAGGAGGGAGCAGAGGGGGTGACCACGAGTCACTTCCTCCACTTCTTTTGCGGGGTACGACCTCCGGCGCCAGGCCGGGGGGACTTGGGGGACTGACCCGTGGATCCACGGCCACGACCTCCCCGCCGAAAGTCCGTTTTCGCTTTCTTGGGGGAAAGGTTGGCCACTGCCCTGGCCTTGCCCCTGACGAAAACTGGTCTGCGGACGCTTTGGTGTCGTTTGCCTCTGCGTGACGAGCCGATTAGTGAGGTCTTGCTGTTGTGTTCCTGTCGTGCTCTCAAAACCTCCGGGATACGACCACCAAACAGAGTTTCAGCGTGAGCAGGGGCATGTCGAAGGAAGTTCTTATGATCGGGGTTGAGACCTGACCGGTAGAGGAAATTGTCTCTGCGAAGCACTGTTATACTCGATGAAATTCGCGACGCTGACAACATGATCTGCGCAAGGTCCGCAGCCACATCACCAAACGCTTTGAACAACACCGGGTCCCCCGCCTCCATGCCCGCCTGCTTAGCACAAGCCAGCATCGCCTGACATGTGAAAGCCACGTTGTTCCCCAAGCCTAACACCGAACGCGCCTCCCTGTCAAGATGAGAGAACTGTGCCTCAGACACGCGGTGAAGCAGGTTGGTGGTAAACAACCGGGATGCCCCCTGATCAAGGGGAGGCGGAACAAGCTGAAAAGGGACCGGATACAAGGGCAGACGCCGTCTGCGCTTGTCCGGCACCACCAAAGGCGGAAGCAGACGATTGGGCATCGCAGATGATACGACTTGCTCCATATCCTCGGTGGCCTCCAACAGGAGCCTATGAGGTGGAAGGGCAAGACGCGCGGGAGGTACCTCGCCATCAGGGCCAAAGGAAGCCCTCCTGGCCGCCGACGTGCGCGGACCCGTCACGCTGACTTGGCTAAGTGGAACGTCCGCGAACGAAGCCACTTCGGATAGCATAGCTATTGCGTCAACCACTGGAGGATCCTCCGACAATCCCGTACCCTCCGCCTCCGTTTCTATACTGATGAACGGAGGGTTCGACACGTCCACGTAGCGGATGTCACGTTCCGGTGAGTCCGGCGAGGAGTCACGTAAGGGTGACATCACCGTGACACGCCGCGCAGGGGTGCGAGGGGTACGCGAAGGAGTCGCGGGTGCGGAGGCCCTAGCGGACGAGGAACGCGCACCCTGAGGTACGTCATCCGCATAGGGCTCACACGGTTGCGTAGTCGTAGTGTGAGTGGGTAAGTTCTGCGGACCCAAACGCGCATCGAGCAAGGAAGAGACCATATCCTTGACGGATGCCAGAAGGAGGGACGGATCGACCTTGTCGAACCTAGCCTTCTTGGACTTCTTCTTCTTGCTCTTGGGCGTAGTGGGTCCGCCCACCTTAAGTCTAAGCGGAGACAACCGTTTGTCCGGCGAAGGAGGGGACAACGGGTGAGTCCGCGAACGAGAACCGGAACACGACGGCGGAAGGGGGGGGCGTAACTTCGACCCCCCAGCGGGTTCGGACAGGTCCGATTCCCTGTCGAATTCATCCGCCCGTTCCGTGAGGACAATGTCTACATCCACCACCGGAGACGGATGACGAATGGGAGACAACTCCCTACGTTGAGCTGACGACGTACGCTTCTGTGACGCAGCCCTATCGGCCACCGACTTGCGTATGGCGGAAACGTACGCGTGGAACTCCGATTCGGAGAGAGGAGCGCACTCGTCGCAACGGTAATCCTCTTCGCAAAGGTCCTTGCACTTTCTACATAACAAGTGCGGATCCTTAGAGGCGGACTTCCTGCCTCCGCAGTTCGTGCAGAAGGCGGAGTACATGGCGAACGGTAACGATAAAACGCGTAACGTAAGCGAAGGTAGAGACAGTCGAGTCACCTACACGGCGTATAGTAGCGTAGACGAGGTGAGTCACACACGTGAAACACCCAAGCGGCGGAGCAAAAGCACAACAACTCTGACGATATGCAATCAAGAGAGTTGAAACAAAAACTCTGAACTCGAAGAGCACAAAGTCAAAATCAAGTAACCACCCGCCAAGGTAAACAAAGACGAACAAGCCAAACCAAAAACTAGGCTAAACACTTACAAGATAAATCAATCTTTATTCACATAACATTCGTGCGTGAACCAAACCTTAAGTGACTGGCGTAGCGAGTCACTTGAACCAAAGTGAATCACCCTAAGGGTGAGTCACGTATAATCGACCTAAGTCGAACCAAACCCTAAGTGACTGGCGTAGCGAGTCACTTGAACCAAAGTGAATCACCCTAAGGGTGAGTCACGTATAATCGACCTAAGTCAAACCAAACCCTAAGTGACTGGCGTAGCGAGTCACTTGAACCAAAGTGAATCACCCTAAGGGTGAGTCACGTAGAATCGACCTAAGGCGAAGCCAAAGGCGAATGGTAGGCGAAAGCTAGCAACGGGCAACGCGAGTCACTGACGAGGAGTGTATCCACTGCTCCTTAACCAAGCTAGTGACTCACCTAAGGCGAACAACTAGCGAGCCAGTGACAGGCGAGACGCGAAGCACTTGAGTACGGACCGCAGGCGAATGACAAGCGACAAGCGAATGACAAGCGAGGCGAGTCACCCGCGTAGGAGAGATACCACTGCTCCTTTACCTTACGCAAGTCAAACCCACAGTTCCCTAAGGTACAGACCGATAAGCGTATGACAAGCGAAAGCGAATGACAAACGAAGCAAGCCAAACGAAATAGGAGAGATACCACTACTCCTCTACGATACGCAAGACAAACACTTAACAGTTAGCACTAGAGTACAACCGACAGGCGTAAGACAAGCGAATTAGGAGTGATTCCACTAGCTCCTTTACCGTACGCAAGTCAACAACCCACAGTTAACACTAGAGTACAGACCGAAAGCGCGTGACAAGCGAAAGCGAATGGCCAGCGAAGCGAGTCAAACGATTAGGAGAGATGCCACTACTCCTCTACCATACGCAAGACAAACACCTAACAGTCAGCACTCGGAACGAATGGCGAATGACAAGCGAAAGCGGATGACAAGCGAAGCGAGTCACCCGCGTAGGAGAGATACCACTGCTCCTTTACCCTACGCAAGTCAAACACCCAACAGTCAGGTGAGAGAAAACAAAGAATCACGAGCTGCACGTGCGGCGCATGCAATCCACCTACTCCGGATGGTCGCTAGCTAGCACATGTCAACAAGGCCCCTTGAAATCTAACACCTACTTGAAAAACAGATTGCAAACACAACCTGCACTATCGAAGAACAAAGTTGAGGATATCTCTTGAACTAACAAGAGAAAAATAGCAAGTTAGCAACACAAGTCGCTAAAACCCCAGTCACAGAACAAAACACGTCTGCCTTGCTCTGCAACTTTTAGGAGAGTGCTATGAACAGGTAGTGACGTCACGAGACCATCTAGACTTACCGGCCCTTGGATAAGGGATTTTACGCACCCCTCATCCATTCTTCAAGTTCGTCTGTATTAAGGTTGAAATAGCATTACCCCTGGGAGGTAAGGCAAAGTAGGTCTAGTCAACAGATAGGTATTTAAATAATAAATAGAATATCTTGTGAGGTAGAAAAGTTAATATATTTATAACATCATAACCCTTCAAAATCTAGGAATCGGCCCCTATAGTCTATAGACACAGGAACTGGATATCGTAATTCTAACGTAGGTAAAACCATGTTGCCGATCTAAGGGTCCATTCAACATTTTTAGGTCAAAAGTAAAACGTTGGTGGAAATTGTCTTCATAGATGAAATCTTACCAAATTCTCTGTAGCAAATATATGTGTATCAAGTAAATAATAGTTACAAATAATTTCTAACAGGTTCTAAACTGAGTAATACCACACTTTGTTTACACCTCAACATGTTGGATCATGTTCGAATAAACAACAATTTGAACTATATAAGATTTGTCGAAGGGGGGTGATGAATACTTCTGAGATGTGTATAGTTTACATCAAACTGTGATTTCCATGTAACTTGAATGAACACAAGAATAACATTAGTGTTTACATATCCATTTCTAAAAACACAAATTCATTCTTCAAGACATTTTGAGAATGTATTAATAATTCATGAAGTCATCACTAACCTAACAATATGTAGATGCTAGCAAGCACATTCACAATGTGTTTAAAGAGAACATAAACACATAAAAAATGCATGAAGGCATCACTAACCTAACAATATGTAGCTGTAAGCAAGCACATTCACAATGTGTTTAAAAGAACACATACAAATATTTTCTATCAAGCCTGGACAAATCATTTCAATTCAAGAATCCACCTTCTGAAGTCGTTTCCACATATATACTTGGCTCTGGAAGTCAGGAAATGTCATCACATAAAAGACACCTTTGATGTCCACTTTTCTTCATTCAACATGAACCTCTGTGATCAGTTATGTTTGATGTTAAGTGGAACTAATATTAAAATATCATCGTTATATTTTCAGCTCTCTCTAAACAAACTTCCTATTGGAAATGGCATTTGGCCATAGCATCAAACAACGTTTTTTAAGGAATTTCAAATCTAGTGTGACATATGCGTGTTGAAATAACATCTACCAGATATTTGTGTTGTCTGTAGAGTAGACCATATTTAAGTGAGTTGTAACATCACATCTTTCATCTCCAACATCTACGAATGGCGTACTGCCTTCTTATCTAAAGATTTCTCTGTCCTCACTTGATGTTATTCTATGTCCTAAGTTACCCATTTTAATCGAAATGTGCGCTAATATAAGATCGAATCTAAAACCCAAATCAAAATACCCGAAAATTGATTTTGCTTTGATACATATATTTGATAATGTTGTCTTGCTTGTATTGTGTTAATTAGTATGTATTATGTACTTACAAATCATAGCCCACAGTATGTTACAATAACTTATCACTCACTACGTTCCACAAAGTCTGAAAAAGTATTGAACACTGAAGTCGAAGAATCATAAATTTTGTTAATACAAATGTAATCCCTCTGTCATGCTTTTCTGATTTTGTATGATTTACTACGAACATACAAGTCTAAAGACACTGTATGTTTGGAATAATGTATCTGGCTGATCAAATGGATTTTTCCTTTCATCTTTAAAGAGTTTTTGCTGTCATTTGGAAATTACAAATCTATCATGTCTGATAAATGTGTTGATCAATATTTTTAAAGGTGTGATTATGATACTGATTCAAACCACTTTTTCTTTGATGCAGAAAATTGACTTGCTCCCATGTGTGCCTTTCCTCTTTAGGTTGCACTAGAGGTTGTAAAGGTAAGTGTAAGTTTCTTGGTAAATTATGAATCAAACAAAATGTATCCTGGAATAACAAACAGAGGCTTTGGTATTCGATAACACATGCAATACTGATCTTAAGTAAATAAGTAATTTTGTCAAACATTACCTATTTAAGTGATAATAATAATAATAATAATAGTGAATATTTATGTCACGCACTCTTCCGTGCATTTAATGCTTGCTCAAGGCGCTACACATATTATTACCCTGAAGGAAATTATACTTTCGGTGCCGCTACTAAGCGCTCCGCGCGACAGTATAGGTCCGTACTTCCCGTGTTCAGGTACCAATTTAAACAACTGGGTGGACTGAGTGCAATGTAGATGAAGTGTCTTGCCCAGGGACACAACACAGCATGAGACCATGGTCACAAATTTGGGTGTCTCCCCCGGGATTCGAACCCGGGTCTCTGGCGTGAGAAGTCAGCACGCTAACCACTACACCACTGTGCTCCAAACTACGCCACTGTGCTCCAATATGTGCAACATTAAATGATAAGTCATAATTACAAATATCATCAATCCCTCCAGAAGTTACTCCAGTCATTCCTGCCAACGTAACAGATGTTGCAAGTGAGACATGTTTAACAATTCTTTAGCGGGTAACATTTTACAATTACGTCCTTATTTCTATTCAATCAAACATCGTTTTACTTCTCCGACTGAATGTTGTCTTATGAAAGATATAGATATTATTGCCCGAAAAAGTGTGTCATATGACTTTTACGAAACGAGTGTAAATTGTTGTATTGCCCGAGCAAGAGCAAGGTTTATACATAAATTTGCACAAGTTTTGTAAAAGTCATATGGCACACTTTCGAGTTTAATAATATCTTTATTACCCATTTTGTTCAATCTTATTTTCGTAAAAATGGTCAGGAAACGGACACTTCACTGACATCATGAACAATCTTTTTACGACGTCACAAACAAAACCTGATGAATAACAAACTGCAGGGTGTGACAACTCTTAGAGATTAGAATATCGATTATTTCAAAATATTTTTAAAAGCTTTTGTTGATTATCGGTTACAAATACACTGATAGAGCAGGATTCATTTAACATAACATATATCATTGATGTTGAAATAAAACAGTTACTCGTGTCGAATTTAATAAAACTACAAAACCGATTCTTGTCTATAAAGTTTAAAGCAAAATGTCCTTATTTTAAAAATTAGATACACTGAAACGAACTTAAAATTTTTTTTCTCATATCATTATATAACAATAATCTAATCATATTAATCTTTTTATATCAAAATTTTTTTTTCAAAAGTCACATTAATTTCTCTGTTCAAATTGAAATACTCTAAAGCAAATCAAATCCTTGATCTTTCATCAAAATAACCATTAAGCAATTCAACAACATTCGTTATTAATCTGGAAAGTAATTACATGGATGAATGGATGCCTTCTCACTATTTGAAAGGGTCTCAGCATTAGTTTCAGTCCATTAATATAGAGACAATATTGAATGTTCCTGTGATGGGAAACTAATCACACCAATTATCGATTAACCTAATTTCCCATGCCGAAAATGGGTCAAATATTGACTATTATTATATATCATCAACGTCTTCATCGACCAACATTTCTGAGTCTAAATTTTCAGGAGAATTGAATCTTTACACTCACTAGATGATATGTTTGATATCAGAGCCAAACTCTTGTAACAACCACAATTTATCTTATTGATACATACAAATATGATAAGTTTTTGGATGCTGGTCAAAAGCTAAAGATTATAGCAAAAGGTCCATCAATGTTTAATATCACAGCAGTATTATAAACTCAGATTGTGTTTATCTTCATAGTAAATACATTCACTTGTAAGAGTCGAATAACTGAGAAAATGTGCATACAAATATACGAATGAGGTTAATTAATATGTACATATGTACACATCAAAATGATTAAATATGAAAGTGAATAATACTGTACATCATTAAATGAATTGCGTTAGTCATCATTGCGTTAGGCATCATTGCGTTAGGCATCATTGCGTTAGTCATCATTGTGTTAGGCATCATTGCGTTCGTCATCATTGTGTTAGTCATCATTCCGTTAGTCATCATCGCGTTAGTCATCATTGCGTTAGCCATCATCGCGTTAGTCATCATTGCGTTAGTCATCATTGCTCCCACTCTATATCCTGTCATCTACACATTGATGGACATAAAACTAAGACTGCTTTGTTATTTCTCTGTTATTTTCCTATCAATTGTAAATGTCATATCTTCATCTCTGAAAACATTGTTACTATTATCCTTGCAGTCTAGCGATTTCGTAGTAACGTCTTCAAGTGCATGATGCTACAATGTATAATAGCATTGTGATGTCATCTGTTTTGTCATCATCATTATAATTATAATATATAAGTATTATAATTCATGAAATTCTAAGCAATGTGACATCATGTGTTAACATCTTCTATCGAAAGGTGTTTTCTCATAAGGATATCTCCTGTTGAACAAAGTGTTGTCTGATAAAAAAAAACATATTTTGAACAAATCGAAGCGTTCGTTTTATGCAACCCTTTTGACAGGTGATGTTACATTTTAGCCCTGAGTCAATCCCAGAAGAAATCAAATTTCTGTACTTCTCCGTAAAAAGCCGCCATTGACTTTGTGATCAATTTTGATCCCACTGAAGAAATCAAGATAGTTTGCCTTTCTGTAAAAAATCTGAACCGATTCTGTGATGAATTGTTTTCACCTAAACCACAGTTTTCATATGATAAATGTGATCTAGTAGATTTGTTTGTCATTTCAAAATGACAAATTTAGCTTATATTTAGGAACAGAAGTAATTAATAAATGCTGCATCACTCTCAACGAGCCACAGTAAGCACTTCATTTATCTCTATCACTGTCTTCTGTGATAACAAACTTATCGATTATATGCTATATTTTTGGCAAATGTTGTGCTTACTGTATTCATGTGCCCGTCAGGAATGAACAAAAAATATCTTGTGTCAATATCTGATATAGAATAGTTGATTGATATTACATAACCTTGTGTTGGCTGACGTTAATAGTTAATATTCATTGAGTCCACAATAAATAATGGATATATCATATACCTATCAAAGATATGGGGTGATATGGCACGCAAAACGTAAAATGTCTTGCTTCTGAAGCTATATAAAATTAAAAGTGCCTAAATGAACTTGAACTGTTAGGATAAAATGTTTTGGTGATAAAATTGCCCAGACTGACTTAGTAGGGGTCTCTCATTTAGATCGAGTGTTCCTACTTAACGACAATGCAATTGAAGTTACAAGTGTCTAATGTTATTCACAGTTTTATTGTTTTAATCACTTGCTTTTAATAGTGAATTTATAAACGCAGTTATTCACTTAACTTTGTCAAATCATTGACACATTTAAATTCCCCGAAACAGAGATTTTCCTAGTTATATTAACAGTCACTAATGAAATCTATACTAATGGACCGTTGCAAATGTGTTTTAGATTATCACAATTAGTTCAATGTTTCTTAAAACGTAGACTTTTTATTTTCTGAAATCAATAGCTCATTGAGTTTGGTGCTTGAGTTGGTGAATTATTATTATTATTTTATTTTATTTTTTTTATTATTATTATTATTATTATTTAAATAATTTTTATAGTTACTTATTAGCATTATCAATAATTCACTGAGTGATATGGTCATTTTGTAAACAGATAGTCAAATGTGTGCATATTTTAGCAATCACATTTTATATAAATACTGCGTGTGAGATAACCATGCCGTTTTATGCTGGAATTGGAAAGTCAACCACTTCAGACACGGGGCAAGATTTACAGTTCATGTTCTTGACCTACTTCTGGCCAATTAATCTGGTCTGATGGTCAACAATGTGGGTGTTGGCTTTCTAAGTAATACCAGTCTCTAATTACTCGCTGGATTTAATCTGGATGGTCAAACCAATAACCATTAATGTCATGTTGATTGATGAGAAGAAGAATGGTGATCGTAACACTAGGGCAGTGCAGTGAATCAATTTCTGGCAGACAGGTGGAGGGTTATACAGACCTCACACACATGTACAAGGCGCTGGGTAAAAATAGAAACTGCATACATTTGAACATAAATCTGAATAAAAACAAAATTGAAAATAATATTTAAAAGAATAGTTTGTATTCATCGATGTGACATTGTCGTCTTCTTTAGTACTTTATTATGATGCTGACGGGAGTGAATAACGTATAACATATTTCGTACTACTAGTACGTTAATTTCTTTGAAAGGTCTCTTTTACGGGAAGATATTGATATTGATATTGAAGGCAAGTTCGTCTGTGTATATGTATATACTATCCAATCGACTAAAATGTATATATGTCATGAAGTTAACCAGTAGAAAGTTTACTTTTGACATATTGCTAGAAATGTCTCTCATAAGGTCATTGTAATGTCATTTGAAAAATTGATTGTTTTAAATATCTTTTTGAATTGAAGTATATACTTGAAAATGACATGGTGAAAACATTTCTTTATTCTAAAACTTCCATGAATATAACCTAAAAATAAGAATAGGAAGATGAAAACTTCTTTAATGTGAAAATACAAAAATACTCACTCCTTAATCCGGTATTATCCAGAAAACATTCCTGTTCTTATGTATGCCACTTCTAAATGCCCTTCAAAGACGTGGACCCAAAAATACAAAATAATTACAAGATTAACACTTCTGATAAGCAACCATGTGTATATACCTAATTAATGTAACCGTGCAGTATTTTGGTTGTTACTTAGCAAACGATGAGGATATTTAATCTCTGAAATGGACACTATTCCACCTGATTTGTGTCATCCACTTTGATCATGATATCTAACGGTAACAACAAAGGTTTAATTACTCGCTGGATTTAATCTCAACAGGTCAACCAGTCACAATGTGTCACCTTGAGTTTATATAGTAGAGTTGTCAGTGTATATGTGACATTGTTCATACATGTATGAGCGAGTGAGTGAGTGAGTTGGGGTTTGACGCCGCTTTCAAGAGTATTTCACTTATATCGCGGCTGCTAGTATTATGGCAGGGATAAAGCCCGCAACGCCATGTGGCTATGCTTTGCGGTGAAACTGCGAGCATCGACTGGAACTAGCGAACCATGGGTGGTACTACGCTGAAATTCAGTGTAGCATTGCACACAAACCTGACTGCGTGTAGAAAAGTTTTCTACTGCAGACAAAGTTGCCGTGCCCCTGAGCGAGACATAGGACATAATTAGAATATAATTAATTCAAAAAGGGTACCTACCACCTTGTGTAATTCATGTATTGTACCATTTCCAGTACATTATTAATGTGTTGATACATCATGGAATTAAACAGGGTCGGTTAATGACGAGAAGTTTTAATTTCAACTGGTCAGTACAATTACTATCATTATGATTATGAATATGATTATGATTATGATAGCAGAAAAAAGAAGAAACGTATTTTATGAAGCGTCATATGAAGAAAAGCAGTTCGCTGTCCAACCAGGAAATGACCTACGATACACTTAAGTTCAATGGAATGGCTAATGGCATTGATAAGTATATTGTTTTATTAATATATGATATGAAAATAGGATATGTACATGTAGTGTATGGTTTAAGAACAGGAGATTATCTGGATAGAAACGTCTTTAATGTGGAAATACACAGATTTTTCAGAGTAATGGCTGTATTTCCAGATAACACACAACTGGCGGACCACTGGTGGGCCACTAGTACCTGCTCAAGTGGCCCACTAGTAGTTTCTCCAGCTGATAGAAGGTGGGCCACCGGTGGCAGCCACTAGTAGCTATCATCCACCAGCGGCCCACCTGCTACCATGCTGCTGGGCCACTTGCTATCCACCAGTGGCAAGCCACTAGCTATCATACCGGTGGGCCACTTGCTACCCACCAGTAGCAAGACACTAGCTATCATACCGGTGGGCCACTTGCTACCCATCAGTGGCAAGACACTAGCTATCATACCGGTGGGCCACTTGCTACCCACCAGTAGCAAGCCACTAGCTATCATACTGGTGGGCCACTTGCTACCCACCAGTGGCAAGACACTAGCTATCATACCGGTGGGCCACTTGCTACCCATCAGTGGCAAGCCACTAGCTATCATACTGGTGGGCCACTTGCTACCCATCAGTGGCAAGACACTAGCTATCATACTGGTGGGCCACTTGCTACCCACCAGTGGCAAGACACTAGCTATCATACTGGTGGGCCACTTGCTACCCACCAGTGGCAAGACACTAGCTATCATACTGGTGGGCCACTTGCTACCCATCAGTGGCAAGACACTAGCTATCATACCGGTGGGCCACTTGCTACCCATCAGTGGCAAGACACAAGCTATCATACTGGTGGGCCACTTGCTACCCACCAGTGGCAAGACACTAGCTATCATACCGGTGGGCCACTTGCTACCCACCAGTGGCAAGACACTAGCTATCATACTGGTGGGCCACTTGCTACCCACCAGTGGCAAGACACTAGCTATCATACCGGTGGGCCACTTGCTACCCACCAGTGGCAAGACACTAGCTATCATACCGGTGGGCCACTTGCTACCCACCAGTGGCAAGACACTAGCTATCATACTGGTGGGCCACTTGCTACCCATCAGTGGCAAGACACTAGCTATCATACTGGTGGGCCACTTGCTATCCACCAGGAGCAAGACACTAGCTATCATACTGGTGGGCCACTTGCTATCCACCAGGAGCAAGCCACTAGCTATCATACTGGTGGGCCACTTTCTACCCACCAGTGGCAAGACACTAGCTATCATACTGGTGGGCCACTTGCTACCCACCAGTGGCAAGACACTAGCTATCATACTGGTGGGCCACTTGCTACCCACCAGTGACAAGACACTAGCTATCATACCGGTGGGCCACTTGCTACCCACCAGTGGCAAGACACTAGCTATCATACCGGTGGGCCACTTGCTACCCACCAGTGGCAAGACACTAGCTATCATACTGGTGGGCCACTTGCTACCCACCAGGGGCAAGACACTAGCTATCATACTGGTGGGCCACTTGCTACCCACCAGTGGCAAGACACTAGCTATCATACTGGTGGGCCACTTGCTACCCACCAGTGGCAAGACACTAGCTATCATACTGGTGGGCCACTTGCTACCCACCAGTGGCAAGACACTAGCTATCATACTGGTGGGCCACTTGCTACCCACCAGTGGCAAGACACTAGCTATCATACTGGTGGGCCACTTGCTACCCATCAGTGGCAAGACACTAGCTATCATACTGGTGGGCCACTTGCTACCCACCAGTGGCAAGACACTAGCTATCATACTGGTGGGCCACTTGCTACCCACCAGTGGCAAGACACTAGCTATCATACCGGTGGGCCACTTGCTACCCATCAATGGCAAGACACTAGCTATCATACCGGGGGCCACTTGCTACCCACCAGTGGCAAGACACTAGCTATCATACTGGTGGGCCACTTGCTACCCACCAGTGGCAAGACATTAGCTATCATACTGGTGGGCCACTTTCTACCCACCAGTGGCAAGACACTAGCTATCATACTGGTGGGCCACTTGCTACCCATCAGTAGCAAGACACTAGCTATCATACTGGTGGGCCACTTGCTACCCACCAGTGGCAAGACACTAGCTATCATACTGGTGGGCCACTTGCTACCCACCAGTGGCAAGACACTAGCTATCATACTGGTGGGCCACTTGCTACCCACCAGTGGCAAGACACTAGCTATCATACTGGTGGGCCACTTGCTACCAACCAGTGGCAAGACACTAGCTATCATACTGGTGGGCCACTTGCTACCCACCAGTGGCAAGACACTAGCTATCATACTGGTGGGCCACTTGCTACCCACCAGTGGCAAGACACTAGCTATCATACTGGTGGGCCACTTGCTACCCACCAGTGGCAAGACACTAGCTATCATCCTGATGGGCCACTTGCTACCCACCAGTGGCAAGACACTAGCTATCATACTGTTGGGCCACTTGCTACCCACCAGTGGCAAGACACTAGCTATCATACTGGTGGGCCACTTGCTACCCACCAGTGGCAAGACACTAGCTATCATACTGGTGGGCCACTTGCTACCCACCAGTGGCAAGACACTAGCTATCATACTGGTGGGCCACTTGCTACCCACCAGTGGCAAGACACTAGCTATCATACCGGTGGGCCACTTGCTACCCACCAGTGGCAAGACACTAGCTATCATACCGGTGGGCCACTTGCTACCCACCAGTGGCAAGACACTAGCTATCATACCGGTGGGCCACTTGCTACCCACCAGTGGCAAGACACTAGCTATCATACCGGTGGGCCACTTGCTACCCACCAGTGGCAAGACACTAGCTATCATACCGGTGGGCCACTTGCTACCCACCAGTGGCAAGACACTAGCTATCATACCGGTGGGCCACTTGCTACCCATCAGTGGCAAGACACTAGCTATCATACCGGTGGGCCACTTGCTACCCATCAGTGGCAAGCCACTAGCTATCATACCGGTGGGCCACTTGCTACCCACCAGTGGCAAGACACTAGCTATCATACCGGTGGGCCACTTGCTACCCACCAGTTGCAAGACACTAGCTATCATACCGGTGGGCCACTTGCTACCCACCAGTGGCAAGACACTAGCTATCATACCGGTGGGCCACTTGCTACCCACCAGTGGCAAGACACTAGCTATCATACCGGTGGGCCACTTGCTACCCACCAGTGGCAAGACACTAGCTATCATACTGGTGGGCCACTTGCTACCCATCAGTGGCAAGACACTAGCTATCATACCGGTGGGCCACTTGCTACCCACCAGTGGCAAGACACTAGCTATCATACTGGTGGGCCACTTGCTACCCACCAGTGGCAAGACACTAGCTCTCATACTGGTGGGCCACTTGCTACCCACCAGTGGCAAGACACTAGCTGTCATACTGGTGGGCCACTTGCTACCCACCAGTGGCAAGACACTAGCTATCATACCGGTGGGCCACTTGCTACCCACCAGTGGCAAGACACTAGCTATCATACTGGTGGGCCACTTGCTACCCACCAGTGGCAAGACACTAGCTATCATACTGGTGGGCCACTTGCTACCCACCAGTGGCAAGACACTAGCTATCATACTGGTGGGCCACTTGCTACCCACCAGTGGCAAGACACTAGCTATCATACTGGTGGGCCACTTGCTACCCATCAGTGGCAAGACACTAGCTATCATACTGGTGGGCCACTTGCTACCCACCAGTGGCAAGACACTAGCTATCATACTGGTGGGCCACTTGCTACCCACCAGTGGCAAGACACTAGCTATCATACCGGTGGGCCACTTGCTACCCACCAGTGGCAAGACACTAGCTATCATACCGGTGGGCCACTTGCTACCCATCAGTGGCAAGACACTAGCTATCATACCGGTGGGCCACTTGCTACCCATCAGTGGCAAGCCACTAGCTATCATACCGGTGGGCCACTTGCTACCCACCAGTGGCAAGACACTAGCTATCATACCGGTGGGCCACTTGCTACCCACCAGTTGCAAGACACTAGCTATCATACCGGTGGGCCACTTGCTACCCACCAGTGGCAAGACACTAGCTATCATACCGGTGGGCCACTTGCTACCCACCAGTGGCAAGACACTAGCTATCATACCGGTGGGCCACTTGCTACCCACCAGTGGCAAGACACTAGCTATCATACTGGTGGGCCACTTGCTACCCATCAGTGGCAAGACACTAGCTATCATACCGGTGGGCCACTTGCTACCCACCAGTGGCAAGACACTAGCTATCATACTGGTGGGCCACTTGCTACCCACCAGTGGCAAGACACTAGCTCTCATACTGGTGGGCCACTTGCTACCCACCAGTGGCAAGACACTAGCTGTCATACTGGTGGGCCACTTGCTACCCACCAGTGGCAAGACACTAGCTATCATACCGGTGGGCCACTTGCTACCCACCAGTGGCAAGACACTAGCTATCATACTGGTGGGCCACTTGCTACCCACCAGTGGCAAGACACTAGCTATCATACTGGTGGGCCACTTGCTACCCACCAGTGGCAAGACACTAGCTATCATACTGGTGGGCCACTTGCTACCCACCAGTGGCAAGACACTAGCTATCATACTGGTGGGCCACTTGCTACCCATCAGTGGCAAGACACTAGCTATCATACTGGTGGGCCACTTGCTACCCACCAGTGGCAAGACACTAGCTATCATACTGGTGGGCCACTTGCTACCCACCAGTGGCAAGACACTAGCTATCATACCGGTGGGCCACTTGCTACCCATCAATGGCAAGCCACTAGCTATCATACCGGGGGCCACTTGCTACCCACCAGTGGCAAGACACTAGCTATCATACTGGTGGGCCACTTGCTACCCACCAGTGGCAAGACATTAGCTATCATACTGGCGGGCCACTTTCTACCCACCAGTGGCAAGACACTAGCTATCATACTGGTGGGCCACTTGCTACCCATCAGTAGCAAGACACTAGCTATCATACTGGTGGGCCACTTGCTACCCACCAGTGGCAAGACACTAGCTATCATACTGGTGGGCCACTTGCTACCCACCAGTGGCAAGACACTAGCTATCATACTGGTGGGCCACTTGCTACCCACCAGTGGCAAGACACTAGCTATCATACAGGTGGGCCACTTGCTACCCACCAGTGGCAAGACACTAGCTATCATACTGGTGGGCCACTTGCTACCCACCAGTGGCAAGACACTAGCTATCATACTGGTGGGCCACTTGCTACCCACCAGTGGCAAGACACTAGCTATCATCCTGATGGGCCACTTGCTACCCACCAGTGGCAAGACACTAGCTATCATACTGTTGGGCCACTTGCTACCCACCAGTGGCAAGACACTAGCTATCATACTGGTGGGCCACTTGCTACCCACCAGTGGCAAGACACTAGCTATCATACTTGTGGGCCACTTGCTACCCACCAGTGGCAAGACACTAGCTATCATACTGGTGGGCCACTTGCTACCCACCAGTGGCAAGACACTAGCTATCATACTGGTGGGCCACTTGCTACCCATCAGTGGCAAGACACTAGCTATCATACTGGTGGGCCACTTGCTACCCACCAGTGGCAAGACACTAGCTATCATACTGGTGGGCCACTTGCTACCCACCAGTGGCAAGACACTAGCTATCATACCGGTGGGCCACTTGCTACCCATCAATGGCAAGACACTAGCTATCATACCGGTGGGCCACTTGCTACCCACCAGTGGCAAGACACTAGCTATCATACCGGTGGGCCACTTGCTACCCACCAGTGGCAAGACACTAGCTATCATACCGGTGGGCCACTTTCTACCCACTAGTGGCAAGACACTAGCTATCATACTGGTGGGCCACTTTCTACCCACCAGTGGCAAGACACTAGCTATCATACTGGTGGGCCACTTTCTACCCACCAGTGGCAAGACACTAGCTATCATACTGGTGGGCCACTTGCTACGCACCAGTGGCAAGACACTAGCTATCATACCGGTGGGCCACTTGCTACCCATCAGTGGCAAGACACTAGCTATCATACTGGTGGGCCACTTGCTACCCATCAGTGGCAAGACACTAGCTATCATACTGGTGGGCCACTTGCTACCCATCAGTGGCAAGACACTAGCTATCATACCGGTGGGCCACTTGCTACCCACCAGTGGCAAGACACTAGCTATCATACTGGTGGGCCACTTGCTACCCACCAGTGGCAAGCCACTAGCTATCATACCGGTGGGCCACTTGCTACCCACCAGTGGCAAGACACTAGCTATCATACCGGTGGGCCACTTGCTACTCACCAGTGGCAAGACACTAGCTATCATACCGGTGGGCCACTTGCTACCCACCAGTGGCAAGACACTAGCTATCATACCGGTGGGCCACTTGCTACCCACCAGTGGCAAGACACTAGCTATCATACCGGTGGGCCACTTGCTACCCATCAGTGGCAAGACACTAGCTATCATACCGGTGGGCCACTTGCTACCCATCAGTGGCAAGACACTAGCTATCATACCGGTGGGCCACTTGCTACCCATCAGTGGCAAGCCACTAGCTATCATACCGGTGGGCCACTTGCTACCCACCAGTGGCAAGACACTAGCTATCATACCGGTGGGCCACTTGCTACCCACCAGTTGCAAGACACTAGCTATCATACCGGTGGGCCACTTGCTACCCACCAGTGGCAAGACACTAGCTATCATACCGGTGGGCCACTTGCTACCCACCAGTGGCAAGACACTAGCTATCATACCGGTGGGCCACTTGCTACCCACCAGTGGCAAGACACTAGCTATCATACGGGTGGGCCACTTGCTACCCATCAGTGGCAAGACACTAGCTATCATACCGGTGGGCCACTTGCTACCCACCAGTGGCAAGACACTAGCTATCATACTGGTGGGCCACTTGCTACCCACCAGTGGCAAGACACTAGCTCTCATACTGGTGGGCCACTTGCTACCCACCAGTGGCAAGACACTAGCTGTCATACTGGTGGGCCACTTGCTACCCACCAGTGGCAAGACACTAGCTATCATACCGGTGGGCCACTTGCTACCCATCAGTGGCAAGACACTAGCTATCATACCGGTGGGCCACTTGCTACCCACCAGTGGCAAGACACTAGCTATCATACCGGTGGGCCACTTGCTACCCACCAGTGGCAAGACACTAGCTATCATACCGGTGGGCCACTTGCTACCCACCAGTGGCAAGACACTAGCTATCATACCGGTGGGCCACTTGCTACCCATCAGTGGCAAGACACTAGCTATCATACCGGTGGGCCACTTGCTACCCACCAGTGGCAAGACACTAGCTATCATACCGGTGGGCCACTTGCTACCCATCAGTGGCAAGACACTAGCTATCATACCGGTGGGCCACTTGCTACCCACCAGTGGCAAGACACTAGCTATCATACCGGTGGGCCACTTGCTACCCATCAGTGGCAAGACACTAGCTATCATACCGGTGGGCCACTTGCTACCCACCAGTGGCAAGACACTAGCTATCATACCGGTGGGCCACTTGCTACCCACCAGTGGCAAGACACTAGCTATCATACGGTGGGCCACTTGAAACCCACCAGTGGCAAGACACTAGCTATCATACCGGTGGGCCACTTGCTACCCACCAGTGGCAAGACACTAGCTATCATACCGGTGGGCCACTTGCTACCCACCAGTGGCAAGACACTAGCTATCATACTGGTGGGCCACTTGTTACCCACCAGTGGCAAGACACTAGTTATCATACTGGTGGGCCACTTGCTACCCATCAGTGGCAAGACACTAGCTATCATACCGGTGGGCCACTTGCTACCCACCAGTGGCAAGACACTAGCTATCATACCGGTGGGCCACTTGCTACCCACCAGTGGCAAGACACTAGCTATCATACTGGTGGGCCACTTGCTACCCACCAGTGGCAAGACACTAGCTATCATACTGGTGGGCCACTTGCTACCCATCAGTGGCAAGACACTAGCTATCATACTGGTGGGCCACTTGCTACCCACCAGTGGCAAGACACTAGCTATCATACTGGTGGGCCACTTGCTACCCACCAGTGGCAAGACACTAGCTATCATACCGGTGGGCCACTTGCTACCCATCAGTGGCAAGACACTAGCTATCATACTGGTGGGCCACTTGCTACCCACCAGTGGCAAGACACTAGCTATCATACCGGTGGGTCACTTGCTACCCATCAGTGGCAAGACACTAGCTATCATACCGTTGAGCCACTTGCTACCCACCAGTGGCAAGACACTAGCTTTCATACCGGTGGGCCACTTGCTACCCACCAGTGGCAAGACACTAGCTATCATACCGGTGGGCCACTTGCTACCCACCAGTGGCAAGACACTAGCTATCATACTGGTGGGCCACTTGCTACCCATCAGTGGCAAGCCAATAGCTATCATACCGGTGGGCCACTTGCTACCCACCAGTGGCAAGACACTAGCTATCATACCGGTGGGCCACTTGCTACCCACCAGTGGCAAGACACTAGC
Source organism: Gibbula magus (assembly GCA_936450465.1). Lineage (NCBI taxonomy): Eukaryota > Metazoa > Mollusca > Gastropoda > Trochida > Trochidae > Gibbula > Gibbula magus. The sequence continues at coordinate 32,367,980 of OW388300.1, forward strand.
TATCATACTGGTGGGCCACTTGCTACCCATCAGTGGCAAGACACTAGCTATCATACTGGTGGGCCACTTGCTACCCACCAGTGGCAAGACACTAGCTATCATTCCGGTGGGCCACTTGCTACCCACCAGTGGCAAGACACTAGCTATCATACTGGTGGGCCACTTGCTACCCATCAGTGGCAAGCCACTAGCTATCATACCGGTGGGCCACTTGCTACCCATCAGTGGCAAGACACTAGCTATCATACCGGTGGGCCACTTGCTACCCACCAGTGGCAAGACACTAGCTATCATACCGGTGGGCCACTTGCTACCCATCAGTGGCAAGACACTAGCTATCATACTGGTGGGCCACTGGCTACCCACCAGTGGCAAGACACTAGCTATCATACCGGTGGGCCACTTGCTACCCATCAGTGGCAAGACACTAGCTATCATACCGGTGGGCCACTTGCTACCCACCAGTGGCAAGACACTAGCTATCATACTGGTGGGCCACTTGCTACCCACCAGTGGCAAGACACTAGCTATCATACCGGTGGGCCACTTGCTACCCATCAGTGGCAAGACACTAGCTATCATACCGGTGGGCCACTTGCTACCCATCAGTGGCAAGACACTAGCTATCATACTGGTGGGCCACTTGCTACCCATCAGTGGCAAGCCACTAGCTTCCTGCCACTAGTGACCCACTAGAGGGTGTGTTATCTGGGAATGTAATTAGGGTAGTGTTCGAGCAGTTGCATTAACAACGATTCCAACGCACCTAGCGTAAATCCTGTATTTTTCTTCATGTGCATTTACAGTACATTGTCTACGTACAGATACGTCATGAAATTAAAGGTTTAAGAATGCTCAATGATGAGGAGTTTTAATGTCACCTGGTCAATACAATAAATATTTTTACAACCATTGTCAGTTGGACTAGATAGATAAAGAAGAAGAAGAAAATAATTTCACCAATAGTAAAACACCCTTCTCTCTTCGGAAAGTCATGCTTAAATGAGTGTACATGGCTCAGTAAAGCCATGTGAATCGTTTTTGTAATTCGAAATAATAAAATGTGTTCACAATAAAGTGGCCTCCGTGCATTTTTTGTATTATACCCAACATCGTTTTTTCCACTAAGGATAATTGGTTTGTATAATAAGATGTATTACCCTCTAAAGTAAATATACATGTAAATGACAAACATTATCATTATAAATGGGAAATTTGAAAAGAAAAGAAATTTGCAAAAACGTGCTACTGCCCCTTTAAAATGCATGGCTTTGCATGAAAGTAGAAATCATAAAACGTTTACATTATGTTCTGTTAAAATTGATATAGTATATTTCTTTAGACCGAAATTTCTGGCGCCCGAATGCTCCATAGCATAGCGAGCTACTAACTATCCAATGGGGTTGCAGGTAGAGCCTCTCGATGGAATATTTCTTCAACAACATATTCCTAAGATATGGTTTATTTTCCTAACTTTGCAATTTGTTGTCTAACTTCGACGCATTGTATACAAATTTAGAGAAGCATGTCATTCAGATAAGACAAATGAAACATTTCATATTTGGGATCACGTTACATGCAATAGTACACATTCTTGTATTATTTTCAGGACGAGGTCCCTGCGGCATTCGAACCACATCCTCAGAGCCAGGGTATGTATCAGTACACAAAATTGACTTCATTTAATAATTACTTGGCGCCATTCATTCCTTCCCAAAATCTCGCATTTGTTGTACAGAGACAGCAAGTCCATGTCATTTTACATCCGCTTCGGTCAATACCACACTAAGAGTTTGCAGATAAGGACAAATACTTTCTTCATGCTGAGTTAATGGTAAGATATCTGATTTTGCATATCCATTATGATTTACCACAATATACAGCTTTTTTAAATTACAGATATACCTCTTTGACAGGACACAAAGCTTGCAATTTGTCCAAAGCGATTTATCATCATGCTGAACGGGCAGCAAGAAAAGGCCATAGACACAACTGACGTCATAATTTCAATCATTACGTTCTTTTGCAATATTTCATGATCTTCAATAAATATATTTTTTATTTATTATTCTGCTGAAGAAGTGATTAATTCAGATTTCGAGAAACTCAAAATTGCAAATATTTTAACTTCACAAAGGTGATATTCGTTGTATTTCAATCTGTCTTTACGTTTACCACGCGATTTTCTTTAATTGGCGGCATCAATCTTATTTATTCAAATAGAAATCAAATCTTCAGGACGATTTTGAAACTTTATAAATAATTCATAAAATCAGCAATATATATTATGAATTATAACTCCAGAAGAAATCGTGCTCCCTTAAGCATTCTTCAATCTCCAATATATCAGGAAATGTATATCCCATGAAAGAAATATTTAGAAAGCATATCTTTTATTTTAATATGACAACCAGATACCTCTCAAGCATCTTCTACGAATGGAGCTATCCTTTCAGCGCTCAAAAAATTCGTTGATGTTTTTTTTATGTTGCTTTGATGTTTATCCCCTTATAGAAGTCACATATCGATGGCGTTTACGAAGACATGATATTGGAAATTCACAACACTAATCAATGTTTTTACACAATTTTAAATCTAAATCTAAAATGACACACAATCTGTTGAAACAACGTCTGAGTGAATCCCCAGAATACTCATAACTCATATTTAAGTGATCATAAGAGCAGGTCTTTCATATCAATCATCGACAAATCTTTTCTTTCATATCAAAAATATACTTTACTTTCAATTGGAGTCATTTTCTGTGTTTACGAAAATAATAACGTGACACAGTAAACATGTTCATTGTATGTTTTGTTAAATGCCTCTAAAACATGTATCATCCATCAAATTCTACAAACCTTTAAAGGGGCGGTAGCACGTTTTTTCGCTGAAATAAATCGATGAAATGCATTTGAAAAATAATGTCACCAATAGTAAAACACCCTCCTCTCTTCGGAAAATCAAGTGTTCATGGTTTCGTAAAGCCATGCGAATCGTTTTTCTCATTCGAAATAATAAAATGTGTTCAACTCTTGCCAGTCTCCATCACTGGCTGACTTATACCAACTCTTGCCAGTCTCCATCACTGGCTGACTTACATTAACTCTTGCCAGTCTCCATCACTGGCTGACTTAAACCAACTCTTGCAAGTCCCCATCACTGGCTGACTTATATCAACTCTTGCCAGTCTCCATCACTGGCTGACTTATATCAACTCTTGCCAGTCTCCATCACTGGCTGACTTATATCAACTCTTGCCAGTCTCCATCACTGGCTGACTTATATCAACTCTTGCCAGTCTCCATCACTGGCTGACTTATATCAACTCTTGCCAGTCTCCATCACTGGCAGACTTATATCAACTCTTGCCAGTCTCCATCACTGGCTGACTTATATCAACTCTTGCCAGTCTCCATCACTGGCTGACTTAAACCAACTCTTGCAAGTCTCCATCACTGGCTGACTTATATCAACTCTTGTAAGTCTCCATCACTGGCTGACTTATATCAACTCTTGCCAGTCTCCATCACTGGCTGACTTATATCAACTCTTGCCAGTCTCCATCACTGGCTGACTTATATCAACTCTTGCCAGTCTCCATCACTGGCTGACTTATATCAATTCTTGCCAGTCTCCATCACTGGCAGACTTAAATTAACTCTTGCCAATATCCATCACTGGCTGACTTAAATTAACTCTTGCAAGTCTCCATCACTGGCTGACTTAAATTAACTCTTGCCAGTCTCCATCACTGGCTGACTTAAAACAACTCCCAGTAATGGAGACTAGCAAGAGTTATGCCTTGCGTCGGGACATTGGACGCAGCTGTTAAAAGAGTTCTATGGATCTACGGCTTCAGAAAGTCACGTAAATTCTCAAACCGATGTCAAACGTCTCATGGAAAAGGTCGCGAAGTTCACTGAACCTTCTCAATGTTTTGTTTGTTGACAGTAAAATATTCTATAAAGAGGTTGGCGACATGACAAAAACTACAACCTTCGTCTCTGTATAGTTTTCCTGTCCTACTTCTTGATGTCGATTTCTAAAGTATTATTTTAACATTTAACAGAACAAATCGAATTCCTCTTTTAATGAGTGATGTTTTCGTTGTTCTAGATTTTCTTTATCGAAATTACAAACCTAACATGACATGCGTTGTGTTAAAATAACTATCTCAGTGAGTGTTTACAGCAAGTCTGGGATTGCATAAAGAATATTTGTGATCAAACAAATCGGATATAACTTTGATCTGAGCTTTTAACGAGTGTTGTCGGATGTACTTTCAAGTTTTTGTTACTGGCTTACAAATCAAACGTGAAACGTAACGTCTCTGACGCAATGATATTATAGGAAGGAATTTAAGAAACTATTTGATAAAAGGAATGAAGTCCTCTTTCATCTTTGATGCTTCAGTTCGTCTGTTGTATTCCTTTCCTGATTCCTTGTGTAAAGAGGTTTTAAGCCAGATTCTACATCAAAGGAACTCGTCTAGACAATCAGAAACTGTGAGAAGTCAGTCAATGTTATGTTAATAATTATGTACTGTTAGTAGTGGTCTCAGTAAGGATTTGATTAAAGATTCAGCGATAGCAGGGTTTCGTTCCATAACAGCGAGCGCTTATAAGTGTTCATTGATCGCTCAATGTAGCGCACAAGTAGCGCTCATTCTCTTCTGAACGACACGGTGCAAAACCTCAAAGTTCGCTCGCTTTGCTACGTAGCGCTACATTGGGCAATCGCGTTCAAGAGAGGTTTAAAAGTAATCGCTAATTGAGCGATTACTTTGAAACCTCTCTTGAACACGGCCCATATTTAAGGAGTGGGGTGTCAGCAAGTTCAACAACTGTACAAACTTAAATTCATAGGTGCAAAACAACATTCTCAAAAAAGTTTCAGCTTCAGGGTTAACTGAACAAATCGAATTCCTTTTCACGTGTGTTCTTAATGAGTGATGTTTTCATTGTTCTAGATTTCCCTTTACGAAATTACAAATATTTAATTTTAATTCCTTGGTGCAAAACAACATTCTCAAAATATTTCAGCTTTAGGGCTACACGTGGTTCGGAAAAGAAACAACAGGCTCAGAGGCAAAGTCGTAAATGAAAAATATTTACAGGAGAGTGACGACAGATGCCTCACGAAGGAAAAACTAACGACTGGCCATGTAGTAAGACTATCTGACCTTATAGGCTCGACTAGCTCCAAGAAACGGAAGTCTCTTTCATCTACAATGCTTTATTTGCTCTTCGTCGATTCCTTTCAGATTCCGTATGTGTGTAGAGGGGTTTCTGACAAGATCCACACCAACATCAAAGGAAAGCGTCTGAGCAATCAGAAAGCATGAGCGAGATCAGTGTCCCTGTCATCTGAATAATTAATTGCTTGTAAGCTAAGATAAGTATAGATAGTCAAGGGTATTTGAATGAAAGGTAAGGAGCTGCTTTTGTCAACTGAAAGTATCATGAAAGATGAAATCAAAATGGACACGTATCTTCGGTGTTGATATTCATGTGTAGCACAATAAAGAAAACTCATGAGAGTATGATATCTGTTTTGATGTAAGTGATGTTGATTAGCAGATTTTTATTGCAGTATTTCCGCTTTCAAATGTCAAAATAATTAGCTTTAAGAACATAATATGTGGTGCAGCATCATCGGTTACACATAGGTCACTGTTCTGATAACTTACACATATTACTTTTAGGTATTTTAAAAGGAGAGTTCTATCGGGGTATTTTTGTGGAAACGAAATTCGAGAGGATATCCTTTACACAAATATGCTACTAATGATTAAAACACAGTCAAGTTAAAAGATAATAATAACGGTAATAATTTGATGAATTTATATTTCAAATAATAAAGACAAGCGTACATTTGTTGAAAAATAAAAACAATGAGAACTGAATCAATTCATCGGCGCTGCCAGTGGGGAAAAGTTTGCTACGGCATAACAGCAAATTGTTTATTAGTTTTAGGACACACTATGTAGTACTATATGAACTTTCTATCAGTGTATATATTTTATCATTAAAATGTTGTAAAATTATGTAAAATATAGTGTTTTCATTTCACAAAATCCAATATGCCGGATTTTGCCGACAGAACAGCCCCTTTAAGTAGCTCTTACTTTCTTTTTCAGACAATCAGACGGATTTCGGGTTTCAGCTAGCACTATCTTAGTCCCAGAGTCCCGATATGGGCAATATCGGCAGTATTCTCCGATGAACCATCGTCGTTCAAAATCACGACATTTCATTGGCGGAAAACATTCAGAGAATAACCAACGAGGTTCGAGTTATTACGGGAAATATGTACGAGTCGAAATGATGTTCACAGTCGCGAGTCTTGGGGTAATCACTCGTGCCGAGTTGGTTATTCTATATATTACCCATTACATTTACATTTACGAACCGCAAACGTTTCTTTTTTTTTAGACTGTAGTAAAGTGACATTGATCAGCTGATTTGTATTCATGCGCGTGATACACCAAACATCTCCAGTGGTCAACACTATACAAAATAGTTCTTTAATAAAACGATGAGAAACTAATATATTATTAGTCTGTTTGTATTACCCATAACATAGTTGTCATATATGACGAACATGTACATTTAAAATACATGTACGATACAACCTGAAATTATTTTAATAAGTTAATCACAACGCCTTACTGCAGTACCCACAGTATGAATGACGGCCGTGTCTGAGTGACTGAACAGCATAGCGTTGAACCGAAAATTGAAAAACCTGTCAATTTTTTAAAACGACAATCGTCGTGTCATTCTCTGTCTACTGACCAATCAGCGTTGAGAATCACTAAAGAGCACTAAAGAGCAAAAATAATCACCTGTGTATCCTAACCCGTATGGGTAATATTATATGGTTTTTGATGGAGCAGGATGAAATACTCATAATTCCAATTTCATGATATTATGATTCATATATTAAAGATTGTTTTAATGGCGTGTTATTCAAAATAATTATCTTATAAATTTATGTTAGCTTGGTTAGTGATTTACCTTTATCAGATGTTTACACAATTTAATCATTATTTGAATACGTTTGATCCTTTTGAAAATATATCAATACTTCAATGAATGATACCAAGCGCCAGACGTAATTTTCGTAGCAAGTCAGAAACTTCACCCACAATAATTTCATCAAAGTAATGAATTTAATTTTAATTTTGAATACTTCATTTCAATGTTATTGTATTTATTTGGTTTGTGTTATATGTTCGCATGTATAATTATTTCATTTAACACTGAATGGCAACTATGTGATTTCTGTGAAATGGTCTTTTCAGTATAAAAAAAACATAATGAATAAGATCTTCATTATTAGTTTATGATTAGTGTGATAAATTTTGTCTGTATATTTAGTTTTTGGGTTCATCGATTTTTACTTATCGATTTTCACAAAATTCAGGAATGATAAAAGTAACAAGCCAGAAATGCTGACTTCACCTCAAAAAGTCTCCATACGTCTCAAAGGGGGAAATAAGTTACAGTAAAAAAATTGAGACCTCATTATCTCGATAACGTTAAGAGATAACATGTTTCTACACAGGCAACAGTATTCTCAATTAATTGATACCATGACAAGGTTGAAACTTGAAATTTGAAAATCATGTGTCATTTGGCTAGTTTATTATCTTTGGCGTATTATTTGTGATACATGTACATAACTGTGAGATACTGTAAACGAATTAAAAAACGTATTTTTATTATACTATTTATTTTCTTATTTACTAAGTTATTCTGTTAGTTTAGACCTTAAATCTATTCCATGTTCACACTTCCCTTCCTTAACCTCCAACACGTGGATACACACAGCAAGTTGAATTATTCTTGATTCCTGTTCTCTGACTTTCCGAATTAAAACTATTTTTCAACAAATAATTGGAAAGAAATTTAACAATTAAAGAAGTTAAAAATAAGCAAAAGAAAATGCTTTGAAGTATTTAGGAAGCCATATGTTTTCAGTTCTTTGAAGTTGTATTTTAATCCAGGAACTTTCTCTCACTTGGTGCATGCGGTTTATTTCAAAGGGTCGGAGCTAAATCAAACGTTGATTTCCTTTTAGGAAATTAGAAATCAAAGTTTCATGAACCTCTTTAGGATTGTTACATTAACGGTTAATTACCTCGATTAAATTTTCCCGCACGATGCTGTGAAAACGATATCTTTAATTGAATAAATGATAAAAATAATTCGAATCATTAGAAAATGGTAATTCAAATGGAAAAGCTGCATATTTGGAAGACATCTTAATGGAGAGGGAAAAAATTTGTCCTTTCATCGAGTGCCAGTTCGTGTTCTTTCTTATCTGAAAATCTCATTTTATCAACGATTATTTGTCTTTCAAATGTTTTTTGAAGAGATAATCTTAAAGTTGGATCATTTAAGGAAATTAAATCCCAAATGAACCTTGAAGAATGTCCTGATTGGTCAGAGCACATTGGTGTAGTGGTCAGCTTGTTGGTCACTCATGTTCAAGGCCAGGGTTCGAATCCTGGTGGGGATGTTCTATACAATCTTGGAAGAAAAAATATCTTAAGATTTGACCTATACCATCTTGGAATATTTCCACATTCCAAGATCGTATAACAAATCTTAAAATATGTACGGAAATCTTAACCTAAGACATCGAAATATGTTGACCTTGATCTCGTACAATGTACTTGTTCCACCTAGCTATACAAATGGGTACCTGGAATTACGGGAGTAAATGATTTCATGGAGCGCATATGGTAGCTTCGAAAGTGAAATTCCGTCAGGAGCTCACGGAGTCCAATTATGGAGATTTAGCGCTTTACAAGAACTATGTGTTTATCATTACTATTAAATGTAGTTGTATATTATTATTTTTAGTAGTAGTAGTAGCAGCAGCAGCAGCAGCAGCAGCAGTAGTAGTAGTAGTAGTAGTAGAAGTAGTTGCTGTAGTAGTCACATTGGGTATTTGTACAGGCGCCTTTATCCAAGTACTAATACCAGCTCATGGCGCTGACAACGAAAGGGGTAAAGAGTATAGAAAATGTCTACTGGGGATAAGCGAGTTGGCAATAGTTGGTTTTGAGAGAAGATTTGAAACATTGTAAAGAATTGGGAGATTTGACTTCAGTTGGTAGAGAGTTCAATAATGAGGCAGCTGTGAATTCAAAGGTTCTTTGACAATAAGATGAGAGTCTGACACGGGGAATAGTGAGAATACGTTGGTTCTGTGACCTCAATGTTCGACTTGACCCGTACAAAGAGAGGAGATCAGACAAATAGGCTGGAGCTTGTCCACGGAGACACTTATAGGTGATACACATGATTTTGAAGTTAATGCGAAATTCTACAGGAAGCCAGTGGAGGAACTTTAGAGAAGAGGATATATGCTCACGTCTGTATTTAAGACAGAGGATACGAACTTAGGAGTGAAAATGCTTTAGTAATTCATAATAATGGTGCCTTTATATCGCTATGCTCTAACCTCTAACAATAGTAAGACTGAAAGAGGTGTGTCTTTAGTCTTGATTTGAGAGTCGAGTTTTGGGGGTTGTTTAATCTGGATTGGGAGAGAGTTTCACAAGACAGCAACATATGTTCAAAAGTTCTATCTCCATAAGATTTAAGCATGGTTTTAGAAATAGTAAGTTGTTGACCTTCTGAAGGTAGTTTTCTGGCGGACCTGTACTCTGTGATGAGGTCTCCCAGATATGATGGGGCTAGCTGGTTGAGGCAATGGTAAGTTATTAATAAAATCTTAAAGTCAATTATAGCTTCTTTGTTAGCTTGAAAGACCATCTACAATTGGGGCAGGATAGCGCAGTGGTAAGCGTGTTCGGCTTCGGATCAAGAGGTCCGGGGTTCGAATGCCGCCAGGGGCACGGCAAATTTGTCTGCAGTAGAGAACTATTCTACACGCAGTAAGGTTTGGGTGCAATGCTACACTGAATTTCAGCGTAGTACCACCCATGGTTCGCTAGTTCCAGCCGCTGCTCGCAGGTTTCACCCCAGTGCATAACCACATGGCGTTTTTGGCTTTCTCCCTGCCATAATACTAGCAGCCGCGATATAAGTGAAATACTCTTGAGGGCGGCGTTAAACCCCAAACTCACTCACTCACTCATCTACAATATGTGGAACACAAAAAAGCCGATGAATATTTTGAACATCCTCTTTCCATGAATAGCATCATCATTTAAGAAGAAAATATGTGTGTTATGTTATGTGAGAAATAGTATAGTCTTAGAGCAGATATTTTACTTCTTTACACATTCACATTGTCAATGGGCTTGACCTAGCTCTCCAACCATCATGTGACGCAAAATTGGTGCAGGGCAAGATCTAGACTCGGTAAATTAGTGTCCTCTCATTTTGAATGAGATGTAGACAGATTGAGAGTAAAACAATAAGTTCAAAGTATATCCATACAGTTACTTTATGTGAAATTGAGTATTCAATATTCAATATAACATTGTTTTTACCATTTAGGTCATTAGTACATTATATAAAGTTTAACTTTTCAAGAGAGTTAATCTACAAATTACCAAAAACATCCTCAATGGCCCACAGGGGCTGGTATTGCTGAAATTAATACGTCCTAAATTAAAAACTTTGTCCTCCGACAGCTACCTATCTCTGTCCCTTATTGGAGACTACTGAGTTAAAAGATTTAACCTCTGTCTACCAAGCTGTATAAACGATTTCAGCTGTCTAGTTCATTTAGTATTTGAGAAGATACATATATGTTTAAGGGCGTGGAAACTCTTATTTATTAGGTCCCACATAGACCATAAATCTGCAGTTAATAATCTCAATCGACTTTATTTTGTATTTCAGGCCGCATGGCCCATGGTACAATTGTATTTGAAGAAATACATAGTTGTCACATGACCAATATTGTCCTAGGACGATCTTAAAGGAGCAGTAGCACGATCTTTTGCTCAAATAAGTCAAGAAAATGTATTTGAAAAATAATGTCACCAATAGTAAAACACCCTTCTCTCTTCGAAAATCAAGTTAAAAAGTGAGTTTACATGGTTCGGTAAAGCCATGGGAATCGTTTTTGTAATTCGAAATAATAAATTGTGTTCACAATAAAATGGCCGCCATGCAATTTTTGCTTTATATGCAACATCGTTATTACAATTACGGACAATTGGTTTGTGTAATAAGATGTTTTACCCTCTAAAGTAAATTTAAATGACATAAACTATCATTATAAATGGGAAATTTGAAAAAATAAATTTTGCAAAAAAACGTGCTACACGTTAAACGAAGTATATTTACATATTGTGTGTTAAATATTTGCTGTAATGTCAATCTGGTTTTACAATAGTTTTGGATGGACAGAAAATATTCATTACGAAGAGGAGAATATTTTTGACATATAAAGAAAATAAATAATCCCTATTGGCCAAGGAGTTTGTACAAAAGATTCAGTTTAATAGGGTTATTAGACCACAAGAAGATGAAAATAGGTATTTATGTAATGGCCTTGTGGTTCTTATTAACTTGTGGTTCATATTAACCCACCAAAGAATCATCAAATATATAATTTATAATCTCCATTTCATAGCTAAGGAATTTGTTCCCAAGATTTCAGCTCTCAAGAGCCAGTAGTTCTTGAGAAGAAGATGAAATAGTATAAAGTTTACAGACGACACACACCAAGCCTTGCCATAAGCCCATCGAGCCTTTCAGACAAGATGAGCTAAAAATCACAAAAGAGAGAGTTTTAAAACATTTATTATCCTTATGTATGATCATATTCATGTATACTTGTGATAATAAAATTTACCTGAATATACCATTGTAACATAAAACTGATATCATATTTCTAAACTACAGGAAATACAAAGTGACAAGAACTTCTTAACACAACCATATCAATATCAATAATAAACATACTGTCAGTTGATTACTTTAATAACAATAATCTCACTCATTTTCCAATAAAAGCGATTTATAGAAATAATATGTAAAACTTAAATAATTAGCATTTAAATTTTAGAAATTATATTTGCAAAGAAAACATTCCATAGCAATCAACATTGAACATATCTAAACCAAATGAACTCACTTATGAACCAATATGTTATTGGAAGACGAAGAATAAAGCATTTTACAATTGGCACATCAGCAGAGTTCCTTGTCTCAAACCATATTATGATAATAATAATAAATGCATATTTATATTGCGCTAAATCCACTATATGACTAGCTCAATTAACAATCAACATAACAAACAAGATAAAAGGTCTTAAAGAAATAATATCGTTACAGAAAAAATAATCGATAAACATAATATTTGGTTTTGACAACCTAATTTGCATCCTGCTCTATCAGAGTATTTGTATCCACAAGGCTACTAAATTCCCTGATCCCATTTTGCATCTACTTTCAAATTATCTGTAGATAAAATCATAAAGTCTCAGTTTTTAAAATAAAATAAAGAGTTAAAAGGTAATTGCTTTAAGAAACTTAATCTGAAATGATGATAATTACAAGATAATATAGATGAACACTAGGTAAATAAAAATGCAAAAATCAGTTTTTTTAAAGTACTCAAGACAAATAATGTAGCTCAGTTGGAGCGTCTGCCCGGTAGGTCGGGGTTCGATTCCCGGCCATGTCATACCAAAAGACGATAAAAGATGTGAGTTGTTACTTCCTTGCTTGGCACTCAGCATTATAAGGACAGAACAACGCTTGAACTGGCGCTGCACTGTGGCTGCCGGGTGCCACTGGCACAAACCGAATTTCCGAATTCATTGTTATGAGAGGACAATAAAGTGTTTTTATTATTATTATTAATATTAAAGAATAAAATATGTATTTCTGATACAATGTCAACATTTAAAGTTTACAAATACTACAATATCAAAACACAACAATATGCAAATGATATATACCAAGAGTATACAATGTCAAAATGCCCACTGACCACTAAGTCAACAATGCCAACACAAATTTCCAAAACTATAACTTGTAAGCATGTAGGTTATTTGATACATCATCTCATACTTATGTATGTCCGTATATGCAAAAAGTCTTTTGATGTGACAAAGATATATCTACAAACATTTACAAATTGATGTAACTATTAGGGCTGGGATGGGTAACCCGGATACCCGGATACCCGGATACCCGGATACCCAGATACCCAGATACCCGGGACCGATACACTGAGTAGGATCCGGGTACCCATTACATTACCAGGACCTATTATCATGTGACTAAATATAAAACAGTTTTAACTAGTAACTCTTTCATTACAAGATTGCAATGCATTTGAAGATTCAAACACAATTTTAAATTCAATTGTTATTCAAACTACAATTTCATTGAAATAGCCATTGATCTCTAAGCTTTCTAGCTCCATACCAGCATATCAGTTGAATTAATTATTACAATATTCTTACAAATTAGACCTCAGAGATCAATGGGTATCCAGGTAGGGCAGGGTAAGAGGGGGTCGGATACTCGGCTAGAAAAAAATCTTAGACCTAGTAACTATATGTTCATAATGTTCATTTAAATATGCAATTATTATTGTTTGTTATTGAATATTTATGCATATTTTACTTTATATGGTAAAGCATATATAAATGCATCTTCATGATCTTTTGGGGAAAAAATTGTCATGCAGATCATCACATCTAAGAATACTACTTTCTGCTCCATCAAGGTGAGGTGAGGCGAGTTGGGGTTTAACACCGCTTTCAAGACTATTTCACTTATATCGAGGCTGCTAGTATTATGGCAGGGAGAAAGCCCGCAACGTCATGTGGCTATGCATTGCGGTGAAACCTGCGAGCATCGGCTGGAACTAGCGAACCATTGGTGGTACATAGCTGAAATTCAGTGTAGCATTGCACCCAAACCTTACTGCATGTAGAACAGTTCTCTACTGCAGACAAAGTTGCCGTGCCCCTGGCGGGATTCGAATCCCGGACCTCTTGATCCGAAGCCGAACGCACTAACCACTGCGCTACCCGGCCCCCTTCTCCATCAAGGTATATGTATCCTCATCTCCAACAATTCCCTGATTGGCTTACCACATTTTTCTTCATTCCATATAACAAGCCAATAAAATGACTTTTATCCAAACAATATTGACAGTGCTAGGATGACCGATGAGCGATCATCAAATTTAAAATCCTGACTTTTCATTGGATGACAACATACATGTACATACTTTGTGTAGCAATGAGAAACCAACTTTCAGCAAAATGAGAATAAAAGTAGTACCACAATCAGGGGATCATTGGAGCCACGCAGATACAAATACAAATAGAGCCGGATGAGAATGAAACAGTTTTTGATAAAAGTTTGTTAATGTACATGTAAAACATAAGCCACTAACAATTCACTAACTACAGCCATCAAAAGAGATGGATTATCCACCCGGATAATCGTTATACTAGGTCTAACAGATTTCAAGTTCTACTCTGGAAAAGAATTAAGTTGCATTTCCATGGAAACTGGAAAAACATGGAAATGAAGATTTACAGAAAGTCGAAAACCCCAAAAGGCACAACTGCATGTGACTATCAGTCAATATACCAAGTTTTGTTAAGCTAGGCCTAACAGTTTTCGAGTTTTTCTCTCCAATGATACGAAGTCATCACTGTCAGACAGACAGACAGATGGACAGACGGGCGAAAAGACTATATTCCCTGCATGATACCAAGTTCGGTTCCAAGTTGTGTTTCCATAGAAACCGCCAAAATGAAATTTCCAGAAATTGAAAACCCAAAAAGGCACAACTACAAGTGATGATTAGTCAACATACCAAGTTTCGTTAAGGTTTTCGAGTACTGATTCAGGTATTTTGGATGGACAGACAGACGGACAAACGCAGCCAAAGACTATATCCCCCGCATGGTATTCTGGGGAGATAACAATGACAGAAAGTTACACATGGAGAAGTCTCACTCTGGGTGTTTTCTTTGGAATGAGAGATATACACAGGTTACCCTGTCGACCATTAGCCTCAACTTGGGACGTGTTGGTGATCTTCACATAACGGTCATCAATCTCCTTCACAAGCTCCAGGATTCCACTGAAGGTGATCTTCAACTTGTCCCCAACCGTCACCCACACACCAATGAGTGAGGAACAGTCCCTCAGAACTCTCTGCATTCCATTGAGGGTGATCAGCTTGTTCCTACAAATCATCAAACTCTTCAAGGACTTGCTGTAGTTGGCTATAGCGATGAGGGATCCATTTGTAAGCTTCATGGACTGTATGGCTGATCCACCAGAGATGTCCAAGAAGTGAAGGTTGTGGCAGGACTTGACAAGAAGCTCTACAGCAGTGTCGGTGATGAGGTAGCATCCTCTCAGGGAGATGTACATAAGATCTGGACAGTGCTTTGCCAGCTGCCTGATGGAGTCATTGGCAATCTTTGAACAGAAGCTGAGATGTATACTTGTCAAATGGCAGTGATTTGGATGAGGCATGTATCTGTTGACATAAGCTACTTCAGCCAGTTTTTCTTCCTCTTCATCAGAATCTGGTTTAAAAGTATCTGATGATCCTGCATGATCCAGGTCGAGATCACAGGCAGAGTTTCTTTGTGATCTTACTTCAGGTTCATCAGCATATGGTAACAACTGCGGAACAGCAAAAGAGAAACTGCCATCATTGTTAAAGTCCATACACAAGCTTGAGCCAATAGTGCTGAAGGTTTGGACGCTTGGTCTGGACTTGTTCTGCCCAGAAGCAGATGATGATTTAGGTGACTCATCCACAGAACCAACCTGCAAATCTTTCTCCACTGCTGGTTCAGCTGCACAAGCACCTTGATTAGATCCAGAGTCTGTCTGGGAATCCTCATCAACTTTGTACACCTTTTCTTCCGGCAATGTCTCTGTCCTGGCTAACTGGACACATTCTGAAGCACTATTGTCACTCCTGGCTCCAAGGAACTCATCCAAGTTTATCTTTGCTAAGTAATGACAAGTCTCTAATGAGAGATTGTTCAACCACCTACACTTTGCCATGAGAAGGTTGATACTCTTCGATGTCACCTGGACACACTCTGTGAGATTCACATGATACAACCCAGGACAGTTCTCTGCCAGAGCTATGACAGCATTGTCTGTAATGCCCACACATCCGGAGAGTCCAATCTCTGTTAACTGTGCACAATGCTCAGCCACTGCAGTTATGCCGATGTCTGTAACACCAGCACAGAAGTTCACATCAAGGATCTTCAGATTTGGACACCCACTTGCAATAAGACTCAGTCCAACATTGGTGATGTTGCATCCACCTTCATGATGAAGTCTATTACCAATCAGCTTTTCAAGGTTTGGACAGTTTTCTGCCACATGGCCAATACCAATATCTGTGATGTGGATGCAGCCAGTTATATCCAGTTCTTTTAAATTTGGAGAACTTTTTGCAATTATCTTCAGGACTCTGTCTTCAACTGGTGTGTAAGCTAAACCAATATTCACAAGCTTAGTTGGTTTTCCTTTAATGCAAGCAAAGGCTTCTTCAGATAAACACAGGCCATGTGCCAGTACAATGCTCTGGATGTTTGGACAGTTTTGAAACAAACACGAAAGAGCTTCATCAGAAAGATCCTCAGAGTCAATCACAATAGTTTCCAGAAGAGGACAAAGACTGAACAACTCTTTCAGTCTTTCATTCAACCTTGCAGGTTCAGCAGAACAACCAAAATCATCGAAAGAGACAGATTTCAAGTTCTTGAGTGTTGACAAATAGTTAAGACATTGATAGATGTTGATGTAGCTACAATCGTTGATTTCTATACTTTCCAAGTTGGGATATTTTTCAGCCACAAAGGCAATACTTGCATTGCTCACAGTTGTCAGGCTAAAGTTGATAGACTTAAGATGATAACACAGCATGTCCTTGTGCATGAAGGAGTAATCAGTGAGGTGAACTGCCATCCCGAAATCCAGCCTCTCAACATGATCACACACACTCTCAAGCAGTGTGAGGAAGGACTGGTCGGTCAAGTGGTCTCCAATATGGTCAAGATCAAGATGTTTCCAGAGAAAACGGTCAAAGCTTAGACTGTACCAGAGTTTGCAGGTTTGTCGGACAACATTGATGAGGTCCTGGATCTTCAGGAAGGAGAAGATGTGAAGGAGGACTGAGTGAGGCAGATCACACAACTCCAGGGACTCCATGCTGGACATGCTGAAGGGTTTGGGCAGCCTTGGTAGAAGAAGTAGTTTCAGTCCATTGATTACAAATACGCCAAGCACTGAATCGTTGTGATAGTCAAAACTTCATAGTTTTCAATGCACTATCTCAGAATGAGGTATGCTCTTTAACCTTGATCAGGTTTACTGGACACTGCAAGCTTTGAAGGACAAATCATAAAATGTCAAAGCTTAATTGTTTTGTCATTCAATAGTTATGATTATACAGGCACAGAATTAAATTATTAAAAAATCATAATGTTTACTAAAAATCAAAATGACTTATTTTGCTCTATATCATATTTTTTTTTAAAGAATAAAGACATTGAATAGCATTTCATATTAAACAGTGTACAATTCACAAATACAATACAGTAAATCTACTATTTGACATTCTCATCCAACAAATATATATCTATTTATATAAGTACAAGAGTATATCACACAGACAAATCATTAAAGCTTAATTATGGTATCACAACAAACATTCCTGGAAGAGTTAAAGGAAGGGAAGAGACAAACATAGTTCAAAGTCGTATTGTTCAGAGACAACGACATTGGTTTCCTTATTGTGACCGAGGTGCAATTTAGTTTGTAAGAAAGAGTTCCATGTAACAGATGAGTCTTAGAAATTAGTTCCAACTGCTCAAGTTGTAGTAGATGCAGGTTGAAAGACACACAAGTGGTGTATGACGGTACTACATTGTATATGTAGTGTGAAGTGTTTAGAGCTTGAGAACATTACTAAGCAACAGTGTGTTACTGTTGGTTTTAATCTGTTGGCACGCACATGAAAAATAAATGTTTGTCACAATAATTGCTCAAATTTTCTGAGTCTGTCTTATACAATTTAACACATTGGTTTGTACAGTCAGATCTTTATAATATTTACGTTCTGAAAGAAGTTTTTTTCTTATTGTTAGTATAGCTTCTCAAATTGTTAGGTTTCTCTCAGAGCACATCCAAATTTAGTAGTCTGTTGAAAGCATTTTCAAAGTCGCTGTTTCGTCGATTTTTCTTTTTCTAACATCATGGTTCAGCCATCTTCTTCTGCGCTGTAGGTGACAGCAAATTATTCAATTTTTGCTCTCATCATAAACTGGTATCACTGATTTCTAATGATGACTTGGTTTTTATTTTGATATCCAACACGGTGATGAACATTTTGTCCAAAAAGTTAATCTTCATTTTTTTCTGAAATAGAAAACAATGAGATAAAAGGAAAAAATGTGAAAAAGCAATTAATTGAAATGACAATTGGAGGTTGAATACACCACCCTGGTGTAGTGAATCTTTATAAAGTAAAAAAATATATATCGCCAAGTACTTGATTTTCGGACAGACTTGGTTTTCGGACGGCTCACATTCGGGTAGTTTTTCATGATATTTGTAGCCATGTGACATCATCAATACAAAGGAGAGGTCCCCGCTAGCGGTCGAAATTACATGTTTCGTGTGAAACTTCCTAAGATTTTTAATATCATACAAACTTCACTCTTAAGCTTAAAATCTATCTCTATCCTGAACTACTTTTTGCATGTTATGAAAAAGTCGACAATTTGATAATTTGAACAAGTCATACCGGCTACCAACAAAATTTCTACGTTGTCTTTGTGTTTTTGTAATATTCTGGGTCAACGGAAGTTCCATAATAGCTTGTGATACCCCTTTTTGGTATCAACCCGGATTCAGATGTCCAAAAATGTCATACACTCGCTGACTGTCGAAATTCTGGATGTACTCAGTAAATGAGACAAGATAGAGCCATCACATAATTTCCCCAACGATTGTCTCCAATTTATTATAGATAAAGCTCATATGGAAAACTAGCTGATACGTATTTATTAATTTTCAAACAAGTTTATTGTCAACATTGATTTGTGTCTTAAGCGTCCGAAAACCAACAACTCGAGGTTATTAATAGCATGTTTACCGGTATGTAATATTGCATATTCCTTTTTCAACACTCCTTTATTGTGAATAAATAAATTAATCACAGTAGCCGACAATAAGGTTACTTCATAATTATAAAAAGCACAATAAGTCGAAAATGAGTTATTTTTTCTTATGAAATGAATCATAGATAAAAGTATGCAAAGTAAAACTGATTTAGAAATAATTCTTTCTCTTTCAAGAAAAAAAAAGATTCGATCGATTTATGATTCACACAAAATGTCATCGAATGTCACAGAATGAACATCCTTTGTCTTTTAGAAGCAACATTTCAATTTGTGTTCGAGAGATCATAATTTAAACCAATATAAATTAATAATCGTGTGCATTAATACGTACCATAGCATATCACAAACAAAAACAACTTCCCAAAATCGTGAATATTTTCTTTCTCAGCTGTCAAAAGAAACAGAGTTACTTCCCTTGGCGGAAGTCATCAATTTGATGGAGGAAGAAAAGTGCTTGACGACGATGACAACAAATTTGGTTGAATTTATGTGATCAAGATCTCAGTAAAAGGGCATTTTCATTGAAATCAGGTACTTGAAGCACATTTTAACTGTTGATAATTATAAGCAAGTTTCATTACGACGGCTAGACTGCATTTTACCGGGCGCACATCGATCTTGTTCATTTCGTACTATCTTTTTAGCCCTTAGAATTAGATTCCATTCTTCCCTGAAAATAACATTAATAAAGTGAAATGCGCAAATAAATTGTTCAAATAATGTTGAAATATTTTATTTCAAATTGGTTGATATTTGACAGACGTCATGTTCAAGATCATGTTATTTATTTCATTATAGATAGATCAATACACGATGTTACAAATTTCAGCCATCTTAGTTGTTACTAAAAATAGAACCGAGAACCGCAGATGCGTGCGCACATTTCGACAGGAAGTTTCTGTTGTCGTAGTTTCCTTCAGTAATATCGTATCATTTGCGCTCGATTTACAGCTGTTAACATCGTTTTTATCAAGTTATTATGTGAAATTTTATTGCAGGATGGCAGATTTAAATGATATGAAACTATATAAGTTTAGATTTTTGAGTGCCACAGCATTGAAGACTTTCCTTTTGCTTCGTAAAAAAACACTGAAAACCACTGAAAGGACTGATGGTGAATTCGTGGCCATGTATTATAGAACGTAGCGCAAACATTTCTAAATATGTTTTTCAAAATAGTTTTGTTATTTGTCATTAGGACGGTTAAAACTAAAGGTAAAAAGTGTTCGTACCTATTTGCAATGCTTCGTTACTGAGTAATGACACTTACAATATCACTACTCCCAGGAATCAAATCGTGAATTTAAAAAAGAATTGGACCACTCTTCCTACATCATAAAATCATAATTATCATTCTATTGTGTACTTTAAGTCTGTTGCAGTATTGTGACTTGTCACAAAGTTTCACAAAAATATTATCTACTTTTTGTTATTAATGTTTCCAACACTAAACGTGTCTGCCACGCCCACTTCATTGTTTACAAAACCATGATAAGACAAAGCATGCCAACTCTTCAATGAGTACTTGTCTTTGTTGTAACATTATTTTGTCCATGACAATAGACATAATTTATTGTAAGATTTAAGATTCCAAAATGAAATACTCTGAATATTTGTATTTTCCTCCAATGTCCAAAATGATTATTATAAGCCTCTATATACCCTATATAAGTATGAACATGCTGATGTGGCAAGCTTCACAGACAGTGTGCATATTGCACCCTCATTGGATATTCACAATACTGATTGGATAATAAAAGTAACACGAACACAAGGAACCAATGAATGATAATTGTGACTGTAAGAAATATCATTTTTTAAACCAAATAATTAAATTCACTCATATACCCTTACTTTCAACATTGGTAAAAGAAAATAGCTTCAAAAGAGTGAAATCAGTTTCAGAGATATGCTTGAAAAGGACAATATGACAATTTTACAAATATTATATTTTGTCATAATTTGATAACCACAAAAACATAATTAAGATATTGGTACTATGGTAGTATGGTTGAAATGTGTAGGAAATGTGTACTTCCTCATAGACTCGCTGTTCAGGCCATGGAAACCACAAACAAATTCATTTAATTGGGATCGTGGTTGCCATCTTTGACAAGTTTGGTGAAACCAGCATGTCCTCACAGAGACACTTGCTTGTAACACGAAAAGATACGCTGGTCGCTGTAATATGTATACCCCTGACAACTTTGTATTCGTATATTCGTACATGATACTCCAACTGCAACAGGTACAGTTTATTTGTATGTTTGGCGTTATGACATACAATCCAGAAAGTTGAGTTTGAAATAGGCAAATGTCATGTAGTAAATTTGTCATTTAGAGTCGCCTTTGAGAATTTGCTGATTATTCATTACAAGCCTTTTAACGCATAGCACTCTCTTAATTATATAAAAACTGCAGATGAACACGTTCCATGATTTCCATAGATGTTTGTTTTATTCTGACAAATTGAACAATTCTACAAAATACAGATGTCCACAATCCCAGAACTTCCTGCTTTTCCAAGTGTAAGCAAGTGCTGAGTCGAGGAATGTAATCCACCTGAAGAGGAATAACTATTGTTACATCATTTAAATCAATTGATTAAGTGATGGATGTAACATGGTGTAATTTGCATGTCTGTTCTATTTGCGTGTAACATGTATGTTTGCAATAAAGAATATAAAATTGAGAAGTTGGGCTGTCACAAGAGAATTGATACAAAAGGAAAGTATAGGAGCTGCCTAAGCGTTGCAGTCTTTAAGTTGGGTTTTCTGGTGACGGTCGACCATTCACAAAGTGCAAGCAAGCTGAAGACAAAATTCTGATTTCATAAGAGACGTATGTTTATAAGCTGACTCTATTTTCGTGCAAAATCATTTCTGTCCCCAGTGCTGTATGAATACATATCTTTGCAAAACACTTAAGAAATGAATAAACAAATTTTCAGCAGCATCTAAAAAAGTAAAACTTATAAATTATAAAATTATATTTTTTTTCTTACTTAATTTAAGATTTGAAGTCTGTGAAAATTACAACTATAGAAGTTACTCAATGAAAAAAAATAAAATTTCTAAGCTTCATCCTTCGGGCTTTGACATTTGTTTGTGAATAGTTAGATTACAGGATATCAATCAATCAGAAAATGTATAAGAGATTAAAGTAATTATAAAAGGGGCATCTGTGGTTTTATTGTGCTAACTGCAACTAACTCTCAAAGTAAGGAACAAACCCAGAACATTGGGTGTCCATGCAGTAGAATATTAAAAGGTATTGTCCAGATAATGGATAATAATAATAGGATTCTAAAAATTGTCCATTTGAATTTGCATGTAAAATGACAAGATCCACCTTCATATATGTTCTAACAAACCCTGGAACTACATATGTGTTATTTAATAAATAAGGTGAAGCGAAAACATCAATTAAAAAATGTTTTAATTTCCACACACTTTATTTTCACAAATTGGGGAAAACTTGTAATTATCATTATGTAGATCTATATACACAGTAATTTATTACAAATCTGTCTTTGAAAATAAAATAAAATAAAATAAAAATATATAAATAAATAAATAAATAAATAAATAAATAAATAAATAAATAAATAAATAAATAAATAAATAAATAAATAAATAAATAAATAAATAAAGGAGATGTCACAGTTACACCTATCTGACAGCCTAGAAGCCTCTCATCCAAAGCAGTATTCTTGTCTCCATTTCTTAACTTTATCAGAGTTGTTCCTACATGTCACTGCACAACAAGTCAGAACCATAGTGCAAACATGTTCAAAGTATGCAAACATATTAATTACAGAATGTATACTGACAGCTTACCAGCTAAAAAGGGCTTAGAACCTTGGTATAAATTACTACCGAAACCAACTCAATACGTGTGTAAAGGCGACTGCACCATTCTCTCTTTTACTCATCTTTTTGGAGCAGTTACGCTTTGTCATAACAAATCTGTGAATGAAATGCATTCTTCATGGATTAAAGAACACGTTGATATTATTAGCCACCTCTAAAGTCAATTAATGTCGTTTGTAGAGGCGTTGAAAGCTGACTTGTTTACTACATGATTACAACTGTTTACAAACAACCGGAAGTCGCCTTTGTCGAAATGCGAGAAATGCCAAGGGACGTAACTCATGTCCGAACTAGTGAATGTTACTATAAATAGCAAATTTGTAACATCGTGTATTATCTAATTTAATTTGTAAACCTGTCCAAAATAAAAAAAATTCTGTATAAAGATTAATTTACTCATCTTGAAAATAATAGTTATAAATGTCATTTTGTTTCCAGGTTTGAACCCAAAATTTCAAAATGGGGAAAACCAAATCAGATTCGCAGTCTTCAATAGGCTCATCAAACCAGGAGCCTCCTATGTACTTGCAGAGACCTTCCACGGCACGCTCACAGGATGTACGACATATTTTAGCAAAATGTTTCCGTCAGTTGTACACACGTGATGCAGTGAGACCTGAAACTGTCAAGAACTTACAGGTTTCCAAAGGAGGGGATGATCCATATCATGAGAGATATGTGGACTCCTTGCAAACTGTAAGTAATTAAGTACTATATGGACTTTAGATAATAGTCATTCATGTGGTCTGATGAAACCATCTTTTCCTGTGAAGGGCGAGATAGTGTACAGTAGTGGTTCATCTTTGGATCAAGAAGGCTGGGGTTTTAATTGCTCCAGGGGCTCGGCAACTTTGTCTGCAGTAGAGAACTGTTCTACATGCAGTAAGGTTAAATGGGTGCAATAGTGACGGCAGCAGCAATACTACACTAAATTTCAGCATAGTATCACCCATGGTGTTTCACTAGTTCTGATCCTCACAGGTTTTAACACAATGCTTATCCACAATGGTGTTGCAGGCTTCCTCCCTGCAATAATGAGAGAATAACCAACTCGGTACAAGTGATTACGGGAAATGTGCACAAGGCGATATGAACATCATTTCAACGAGTGCATATATCGTACCAAGTTGGTTATTCTATATATTACCCATTACATTCAATTAAATACACATTTTCAAAAAAACAAACTTTTTTTTAGACTGTTGTAAGTGACATTGATCAGCTGATTTGTATTCATACGCGTGTGCAGTACCCACAGTATAAATGACTGATGTGTGTTGAACCGAAAATTGGAAAAACCTGTCAATTTTTTAAAATGACAAAGGTTAAACTAGTAATGCCCACAAGAAGAATCTACAACGAATGCATAAAATAAAATTTGTATGCTAAGAGGGTCAACCAATCTGAAGTTTGATCAATATTTAGTCTCAGGAATGTGGATTCAGTTCTCGTCATGTCGGTTATAGATCCACAATAAAGAACGATAACTCTAATCGGGCGTTTATTGACGGTGAAGTCGATGGAGATTACGATTACAACAACAAAATATTGGACCCAGGAAGTGTATACCTAGAAAATATTTATTGTAATTGATGTTGAATGTAGATACACTGCGTGCAAAGGGACACTCTGGTGAAAGATTCTTTCGAACATGGGGTGATTGAACTGCAGACTGCAGTCTTGATGTCAAACGACAGGTTTTTATCTCATTCTGCAAGCTTTTTCTGATTCAGAAACAACGAGAATAGTTCATAGATTGTCCAATATTTTCTGATGTTGTCTCTCGTTGATGGTTAGGTAGATCTAATTATTTATGGATTGAACATTCTTGTGTCCGGAACTGTTCATGTTTTACTCTGGTGGCAGCCATGTTTATTTACAAACAACAACAACTTAAAGCCGTTGAAATTATAAAAAATTATCATCACTAACGTGTCAATTAAAGTAATAATGACAATGTAGATAAATAAATATATTATCATTACGATTACAGAACATGTAATAAAATAAATATTGTTATATTCTTGATCTCTGTTTTTATTTTTAAAATCGAGATGTGTGACCGAGTTCGGCACATTCTATTTATCAATGAAACAAGAAAGTAGTACCGCCAACCAATCATCGTGTCATTCTCTGGCTACTGACCAATCAACGTTGAGAATCACTAAAGAGCGCATGTGTGAATATCACAAAAATAATCACCTGTGTATCCTAACCCGTATTGGTAATATTACTACTCTTAAATATGCATTTATTGAATTAAAACTCTTAACTATTTTGAGTTATTCATGTGTGAAATATATAATGTGAACAAAAAGTGGAATTGTAATGGTCAAAATTTATATTTATAAATGTCAAAATCCACGATAGGATAGAATAGATTGATGTAACCATGAACGAAAAAGGGTTGACCCCTAGCCCAGAACCTGGGCCGTGTTCAAGAGAGGTTTCAAAGTAATCGCTCAATTAGCGATTACTTTTAAACCTCTCTTGAACGCGATTGCTCAATGTAGCGCTACGTAGCAAAGTGAGCGAACTTTGAGGTTTTTGCTCCGTGTCGTTCAGGAGAGAATGAGCGCTTCTTGAGCGCTACATTGAGCAATCAATAAGCAATTATAAGCGCTCGCTGTTATGGAACGGAACCCTGGTAAATTTTGTTTCAAGCAAGTAGCTTTTTGCGGTTTTATTTACTTTGCCATTTGACAAAATGACACTGGCTAAGTTTTCAAACTCCTTTCATACATCAGATTATTTTTAAAATAATATATTTGAATGAGATATTTCATTACTTACCAACAAAACTTTGCAGGTGTATGCCGAGTGGCAGAGACGAATGGATGAAGCAGCCATGTTGGAACGCCACATCATGCAAGCACAGGCCCGAGCCATGTCTGCTGACGAAAGAGAACTAAACAGAACATCTCAAACTTGTGATAAGTTCCTTGATCTAGGCCTTCCACCAGGTAAACGCATGTATACATGTCCATCAATAATTTGCAGTTTTTGTTATCATTTCATTATTATTTTATTTTAATTTGATTATTAATAAAGGAGATGAAATTGTCTTCCTGCAAAGTATGGATTATGATTTTTAGCAAATTAATTTTGAAATTTAATGTATTGGTTTTCCACCAGTTTGGTTTTTAACTCTGCATGGTACAAGATAATAGATAGAGAATACTAAACGACGTTCCGTTTAATAACATATTTATGAAACGAGTGAGTGGTTTGTAATTAACGAGCGAAATATCATATCACGAGTTTCATTAATATGTTATTGAACGGAAACAACTTTAGTATTTTATTTATTACTCACTGATTTAAATGCCAATGAATTCCACAAACTCGTCGATAAATGAGACACACTCCATTGCAACCGTGGCGCTGACATTGTGACGTCATATTTTTACCATTTTGACGTTATGTCAATCGAAAGCACACAATGTTATTACACTAAGTGTAGATTTATTAAACCGTGATATTTTCAACGGGTGAGTAATAATGATGCTTATTTCTTTATACACGATACATAGCTAATTTCAGAGATCATACACTACCATTATGGTCAAACATGAGCGGTTTAATATTTTTCATATGTACACATTCATTCATATCACTTTTGCCTAGTGACCATTATTTCAGTGTGAGTTCCAGCATTTTGTTGTCTGTTATGTCATAAAACAATTACTCATGGCATCACTGTAGCAGGACATCTCAAAGGCAAAGTGTTGTCTTCTCATCTGGTTACTTTACATGATTCAAATGGAATACAATGGGTAAAGAAAATATGAAATTCAAAATGCCATTTGACTTACAATAGGAGTTGATTAACTGCCAGCTTGTGATTTGATTACTTTGTCTATCCATCACAGGGCGATCTCACTTCCGATCCTGCATCGACACTGAACTGCTGAAGAAACACAACCTACTGACCCCAGAGGACTACGCGACTGACGACCCCATGTCAGTACCCCCTCCACAAGGTGTGCCAGTTATTCTTACTCTAGAAACATTTATTTCAGAATAAGTGAATTCATTTTTAAACTTACAGGTTAGCAGTTGTTAGTGTGTTTTTCTTTGGATCAGTTCTGTGGTTTAAATCTGCTGTAGAGAACTGTTCTACATGCAATAAGGTTTGGGTGCATTGCTAAATGTCAGCACGGTACCACCCATGATTCGCTAGTTTCAATGCTGGAAGGTCTCTCCGCAATGCATAGCCACCCGGTGTTGCAGGCTTTCTACCTTCAGTAATACAAGCAGTCGTGATATAATGTGAAATGTAAAAAAGTGAAATAATCTTGAAAACAGTGTTAAACCCCAAATCACTGCATCTCTATATTTCAAATCTCACCAGAGGCTTGCCTGTTTTGTATACTGTTTATGCTACCTGCAATTAAGTTTAGGTGCCATGCTACATTGGAGTCCAGTGCAGCCAACCCATGGTTCGATAGTTTCAGGGACAGGATAGCGCAGTGGTTAGTGCTTTTGGCTTCGGATCAAGAGGTCCGGGGCTCGAATCCCGCCAGGGGCATGGCAACTTTGTCTGCAGTAGAGAACTGTTCTACACTCAGTAAGGTTTGGGTGCAATGTTACACTGAATTTCAGCATAGTACCACCCATAGTTCCAGCCGATGCTCGCAGGTTTCACCGCAATGCATAGCCACATGGCGTTGCGGGCTTTCTCCCTGCCGTAATACTAGCAGCCGCGATATAAGTGAAATACTATTGAAAGCGGCGTTAAACCCCAACTCACCTCACCTCACCTCGATAGTTTCATCTCCCTTCTCCCAACCTCCCAGCTCTCTGCTTGTTGCTGTAATACCAGTCAACATAATATACTTTTGAAACCTTTGAATCCGATATCACAAATTACCAATCTTAATGCTCTGTTACTATAATCATAAACATTAAATTTGTATTCATCTCAACTCTGATTCTCGTTATGGGTAGGAACATTTTCTTAATTCCATCCCTTCTTTCCACAGTATCGAAGATCCCGAGCTACGCGAGAGAGACACTTACATCTCAGCAACACAGCAGACAAATATCTGACAGAGTTGAGTCCCCTTTCCCCGACGCAGAGGAGGTAGCCATCAGCGAGGAGTTCCCCAGTTTCATCTCTGATGAGGATCTGCTCACTAAGGGAAACACAGACAGTGATAACTTTGTACGTTATTACAGAATAATTCCAAGTTCCCCCGCAAGATCATCTTCCGCACGCATCGGGCAATATATGCACTTTAAGAAAATGTATATTGACCCTTATGCGACAACTCAAAGAGATTTCTGAGACAGGAAGTAACACGACTATTGAGCTATGGTGTAGACCAATCAAATACGCGTTTACAAATCACGCACAGACACGTTGGGTGAACGTTTCTTCTTTTAATTTGAATTACCCGTACTATGCTGATTACGCTCGATTAATTAATGATAAAACTAAATCACAATGTGCAGGTAAATGAAACAAACCACAAGTTATTCAAGATCTCATAATAGCTCTCTTGTTTAATTTTCCAATGGAAATTAAAATCCGTTTTGAAACTTATATTATGAAATTGAGCTTAACATTCAAGATGAAAAATCCCGAAGTATTATAAGCAATTTGTAAAGCTGTTGGATCAATTGGGTTGGTAACGACCGATTTGATTGGTCAATAGAGGGGACGTAACTCTCTTTGGACGATAGGTGGCGCTGACCCTGTTTCAGAAATCCCTTCGAGTTGACGCAAGGGTCAGTATGCATTTTCTAAAAGTGCATAAATGGCCCGATGCATGCGGAAGATGCAAGATATAACGCACTAGTTTCTAAAATTGGTAAATTTTAACTTGCTGCATCTCTTCACCTTTTCTGTGCCAGAGATTTATCATTGCACTACCAAGTTCTAGTAGGAATCAAGTTGCTACACTAGACAACACAGAAAAGCTGATGAAATGCAGCAAGGCTTAACTTAGCCAGTGATAGACTGAGTTATGACTTGCGGGGGATGTTGGAGTAATTCCAAATCCATGTTACAATTCAGCATTAGCTCACTAACCCAAAACCAGTATTAAAGGTGCTGTAGCATGATTTTTGCATATAATGTTTCCTGAAATTTGCGTTTTGTTATTAATGTTGATACAATATATTGGTAATGGGTAAAACATATCATTACATGACCCGATAAACCACAACTTTAGAAAAGGGTTATCTGTAATTGAAGAAAATGATTCAACGTATAAAGCGACATTGGTGTGGAACTCTTCAGCAGGAGAAGCAGATTTGTAGGTATCATGAGAATTTGAAAGTTCAGACAGCAAGATGTTTGACCATTGTTCCATATATAAAACTCTACTCTGAGGTTTAGGTATTGCTACATCAGTCACTTGAACTACCTTTGAGCTGCCATTTTAACATGGGAAATGGACTCACAGTGCTTCACTGAACCATGTACATTCATTTTGGAACTCTTTTTATTGATTCAGGAGTATTATGTAGCCATTGGTAACACTTTTTGGGAAAGCACTTTATTTCGGTAAGAAAATCATGCTACATTGCCTTTAAAACTAGAGAATGGTTATTTTGTCTACCATAGATAACTGTTCTACATACAGTAAGGTTTAGTTGTATTTGTGCTTTATTGAAATTCAGTCCAGTTTCTCTTAAGATTTGACTGCAATGTAAACAACGTAAGATAATTATGTTGCTTTAACAGGGAATGCCACGCCCAGATGCATGGAAGCAGCATATGAACGAAGAACAGCGTGATGTAGAGAGGAAGGATCTAGCTAATCTCCAGGCAAAGACGGAGTATCTGCGTAATGCTCGCTTCCTCACAACCTCGGCACCCGCCGGCAATCGATCCCTCGTTAAACCTATCAAGAGAAGACCCAAGGAGATCGGAGTCGAACCCAAACCTCAGGATTCTGTGTGAGTGTTTAAAACTTTGTGTGACAAAGCAGATACTGAAAACATGCTCTCTTATAAGGAGGAAATAAATAAATACATTGAACTTCAATCAAGTTACAACTAGCTGTATATGTCTCATGACTTGTTTATTATATCTAAGGAATTGAGATCATGTTTAGCTCACCTTTGATAAACTTTGACCGACCAATGAGATGAGGAACAGGAAGTCGGCTTTCAACCAATCATAGGCACTTTTTTCAGCATCTTTGTTACTGTCACAAACTGTCATTAGTCCTTCGCTATTTATCAAAGAAATACTTTCTGACCTTGTTGATTGGCCTCTTATGCAAATAATAAATAAATGCACATCATATTCAACCTGATAAAGGAGTGAGGATATATACTCCAAAACGATGTGTATTTTCACATTTAAAGTTGTTTTCACGGAAATCTCCCTGTTCTTATGTATGCCACTTCTAAATGCCCTTCAAACACCTCAATGGGGGCGGGAAAGCGCAGTGGTTAGCGCGTTCGGCTTCGGATCAATAGGTCCGGGGTTCGAATCCTGCCAGGGGCACTGCAACTTTGTCTGCAGTAGAGAACTGTTCTACATGCAGTAAGGTTTGGGTACAATGCTACACTGAATCTCAGCGTAGTACCACCCATGGTTTGCTAGTTCAAGCCGATGCTCGCAGGTTTCACCGCAATGCATAGCCACATGGCGTTGCAGGCTTTCTCCCTGCAATAATACTAGCAGCCGCGATATAAGTGAAATACTCTTGAAAGCGGCGTTAAACCCCAACTCACCTCACCTCACCTCAAAAAAATTATGTTTGTTTCAGTGTTAATGAGCCTGGACCTGTCTTCATAGCTTCACCTGCTGAAGTGGTCTTCAAAGATTATGTTGTGGAGCAAGTATATGAGGTACAAACCATTAATAATTCTTTCTTGTAAATTGTTTATTAATAAAAAAATTAGATCAGCAGTGTATGAAATAAGCTTGAAGAGTAAACAGCCCGAAAATGCTATATTGTCAGTTTTAATGACATGACAGTTTCTCAGTTTCAACATTCATAAGCAGTTATATATATTTTTACAAATCACAGAACATTTTAGGCAAAATAATTTTGAAAAGATTCATGCATCAATTACACAAATATTTTATGAAAGTATGCACAGCTTTATTGTTGATTCATTTCTTTCAGATAACCCTCGAACTGAAGAATATATCAACAGTGATCCGCCAGTGTCGCGCACTTCCAGCTTCTACCCCGTACTTTACAGTTGGACTAGGTAGTACATAGAGGATATCTGTCTTTTCTTGACGGGGGCGGGATAGCGCAGTGGTTAGCGCGTTCGGCTTCGGATCAAGAGGTCTGGGGTTCGAATCCTGCCAGGGACACGGCAACTTTGTCTGCGGTAGAGAACTGTTCTACACGCAGTAAGGTTTGGGTGCAATGTTACACTGAATTTCAGCGTAGTACCACCCATGGTTCGCTAGTTCCAGCTGATGCTTGCAGGTTTCACCGCAGTGCATAGCCACATAGCGTTGCGGGCTTTCTCCCTGCCATAATAGTAGCAGCCGCGATATAAGTGAAATACTCTTGAAAGCGGCATTAAACCCCAACTCACTCACTCACTCACTCACTCTTTTCTTGACTAATACCACGTTTATTTATAAGAGTGGCACAGCCACGAGTGAAAATATATAACCTTTCTACCTCATGAGATGAGATAAACATGGTATTTTTCAAGAATTGATGGATATTCTATTTATTATATGATGTTGTCCTTGTAATCACGTCCGAAAAGGGTCGTTTTCATGCCGAGTGGCCGATAGGAACAACCCGTCACCACAGTAACACTGTGACGCCATAAGCAAATTAGCTGCGTCAGACCATTATTTTATGATGTCAAATTATATCAGTCATTGGTTGCAGTGAAAATATAAGTTTTTTTCACTGTAGCTTCATAGACAGTTTATTTCAATGATAGATCCAAGTATTTCATCGCTCGTTATATAATAAATGATTGTCATTGTAAGTGTTGCGGGAACATAAATAGACACACAAAACAGGTCTGTCAAGACTCTTTTTCCTAATTTCTAAATCCTTTATATTTAATCAACAAAATCCCTCTTTAATATTCCAGGTCAGTTTCCGGGTGATCACGGCCTGGTTGCTCCAGGAATGAGCTGCAAGTATCCAATCAGATTCATCCCGGACTCCATGAAGGATTTTGATGATGAGATTGTGATACAAACACAGTCACCGATACCTCTCGTCATTCCTATCAAGGGTCGCAGGGATCCACCCATACTGTCATGTAAGTTGTCAGAATTTGCTATAATTTATTGCATGTATTGCTGTCCTTGCACGCTAAAGGCCTGTGTTAGAATTCTGTTGAAGATACCCAAAACTTATTACCTGGGTGTCAGTGGCTGACAGTGGCCCCCCCCCCCCCCCCCTTTTCAATTGGTGGACCCCCCAGATCCACCACTGGGTGTCATACAATGTTGTCCCTGGGGGAGCGCTTTATCCACATTGCACTCAGTCCACCTAGCTGTTTCAATGGGTACGTGAACATAAGCAGTACAGACCTATCCGGTTGTGTAGAACACAGAGAGTACAATTCCTTCAGGGTAATAATGTACTAATAGTACCGCCAGAGAACAGTGTTCGCCCTGTACAGTCGGCGTTAAAATTTTCATTATTATTGTTATGCCCTTGCTAATTCTATCAAAAAGCATCACGATCCCGAAATTACTTTTCTGTGTCAGAAACTGTTATTTACTGCTATGTTAACACTTTCCCTAAATTAATTAGTGGTTAAACATAATGTGTCACTAATTTAAAATCTCAAACAGTTAACAAATGAAATAAAAATAACAAAATTGATCACTGGCAAAAGGCAAACTGGCAAAAGGCAAACTGGCAAAAGGCAAAAGGCAAACAATATATGTAAAAATCAAGAGGTAAAGGGTTAAAAACTGAGCCTTTCATGTGTATGATATTATCCCAAGGTTTCTGAAACCGCATTAATGCATTTTTCTTACAATTTACTGTAATTGTAAAGTTTGAGAAGAGGAGGGATGCTCTTTATGCCTAGATTAGAAGTTGGGACATCTATTATAAGAATTGGGTCTGGGAGGGGGTGGTGCTTATCATATTGATAATGGTGTCCTGGCATGTTTGCAGTACCCCCGGTGCTGGACGCTGGTCACTGTCTGGTGGGAGGCTGGCATGTTGCCCAGTTCTACATCAAGAATGAAGGGGGACCTGGCAGATTCTGCATCATGCCCCGCGCTAGCTGGCCGGCTACCAACTTCAAGGTGAGGCTGGAGAGATATCTTATCTCCTCATTAATTTTCCATGACATAAACCTTTTATGTTATTAATCACTCATTTTTCACTTCAACATGTGTGATCTCATTATTTATTCGGTATATAGGTATTCATAACTGTAATTGTCCCAGAACTAAATGGCCCACTAATAACTTCTTGGTGAGACTAACACATTGATAAGCAATTTATCTACTTCCTGAAGGTGTGATATCATTACTGATCTAATTCATACAGGTGTGATATTTAATAATATCACACCTTCACGCAGTAGACAACCAATTATATAATCCCAGAATTCACAAATTACATCCCGAGGGTTCACAAATCACATCCCATGGACTGGGACAATTCACATCCCGAGGACTGAGACTAATCTAATGGTTGTGTGATACGATCTTGAAAAGACTCTGAAATATTATATATATATATATGATTATACATGAGTTCTGTTGGAAAGATTACATCAGTGAGGTGTAATATATATACAGATCAAATATAAAGGAACCTTCTAACTTTTATGAACTAGGCATTATATTCCCAAAAATGTATGATATGAGCCAATACCACCACATCAGACCACTGAATGCAAAACATCCGACTGGCAAACTGGTTATAGAACATTATCAACCTACCAGCCATATAACGTGATACTTGAAACGACCTTTCTAAACCGTATCACCCGGTACGAGGGACTTACAACCTTGTAATTCCCTCCAGGAGGGTTTACACAGACAGTTGTAAACACTGTTAGAAGGAATTATAATGATTGTAAACCCTGATATATCTGTTAAGATGACGGCTTGAAAGTAAAGGTCTGAAGAAACTAACTTGGACTAATTTTGAAAAATTTCATAAGTTTACGACAGAATATGTATAGCAAATGTTTTGCAGAAAGTGCGTCTCGAACCTGTATCCACCATCACTTGTAGTTAATGAGTCAACGCCTCAGACTGCTGAGCTAAGGACAGACGAGAATTGACGGTACAAAAGAAACTCATATAGCGCGGCTGTTAACAGGCTGACATCACCGAGGGATCCTCAATATAACGCCAGGGATCCGCAAGATCCTCAATATAACGCGATAACAAGTAAAAAGCCTGTTTTACACTTAAAAACGGTTGATAATACAGATAACCCATTCTACCTCGGATATGGTAAGGTTGTAGACCCTGATAGTCAGGAAAAACCCTCAGATGCTTCGCATCCTCGGGTTTTCCCTTCCTATCAGGGTCTACAACCTTACCATATCCTCGGTATCATGGGTTATCCTTATAGAAAATTGTTGCCCAACAGGTTTGAATCTGTCAAAACGTAACGTCCACACTGTTCAATATATAAAATCAGTGTCTGGACATTGGGCCCTGGGCCTCCTTTCACAAAGCAACCTTTACTAAGGTTGACCTATACCCCTATACTTTAAAGGGACAGTAGCACATTTTTTGCAAACTTTATTTTTTCAAATTTCCTATCTATAATGATAATTTGTGCCATTTAAAATTACTTTAGAGGGTAAAACATCTTATTACACAAACCAATTATCCGTAGTAATGATAACGGTATTGCGTATAAAGCACAAATTGCATGGCGGCCATTTTATTGTGAACACATTTTATTATTTCGAATGAAAAAAACGATTCCCATGGCCTTACTGAGCCATGTACACTCATTTTTAACTTTTTTCCGAAGAGAGAAGGGTGTTTTACGATTGGTGAAATTATGTTTCAAATACATTTCATCGACTTATTTGAGCGAAAAAACGTGCTACTGCCCCTTTAACATTGCACTAAGGTAACCCTAGTGACTTACGATCACCTTAGTGTTTTGTGAAAGGAGACCCTGGGCCATATATTCATATCATATTTTGCATATGTCATTAGTTTGTCATAATTGTAGGTGTCAAGACTCAAATGAACATTAATTAATAATGAGATCTGCAGAGTCATCAATTCTATGTGAGATCACTTTGGCTCCATTTCTTTGTGATAGAATCAATTTTGCTTTTATACATTAATCCATTGTTCATCATTAAGTGATTAATTATTCAAAGGCAGGTGATAGGAAATGTGTCAAGAATAATGATTGGTTTATGAACTGTTCTGTACAAATCACTTTTAATACATAAATGAGTTGGAGGTGGTCAAATATTAATTATTTACAACAGTGATATTACTTTCACTCCAATGAACTGTGAAGAGGTTCATTCACCTTTGATTAGTTTGGTCTGTATCAATAATTATGTCCAAATCAGTCCTTTTTTATTTGAAATTTAAATTATTTTTTAAAATTCGGCAGGAATTATAATTAAATTCGGCATATTTTTTTCCAAAATTGAAAAATAACCTATAAAGAATTTAAAATTTATTTCATTTACACTTATCTGTAACTATTTTAGAGCTAGTTTTATTGAAAGTGTCTTGAGAAAAGATTACTTTAGGAATTGCATCATCTTTAGTTGTAAATACTAGTAAAATATCTTTATAATTGATCTCTCAGGTGGTTTTTTTTAATCCGATTTTGACATTATTCTCTACTTTTCATTTGGTTTTGAGAGTCAATTAAAATTCAGCATTCAAAATAAATTCTGCGGCAAAGAAAGATTTACTTCTGCAGATATTCTGCACGAAGACACACTTTTCTCATGCCAAGTGTTTTCTGCATAATATTTGTTCATCCAGACTGTATTTATGATATTTGTAGATATAACGGTGAAACTTTGGTAGTTACTTAACTATTTACATATTTAACTTATGTAACATTGCTATATTTTGGGGTAACCTGAATGCAATAGCAAACATTCATATACTGTTTCGTAAATTGTCTATTGTGGGATTCTTTCAGAGTTGGATACCCATTACCAGTACTAAATGTCATGCCAATCTATTTAATTCAATTAATCTACAACCTCACTTTTAGGCGAATCCTTGGTGGCTTCGAAGTTAGCTTTCGGACATTAAATTCAATAGGTGCCTGACTCTGAGGGTGTGCTTTTGAATCTCACAGAAACAAACATAAATGTCTTTTTTTTCTTGCAGATAGTGTTATACCCCCCAAAAATAATGTTATTAATAACATTTAAAGTAATTCTAAGATTCATGACAAAAATTTGCTTATAAATCAAAACAACACAATTGTTCAAAAAGCTTTCATCATTCCGAATTCTCTCCTTTACAATATTTACAATTATCAAAAAAATTTGCAGGCAGCTGTCCCTGAAGGCAAAGTGGTGATGCCACCATTTGATGTTCGACCTTCAACCTTTGAACTGAAGCGAGGTCAGTCTGGGATTGTGGAAGTGATCTTTAACCCCCATGCTGCCAAGGTCTACAACCAAGACATCACACTGGTGTGTGATAACTGTCATGTTCGCCACCTTGTTCTGAAAGGTACTTAACTCTTTAAATGCTGGTACATTCCCTCTCTGCAGGGTTTTCTCTATCCTCCATCACCCAGGGCTAACTCTTTCTATATGAGAGACGAGATATTGTGTCTGAAGGGTCACAACCCGTCCATACGAGACTATTTTTAGTAACACGATATTTATATACGAGGAATGTAATATCATGTTCCCATGGTCAACAGTTGACATGAACCATTCATGACAGAACATAATATTACATTGTCAAAAAGGTGCACGACTTGCATGATGGATAAGGAAAAACAGTGGGAAAACAGTTATAGACTTAGTATGAATAGATGAGATATAACATCTTTGGTATGGAAAAACTCTGATGTAATATCACATCTCAGATTTGGAACCTATATCTGGGAAAATATGTTAAAATGCTAGGGTTGTAGATGCCAGGACCGGGTGATATCACATCCTTAGGATATATGTGCAGTTGTAAATTTTTTACTCATATGGTTTTTAAGCCAAACTGGTGACAAATCTGCGTGTGTATTTTCAAAGTAGAGTCTCTGAGTTTGTGCTGAATATGATGGTTTTAAACATTGCTATTTCCATGACATGGAATTCCATCATCTCATACTGACCTCTCACTTCTCACTGACTTCTCTCAACAGAGAAATAATATGTATTGTATGTCTTGTATCTGGCTGTAGGGGAGGGACATACAGCTGCAGTTGATCTGAGGCCTGCTCCTTTCGATTTGACGAAGTTTGTTTCGAACGTCCGGTGCATGCGTGAAGTGAAAGCAGTGGCTCCGAACACTGTTCTGGGTGTGGTGTGTGGAACATGTTCCATTGCTGTGCGGCTTGCACCACCTGTTTCATGGGAACATGTTCCGCACCCCCTGAGCAGTGCTTTGACTTTACACATGTACCAGACTTCAATAATCGAAAAGAGCAGGCCTCTGGAGTCTGTAGAGAGGAGAGAGGGCCGGGAGAACTCACTGACTTCTCCGCTCAACAGAGAAATAATGTGTGTATGTCTTGTATCTGTGTGTAGGGGAGGGACAGACAGCTGCAGTAGATCTGGAGTCTGTAGAGAGGGGAGAGACAGAACCAGGGCCGGGAGAACTCACTGACTTCTCCGCTCAACAGAGAAATAATGTGTGTATGTCTTGTATCTGTGTGTAGGGGAGGGACAGACAGCTGCAGTAGATCTGGAGTCTGTAGAGAGGGGAGAGACAGAACCAGGGCCGGGAGAACTCACTGACTTCTCCGCTCAACAGAGAAATAATGTGTGTATGTCTTGTATCTGTGTGTAGGGGAGGGACAGACAGTTGCAGTAGATCTGGAGTCTGTAGAGAGGGGAGAGACAGAACCAGGGCCGGGAGAACTCACTGACTTCTCCGCTCAACAGAGAAATAATGTGTGTATGTCTTGTATCTGTGTGCAGGGGAGGGACAGACAGCTGCAGTAGATCTGGAGTCTGTAGAGAGAGGAGAGACAGAACCAGGGCCGGGAGAACTCACTGACTTCTCCGCTCAACACCGCATTGTCTTCGATGAGCTGAACCCGTACACATACACCGAGAGGAACATTGTTGTCAAGAATCTTACGTAAGTCTTCTGTTGTAGTACAAGTAGTGTTCTGGAATGATTGAACCATGTCATGAATTAACATCATTTCATTATCAAAGCAATCTGTACTCCTGTCTTTGAAAGACCATTCACAGCCGATGTTGTAAAGGTAAAGGTTTATGTTCTCTTGAATTATTATGAAGTTTTGAGAGAGTATTCTATCACAGGGGTAAATGGACATCATGGCATCATGGCTTCATTTTAACACTTCAACTGCAGAATTAATTAGTGAAAAGAAAATCTAAAGGGCATGTTTACAGGGTTCTGATGTGAGTGGGCTTTGAGCATGTCCTTTAGTGGTGTGGAATTCAGGGCGGTAAAAGTATCCTCATTATTATTATTATTCGTTTAGTAAGAGAGCCATTGGGATCAGTAACTGTCTTTTGTAGAACCTGAGGGAGAAGGATTCAAACACATTTACTGTTGCTGCTGCTACTTCTGCTCTATCATCTCGGAATACTTTATATAATCAAGCATCTCTTCTTCCAGAAATGTGGAGCTCCCCTTCCAATGGCTGACCTACAAGCCTCATCTGAACCCTCCAGCAGACCCAGTCCCCAACACAGAGGGAGAGGACCAACCCATCGAGGTACCTCAGCCGAGAGACCGTATTCCGGACCTTGATACCGCCTTCAGTGTCACTCCCGGTCACGGTAACCTCCCGCCTTCCGAAAAGATGGAGTTCAAGGTCACATTTGCTCCACCAATGGTAAGTGTGTTGATCGTTCTGAATATGTCTGATATGTGTTATCTTTTACTGGGGCACAGATCAAGAGTTTTGTCATGTACATCTTTTGTTGTCAGCACATTCAAGATCGACCCCCTGACGTATATTTAACTCTGTCGGGAGAACGATTGCTGAAGATATAATCTCAATCTTCCAAAAAGGGAGGAGGATTCACAGAAATTGTAGAAAACAAGGCCGCATACATTTAGTTATGGTTGGCTTACCACAAGACGGTTTTCATCAGAGCATGTCCTAGCACGGTTTTCCACACCCGTATCCAATGAATGACTTTTTTTTAAAGATTCATTTAGATGTTGGTTAGATGAATAAGAAACATGTTCTATGGATTTACAACTTCTCAAGAGTGCAACATTATCAGAGAAATGAAACTTGACATGATTTACAAGGTAGTTGATAGGTTGATGTTTGCACAACTAACACAACTTAATTACTTAGGTAAATAGAACCTACTCTTTTTAAGGATCCTGGAGACCTCTCAGCCCCAAGCCTACAACACAATGACGAATAGAAGACTAGCTTTTTTCCAATTCTAATATCCACCTTTTCTCAACAACCTCAGCTGTACCTGGTGCGATGTTCTTATCCATTAATGCTGATGTAAAAGTGATATGAATCTAATGTTTATTTCAGCTGAAAGATTTCCACAGTGTTCTTCACATGGTTCTTCAACAAGTGCCTCGCACCAGTCAGAGTATGAGAGCCATTGTCGGACGCTCCAGCGCTCGCTCCGTCACCTCCATGTCTCAACGTCGCTCAGCGTCGGACAAGTCTGAGAGCTCCTTCAAGATCAAGGGGTCAAGGTCAGCTTCGTCTGACAGGTCATCTGAATCATCTGGAGAAGATGATGGAGAGGTCATCATTCCTATCGACGGTCAGTTTCATTCTGTAAATTTTATAAATGTCAAACCTGTGAAGAGTATTTAGAACTGGATTACGTTACGAAAGCATTATTTCGGCAAAATTTTTAGCATCTTGTTTTTGAGAAAATACACAACATTTCTAAGTGGGCTTGTTCCTTCATTGGGTGGATTGTGATGAAGGATTCTTTTTCAGAAGGGATCCTCCTTGGGGTACATATAGCATAAAAATCCTATTTTTTGAGTTATGACAGTTAGAATTTAATATTTTTAATAAAATAACCGTAAAAATAATAAATTACTAAAAAATAAACATTTGGACCACCCTAAGTGGGCCCCCACCCTGGCGGTTGCTAGTGACGCCAAGGGCAGATAACTCTAACTCACCACTTATAAATCTGTCATTCGAGAGAGAAGACGTGTTTCAGAATTTGTTCAGTGTCACAGATTTTCTTAAGAAATGGACCAAGATCTCAATACTGTAGGAGTGGTAACCTTTTCTTATATTGTCTCGGCAGATTTTCTCCATTCATTGTCGCATTCTTTACCTCGTAATTACGTTTTTTACCTTGTCTACGTGGTCAGTTTGACTACGTGGCAGGAAAAAACGACCATCATGGCGGCCCTTTTGTATTTTTCGTTTCTCTTTCCACAGAGTTCGAAAGTGTTTTTGGGTCGTTTATGTTGGTGTACGATGGGCTATGTAGGATGCACGGCAGTTTCCATCCCTTTCTGGTCAGTTTAGCTTTCCGATCGGGATTTGCACTTAGTCGTTTTTTCATGTCAGCCATGTTTGTTTACATGTTTTTCATTCAGGCATCAGGTACGTATCAATGGCTTGCATTTATTATTATTACTATGCAGGACTAATATAACTTCCTCTGCCGGGGGTCTTTTGCATTTGTTATGTTTACATATGCACTTTCCTACCCCAACCCCCATTGGCCTCACACTCTGACTGTTGGATTTGCAGTCCTTCACTCAGTGTTCGGGGTGTAGTGTTAAGCTACCTCCTGCTGACAAACACGACAAGTGTCTCAAGTGTCTAGCAGAGGATGGGCATGACGACAGCAGATGTAATGTCTGCCTTGACTTCACCCCCAAGACCAGGAAGTCCAGACACCAGGACTTCCAGTACTTCTTCAAGTTGATTAAGGAGGGTACCGATGTTGCAGCAGTCGATCCCCCCTCTAAAGTTAAGAGGAAGTCGGGCAAGGGTAAGGGCTCTGGTAAGGCCCGTCCCTCAGATAAAGCTCTCTCCTCTCCTCCTCCTACACTCGTTAGAGAATCAGAGGAGGAGACTGAGTTGCAGCCCCCTGTCTTAGAAAGACAGGTTCCCTTCCCACCTGCACCTTTTGATCTAAATCAATTTTCACAATTATTGCATGAGCAAATAAAGGGAATGCTGGCTGAGGCGGTCTCGGGGCTCCGTAAGGAGTTCCAGGCCCCGAGGTTGCTTGCTATGCCGTCCATCCCCAAGCTCCAGGCTACCGAGCTCGCTCGGAGCCTTCGGAGCCAATCCAGGGTGCGAAGCGCCAGGGTGCCGTCGGCTACGCCGAGCAACCCTGAAGCCTCTCAGCGCCAGGAGACCCGAGCCACGGAGCCGGGCCCCGAGCCTGGGTCCACGGGACCGGGTTCGGGGGTGGTCACGAAAGTCGTGGGGCAGACTGTGCTGACGCCCATTGTTCGCATCAGGTCTTCCTCTCCCATCGATTCAGTCGTCGATTCCTCTTTGGAGGTCTCCGACGTCTTGGATCGGGGGGATGGGGAAGACATCGACAACCTCATGGAGGTCGATGTCGATGCGGATGATGTGGTGGACACTAGGGATGTCCCCTAACACCGACTTTCGCACTGAGGCAGATGCGCGATAGAATCGCTATTGCTCTGCCTCAGGTGGTGATACTGCCCCTGGCCCCGATCTCTAGTGGATTTCGCCTTCCGGGGGATACTTTCTCCGCCCCGAAGGCACCACAGGTGCAGCTTAGCCTGCTCCCTTCCCTCGAGGCTGAGAGCATTACTCCTCAACTGGTCGGCACCAGGGTACGGGTTGATTGCCCGGACCTGGTGAAGAGGTACCAGATCGGTGAGGAGGGTTTGTTCGATGTCCCGGGGGTCGGTGAGTACGTGCTTGCCCTCACCTCCCTTGCTGGGTCTGGGACCCAATCCCTTCTGGGGAAGCAAGGCCGCCGTGTACCTCCCTTCACCCAGCAGGCCTCACACTTGCGCTCGGCGTTTAGGTTCTTCGAGGACTCTTTCCGCAACGCGGCGCAGCAAGTGCGAGTGTCCGTGCATGGGGCCTATCTCTCGGCGCTTCAGTCGGAGATAGTAGGGAGGTTAGGAGACCCCGAGACCGACCCGGTGGTTCTCCTTTCGCAATCGGTGGGGGTCGGGACCCATTTGGCTCGTGACGCTCTGCGTAGCGCATCTAGCCAGATGATGGTCGCCGTTATGGGTATGAGGCGTCTCTGGCTGTCGACTGTGTCGGCGGGTCAGGACACTCATGCGCGGCTCCTGGCTCTGCCTTTCCGGTTGGGGGACTCCCTCTTCCCGGGGGCACAGCAGGTGCTCAAGGACGCTGTGGAGGTGGCGACGGTTTGCAAGGACACTGAGCTCCTTACAAAACCGCCACCTACCAAAAAAGAGCAAGCGTCCTTTCCCCAAGGTTTCGCAGACTCCGTCGGCGGGAGAGGCTCCGGAGTGGATCAAACCGCTCCACTACCAGGGCCAGAAACCAAGGGGCGGCAAGCAGGCACGTGGGGGAAAGCTTTCCAACAAGCCTTTTCGGGGGGGCCGGAAACCCAATCAGGGTTCCTAACCCCTCCGGTGCCCGAGGTGTCTCCCAAAATTCCGGCAGCCCGAGAGCCCTGCAGCCAAACATCCCAGTAGGTGGGCGTCTGTCGAGGTTCCTTCCGGCTTGGTCCAAGGTAACCGACAACCCCTGGGTCCTGTCCACGCTCAGGGACGGACACCTGCCTCAGTGGAAGGTCGAGTCACCGGTTTTCTCCGGGATACGGTACACTCCGGTCCCCTCTGTGCCGGAGAAAGCCGAGGGTGTTCACGAAACTTATGTCGATTCCCACTCAGGTCGCCAGGGCACGAGGTCGATTTTGTCACCCGTACCTGGACGATTGGTTGGTCAGGGCGCTGTCTCAGGCTTTGAACCAGGCGGCCACCATGGAGATTATCAACTTGTTGGTATCCCTGGGCTGGATAATCAACCTGAAGAAATCGGACCTGAAGCCCTATCAGGATCAGATCGTCCTCGGGGCCAGGTTCCAGGCGGATCTGAAGACGGTATCTCTCGCTCCAGACCGAGTTCTGAAGGTTCAGAGGGCCACGCTTTTGTTCCTAGAGTCCCACAGTCACACTGCTCGCAGATGGGTTCATGGCGGCAACAGTGGACGTGGTTTACAGAGCTCGACTTCGGATGAGACCAGTTCAGCAGGCTCTAGCTTCTAGTTACGAGAAGCAGCTCGAGACTCCGGGGTGGCTCTCGCCGCATCTTTTATGGTGGACCAGGTCAGAG
The DNA here is from genome assembly GCA_936450465.1 of Gibbula magus. Taxonomy (NCBI): domain Eukaryota; kingdom Metazoa; phylum Mollusca; class Gastropoda; order Trochida; family Trochidae; genus Gibbula; species Gibbula magus. The sequence goes on from OW388300.1 coordinate 32,411,341, forward strand.
AACCTCGCGAGGGGTATCTCTCTGGTGACGCCAGTGCCCTCGTGCACAGTCCAAACAGACGCTTCGCTCTCGGGCTGGGGAGGGGTCTTAGGGCCCCACTCGGCGTCGGGGCTTTGGTCCCAGGCCGAGGCCAGCCTGCACATCAACATGTTAGACCTGAAGCCAGTCAGGCTGGTGTTCGAACGCTTTCAACAGAGGCTTCGTCATCAAGTGGTTCGTCTAGAAATGGACAACCAGACAGCCATGTCGTACATCCTGAAGCAAGGCGGGACAGTGTCCCCAGTACTTCTTCAGGAGTCATGGGAGTTCCTCCTGTGGTGCGACAAGTTCGACATCACAGTCCTACCGGTTTATCTTCCGGGGGTGGACAATGTGAGGGCGGACGCGCTATCACGCAGAATCCTTGCCCCACACGAATGGATGCTCGACCCGGAGATATTCGCAGCTATCTCCCGGTTGTTCGGGTCATTCCAGGTGGATCTGTTTGCCTCAGAGATGAACAATCAGACCCCAGTGCTCCCGGCTGCCAGACCCAAGGGCGGTGGCTGCGGACGCATTCGCGCTAGAATGGACCGGCAGAGTACTGCCTTCCCACCAGTGCCTCTGATTTCCAAGGTCCTGTCACAGCTAGCGGTTCAGCCAGCTCGTCTGCTGGTGCTGCTCACGCCGCTGTGGATAGCGCAGTCCTGGTTTCCACTGGTACTCAGGTTTCTGGTTTCGCCACCTGTGCTGTTACCGTGTCGATCAGGACTGCTGGCTCAGGAGGGCAAGCCACACCCCAAACCAGAGGTTCAATGGGTGGCTTGGCCTCTATCCGGAATCGCCTCCCAAGAGGACGGTATTCCTGTACGAGTTGCAGACACAATACTGGCTTCGAGGAGGGATTCGACAAACGTTCAGTACGAGGATAGATGGGCCTGTTATGCGCGCTGGTGTAGAGGTAGAGGGCTGCCAGATCCCTTTTCTACGTCTCTAGTGGCGGTTCTGGAATTCCTTCAATCCAGACTAGATGCTGGCTTAGCCGCATCGACAGTCAGGGGATATTCCACAGCCATCTCTGCTTTTCACATACCGGTGGATGGTGCCCTCCTAGGTGCCCATCCCCTGGTCCAGCGCTTCTTAGCAGGTGTGGACAGAATCCGACCTCCTGTGAGGCGGATCAGCCCTTCATGGGACCTATCCATAGTACTAGATTGGCTGTCAGGACCCAAGTTTGGGGACCTGGCAAGCCTTTCTCTGCAGTTACTAACTTGGAAGACGGCCTTCCTTGTGGCGGTCACGTCCGGCAGGCGGGTAGGAGACATCCATGCGATGTCCTCCGATCCCGAGTTGACTGTCTTTCACAGAGACAGAGTCAGCATTAGACTGCCGGACTCCTATCGCCCGAAGGTCGATCATTCGTTTCACATTACTGCTCCTATTGAGCTGCCCGCGCTTCACCTGAGCCGGCAGCCTCGGGTTCAGTAAGTTCTCGCCCCCATATTCTGGACGTGCGCAGAACTCTTAAGAAATATCTTTCCCGTACTGCCACAGTCAGACGGGATAAGCAGCTTTTCTGTTGTTATGGGGGAGCCAGCCCAGGGGCTCCCGCCTCCAAACAGACGATATCAAGGTGGATTGTGTCGGCCATTGTACTGGCTTACATCCATAAGGGCATGAGCCCGCCTGAAGGTCTGAAGGCTCATTCGGTTAGGGCAGTAGCGTCGTCAAAAGCGTTCGCTGCGGCCCTGCCCATCGAAGAGATCTGCTCCGCAGCTATCTGGAGCCGTCCGAGCACGTTCATTCGGCATTATCAGCTGGATAAGCACTCCAGAGAGCGTGCTCGGTTCGGTCAGACAGTTCTCTCCAGTGGGCAGGGTCATAACTCCTATAGCTGAATGAGCTTTCCGAGGTTGTTTTTAACTTTGTCACTGTTGTTGGTACTAACATCACGAAGTGCACTCCCGAAAAGAGAATCAAAACCCTGCATAAGAGACAGGGGGCTCCTCCCATAGTCCTTTTCCAAAAAAAAGGGGGGGGGGGGGGGGGTGCATTTGACTCAATGCTAAATTATGCCTGTTTTAAAGGCATTTTGGTTAGTATTTCCCTGATCCACTGGCACGTCCCATCCCTTGGAGTCGGCCTTAGGATGTTCAGGTTAGTTGCTCCTTTTCCCTTCTTTATTTTTAAGAAATTATCTGCGAGCATCTTTATTTTTTACAGTCTAGCAGACAGAATTCCGCTCCCAGGACTCTTCTTTGGGAGTCTGTTTAATGCTATATGTACCCAAGGAGGATCCCTTCTGAAAAAGAATCGAACCAACCTGAAGAGGTTGCAGATTCTTTGAAGAGGATCCTCCTTGGGGTAGGGCCACCCGCCTCCCCTTATTCTGTCTGCCTGTCAGATTTATAAGTGGTGAGTTAGAGTTATCTGCCCTTGGCGTCACTAGCAACCGCCAGGGTGGGGGCCCACTTAGGGTGGTCCAAATGTTTATTTTTTAGTAATTTATTATTTTTACGGTTATTTTATTAAAAATATTAAATTCTAACTGTCATAACTCAAAAAATAGGATTTTTATGCTATTTGTACCCCAAGGAGGATCCTCTTCAAAGAGTCTGCAACCTCTGCAGGTTGGTTCGAGTTAGCATATACTTCAATAAGTTGTGTATGTTCAGAATGAAGAAGTTGTTCTCAAGATATCTTGCTTTTCTTAGATAATTAATGGTTGAAGAATTAATGGATACTTAACCTTTGAGATGAAGAGGAAAATAGGCAAAACAACTTTGTAAAAGATTGCTGACAATTTAATTTAATGGCAGAAGGCTGTTGTCCTTTATTCAACGATTATGTTTAATAAAACCATTTCTTTTGTTCAGGACCCATTTACTGTGACACAGTTGGACTAGAGATGGAGGTCAAGGGTCGTTCTGTACCTCTCAATGTGGTCCTTCATCCATACGCGCTCTTCCTGCCTGGACAAAATCCTATTGGTACATCCATCAAGAAGGTCTTCACAGTGAGTTGTCTCCCTTGCTTTAACTCCCTCATGTTCAATGTGGGATGGCATAGCACAGTGGTTTCGGGTTGATATCTTGGGTTTGAATCCCACCAGGGGCTCAGCAACTTTGTCTGCTGTACAGAAAGGTTCTACATAATAATGCATCCTTTAATGCAGTTGTTTACTTTCTGAACGCAAAGGAAGAATGCTCCTATTTTAATGTCTCATTCATTTGTATGTGACTATGTTTCAGATGGCAAACCACAGTTTCTCCACAATCACTTTCCAATGGCAGCCTCACAGTGAGAAACACATCATTGAGGTCGAGCCGCCCTTTGGAGAACTTGGTAAGTAGTTCCTCGGTTTGAAATAATGATGTATTTAACTTCCGTGATCAAGCTTATTAGTACCCAGAGTGCTTAGTTAGAATGTTATCAAAAGGTGCCCCAATTAGCATACTCATTTTTATTACTCAACCATGGTGAGATCACTCATTGGATAACATTGAGTTGGTTTCACACACGTATGATACCACTGCGTACCGCCGTAACGTCATAATCGGCGTGTGACGTCATAGTCGTTTTTGGTTGACGGCGATAGCGGTGGCCTTTTTGCAAGCGAGCGCCACTAAAAACGATTTTCTTGCAATTCAGCGCTATTTACATCATTGAGTAATAAATAAAATACTAAACTCGATCCCGTTTGATAACATGCTTATGAAACTCGTGAATGGCATCAGTATTTAACTCGCTATCGCTCGTTAGAATACCAATCTCGTCTCATAAACATGTTATCAAACGGGACATCATTTAGTATTCTATATGTAAGTGATAACAGTTTTATCCCCGATGTTGACATCATGTGGTCTGTTTGCTATAATGCTTATCATTCTCAAAGGAACAGACTCCACCTTAGTGCACATTACTGTAGGGGGTGGGTTAGCACAGTGGTTATCGCATTCAGCTTGGGATCAAGAGGTCCAGGGTTCACATCCTGTCAGGAGCTCAAGACCTTTGTTGTAGTGAATACAAACAGCAGCTCATGCTGAATTTGTCTGAAAGAGAAAGTAAATAAGATTTGATAAACTCAATGAGCTATGGGTCTATCGTAAGTATCAGCAGGTAATTCCAGACTCTCAATAACTCAATTTCGTGAGGGAGGAAGGCCTTTGTCAAATTTACGCTTTTTCAAAATGGGGTTCATTTCCCTGAGTCCCCCCCTCTGAATCCGCTATTGATTCTGACGACCTCTGTGTTACTTCTTCACACCATTAATACTTGAAAGTGGTGCTAAACAACAGCCCACTCAATGTCTTAATTTTTACTTCAGAGGGGCAGCCCTGATAGCGCAGTGGTTAGCCCGTCCAGCTTCGGATCATGAGGTCCGGGGTTCGAATCCGGGGGCACGGCAACTTTGTCTGCAGTAGAAAACTTTTCTACACGCAGTAAGGTTTGGGTGCAATGCTACACTAAATTTCAGTGCAGTACCACCCATGGTTCGCTAGTTCCAGCCGTTGCTCGCAGGTTTCACCACAATGCATAGCCACATGGCGTTGCGGGCTTTCTCACTGCCATAATACTAGCAGCCGTGATATAAGTGAAATGCTCTTGATAGCGGCGTTAAACCCCAACTCACTCACTCATGCACTCACTCACTCACTCACTCACTCACTTACTCACTTACTTCAGACCCAGGTATGGCGATGGACCTAGATCTGAGTCTGACCGGGGTGGAGGCAGGGAAGATCAACACCACACTGTACTGTCACATCCTCAACATGGACGAACCTCTCGCCCTGCCAATACAGGCTGATATGAAGGTACAGTTGAAGGGGTTTATGGGTTTTGTGACATGAAGAAAACTAAATGATTGGTTGACATGTTTTTATCTTGAAATAAAGGGACCATATCCTGATCCAATGTGAGTAGACCTCAGATAGGTAGAAAAAATAGCTCTTTTAAATCTTTTATGAATTTATTATGTAAATAGACTTGTTCATAGTGAGACTGAATTTTTCATTATTTTCTGTTTATTTTGTGAAACGTTTCTATAAGATTAATTGATTATGTTTGATTGCGCTCTAGGGTCCAGAAATCACCATAGAAGAACCTGATGTCAACTTTGGCCTAGTTCGCCTTGGTCAGGTGGTACAAAGGGAGATCACTCTCTTCAACCCATCCCAACTGGTCACCAAATGGACTATACAAGATACACCAGTTCCTAACTCTGATGACCCAATGGTAAACATACATTATAGGTTTTAATGTTAAATCTCTCTCATTGAGCCATGAGTTGATCATTCTCTCCCCGCAGAGGTTACTCAATTATTTTTCCAAGAAACCTCTGTTACAATTGGGCAATATTTCTTTGTCTAACTATTGCTTTTATCTTTTCAATGCAGGCTCCAAGTGAATTCACTTTCAATCCATCCTCTGGTGAACTCCGGCCCCTAGAAAGGATGGTCATTGCTGTGACCTTTGACCCCAAATCTGTCCAATCAATGAGGAGAGTGGTGGAGATAGAAGTTGAGGAGGGATGCAAAAGGTAATAAAGGCAATATTTAGCTTTAGTGAAATCACTATTTATTTACTTACATTCATCTTAAAGGGACAGTAGCACGTTTTTTCTCTAAAATAAGTCGAAATGTATTTGAAAAATAATGTCATCAATAGTAAAATACCCTTCTCCCTTCAGAAAATCAAGTTCAAAATTGAGCCAGTTTTATCACTGGCTACAAAATAGATATAACATAGAAAAAAATGTAACTGATAGATGATGTGAACAAATAAATTTTATACACAGTGGTCTTTCTATCACTCTTTGTTCAAGACTCCAGTAGCTTAATCTTCCTTCGTAGAATTGTATTACCGGTATGTTTATTGCTTCATTATGCTCATAAGTCTCACCAGCCATGGCTATATTTAATAATCTCTTAGTGTCTATGGTTAAACAATAATCTCAAGTCTATATAATGGGTGAATGTGTTAGTGAAATTGATGTGCTTTGTTTTTTGTAAAATAATCACAGCTAGAACTATCTCATTTATTTCTTTTATTCAATAGGACTCCTGCTTCCCTGAACAAGAGTCCTTTCATGTAACAGGGTTCTCTGTAATAAGTTAACTACAACTAAAAAGTATTTATCACAGGCTACAGTGTATGTGAGTTTGAAAAGAAGCAAGCCCAACAGAGTTATTAATTTTGTCAAATGGACAGCAAAGTAAACGAAAATCCATTACAAATTACCAGCCTGGACCCATATTTTCGAAGCTCTCTTAGCGCTAAGATAGTCTTAAGTGCCATACCTTAACATTGACTTACGACTATCTTAGCACTAAGACAGCTTAGAAAATATGGGCCCAGAACCAAAAGTAACCAAGTTCCGATCTTCCTACACTGATGTTTTGTCATTGCCTCCTCAACTGACATCCTTCACAACAATAACATAATGCACACATAACACCAGTGCTAACCTCCCTTCAATGGCTCCCAGTTCAAGCTAGAGTCCAATTTAAAATTCTGACCCTTACTTACAAGTGCATGAACCGCTCTGCTCCCCGCTATCTGACAGAACTGATTGAGAGATATCAACCTTCTCGGACTCTCAGATCTGCAGGTCAATTCCTCCTCAATGTCCCCAAAACACGCCTCCAAAAATATGGACAGAGGTCTTTCTCGTACATGGCCCCTACTCTGTGGAATGAATTAGCATTAGTACTCAAAATCATTGACAGTTTTTAAATGTTGCTTGAAAACGTATCTGTTTCAGAAATTCTACTGACATTCATACCAGTGAGGATTTAGCATCTCAACTGCAGTGTGTGTTGTTTATGTAGCGCTTTGAGCAGGCACTGAGTGCCTGGAATTTTGCGCTTTACAAATGTACTTTATTATTATTTATTAACTGTATTCCAGCTCTATTGCTGCGTATGCGGAGGTGCAGAACCCGTCCATCTGTCTGAGGGAAAGCAACCTGCTTCTACCAGAGGTGTATGTAGGAGTTCCATGTAAGACCCAGGCCGTGTTGGTCAACCAGGGACTGATACCTACACGCTACAAGGTGGGAGAGGTGAGTAGATTATAATTACTAGAATAAGATCACTCTTCACTGTAATCTAGTCTAGCTGCATCCTGTGTTCAGTGGCGGATCCCCCCCCCCCCCCCCCCCCCCCTTTCAAAAATTTGTGCATGGGCGGGTATGGGGAAATTTTGGACCGCCCTTTTCCATTTGTGGATGCCCCCCTTTCAAAATTCCTGGATCCGTCACTGGTGTTCTTTGATGTACAAGGTGATAAAAGGTTAATACAAGAATAAAACATGTTACAAGGATGGCAGACACATTTTTTATTGTTCATTGTGTTCTCTGACAGACCATTGTACATCCATTCTGTGTAATGCTTCTGCCTTCCTTCTAGCTTTCTTTGAGCAATCAACTTTAACTGTCTGCATTGGCTTGAGCATGTCTGATAAGGTCGCTCAGACACCATGATGTTCTGTGCTATTTATGGCAATGCAAATGCATTCCTGGTAAGATCTGAGCAATCATTTTGCCTTGTTCTATATACATTCTTCTTGTCTTCTTAAATCTTGTCTTCCTCGAACAGTTAAAGACATTATGAATATTTTAAAGAAACATTTTACGGCCGACATTTACTTAGTTACGGCTGCGTCCAGTGAAATGGAATCTTAAACCTTGAGGATGTAACAAGAGCTGAAAACTACAAAGAATGAAGTGTACAGATTGTCCCTGCATGTTAATATCATCAGTTATATTAAATCAGACTCTTTCCTTCACTTTCTGTCTACAGATAAAGGGAGAGAACTCTGAGGACTGCAGTGTGCAGATTGACAACAGTGCTGGCGTGGTTGGGTCTCGGACCGAGCTTGGGATCAACGTTGAGTTTGTGGCTCTCAGAGAGGTATGATGAGCATTTAGTCCTTGCTTAAAAATGGGCACAACCCTGTAGGTGTTTATTTAGTTAATAACTATTATGATTTATCAGGGTTTCACGTGGAGTTTCATGTTAATCTCTCAATTATGATTGTTCCACACACTTGATGACATTAGTATATCTGTCCAAACATTGCCTATATAAAATAAAGAAGTTGTATATCCATAAAATAATTCTTCATTCTTGACAGGGAGTGTTCACGGATGTGAAGTTCCGTGTTGATGTGGATGGTATGGACCTCCCCCTGGTGTTCAGTATCTCGTGTGACGTGAAGGGGCTTGATGTTGAATACTCTGTGTCAGACGATGGAGATAACAAGAGGTGAGATGATCATATGTAGTAATTCTTGAATTATTGGTATAAACGTTCGCTCTGACATTAGTTCAGCCTTCCTAAATCCTCAGTGAGTTTATACTGAATCAGAATGTAAATTATTTTTTGGTGGTATGCAACTGTATGACAGAGTTATCCCCCTTAGCTGAAGTCACTTTGCATCCATCTTGTTTAACTCAAACTCAAGTAGTGAGATGTTTGTAGTTATTATTTGTCACTCTGTTACTCCACCTTCACTTGTCGGATGTTTTTTAAAATTCTAAATTGATTTGTTTCTTCTCTCACAGTGACCAACTACTGCTTCACTTCGGAGACGAGGTTGAGATGGGGGCTAACCCTCACAGATATCTCTTCATCTCCAACAAAACGGCCATCACGGCTCCCTACACCATTGAAGTTGACTTCCTGTTCAGTCGACCTCCACAACCTCCCGAAAAACAGGGGGAGACAACTCAGAAAAGGTTTCATCTTACTTTCAACTCTTTGACCCCGGGTCCTATAATATTCCTGATCCAATCCCAGTGTGAATCTTGTAAATTGTCTGGCCACTCAATTTGTCTGATGATATCATAGAAATCTGACATTTAAGTTCTCGTGATACAGTTTTTTCCCCCATTGACTCCATGTTAAATGGCCAACCTTGTTCGGCCTGTCAAACTTAAACGAAATTTTTTTGGCACATTACACTACTACTAACAGCTTGGCAATCATATTCCTGACCAAAAGATAACTGAAATACCATACATTCACCATGTTTTAAACAAGCTACAGCCCATCGAAATAATACCTCATGAAATTCACACATGGAAAACAGTGCTATCTTGGAACCGGATAATTAGTGACCAAACAGCCTCTCTTAAATTTATCACTCCACCTTCTGCACCCTGTGTAGGGATACATGAGTTTTACAGACTGACTGCCAAGTATATGGGCTAATTTAAACAGAAAGACTTATCCTCATGGTCCTTATCACCTTTAAGTTTGGGGTAAAACACTATCTGACCTCCACTTGCTTCCTGAAGTGGGAACTCTTTGGCCCCCGTTTATAACCTTAGTACTGTAGAACAATGCCTTATTGTAGCAATACGTACAAGTAAGATAGTATTTGTACTTATCACTTGATCAGACTCAAGCAATAACTACTATATGAGCTCATTTTTATGAATAAAGTTCCATCACCTTTATTGCAGCCGAAGAGCGTTACTTGGACGAACTCCCAACCTGGCTGATCCCTTCAGCAAGACTGCAGAAAAAGCACAAGCAGGTACACAATGTTCATCTTTACTAATCATTGATACATTTTCATTTCCTTTAGATTTATTTTTAGAAAGTTTTTTTGTCGCAATTTTTTTCTTTTTCATTTTTATCTCAAGATTTGTTTATGTTGATTGTAAACTTTACAATATATTCAACTTTTGTCCAGACGTCTCCCAAGCAATGCTATCCCAGGGTCTTGGTGCTGCGTTCGTTGTGACCCCGGCTGCCGGAATCCTGCCGGCTTTCGGTGTTCAGATGCTAGATATCACCGCCTACAGTGATATGTGGGGCAGCTACACGGATAAACTCATCATCAAGGTAACTCTAACTTCAATGTGTTTATGCCTATTCAACCTTACGATGGCCAAATGGTAGAGGTGGGTATTGCTAAGATTTTTCATATTGCGATATATTGCGATTTTAACTCGTGTATTGCGATATGAATTGCAATATATTGCAAGACATTTCTTTAAGAATAAATAACTTGGTTTAGTTATTGCTTGATTGAGAGATAATGAAAGTAATTTCCTTGGTTAATAAATCTTGAATAAAACCAGAATATATGACTAATTATTGAAAATAAGCCCGTAAGTTTGGATTTGGCATGAATAAAAATGCACTTAGTCTAGTTTCTCTAAAGAAATTATAATCGAGACAAAACTTCATTTTAGTCAACTGGACTGGTCAGTCTAATAGTCCAAATAAGGAAATAATTATATAAGAAATATTATTATTATATCATTATGAGTTTACAAAACGCACTATCAACATTACCATCTGATCTACAGTCACAATTAACACAATTTAGATCTAGTTCTTACATGTTTACACAATAGGACAACAACGAGATGTTACCGAGAAGAGGACCACATATTACCGTGTATATATATTGTTATACAAAAAACAATTTCGGTATGTGACCAATGTGATAATTCAATGCCCGGTTAATTTGTTTGTAAAAGACTTGCAGTTTGCTGTCTAAATAAACTATTTCTGGCTGTAATGTTAAACTTTGAAAAAATATATAGATATATTTGTTTGTGATTTGCAATAGATACACGTGTATCTTATATTAAGGAGAAGGTGAATGCGAATATATAAAACCATAAGAAATACATAAGAAAACAATATTTTCGGGATAACAACTCCTTCATCAGGTGAGGGACTTTGTGAGAATTATTTCCATACAGAAAAACATCAAAATGTTAAGCAGACATCATTTTCTAACTTCATATGCTACCAAGTTATAATCCGTATAATCCTTTAACGTTTACATGACTTAATTAACGTTTATGCACTCATTACAAAACGTGTACGTAGGCTGACATCAGTCCCAATCGTACATTTACTTTGATAACTGAAGAAAACTGCGACACAATAAGCCTTACTATAGTAAATAGCATGCCAGTAAATGTGAATCGTCTACAATCACCATTTTATGAGAAAGCATGATATTCGATGTGGAAAAAGGGAAATATATCAGAAGATTTCCGAATGTTACATTGTGTTCTAAATGTATTGTAAAAACCGGTTTTCAATTAGCATATCGCAATACGTATCGATTTCATCCTTGAACCGGTTAATACCGGTAAACCGGTTATATTGCGCACCTCTACCAAATGGATAAGGAGTTGTGAGTCAGAGCTGACAAACGGTGCCTGACTCTGAGGGTGTGGTTTTGAATCTTGCAAATGAAGTGTACTTTTGCAGATAGTGTCATCCCAACTATGACAATTTTACATTCTTATTTTACTGAAATTTTGCAATTCTATTTAACGCCTATTGTATAATTCAAATTAATCTTTCAGATTGGAGATCTGGAACCAACCTACATCCCAATGGCTATGACTGTGGTTGGCTGTCCTCTCAAGTTCCAGATGACAGCGGCTAGACCAGATCAGGACCCTATTGTCAGGTTTGTCTGCAGAAATTCTGTTATCTAATTTTCTCATCCTGCTCCATCAGGGTATATGTAACCAAGGTTACTACTTCAGTCCCCTGATCCTAGTAACAGCTTCTGCCTCAAACTGACATCCTCGGTTATCCATGGTTTTATATATGCTCCGTTACTCTCCACTATATCACCCATGGGAAACCTTATCAGGAGAATCTGTACTCAAATTACCCGCCCTTGGCCGGCGTCAGTAACCAAAGAAAATACTCAATACGATAAGACGGAAATGGTCAAGGGAGATAACCGGTGACGGATGGCTAACAAAATGACCTTGCGTGCTTTGCAACGAAGTGATATGAATTGTCAATGGCTCGCAGGTCCAAGCTGCATAGCAGTTTGATTGGCTCACACCGGCCAAGGGCGGGTAATTTGAGTACAGATTTCTCTGATGAAATTTCCCATGGGTGATATAGTGGAGAGTAACAGAGCATATATAAAACCATGGGTAACCGAGGATGCAAACTGAAGGCTGGTTACTCTTCACTTTGTAAAGCATGTATTTTGTCAGCCAGAAACGTTGCTATATATAATCTTTTTACATGGATACAGCGCTAAAAACACAAGACACATTATATTGGCACACATGGAATAATTTTCTTGGTCCTGGGTCCAACTAGATGCAGACAAGTTCAACAAATGTATACAGTTTGGTCTTGACATCAAGCAAGAGATGAAAATGTTCTTTTGTTTCAGATTCGGGACCCTGGTGTCCGGTGTTGCTCCGGTCAGGAGAGCTATGAGGATCAACAACTCCAGTCCACACGGTCAGTCTTTAAAGGGGCAGTAGCACGTTTTCTTGCTCTAATAAGTTCATGAAATGTATTTGAAAAATAATGTCTCTAAAAGTAAAACATCCTTCTCCCTACGGAAAATCAAGTTACAAAATGAGTGTACATGGTTCGGTAAAGCTATGGGAATCGTTTTTGTCATTCAAATTAATAAAATGTGTTCACAATAAAATGGCTGCCATGCAATTTTTGCTTTATGTGCAACGCTGTTATTACCATTATTGACACTTGGTTTGTGTAATAAGATTTTTCACCCTCTAAAGTAAATATAAATGACATTAACTATCAGTATAAATGGAAAATTTGAAAAAAATAAAATTTTCAAAAAATGTGCTACTGCCCCTTTAATCCAGGATAGCCGATTTTTAGTCAGTGGCCAATTCTCCTATTTCAGAAATATGTGGCCTTTAGATAGTGCATAATATAATGTTGTTCTATTAATGTCTATATTTGCGATAGTAGATTGTTGCGTGTTTTGTTGAGTGTGTCCAAGGTGGGATTCGAAACCACTCCATGTTAGGCAGCTACTAGCAAAGTATCGCTGGCTAAATGGTAATTTGTTGGGATAGTCAGTGCTGGTGATTAGTGCCTGACTCTTTTAATAAGCCTTTGTCAATGAGTTTTTTCTATTTCCTTTAAATTAACCGCTAGGAATGATTTGAGAGTAATTAATTCAACAAGAGATTGAGTGACACTAAATGATGTTGCACCCACTGGCTTATTTTCAGTAATGATGAACTTTGCATCCGTTGAGAAATGTTGAGGAGAAGAAGACAATTTAAGCATCTTCAGGTCTATGTCATGTTTTTGTTATGTACGGACGCTGCATAATTTTGGTGACCTTGTTTGTTTTCAATGGATTTTGTTTCAACAGTAGAATTTGTAATGTAGTCTTCAGCATGAAACAATACAGAGCCTGATTGGCTACAGAGTCTATGGCACTGTGAATGGCAATCTTTGTTCTCCTCTTTCAGATATCCGGGTAGACTGGCGTGTTTATGAAATAGACGACAATGACTCCCAGCTGTTGGATCTGAATGTGTGCTATGGACGACCCTTCCCAGAACGCAACACCAAGGGAGAAGAACTTCCGCCTAGAGAAGACGGTTAGTTTTTTTTATCTAAATGAGGAGATTGTTGCTGAAATTGATTCCATTTTGTGACTGAGATCATTTAGATTACATGAAAGGCTTTTTAAACATGTCTTTCCCTCGATCAAGTTTTGAAGCCACAAATTCTTTGAAATCCCGTAATTTGAAGGTCGTGCTATCATCTCTTTCCAGTGATATAATTTTGAATATTGTATTAGGGCACAGATGGTGACATAGGGAAACTTTGGCTAAAACAATGTTCACTAGCCAAATGTGATGTGTGTACATGAAAATAATATGGCACACATTGTTTAGGTAATTGGTAACAAAAATCATTCTTGAAACATAATTCAAGGATGGAACAATCATGACTCTGATGACCTCTCCATCTTGCAGAGCCCCTAGTGCTGAAGCGAGTCCCTACAGAGTTTATCCCGAACTCTCCAGACACTACGCCAACTGCCAGTCGTCAAGCCACATGGACTGTGGAGAGCATGCTTTCTGTGAGGGAGGAACCACTCAAAGTTGTCTCCCTTTACTTCAACCCTCATGGCGGAGTTCCATCAGCCAAAATGTTTGACATTGTCCCACGTCAACTGGTAAGTAAGAGGAAGATTTGGGTTGATTGTTTCATTGAATGCCAGTCATAACATTTTTAAAAGTTTATATACAAAGATAGTTGTCATACCAGCCCAATTTTATATTGTTCCCATTTCATTGTTATCTCCACTCTTGTGTCCGATACCTTGTGTAAGGACCTCCTCCCCCCTTTGAGAATGTTAAAATCGTCCTCGCCCTCGCCCACATGAATAATATAATTTGAAATCTAATAAAAACAATGTTTTTATGTTTTTACTCTCAGTGAATCTGTGAGTTTAAAGGGACACTGCGTCGAGGATAAAAAAAGATTATGTGTATCTACCTATGCTAATTAACATGTCTTCTAACAAGTCACAGACACCCAATTTCAGACAATTAAATAATTGGAAATAAAAACTTCTGCATGTAGACAGTGAGGTGAAGCATACATCGTTAGTAGACACTCTAATCAGCTTAGTTAGATAAAGATGAGGCTCATTTTATCCTCTACTCAGTCTCCCTTTAAGAGAAATCCTGCATCTTGCGAACATATTAGAGTGTAAGAAACTGACCTATCAGATTGCTGTCAAATTTCAACAAACTCTCAACTTGCAGGTGATCCCGGGCTATGGACATGCCCAGGTGACCGCCCAGTTCACGCCCCTCCCCCCTGATGAAGTGAGCAAGGACACGGACTGTACAGGCTTCGCTACGGGCTACATGAGCGTGGAGGGCAAGGTCAGCAGTCTCAATCTTTATATTTATCATCATGTAGGTCGTAAATCAATATAACATTGTTATATTTTTAATAGTACAAATTCTTGTACTTTTTGTGACGAGTCCCTTGTGGGATTCGAACCAACATCATTCATTGTGGCTAAATGAATAAGTTGTTGGTACAGTGTTAGTGCTGGTGGTTGGTGGTTGGTGCCTGATTCTGAGGATGTGGGTTTTGAATCCTGATTTCTTTTGTCAAATTTTTTTTTAAAAATATATTATATCTTGACCTTCATTTTTATGCTTTGACTATAATTGTTGGGCAAAATCTTACTATATTGGAAAACATGACGGTTGAGGCTAATCTATATCTGACAGTTGATGTGAATTTTCTAAGCATGTCTTCATGGTATTAAATGCATGACATGTATCTGTACGAAATAAACAGCCAGGTTTTATTGCAGGCCCGTGGTCAAGACAGCAGAATCTACCGTCCAGAGGCGTTTGAAGCGTCTACAACCAGACTGGACATGACAGCTCATCTTAAACCTGCTCTGTAAGATTTACTTACTTTATATTAAGATCTTGTCAGCACTCAAATAGATTGCATGCTTTAAATATACCTGATTCTATCAGAGGGACTAATTGCGTCATATCTTCACATGTAACGTGTAATGTTACATGAAGGAGATAACGTGGCTTCGAGGTCTTCTGTGTATAAAGGCCTGCTCCTTTCAAAATATCGGTTCTTGTTCCGAATGCCCATACATGCGCGAAGGAAAGAAGTGACTCTGAACACTGTTCTGGGTGTGCGGAACATGTTCTATTGCTGTGCGGCTTGCACCTGCTGTTATTTGGAACATGTTCTATTGCTGTGCGGCTTGCACCTGCTGTTATTTGGAACATGTTCTGCACGCCTGGAACAGTGTTCGGAGCTACTCCTTTCAATTCGCACATGTACCGGACATTCGGAACCAGAAAGGAGCAGCCCTTAAGAAAACCCTAAAGGGAGGTAACAATGTAACTAGCGTTATATTGAGGCAGTGAAAATGGGATTGAGCCCTTCTTGTCAGAAGCCTTCGTATTCCTGTTATAGTGTTTGGTTTATGGTTTGAAGGGATGTATGTTCTAATCTTGCCATCTGAACTGTCAACATTTATTGTTGTGATTGGAGTTGTGATAAAAATTGATTTGTTGGTCTTACATTAGTCATTGTTAATCTCCTACCAGGTAAAGTAAAACCTCCGAACAGGTCTTACTTAACAAAATAAAACCTCATGAGAGGTTAATCCAGATAGAAGGAATTAACCCAGAAGTCTGGGAATTGTTGCAGAAGTTAGTGGACGATTGATGTATTTATGACTGATGTGCCCCACATGTATATGTGTGCCTTGTCAAAATGAATCAGTTTCAACCATATGAAGTTAACTATGATGAGTTAATATTCTTCCACTTTCCTGTATTGTGCAGATTGAGTATCGAACACACGGATGACGAGGGGATGAGGTATCGGTCAGCCATGAGTGACCTTCTGCAGGATGGACAGGTCAGTTTATACATCAAAATAATATTATAGTAAGTAAGTAATATTATACAGAGAATCTCACCCAAATGTATTGGGCACGCACCTCCGTAGAAACAAATAAAGCATTCATATATACATTTCACGTTCGTACACAAATTACCTCCCTTGTCAAATTGGTGACACCCCTGTCACTCCGTCCCTTTAAGCAATGTGCCCTCTATCTGTTCCTCAGACACTGCCAGAGTCTCTCCGAGTGTGCAGCACAATGTTGTCCAACAACACAGAGTCTCCGCTCGTCTTCCGTCTCAAGGTCAACAAGCCTTTCTTCCTCATGAACCTCAACCCGGTCTTAAACCAGGGGACGGAATCTCGCGTCCTCGAGACGGACTTCCATACGCTGAAGCCTCAACACAACCTCCTGGTGAGTTCTACGTATAAATGCTTTTTACACAAAGATTTGGAAATAAGACTTTAAAAGTTTGCCGTGGGAGTATACAAGACTCACAGAAAAATTTGCCTCAATATGCCCTGTATGTACCATTTACATGACAAATTTTGCCTCTTCCAGGTTTTTGGATTAGTTTACACCAAATTGTGTATGGAAACACGGCTTATTTTACATTATCTACATTTACCTCTTTAAGAATATTGCTGTTTTATCTCCGGAGTATATTTTTCATTTGCCCCTGGACTGCTTAATACTGTCTCATTTCGTACCTGTTCATCTAGAATACATTCAGGTTATGAAAATAAATCATTCACGTTTTCAGGTGAAGGTAGCGTTCCAGACCACCACTGAACTCCTTGACACCCATGACACGGGAAGCGGCGATGAGGCCGGGTCACTCTCTGGTCGCAAACTGGAGATACAGGACGATCTCATCATTGAGTTCAACAATACCACACAGCAGGTTGGTCTCTGAAATTTGTATATATACACCCAGTTTTACATTGGTAAGCATGTAGCAGGATTTTGAAGTCTTTAGTTTTCATGATCTGCGTCAGTGGACATTTTGATCAGGTAACACTTAGCAAATATTACCTGAGGAAATGTTTAATATGAATTTTACAAATTTATATTGCGAGAGCAAGGTTTAAAAACAGATTTTATTTCTGTAAAAGTAATATAACATTCTTTCAAATAAAATATCTTTTATTACCCAAATATCAATTTGTCATGGTGACATGAGATCATTATGTTTCTTTTTGGACATCACATGCCAAATTTTAATATGTAGGTAGTCATGTTATGCTTGAAAACATGTTTTACAAATTTTGCAATATTTCATGGTAATAAATAGAAATTCATCAAAGTTTGTTCATTATGAGACTATTTTAACGACAATTGTGTCTTAACATAACATGACACAAGCACTCATTATCCTCTATCTATCCGAGTTGTCCCTCCATGCAATGCTAGCAGTGTCTAAAATCAGCTATCAAACCATTGCTTAGCTTTGCCAAGGTTATAAATTAATTTAAACTTTTCATCTCACAGCGTGTGCCACTCCTAGCGACACTTGCAGTGCCTGAGATCCACCTCTCGAAGCAGTCGCTCGACTTCGGGACGTGTCTGGTAGGACAAGAACGCATCATGGAGCTGATGATCTCCAACAGGACCGCCTCCCACAGCTTCTGGACAACTACCATTGGTCAGTTTCATCGTAACTGTCTTCTGATTGGTTGAATATGGGAAGTAATAAGTCTGGTTCATGTTAACTGCCTTCTGATTGGTTGAATGTGTAGATAGTCCAAGCACTCTCTAAGGTTGCATTTGATTTAAAGGTACATCCATTGTGTTGTTGGGGGTCAAATATGCCAAATGTTATACATGGTCTTATTTTATGGAGAAGTACCAACTGTTACCGAAAACTACCATTTTCATGATAATCAACTTTATATTGACAATACATAGGCGTAGGAACAGGGGGGGCCCGAGGGGGCCGGGCCCCCCCACTTCTGAACCTGGGGGGGCACGGCCCTCCCACTTTTCACCCACGAAAAAAATTCAATAGCGCCTTCTAGGAGCAAAAAGTCTGTGTCAATTTTGAAGAAAATTTCTTTTCTCATACTATTTTTTCAGAAACAGATAATATGACGAGTCCTCACCCTATTTTTAACACTAATATGGATAAAATTTTGATCCTACAGCATCTTCTAGTGAAAATACGACATGGCAACCCCAATTTTCAGACGAAATTGAAAAGAATGTTGTTCCTATAGCTGTGTTTGGTGGGAGGAGGGTGCTTTGATACGTTTTTAATACGTTTCAAAAATCGGAAAATGGGGATCTTAAAATGCCGAGTTTATGGCCCTGGTGGTCCTCAGATGCCATGGCCCAAAAAACCTATTTTAGGCTTTTTCTCCAGAAGTAAGAGCTAGAAAGTTGAAATATCGACTCCTAAGACATTTGGGATTGAAATTGTACATTTGGTGACCATGTGACCCCTAGTAAGGGCAACATTGGCCACTCCTGAAAACGTATTTAGCTCATCAGACCTGACCTCAAAAACCTATTTCGTCTTTCTTCTCTAGAACCAGCTCTGTAGTGACTACAGACAGTTGGCATCTCGTGTACATACTCCTACTGTCACTCCTTAGATCATGGGTATCTTGATTAATAAGGGCCCAAGGAACCAAAGCATTAAAACATATTTTCGTCTTATTCTACAGAACCACTGATTCTAGAGAACTGGAATCATTAGTACAGTTAGCTTGGCAAGCGGAGATTCTGATTCATATGTTTGGTGACCTATTGATCCCTAATAAGGTCCTCAGGGGCCACAAACTCAAGGACTATATTTGTCTTTTTCTCCAGAACCAGTAACTCTAGAAAGTTGAAGTTCTGTTTACAGGCACCTTGGCAAGTGGGGATTATAATTAATAGATTTGGTAACTTTTGGGTGTCATGGTTTTATGACCTTCTACAGAATGAAAAGTCTTTGTATTGGTCTCTTGGATTATGAATAGTAATTTTTCAAACAATATGTTATTTTGGATGCTATTTCAGGATTAATTCTGATCGAACTGAGATATGAATGTTCTTTCTCCGTTTCTGGTACAAGTAAAACTTGTCGACTTTATTTCAATCCTATTTTATTTCCATTTTATCGTGACTTCCGTTGTCTTGTCTGCAAATATTGAAGCTCATACATATCCCTTAGCTTGCAATTACAACTATATGGTCCTGAGTACCCTAACACACGCACTCAGAAATTCCAAATTGTTGCGATTATGGACTAATCGTGGCCTAGTGTAAACGCAGCATATGCAGATTAAACATTTGTAATGATTATTATCCGAAATATTAAGAACAAAAGAACTAGGAATATGATACATGCTAACTTTCAACTATCTCGCGAGTATAGGTCTCTGTCCCTTTCACAGCTAGGACATACTGTCCTTTCTCTCAAAATGAATTATTTCTATTATAATTTTTTTTAATTTCCGCCTTTAAAAATGTGTTAACGGTGCTTTTTCTATTCAGGTGCATGTTTCAGTTCAAACACATTTTCAAATGTTCATTTCTGATTTGATCTAGGTACAATTTGGTGTATTTTCTTGACATAAAATCGATTTTTTACAGCCACACCTGTGTCAAGTGACTTTTTTTGGCCTCAAAAGCAAGGTCACGTGACATTTTTGGCTTCCAAAGCAAGGTCACGTGACTTTTTTTTGCCCCAAAGTAAGGTCACGTGACTTTTTTTGGGCCCAAAGTTTTTTTTTGGCCCCCCCCCCCCTGAGAAGCTAATTCCTCCCCCCCCCCCCCCCCCCCCAACAACATAGACGGGGTATTCTGACCCAAGCTCGATCCACCCCCCGCTCTCAAGAAAAAAAATTGGGCCCCCCCACCCCAAAAACCGTTCCTACGCCACTGCAATATGAGGGTAGAAGTATTGATTTCTGATCGAAAACTGTACAAGGCAACGCGTGTGGCGCGCGCCAATGAGTCAAGCGTAATTTTAGAATCTTATTTTAACCAGACAAACTAACAAATTTGGGTTGATAATGTTCAATAGGTCATATAACTACTGTGCATGTAAATGGGACGTGCACTTTCGGTTTCTGCACATGCATAATGATGTTACTCGATTTTAATTAGAAACTAGTAATTATGATATGTTTGGCGATTTGGGATGAATATGCAAGCTGAGTGAATTTGTTTGTATTGTAAACAGCACATATGGTGTGTTGGAACGTATTAAGCCAAATAAAATTTTATGAAACACAATGGATGCACCTTTAAAAACATGAGGGTCAAGTTGATGCATGGACTTTGATATTTCAAATCAAACACATTGAACATAATTCAGATGTTGACTCACATTCAAAATTCGCCTCAGCTATCAACACAAGCAAGTTAATGTTTCATTGATAAAATTATATAATATAAATATAAACACATATTATCTATGTATTAAAATTTAATATTTAATTCAGGTGTCATGTGTGATTCATTGGGAGAGGAGTCTCTACTACCCGTAAAGCATGTGACGTCACAACTCAAGTTGCGCTCTCAAAATCAGGAGTACATTCTTGACTCTACTTTAGAGTCGTGTTGGCTGAGAACCAGCATTTTGATTTGCAAACTCGACACTCATCTTAATGTCACTGTATCTTTCAGAGACAAAATCCGAGACGTGCGTGTTGGACACATTCCGGGTGCTGCCCTCTAGTGGACTGTTGGACGCACACATCACTCACGTCAGCAACAGCAGCGCTCTAATCAAGGTCCACTTTACTGCAAAGTGAGTTGTTTACATAGATATGATACAATCAGGGCCCCAGATAAGATGTATAGACACATCATGTTAACAGAAAAATAAAACTTTAAAACAATTTGATAAAAAAAAAATCCAAATGTGTTAAAATCTAACCTACCATTTTCAAAGGTGGCGGGAAAGATATATTTTTGGAAATTCTGAAGACTTCTGAAATGATTGTTATTATGTTTTCTATTTCTTCCAGGCACGCAGAGAACTACGAGACCGTGTTTGTGTTCCAAGGAGCCTTGGGCGAGGAGTCCAAGAGGTTATATGTCAGGGGTCAAGGGTCATACGATGGAAAGCATGAGGCTATATTGAATGTCTAGCTTTCAAATAACCAAATTGTTCTCTAATACAATTTTGTAAATCGGATTTGTTATGTGGAAGAAATATGTTTAGTGAAATCATATTTGTCTAACTATCCTAGATTTCAAGCAGCTCTGAGTGTTATTATTTACTTTTACATGTAAATAAATTCCAGTTATATCAGTAGTAAAAATAATATATTATATATAAATTGAATATATTTATCAAATGTCCCAAAAATATATATAAGGACAGGTTGACTTAAAAATACCGGTAACTGTATATGCAAGGTTGTACACAGAGCACGATACGAGATTCATTTGTAATTACACATGGTATTGTGATGGAGGGGACAATCTTTTTGTCCATAAAACCTTTTCTATAAAACCGTTAAAAAGTAATGAAACAATTTACTTTGTAAAATTGTAGAAATTCAGTGAAATTTACATTATATACGGGGCCAGTTATCTCCCCTGTTAACACAATTGGTGGACTGTTCCTTTAAATAGTATTCATTTCCATGATTCGTCTGTGATATAGTTATAATTTGACACTATAAATTGAATATCCATGATCTGTGATACCTTTTAGTTTGTGTTGTATTATATTTTAATAAAGTTCATATCAGTCTCATAATCAAGTTGTTTCAAGTTCATTAAGTTTCGACTGTTATTTGAACAAAAAGATCAGTTATAATGAATCATAATGAAGATTCCTTGGTAGATTGCAGAACTTGCTGACAAACAATAGCAACATGAGATGCACTGTAGTCTTTAAAATCAACCTTGTTTCGTCGAATTAAAGTTACAAGTCATTAGCTGACCAATCAGCACATAGCTTGTTAATTTGACATTTTGAATCATCCGTTTACATGTTCAGATTGTGACGGATACAGACAAAAGGATAGATTTCAGGAGTTACTTTCCCTTAGCTTTTCTTACTGAAGGCTTTTGTTAGGAGCCTTGTGATTGGCTGACTAAACTAGCATCAGACACTGTGGAGAGGAAACCATCAAATGAGTTTGAATCCCGGCAAAGGCAATATCTAACTTAACAGGGTTGATTTGAATCAGACAAGAGCTACAGAAATATGCATTCTAAAGCAAGCTAAAAACATTTGAACAAACAAATACAAAAGAGGTTTAACAACATTTATTGGTTTTTGACACGATTATTTACAATACAATATTCATAATGTGAATATCATAAACTTTGTACACCTGACCATATATGTTAGTAAGAGTCCATGCTATGAGCAATATATTATGTCAAGGTTTTAACAACATGCATCATCATTTACTGGAATAACAAATCTTGAGCATATATAATGAGCGACTAACCATACATAATATATCATAGAACATTTATAAATGAAACTAGTCGAATGTGAATAATCAAATTCCATATTACCAAGTTCTTCTCAGTGAAACAATGCATGAAAATTGAGCTTGCATTCCAATCTCATTAAAATGAAATCATTGATTTGTTCGCTAGGCATATTTGCTAATTTGGGTTGTCACTCGTCTATGATCTGACGGAATACCGTAAATATCCATGTCCACAGGATACCTAGGGAACGAATCAATGATCTGATTTTAATGAGATTGGCTTGCATTCTCAAATAAAATGAGGAATTGGTTGAAAAGAAATAGCTCCTCCATTTAAAGTATATAATTAAAACTGAAAAGTTCAGTTGTTCTCAACTTATGAAGACAAAATGATAATTTCTCAATTAATGCGAGGTTGACGAAATGTTGTGATTAATCTTAGAAACAAACCTTTGTGCTTGCAGAAAATTCCAGATCATTTGCAGACAAGTTAAATACTTAAGTCAACTGACATGGTAGCTTCAATAAACATTGATTATCAGACATGACTATACATTTGTTGTGAGGAGACGGTGTGCAATTGTGCCTTTTAAAAGATTGATTTACAAGAAGGTGAGGTGAGGTGAGTTGGGGTTTAACGCTGCTTTCAAGAGTATTTCACTTATATCGCAGCTGCTAGTATTATGGCAAGGAGTAAGCCCGCAATGCCATGTGGCTATGCATTGCACTAGCGAACCATGGGTGGTACTACGCTGAAATTCAGTGTAGCATTGCACCCAAACCTTACTGCGTGTAGAACAGTTCTCTACTGCAGACAAAGTTGCCGAGCCCTTGGCAAGAATCGAACCCCGGACCTCTTGATCCGAAGTCGAACGCGCTAACCACTGCGCTATCCCGCCCCCATTTACAAGAAGAACTCTGACTATAATCATAGATCATATCAATTCTCAAGAATATTCACTAACATCTAGTGTTACTTCAGCGAGAAAGACTTGCAACAGCAACACCATTTGGCTATCCATTATGTTGAAGCATCGGCTGGAAATAGCCTACTATTGGTGGCACTGCACTTAAATGCAGTGTAGCATTGCACCTAAACCTTACTGCATGTAGAACAGTTTTCTACTGCAGACAAATTGCTGAGCCCCTAGCGAGATTCGAATCCCCCAACCTCTTAATCTGAAACTGAACACGCAGTACCTCTTCAGAGGTGTCAGGGATGGTTGTGTGCGGGCTGATAGTTCTCTACAACAGACAAGTTGCCAAGCTTCTTGCAAGATTTGGACTGAAGGCTTCCTGATCGGAATCCCATCATACTATACACTTAATTACTCACGGTGAGGTCATTATGTGAAATACAAGGACTCGAGACCTGACTCCCGAGGAGGTCTGACTTGACCGAGACCTCACCATGAGTAAGTAAGTGTTTTATTATACCGAAATTTTTGTTTTTCTTCTATAGACTATAGTATGTATTTCTTATTTGTCAAATCGTACCCATCAGCTTACACCATCTTGAAAGCAAACGTCAAAACAAACAGTCACGTGACAAATAACGTGACGAGTCAATATCTCAGGTCAGTGACAGAAATTTCTGTTACAAAACTGACCTCATCACTGGAATCGGAGGTCAATGTACAAATATATTTTTTTATCACATGGTGTGAACTGGCCAATGATATTCTTACAAATTTAATAGAGGTATAAGTATAACAACTTCTCTACCCAGACTCACATATTACAAAAGATTGGTACTCAAGGTGACTCAGACGTAACAATCATACATACAACAGTTAAATTCTACAAACTGATATCATGTTTGATGTCAGCTCTTGGCTGCAAGTTTTGAGCCAGGTTTATGTTGAAACCTGATGAAATCCACCTCAATATCGACCGACTTCTTCTTATGAAACTTCAGCGTGTTGGCCAAGTCATACCGGAGCTCTGCAACAACTTCCATCTCGACATTCCAGTCACTGGCTTTCTTCATTATGTGCTGAAAAGAGTTGATTATGAAAACGATAAGAATGGAAGACTTCTTTGAGGGGTATTTTAGAAGAGTGTCATCCCAATGGCAGACTCCCCAATTGTCAGACACTATAAATCCTTTATTACATTATAAAGTGAACACATTTAACAACGCTGTTTAACAATACCCATTATCAATCTGATAGTTGGGATATCACCTTTAGATAATGGAAGTCAAATAAGGACAATTTTTATTATAGATAACACTTTTTTATTCCAAGATGCAACACATTATGATAGTGACATGCAAACTCTGATCTTTTTAATGTATTTATAATGTACTGCAAACAAATTACAAATATCAATTCACCAGATAAAGGGACAGGAAAAGCAAAGAAACATTATATAAAGAAGTTGTTATCCCTGATACTTTGTCTTATACCGACTTCTCAAGAATTAAAATGCCTTATTAAAGGGGTGCTTATTTAGAACAGAGTAAAATGGGTTTGTCGTCCATGTTGTGTTTACATGTATCAGGAGACCAGTTGCTATAATGTACTGCCTTCCCTGGGTATAGCACTGGCTTTGGGGTAAACAACAAACAGAGTCAGTCCATATGTTTGTTCGGCTTCGGATCAAGAGGTCCGGGGTTCGAATCCCGCCAGGGGCACGGCAACTTTGTCTGCAGTAGAGAACTGTTCTACACGCAGTTAGCTTTGGGTGCCTTCCCTGTGTTTAGCACTGGCTTTGGGGTAAACCAATAACACAGGGTCAGTCCATATGTTTTTTTTATTTCCTGTCATTGTAGAGTTTGAAAAGGAATATCACTGTTTGAATTTGTAATGGTGGGGCTTAAATTAGGGTGAATGTGTTCATCAGATTCAGTATTTGTTGCATGCAGATATGACATGCAGGTATGAACATTCTCTCCCCACAGAGGTTACTCAAGTCATTTTCCCACATAACCTCTATTACTTTTACTGTTGAAAGGCTGTCGTGGTTAGCAAAAGAGTCACGATTGTACCCAATTAAAGTTACCGGTAGTTGTGCAATCAGCAACATTGTTTAAAACTGAAAATTCCATCATCTTTCCCTGCCCACCAATTTCTCAAAAGACAGAAGTTAGTCAGAGATGTAACATGTTGATTGGAAATAGATAAGCATATGTCTTACAAATTTTGATTACTAGGGGATTTTGGAAATGACAAATATCGCCACTTGTGAACGAGGTCACATGGAAAGAAATGGGGAATGAGATAAATGTACGCCATGCTTACCTCCCTTGTGGAACTCTTATGTAAGGAGTAGACCGCACAGGAGGAGAGATGAAGGCCAGCTCGTAAAAACTCCATGTCTATTCCTGGAAAAATCATACATGCTCGTCATAAATTGTTGTCAGACTCTGACGGTGTGGGTTTTCCCCTTGCCTGACATAATAAGTTATAACATTCAGTGGAGGGTGACATCGTAATTTATCAGACCCAGACGAGAGTTTGATAAACACTAACAAGGGTCTGATAAATTACAATGTCACCCGAACAAACCGAAGTTATAAGTTATAACGTATTTATCTTTAACTTGTGTCACTTGACGTGGATGCATGCTTTATTCATGTTGCGGGGTATAATACATTTATCACCCTCCAGAAGATTTATCCTGTATGATGGTGTTTATTGATATTTGTTAATGGTCACGTGGACCAATCAGGGATCGACATTCTTACATGAAGTAGGATAAATTATATTACCTGCGTTATGTTTAGTTCCAAATGGTGGATTCATTATAACAGTGTCAAACTTATGACGTAATCCAGAATCATTTCCGACCATAGTCACATCTTGGTTGATCAGGTCAACATTGTCCATTTCAAATTCCTCAAGATTTTGTTGACAGATGTCAAGAGCGTCTCTGTCAACATCAAATCCAGTCACTGTCCTAAGGAGAAAAATAAACCATCATCATTATCATCGCCGAGTTTAATAAAATGTTAAATTTTGCAGATATTCTGTTTGAAAATGAGTTTTCCATGGACAAGTCGTTTGTCTTCCATCCTAACCTCTGTTGAATTTGGGCAATACTTCACGATTCTTGCAAAAACGTTTGCAATACGGATAAGTTGATAACGTCCTTGTTTTTGTACAATCACACATTGTACATCTGCGACCGAATTCTGTCGAGCAAACAATATGTACACATTGCACAGATTAAGCAACTCTAGTCATTTTGACAGTTACGAAATGCTCAATTTGAGTGAGCAACTTATTGTTTAAAGGGGCAGTAGCACGTTTTTTGCGAAATTTATTTTTTCAAATTTCCCATTTATAATGATAGTTTATGTCATTTAAATTAACTTTAGAGGGTAACACATCTTATTACACAAACCAATTATCTGTAGTGGTAAAAACTATGTTTCATATAAAGCAAAAATTGCATGGCGGCCATTTTATTGTGAACACAATTTATTATTTTGTATTACAAAAACAATTCCCATGGCTTTACCAAAACATGTACACTCATTTTAAACTTTATTTTCCGAAGAGAGAAGGATGTTTTACTATTGGTTAAATTATTTTTCAAATACATTTCATCAACTTATTTGAGCGAAAAAACGTGCTACTGCCCCTTTAACGCTGATTGAGAATTAGAGGTTGATTGCACAAATCACTTCAGATGCAACCAATCAGGATTCTCTATTTCTAGACAATGAAGTGCTTGATAAGCAACAGAGGTTATGATGGAAGAAATGAGTGGAGTAACTTCTGCAGGGAGACAATTAATTTCACCGAAATTCAATGATCATAAGATTGATACCCAAATCAAAACCAACACATCACCAAATTAGCAAAGCTTCCCAAAATGAAATGTCCATTACCCTGCTCCTAACATGACCGCCCCGATACTGAGGACACCACATCCTACACCAAGATCAGCCACCATTTTGTCCTCGATGTCATCGTACCGTGTGTGGATTGTATGCAACATACAACCTGCAATACATACAAGCATAAACAATCTTCATTTAATACCTCGCAACAGACTTGTATTTAGACTATAGTCTCAGAAGCAAGTTTTTTCTTATCATGCAACAACGTTATTTTCAAATTTTCAACATTTCAAATAGTTATACAAAATAGAGCCCAAAAGATGCCTGGATTTCTGAGAGCCGAGTAATCTAAACTTGCTATAATTTTCTAGACTGGGCTGTTCGCCAATTGAATATTTTGCTCTTGGGTTTGGATGACAGACAAGGTTGTATTAATCAGGTTCATGGAATGATTATAAACCAACGAATGAAGATAGATGAGTAAACAAAACATTGTTCCTCTAACCTGCGATATGCGGTGTTGTAGGATACTGTTCAAGCACAACTTTCGGCTTCTCAAAAACATCTACTTCTTGGAGGTGACTTTCCAGTTCTTTTAGCTTCATTTTGGTTCGTGGCATTGTTTGTTTTACCTTTGTCTCTGAAAGAAGGAAAATAACTTCACTTATTATTTAGGCTACAAAATATATATTTTATGATAACTTTATTAGTAAACAGGACAATTTTAAGCGAGCAAAATTAATGATTAAGCAATATATTTTAGCTATTAGAGTTGTCACAGAATTGTTTCTAATGAAATTTTTAATATGATTTAAAACAACATAGATTTAACCAGAATATATTTTATTCAGGCAAATTTCACCTATCCTTGTGTTATGGGTTTTCACTGATAAGGATCACCAACCCATATTTCAAAGAGTACATAAATAAATTAATGAGAATTGGTCCTATCACCTTTGTTGAATAATTATGTATGAAAGAAATACAGAAATACAATCAATTACCGTCTCATATGCTTTGTTTAATGCTTCCTGTGAATATTCCCCATATTTTCTACAAAATATTTCATCGTCTATACTAAGACTGAATTCTTACATTTGTAAACATCTCGAAAACTATTAATTAATTAATAAATATTATTAAATACAGAAACAAAAGAAACCAAATACCAGTGGAATTGATTCAAAACCAAATTAAAGTATGACAGTGGATAATGCACCCAAAAAAGAGCTAAATATGTAATGTTGTAAATGCAGAGAGACCCACATGAGTGGAACTTTCGCCATCTATAAGATCAAACCAAACGATAAATACAGTAAAGGTTACTATTACTTTTTACTACCAACATTAAACTTATTTTATTATGTTCTCTCGTTTGTGATAAAATGACACTAATCTAGACAATCAAATGAAAGTAGTCGTCCTGACATAAGGAAGTTTGTCTGTTTTATGAAGCATGCTTTATGGATTGATCTTTCCTGGCAGACGATTCTGATACGACTTCCGGTTTAGTCGTTCCCACGCTTTGTGCACATTTTCACTGGAGTGTTTTTAAAAGAGTGAACAGGTATGTATCATCAAACACTTTTGAATAAATCAGACAGTGTATTGTTATCTAAGGGATTGTTATATTATCAAATTAATATCTGTTTCCTTGTAAAAGATTAGTTTCAATAAACAAAAATAATAGTTGACCGGTGCGTCCGGTTTTCGATCATTGAAATTTCCTTATTGTTTTGGTTCATGTTCATTTAACAATTATTACTTACGTAGTTTAAGGGAACACTTGCTTTTTGAAGCAATGTTCATTATCATAGATATTTCTGTTGATACATACCATACCATTCGGCATTCTGATTTATTTCATGCTTGTTCATTAACTTGTGCTTGCAGAAAAACACAAAACATAAACAATGGATGCCGACCTGTATGATGAATTTGGAAACTACATTGGACCTGAACTTGACAGTGATGATGATGACGATGATGAGGAGGAAGAGCGGGAAGATGACGACTTCATGGACAGAGATGTAATGCAATTGATTGGATTTAGCCACTCATAAATGTTTCAGTAAAATATGGGTTAGATTTATATTAGGGATATCCGGCAAAAAGAAACAAAATATTTTCTTATTTTATGATTTTATTCCTTTTTCAAATACACACACATATATATTTAAGATATAGGATATTTCATTCATTGTACAAAGGTTTACTTTAACCTCTACTTCAACCTCTACTTCAATAAAACAGTTATAGTTAAAAATAATGAGCAAATCGAAAGTTGGCAATTTGATAAAATCAAACAGGCAAGATTCATATATTGGAGCAACTATAGAATTGGTTCGCCACCTTGAATACATTCTAAAGACTAACCCTAAACCTAACACTACCCCTAACCCTAATACTAACCCTAAACCCTAATACTAACCCTAACCCTAAACCCTAATACTTACCCTAACCCTAAACCCTAATAGGTGGCGAACCAATTCTATAGTTATACCTATATATTTTAAGACTTGTCAGCATGCAGACAGAGATATGAAGCCACATTGTTTCTCATGAATCTTTCCCAAAAAATATCGATCAGATAGATATTTTTCTCTTTACTTTTATTTTTTTAAAAACGTGTCTTTCAATCGAAATGTACAAATTTCAGTGATGGAAACAAAAACCTAGAAAAGTCTAAATTTCAAGTGAAATTTTAGTGCCTATGTAGCATTCTCCAAGGTGTAAAAGCTATTTAAAATTCACGTAAGCTGAGTTGAAATTGAGGGACCTGGCAATGAGAAACAACAATATTTATTTAACATGCTAAAAGATAGCTCCAAGAACATTAATTGTGGACTTTTAAGGCTAAATTGGCTAATTCTCTTTAACAACGGTTCCAGCTGTTGTCAAAACTAAGAAACCGAAAATCTGAAAACTGCAGTGGTATGTTAATACGAATGTGCTTTTTACTATTTTGAAACTTTTTTCTTTGAAAAGCCAATCAAAAGAGTTTTTTTTTTTAATGGTTTTTATGTATTTACTTTTGATGAAAATTGAACATGTCATTTTGACACATTTCCCCTGGTGCAGTTTGTGATATACAACAAGGGTGAGAGTATGAAATGCACAATCCCATTGGTCTGTTCAACAGCAAACATTGCCAACAAGCTCAAATATGGTGATTGTTATTGATTAAAATATTTTCTAACCTTTTCAAATGAATTTTTTTTGCAAATCATGTAATGGAAATGTGGCATATATATTGCATATCAGGATGATGAGGACATGGACCACGAAGACATGGATGACCAACCAGAGATGGCCGTGGTCCTGCATGAGGACAAGAAATATTATCCAACAGCGGAAGAAGTTTATGGTCCGGATGTTGAAGTGAGTACTATTCATACTATGTAATGTTATGTTAAATGAACATTTGTCTCTACATGTTTTGTCACTATTTTATCTATAAGAATCAGAGATGCCTGTGCCCCAAAATTTATTCAAATGATAGACATGTTTCATCACTTGGAGAGTCCTCGTCAGTCCCAAACATTTTTCATGCCAGTGTTCGAAAAAGCTGTCTGCCTACCGACTAGTTATTGATTAATTTGAGATGATGCTGGTGAAAATGCGCTTGATGAATTTTCAGCGAATTGTGTTTTTTAAATTTAAATGTGTGCCGTTTGGGTTTTTACCACATTTCAATGTCAATGAAGTCTGAATAATATTTTCAATAGCCTGAAAAGAGGTGATTTTATTGCTGTTTAAATCTTGTAGGCACTACAAATTTGAAAGTAATAATCATTATTAATCACCAATATGTATCCCATATTGGGATTATTGCAACAAAATTTATAGTTATATTGAAACAGTGTATGGAAAAAAAACCTCCGTGGCTGGTAACTTTGTGAGGTTTTGTTGATTTTCCTTTGAAATTTGACAAAATCATGGTTTTGAGCTGGTACGTAACTTTCCAGGTGTATTTCATACACATATTGCACAGTCAAATGTGATACTCAAGAAGAATATTTCGTTATTCTCAGACTATAGTACAAGAAGAAGACACACAGCCTCTAACAGAACCAATTATAGCGCCAGTCAAGAAGAAGAAATTTTCCATGGCGGAACAAGACCTGCCAGCAACAACCTACAATATGGAGTAAGTCTTGTCTCTGTTAAACCTGTTATGTGTTAAGGTTATATGTGTAATATTTGGATTAAAAATTAATGGTAAAATAGTACCTGGTTCAGGGGGGGATCCAGAGGGGGGTGCAGGGGTGCGCATCCCCCCTTTTCATGTGAGATTTTAAAAAGTGACCATTGAAACCATCTTCAAAACAGTGGTGCATCCCCCCACCCCTTTTTGCCACAGAGATAGTACATTTACACACACACACATACACACACCCAGCTGAGAGCATTTTGGACTTAAACGAATTGAATACCTGTTTGCTCTGGATTTGTTACTCCCTTCAACTAATGTAGTTGTGAACCGTTTCACCTCTTATGAAAATGTGATTATTTTCTGATGTAAATAGTATTTATTGGAATGAAAATGTAAAAAATTGGATCTTGCACTTAGGAAACCTTTTGAGTTAACACAAGGTGTGTGGGCTTATTCATGAAATGCTGTAATGCAACTACGTTCCTTCCAAGAAAATGGATAGTGTTGTTCCTAGAGGGGTTCCTTGTGATAACTGCCTACCCTTCTGGCTTTGTGTCCCTTCAAATTTGGAGAATAAGGATACTTTTACCATTGCAAAGGGTTCCATTTGCTTTGATATGACCAAAAATACCCCCTCAGCTGTGCTCTAAAAACAACACTGGTAGTAGCTAGGATCAATCTACCACTTCAAACTACACGACTTTTCAAGACTTCTATTTAACTTAGTGCAAAAAATACTTACTGATCAATGAAGGTTTAACATTTTGCAAACATCTTTCATCACAGGTTCCTGGCTGATTTGATGGACTCGCCTGAGCTGATTCGAAATGTGACACTCTGTGGACACTTGCATCATGGGAAGGTGGGTGCGCATAATGAAAAAAAACTGTGGTGTTTCAATGCTCACATAGGAAAAGTGGGAAAAGTGTTCATTTCTCTGTTCTCTGTGTGGGTATTTAACGGTCATTCCGTCCGTCCTTCTGTCCGGTCAATTTCCTCAAAAAGCGTCAAAGGTACATCAACCATATTTTGTACAGTTGTTAACCATGTTCTTCCGATCGCACACAGACAATTTTCAATTTTCTGAGATTTAATTGTTTTGTCTTTTTCTATGGAAACGTCACTTTTTGGACTTAGTTTTATTGTGTTCAATGGGGACAAGTTTTCTCGGATACTATTCAACCTAGGTGAATGAAATTTTGGTTGTGAGTACTCATGACCATACTGTTTATCGAGTTCGAAAACCAGTTCCGAAATACAATTTTTTTAACGGAGTTATGGCCCTTGAATCCGAAATTTAACTTAGTACCAAAAGAACTGTGATGCTCCAATGGGGACAAGTTTTCTCGGAAACTATTACATCTAGGTGAATGAAATTTAATATTGAGGTAGTCCAGATGATACTCTTCATTGAGTTCAAAAACCAGTTCCGAAATATTATTTTTTACAGAGTTATGGCCCTTGAATCCGAAATTGAACTTTGTACCAAAAGAGCTGTGATGCTCCAATTGGGACAAGTTTTCCCGGCAACTATTACATCTAGGTGAATGAAATTTTACATGTAGGTAGTCCAGATGATACTCTTCATCGAGTTCACAGTCCAGTTCCGAAATATTATTTTTTACGGAGTTATGAAGCCCTTGAATCTGTAATTGAACTTGGTACAAATTATCGGTGTGATGCTCTAATGGGAAAAATTAAGTTACCTGAAAAATATTACATCTGGGTGAATGAAATGTTTTAATAACAGTCAGTTCCTTAAATTATTTTTGACAATATTATGATGCTTGAAGCTGTTTTTTAAACATAGTAACCTTCACATCTATAATTCTCAATGGACGGATAGCGGATGGCGGGGGTATATGAGCCACGCTCACTGTTTTCTTGTTAATGTGTGTTTCTTTCAAACTATTTCACCCAAAGTCTCCAACTTTGGTGACAGTCTTTATTAGAAGAAGACACCATTCAACCACGTTGACTTCATTTTGAAGTCCACCACAACACTTATCAAACTCCTAATATCATAAGCCAAAATCAAATGGCAACCTACATTGAGGGATTACATAGAGACATCAGTTGTCAAACTCTTGTTTGTTTGATATCACAAAGGATTCTGGCCTCTCTTCAATACAATTTCATGCTCTGTAACGCGTTTTATGAAAACCATGCCAAATGATAAAAACTAGTAAATGTGAGACCGCAGCGGAGAGCCATGATAAGATTCAAACGTTTGATAACACTCACATAATTTTCACTGAGAGCGATACACAAACATGTATTAATGAATGAAATGATAATGTGTTTGAAATTAAAGTCTGTGAATTTGTTATATTTCAGACATCTTTCGTGGATTGTCTCTTGGAGCAAACTCACCCAGAAATCCAAGGCAGGGAGGACAGAGATGTAAGTAATTTAGATAAGAACCATCTAGAAGTTGGTATTTTAGAGGAGAAAATGATACAAACATCGCCATTATTAAAGTTGATCACATATAAATATCATTATCTTCTCCATCACTGTTATACAGATACGATGTTTCAATGATCTTGATGTGATTTTCATTTGTGACCTTGATCTGATTTTGGCTTCTCTTTACAGATGAGATATACAGACACATTGTTTACGGAACAAGAGGTGAGCTTTCAGAAATATCCTGTAAGAAAACCATTGAAACTTCCATCAGGCACTAATAAAGGCTATGCTTGCTAATTAAAGGCACTATGTCACACCAATTGTTTTAAAATATAAATAATGCATGGATAATAAACATCTCTCGATATTACAAACTATCTATCCTCAGGTAATGTATTATATTAGTTATCTGGAATATATACGTACGTATTTAGGTTTTAAAGTTAACTTTAAAAGACCGGAAGTATTTAATGCAACATTGCATTAAATCCACATGAACTTAAATATCAGCAATATTAAGAAATTGCACCCAACCCTAAGACAAAAATCGGCAGTCGCTATCATTAATGTAACAACAATGCTTACACTGCGTATTACAAACCGGTGAAGTTGCAGATACTCATTAATGAAGACTATCCAATATGTATTGTCAGTTAAGAGAATACAGTATATGCAAGAGCTGAATGAAATCCAAGCTCAGCCGTTTTCTACAATCTATATTTCCCATTTTGCACATCAGCGACTCTTTCTATTCGTGATGTCCCTGTGTGACTTCGGCCGTCTCAACTATTTGATTATTGACTGCAGGTCAATTGTAAAGAATAATCATTATTTTATTACACCGAAAGAAAGCTAAAGTGAGTTTATATGTCCTCGTATGACCTAATATAGCTTATTTGAATGCGAAAAGCGTGCACTTGTGACTCTAAGGCTATGCTTGATTCATTCAAGCAGTGTATATACATCAACCATTTGACCGGTGTACGTCGCTCACGTTACAAGCTCAAGTTAAATCCAGTGTATCGGTTTACAGACCGGAAGATGTCAGCATCCCTCAAACTAGCTTCAATAAACATGTCTATATGAAACAAATATTCTTTAAGATTATTTCGAAACGTGGATGGACATTTTATTATCGTGTGAGGTGTTTTTTCAAAGAATTATCATTATCAAAAAAATCTAGTTAGCTGTCTAATTGTCAAAAACATTTAAAGAAATTAGTTATTGAATGTCACAAGGCTAAGTTTTGTCCACCATATTGTGGCGACATTGCCATTCATTTCATCCCGGTGCATTTTGAGTACATTTGTGGCATACACCCAGTTCTAAGAAGTGATCTGCCACGTTTGCTTCTTACACTAGGTGGTGCTCTAAGTCCCCAATCTAGCATAGCCTATATTTTTCATTTCAGTCTTTATGCTATAGAATATTTATGTCCTACTGAACAATGTCTTCAAAATATTATGGCATATTAAACACTTCTGTTAAACTGTCATCAATCTCATCAGAATTTTACAGAATCTATTTATCATCACAAATTAAATGAGTTATGTCTGTGATATTAATTTATTGGTCCGGTATCAGTACACTGGTATAGGAAAATATTAATGTGAACTGCCTATGCCAACTTAACGAGTCTTCATTTAAAGTGCATGTCAAATTATGTCTCAAATTTATCTCATGAAAATTACACAAAATGATTTAATCGGCAAAATACAAGGGCATTTGTCAAAAGTGTTATTCAAATTATGTCAAAATTACTATACTAAAAATTATCCAAATTCCTTTAATCAACAAATGTAAAAATAAATCGGTAGTGGAAACAGTGCCTTATGCAAGTATTTATTGAAAATGATTTGAAACCCTTGTGTATATGTTACGCAGCGAGGAGTGAGCATCAAGGCGACACCGGTTACCGTGGTGATGCAGGACACAAGGAACAAGTCGTATCTGATGAACGTGTTTGATGCTCCAGGTGAGAGGATTATCTATATATATCTATATGTATTCAGGAGTGAACTGCAAAACACTTTGCAAAGAAAAAAAATAATGTGATAATCATATAAAGAAAATGAGATTATCTTTTAATTTTGAGGTTCAGAATATTTGTTTTAATGGTTTATAAATTAGATTGAGCTTTCATGGAAAATTTAGTCATTTGTATCTGGATTTTCGTTGTATACAGAAAACTCCCACGGCTCATGCAATCTGCAATGTGACCATGGCGGGTTCATTCATTCCCTTTCATAGCTTCGCCGCTAACGGCTGCAATACTGCCGAAGCGGCGTTAAACAATAACTCACTCACTCCCTTTCATAGCTACAGTATTTGGACTTGTGTCCGACTTTGATTTATGAATTTTTCACTTTCTTTTTTCCACAAGGTCATGTGAATTTTTCTGACGAGGCAACTGCAGCGATGCGTGTGAGTGACGGCGTTGTCATCTTCGTTGATGTAGCAGAAGGGGTGAGACTTAATTTTTATATCACAAAAAAATTAATTTATAGTTTACAAATATTGTTGGCATAGCAACATAGCTATAGCGCAGTGGTTAGCGCGTTCGGCTTCGGATCAAGAGGTCCGTGGTTCGAATCCCGCCAGGGGCACGGCAACTTTGTCTGTAGTAGAGAACTGTTCTATATGCAGTAAGGTTTGGGTGCAGTGCTACACTGAATTTCAGCGCAGTAACTCCAATGGTTCGCTAGTTCCAGCCGCTGCTCGCAGGTTTCACCGCCACATGGCGTTGCAGGCTTTCTCCCTGCCATAATACTAGCAGCCGCGATACAAGTGAAATACTCTTGAAAGCGGTGTTAAACCCCAACTCACCTCACCTCACCTCCGTTTTTCTATCACCAGGTGATGTTGAACACAGAGCGACTGATCAAGCACGCAGTACAGGAGAAGATGGCGATCACTGTGTGTGTGAACAAGATAGACAGACTCATGCTGGAGCTCAAACTGCCTCCAACAGACGCATACTACAAACTGAGGAACATCCTCGACGAAATCAACAGTATCATCAGGTGAGGACGATATGCAAGGGACAGGTCGAGGGGGGGTGTATTTTCAGGGCATATCCCTCTTTGTACATATATTTAATACATAATTAATCCTCATTTCATTTCAAACATTTTACCAAGAATGTCATTTTGGTGGATTCAGATTTGACATTTTAAAGAATTTTGCACATTCATTTTTAAAAAAGGGATGAAGGCTATGAGTATGAAAAGCCTAGCTAAATCACTACAAGACAATTTTGATCTGTCCAATGATTAATTATTGTAACATGATCGATAGCTGGTAAAATTACTAAGAATAAAGTGATGTTTCACATATATCTTAAAATACACTAGTTGTCTCTTCTGCATGACACAACTAGGATATATTGATATCTTGAATAGTGAACAAACATATATTTATATATTTAAATGTAAGTGATCAGCATTTTGTTAGATCCTGAATACTAATCTTTATCAAGATTTGTCGAAACTTAACTCCTAATGTCTATTATGTCTACATTTGTTGGCCTAGCAGAATTGTGAACTGTTTAATCTTCTCATTTATAGATTACAGATATTGTTTTTGTTTTGATATTTCCAAAGCAATTACAACTCACAATGAATGTTAGCTAACCTTGTGTTGTCTGTGATTCCAGCATGTACTCCGAGGAAGAAGAGACGCTGATGATCTCCCCTCTCCTTGGTAATGTGTGCTTCGCCAGTGCTTACTTCCGATTCTGCTTCACTCTCAAGTCCTTCGCCAAGATATATGCAGACACTTACGGTACGCTTTCATTGATTGGTTAATCTTACATTGTCCAAAACAAAAGGTATCTTTGGCTGCCAATTTGAAATCTGATTTCTATGTTATAATAGTATCTCGGCATTAATTCTTTATGTGTGGGTCATTGAGTATTCAGAGATAGTCTCAGTGACAGATCCAGAGGGTGGATTTTACGGGGTATGAAACTCTCCTGGGAAAATGTTGCATGTATATTTGATAACCTCCAGAGTGATCCTCACACACTTTCAAAGTTCTGGGTCTTCCTGGATAGCCTAGCTTAGCTTGAAGCAAGTCCCTGTTTCTTTCCTTTGTTGAATAGTTCTGATTCCCCTAAATTTGCCTTCAAACTAATTCAACATTTAAAGTATTAAAACTGTTTTCATGTACTTCCTGATAAAACAATCTGTGTTCTTCCTACTTTATAGTGCTGGTTTAAATCAGTTTAAAATATCAGGGAATAGAAATAGTTTTTTCCTATAAAATTTTCTAATGAATCTTTTCCATTATCAGGTGGAATCAACGAGAAAGAATTTGCTCGGCGGCTGTGGGGAGACATGTACTTCAACAGTAAAACGTAAGTGATTGATTTATTCACTGATGCTAAGTTGCAATCCCCAATGATGAAATGGCTAAATTAGCCTTGCAGTTTTCCTTCACTTTTCTGTGCTAGAGAATTAGAGCACACTGGATTTTAGGTGTAGCACTCAGTATCTTAGCACAGAAAGTGAGAGAAATATTGCAATGTTTAATTTAGTCAGTAATCAGACTGGCGTGACTGAAGCCTTGCGTAGGGAAGTTGCTCCCCTGCTAGCTACCTGTAGAATAACACCCTCCAAAGAGAAAATCAGTACTCTTTGTGTTATGTGAAATGTAGAAAAAACCTGCGAAAACTCTACGCCAGCTTACCATGCATTAGCACCCTCCAATGAGAAAGTCTGAAATGTTATATGCAATGTTGAGATAACCTGCTTACGTTTGATTTGTAAAGGTGACAGATATTTTATGTCAATTGATGTATTTTCAGACGGAAGTTCACAAAGAAGCCAGCACATAACACATCCCAAAGAAGCTTTGTTGAGTTCATCCTTGAACCTTTGTACAAGATCTTTGCTCAGGTAGGAACACGAACCATTAATTAACAGAATACTAAACTCCATCCTCGGTTACCCATGGTTTTATATATGCTCCCGTTACTCTCCACTATATCACCAATGGGAAACCTTATCAGGAAAATCTGTACTCAAATTACCCGCCCTTGGCCGACGTGAGCCAATCAAACTGCTACGCAGCTTGGACCTGAGAACCAATGACAACACGTTTTCAAAGCAAGCGAGGTCATTATAAAACACAATAATACATGTTTTTTCTTGGGAATATCTTCTAATGAACATAAAACTGGAAAAACTGAAAATATATAAATACGGTATATAGAAGGTGAATAAAATTTTATGAAATCAGTAATTGATATTGTATGCTGTACGAACAGAAAATACACACTTTTATGCACAGTGCATAACGATTCAACAAAATACTGCTAAAGTAGTTGTGAACCATTTCACCCCTTATCTCTGCATCTCCACCTGGGCAGGTTGTGGGTGACGTAGACGAGTGTTTGCCGCGGGTGTGTGATGAGTTGGGTATCCACCTGACCAAGGAGGAACAGAAGCTCAAC
The DNA here is from genome assembly GCA_936450465.1 of Gibbula magus. Taxonomy (NCBI): domain Eukaryota; kingdom Metazoa; phylum Mollusca; class Gastropoda; order Trochida; family Trochidae; genus Gibbula; species Gibbula magus. Next base: position 32,450,727 of record OW388300.1, read on the forward strand.
ATCAAACCCCTCATGAGACTCATCGGACGCAGGTTCTTCGGGGATTTCACAGGTTCGTACAAGATGTCTTTCACTTTGTTATTCCAGACCTTGGAATCAAGAACAAATCATAACTAAGCACATTTATTTGAAGGTTGGCATTTTGTTGCTTATGCATTTGAAATACTTGTTGTATGTTAACTTTATTGTCACCTTTACTGATTCTATGTCGAAGGGTGAATTTCGATGACCCTTGACCTACCCTGGATTGTTAATGTGTTATCATTATTGTAATCAGGCTACTCAGGAAGAATGTGGCATAGTGGATTTAATAGGTGAAGAGTTCCTCACATATCATTTGATGATTTGGTGAAGAAACAGACAACACTTTGGCAAGCCAGTTTACATGAATCATACAGTTTACAAAGGGATTACTCCAAGATTGCTTTTAAGCTGGCCCTCTACTATCATAACTTAAGCGTTTTAAGTGATGGATAAGATTTTGTTCACTGAATATTATTCCAAGAATAATTAGATAAAATTTCTCAGCACTGTAGAATATTGATAAGAAGGGTACTATATGCAACTTATCTCACAAGTCATAACTCCGTCCAGTTTCATCACTGGCTAAATTAAGGCTTGCTGCAGTTTGTTAACATTTCCGTGCGAGCATAGCAGCTCACACTAAGAAGTTCACCTGCAGGAAGCTTCTACAACAGAATGATTAGATAAAACTAGAGATGGGTGGTTTTACCAGTATACCCGAAAACCATGGTTTTTCAATCAAGTGGTACGTACCGCGCTACAATAGAGAAAACCGGGGTTTTTAATCATTATAAAAAATTACCTTTTTCAGAATGATATTTGTCAGAAAAAATTAATATCTTAATAATAAAAGTAATTATTCTTTAAGTGCTTCTTTAAACTGTTGTTATTTGATGTAGTTTGAATGTAATACATCTCTAATGAAAGTGTCTGCAATTTGCTAACTGATTGATTGTATGTTGATATGCTGATATTCCTTAAGAAAAACTTGAAATGATAGTTATGATTTTTCTTCTTTTGAATTCTTCATCTTTGGTGATCTATTATACTGAGCTCTGAATAAAAAGACATCTGGAACAATGTTACCTGTATATTATACATAATCTAATTCATTTCAAGCACGGTATATCCTGGTATTTCGTGGTAAATACTGTGGTACTTTGGAAAAAAATAAATAGGTATACCGCGGTACTGAAATGTTTGCGGTACCCAACCCTAGATAAAACACTGTAGAATATAAATGAGGGTGCCATATGCAACTTCCCCCACAAGTCATAACTCCTGCCAGTTTTCATCGCTAATAGCAGCATTTCATAACCTGTTCTTTGTCATTGCAGCAGCGCACACTATGCTGTTACAACATGTGCAGGAAGTTGGGTACTATGGTGAACCTATGTTAACTAATTGTGCATTGCTTTGACTACTGCAGGTTTTGTGGACATGTGTGTAGAGAACATCAACTCTCCGGTACAGAACGCAAAAACGAAGATTGAGCACATCTACACGGGGCCTACGGACTCTGAGCTTGCTGAGGAGATGACACACTGTGACCCTGATGTAGGCCTATTTATATTGAATCTTTGTAGACTTTCACAATTATTAAAAAATTCATTGAGTCATTTTTTCTGAAGAAGTAATGGGAACAAAGGCTACAGAAATCAATTTGGCGGTAACACTGTTATTTCTGGAAGTGTAATTAGTTTCTAATCCTCATCATTTTAAATTGTACAGCTGTAAACTAAAGCCAGCCATAATTCAAGAGACATGTTTTCCCCAGGGGCCGCTGATGATCCATACAACAAAGCTGTACCCGACAAGCGACGTGACGAGTTTTCATGTGTTCGGGCGAGTGATGAGTGGAACACTGTACTCAAACCAGGAAGTGAGGATTCTGGGAGAAAACTACACCCTGCAAGACGAGGAAGACTCACGATTTGGTCAGGTCGGAAGACTCTGGATCGCTGAAGCCAGGTGAGACAGAAATAATATTGTCATAACCTACGTCATGTGAGATGACTTCTGATTGACGGCGGCGAGAAAAAATATATCTTCATTTGAGCTACCAATAACAACTAAAAATTCCTATCACTGTTTGAAGTTCATGTCAAGGGATATCCTGGAAGAGCCTGTCTTTTGTGGACTAAACATAAGCTAACCCATAATGTTACAGTATTACCAGCAATTGTTATTGAACTTAGTTCATTAAAAACAATTGCAGACTCAAAACATTATGGATGAGTTCATCTTTTGATACATTTAGCCCACATACTTTTTGAAGAGGGAAGAGATATTGATGAGTTTGAATATCTATTCTGTGTACTGTGTTGAAGGTACAAGGTTGAAGTGAATCGAGTGCCAGCTGGTAACTGGGTCCTCATAGAAGGAATCGACCAGCCCATAGTGAAAACATCCACCATCACAGATACATCAGCCAGCGATGAGGTACAATCATTCTACTTGAATGCAAATTTTATTAACTTTCTTATAAACTTTCCTTTCTCACCCAGAGTATTTCTTGATCTGTATTTTCCAACACAGCAGTGATTTCAACATTTTCCTGAGTTGAAAAGGAAATAGAAACTGTAGAACATCTCTTTTGAAAATGTGATATTGTAAGAAGAATATGGTACGAAGTAGCAGAATGGCTCCACACCGTCATATAACAATTAATTTTTCTATTGAAAATATCTTGTTTGGATTTAAAAATGATAATGATAATCCTATAAATGTAAGCATCCTCTTAATAAAACAACACATATTCAAATGTGCTCATGGAAATGATGTGCCTATTATCAGTTTTGTCAAAAATGAAATCATTAAATACTGTGATACGAGGGGCGTTCAATAAGTGTTGCAAGCGGGGCATTTGTGTTTACATAAACAGTGTCAGCTTATAGCAGGTGTTACTATAGTCAAAACATAACATTGACACATTTCAAAACAATTTCTAGACATAACAATTATTTAGATATAATAGCTGCGCTGACCTAGGGGTCTCCATAATCATGGATTCTCTTAAACATGAACAACACGCTGTGATCAAGTTCCTTAAAAGCAAAGCTACAGAAATACATAATCGTATGTGTAATGTGATGAGTAAGGATGCTCCTAACTTTTCAACAGTTTGTCGCTGGTCTCTTCAGTTCAAGCGGGGCAGGGAGTCCTTAGACGATGACCCACGGTCAGGCAGGCCATCTGAAGTCACCCGACCGGAAGTTATTGCCGCTATCGAAAGGCGAATTTTAGCTGACCGCCGTGTTAAAGTTTCTAAACTGTCTTTGGAATTCCAGATATCAGTTGGAAGTGCTGAAAAAATAATTCATGACCATCTTGGTATGTCCAAGGTATCTGCAAGATTGGTACCCAGAAACCTCACAGCACAAGATCGCCAGAAAAGAACCGAAAGTTGCTTGGAGCCCCTGGATCGGTTTAATGCGGAAGAAGCCAGGTTTTTGTCTCGTCTGGTGACAGGTGACGAAACCTGGATCCACCACTGGGACCCGGAAACTAAACTGGAATCCAAGCAATGGAAGCACCCGAGTTCACCGCCTCCCCTGAAGTTTCACACTCAACCATCAGCTGGCAAGGTTATTGCGACAATCTTTTGGGATGCAAAAGGCATATTATTAATTGATTACTTGCCAACCAAAACTTCAATGAATGATCAATATTATGCCAACCTAATGCAAGAATTGCGAAAGACAATTCAACAGAAACGCCGTGGAATGTTGACACGTGGTGTTCTGATTTTGCATGACAACGCTCCAGTCCACAAGTCAAGAGTTGCACAGGCCGCTATACGTGATTGTGGATTCAAACAGCTTAACAACCCACCCTAGAGCCCAGACCTAGCCCCCAGTGACTACTTCCTGTTCAGAAACCTGAAATCCGCCCTACGTGGAAGGCACTTACGGGATGACGAAGACGTCAAAGCTGCCACAGAGGCGTGGTTAGGGGGGCAAACGGAAGACTTCTACAAAAGCGGCATCAAAAGTCTTAAAGAGAAATGGAATAAGTGTATTGAGGTGAAGGGTAACTATATTGAAAAATAAAAGTAAAAAATTGACTACGCGAGTTGGTTTTATATTGAAGTTGCAACACTTATTGAACGCCCCTCGTATCACAAGATGCCTTCACTTGTCAAATGGAACTGGAAGTTTTGTTAAGCTTTGGTCTACCTTACACTTGTTACTAAGTTAGATAAGAGTATTGTATTGTTTTCCACTTATGAACTTTACTGTATATTGCTGACATTTTGCATGACGTATGATGCCTGTAAAGCAAAAACGGAAAGAAAGAAAAAAATAATAAAATAATGTTCCTGAGTTTATTGTCCAAAATGAAAATGAAAATAGAATCATTTATCTTCTTAGTTTGATTTCTGTATAATTTGATCATTTTATCTCAATGGACCCAAAATTGCTTTGTAAATGATGATCCCATCTATACCATTACATTATCAATATTCTTTCTACATGATATATTGTATTCCATTAATACCTTTGTTATAATCAACTTGCATATTTACATCATTCCAGGTGTACATCTTCAGACCTCTCAAGTTCAATACAAGCTCCGTCATCAAGATAGCTGTAGAGCCAGTCAACCCGTCCGAGTTGCCCAAAATGTTGGACGGATTGAGGAAAGTCAACAAGAGTTATCCCCTTCTCACAACAAAGGTAAGAATTAAGTTATTAAGTTATTCACTTGTATTTCTATACTACTAGAGTTTGATAATGATTGATCAGGGGCGGATAGCGCAGTGGTTAGCACGTTCGGTTTTGGATCAAGAGGTCCGGGGTTCGAATCCCGCCAGGGGCATAGCAACTTTTGTCTGCAGTAGAGAACTCTTCTATAAGCAGTAAGGTTTGGGTGCAATGCTACACTGAATTTCAGCATTGTCCGCAAGTTCCAGCCGATGCTCACAGGTTTCACCACAATGCATTGCAACTATGGTGTTGTGGACTTTCTCTCAGCAATAATACTAGCAGCCGTGATATATGTGAAATACTCTTGAAATCGGCATTAAACCCCAACTCACTTACCTCCTCATAGGCCTACTAAAATGTACACGACTTGAAGAGAAGAAATGAATTAATAAAGGATGTAGATAATACCTTGTCATGTTTCCTCACCAGGTGGAAGAGTCAGGAGAGCACATCATCCTGGGGACGGGCGAACTCTACCTCGACTGCGTCATGCACGATCTACGTAAAATGTACTCTGAAATAGGTAAGATATAAGCAGAATGATGTCTGAATTGATAGTGTTAAACTGATAGAAACTGAAATAGTACCTGAAGAATCTGTCTTTTCATCAAAATATTTTCTTTATAAATAGCAGAAAGTACTGAAAATTGTATATGATCCACTTAAAGAAAGATTTAGTAAAACTGTTTCATTGATGAATATTCTAATTATTGGCAAAATCACTCCCGCTGGAGAGAACCTGAGGTTTAAAATTAATAAAATAAAAGTACAAAAATATTTACTACACAATGCATGCTTACTCCCCTCCCTAGAGTTGTCTCCCCCTATCCCATACCTGAACTGTGGCCGTATTGCCAGCTGATACGCCAAAACATATAGAGACTACAGGAGTCATTTTTGGTTGTATCCTCCTTCGTCTTCACCAACATGTAGTTTTTCTATGGACAGCAAATGCAGATCCAGGATCCCCCCCCCCCCCCCCCCTTTTCTGGATCCGCAGCTGGAGAGCATATCTGGTTAGTGAAATCACAACCGGATGTGTTGCATCAAAGTTATTTTGTTCATTTATTGTTCTGTGCCTGCAGACATCAAGGTAGCTGACCCAGTGGTTTCGTTCTGTGAGACAGTAGTGGAGACGTCATCTCTCAAGTGTTTTGCTGAGACACCAAATAAAAAGTAGGTAGCATTAGGTTTAATTCTGATGTTTTCATATATTTTTTGTGAAGTAGTTGATAATAGCTCGGGAAAACGGGCAATGATGAATCTTGCTAGGGGTGATCTTGTTAATTGAATTTTCAGTCTGCAGCTTAAAGCAGTTATCTGATAATGGAACCCTTTATATTCCCAGTCTAAGAATAGTAATAAAGTCTAATTATACCCCCGTTACGAAGTAAGCGTCCGGTCAATTTTCTCAAAAACCGTCAAAGGTACATCAACCAAACTTTGTACAGATGTTAACCATGTTCTTCCGATCGGGCGCAGACAATTTTAAATTTTCTGAGATTGATATTTTTTGTCGTTTCCATGTAAACGTCACTTTTTGGACTTAGTTTTATTGTGTTCAATGACGACAAGTTTTCTCGGATACTGTTCAACCTAGGTGAATGAAATTTTGGTTGTGAGTACTCATGACCATACTCTTTATCGATTTCGAAAACCAGTTCCAAAATATTATTTTTTACGGAGTTATGGCCCTTGAAACCGAAATTGAACTTTGTACCAGAAGAACTGTGATGCTCCAATGGGGACAAGTTTTCTCAGAAACTATTACATCTAGGTGAATGAAATTTAATATTGAGGTAGTCCAGATCATACTCTTTATCGAGTTCGAAAACCAGTTCGGAAATATTATTGTTTACGGAGTTATGGCCCTTGAATCCGAAATTGAACTTAGTACCAAAAGAACTGTGATGCTCCAATGGGGACAAGTTTTCTCTGAAACTATTACATCTAGGTGAATGAAATTTAATATGGAGGTAGTCCAGATGATACTCTTCATCGAGTTCGAAAAAAAATTCCGAAATATTATTTTTTACGGAGTTATGGCCCTTGAATCCGAAATTGAACTTTGTACCAAAAGAGCTGTGATGCTCCAATTGGGACAAGTTTTCTCGGAAACTATTACATCTAGGTGAATGAAATTTTACATGTAGGTAGTCCAGATGATACTCTTCATCGAGTTCACAGTCCAGTTCCGAAATATTATTTTTTACGGAGTTATGAAGCCCTTGAATCTGTAATTGAACTTGGTACAAATTATTGGTGTGATGCCTTAATGGGAAAAATTAAGTTACCTGAAAAATATTACATCTGGGTGAATGAAATTTGTAATAACAGTCAGTTCCTAAAATTATTTTGGACAATTATATGATGCTTGAAGCTGTTTTTTAAACATAGTAACCTTCACATCTGTAATTCTCAATGGACGGATAGCGGATGGCGGGGGGTATGTGAGCCATGCTCAATTTTTTCTTGTTGTTGCTTCTGTTCATCCAATGAATATAAGCAGAAATTGCTTCAAGCATGACATCACTATGGAGATATTTTGTACATTTAGGGTTCACATTGATATGAAAAGTGCTTGAATTCTCCAATGAGAAGGGCTTGAAAGTTCTTAGAAATAAGCAGATATACTGAATCTATAAATGTATATTATTACTTTCAGCTTAAAACGCAGTTCGATCTGTCATGTGTTTACTTTCTGTTATTGCCAACATGTACTTGATACCGTCTGTAATGTCATAGTGTAATAATCTTTGAAACATTTTTAAAAACGGAGTGCTTGAAAATCTGACAAATGTCCTTGAATTTGTTTTAATCTTATGGACTATAAAATATATGAAATTTATCTCTAGTTTTTCAACAAAAGGGACCCAGAAACAAGCTTACAATTACTATAGATCCGCTTATAACAGCTTAGAAACAAGTGGTATAAATTTGAAGAACTAAATGAACAACAACAATATTTTCAGGAACAAGTTAACGATGATCGCAGAACCGCTCGAGAAAGGATTGGCGGAGGACATAGAGAACGAGGTTGTTCAGATCACGTGGCCCAGGAAGAAGCTGGGAGAGTTCTTCCAGACAAAGTACGACTGGGATCTGCTCGCCGCTCGATCCATCTGGGCCTTCGGACCTGACGCAACGGGACCCAACATCCTGGTGGACGATACTCTACCATCTGAGGTACGTATTCAGCCAGTGCTGATTGATGATGGGCCGATTGCTGTATTGTAGAGGCTAGTATATGTCATTGGCGCATACACAAATTTTCAAAGGGGGAGGAGGGTTCACTTACTGAAAAGGGGAAGAAGGGATTCAATCACCCCCAACCTACCAATTCTATATTAAAAAAATTATGATAATAATACAAATAACCTCATCAAAGTGTCTCCTGATAACAAATATATGAACACACGTTGATGAGTGTTGATATAACATTATTTGGTATCAGAAAACATAAGGGTGGTATTCTATTCATCATACAAAATCATTCTGCGTTATGTTCAATGAAAATCTACATCTCTGCACTGCCATGCCACTTCCAATGTGGTGATGTTATAGCACTTTGATGTCTTCATGTTTATAACGTCATGGCATTGAGTTACCATTGTGATGTCATGTTGTTGACGATGACAGGACATTGTGTCTAACTTACTGTCAAAACAATATCTCCTTTGAGATAACGCTCGATCTCACACAAGCAATATCTGTGGAACAGATATTTGGATGATAAATACGATGTATCCTGTAAAAAGAACTTGCTCTTCTCCAGGTTGACAAGTCCCTGCTCGGAGCCGTGAAGGACAGTATAGTACAGGGCTTCCAGTGGGCCACCAGAGAGGGACCCCTCTGTGATGAGCGTGAGTAATTCTGTGTAACGAGAATTACCTTAACCCACTAGATGTGTGTCCCCTAATAAGCTGGAATAAGCTATTCCTGAAATTTGTCAATGTCGAGCTTAGATTCGTATAAATTGGTCACAGAATGTTTTGGTACTCTTCGATACAACAGCATATTTTTAAGGATTAACAGATGAGGGTTGTGAAATGTGTTTTAATTACAGCTCTGGGTAGTTCAATCAATAGTTTGAATCAAGTCATAAAGTATTTGGTGCTTTCAGCTCATAGACTGATGTGGATATTGTATCTTCTTTTCCAATTGATTTGCCAGTGACCATTGGCTTTCAACCATTTGCCTGTTAAAGCAGGAACAAAATTCTCTCTAATGAATTCAGCAAAATTTTTAAGAATATGAACTTTTCATGATTTTTCCTGTGAAACTTAACTTCTTTGAACATATTCAAGAATATGACATTTCTGTAAGTATATCCCTCCCTTATATTAGCAAATCTAAATATTAATGTCTTAATTTGCAGCAATCCGAAATGTAAAGTTCAAGATTCTGGACGCCATGATAGCGCAGGAGCCGATACATCGTGGAGGAGGTCAGATCATCCCTACCGCCAGGAGAGTGGCTTACTCAGCTTTCCTTATGGTAAGTGATGGAAATTGTTGTGAAAAATTAATACAGTCAGGCCTCGATAATCCGAACTCTTCCATTTTCATCAAAAACGTTCAGATAGTGAAATGTTCAGACTACTGAAATGCACCAAACAAGATGAGTTGATTCCCTTTGAATCTACAGATAAAATATTTTTAAAATTAGGAATATCACCGGAGAGTGGCTTACTCCACTATTCTTATGGTAGGTGATGGAAATTGTTGTGAAAAATTAATATTAGTGTAGAGCGACCTGAAATCTGTCGCTCATGTATTGAGTTGAGCAAGAGTGAATAACCTTCGTTTTGAGGTTTATATGAAAAATAAGAATTAAAGGCAACTGATGACAATTTCATAACATCACAGTCACAAATCCATTAAAGGGGCCGAATAGTTCAATGGTTAGCATGTTCTAATCCAGATCATAAGGTCCGGGGTTCGAAACTCGGCAACTTTGTCTGCTGTAGAGAACCGTTCTACATTCAGTAAGACAATGCAGTACCACCCATTGTTTGCTAGTTCCAGCCAAAGCTTACAGCTGTCACTGCAATGCATAGACACAAATCTGTGGCAGGCTTTCTGCCTGCAATAATACTGGCAGTCATGATATAGATAAAATACTCTTGAAAGCGCTGTTAAACCCCAAATCAACTCACGCCTTAGCGTGTTAACTCCAGATCAAGAGGTCCAGTTTTCAAATCCTCTGTCTGCTGTAGAGATCTGTTCTACATGCAGTAAGGTACCAAGGTCACCTGGTACCACCCATGGTTGCTAGTTTCAGGTGATGCTTTCAGGTTTCACTCAATACATAGCCACAATGGTGCTTATAATCAGTTTCAACAACGCGTGAGCGCAAGATATTGTCACGACTCTGGACGGGATTCTGACGGGGTTTAAAGTTCCAGTGAATGTGACTTTAAAAACTCTAAAACACCTTACTTCACCCTGTAGGACTCTCTTGTGATTCACATACATTAAAGTGTTGGAGGATGTTAATAAATTAAAGCTCTGAATGTAAAATTATTGATTAAAAAAAAGGTATTCTAATTTGTCTGTGTTCTCCTATACAGGCGACACCACGTATGATGGAGCCGTACAACTTCGTGGAGGTGATCGCCCCCGCTGACTGTGTGTCTGCTGTGTATACTGTTCTTGCCAAAAGGAGGTACGTCATTCTTATTGAAGTTATTTAATCCCAAACCAGCAAATGCCAGACTTCAGTTAAGTGGTACATGCCATTACACCAGTCCATGCGAAGTCTACATTTCTGAGATCAAATTATATTTCCATGGCAAGAACTCATGTAACTAATTGTGTTAATATCTGTTACAGAGGTCATGTTACCCAGGATGCACCAGTGCCAGGTTCCCCTCTATACACAATAAAGGCTTTCCTACCCGCCATCGACTCTTTCGGCTTCGAGACTGATCTGAGAACACACACCCAGGGACAGGCTTTCTGTCTGTCGGTCTTCCACCATTGGCAGGTAAGAATCCTTTCGTGTTTTACTTAATTTGAAGATTACTTTAGCAAGTGTATAGGTTAATGCCAAACCTTTGAGAGGGGCCAGTTTACAGGAATCAGGTATTGACCTTTGACTTAAGAGAGATTTATCCCTGAATATTACTGTATAAACGTTTTAATACAAGCTCTTTATCAAGAATAATCCAAGATAGCCTGTCTTTAATCTTCGATTCCCTTTGTTGTGATTTCTGTAAAGCGACCTGTAAGAATGGTTTGACATTAAGTGTGGATTCAAATTACCTGTTTGTTGATTCACATGAAGTAAAAACCAAAAGAAGGCAGAAATAAAACCGGAAAGCATCACCTCTTGTACATGATTTCAGTAACATCTATCAAAGGTTTATTCTTACAAAGTAAAATAGTTTAATTTGTGCCAGTTTCTATCACCGGCTAATTTAAGCCTTACTGAATTGTGTCACCTTTCCAATGAGAGCTTGTCAACTTGCTGCACCTGGATTTGGTAGTGCTATAAGAAATCTCTGGAAAAGGAAAGTCAGTGAAATGCAGCAAGGTTTAATTTAACCATTGATTTATGTCTTGCCAGGAAGGTTGTAAGAGATATGACTTTGATCAGTTGAAATATGGTGTTGATAACTTTGTCATGTAATATCTTGTGCATGAAATAAAAATATGTCTTGCTGTGCATTTTAAAAAGATATTTCTACACCAAACTACACACACATGCAAGGAAATAACCAGTCTATCATTGACACTAGCAATGTATCAACATCAGTGTTAACTTTTGTTTCATAGATTATTCCCACGGCCAAGACAATTATTATCAATTAAAGAAGGTTCTATTTCAATATGAATGTTGTATAACACTGTACTTTGTTCAGATTGTGCCCGGAGATCCATTGGACAAGTCAATCATTATCCGTCCCCTGGAGCCACAGCCAGCCACACATCTCGCCAGGGAGTTCATGATTAAAACGAGGAGGAGAAAGGTAAGAATGAAAATAAAGAAGGAAGAAAAAAATAAATGAATTATTTTTTTAAATAGATGTTGAATTTTAAATAATAGTAAGATTTGATTAGGGGTGCGTATTGCAGATTTAACACCTTTAGCTGTTGAAATAATCAGCACCAGGCCATTCTACGTAGCCATGTTACAGCCATCAGTCTATTTTTAGCTCATCAGGCTTATGGCATGGCATGGCATGGCGTCCATCCATTCGTCCGTAAACTTTTTGCTTTTTCGACTTCTTCTCCAGAACCAATAACTCCACAGAGCTGAAATTTTATGTGCAGACTTCTTGGCCAATGGGGATTCTAAATTGTAGATTTCATGACCCCAAATGGGGTCACAGGGGTCACATCCTTAAAAACCTATTTTCATCTTCTTCTCAAGTTTCAAAAGGTCTAGAGAGCGGAAAAGTTGTGTGCAGACTCCTTGGCTAATGGGGATTCTAAATTGTAGATTTCGTGACCCCATGACCCCAAATGGGGTCACAGGGGTCACATCCTTAAAAATCTATTTTCATCTTCTTCTCCAGTTCCAAAAGGTCTAGAGAGCTGAAAAGTTATGACTCCTTGGCCCATTGGGATTAGAAAGTGTAGATTTTATGACCCCATGACCCCCAAACGGGGTCACAGGGGTCACATTGTTAAAAACCTATTTTCATCTTCTTCTCCAGTACCAAAAGGTCTAGAGAGCTGAAAAGATGTGTGCAGACTCCTTGGCTAATAGGGATTCTAAGTTGTAGATTTCGTGACCCCATGACCCCAAATGGGGTCACAGGGGTCACATGTTTAAAAACCTATTTTCATCTTCTTCTCCAGTTCCAAAAGGTCTAGAGAGCTGAAAAGTTGTGTGCAGACTCCTTGGCCAATGGGGATTTTAAATTGTAGATTTTGTGACCCTGTGACCCCAATCTAGGTCACGGGTCATGACCCAAAATCCTATTTTCATCTACTTCTCCAGTTTATATGTAAAGCTCTAGAAAGGTAAAATGTTGTGTAGAGATTCTTTGGTCAAAGGTGATTCTTGATTGTAGGATTGGTGACCCTGTGACTCCAAATGTGGGTCACGGGGGTCATGATCTATTTTGCTTGTTAACAATGTATTACTTGAGATAACTTAGATATTCAACCTTAGATAATAAATCAATGAAGTACTGATGAGCTACAGAGCCCATTGCTCTATTTTTTTTACATTGAAAAGAAAAGATGTTTGTGACAAATAATTACTGACAGATAAAATAAGTTGTTACAAATGTTTATTTACAGGGTCTGAGCGAAGATGTATCCATCAACAAGTTCTTCGACGATCCTATGTTGTTGGAGTTGGCCAAACAAGACGTGATGTTGAACTACCCTATGTAAAGAGACCTGTCTTAGTGTCCTGTGACTGTCACAAAAACACTGTTGCTGCCTATGGAGGAATGGAATACTTGTTTTTTTTATAAAGCCAGAATGGAGGATGACAAAGATCTGGTCCTTTTAGCATAAAACCCCCTTAATGTTAAGGGTGACCACGGCCTATAGTCTGTAACACATTATGATCACCCCAGGCTAAGGTTGCTCGCTATTGATCGCAATATTTTCCTTCAGAGTTGTCGCATATGGTTCATTGCTGCAAAAAGGTCATATGACAATTTCATTCCTGTGAGGCAAGGTCAAGGTCAATATCAACTCCTTTTGCCTTTCTGTCACTGGATAATTTAAGTTTTGCTGAATACCGTGTGCTAGTGTAGCAACAAGTTGCATGTGAATTCCATAGTGTGCTCTGTTAGCACAGGAAACTTAAGAAAATGCTGCAAGGCTTAAATCATCTAGTGATGGAGACTGGCGCGTGTTATACCTTGCAGGAGGAAATTGAGTCAATATGTAAATTTATCAATTGAAGGATCATTTGATAAATGAGAGGTCAAAATGAATTTCTGTCACTTGTTGAAACTGCATATTGAGTTAAGAAAATGAAGTTATTTATTATCACATCTTCCATCATTACAAATCTTTTGTTAGACATGTTGGTCTGTGTATTGTTCGGAAATGGGTGCATGGGTGCAGTTTAACATTTATAATCTGTTCATTTGAACACTGCTATCAATTGTACCGTAACCAATGTTATAGAATTTGGTTATTGTCAGTGTTGTCTGTGCACCAGTCAATTGATGATAAATTTCAGATGGGACCAGTTGCATAGGTGACCAACATGTCCTTCAGACTTGAGGGATATTAAACAAATTAAGTATCGGTGCATTGCAGGGCTCTTGATGTTTTTAGAAGAGCTAGTCACTGCCTGACAACGTGTACACTGGCTACATTCAATTTTGTGAAAACAGAACCCTGAAGACCGATTTTGATCCATCCATATCATGGCCATTTCATTTCCATTCATCTCGCAAGGTGCACGGCAACTTTGTCTGCAGTAGAGAACTGTTCTACACGCAGTAAGGTTTGGGTGCAATGCTACACTGAATTTCAGTGTAGTACCACCCATGGTTCGCTAGTTCCAGCCGATGCTCGCAGGTTTCACCTCAAAGCATAACCACATGGCGATGCAGGCTTTCTCCCTGCCATAATACTAGCAGCCGCGATATAAGTGAAATACTCTTGAAAGCTGCGTTATACACCAACTCACTCACTCATTTCCATTCATATGAATCTTGATCAATAATTTTTACGTTTACAGAAATTGTATTATCGAAAAAAGAGACTGTTTTATACTTTTAGATGGAGATAATGATACAAACTTATACTGATAATGACAATGTTTCCGATGTGAGCCTTGAGAATGACAAGATTGTCAATTGCTAATCATGAGTAAAACTGAGTTATATAAGGTGTGAAGTGCAGTCACAATTCACAAGTGCTAAATGTATATAAAGTAAACAGGGCTTAAATTCATATTCATTTGTACAGACTTTTATCTTCATTTTACATAACATGTAAGAAAAATAAAATCATGAATCTATTTGCAAAGGTGTTTTGTATTTTCAAGATGAAAATGAATATATTTCAGTCGAATCCCGCCAGGGGCTCGGCAACTGTGTCTGTTGTGGAGAACTATTCTGCATGCAGTACGGGGCAATGATACACTGAATTTCAGCACATAACCACCCATTGTTCACTAGTTCCAGTTGATACCCGCAGGTTTCACCGCTATGCATAGCCACCATGACGTTACAGGCTTTCTCCCTGCAATAATTCTAGCAGCTTTGAAAAGTGAAATACTCTTGAAAGTGGCGTTAAACCACAATTTGCCTCACCACCTTACACAGTTCTCTTCACATGATAGGAAGTGTCTTGCAAAAGAAGCTGTTTTGGTAAACATTAAAAGGGGAGAAGCTTTAATAGATGGAGTTTTAAATCACGTGTTTATATGAATCATCATCCACAATGCATTCTTGTAATTTTCTACCTATGTCATACACTATAATACCTATTTGAATATTTTGTTTCCAAAACATTGTTATACGTTTAATGCTGATTTGGAAGTTTTTGATGTACCAATAAGAGGTCAAACAAAATGGGGATAATGATACTGAAGGTTGGAAGATATTAAGAGTAAATTCAAAACGATGAAACAGCTGCATTTGTATCATCTTCTACTTGAGGCCAAATATTTATGGGACAACCCTCCTAAGCATCGCTGGTTTCAGGCCTGAAAGGCCAGATGGGCTTATGGCATGGAGCGTGGTCTGTAAACTGTAACATTTTTTACTTCTCCGGAACTGCTGCACACCCGAAGCTGAAGTTTGTGGAAGATATCATGCACCTCCAATATGGGTTATGCAAGCATTTTGCCAAAACCTTCAAATGACTTTTCTGAAACCACTGGACATAGAAGCTACAATTTTCAGAATAACATCTTTATTAGATGTTGATATAAGTTTGTTCGATTGGTCATGATACCCCCTCAAATAGGTTATGACAGGGTGACAATCGACTATCGACCTCTCTTCAGACAGTTGAAATGCTGGGAAGCTCAAGTTTTGTAGGAAGGAAATCAAACGATATAAATTTCATGTCTCTAGAGGCCTACTTCAAGATATCAGTTCTTGTTGCAAATGTCTGGTACATGCGGAAGTGAAAGGAGTGACTCCGAACAATGTTCTGGGTGTGCGGAACATGTTCTATTGCTGTGCGGCTTGCACCCCCTTTTAAGGTCATCAGGCCTGAAAGGCCCGATGATGGCAAATGGGGATTCTAAATTGTAGATTTCGTGACCCTGTGACCCTGTGACCCTCACAGAGGTCACAACCTTAAAAACCTATTTTCATCTTCTTCTCTTCTTCGACTCCTTGACTAATGGGGATTCTAAATTGTAGATTTCGTGACCCCGTGACCCCAAATAGAGTCACAGGGGTCAGGACTTTAAAAACCTATTTTCATCTTCTTCTCCTGTTCCAAAAGGTCTAGAAAGCTGAAAAATTGTGTGCTGACTCCTTGGCCAATGGGATACTGAATTGTAGATTTGGTGACCCGTGACCCCAAATAGAGTCACCGGGGTCACAACCTGATAAACCTATTTTTGACTTATTTTCCAAAGTATGGGTCACAGGGGTCGTGACCTAAAACTTATTTTCATCCTCTCCAGTATAAAAAGCTCTAGAACAAACTGAGAAAAATGTATTATGGTTTTCGTTACTTCAAGCAATACAAATCCTGATGAGCTACAGAGCCCATGGCTCTATTTTTTTGAAAAATGTTCCGCACGTCTAAAACAGTGTTCGGTGCTACTCCTTTCATTTCTCACATGTACCAGACATTCGGAACAAGAACAAGGCAGCGAAAGGAGCAGCCGTTAGCACAAAATCACAGGGGCGTGTATCGCTTAGAAATAGCATTTGGAAGATATATATACCTATATAGACCCTACCCGATTACTATCCTTTTTATATAGTAATAGGGTAGGGTCTATATAGACGCTGTTTCTAAGCGTAACACGCCCCTGTGGCACAAATAGGAACATTGCTGCATCCATCCTGCTCCCCATATGAGCACGACACTCGAGATACGAGGGGCGTTCAATAAGTGTTGCAAGCGGGGCATTGGTGTTTACATAAACAGTGTCAGCTTATAGCAGGTGTTACTATAGTCAAAACATAACATTGAGACATGTCAAAACAATTTCTAGACATAACAATTATTTAGATATAATAGCTGCGCTGACCTAGGGGTCTCCATAATCATGGATTCTCTCAAACATGAACAACGCGCTGTGATCAAGTTCCTTACTAAAGAGGGATGCAAAGCTACAGAAATACATAATCGTATGTGTAATGTGATGGGTAAGGATGCTCCTAACTTTTCAACAGTTTGTCGCTGGTCTCTTCAGTTCAAGCGGGGCAGGGAGTCCTTAGACGATGACCCAAGGTCAGGCAGGCCATCTGAAGTCACCCGACCGGAAGTTATTGCCGCTATCGAAAGACGAATTTTAGCTGACCGCCGTGTTCAAGTTTTGAAAAAATAATTCATGACCATCTTTGTATGTCCAAGGTATCTGCAAGATGGGTACCCAGAAACCTCACAGCACAAGATCGCCAGAAAAGAACATAAAGTTGCATGGAGCTCCTGGATCGGTTTAATGCGGATGAGGCCAGTTTTTGTCTCGTCTGGTGACAGGTGACGAAACCTGGATCCACCACTGGGACCCGGAAACTAAACTGGAATCCAAGCAATGGAAGCACCCGAGTTCACCGCCTCCCCTGAAGTTTCGCACTCAACCATCAGCTGGCAAGGTTATGGCGACAATCTTTTGGGATGCAAAAGGCATATTATTAATTGATTACTTGCCAACCAAAACTACAATGAATGGTCAATATTATGCCAACCTAATGCAAGAATTGCGAAAGACAATTCGACAAAAACGCCGTGGAATGTTGACACGTGGTGTTCTGATTTTGCATGACAACGCTCCAGTCCACAAGTCAAGAGTTGCACAGGCCGCTATACGTGATTGTGGATTCGAACAGCTTAACCACCCACCCTACAGCCCAGACCTAGCCCCCAGTGACTACTTCCTGTTCAGAAACCTGAAATCCGCCCTACGTGGAAGGCACTTCCGGGATGACGAAGACGTCAAAGCTGCCACAGAGGCGTGGTTAGGGGGGCAAACGGAAGACTTCTACAAAAGCGGCATCAAAAGTCTTAAAGAGAAATGGAATAAGTGTATTGAGGTGAAGGGTAACTATATTGAAAAATAAAAGTAAAAAATTGACTACGCGAGTTGGTTTTATATTGAAGTTGCAACACTTATTGAACGCCCCTCGTAGCTCACCTGTGCAACGAACACATCTCTTGTAATACAGAGGTGCAAAGCTAAAGAGGATTTTTGGTAAGAAATAAGGATGATTCTATGCTTTGTTCATTTTCCCTGCTAGGGATGTTTTTGAGGTACATCCAACAAGTTAACAAGATCAGTTTTTAGTTATGGAGATAGGTAACCTTTGTCGGAAGAGATTGCAGATGTATTTGTTTAAAATCTTTTTCTCTCCACTTCCCTATAAATGACCAACCAAAGAAAGAACTTTCATTCGAGCAAAGAGCCATTATCTTGATGAGAGGACCAGTGTGCTATTGTCGATGTTCAAATCACGACATTCCATTGGCTGAAAATTACACGCTGTGCTATTTAGCGATAAGGAGCCAGCCTATAGCAAAATGACAGTTATAGGGCTCATAGAATCATGGTATTGAGTAGGGTAGCGGATACAAATACACTGATGGAGCAGGGTTTATTAGCAGTCGATACCTTTCTTTGATGATAAGGATTGACGCTATCAGAAATCTGCACATTGGACCCTGGACGCAAAGTGTTGTTGGTAAAGAAAGTTCATTACCTCCCTTGACGGTTTTACAGTTTATTCAGCAAGTGCAGACAGATTTAATACACATTTAATGTTTTAATACATAAATCATAGGAGGGAAGGCACAGTTATTATTAAAATTCCATTGATATTACTAGTCTAATGACGATGGTTTATTCAGGTAATCGCCGCAAATGGCTGCGATACTGCCGAAGCGGCATTAACTTAAGTAATAACTCACTTACTCACTAACTTATTCAGGTAAAGGGGCCACCGGCCCATCATACATTTGTATATGACATGACTAAGTGCTATGAGCACCACAGAAAGTAACCAATTTAAATTACAATAGAATGTGCATTGATATTTTACAGTTATATATTAAACATTCAAATATTTCTGTCTCTTTTTGGGGGAAAAGAATATAAATTTGCCTAAACTTGTCAAAATAGCAGGGTTTGTTGAGGAAAATTGCTGGACACACTTTCTTTCTGATGGGTAGTTCGAGAAATAATTAGGTAAAATATTTTGTCAAAGATCTTTATAGAATTGGCAAATAAGCGAAACGTGCAATTCATCTTCGGTTACAGGGATGATACAGAGTGGTACAATCTCTACTCTTTGGGATATTATACTTTCTACCTTCTCATGACATTAATATAAGTCTAATAATGATAATGATACTGCATACTTGCAGACCATTGGTTTTTAAACGGTTGTAATATGAAAAGTCGGCATGCCATTCGGCTCGTGCTTATAGTTGAAACAAAAGAACACATGCTTGATTACGGATTTTGCCTTTCGTTCACAAGTAACATTTGACCTGAAGTTAAACCAGAGACTATAAAACTAAAATTACCAATACCTAATAATATTGAAATTTCGATTAAAAGAAAGGTTGAGGCTACCCAACTCCAATTCTTCAAATGTAACCCCTATTAAAATTGAGCAGTATTTCTCCGGGAAAACGCATTAGTCTATCTAACATCAGTGTTCAAAAATGAAATCAGGACTAAATGATATAAGGCCGTACGAGTCATTTTGCACCCACTGGATTGTCTAAAGTACAGCCACTGCGACAGTGTGCGAACACATTAAACTGGACCATACAATAAGATTTGATTTATTTACATGTTTTGCTTTCTACAATAAATGTAATACAGCGATGAGTTCACATTTCAGTTTTAAGAACTATATTTTCTCAAAGCCTTACACAAACACAAATCCAAAGCGGAACGAATAAAATGTATTATTTACAATAGTCGACCCCTCTGTAGTCTTAACGAACATATCTTGCACAAAGTATCAGCTTTTTTAAGTTGTAAGTTTAAATTAATTAATGAAGATGTAACAAGTCTATTGGTTTGAGTCATCAACATTCTGGTTCTGGTTCCGGTTCTGGTTCCGGCTCAGGCTCTGGTTCCGGTTCCGGTTCCGGTTCCGGTTCTGGTTCTGGCTCTGGCTCAGGCTCTGGCTCTGGTTCCGGTTCTGGTTCTGGCTCAGGCTCTGGTTCCGGTTCTGGTTCTGGTTCTGGTTCCGGTTCTGGTTCTGGCTCTGGTTCCGGTTCTGGCTCTGGTTCAACTTCCGGTTCTTGATGTTCATCATCGTCACCATTTTCATAAGTATTATGTTCATTAACAACTGTAGTGTTCGTTACATTTGTGTTAACGACATTTATGTTAACGTCGTCCGATCTGTTGTCATGCCAACCACCTCCATGGTAACCATGATGACCATGATAGCCGGCTCCATGGTAACCGAGTCCATGTTGAACATGCAACCCCGTGTGACGATGGACTTGATGACCGACGGTGTGACCAACGCTGCGACCAACGCTGTGACCAACGCGATGACCGTGATGATGGGCTTGGATTGGGATCGAATGAGAACCTGCGCATCCCATTTTCTCGGAAGAACGTTGAAATTCTGTTGAAAATTGATTGCAGTATTAACAAGGAGACTAAAAATTTAACATGACGAAACTTTAAAAAAAATTACAAATGAGAATTAATTGATACTGTTCACATCACATTGTCTTTTGTATATTTGGTGATCAATGGAAAATAAATTTAGACAACACCTAAATACAATTTATTTCATGATATTTCAGTGGTTGAATTTGTTTCTGTAAGATGACGTGAACATTGATTGAAAGATACACGCTTTATCATGTCCATGAGATGTTGTAGAAGTATGGTGAATGTATGATCAAACTTATTTTATTTCTATAGTTTTCGAGACGGTACACCACTGTTGCAGTTCGGAGAAGTTATTAACCATGATTCTTCAAGAGAGGATATTGGCATAACGTTTCTTGCATTTCAGATATTGATATTAAGTGGGTAGTATTATGGGGAGGTTATTGTGAATGTTTCTCCAAGAGAAGATATTGGTATAAAGTTATTGCATTTTAGAGGATATTGGTACAACGCTTCTTTCATTTTATAGGATATTGGTATGACGTTTCTTGCATTTTAAAGAATAATTTGTATAACATTTCTTGCATTTAAGAGGATAGGTCTATTGGTATAATAATCCTTGCTTTTTATAGGATATTTGTACAGCGTTTCTTGCATTTGGTATAAACTTTCTTACATTTAATAGGATATTGGTATAACGTTCTTTCATATTATAGGATATTGGTACAGCGTTTCTTGCATTTTAAAGGATGTTGATATAAGGGAATTTGTATTTTATAGAATATTGGTATAACCATCGTTACCTTTTATAGGATATTGGTATAACGATTATTGTATTTTATAGGATAACGGTATAACGTTTCTTTCATTTTGTAGGAAATTGGTACAGCATTTCTTTAATTTGATAGGACATTGGTATAACGTTTCTTGCATTAAATAAGACATTGTTATGATCTTACTGCATTTTACATGATATTGGTATAATGTTCCTTGCACGTTATATGATATTGATGTTCGTTTCTTTCATTAAAAGGATAATGCTATAGCGACATTTGTAAAACCGTTTGTGCATTTTACCGGTTATTGATATGTTTATTGCATTCTAGAAAGTGTTGTTATAAGGTCTCTTTGTATTTTAGAGGATATTGGTTTACAGTTAATGTTTCCCTAAACGCTTACCTGTATCGTGTCAATTTGTCTGAAAATAAATCTTGCATTTATGGTATTTAGTTGAAGATGTTTATCATTTCTTCTTGAGATGTCCAAGACCTGCTAATTTCCATTCAGAATTAAAGCAAATATTTTATAATTTAAAGGCAGAATTTGATCTTTATACAATCCTGTACGGAAATCCAAATCTTCCACAAACAGTCAATGAAAACATATTTCACCATGTTAATAAATTCATTGGAAAGATTCAACGGTTCAATTAATACATAAATACTAATGTATGTATTTACCATATTCAAAGTGCATTTTGTCGTAAGAATAACATTTCTAATTGTGTGTTGCCTTAATAATGTATAGTACATGTTTACCCACTTGTAGAAGTCGTATTCTCTTCTGCATATATTGTGTATGTATTTTAGCCTTGTCAAATAGTTGTCGATTACGTGGAGAGGGCTTCTATAAGTTTCATAACTTGTGCCCAATCCATTTCTTGAATAAATAAAATATATTTTCAATCAAATGTTTTTTTTATGGGCAGGTTGCTGGCATTTCAGAGGACATCAATAGAACGGTTGTGGAGTGAATCTTGAATTTCAGAGGATGTCACGGCCAGTGTAACGGCCCTTGCATTATAGAGGGTATTGATAGAACGTTATTGGTAATACTGGAGGGGGATATGAGTTTACTCATATACAGTCTCTGGCATTACAAATATATAGCATACTGGTTTCCGAGTTGTATTTGTGAACGGCTATTGGTGATCGTTTATTGTATTCTAGAGGACGTATTATACAAACGTTTCTTGGATTCGAGAGAAAGGTTAATTTTGTGTAAACATGTTTCCGTTTTCTTTTAGGACCACTTTCACCCTTTTAAACATATTACGTGATTAAGAGAGGTAACGTTTCTTCTCAGAGTTATACTTGGTATAGATGATTATAGAATTATTATTGATTAGATAGTTATCATTGGATAACTGTTTCTTGATTAGAGAGTAATTATTGGAACATTGTTTCTTGATTAGATTCTTATTATTGGAAAATAGTTTTTGATGATAAAATACGATATTGGAGAACACATCGGAATACGCGTCAGGGTAATTAATGACTTACATAATACACATATACTATTAATGTGTATACATAGAATAATAAATTAAGGTCAATAGCATGAAGAAAACAACAACTTATGAGTTTTATAATCTGAAAATGTATCTTATAGAAAAATAGTGTTACTGAATTCTGTGATCTGAGGTTGATGAAATAAGCATATACATACATTATACTCCACTTCACATTCACACTGCTGCTTTTCATGGTTTGTACTGGTATGACAGTTGTTGAATGTTGTCAAGCATCAACATTGTAAATTTAGTTATCCTAACAAACTTATTGTTGACTTGTATCCATCTGTTAGTTTTCTATGAAATATTTGATCTAAATCGTCAACATGACATTTATGTATTGAACATGAAAACGAGATATTAATTATCCAGGATAAAGAAAACAGTCAGTAACTTCTTGTATTCAATTGATGTACAAAATTATAATATCAAATAATATCTTAAATTTGCATTGATTGACTTGATTGCAAAAATGGTAATAATATTAAATGCCAAAACCAATCAAAGTAATCAAATTTTCATATGAATATTTCAAAATACACCATAATTTAATACCAAACACCAGCGTTGAATTATTATTAAATTAATAACCTCTGTATAAATTAATGAAATAAAAATCCGGGTAATACATTATTTTCCCTTTAAGAAAACAAACCTCTTACCTCTTTAATGAATGTCAGCTGTGAAATAAATGCAAACTACAGGTCCGTGTTCATAACGACAACAATAACACCATGTCGCTATGTACTTAATATGACGGCATCCATGCAGCCTTGTGACATACACTAACGCATACAGTATATGTGGGTAGACTTCGTGAATACGGACCACAGAGTAAATAACAGATAGGTATTAACAGAGGAGTCACTCGTGATGTTTGATTATATGAACAGGCC
Organism: Gibbula magus; assembly: GCA_936450465.1. Taxonomy (NCBI): domain Eukaryota; kingdom Metazoa; phylum Mollusca; class Gastropoda; order Trochida; family Trochidae; genus Gibbula; species Gibbula magus. Next base: position 32,474,351 of record OW388300.1, read on the forward strand.
ATGCCTTTGTACATAGGGCTTACGTTTGGGATTTCGCAACAGAGCTAATTCATGTTTGTTTGTTGTAGCTGACTTTGTTTGCTTTTAACTTTTGCAATGGTATCGGAGACCCCCCTAGGCTAGAAGTAAGCATATACTTAAAATATCGTATATATATGTATAACAATAACCAAACTGTTATGCAGAACTTATTTTGTTATGGAATCCACTCCTATGCCTTTAAAAGACTTAAATGTATTCAGAAATAAATTTGGAAAATTCATACACTTCATTCCGGAATCGCCCTTGAGAATTTTGGATTTTATTTTCTTGTAGCAGTATAAATTGTCAAAAGAATATTTCGCTATGTAAAGGTAAGAATCACGATTCACTGTCCATAAGTTTTTTTCTTCTGAAAATAGAAAGAAAGCCTCAAATTAGAAGAGTGTGAAGTAATTTTTATTGCCAATGGACACTTGATACATGGAATGGTTTGTTCTTACCTTTGTTTAACATGTGTAAGAACATAGGTAAGCATGAGAAATTGTAATGGTCATAATAATGTCAACTACCGTAAATCCTCAATCAGACGCCAGGCTTTTTTCAAACACCGTCTGTACGAAACGAGCTTCTATTCAAGAATGATGAAGGAGCAGCGATTATAGAATTTGAATTCGTGTTTCCCGGCAGACATTTACATGGTTTATCATTTTCAGAGAGCTCTGTGCGAGGGCATCTATTCAATATAGCTGTCTAATTAAGGATTTGCGGTATACACAGGATGCATGCTGAGTAAACTCTTTATTCTCTTGCTGGTGAGGTGGAACAGGCACAGCATACATACTATTAGTATACAGAAATTGAAAATGGAGGTGGTTCTCAATTTTACAATTTTACTGGTTAAATGTTAACATAGTAGAGATCATAACAAAAGTTATAAAGACACATTATAAGTTCTCTTAAAGGGACACTCAGTATTTTATTTTGGCTTGAATACATGCCAAAAGATACATAATATAAAATAAAAAATAGTCCATTTATATAACGCATTTATCCATGCATATTGTATGCTCAAAGTACTGGCCGACATTACCCCTGGTCAATGAGTACAGAACATTCAACATACAACCGGTCGCCTGTCAAAGTTCAAATTTAGACAACCATTGTATCATACCAGGGCCGTGTTCAAGAGAGGTTTCAAAGTAATTACTTTTTAAAATAACTTTTAAACGCGATTGCTCAATGTAAGGCTACGTAGCAAAGCGAGCGAACTTTGAGGTTTTGCACCGTGTCGTTCAGGAGAGAATGAGCGCTACTTGAGCGCTACATTGAGCAATCAATGAGCGATTATAAGCGCTCGCTGTTATGGAACGGAGCCCAGGTACAGAGTTAGACAGAGAAACACATCCAAATCAGTCACTTTATTGACCTAGGGTCAAGTCTCTCTACTCATGTATCAGTGTTGGGAAGGGAATGAACCTTCAAACTCTCAGTTTACTGTATACATATGATCTAGCAGTGATTAAATGAACCTTCCATTACAGATCTAAAGAGAGAGATTTCAGACAAAGAAATATCAAATGATATATGTATATAGCAACCTCACAAAACCCCGTCTTTATTTGACAGGCTGGCCTTAATATTTATTTTGAAAGGTATGCAGACATTCGTGTCAATAAGTGTAGGATAAAACACGATACAGAGGTTATGCTTGGGATAAAACCCGAGATGAGAAAGCTGAGCGGGAAGTAACACCGGGAGCGAAACTTGAGGTCTTACTTCCCCGAAGCTTTCTTAACGAGGGTTTTCAATCCCAAGCATAACCGAGGTAGAGTGTTTTATCTAACTTAGATACTGTAAGACATACATGTGAGCGCTTATCGTATATTGAGGTTTTCTTACAGCAGAAGAATGAGAGGTAGTGTTTTTTTTTTAAAAATTCATAACTGTCAAATGTCAAAATTTACATTTTATAATGTTTGATTCCCAAATTCTGCGTTATAAAGAGTATGTCTCCCGGACTGGCGTTATATAGAGACAGAGACAGTGTGACTGTAAATAGAGGAAATCCACACAGTTCTTTCGGCTTCCTCAGTGGAGGTAGAGCGTCCGGTTTAAAGAGCAATGGGTATCGAGTTCGATTCCCGCCATCTACACTCTGAAAAAGTTATCTTTGTATACTTTTCGATAATAATTGTTATGAATTGAGTTGTGAACAAAAAAATAATCTTAGTTTCATTCAAGATCTTACTATCAAAAGTAAAAACTTACTTTCACAATAAAAACCTCATACGTGGTTATTATCAGAAGAAAAACCGACTGAAATATTAGTGAGGGGTTATTACGAGAAAACAAGATACCTACGAAACAATTGACAAAATCACTGATAAGATGTCTAATTGATGATAACTCTAATTGGACATTGAAGACATTAAATACTCAACACCACCGCATTGGCTTAGGTAATATCCATATCAAATTTGAATTTGCAAAGTCTTAGCAGGTTTATCATGCTCTCAAAACCATTTCAAGTGCAGGGACAGAAACGCGGTGCAGTAATGTCATAACTATATATCGCACCAGGGGATTCGTTAAATCAGATAAGATACAAGATGGGTCCTACATTTAATAGTATAACTGAACCCTCACACCCATCCTCGGTTACTCATGGTTTTATATATGCTCCGTTACTCTCCACTATATCACCCATGGGAAATTTCATCAGAGAAATCTGTACTCAAATTACCCGCCCTTGGCCGGCGTGAGCCAATCAAACCGCTACGCAGCTTGGACCTGCGAGTCAATGACAATTCATATCACTTCGTTGCAAAGCACGCGAGGTCAGTTTGTTAACCATCCGTCACCGGTTATCTCCCTTGACCATTTCCGTCTTATCGTATTGAGTATTTTCTTTGGTTACTGACTTCGTCAAGCCAGACAAGGGCGGGTAATTTTAGTACAGATTTCGCTGACAGAGTTTCCCATGGGTGATATAGTGGAGAGTAATGGAGCATATATAAAACCATGGGTAACCGAGGATGCCTCACCCCATGCATCTACAACTCCTCCCCCAAGGGATTCATCATCACAGCTTGAATTGAGTTTGAATAAAGGATAAGAATGATTTTTCCCTTTCTCTAGTGTCAAAGTCACATTTGACACAAGTCAGTCATTTTTAGCCTTTCAAATATAAAATTTTAGTCACTTCCTCTTGCTGACAGTGATCCAGATTTCATCTACTGGGTGTGTTACAAGTCCATACGCAGGAGTCACAACCTGACCCTCGACCAGATCAGCTTTGAATTTGCGTAAGAGAGTTGTTATGCATGACGTGGCTTCGACGTATGCAAATCTGAAACCTGGGCAAACTCTTTTCCCAGCAAATCCGAAGGCAGGAAATGCAAGCGTGGGTCTGTCTTTGGAGTGTTCAGGTGAGAATCGGTCTGGGTCAAATCTGTACAAGGAGAAAAAAATATGTGTTTGTTAAACACTGATGCCCCCAGACAAAAGCATAGTCTTAAATTAAAATATCAAGGGTAAGTAAGTATGGTTAGGTATGAAAGGTGTATATTACTGATTTAGAAGAATCCACGGAAGAGTTAGGGGGCGGGATAGCGCAGTGATTAGCGCGTTCGGCTAAGGATCAAGAGGTCCGGGGTTCGAATCCCGCCAGAGGCACAGCAACTTTGCCTGAATGAGAGAACTGTTCTACACTCAGTAAGGTTTTGGTGCAATGCTACACTGAATTTCAGAGTAGTACCACCCATAGTTCGCTAGTTCCAGCCGTTGCTCGCAGGTTTCATCGCAATGCATAGCGACATGGCGTTGCGGGCTTTCTTCCTGTCGTAATACCAGCAGCCGCGCTATATAAGTGAAATACTCTTAAAAGCGGCGTTAAACCACAAATCACCTCACCTCACCTGAAGAGGTAAGCCCACAAACTATTTCGGTCTTTCTGCGTTTTATCCTCTTCTAGTAAAATATATTTCAGGGCGTGATCTCTAACTCACACAGAATATCACATACTCTCATAAATTTGCTCTCAAATTATGTTAAAAGGCCTTTTTAAGTGCTTTATAACAATCAACACATCTGCAAATTTGATTGATATACGAATATAATAAGTTTTGTGAAATGTAAATTTTAATGCGACCGCCCATGCCTAAGCCCATCTAGCCTTTGAGGCCTGCTGAGGTACAGTTGATCTCATCAAAATGGATGCACATGTATTTAAGAAATAGAAGACGAGTTGGCGTGCTTTATCGTTGAATAAAACATAGCAGGGAGCATAAAACACGAAGGGCGAAGCCCTGAGTGTTTTATGCTCTCTGCTATGTTTTATTCTACTATAAAGAACAACATTTCTATATATGAGATGCCCTTAAATAGTTACTCGCTTTTCTATAAAAACCAAGGAGATATAATGTTGTTTGCATAAACTATAATTTTGAAAATAGTAATGCCCCCCGTCGTAGAACACATTCTAGCATTGGACAATCAAAGTGACGTAAAATATGACGTCATTTGCTTAGCGACGCTCTATCTGTCGTCTAAAATCACGAGCATGTTTTATTGTCTCATAAAGCACGCTGTCGCTTGTGTTTTATTGCCGTAGGTATTTTGTATTTAAGTATAAAAGACCTATCTTTAACCAATCAAAATATATGACCAAGATTAATTTTAAGATAATTTAAATAAACAAGGTCCAACAACCACAACAGAGGGTGTGGGTTAAAATCCCGCTTGTGATTTTTTGCGAAAAAGTAAAATCAAATTAAAGGCGTTAGGATAAGACCAGGGTTATCAGCGATTTAAAATTTGATAGTAAAAGAGGATTTTAAAAAATATTTTAAAAATTATTTCTCAAAGTCAAAGTTCTGTAAAATAACATCCTGACTTAAAGAAAAAACATTAAAACTTTTCAAAAATATTCATGTACTATCAAATTTTAAGCTAAATACGGCTGCGAGGGCTAAAATGGGTAAAACAGAAATACACAACTTGAGGGTCATGTATTTCTAGTGCTTTCAGCCTTGGGAGCTATGCCAATATACAAATAGCTTTAAACTTGGGGTTTTTGGGCCTTGTTTTTAGTGAGATCACTGTGGTCGATTAGGAAAGCTGTTGGTAAAGTCAGTGCTTGTGGTTGGTGCCTTACTCTGAGGGTGTGGCTTCAAAACCAAGAAAGCAAAAAACTAAAGTCACAATAAGACTCATTCGTTAATGGAAATAAAGAAATACCTGTTTGGAAAAGGCCAGATATCAGGATCTTGAAGACATACACCAAGTGCATGGATGACGGGAGTCTGACAATACAAAACATAACATCAAGTTCAATTTGTTATGTGATTTTTGAAAATGGACACTTGCTTTGCTATGTGACCATTATTCTGAAAATTTGTAAGAAAGTCATAAATGAGGTTGGAACTCAATTGACATTGATGTTGCTGTGGTATGTAGTCTCCAGTATAAAATATGTTCAACCCTTCGCAATGTTCTGCTCGTGGGGAAATATTTTTTATTATATGCTAAGCGATGTGAAAAACTGTTCTCACCACAACCATTGTGATGTCATTACTCCATGATGTAAAAGCTTTGTGATGTCATGTAGTTGACAGTGACAGGGCATTTCGCAAACTCTATATATATATCTCCTATGATATCGCTTGATCTCACACGAGCAATATCTCCTGTGGAACACAGTTTTGGGCAAATTTGTTTCCAAAGTGACAAGGGCAGTAATACTTTCATTTTAATTTAAAAAAAAAAAATAATAATGACCCGGTAGAAGTATATTTAATTTTTCGCCATCAAAATAAAGCATTTAAGTGGTAAAAGTACACAAAACGGAAGCACATTCAGTCCTCCAGACTCATGTACTTGGTGGAAAAATTAATTTTGGGCTTTAGCAAAAGTGATGCGGCAAATTTGTTATTTATTTTTTCAAATAACAATAAAAAGCTGTCAAATGCACAAATAAAAGTGATGCGCCGATGCCCAAGAAACATCTCATTTTTTTAATTTATCCTTACATTTTTGGGAATCTTGTGTCCACCTAGCTCAGAGTCAGAGTCCTTGTGGCGAGCGGCCCACGGAGCAACCACCGCACATCTCAGGGTCTCATCAATCACCTGCCGCAGGTATCTGGGAACAGTCAAAGATGGAGGGGATATATAATAATATATGATATAATCACAGATTAACCATCTAAAGACAAAGTAAAGATGGATGTAGCCAAGTGAATTTTATGCACATAAAAATAGAGCCACTGGCTCTGTAGATCATTAATCTTTATATATATATATATATATATATATATATATATATATATATATATATATATATATATATATATATATATATATTTTTATAAAATTTATATATATATATATATATATATATATATATATATATATATATATATATTAATCTTTGAATATCACGTAAGGATGAAAATATAATCTTTAATCGTCAGAGGTTTAAAAAATCTACATTTTATAATCCACATCAGATAGGGGACCATGACTCTTTTTCATCTACCAGATCACACTACTACCATTTGCAATACACGTCCCATATTAACTGTTGCACGTACTTGAGCTGGTTGATGTTGTGTTGGTTGAGATCCTCCTTCTCCCCGAGAACCTTCACAATCTCCTTGTACACCTTCTCCTGGATGTCGGAGTGGGACGCCAGGAAGTAGAACGCCCACGTCAACACTGTGGTAACATAATCTTATTCATAGAGTTTATTACAAAGCCCACGTCAACACTGTGGTAACATAATCGTATTCAAAGAGTTTATTAGAACACCCATGTCAACACTGTAGTCAGAAAAAATAGTAATAAAGGTCATTTGAAAGCTTGTGTTATCACTGTAATCACATAATACTAATAGTATTCATAGAGTTCATTAGAACGCCCATGTCAACACTGTGGTCAGAAAATAGTATATATAACGTTTATTAGAATGCCCACGTCAACACTGCACACACAAAATAGTACTCATAAAATTCAGAATGTTCACATCAACACTGAAAATACAAGACAAAAGTGAACAGAGCTCACATATCTCCACCGAATGTTTGTCAATCATGATAGCATTTGCATCCAATTAAACGATGAACTATATACTCTCAATAATAATAAAATAATAATATAAAATATAGTGTAAAACATACAAAAAATAAATTCTATGAACAAAAACCAACAAAAGTTCAAAATTTTTAAACAAAATAAACAATTCTTTTTTCAATTTGCCACTGCACCTTTTGGTGTAGAAGACGTTCCCAATTTGAAAGAATCGAATGATTAGTTTTTCTGTTGTCAGTTGGACAAATTTTCTCAGAAAATAACTAAGTTCAAAATACAGAAATTTGTAAAAAAAAGAAGGGCACTGCATCTCTTCTAATGTTGTAGAAGACGTGCACAAATTTTAATGTTTCTTATACGAAGTGTTGTTAATATACAATGCTCAAGCATGCTCAGACGGACGGACAGACGGACACTGGACGGACAGACTTGAGCTGTAAATACCCCCATAGTTGGGTAAAAACATGTATTTACATTATTTGTTTTATCTCTTCTGGCTTGATAATACTGAATTATCCTTCTGGAGTTTTTAATGATTAAATATGCTTGATAGACATTTCCCCATTGTTTGCCACAGAACAGATATAAGCGATGGAACAGATAAAACATACAGTTGCCGGTGGTGTGGAAGGCCCCGATGAGGTAGGTAAGTGTGTCCATCTCACAGACGGAGGAGTCCGAGTGGTAGTCCATGACACGGTCGATCAGGAGAAGCTCCTCCGATTTGTGTCCTTGTTTTTTCCGGTGGTCCAGGCTTTTCTTTATTATGTTGTACAGGTGGGTACGAGCTGATTACACCAGACAAAGATAAGCATACAGCTTGACAAGCACTTCAGTAAACAGTAAAAGAAAATGGTAATAAAACTTGGGCTTTCTCATTACCACCCCCCCCCCCCCCCCCCCTCCTCCTAAAAAAGCTGTATCAGCCCCTGATGCATGAAATACGTTTATTTACTTCAATTAATGTAATAAATAATTAAATACTATATTTTACCATATGCATCTACAAATAAAGTAGTGTCCAAAAGAAATGTTGCACAATTATTAACAGCGTCAAAAACAATATACTGTCAACGGACAAAGTCGGTTTTGAATATCTGTGATAAACTTATATTTTGTTAAGAAGTATTGACAATATCATTCATCATGGTGGGATATTTTAATTTGTATGTGTGTTCAAACATCGGGTGCTGAAATCACTATTTCAAAAGTTTCTTTTGACAAAATGCATGAATTATGGAAATAAAGTTTATAAAAGATACTGGTGACATAATTAATTAATGTAAATCTGAGACTTTAATCCGTTTCATTCTCCTATCTCGCCTTGAAAAGGAGTTTTCAAAACGATGATTTATTAAAAGACATAACAAAGTAAAGTTTCAAAAATGCATGATTTAGGTAAGTTGGCTCCTGTACACAACATATATGTTTTTGTCATATTTATTATTCGTGGATTAAACTATCTTGCATTTTTATGGACAAAGTTTCTTTTGGACACTAGCTAGTTTACAATAATTAATAATGTATTAACATTAAAGTGTATTTAAGATCAAGCCAAGCCGGTATGTGTCATTTCTAGGTTCTGGGAGAGAAAGTGCCTGTTACACTACATCAAACTATTGGTAGATGAAATAATTGTCATCGTAAAGTTCTTATTTCTATAACAAACAGTTAATATATACATTCAAATCCAATCACAAATAATATATTACAAATGAAGACAATACTCACATTCATTTAAAGTTTTAGCGCGAGGACTCTTCTCATCTGGTAACACCGGGTCTACCAGTCGGTGCTCCATCTCCGACCATATCTACTGGTCAAACGTTATTCAAGACATACATTCAGTTTAAAGGCGCTGTAGCATGATTTTCTTACTGAAATAAATTCTCTCACAAAATTATAAATAAGAGTTTACAATGGCTACATTAAACCTCTGAATCAATAACAAGAGTTCTAAAACGAATGTACATGGTTCGGTTAAGCAATGCAAGTCCATTTTCCTTCGAGCGGCCATTTTAATGTGTTCACAATATGTATGTGGTCTGGTGTAGTGTTGAGCAAGTGTTTAAAATAATTACCAACCTCGACCTCGGGTTCAAGTTAGATGAACCCTCACACACATGAAACTTGAACACCTCGCCAAGAGGCTTCATCTAACTTGAACCCGAGGTCGAGGTCGGTAACTATTACATATCATTCAGCTTTGGGGATGTAGCAGTTCTGGAAGAGAAGTTGAAACTGTGAAAAGTTTTATGGACCCAGGACAACGACCGCCAGACGACGGCCCATGCCACAAGCCTTTCAACCCCGATGAGCCAAAAAGCTATGAGTGGTCCGCTAATGACTGGGTTTTGTCTGCACAAAACTGGTACAGAACACATGCCTACCAGGTATACCAGTTGTCCTCAGACCTCAATGAGACAAGGGCTCCGTTCCATAACCGTGAGCGCTTATCATCGCTCATTGATTGCTCAATGTAGAGCTCAATGTAGCGCTCAAATTGTAGCACATTCTCTCTTGAACGACACGGTGATATTCCTCGAAGCTTGGTCACCCTGCTACGTAGCGCTACATTGAGCAATCGCGTTCAAGAGAGGTTTTGTAAATATTCAAGTTCCTCACCAAGTGCTTACAAAAGTGACGTCAAAATGGAAATTCAAAGTCGAGTATCCGGTTTGTCCCAGGATTTCATGTTATAATATTCTTACATTAAACTCGGCCCCTTGATTCAATGCATTCGCTTGTGAACAACTTATATTTTTGGTTTCAGGTCAATTCTCACTATAGGCTGATACATAAGAAATGATAAAATTTATGAAATCGCTACTTTGAAACCTCTCTTGAACATGGCCCATGTGTAGAGGGATCTATCGAGCCAGTTATCTCGTTAGATGCACTATTCTGCAAATGTCCTTCCTCACGACAGGATCGATTTTAATTAACCTGTAGATTATTGTAACCGTCTCCAACATCAGCCAGCTCTAAATTGATAACTTGTTAGAAACAAGCAGCCTTAATGTCGCTCCACAATGTGGCAGTATGATTTGTATGTTCAAGCCTCAGTAAAATGACCGATTGGGTAGAGTTTGCTGTGACTGGGGTGGAGAGGATAGGAAGAAATAGGAAGAAGCGCATGCAATTGTTGTATAATGACCAATAACCTGTTCTGTAATATAATTCTGCTTTAATTTTCCCCGACACTTATTCTTAACTGATAAATATTCAAACTAGCAGAACAACACAAGAAAAATTAAGTTTGTGTTATGTGTTAGCCTACAACTACTCTGGCCACGACCTATATCTTCATAACTGATTAATATTTTTTTTTAAAGTTTTTGATATAAGTAATACTTACTTACCAAGTCATAATGAGTTTTTAGTTCCAACACCTGCTCGTCGTTTTCAAAGTAATCACCCAACAGAGTAATGAGTGATGTTTTGATGGCAAAAGCAAACATGTACTGTCCTAGTGGAATGTGTTCTTCTTTCACCAGTGACGACCATTTCGTTACCATTCCATTTGCAATCTGTAGGAAATACAGCAAATATTAAACCTAAAATTCTACATTGCTCTTGTACATGAAATGGTAACTATAGAATTGTATTCCAAAAAATAGCCAAACATCAGGAATAGAAATAATAATTTAGATACCAGACTTATTCTTATCAATATTTGTCATATTGCAATGATGAATATTTCTTATCTGAGAAAACCCTAATCGAACCGTATATGAAGGTAAAAATCGCTCTGTAACCCACCAAGACTTGTATGCTTTTCTCAATTATCAAACTTTAGTCTCAATGTAAGAAAGATGTTATACTAAAATAATTGAGCTCCCTATACCAACTAGTTTTTGTAGAAGAAGTCGTTTAAATATTTTCGTATGCACACTGTATGCCACAGCTCATATTTGAGGTGGGGTCAGGACCAAATGTACAAACTTTGATCCCAAAGGTGCATGGTATATTCCAACAAAAATTCAACTTTGAGGGTGCACCAGTTCTCGACAGTTTACGATGACGGACGACAGACAACAGACAACAGAACGACAGCCCATGACATAAGTCTGTCTGGCCTTTGAGGCCTGATGAGCTAAACATTTAAGTTATTCTTACTTTTTGTATCTTGGGATAATACATTTGGAGATCATTGTGAGAAAAACTTTTATCGAAGGCAGCTCTTCGACCTCTGCCCTCTGATCCGTTCATGTACTGGATAGAGTTCTCCCCGATAACCGGCTCAAACAGTCGGAAGAGCTCAACTGAAATTGAAAGAGAGGAATAGTTTTATGACGAGGAGTTTGGTATCATCTAGTTGTAGATTATGTACAAATTATCTTAGGAGAGATGAGGTAGAGCTGAAGAGGCACTGTACCTTTTTCTTTTAACAAATTCCCTTTTCAAATACCTCGAAGGCATTTAGAAGTTGGTAAAGTAATGAGAGACACATCTTATAAATGATCACTTGCCCTTGGTTTAGGTACATCCATCTGAAGAAGGGGCAAAAAGCAACCCAGAAACATCACATTAAACAAATAGAGAATTTGTCATCCATAATATTTGTCTCTCATCAATTACCTGTTACCTGAGGTATAACTATAACTATCAAAATTTAATTAAATTGGTTGTATTTCCTTTCAAATCTTGTGAAAATGCCTTCTTAATGTGGTTTAAGGATTAAAAACATCTGAAAACTGGAAGGTGTTTTTACTCGTAAAAACAGATGTCTCCCCCTTCCCCCAAATCAATTTCAGTTATTATCCTTATAAGACAAAGTTTTAAAAGTTCAAACACCCAAAAGGCACATCTACATGATATCGGGAGGTAGTGTACCAAATTTGGTTAGGATAGGTCACACAGTTTGTGAGATCTGCTCCGGAAACAAACCCTACCCTTCAAAAGGACAAAGTCCAAATTGTTGCCATGGAAACTGATTCAAAATAAAAGTTTTAAAAGTTCAAACACCTAAAGGCAGATCTTCATGATATGGGGAGGCAACATACCAAATTTGATGAGGATTTGTGATGTAGTTTTATAGATCTGCTCTGGAAACAAACCCTATCCTTCAAATAGACTAAGTCCAAATTGTTATTATGGAAACAAAAAAAAATTAAAATTAAAAAATCTAAAAAAAAACAAAACAAAAGGCAGGTCTACATGATGTGGCGAGGCTGTATACCATATTTTGTGAAGATTGATAAAGTAGTTTTAGAGGTATGCTCCGGAAACAATGGAAACGCCGACGCTGAAGCCGACGGGAATTCAGCCAAAAAAACTGTCTCCCGACCCTTCAGGGGGAGACATAATATGCCTGCTGGAATAATATGAACAAACTTGAAATCCGCCATATCTCAGCATACCCTGGAAAACAAGGATCACATCATCGATTGGGAAGCTACCAAAGTCCTGTCAACCAACAACAACCACTGGCAAAACAAAAGTACCCAAGGTCAAGGTCAATGGCGAGTGCAGACAGCTGATCCGAGCTCTGACTAAAGGGATGCGTATATCCATCCAAATCACCAACAAATGAGCCAGTCCTAAGGTATATTGCCCTTACATATACTAGATGAACGTTTAAACTATATACCTTCGTATATATACACAATATAAGGGCTCAAAAATAACTTTTCAATCGTGGTGTGCGAAAACTGGGGACCATGTCGCAACAAAAAGGAAAAGATCGGAACCGGCGGGTGGGACGAGGTCCAGTGCTAATCAACCCAACCTCGAGGACATTAGACAATTAATCCTTGAATCCAAATAATCTGTCCTTAAGAAAATCGAGGTAAACACTACCCTTCAACTGTCTATAAACAAAATAGAGACCGAGGTCACTTCGATCAAAACTCGTGTTGACGCGTTCGAAGCAGTCACCGAGATGCAAAACACCGATATTGATAATCTTTCAGACAAAATGTCCGTTTTCCGAGCAGATGTTGACTATAAATGTGGGATGCTTCGACGAGAGGCAATCCTGAAAGATCTACATGATCGTAACCAAAACTTGCTGTTTAATGGAATAAATGAAACAAAACAGGAGAATACAGAATCAATGCTGCGTGAACATTTGGTGTCAAAATTAAAGCTCGCAGAGTCAGTTTTAAACGAAATTCAGTTCAGAACAGTGCATCGCATCCCCAAAGTGCCAATCCCAGACCCCCTACCATTTTTGCTTCCTTCCTCAATATGAATGACAGAAATACTGTCTTCTGTGCGAAGTCAAAGCTGTACGGGACTGGATGTAACATCCAAACTGATCTCCCCACATCCATGAAGAAGATCAGGCCCCATCAATAAAGCTGCATATAATCTGAGAAAGCAATATGACATATGCACTAGAATAAGAGTTAAGGGAATTGACCCGGTGTTAGAGGTTAAAAAGCCAAGTGAACCTAACACTGCATGGAGACGCCAGCATGTTGAAATCCCAGATTACCTTAGCCAGTACTGAATTGAAGTATCACTCAAGGTGTTGATGTATATATTTAAATCAGTAAGAGCTAGTTAGTTCAACCGCCTTAAATCTCATCTTTAATTCATCTATAACAAATTATTATACCTATAACTTTTACAAATGATTTTAGCTGGTACAGAATAAGGCAACACAATTGTTCATCACATGTCTTCCAGTGCCTGCAAGAATGGTTTGTTTTACATGTGTACTGCAAATGAACCTAAGAAACAAACATTGAATTAAACATGTGTATGTGTGCATATGTATCAAAGTGTGTGTGTGGGTGTATGTATGTATATATATTTATGGATATGCATGTGTGTATGGATATATTGGTGGGAGTATTTGTGTATATGAATGTATGTACAAGACACATAACTATATTAAATATTGACATTGATATTATACTTTATGCCCTCGTTAACTTTGTATGGGGGGGGGGGGGGGGGGGGGGGGGGGGGGGGGGGGAGGTCCTGCCCTCGTTAACTTTGTAGGGGGGGGGGGGGGGGGGGTGTTTTAGTGCCGCCAAGGTGTAATATTTGGGCGTCAGATAGCCTTTTAGCATTGAATGTTACTATAGTATGCCCAGTGATTTGAAATCAGGTCGTATTTTGGGTGTTTGACAATGCCGTTTTAGTCCTTAAAGCCGTAAATAGGTAACTTGTAACTATCATGATAATTTCGAAGGTGTAAGTGTGTGGGTTATAAGCTGCAAACATATTAATCCAGTAAGTAAAATTTTAAATTATATTTGTATGTATTGTTTTTCTCAAATGCACATAACAAGATATAATACATATGTAGATAGATGTGCCCCATGTATCACATGTCCATTGTAATTTCAAGTTTGATTGGTTATGTAAATGTAAATTTAAATCACAAATGTGACTTTTGTAAAAATAACATACACACCTGTCTCCCCTTTTGTGACAACATTGGACAATGAATATGAAAGCATTAACGCCGTATCATATATTATAATGTATAACTTAGAGAATAACCAACGAGGTACGAGTGATTACGGGAAATATCCATGAGTCTAAATAATGTTCAGCCACGAGCTTAAGCGAGTGGCTCTGAACATTATTTAGACGAGTGGATATTTCCCGTAATCACTCGTACCGAGTTGGTTATTCTATATATTACCCATTATGCAATTAAATTGACCAAATTACGCTTGCTTATTACATTTTCATGTCGGGCGGCCGCTGTGAAGGACCCGTCGCCACAGTAACATTGTGACGTCATAAGATAATTCGTCGCGTCAGACCATTGTTTTATGACGTCATAGTCATTCTTTCTCCGGGTAACCGACCAATCAACGTTGAGAATCACTTGAAAGCACATGTGCAAATATCAAAAAAATAATCACCTGTGTCTTCTCACCCGTATGGGTAATATATTACTTTTATCTATGAACACTACCTTTCCAACTTCCAAGTAAATGTCAGTGGGTTATTTCACCAATATGGCAATACTATGTTTAATGTTTCTTTTGCAGATGAATATATAGTTATACAAATATAGTATGTGTGAACACATACAAAAAGCATGAATTTAATATGAACATTGTTATACGCTTTATAGTTTCATTTCCAAAATTAACATTGTAATTGTGTATTGTATACACGTGTATGTGTATGTGTATGCATTTGTATGTGTGTATATGCATATGCGTAAGGATATGTGTTTATGTGCATATACATATGTATGTGTGTATATGTATATATATGTGTATGTATATGGGTGTATATCTAAGTATATATGAATGTATATATATGTATGTCATATGTATGTGTGTATGTATGTTTATGCATGTATGTGTGTATGTATATATATATATTAAAATAATTATGATACCTGTATTGATTTGTAAGTAATTGTCAACAAAGGAATATCATCATAATACCTTATAATAACTGACCTTATAACTATACCAAACTGACCTTTCAAAAATTGATATTCCGAAACCGCTCCTTTCGGCAATGACAGATTAATACAACGAAATCTATCTCGAATACACTGCAAGCTTTCCACGCATAACACGCACACCTTAAAACACACGCCTGCAAGCACGGGCCTTCAGCTGTTACAAACGGCTCATTGTACAAAAATCAATAAGAAACGCATCCCCACAGTCTCTCTGCAATGGCCAATGTTTTTCCCTTCCCTTTTGTATATATCCTTCCTTCTATGTATCTTTCTTTTATTCTGTTACTGTTTTTCCTTTCTACTTACAATGTACATACCTTTTTTTTCATTTACTTGTCTGAAAAATACACATTTAATGTAGAATCTAAACATGAACGGTAATTTGAAAAGTATCACTTCAAATTGCCAAGGACTCAATAACAAGAAAAAACGCGTAGATGTATTTTCAAATCTTAAACGAAAGAAACCCGACATCTATTGTTTACAAGACACTCATTTCACATCAAATCTTGCAAAAGATATCCAAATTGAATGGGGTTCGTCAAAATATTACTTTAGTTGTTTTAAAAGCAACGCCCGGGGCGTAGCTATTATCTTTAACGAGGAAATAGATTTTAAAATGGTAGATAAAAATCAAGATGAAACCAGTGGAAACTACCTTGCTCTTAAAATTGAAATTTGTGAGAAAACCCTTACCTTGATTACTTTGTATGTACCAAATACAGATAGCCCTTCTTTTTATGAAAATTTATTCAAAATCGTTACAGAATTCGACTTTGATCACTTTTCTATTTGTGGAGACTGGAACCTTGTTCAAAACCCATACATAGACTATTTTAATTACAAAAACATAAATAACCCAAAAGCAAGAGAGGTTATACTAGCATTTATCGAAGAATACAATAGTATTGATCCGTGGCGTTATTTAAATCCGGACAGAAAGCGATATACTTGGAGACAAACAAAACCTATAAAACAGTCTAGATTAGATCGTTTCCTATTGTCTGAAGACCTAGAACCATCCATTGAAAATGCAGATATTGAAATTGCTTACAAATCAGACCACTCAGTAACCTGGGTCAATTTGAAACTTAAGGATGTTGAAAGAGGAAAAGGTTTTTGGAAATTAAACAACTCACTACTGTATGATAAAATCTATGTTGAAGAAGTTAAGAACACAATAAATAACAAAAAAAAAAACAATACCAAATAGGATCAGATGATAAAGGAAACGTGTTGTTGGAAATTAATGATCAACTGTTTTTCGAAACCTTACTAGTCATGATAAGAGGGTTGACAATTAAATATTCGTCGGAACGCAAACGAGAGCGGGAAAAAAAACGAAAAGGAACTTTGCAAAACACGCGAGGATTTAAACAGAAACCTCGACGAGGCCAACAGCACTGTTGAAAAGCAGTTAATATTAAATGAAATAAAAACGCTAATCTTAAATTAGAAAAGATAAATAGTGTAAAAGCTGAAGGTGTGATAATAAGATCCAAATGTGAATGGAAAGAAAAAGGGGAAAAACCTACGAAGTAGTTTTTATCACTAGAGAAACTCAATTATGTCAATAAAGCTATATCAAAACTTCAAACAGAAGATAATAAAATCATAACTAACACAAAAGAAATAGTCAACGATACCAAATATTATTATAAAAACATCTATACAAAACAAACATGGTCGTCGGTCAATTTAGATGAGCTCTTTCAAAACTGTAAGGTCCCAAAACTCAATGACTTAGACAGAGATACACTCGAAGGGGAACTAAAGTATGACGAAGTTCTAGAATCGCTCAAAAATATGAAAAATGAAAAAAGTCCCGGCCCCTCAGGCTTTACTGTAGAATTTTTCAATTTGTTTTGGTTGGATTTGAATGCCTACTTGATTCAAACATTAAACTTCGCTTATAAATCAGGAGAGTTATCCATTAGCCAGAAACAGGGTCAAATAACATGTATACCCAAAAGGAATAAACCGAAACAGTTTTTAAAACATTGGAGACCGATATCCCTACTAAATGTATCTTATAAAATAGCATCAGCAACAATTGCCAATAGAATAAAGAAAGTACTTTCGAAAATAATAAACGAAGACCAACGAGGTTTTATGGCAAATAGATATATCGGAGAATGCACGAGACAGATTTATGACATCATGGAATATGCAGAGTGTTTGGAAATACCGGGTTTACTCCTGCTCATAGATTTTGAAAAAGCGTTTGATTCAGTAGACTGGAGATTTATACGAAAGCTTCTTGATTTTTTCAATTTTTGGCCCTGCTATTAAAAACTGGATGGGTACATTTTATAAAACATATCAACTCTAGTTCTTGTACATTTTTTCTCATCGGATTTCTTCGAAATTACCAGCGAGTGTAGACAAGGAGATCCACTTTCGCCATATATACTTATTTTATGTGCTGAAATTCTAAGCATCATGATCCGTAATAATAAAAAGATAAAAGGAATTAAAATAGGTGACAGTGAGTACCTCGTAACTCAATTCGCAGACGATACTTCTTTGACACTGGACGGATCCGAAACGTGTCCACAAGCGACACTACAAACATTAACTCAATACGCCTCTTTCTCGGTACTACAAATAAATGCAAGTAAAACTCAAGTTATCTGGATAGGTTCCTTAAAGAATTCGAAAAAGACACTGTGCACAGAATACAAATTAGACTGGTCTAAACAGAATTTACAATCCTTGGCATAATATTCACACATCACTTGTCAGAAATGGTAGAGAGAAATTATAAAGATAAACTAAAACAAATAAAGATCGTCATGAACCAATGGCTGGGAAGAGATATTACTCCACTTGGTAGGACGACCGTTTTAAAAAGCCTTATCCTGCCTAAATTAAACCAGATATTTACAATACTTCCACATCCTAGTGAAAACATAATGAAGGACATTGAAAGACTTTGTTTTGCCTTTATTTGGAAAGGGAAACCAGATACAATTAAACGTAAAATAATAACTAGTAATTATAATGAAGGTGGTTTTAGAGCACCCGATATAAGAAATACAATTTTTTTCTCAGAAAATAAGTGGAGTGAAACGACTCTTCAATTCGGACAACTGTTCTAAATTGAAGAAACTGTTCCATAAAAACATATCCCCAGCACACAGTAACTTGTATCAATACAGCGCAGAAGAAGTGATGAAGCATGTTTGTAATCCAAGAACAAACGATTTTTGGAAAGACGTTTTAAAAGCATGGGGAAGTTTCATTACCAAAAAGGGGAAAATTGTAAAGACGCAAGCTGATGTCCGGTCTCAGCCGATATGGAATAATGATAATATCAGAATTAACAATAAGGTGATTCATTATAAGCAAATGTCAAAATCAGGTATCTATCTGATAAATGATATAATCGATTGTGACGGTTCACTTTTATAACTACACAGAATTAGTTAACAGGTACAAATGTTAGACAATTTTTCTTGAACATGCTGGTATCATTAATGTAATAACATCATATTTAGTAAAGTCAAACATTAAGATAGAGAAAAAACTAGATATGCCACTAATACTTAATTTTATTGAAACTATTACTACCAAGAAAAAAGGTTGTCGAATATTTTATGATATATTACAAGAATCAGAAATCACGGGGGTTAGGTACAAATACAGAATGAAATGGGAACGAGATTTGGAATGTCCAATCAACGAAACTGAATGGAAAAATGTAAACCAATTGTCTTTTATGTCCAATCTAAGTTAAACAACAAAATGGTTTCAATATTCAATTCTACATAGAATACTCCCGACAAATGATCTCCTGGATAATATGAAAATCAAAGATGACAATAAATGTAGCTTCTGTGAGGACGAAATAGAGACCATAAGTAATCTTTTCTTCGATTGCCCTACTGTCAAAAATATTTGGAATAAAGTTAAGGAATGGATAGAGACAAAACATACAAGCAAATATAAACCTCTCAAAAAGGAACATTTGCCTTGGATATCCTGAATATACAAATAAAGTATTGAATATGATCATCACAACTGTTAAGTACACATTATTCAAAACAAAGCAAAATGGACTGGAACCAAACATAACCTACATCAAGAATACTCAACTTGCAACTATGCTAATTCATGACATTCTGGTCAACGTGTCATTTGCTATTTAAAGATTAATGTTTAACAAATTCATGTTGATATTCCTTTGTTTCACTTAAACTGAAAACTAGACAACTTAGAACTAATGATGATGAGTAAATTGTTATACTCATCTATGTTACCAGCTTCTGCCAAAGTGTTTGTATCATTTGCAAACTAATTTGTATATGTAATGTGTATGTACATGTACCACAAAAAGAAATAAATAAAATTAAAAAAACAAAAACAACAACCACTGGCGCCAAAGAAAACTCCAAGAAGCGATTGACATTTGAAGGGAACAACCTGCATAAACCGTGATCAAGGCATCTTCCTACCATGTGCTTGGGATTCACTTATCTAGAACTTCTATCTCCTGTCGGAAATATCCGAGGAGCACCAGACCAAATCAAAGTATCCCTACCATCCACCCACTCCTGTCGGAGCAAATTATCCGAGGAGTCCCCACCAATCAACACCTATCAGCTCCAATCACCATGCAACAACTTCAAAGCCAACTACATCAACAATTGGCCTCTCTTCCCATCAACTGTAATTATTGTTTGTTTTACAATTTCAATAAAGCCAATTGGCCTCCCTCGTTTCATCCTGTGTGTTTTTTTACATCTTCAATAAAGCCTACAGTCCACTGTTTATCCACCACCCAAGTAGTTACCCCCCCTCATGTTTGTATTGCAAATCCTCGTATACCATTCTCATGCATGTTAATCTCCCTGATTGAGTTTCCTCACCAATGTTTTGTTTGCTATATAAATGTATCATATTTTGTTATTTCCTTACATTCCACCTGATGAAGGAGTGAGTATGTACTGTAACGTCGTGTATTTTCACATTAAAGAAGTTGTTATCCAGAAAATATGTTTGTTGTTATTAAGACCAGTAGTACTACATTGGACATTTTATCATAGTCAGTAAAGGGGTCCACCACTTTAAATTGCCCGGCTGCCACATCCTGATGTTTTGGGAGTAGGATAATGACATTAACAAATCTTAGTCCTATGCAAAGATCATATTCCCAAAATTTGAGCTTTCTAGCATTACTGGTACTTGGGGAGAAGTCATTTTGGTGTAAACCTCCCTGTCATGCCCATGTTTGAAGGTGGATCAAGACCAAATGAACAAAGTTGAGTTTCCATTGTACAAATATGTTATTTTAAAAATTTCAGCTGGCTTTTTAGAAAAAGGCGTTTCAGGCCTGTTGGGCTAAAATTGGCAGGTAAGAATATGAAGTGATTTTTAAAAAAAAGTCTGCATCTCACCTAGCAGTGAAGAAGATTTGTGCACAGTTTGAAAAGAATCGGAGGAATAGTGTTTCTACAAATTGATCAGACCTTTAGGCTTGTAGGTACGTACGTGGCCTGTCAGAGACATTCCGATGCTGCTTGAAGAGGTCGGGAGAGGAGATGCTGATGACGAGTTTGGGTCCCATCCAGAAGGAGGCGATGGAACCGAACTGTTTGTGGAGATCTATCAAGAACTCGTGCAGACTTCCTGCTCGGCTGATGTCAGACAGGTTGCCATCTCTGTAACCAATGTGTATATTGATGTGCAATGTATTAAGGTAGGTTCAAAGTGAAATTTTACAATGCTTTCAAGAGTATTTTACTCATATCTCTTCTTTCTAGGTTACCCTACTAAGGACCCTACTTCCACCCCCACCCCTCCCCTACACACACACATCTCTATTATGTAATGCCCACACTTGCCACCGGTCAACACAGGTCATACTAAGGTCATAACTAAGGTTTCAGTAATGCTGGCTTTGCAGAGACGGTTTATCAAGAGACATACATGTATACTGCAATCAAAAAGCATAGTTAACGTACATTTTGCTTAATTTCTGGTGCAACATTCATAAAATTGGATGCATTTGAAAGGACACACCACCTATATGATTACCTTCAACATTTAATCATAGCCCTTAAGAGAGGGAACCACCTTTTTTGCAACCACTGTCAAGCTCTTATTTTTGAGAGTAGGATAACAAAATCTTAGTCTCCATCCATCAAAGATATTCAACAAATTTGAGCTTTCTAGCATTACTGGTTCTTGATGAGAACTTGGTTCAAGATAATCGTCAATGATGCCTACTTAGCCAATATTTGAGAGAGGGAGGGTTGGGGTGGGGTGAGGGATGAGGAGTGGCAGGGGGTTGAGGACCAAATGAACAAACTTTGTCTCAGTCTGATTTAAATTGACCCGTTCCAAGGAATAAATCTGCACTATATTGCATCTACTGGGATACAAACTGGTTCTATAGACACCCTATACAATTTTAGATAAAATTTTATGGTCAGGGTCAGAAACTTTTTTTTGGTATAAAGTTAAACGTCAGACTTACTCCTTTGTTGTTGGAGAAAGGCCTGGAACTGATGTCTCTTTTCTTGAACTCTGAAGCAAATGAATATTGATTATATTGTGTAACTAAATGACGAGGGTCTTTTGTTCAAGACAAATGTAAAACAATTGTGATGGATCCATTTTAGTCATCTACATCATATGCTGCATGTTCTTTTAATACATGTGGTCAGTTTGACTCTATCCTTCACGAGTTCTATGATTTTTATTATTATATTTATGTACTTATTCTGTAATTGTCCATCTATTTGATTCTCTGAGGAAATTAAAACAAAATACAAATTCTGCAACACCATTGCTTTAAAATCATATTAAAATGTCTTATACAAGTGTTTATGGGAGAAATAACACATCTGCAAATAATTGCCCATCAGTATTTGTATGATTTATATGTAAAGACTTTCATGTGAAATAATAGGTTCAAAACAAATGCAGTGAATCATCACCAAACATTCAATGCTGCTCAGTTGACGAGGTAGAATGAAAACTTTTAAGGAGTGATCTACTCTCATAAATTTGCTTTTAATCATGTTAAAAGTACTTTATAGGAGAGAAAAACACATCTGTAAATAATTGACTGATATAAGGAAAAAAATATTTTTTTTCATTTCGCCCCTCCTTCCCCATCTAACACTTATTCTTCAACACACCAGTGAGAACAACTGTCTCTCCTGGTACAGTGCACTGGTCACAGGCTACTGCACCCAGGTTAGATCACACAGTAGGTGAGGTGAGGTGAGGTGATTTGGGGTATTCAGGATTTTTTCGAGAGTATTTCACTTATATCACGGCTGCTAGTATTATGGCAGGGAGAAAGCCTGCAACGCCATGTGGCTATGTACTGCGGGGAAACCTGCGAGCATCAGCTGGAACTTTTGAACCAGGGGTGGTACTACTCTGAAATTCAATGTAGCATTGCACCCAAAGCTTACTGCATGTAGAACAGTTCTCTACTGCAGACAAAGTTGCTGTGCCCTTGGCGGGATTGGAACCCCAGACCTCTTGATCCGAAGCCGAATGCGCTAACCACTGCGCTATCCCACCCCAGATCACACAGAACATTACATAAACATGCAGCTCTGATTACACGGTTACACAGCTGTATTTAAAACAACTTGCATCTTACCGGATAAACATAGAAAACACCTAATATGAGACACACGATGAATGCCCCAGCTAATATAAAAAAAATCCAACATGCTTATTTTTCACCGAATAACATTTAACAACTGTCTCTGTGCATTGGTCACAGGCTACTGCACCCAGGTTAGGTCAACTTAAGTCTGTAATTGATGAAAATAATGTAGACCAAATCATAACTCAACCATTATGGTTTAACCATTTGTTTAAATCATCATACATTATTAAAAACTGGTTTAACTCTGGAGTTCATAGTATCAAAGATATATGTGACTAAAATGGCTTCCTAAGTTTTGAAAATTTCAAAAAAAAATACAAAAAAAACCAAAAAACTTAAGACTGTACAATATCATTGCAATACCAATATATTGCAATACAGAGTTGTGCAATACACGTATTGCAATACGATTTTCATACCATGAAATATTAAGTCAAATTTATTCATTTATCTTGTAAAAGGCACATTTAATGGCTTAACTTGTATTAAGAAAAGGTTACACAGCTGTATTTAAAACAACTTGCATCTTACCGGATAAACATAGAAAACACCTAATATGAGACAGACGATGAATGCCCCAGCAAATATGAGAAAATCCAACATGCTTCTTTTCACCGATTACCATTTATAAGATGTGGTGATCTGGAACCGAACAACACCTTAAAATTTGAATCACTACACTTTATGCAAAATAAAAAAAATAGTTTCCTTTTATGTCTATCCGTAATTGGCTTAATATCTTCTTTTCATGTTTAAATTAAAATTTTAATTGAGTTATATTTAACAGTGGATAACTTTGGTGAATTATTTAATTCACTTAAACAAAAAAAAGCAAAAAAACAAATGTAGAGCGTAGTAATTTCTAAACTTCTGAGGCACGGGTCATTGGAAAATTTGAGACACAAACGTATTTTATTTACTTTATTAAAATATGATACTGTTCTCTTTTTTAAAAAATGCAAACTCTCAAAAACAGTGGAGTAAATTGAGAAATTATCACATTGTAATTTATTTCTTTCCAAGGTGAACATGTCAGAATATTTATCACCATATCTTTTTAACATCAACTTCATTTGGCCCTCATCCCCTTGCAGACATACTCCTCAGCTAATGGGAATATAGACCACCTCCTAAAAAGCTATTTTCTACTTCTTCAGAACTAAAGCCTAAAAACTTAATTCTTGTGTACAGACATCTTTACTTAAATATGATGAGCTACAGAGCCAACGGCTCTATTTTTACCTTGGGTTTAAGTGATAAATTCCCTCAGATCATAAATCATGCAAAAGCTGATGAGCTACAGAGCCAATAGCTCTATTTTTCTATTTCATCTTTCCGTTGTCATAGGCTCATTTGGCCTCTAGTGAGCGTCAGAAAGTATGCATGTACACACATCTCGATTTTCGTTTGAAAGACAAGATGTTTCTGCTCTAATTGTGTTTAGCATGTTTCTCCTTCACCCAAAGCAAAGCATTGTCGTCACTCACAGGGTGCGTGATCTCTTACAAATGTTCACTGCACAGGCATTCAAAGTCAGTGGACCAGAAGAACCTTTCAACCACATTTTATCAAGTTTCATTGTATCAAGTTCGCAATTGTTAGCTTATCAGGCTTGAAAAGCCTGTGCTTATGCCACTATGAAACAATTGAGCTGCAGAGCCCATGGCTCTATTTTACTTCTTTAAATGAATGAAAAGCACTATCATGTTGAAATGTTGTGTAGACATACCTTTCCCAGCAGTCTTATTCTGATTGAAGCATTGTTAAACAATAACTCACTTCAAACGAAGATAATAAATCTTGCAATTCCTGATGAGGTACAGAGCCAATGACTATTTTGGTGGTGGCACTTGGTCCTATACAAAGCTCAGTGAACCGTTATCAGTAAAGTTCAGCAAAAATAGAGCCGTGGGCTCTGTAGCTCATCAGAAATTACACGATTTAATATCTCAGATTGACAACTTAATGAATCATTTAACAACTGTTAGAAATAGAAGAAGAGATTTATTTTATGTAATTATAACTGCTTCAAAAGATACTACGCAAGATTTCAGAATTCTAGTTTTTTTTGTTCGGTTCGGACTCTCTGTAAGAGTGAATATATATTAAAAAGTAAGACAGATAGACAAAATCCGAAATATCCATTCGATAGAACACAAGGTAATGAACATCTCAGCCAAGTTTGGGCCGGAAATATGCAGTTTGAAGAAAGTTATTAGTCTCGCTGACAATGAATATTCTTTGTGTTCGTCTTTGACTTAGAATAATTTCCGCGATTTTTGGCCAGATTGACTATGCGACTCTCTGTAAGAGTGAATATAGATTAAAAAGTATGACAGATAAACGAAATCCGAAATAACCATTCGATAGAAAACAAGGTAATGAACATCTCAGCCAAGTTTGCTCCAGAAATATGCAGTTTGAAGAAAGTTATTAGCCTCGCTGTCAAGAAATGTAGTTTGTGCTCGTCTTTGACTTAGAATAATTTCCGCGATTTTAGGCCAAATTGGCTATGCGACTCTCTGTAAGAGTGAATATAGATAAACAAGTAAGATAAATAGAGGAAATCCGAAATAACCATTCGATAGAACACAAGGTAATGAACATCTCAGCCAAGTTTGGCCTGGAAATATGCAGTTTGAAGAAAGTTATTAGCCTCGCTGTCAAGGAATGTAGTTTGTGCTCGTCTTTGACTTAGAATAATTTCCGCGATTTTTGGCCAAATTGGCTTTGTGACTCTCTGTGAGAGTGAAAATAGATTAAAAAGTAAGACAGATAGAGGAAATCCGAAATATCCATTCGATAGAACACGAGGTAATAAACATCTCAGCCAAGTTTGGTCCGAAAATATGCAGTTTGAAGAAAGTTATTAGCCTCGCTGTCAAGAAATGTAGTTTGTGCTCGTCTTTGACTTAGAATAATTTTCGCGATTTTGGCCAAATTGGCTATGCGACTCTCTGTAAGAGTGAATATAGATTAAAAAGTAAGACAGATAGAGGAAATCCGAAATATTCATTCGATAGAACACAAGGTAATGAACATCTCAGCCATGTTTGGTCCAGAAATATGCAGTTTGAAGAAAGTTATTAGCCTAGCTGTCAAGAAATGTAGTTTGTGCTCGTCTTTGACTTAGAATAATTTCCGTGATTTTTGGCCAAATTGGCTATGCGACTCTCTGTAAGAGTGAATAAAGATTGAAAAGTATGACAGATAGACGAAATCCGAAATAACCATTCGATATAACACAAGGTACTGAACATCTCAGCTAAGTTTGGTCCGGAAATATGCAGTTTGAAGAAAGTTATTAGCCTCGCTGTCAAGAAATGTAGTTTGTGCTCGTCTTTGACTTAGAATAATTTCCGCGATTTTTGGCCAAATTGGCTATGCGACTCTCTGTAAGAGTGAATATAGATTAAAAAGTAAGACAGATAGAGGAAATCCGAAATATTCATTCGATATAACACAAGGTACTGAACATCTCAGCTAAGTTTGGTCCGGAAATATGCAGTTTGAAGAAAGTTATTAGCCTCGCTGTCAAGGAATGTAGTTTGTGCTCGTCTTTGACTTAGAATAATTTCCGCGATTTTTGGCCAAATTGGCTATGCGACTCTCTGTAAGAGTGAATATAGATTAAACAGTATGACAAATAAACGAAATCGGAAATAACCATTCGATAGAACACAAGGTAATGAACATCTCAGCCAAGTTTGGTCCGGAAATATGCAGTTTGAAGAAAGTTATTAGCCTCGCTGACAATGAATATTCTTTGTGGTCGTCTTTGACTTTGAATATTTTCCGTGATTTGTGGCCAAATTGTCTATGCGACTCTCTGTAAGAGTGAATAAAGATTAACAAGTAAGATAAATAGAGGAAATCCAAAATAATCATTTGATATAACACAAGGTAATGAACATCTCAGCCAAGTTTGGTCTGGAAATGTGCAGTTTGAAGAAAGTTATTAGTCTCGCTGTCAAGAAATGTAGTTTGTGCTCGTCTTTGACTGAGAATATTTTCCGCGATTTTTGGCCAAATTGGCTATGCGACTCTCTGTAAGAGTGAATATAGATTAAAAAGTATGACAGATAGAGGAAATCCGAAATATCCATTCGATAGAACACAAGGTAATGAACATCTCAGCCAAGTTTGGTCCGGAAATATGCAGTTTGAAGAAAGTGATTAGTCTCGCTGTCAAGAAATGTAGTTTGTGCTCGTCTTTGACTTAGAATAATTTCCGCGATTTTTGGCCAGATTGACTATGCGACTCTCTGTAAGAGTGAATAAAGATTAAAAAGTATGACAAATAAACGAAATCGGAAATAACCAATCGATAGAAAACAAGATAATGAACATCTCAGCCATGTTTGGTCCAGAAATATGCAGTTTGAAGAAAGTTATTAGCCTCGCTGTAAAGGAATGTAGTTTGTGCTCGTCTTTGACTTAGAATAATTTCCGTGTTTTTTGGCCATATTGTCTATGCGACTCTCTGTAAGAGTGAAAGAGATTAAAAAGTAAGACAGATAGAGGAAATCCGAAATAACCATTCGATAGAACACAAGGTAATGAACATCTCAGCCAAGTTTGGTCCGGAAATATGCAGTTTGAAGAAAGTTATTAGTCTCGCTGTCAAGAAATGTAGATTGTGCTCGTCTTTGACTTAGAATAATTTCCGCGATTTTTGGCCAAATTGGCTATGCGACTCTCTGTAAGAGTGAATATAGATTAAACAGTATGACAAATAAACGAAATCGGAAATAACCATTCGATAGAACACAAGGTAATGAACATCTCAGCCAAGTTTGGTCCGGAAATATGCAGTTTGAAGAAAGTTATTAGCCTCGCTGACAATGAATATTCTTTGTGGTCGTCTTTGACTTTGAATATTTATCGTGATTTGTGGCCAAATTGTCTATGCGACTCTCTGTAAGAGTGAATATAGATTAACAAGTAAGATAAATAGAGGAAATCCGAAATAACCATTCGATAGAACACAAGGTAATGAACATCTCTGCCAAGTTTGGCCTGGAAATATGCAGTTTGAAGAAAGCTATTAGCCTCGCTGTCGAGAAATGTAGTTTGTGCTCGTCTTTGACTGAGAATATTTTCCGCGATTTTTGGCCAAATTGGCTATGCGACTCTCTGTAAGAGTGAATATAGATTAAAAAGTATGACAGATAGAGGAAATCCGAAATATCCATTCGATAGAACACAAGGTAATGCACATCTCAGCCAAGTTTGGTCCAGAAATATGCAGTTTGAAGAAAGTTATTAGCCTCGCTGACAATGAATATTCTTTGTGGTCGTCTTTGACTTTGAATATTTTCCGTGATTTGTGGCCAAATTGTCTATGCGACTCTCTGTAAGAGTGAATATAGATTAACAAGTAAGATAAATAGAGGAAATCCGAAATAACCATTCGATAGAACACAAGGTAATGAACATCTCAGCCAAGTTTGGCCTTGAAATATGCAGTTTGAAGAAAGCTATTAGCCTCGCTGTCGAGAAATGTAGTTTGTGCTCGTCTTTGACTGAGAATATTTTCCGCGATTTTTGGCCAAATTGGCTATGCGACTCTCTGTAAGAGTGAATATAGATTAAAAAGTATGACAGATAGAGGAAATCCGAAATATCCATTCGATAGAACACAAGGTAATGAACATCTCAGCCAAGTTTGGTCCGGAAATATGCAGTTTGAAGAAAGTTATTAGCCTCGCTGACAATGAATATTCTTTGTGGTCGTCTTTGACTTTGAATATTTTCCGTGATTTGTGGCCAAATTGTCTATGCGACTCTCTGTAAGAGTGAATATAGATTAACAAGTAAGATAAATAGAGGAAATCCAAAATAATCATTCGATAGAACACAAGGTGATGAACATCTCAGCCAAGTTTGGCCTGGAAATATGCAGTTTGAAGAAAGCTATTAGCCTCGCTGTCAAGAAATGTAGTTTGTGCTCGTCTTTGACTTAGAATAATTTTCGCGATTTTGGCCAAATTGGCTATGCGACTCTCTGTAAGAGTGAATATAGATTAAAAAGTATGACAGATAGAGGAAATCCGAAATATCCATTCGATAGAACACAAGGTAATGAACATCTCAGCCAAGTTTGGTCCAGAAATATGCAGTTTGAAGAAAGTTATTAGCCTCGCTGTCAAGAAATGTAGTTTGTGCTCGTCTTTGACTTAGAATAATTTCCGTGTTTTTTGGCTATATTGTCTATGCGACTCTCTGTAAGAGTGAAAGAGATTAAAAAGTAAGACAGATAGAGGAAATCCGAAATAACCATTCGATAGAATACAAGGTAATGCAAATCTAAGCCAAGTTTGGTCTGGAAATGTGCAGTTTGAAGAAAGTTATTAGTCTCGCTGTCAAGAAATGTAGTTTGTGCTCGTCTTTGACTTAGAATAATTTTCGCAATTTTGGCCAAATTGGCTATGCGACTCTCTGTAAGAGTGAATATAGATTAAAAAGTAAGACAGATAGAGGAAATCCGAAATATTCATTCGATAGAACACAAGGTAATGAACATCTCAGCCAAGTTTGGTCCGGAAATATGCAGTTTGAAGAAAGTTATTAGCCTCGCTGTCAAGAAATGTAGTTTGTGCTCGTCTTTGACTTAGAATAATTTACGTGATTTTTGGCCAGATTGACTATGCGACTCTCTGTAAGAGTGAATAAAGATTAAAAAGTATGACAAATAAACGAAATCGGAAATAACCATTCGATAGAACACAAGGTAATGAACATCTCAGCCAAGTTTGGTCTGGAAATATGCAGTTTGAAGAAAGCTATTAGTCTCGCTGTCAAGAAATGTAGTTTGTGCTCGTCTTTGACTTAGAATATTTTCCGTAATTTTTGGCCAAATTGGCTATGCGACTCTCTGTAAGAGTGAATATAGATTAAAAAGTAAGACAGATAGAGGAAATCCGAAATATCCATTTGATATAACACAAGGTACTGAACATCTCAGCCAAGTTTGGCCTGGAAATGTACAGTTTGAAGAAAGTTATTAGCCTCGCTGTCAAGAAATGTATCTTGTGCTCTTCTTTGACTTAGTATAAATTCCGTGATTTTTGGCCAAATTGGCTATGCGACTCTCTGTAAGAGTGAATATAGATTAAAAACTATGACAAATAAACAAAATCCGAAATTTCTTTCGAAAGAAAACAAGGTAATGAACATCTCAGCCAAGTTTGGTCCGGAAATATGCACTTTGAAGAAAGTTATTAGTCTCGCTGTCAAGAAATGTAGTTTGTGCTCGTCTTTGACTTAGAATAAATTCCGTGATTTTTGGCCAAATTGGCTATGCGACTCTCTGTAAGAGTGAACATAGATTAAAAAGTATGACAGATAAACGAAATCCGAAATAACCATTCGATAGAAAACAAGGTAATGAACATCTCAGCCATGTTTGGTCCAGAAATATGCAGCTTGAAGAAAGTTATTAGCCTCGATGTCAAGAAATGTAGTTTGTGCTCGTCTTTGACTTAGAATAATTTCCGTGATTTTTGGCCAAATTGGCTATGCGACTCTCTGTAAGAGTGAATAAAGATTGAAAAGTATGACAGATAGACGAAATCCGAAATAACCATTCGATATAACACAAGGTACTGAACATCTCAGCTAAGTTTGGTCCGGAAATATGCAGTTTGAAGAAAGTTATTAGCCTCGCTGTCAAGGAATGTAGTTTGTGCTCGTCTTTGACTTAGAATAATTTACGTGATTTTTGGCCAGATTGACTATGCGACTCTCTGTAAGAGTGAATAAAGATTAAAAAGTATGACAAATAAACGAAATCAGAAATAACCATTCGATAGAACACAAGGTAATGAACATCTCAGCCAAGTTTGGTCTGGAAATATGCAGTTTGAAGAAAGCTATTAGTCTCGCTGTCAAGAAATGTAGTTTGTGCTCGTCTTTGACTTAGAATATTTTCCGTAATTTTTGGCCAAATTGGCTATGCGACTCTCTGTAAGAGTGAATAAAGATTGAAAAGTATGACAGATAGACGAAACCGAAATAACCATTCGATATAACACAAGGTACTGAACATCTCAGCTAAGTTTGGTCCGGAAATATGCAGTTTGAAGAAAGTTATTAGCCTCGCTGTCAAGGAATGTAGTTTGTGCTCGTCTTTGACTTAGAATAATTTCCGCGATTTTTGGCCAAATTGGCTATGCGACTCTCTGTAAGAGTGAATATAGATTAAACAGTATGCAAATAAACGA
This sequence comes from Gibbula magus, assembly GCA_936450465.1. NCBI lineage: Eukaryota > Metazoa > Mollusca > Gastropoda > Trochida > Trochidae > Gibbula > Gibbula magus. The sequence continues at coordinate 32,505,674 of OW388300.1, forward strand.
AATCGGAAATAACCATTCGATAGAACACAAGGTAATGAACATCTCAGCCAAGTTTGGTCCCTAAATATGCAGTTTGAAGAAAGTTATTAGCCTCGTTGACAATGAATATTCTTTGTGGTCGTCTTTGACTTAGAATATTTTCCGTGATTTGTGGCCAAATTGTCTATGCGACTCTCTGTAAGAGTGAATAAAGATTAACAAGTAAGATAAATAGAGGAAATCCAAAATAATCATTCGATAGAACACAAGGTAATGAACATCTCAGCCAAGTTTGGCCTGGAAATATGCAGTTTGAAGAAAGCTATTAGCCTCGCTGTCAAGAAATGTAGTTTGTGCTCGTCTTTGACTTAGAATAATTTTCGCGATTTTGGCCAAATTGGCTATGCGACTCTCTGTAAGAGTGAATATAGATTAAAAAGTAAGACAGATAGAGGAAATCCGAAACAACCATTCGATAGAACACAAGGTAATGAACATATCAGCCAAGTTCGGTCCGGAAATATGCAGTTTGAAGAAAGTTATTAGTCTCGCTGTCAAGAAATGTAGATTGTGCTCGTCTTTGACTTAGAATAATTTCCGCGATTTTTGGCCAGATTGACTATGCGACTCTCTGTAAGAGTGAATAAAGATTAAAAAGTATGACAAATAAACGAAATCGGAAACAACCAATCGATAGAAAACAAGGTAATGAACATCTCAGCCATGTTTAGTCCAGAAATATGCAGTTTGAATAAAGTTATTAGCCTCGCTGTCAAGAAATGTAGTTTGTGCTCGTCTTTGACTTAGAATAATGTCCGTGTTGTTTGGCCAAATTGTCTATGCGACTCTCTGTAAGAGTGAAAGAGATTAAAAAGTAAGACAGATATAGGAAATCCGAAATAACCATTCGATAGAATACAAGGTAATGCAAATCTAAGCCAAGTTTGGTCTGGAAATGTGCAGTTTGAAGAAAGTTATTAGTCTCGCTGTCAAGAAATGTAGTTTGTGCTCGTCTTTGACTTAGAATAATTTTCGCGATTTTGGCCAAATTGGCTATGCTACTCTCTGTAAGAGTGAATATAGATTAAAAAGTAAGACAGATAGAGGAAATCCGAAATATTCATTCGATAGAACACAAGGTAATGAACATCTCAGCCAAGTTTGGTCCGGAAATATGCAGTTTGAAGAAAGTTATTAGTCTCGCTGTCAAGAAATGTAGATTGTGCTCGTCTTTGACTTAGAATATTTTCCGTGATTTTTGGCCAAATTGTCTATGCGACTCTCTGTAAGAGTGAATATAGATTAACAAGTAAGATAAATAGAGGAAATCCGAAATAACCATTCGATAGAACACAAGGTAATGAACATCTCAGCCAAGTTTGGTCCGGAAATATGCAGTTTGAAGAAAGTTATTAGCCTCGCTGACAATGAATATTCTTTGTGGTCGTCTTTAACTTTGAATATTTTCCGTGATTTGTGGCCAAATTGTCTATGCGACTCTCTGTAAGAGTGAATATAGATTAACAAGTAAGATAAATAGAGGAAATCCAAAATAATCATTCGATAGAACACAAGGTAATGAACATCTCAGCCAAGTTTGGCCTGGAAATATGCAGTTTGAAGAAAGCTATTAGCCTCGCTGTCAAGAAATGTAGTTTGTGCTCGTCTTTGACTTACAATAATTTCCGAGATTTTTGGCCAGATTGACAATGCGACTCTCTGTAAGAGTGAATAAAGATTAAAAAGTATGACAAAAAAACGAAATCGGAAATAACCAATCGATAGAAAACAAGGTAATGAACATCTCAGCCATGTTTGGTCCAGAAATATGCAGTTTGAAGAAAGTTATTAGCCTCGCTGTCAAGAAATGTAGTTTGTGCTCGTCTTTGACTTAGAATAATTTCCGTGTTTTTTGGCCAAATTGTCTATGCGACTCTCTGTAAGAGTGAAAGAGATTAAAAAGTAAGACAGATAGAGGAAATCCGAAATAACAATTCGATAGAATACAAGGTAATGCAAATCTAAGCCAAGTTTGGTCTGGAAATGTGCAGTTTGAAGAAAGTTATTAGTCTCGCTGTCAAGAAATGTAGTTTGTGCTCGTCTTTGACTTAGAATAATTTTCGCGATTTTGGCCAAATTGGCTATGCTACTCTCTGTAAGAGTGAATATAGATTAAAAAGTAAGACAGATAGAGGAAATCCGAAATATTCATTCGATAGAACACAAGGTAATGAACATCTCAGCCAAGTTTGGTCCGGAAATATGCAGTTTGAAGAAAGTTATTAGACTCGCTGTCAAGAAATGTAGATTGTGCTCGTCTTTGACTTAGAATATTTTCCGTGATTTTTGGCCAAATTGTCTATGCGACTCTCTGTAAGAGTGAATATAGATTAACAAGTAAGATAAATAGAGGAAATCCGAAATAACCATTCGATAGAACACAAGGTAATGAACATCTCAGCCAAGTTTGGTCCGGAAATATGCAGTTTGAAGAAAGTTATTAGCCTCGCTGACAATGAATATTCTTTGTGGTCGTCTTTGACTTTGAATATTTTCCGTGATTTGTGGCCAAATTGTCTATGCGACTCTCTGTAAGAGTGAATATAGATTAACAAGTAAGATAAATAGAGGAAATCCAAAATAATCATTCGATAGAACACAAGGTAATGAACATCTCAGCCAAGTTTGGCCTGGAAATATGCAGTTTGAAGAAAGCTATTAGCCTCGCTGTCAAGAAATGTAGTTTGTGCTCGTCTTTGACTTAGAATATTTCCCGTGATTTGTGGCCAAATTGTCTATGCGACTCTCTGTAAGAGTGAATATAGATTAAAAAGTAAGACAGATAGAGGAAATCCGAAATATACATTCGATAGAACACAATTTAATGAACATTTCAGCCAAGTTTGGTCCGGAAATTTGCAGTTTGAAGAAAGTTATTAGCCTCGCTGTCAAGAAATGTAGTTTGTACTCATCTTTGACTTAGAATATTTTCCGTGATTTGTGGCAAAATTGTCTATGCGACTCTCTGTAAGAGTGAATATAGATTAAAAACTATGACAGATAGAGGAAATCCGAAATATACATTCGATAGAACACAATTTAATGAACATTTCAGCCAAGTTTGGTCCGGAAATTTGCAGTTTGAAGAAAGTTATTAGCCTCGCTGTCAAGAAATGTAGTTTGTACTCATCTTTGACTTAGAATATTGTCCGTGATTTGTGGCCAAACTGTCTATGCGACTCTCTGTAAGAGTGAATATAGATTAACAAGTAAGATAAATAGAGGAAATCCAAAATAATCATTCGATAGAACACAAGGTAATGAACATCTCAGCCAAGTTTGGCCTGGAAATATGCAGTTTGAAGAAAGCTATTAGCCTCGCTGTCAAGAAATGTAGTTTGTGCTCGAATAATTTCCGCGATTTTTGGCCAGATTGACTATGCGACTCTCTGTAAGAGTGAATAAAGATTAACAAGTAAGATAAATAGAGGAAATCCGAAATAACCATTCGATAGAACACAAGGTAATGAACATCTCAGCCACGTTTGGTCCGGAAATATGCAGTTTGAAGAAAGTTATTAGCCTCGCTGACAATGAATATTCTTTGTGGTCGTCTTTGACTTAGAATATTGTCCGTGATTTGTGGCCAAATTGTCTATGCGACTCTCTGTAAGAGTGAATATAGATTAACAAGTAAGATAAATAGAGGAAATCCAAAATAATCATTCGATAGAACACAAGGTAATGAACATCTCAGCCAAGTTTGGCCTGGAAATATGCAGTTTGAAGAAAGCTATTAGCCTCGCTGTCAAGAAATGTAGTTTGTGCTCGTCTTTGACTTAGAATAATTTTCGCGATTTTGGCCAAATTGGCTATGCGACTCTCTGTAAGAGTGAATATAGATTAAAAAGTATGACAGATAGAGGAAATCCGAAAAATCCATTCGATAGAACACAAGGTAATGAACATCTCAGCCAAGTTTAGTCCGGAAATATGCAGTTTGAAGAAAGTTATTAGTCTCGCTGTCAAGAAATGTAGTTTGTGCTCGTCTTTGACTTAGAATAATTTCCGCGATTTTTGGCCAGATTGACTATGCGACTCTCTGTAAGAGTGAATAAAGATTAAAAAGTATGACAAATAAACGAAATCGGAAATAACCATTCGATAGAACACAAGGTAATGAACATCTCAGCCAAGTTTGGTCAGGAAATATGCAGTTTGAAGAAAGTTATTAGCCTCGCTGTCAAGAAATGTAGTTTGTGCTCGTCTTTGACTTAGAATATTTTCCGTGATTTGTGGCCAAATTGTCTATGCGACTCTCTGTAAGAGTGAATATAGATTAACAAGTAAGATAAATAGAGGAAATCCGAAATAACCATTCGATAGAACATAAGGTAATGAACATCTCAGCCAAGTTTGGCCTGGAAATATGCAGTTTGAAGAAAGCTATTAGCCTCGCTGTCAAGAAATGTAGTTTGTGCTCATCTTTGACTTAGAATAATTTTCGCGATTTTGGCCAAATTGGCTATGCGACTCTCTGTAAGAGTGAATATAGATTAAAAAGTATGACAGATAGAGGAAATCCGAAATATCCATTCGATAGAACACAAGGTAATGAACATCTCAGCCAAGTTTGGTCCGGAAATATGCAGTTTGAAGAAAGTTATTAGTCTCGCTGTCAAGAAATGTAGTTTGTGCTCGTCTTTGACTTATAATAATTTCCGCGATTTTTGGCCAGATTGACTATGCGACTCTCTGTAAGAGTGAATAAAGATTAAAAAGTACGACAAATAAACGAAATCGGAAATAACCAATCGATAGAAAACAAGGTAATGAACATCTCAGCCAGGTTTGGTCCAGAAATATGCAGTTTGAAGAAAGTTATTAGCCTCGCTGTCAAGAAATGTAGTTTGTGCTCGTCTTTGACTTAGAATAATTTCCGTGTTTTTTGGCCAAATTGTCTATGCGACTCTCTGTAAGAGTGAAAGAGATTAAAAAGTAAGACAGATAGAGGAAATCCGAAATAACAATTCGATAGAATACAAGGTAATGCAAATCTAAGCCAAGTTTGGTCTGGAAATGTGCAGTTTGAAGAAAGTTATTAGTCTCGCTGTCAAGAAATGTAGTTTGTGCTCGTCTTTGACTTAGAATAATTTTCGCGATTTTGGCCAAATTGGCTATGCTACTCTCTGTAAGAGTGAATATAGATTAAAAAGTAAGACAGATAGAGGAAATCCGAAATATTCATTCGATAGAACACAAGGTAATGAACATCTCAGCCAAGTTTGGTCCGGAAATATGCAGTTTGAAGAAAGTTATTAGTCTCGCTGTCAAGAAATGTAGATTGTGCTCGTCTTTGACTTAGAATATTTTCCGTGATTTTTGGCCAAATTGTCTATGCGACTCTCTGTAAGAGTGAATATAGATTAACAAGTAAGATAAATAGAGGAAATCCGAAATAACCATTCGATAGAACACAAGGTAATGAACATCTCAGCCAAGTTTGGTCCGGAAATATGCAGTTTGAAGAAAGTTATTAGCCTCGCTGACAATGAATATTCTTTGTGGTCGTCTTTGACTTTGAATATTTTCCGTGATTTGTGGCCAAATTGTCTATGCGACTCTCTGTAAGAGTGAATATAGATTAACAAGTAAGATAAATAGAGGAAATCCAAAATAATCATTCGATAGAACACAAGGTAATGAACATCTCAGCCAAGTTTGGCCTGGAAATATGCAGTTTGAAGAAAGCTATTAGCCTCGCTGTCAAGAAATGTAGTTTGTGCTCGTCTTTGACTTAGAATATTTCCCGTGATTTGTGGCCAAATTGTCTATGCGACTCTCTGTAAGAGTGAATATAGATTAAAAAGTAAGACAGATAGAGGAAATCCGAAATATACATTCGATAGAACACAATTTAATGAACATTTCAGCCAAGTTTGGTCCGGAAATTTGCAGTTTGAAGAAAGTTATTAGCCTCGCTGTCAAGAAATGTAGTTTGTACTCATCTTTGACTTAGAATATTTTCCGTGATTTGTGGCAAAATTGTCTATGCGACTCTCTGTAAGAGTGAATATAGATTAAAAACTATGACAGATAGAGGAAATCCGAAATATACATTCGATAGAACACAATTTAATGAACATTTCAGCCAAGTTTGGTCCGGAAATTTGCAGTTTGAAGAAAGTTATTAGCCTCGCTGTCAAGAAATGTAGTTTGTACTCATCTTTGACTTAGAATATTGTCCGTGATTTGTGGCCAAACTGTCTATGCGACTCTCTGTAAGAGTGAATATAGATTAACAAGTAAGATAAATAGAGGAAATCCAAAATAATCATTCGATAGAACACAAGGTAATGAACATCTCAGCCAAGTTTGGCCTGGAAATATGCAGTTTGAAGAAAGCTATTAGCCTCGCTGTCAAGAAATGTAGTTTGTGCTCGAATAATTTCCGCGATTTTTGGCCAGATTGACTATGCGACTCTCTGTAAGAGTGAATAAAGATTAACAAGTAAGATAAATAGAGGAAATCCGAAATAACCATTCGATAGAACACAAGGTAATGAACATCTCAGCCACGTTTGGTCCGGAAATATGCAGTTTGAAGAAAGTTATTAGCCTCGCTGACAATGAATATTCTTTGTGGTCGTCTTTGACTTAGAATATTGTCCGTGATTTGTGGCCAAATTGTCTATGCGACTCTCTGTAAGAGTGAATAAAGATTAAAAAGTATGACAAATAAACGAAATCGGAAATAACCATTCGATAGAACACAAGGTAATGAACATCTCAGCCAAGTTTGGTCAGGAAATATGCAGTTTGAAGAAAGCTATTAGCCTCGCTGTCAAGAAATGTAGTTTGTGCTCGTCTTTGACTTAGAATAATTTTCGCGATTTTGGCCAAATTGGCTATGCGACTCTCTGTAAGAGTGAATATAGATTAAAAAGTATGACAGATAGAGGAAATCCGAAATATCCATTCGATAGAACACAAGGTAATGAACATCTCAGCCAAGTTTAGTCCGGAAATATGCAGTTTGAAGAAAGTTATTAGTCTCGCTGTCAAGAAATGTAGTTTGTGCTCGTCTTTGACTTAGAATAATTTCCGCGATTTTTGGCCAGATTGACTATGCGACTCTCTGTAAGAGTGAATAAAGATTAAAAAGTATGACAAATAAACGAAATCGGAAATAACCATTCGATAGAACACAAGGTAATGAACATCTCAGCCAAGTTTGGTCAGGAAATATGCAGTTTGAAGAAAGTTATTAGCCTCGCTGTCAAGAAATGTAGTTTGTGCTCGTCTTTGACTTAGAATATTTTCCGTGATTTGTGGCCAAATTGTCTATGCGACTCTCTGTAAGAGTGAATATAGATTAACAAGTAAGATAAATAGAGGAAATCCGAAATAACCATTCGATAGAACATAAGGTAATGAACATCTCAGCCAAGTTTGGCCTGGAAATATGCAGTTTGAAGAAAGCTATTAGCCTCGCTGTCAAGAAATGTAGTTTGTGCTCATCTTTGACTTAGAATAATTTTCGCGATTTTGGCCAAATTGGCTATGCGACTCTCTGTAAGAGTGAATATAGATTAAAAAGTATGACAGATAGAGGAAATCCGAAATATCCATTCGATAGAACACAAGGTAATGAACATCTCAGCCAAGTTTGGTCCGGAAATATGCAGTTTGAAGAAAGTTATTAGTCTCGCTGTCAAGAAATGTAGTTTGTGCTCGTCTTTGACTTATAATAATTTCCGCGATTTTTGGCCAGATTGACTATGCGACTCTCTGTAAGAGTGAATAAAGATTAAAAAGTACGACAAATAAACGAAATCGGAAATAACCAATCGATAGAAAACAAGGTAATGAACATCTCAGCCAGGTTTGGTCCAGAAATATGCAGTTTGAAGAAAGTTATTAGCCTCGCTGTCAAGAAATGTAGTTTGTGCTCGTCTTTGACTTAGAATAATTTCCGCGATTTTTGGCCAGATTGACTATGCGACTCTCTGTAAGAGTGAATAAAGATTAAAAAGTATGACAAATAAACGAAATCGGAAATAACCATTCGATAGAACACAAGGTAATGAACATCTCAGCCAAGTTTGGTCAGGAAATATGCAGTTTGAAGAAAGTTATTAGCCTCGCTGTCAAGAAATGTAGTTTGTGCTCGTCTTTGACTTACAATAATTTCCGAGATTTTTGGCCAGATTGACAATGCGACCCTCTGTAAGAGTGAATAAAGATTAAAAAGTATGACAAATAAACGAAATCGGAAATAACCAATCGATAGAAAACAAGGTAATGAACATCTCAGCCATGTTTGGTCCAGAAATATGCAGTTTGAAGAAAGTTATTAGCCTCGCTGTCAAGAAATGTAGTTTGTGCTCGTCTTTGACTTAGAATAATTTCCGTGTTTTTTGGCCAAATTGTCTATGCGACTCTCTGTAAGAGTGAAAGAGATTAAAAAGTAAGACAGATAGAGGAAATCCGAAATAACAATTCGATAGAATACAAGGTAATGCAAATCTAAGCCAAGTTTGGTCTGGAAATGTGCAGTTTGAAGAAAGTTATTAGTCTCGCTGTCAAGAAATGTAGTTTGTGCTCGTCTTTGACTTAGAATAATTTTCGCGATTTTGGCCAAATTGGCTATGCTACTCTCTGTAAGAGTGAAATAGATTAAAAAGTAAGACAGATAGAGGAAATCCGAAATATTCATTCGATAGAACACAAGGAAATGAACATCTCAGCCAAGTTTGGTCCGGAAATATGCAGTTTGAAGAAAGTTATTAGTCTCGCTGTCAAGAAATGTAGATTGTGCTCGTCTTTGACTTAGAATATTTTCCGTGATTTTTGGCCAAATTGTCTATGCGACTCTCTGTAAGAGTGAATATAGATTAACAAGTAAGATAAATAGAGGAAATCCGAAATAACCATTCGATAGAACACAAGGTAATGAACATCTCAGCCAAGTTTGGTCCGGAAATATGCAGTTTGAAGAAAGTTATTAGCCTCGCTGACAATGAATATTCTTTGTGGTCGTCTTTGACTTTGAATATTTTCCGTGATTTGTGGCCAAATTGTCTATGCGACTCTCTGTAAGAGTGAATATAGATTAACAAGTAAGATAAATAGAGGAAATCCGAAACAACCATTCGATAGAACACAAGGTAATGAACATCTCAGCCAAGTTTGGTCCGGAAATATGCAGTTTGAAGAAAGTTATTAGCCTCGCTGATAATGAATATTCTTTGTGGTCGTCTTTAACTTTGAATATTTTCCGTGATTTGTGGCCAAATTGTCTATGCGACTCTCTGTAAGAGTGAATATAGATTAACAAGTAAGATAAATAGAGGAAATCCAAAATAATCATTCGATATAACACAAGGTAATGAACATCTCAGCCAAGTTTGGCCTGGAAATATGCAGTTTGAAGAAAGCTATTAGCCTCGCTGTCAAGAAATGTAGTTTGTGCTCGTCTTTGACTTAGAATAATTTCCGCGATTTTTGGCCAGATTGACTATGCGACTCTCTGTAAGAGTGAATAAAGATTAAAAAGTATGACAAATAAACGAAATCGGAAATAACCATTCGATAGAACACAAGGTAATGAACATCTCAGCCAAGTTTGGTCAGGAAATATGCAGTTTGAAGAAAGTTATTAGTCTCGCTGTCAAGAAATGTAGATTGTGCTCGTCTTTGACTTAGAATATTTTCCGTGATTTGTGGCCAAATTGTCTATGCGACTCTCTGTAAGAGTGAATATAGATTAACAAGTAAGATAAATAGAGGAAATCCGAAACAACCATTCGATAGAACACAAGGTAATGAACATCTCAGCCAAGTTTGGTCCGGAAATATGCAGTTTGAAGAAAGTTATTAGCCTCGCTGATAATGAATATTCTTTGTGGTCGTCTTTAACTTTGAATATTTTCCGTGATTTGTGGCCAAATTGTCTATGCGACTCTCTGTAAGAGTGAATATAGATTAACAAGTAAGATAAATAGAGGAAATCCAAAATAATCATTCGATAGAACACAAGGTAATGAACATCTCAGCCAAGTTTGGCCTGGAAATATGCAGTTTGAAGAAAGCTATTAGCCTCGCTGTCAAGAAATGTAGTTTGTGCTCGTCTTTGACTTACAATAATTTCCGAGATTTTTGGCCAGATTGACAATGCGACTCTCTGTAAGAGTGAATAAAGATTAAAAAGTATGACAAATAAACGAAATCGGAAATAACCAATCGATAGAAAACAAGGTAATGAACATCTCAGCCATGTTTGGTCCAGAAATATGCAGTTTGAAGAAAGTTATTAGCCTCGCTGTCAAGAAATGTAGTTTGTGCTCGTCTTTGACTTAGAATAATTTCCGTGTTTTTTGGCCAAATTGTCTATGCGACTCTCTGTAAGAGTGAAAGAGATTAAAAAGTAAGACAGATAGAGGAAATCCGAAATAACAATTCGATAGAATACAAGGTAATGCAAATCTAAGCCAAGTTTGGTCTGGAAATGTGCAGTTTGAAGAAAGTTATTAGTCTCGCTGTCAAGAAATGTAGTTTGTGCTCGTCTTTGACTTAGAATAATTTTCGCGATTTTGGCCAAATTGGCTATGCTACTCTCTGTAAGAGTGAATATAGATTAAAAAGTAAGACAGATAGAGGAAATCCGAAATATTCATTCGATAGAACACAAGGTAATGAACATCTCAGCCAAGTTTGGTCCGGAAATATGCAGTTTGAAGAAAGTTATTAGCCTCGCTGACAATGAATATTCTTTGTGGTCGTCTTTGACTTTGAATATTTTCCGTGATTTGTGGCCAAATTGTCTATGCGACTCTCTGTAAGAGTGAATATAGATTAACAAGTAAGATAAATAGAGGAAATCCAAAATAATCATTCGATAGAACACAAGGTAATGAACATCTCAGCCAAGTTTGGCCTGGAAATATGCAGTTTGAAGAAAGCTATTAGCCTCGCTGTCAAGAAATGTAGTTTGTGCTCGTCTTTGACTTAGAATATTTTCCGTGATTTGTGGCCAAATTGTCTATGCGACTCTCTGTAAGAGTGAATATAGATTAAAAAGTAAGACAGATAGAGGAAATCCGAAATATACATTCGATAGAACACAATTAATGAACATTTCAGCCAAGTTTGGTAAGGAAATTTGCAGTTTGAAGAAAGTTATTAGCCTCGCTGTCAAGAAATGTAGTTTGTACTCATCTTTGACTTAGAATAATTTCCGCGATTTTTGGACAGATTGACTATGCGACTCTCTGTAAGAGTGAATAAAGATTAAAAAGTATGACAAATAAACGAAATCGGAAATAACCATTCGATAGAACACAAGGTAATGAACATCTCAGCCAAGTTTGGTCCGGAAATATGCAGTTTGAAGAAAGTTATTAGCCTCGCTGACAATGAATATTCTTTGTGGTCGTCTTTGACTTAGAATAATTTCCGTGATTTGTGGCAAAATTGTCTATGCGACTCTCTGTAAGAGTGAATATAGATTAAAAACTATGACAGATAGAGGAAATCCGAAATATACATTCGATAGAACACAATTTAATGAACATTTCAGCCAAGTTTGGTCCGGAAATTTGCAGTTTGAAGAAAGTTATTAGCCTCGCTGTCAAGAAATGTAGTTTGTACTCATCTTTGACTTAGAATATTTTCCGTGATTTGTGGCAAAATTGTCTATGCGACTCTCTGTAAGAGTGAATATAGATTAAAAACTATGACAGATAGAGGAAATCCGAAATATACATTCGATAGAACACAATTTAATGAACATTTCAGCCAAGTTTGGTCCGGAAATTTGCAGTTTGAAGAAAGTTATTAGCCTCGCTGTCAAGAAATGTAATTTGTACTCATCTTTGACTTAGAATATTGTCCGTGATTTGTGGCCAAATTGTCTATGCGACTCTCTGTAAGAGTGAATATAGATTAACAAGTAAGATAAATAGAGGAAATCCAAAATAATCATTCGATAGAACACAAGGTAATGAACATCTCAGCCAAGTTTGGCATGGAAATATGCAGTTTGAAGAAAGCTATTAGCCTCGCTGTCAAGAAATGTAGTTTGTGCTCGTCTTTGACTTAGAATAATTTCCGCGATTTTTGGCCAGATTGACTATGCGACTCTCTGTAAGAGTGAATAAAGATTAAAAAGTATGACAAATAAACGAAATCGGAAATAACCAATCGATAGAAAACAAGGTAATGAACATCTCAGCCATGTTTGGTCCAGAAATATGCAGTTTGAAGAAAGTTATTAGTCTCGCTGTCAAGAAATGTAGTTTGTGCTCGTCTTTGACTTAGAATATTGTCCGTGATTTGTGGCCAAATTGTCTATGCGACTCTCTGTAAGAGTGAATATAGATTAACAAGTAAGATAAATAGAGGAAATCCAAAATAATCATTCGATAGAACACAAGGTAATGAACATCTCAGCCAAGTTTGGCCTGGAAATATGCAGTTTGAAGAAAGCTATTAGCCTCGCTGTCAAGAAATGTAGTTTGTGCTCGTCTTTGACTTAGAATAATTTTCGCGATTTTGGCCAAATTGGCTATGCGACTCTCTGTAAGAGTGAATATAGATTAAAAAGTATGACAGATAGAGGAAATCCGAAATATCCATTCGATAGAACACAAGGTAATGAACATCTCAGCCAAGTTTGGTCCGGAAATATGCAGTTTGAAGAAAGTTATTAGTCTCGCTGTCAAGAAATGTAGTTTGTGCTCGTCTTTGACTTAGAATAATTTCCGCGATTTTTGGCCAGATTGACTATGCGACTCTCTGTAAGAGTGAATAAAGATTAAAAAGTATGACAAATAAACGAAATCGGAAAGAACCATTCGATAGAACACAAGGTAATGAACATCTCAGCCAAGTCTGGTCCGGAAATATGCAGTTTGAAGAAAGTTATTAGCCTCGCTGACAATGAATATTCTTTGTGGTCGTCTTTGACTTAGAATAATTTCCGTGTTTTTTGGCCAAATTGTCTATGCGACTCTCTGTAAGAGTGAAAGAGATTAAAAAGTAAGACAGATAGAGGAAATCCGAAATAACCATTCGATAGAACACAAGGTAATGAACATCTCAGCCAAGTTTGGCCTGGAAATGTACAGTTTGAAGAAAGTTATTAGCCTCGCTGTCAAGAAATGTATCTTGTGCTCTTCTTTGACTTAGTATAAATTCCGTGATTTTTGGCCAAATTGGCTATGCTACTCTCTGTAAGAGTGAATATAGATTAAAAAGTAAGACAGATAGAGGAAATCCGAAATATTCATTCGATAGAACACAAGGTAATGAACATCTCAGCCAAGTTTGGTCCGGAAATATGCAGTTTGAAGAAAGTTATTAGTCTCGCTGTCAAGAAATGTAGATTGTGCTCGTCTTTGACTTAGAATATTTTCCGTGATTTTTGGCCAAATTGTCTATGCGACTCTCTGTAAGAGTGAATATAGATTAACAAGTAAGATAAATAGAAGAAATAAAAAATAACCATTCGATAGAACACAAGGTAATGAACATCTCAGCCAAGTTTGGTCCGGAAATATGCAGTTTGAAGAAAGTTATTAGCCTCGCTGGCAATGAATATTCTTTGTGGTCGTCTTTGACTTTGAATATTTTCCGTGATTTGTGGCCAAATTGTCTATGCGACTCTCTGTAAGAGTGAATATAGATTAACAAGTACGATAAATAGAGGAAATCCAAAATAACCATTCGATAGAACACAAGGTAATGAACATCTCAGCCAAGTTTGGCCTGGAAATGTACAGTTTGAAGAAAGTTATTAGCCTCGCTGTCAAGAAATGTAGTTTGTGCTCGTCTTTGACTTAGTATAAATTCCGTGATTTTTGGCCAAATTGGCTATGCTACTCTCTGTAAGAGTGAATATAGATTAAAAAGTAAGACAGATAGAGGAAATCCGAAATATTCATTCGATAGAACACAAGGTAATGAACATCTCAGCCAAGTTTGGTCCGGAAATATGCAGTTTGAAGAAAGTTATTAGTCTCGCTGTCAAGAAATGTAGATTGTGCTCGTCTTTGACTTAGAATATTTTCCGTGATTTTTGGCCAAATTGTCTATGCGACTCTCTGTAAGAGTGAATATAGATTAACAAGTAAGATAAATAGAAGAAATCAAAAATAACCATTCGATAGAACACAAGGTAATGAACATCTCAGCCAAGTTTGGTCCGGAAATATGCAGTTTGAAGAAAGTTATTAGCCTCGCTGGCAATGAATATTCTTTGTGGTCGTCTTTGACTTTGAATATTTTCCGTGATTTGTGGCCAAATTGTCTATGCGACTCTCTGTAAGAGTGAATATAGATTAACAAGTACGATAAATAGAGGAAATCCAAAATAATCATTCGATAGAACACAAGGTAATGAACATCTCAGCCAAGTTTGGCCTGGAAATATGCAGTTTGAAGAAAGCTATTAGCCTCGCTGTCAAGAAATGTAGTTTGTGCTCGTCTTTGACTTAGAATAATTTCCGCGATTTTTGGCCAGATTGACTATGCGACTCTCTGTAAGAGTGAATAAAGATTAAAAAGTATGACAAATAAACGAAATCGGAAATAACCAATCGATAGAAAACAAGGTAATGAACATCTCAGCCATGTTTGGTCCAGAAATATGCAGTTTGAAGAAAGTTATTAGCCTCGCTGTCAAGAAATGTAGTTTGTGCTCGTCTTTGACTTAGAATAATTTCCTCGATTTTTGGCCAGATTGACTATGCGACTCTCTGTAAGAGTGAATAAAGATTAAAAAGTATGACAAATAAACGAAATCGGAAATAACCATTCGATAGAACACAAGGTAATGAACATCTCAGCCAAGTTTGGTCAGGAAATATGCAGTTTGAAGAAAGTTATTAGTCTCGCTGTCAAGAAATGTAGTTTGTGCTCGTCTTTGACTTAGAATAATTTCCGTGTTTTTTGGCCAAATTGTCTATGCGACTCCCTGTAAGAGTGAAAGAGATTAAAAAGTAAGACAGATAGAGGAAATCCGAAATAACCATTCGATAGAATACAAGGTAATGCAAATCTAAGCCAAGTTTGGTCTGGAAATGTGCAGTTTGAAGAAAGTTATTAGTCTCGCTGTCAAGAAATGTAGTTTGTGCTCGTCTTTGACTTAGAATAATTTTCGCGATTTTGGCCAAATTGGCTATGCTACTCTCTGTAAGAGTGAATATAGATTAAAAAGTAAGACAGATAGAGGAAATCCGAAATATTCATTCGATAGAACACAAGGTAATGAACATCTCAGCCAAGTTTGGTCCGGAAATATGCAGTTTGAAGAAAGTTATTAGTCTCGCTGTCAAGAAATGTAGATTGTGCTCGTCTTTGACTTAGAATATTTTCCGTGATTTTTGGCCAAATTGTCTATGCGACTCTCTGTAAGAGTGAATATAGATTAACAAGTAAGATAAATAGAGGAAATCCAAAATAATCATTCGATAGAACACAAGGTAATGAACATCTCAGCCAAGTTTGGCCTGGAAATATGCAGTTTGAAGAAAGCTATTAGCCTCGCTGTCAAGAAATGTAGTTTGTGCTCGTCTTTGACTTAGAATATTTTCCGTGATTTTTGGCCAAATTGTCTATGCGACTCTCTGTAAGAGTGAATATAGATTAACAAGTAAGATAAATAGAGGAAATCCGAAATAACCATTCGATAGAACACAAGGTAATGAACATCTCAGCCAAGTTTGGTCCGGAAATATGCAGTTTGAAGAAAGTTATTAGTCTCGCTGTCAAGAAATGTAGATTGTGCTCGTCTTTGACTTAGAATATTTTCCGTGATTTTTGGCCAAATTGTCTATGCGACTCTCTGTAAGAGTGAATATAGATTAACAAGTAAGATAAATAGAGGAAATCCAAAATAATCATTCGATAGAACACAAGGTAATGAACATCTCAGCCAAGTTTGGCCTGGAAATATGCAGTTTGAAGAAAGCTATTAGCCTCGCTGTCAAGAAATGTAGTTTGTGCTCGTCTTTGACTTAGAATATTTTCCGTGATTTTTGGCCAAATTGTCTATGCGACTCTCTGTAAGAGTGAATATAGATTAACAAGTAAGATAAATAGAGGAAATCCGAAATAACCATTCGATAGAACACAAGGTAATGAACATCTCAGCCAAGTTTGGTCCGGAAATATGCAGTTTGAAGAAAGTTATTAGTCTCGCTGTCAAGAAATGTAGATTGTGCTCGTCTTTGACTTAGAATATTTTCCGTGATTTGTGGCCAAATTGTCTATGCGACTCTCTGTAAGAGTGAATATAGATTAACAAGTAAGATAAATAGAGGAAATCCAAAATAATCATTCGATAGAACACAAGGTAATGAACATCTCAGCCAAGTTTGGCCTGGAAATATGCAGTTTGAAGAAAGCTATTAGCCTCGCTGTCAAGAAATGTAGTTTGTGCTCGTCTTTGACTTAGAATATTTTCCGTGATTTTTGGCCAAATTGTCTATGCGACTCTCTGTAAGAGTGAATATAGATTAACAAGTAAGATAAATAGAGGAAATCCGAAATAACCATTCGATAGAACACAAGGTAATGAACATCTCAGCCAAGTTTGGTCCGGAAATATGCAGTTTGAAGAAAGTTATTAGTCTCGCTGACAAAGAATATTCTTTGTGGTCGTCTTTGACTTAGAATATTGTCCGTGATTTGTGGCCAAATTGTCTATGCGACTCTCTGTAAGAGTGAATATAGATTAACAAGTAAGATAAATAGAGGAAATCCAAAATAATCATTCGATAGAACACAAGGTAATGAACATCTCAGCCAAGTTTGGCCTGGAAATATGCAGTTTGAAGAAAGCTATTAGCCTCGCTGTCAAGAAATGTAGTTTGTGCTCGTCTTTGACTTAGAATAATTTTCGCGATTTTGGCCAAATTGGCTATGCGACTCTCTGTAAGAGTGAATATAGATTAAAAAGTATGACAGATAGAGGAAATCCGAAATATCCATTCGATAGAACACAAGGTAATGAACATCTCAGCCAAGTTTGGCCTGGAAATATGCAGTTTGAAGAAAGCTATTAGCCTCGCTGTCAAGAAATGTAGTTTGTGCTCGTCTTTGACTTAGAATATTTTCCGTGATTTTTGGCCAAATTGTCTATGCGACTCTCTGTAAGAGTGAATATAGATTAACAAGTAAGATAAATAGAGGAAATCCGAAATAACCATTCGATAGAACACAAGGTAATGAACATCTCAGCCAAGTTTGGTCCGGAAATATGCAGTTTGAAGAAAGTTATTAGTCTCGCTGTCAAGAAATGTAGATTGTGCTCGTCTTTGACTTAGAATATTTTCCGTGATTTGTGGCCAAATTGTCTATGCGACTCTCTGTAAGAGTGAATATAGATTAACAAGTAAGATAAATAGAGGAAATCCAAAATAATCATTCGATAGAACACAAGGTAATGAACATCTCAGCCAAGTTTGGCCTGGAAATATGCAGTTTGAAGAAAGCTATTAGCCTCGCTGTCAAGAAATGTAGTTTGTGCTCGTCTTTGACTTAGAATATTTTCCGTGATTTTTGGCCAAATTGTCTATGCGACTCTCTGTAAGAGTGAATATAGATTAACAAGTAAGATAAATAGAGGAAATCCGAAATAACCATTCGATAGAACACAAGGTAATGAACATCTCAGCCAAGTTTGGTCCGGAAATATGCAGTTTGAAGAAAGTTATTAGTCTCGCTGACAAAGAATATTCTTTGTGGTCGTCTTTGACTTAGAATATTGTCCGTGATTTGTGGCCAAATTGTCTATGCGACTCTCTGTAAGAGTGAATATAGATTAACAAGTAAGATAAATAGAGGAAATCCAAAATAATCATTCGATAGAACACAAGGTAATGAACATCTCAGCCAAGTTTGGCCTGGAAATATGCAGTTTGAAGAAAGCTATTAGCCTCGCTGTCAAGAAATGTAGTTTGTGCTCGTCTTTGACTTAGAATAATTTTCGCGATTTTGGCCAAATTGGCTATGCGACTCTCTGTAAGAGTGAATATAGATTAAAAAGTATGACAGATAGAGGAAATCCGAAATATCCATTCGATAGAACACAAGGTAATGAACATCTCAGCCAAGTTTGGCCTGGAAATATGCAGTTTGAAGAAAGCTATTAGCCTCGCTGTCAAGAAATGTAGTTTGTGCTCGTCTTTGACTTAGAATATTTTCCGTGATTTTTGGCCAAATTGTCTATGCGACTCTCTGTAAGAGTGAATATAGATTAACAAGTAAGATAAATAGAGGAAATCCGAAATAACCATTCGATAGAACACAAGGTAATGAACATCTCAGCCAAGTTTGGTCCGGAAATATGCAGTTTGAAGAAAGTTATTAGTCTCGCTGACAAAGAATATTCTTTGTGGTCGTCTTTGACTTAGAATATTGTCCGTGATTTGTGGCCAAATTGTCTATGCGACTCTCTGTAAGAGTGAATATAGATTAACAAGTAAGATAAATAGAGGAAATCCAAAATAATCATTCGATAGAACACAAGGTAATGAACATCTCAGCCAAGTTTGGCCTGGAAATATGCAGTTTGAAGAAAGCTATTAGCCTCGCTGTCAAGAAATGTAGTTTGTGCTCGTCTTTGACTTAGAATAATTTTCGCGATTTTTGGCCAGATTGACTATGCGACTCTCTGTAAGAGTGAATAAAGATTAAAAAGTATGACAAATAAACGAAATCGGAAAGAAACCATTCGATAGAACACAAGGTAATGAACATCTCAGCCAAGTCTGGTCCGGAAATATGCAGTTTGAAGAAAGTTATTAGCCTCGCTGACAATGAATATTCTTTGTGGTCGTCTTTGACTTAGAATAATTTCCGTGTTTTTTGGCCAAATTGTCTATGCGACTCTCTGTAAGAGTGAAAGAGATTAAAAAGTAAGACAGATAGAGGAAATCCGAAATAACCATTCGATAGAACACAAGGTAATGAACATCTCAGCCAAGTTTGGCCTGGAAATGTACAGTTTGAAGAAAGTTATTAGCCTCGCTGTCAAGAAATGTATCTTGTGCTCTTCTTTGACTTAGTATAAATTCCGTGATTTTTGGCCAAATTGGCTATGCTACTCTCTGTAAGAGTGAATATAGATTAAAAAGTAAGACAGATAGAGGAAATCCGAAATATTCATTCGATAGAACACAAGGTAATGAACATCTCAGCCAAGTTTGGTCCGGAAATATGCAGTTTGAAGAAAGTTATTAGTCTCGCTGTCAAGAAATGTAGATTGTGCTCGTCTTTGACTTAGAATATTTTCCGTGATTTTTGGCCAAATTGTCTATTGGACTCTCTGTAAGAGTGAATATAGATTAACAAGTAAGATAAATAGAGGAAATCCGAAATAACCATTCGATAGAACACAAGGTAATGAACATCTCAGCCAAGTTTGGTCCGGAAATATGCAGTTTGAAGAAAGTTATTAGCCTCGCTGGCAATGAATATTCTTTGTGGTCGTCTTTGACTTTGAATATTTTCCGTGATTTGTGGCCAAATTGTCTATGCGACTCTCTGTAAGAGTGAATATAGATTAACAAGTACGATAAATAGAGGAAATCCAAAATAATCATTCGATAGAACACAAGGTAATGAACATCTCAGCCAAGTTTAGCCTGGAAATATGCAGTTTGAAGAAAGCTATTAGCCTCGCTGTCAAGAAATGTAGTTTGTGCTCGTCTTTGACTTAAAATATTTTCCGTGATTTGTGGCCAAATTGTCTATGCGACTCTCTGTAAGAGTGAATATAGATTAAAAAGTAAGACAGATAGAGGAAATCCGAAATATACATTCGATAGAACACAATTTAATGAACATTTCAGCCATGTTTGGTCCGGAAATTTGCAGTTTGAAGAAAGTTAATAGCCTCGCTGTCAAGAAATGTAGTTTGTACTCATCTTTGACTTAGAATATTTTCCGTGATTTGTGGCCAAATTGTCTATGCGACTCTCTGTAAGAGTGAATATAGATTAAAAAGTATGACAGATAGAGGAAATCCGAAATATACATTCGATAGAACACAATTTAATGAACATTTCAGCCAAGTTTGGTCCGGAAATTTGCAGTTTGAAGAAAGTTATTAGCCTCGCTGTCAAGAAATGTAGTTTGTACTCATCTTTGACTTAGAATATTTTCCGTGATTTGTGCCCAAATTGTCTATGCGACTCTCTGTAAGAGTGAATATAGATTAACAAGTAAGATAAATAGAGGAAATCCAAAATAATCATTCGATAGAACACAAGGTAATGAACATCTCAGCCAAGTTTGGCCTGGAAATATGCAGTTTGAAGAAAGCTATTAGCCTCGCTGTCAAGAAATGTAGTTTGTGCTCGTCTTTGACTTAGAATAATTTTCGCGATTTTGGCCAAATTGGCTATGCGACTCTCTGTAAGAGTGAATATAGATTAAAAAGTATGACAGATAGAGGAAATCCGAAATATCCATTCGATAGAACACAAGGTAATGAACATCTCAGCCAAGTTTGGTCCGGAAATATGCAGTTTGAAGAAAGTTATTAGTCTCGCTGTCAAGAAATGTAGTTTGTGCTCGTCTTTGACTTAGAATAATTTCCGCGATTTTTGGCCAGATTGACTATGCGACTCTCTGTAAGAGTGAATAAAGATTACAAAGTATGACAAATAAACGAAATCGGAAATAACCAATCGATAGAAAACAAGGTAATGAACATCTCAGCCATGTTTGGTCCAGAAATATGCAGTTTGAAGAAAGTTATTAGCCTCGCTGTCAAGAAATGTAGTTTGTGCTCGTCTTTGACTTAGAATAATTTCCGTGTTTTTTTGCCATATTGTCTATGCGACTCTCTGTAAGAGTGAAAGAGATTAAAAAGTAAGACAGATAGAGGAACTCCGAAATAACCATTCGATAGAATACAAGGTAATGCAAATCTAAGCCAAGTTTGGTCTGGAAATGTGCAGTTTGAAGAAAGTTATTAGTCTCGCTGTCAAGAAATGTAGTTTGTGCTCGTCTTTGACTTAGAATAATTTTCGCGATTTTGGCCAAATTGGCTATGCGACTCTCTGTAAGAGTGAATATAGATTAAAAAGTAAGACAGATAGAGGGAATCCGAAATATTCATTCGGTAGAACACAAGGTAATGAACATCTCAGCCAAGTTTGGTCCGGAAATATGCAGTTTGAAGAAAGTTATTAGTCTCGCTGTCAAGAAATGTAGTTTGTGCTCGTCTTTGACTTAGAATAATTTCCGCGATTTTTGGCCAGATTGACTATGCGACTCTCTGTAAGAGTGAATAAAGATTAAAAAGTATGACAAATAAACGAAATCGGAAATAACCATTCGATAGAACACAAGGTAATGAACATCTCAGCCAAGTTTGGTCCGGAAATATGCAGTTTGAAGAAAGTTATTAGTCTCGCTGTCAAGAAATGTAGTTTGTGCTCGTCTTTGACTTAGAATAAATTCCGTGATTTTTGGCCAAATTGGCTATGCGACTATCTGTAAGAGTGAATATAGATTAAAAAGTAAGACAGATAGAGGAAATCGGAAATATCCATTCGATATAACACAAGGTACTGAACATCTCAGCCATGTTTGGTCCAGAAATATGCAGTTTGAAGAAAGTTATTAGCCTCGCTGTCAAGAAATGTAGTTTGTGCTCGTCTTTGACTTAGAATAATTTCCGCGATTTTAGGCCAAATTGGCTATGCGACTCTCTGTAAGAGTGAATATAGATTAAAAAGTAAGACAGATGGAAGAAATTCGAAATAACCATTCGATATAACAGAAGGTAATGCAAATCTAAGCCAAGTTTGGTCCGGAAATATGCAGTTTGAAGAAAGTTATTAGCCTCGCTGTCAAGAAATGTAGTTTGTGCTCGTCTTTGACTTTGAATAATTTCCGCGATTTTTGGCCAGATTGACTATGCGACTCTCTGTAAGAGTGAATAAAGATTAAAAAGTATGACAAATAAACGAAATCGGAAATAACCATTCGATAGAACACAAGGTAATGAACATCTCAGCCAAGTTTGGTCCGGAAATATGCAGTTTGAAGAAAGTTATTAGTCTCGCTGTCAAGAAATGTAGTTTGTGCTCGTCTTTGACTTAGAATAATTTCCGTGATTTTTGGCCAACTTGGCTATGCGACTCTCTGTAAGAGTGAATAAAAATTGAAAAGTATGACAGATAGACAAAATCCGAAATAATCATTCGATAGAACACAAGGTGATGCAAATCTAAGCCAAGTTTGGTCCGGAAATATGCAGTTTGAAGAAAGTTATTAGCCTCGCTGTCAAGAAATGTAGTTTGTGCTCGTCTTTGACTTAGAATAATTTCCGTGATTTTTGGGCAGATTGGCTATGCGACTCTCTGTAAGAGTGAATATAGATTAAAAAGTAAGACAGATAGAGGAAATTCGAAATATCCATTCGATAGAACACAAGGTAATGAACATCTCAGCCAAGTTTGGTCCGGAAATATGCAGTTTGAAGAAAGTTAGTAGCCTCGCTGTCAAGAAATGTAGTTTGTGCTCGTCTTTGACTATGCGACTCTCTGTAAGAGTGAATACAAATTAACATTTAAGACAGGTAAAAGAAATCCGAAATAACCATTCGATAGATCGCAAGATTATGAACATCTCAGCCAAGTTTGCTCCGGAAATATGCAGTTTGAAGACAGTTATTAGTCTCGCTGACAATGAATATTCTTTGTGTTCGTCTTTGACTTAGAATATTTTCCGTGATTTGTGGCCAAATTGGCTATGTGACTCTCTGTAAGATTGAATATAGATTAAAAAGTAAGACAGATGGAGGAAATCCGAAATAACCATTCGATATAACACAAGGTACTGAACATCTCAGCCAAGTTTGGTCCGGAAATATGCAGTTTGAAGAAAGTTATTAGCCTCGCTGTCAATAAATGTAATTTGTGCTCATCTTTGACTTAGAATATTTTCCGTGATTTGTGGCCAAATTGGCTATGTGACTCTCTGTAAGAGTGAATATAGATTAAAAAGTAAGACAGATAGAGGAAATCCGAAATATCCATTCGATAGAACACAAGGTAATGAACATCTCAGCCAAGTTTGGTCCGGAAATATGCAGTTTGAAGAAAGTTTTTAGCCTCGCTGTCAAGAAATGTAGTTTGTGCTCGTCTTTGACTTAGAATAATTTCCGCGATTTGTGGCCAAATTGGCTATGTGACTCTCTGTAAGAGTGAATATAGATTAAAAAGTAAGACAGATAGAAGAAATCGGAAATAACCATTCGATAGAACACAAGGCAATGAACATCTCAGCCAAGTTTGGTCCGGAAATATGCAGTTTGAAGAAAGTTATTAGCCTCGCTGTCAAGAAATGTACTTTGTGCTCGTCTTAGACTTGGAATATTTTCCGTAATTTTTGGGCAAATTGGCTGTGCGACTCTCTGTAAGAGTGAATATAGATTAAAATGTATGACAGATAGAGGAAATTCGAGATATCCATTCGATAGAACACAAGGTAATGAACATCTCAGCCAAGATTGGCCTGGAAATGTACAGTTTGAAGAAAGTTATTAGCCTCGCTGTCAAGAAATGTATCTTGTGCTCTTCTTTGACTTAGTATACATTCCGTGATTTTTGGCCAAATTGGCTATGCGACTCTCTGTAAGAGTGAATATAGATTAAAAACTATGACAAATAAACAAAATCCGAAATTTCTTTCGAAAGAAAACAAGGTAATGAACATCTCAGCCCAGTTTGGTCCGGAAATATGCACTTTGAAGAAAGTTATTAGTCTCGCTGTCAAGAAATGTAGTTTGTGCTCGTCTTTGACTTAGAATAAATTCCGTGATTTTTGGCCAAATTGGCTATGCGACTCTCTGTAAGAGTGAATATAGATTAAAAAGTATGACAGATAAACGAAATCCGAAATAACCATTCGATAGAAAACAAGGTAATGAACATCTCAGCCATGTTTGGTCCAGAAATATGCAGTTTGAAGAAAGTTATCAGCCTCGCTGTCAAGAAATGTAGTTTGTGCTCGTCTTTGACGTAGAATAATTTCCGCGATTTTAGGCCAAATTGGCTATGCGACTCTCTGTAAGAGTGAATATAGATTAAAAAGTAAGACAGATGGAAGAAATTCGAAATAACCATTCGATATAACAGAAGGTAATTCAAATCTAAGCCAAGTTTGGTCCGGAAATATGCAGTTTGAAGAAAGTTATTAGCCTCGCTGTCAAGAAATGTAGTTTGTGCTCGTCTTTGACTTAGAATAATTTCCGCGATTTTTGGCCAGATTGACTATGCGACTCTCTGTAAGAGTGAATAAAGATTTAAAAGTATGACAAATAAACGAAATCGGAAATAACCATTCGATAGAACACAAGGTAATGAACATCTCAGCCAAGTTTGGTCCGGAAATATGCAGTTTGAAGAAAGTTATTAGTCTCGCTGTCAAGAAATGTAGTTTGTGCTCGTCTTTGACTTAGAATAATTTCCGCGATTTTTGGGCAGATTGGCTATGCGACTCTCTGTAAGAGTGAATATAGATTAAAAAGTAAGACAGATAGAGGAAATCCGAAATATCCATTCGATAGAACACAAAGTAATGAACATCTCAGCCAAGTTTGGTCCGGAAATATGCAGTTTGAAGAAAGTTAGTAGCCTCGCTGTCAAGAAATGTAGTTTGTGTTCGTCTTTGACTTAGAATATTTTCCGTGATTTTTGGCCAAATTGGCTATGCGACTCTCTGTAAGAGTGAATATAGATTAAAAAGTAAGACAGATATAAGATAACCGAAATATCCATTTGATAGAACACAATTTAATGAACATTTCAGCCAAGTTTGGTCCGGAAATTTGCAGTTTGAAGAAAGTTATTAGCCTCGCTGTCAAGAAATGTAGTTTGTACTCATCTTTGGCTATGCGACTCTCTGTAAGAGTGAATATAGATTAACATTTAAGACAGGTAAAAGAAATCCGAAATAACCATTCGATAGATCGCAAGATTATGAACATCTCAGCCAAGTTTGCTCCGGAAATATGCAGTTTGAAGAAAGTTATTAGCCTCGCTGTCAAGAAATGTAGTTTGTGCTCGTCTTTGACTTAGAATATTTTCCGTGATTTGTGGCCAAATTGGCTATGCGACTCTCTGTAAGAGTGAATATAGATTAAAAAGTAAGACAGATAAAGGAAATCCGGAATATCCATTCGATAGAACACAAGGTAATGAACATCTCAGGGAAGTTTGGTCCGGAAATATGCAGTTTGAAGACAGTTATTAGTCTCGCTGACAATGAATATTCTTTGTGTTCGTCTTTGACTTAGAATATTTTCCGTGATTTGTGGCCAAATTGGCTATGTGACTCTCTGTAAGAGTGAATATAGATTAAAAAGTAAGACAGATAGAGGAAATCCGAAATATCCATTCGATAGAACACAAGGTAATGAACATCTCAGCCAAGTTTGGTCCGGAAATATGCAGTTTGAAGAAAGTTATTAGTCTCGCTGACAATGAATATTTTTTGTGTTCGTCTTTGACTTTGAATATTTTCCGCGATTTTTGGCCAAATTGGCTATGTGACTCTCTGTAAGAGTGAATATAGATTAAAAAGTAAGACAGATAGAAGAAATCCGAAATAACCATTCGATATAACACAATGTACTGAACATCTCAGCCAAGTTTGGTCCGGAATTATGCAGTTTGAAGAAAGTTAGTAGCCTCGCTGTCAAGAAATGTAGTTTGTGCTCGTCTTTGACTTAGAATATTTTCCGCGGTTTTTGGCCAAACTGGCTATGCGACTCTCTGTAAGAGTGAATATAGATTAAAAAGTAAGACAGATAGAAGAAAACCGAAATATCCATTCGATAGAACACAAGGCAATGAACATCTCAGCCAAGTTTGGTCCGGAAATATGCAGTTTGATGAAAATTATTAGCCTAGCTGTCAAGAAATGTAGTTTGTACTCATCTTTGACTTAGAATAATTTCCGCGATTTTTGGCCAAATTGGCTATGCGACTCTCTGTAAGAGTGAATATAGATTAAAAAGTATGACAGATAGACGAAATCCGAAATAACCATTCGATAGAACACAAGGTAATGAACAGTTCAGCCAAGTTTGGTCCGGAAATATGCAGTTTGAAGACAATTATTAGCCTCGCTGTCAATAAATGTAGTTTGTACTCATCTTTGACTTAGAATAATTTCCGTGATTTTTGGGCAGATTGGTTATGCGACTCTCTGTAACAGTGAATATAGATTAAAAAGTAAGACAGATAGAAGAAATCCGAAATTTCTTTCGAAAGAAAACAAGGTAATGAACATCTCAGCCAAGTTTGGTCCGGAAATTTGCAGTTTGAAGAAAGTTATTAGCCTCGCTGTCAAGAAATGTAGTTTGTACTCATCTTTGACTTAGAAGAATTTCAGCGATTAGTGGCCACATTGGCTATGCGACTCTCTGTAAGAATGAATATAAATTACAAAGTAAGACAGATAGAAGAAATCCGAAATAACCATTCGATATAACACAATGTACTGAACATCTCAGCCAAGTTTGGTCCGGAATTATGCAGTTTGAAGAAAGTTAGTAGCCTCGCTGTCAAGAAATGTAGTTTGTGCTCGTCTTTGACTTAGAATATTTTCCGCGGTTTTTGGCCAAACTGGCTATGCGACTCTCTGTAAGAGTGAATATAGATTAAAAAGTAAGACAGATAGAAGAAAACCGAAATATCCATTCGATAGAACACAAGGTAATGAGCATCTCAGCCAAGTTTGGTCCGGAAATATGCAGTTTGATGAAAATTATTAGCCTAGCTGTCAAGAAATGTAGTTTGTACTCATCTTTGACTTAGAATAATTTCCGCGATTTTTGGCCAAATTGGCTATGCGACTCTCTGTAAGAGTGAATATAGATTAAAAAGTATGACAGATAGACGAAATCCGAAATAACCATTCGATAGAACACAAGGTAATGAACAGTTCAGCCAAGTTTGGTCCGGAAATATGCAGTTTGAAGACAATTATTAGCCTCGCTGTCAATAAATGTAGTTTGTACTCATCTTTGACTTAGAATAATTTCCGTGATTTTTGGGCAGATTGGTTATGCGACTCTCTGTAACAGTGAATATAGATTAAAAAGTAAGACAGATAGAAGAAATCCGAAATTTCTTTCGAAAGAAAACAAGGTAATGAACATCTCAGCCAAGTTTGGTCCGGAAATTTGCAGTTTGAAGAAAGTTATTAGCCTCGCTGTCAAGAAATGTAGTTTGTACTCATCTTTGACTTAGAAGAATTTCAGCGATTAGTGGCCACATTGGCTATGCGACTCTCTGTAAGAATGAATATAAATTACAAAGTAAGACAGATAGAGGAAATCCGAAATAACCATTCGATAGAACACAAGGTAATGAACATCTCAGCCTAGTTTGGGTCTAAAATATGCAGTTTGAAGAAAGTTATTAACCTCGCTGATAATGAATATTCTTTGTGTTCGTCTTTGACTTTGAATATTTTCCGTGATTTGTGGCCAAATTGGCTATGCGACTCTCTGTAAGAGTGAATATAGATTAAAAAGTAAGACAGATAGAGGAAATCCGAAATTTATTTCGAAAGAAAACAAGGTAATGAACATCTCAGCCAAGTTTGGTCCGGAAATATGCAGTTTGATGAAAATTATTAGCCTAGCTGTCAAGAAATGTAGTTTGTACTCGTCTTTGACTTAGAATAATTTCCGCGATTTTTGGCCAAATTGGCTATGCGACTCTCTGTAAGAGTGAATATAGATTAAAAAGTGTGACAGATAGACGAAATCCGAAATAACCATTCGATAGAACACAAGGTAATGAACATCTCAGCCAAGTTTGGTCCGGAAATATGCAGTTTGAAGAAAGTTATTAGTCTCGCTGACAATGAATATTTTTTGTGTTCGTCTTTGACTTTGAATATTTTCCGTGATTTGTGCCCAAATTGGCTATGCGACTCTCTGGAAGAGTGAATATAGATTAAAAAGTAAGACAGATAGAGGAAATCCGAAATTTCTTTCGAAAGAAAACAAGGTAATGAACATCTCAGCCAAGTTTGGTCCGGAAATATTCAGTTTGAAGAAAATTATTAGTCTCGCTGTCAAGAAATGTAGTTTGTACTCATCTTTGACTTAGAAGAATTTCAGCGATTAGTGGCCACATTGGCTATGCGACTCTCTGTAAGAATGAATATAGATTAAAAAGTAAGACAGATATAGGAAATCCGAAATATCCATTCGATAAGACACAAGGTAATGAACATCTCAGGAAAGTTTGGTCCGGAAATATGCAGTTTGAAGACATTTATTAGCCTCGCTGTCAATAAATGTAGTTTGTACTCATCTTTGACTTAGAAGAATTTCAGCGATTAGTGGCCACATTGGCTATGCGACTCTCTGTAAGAATGAATATAGATTAAAAAGTAAGAACGATAGAGGAAATCCGAAAAATCCATTCGATAGAACACAAGGTAATGAACATCTCAGCCAAGTTTGGTCCGGAAATATGCAGTTTGAAGAAAGTTATTAGTCTCGCTGACAATGAATATTCTTTGTGTTCGTCTTTGACTTTGAATATTTTCCGTGATTTGTGGCCAAATTGGCTATGCGACTCTCTGTAAGAGTGAATATAGATTAAAAAGTAAGACGGATAGAGGAAATCCGAAATTTATTTCGAAAGAAAACAAGGTAATGAACATCTCAGCCAAGTTTGGTCCGGAAATATGCAGTTTGAAGAAAGTTATTAGCCTCGCTGATAATGAATATTCTTTGTGTTCGTCTTTGACTTTGAATATTTTCCGTGATTTGTGCCCAAATTGGTTATGCGACTCTCTGTAAGAGTGAATATAGATTAAAAAGTAAGACAGATAGAGGAAATCCGAAATTTCTTTCGAAAGAAAACAAGGTAATGAACATCTCAGCCAAGTTTGGTCCGGAAATATGCAGTTTGAAGAAAATTATTAGCCTCGCTGTCAAGAAATGTAGTTTGTACTCATCTTTGACTTAGAATAATTTCCGCGATTTTTGGCCAAATTGGCTATGCGACTCTCTGTAAGAGTGAATATAGATTAAAAAGTATGACAGATAGACGAAATCCGAAATAACCATTCGATAGAACACAAGGTAATGAACATCCCAGCCAAGTTTGGTCCGGAAATATGCAGTTTGAAGAAAGTTATTAGTCTCGCTGACAATGAATATTCTTTGTGTTCGTCTTTGACTTTGAATATTTTCCGTGATTTGTGGCCAAATTGGCTATGCGACTCTCTGTAAGAGTGAATATAAATTAAAAGTAAGACAGATAGAAGAAATGCGAAATAATCATTCGATAGAAAACAAGGTGATAAACATCTCAGCCATGTTTGGTCCAGAAATATGCAGTTTGAAGAAAGTTTTTAGCCTCGCTGTCAAGAAATGTATCTTGTACTCTTCTTTGACTTAGAATAAATTCCGTGATTTTTTGGCCAAATTGGCTATGCGACTCTCTGTAAGAGTGAATATAGATTAAAAAGTATGACGGATAAACGAAATCCGAAATAACCATTCGATAGAACACAATGTACTGAACATCTCAGCCAAGTTTGGTCCGGAAATATGCAGTTTATGAAAGTTATTAGCCTCGCTGACAATGAATATTTTTTGTGTTCGTCTTTGACTTTGAATATTTTCCGCGATTTTTGGCCAAATTGGCTATGTGACTCTCTGTAAGAGTGAATATAGATTAAAAAGTAAGACAGATAGAATAAATCCGAAATAACCATTCGATATAACACAATGTACTGAACATCTCAGCCAAGTTTTGTCCGGAAATATGCAGTTTGAAGAAAGTTATTAGCCTCGCTGTCAAGAAATGTAGTTTGTGCTCGTCTTTGACTTGGAATATTTTATGTGATTTTTGGCCAAATTGGCTATGCGACTCTCTGTAAGAGTGAATATAGATTAAAAAGTAAGACGGATAGAGGAAATCCGAAATTTATTTCGAAAGAAAACAGGGTAATGAACATCTCAGCCAAGTTTGGTCCGGAAATATGCAGTTTGAAGAAAATTATTAGCCTCGCTGTCAAGAAATGTAGTTTGTACTCATCTTTGACGTAGAATAATTTCCGCGATTTTTGGCCAAATTGGCTATGCGACTCTCTGTAAGAGTGAATATGGATTAAAAAGTATGGCAGATATAGGAAATCCGATATATCCATTTGAGAGACCACGAGGTACTGCACATCTCTGCCAAGTTTGGGCCGGAAATATGCAGTTTGAAGAAAGTTATTAGCCTCGCTGACAATGAATATTCTTTGTGTTCGTCTTTGACTTTGAATATTTTCCGTGATTTGTGGCCAAATTGGCTATGCGACTCTCTGTAAGAGTGAATATAGATTAATAAGTATGACAGATAGAGGAAATCCGAAATTTCAATCGAAAGAAAACAAGGTAATGAACATCTCAGCCAAGTTTGGTCCGGAAATATGCAGTTTGAAGAAAGTTATTAGCCTCGCTGACAATGAATATTCTTTGTGTTCGTCTTTGACTTTGAATATTTTCCGCGATTTTTGACCAAATTGGCTATGTGACTCTCTGTAAGAGTGAATATAGATTAAAAAGTAAGACAGATAGAATAAATCCGAAATAACCATTCGATATAACACAATGTACTGAACATCTCAGCCAAGTTTGGTCCGGAAATATGCAGTTTGAAGAAAGTTATTAGCCTCGCTGTCAAGAAATGTAGTTTGTTCTCGTCTTTGACTTAGAATATTTTAAGTGATTTGTGGCCAAATTGGCTATGCGACTCTCTGTAAGAGTGAATATAGATTAAAAAGTAAGACGGATAGAGGAAATCCGAAATTTATTTCGAAAGAAAACAAGGTAATGAACATCTCAGCCAAGTTTTTTCCGGAAATATGCAGTTTGAAGAAAGTTATTAGCCTCGCTGTCAAGAAATCTATCTTGTACTCTTTTTTGACTGAGAATAATTTCAGCGATTAGTGGCCACATTGGCTATGCGACTCTCTGTAAGAATGAATATAGATTAAAAAGTAAGACAGATAGAGGAAATCCGAAATAACCATTCGATAGAACACAAGGTAATGAACATCTCAGCCAAGTTTGGGCCGGAAATATGCAGTTTGAAGAAAGTTATTAGCCTCGCTGACAATGAATATTCTTTGTGTTCGTCTTTGACTTTGAATATTTTCCGTGATTTGTGGCCAAATTGGCTATGCGACTCTCTGTAAGAGTGAATATAGATTAAAAAGTATGACAGATAAACGAAATCCGAAATAACCATTCAATAGAAAACAAGGTAATGAACATCTCAGCCAAGTTTGGTCCGGAAATATGCAGTTTGAAGAAAGTTATTAGCCTCGCTGACAATGAATATTCTTTGTGGTCGTCTTTGACTTAAAATAATTTCCGTGTTTTTTGGCCAAATTGTCTATGCGACTCTCTGTAAGAGTGAAAGAGATTAAAAAGTAAGACAGATAGAGGAAATCCGAAATAACCATTCGATAGAACACAAGGTAATGAACATCTCAGCCAAGTTTGGTCCGGAAATATGCAGTTGGAAGACATTTATTAGCCTCGCTGTCAATAAATGTAGTTTGTACTCATCTTTGACTTAGAATAAATTCCGGGATGTTTGGCCAAATTGGCTATGCGACTCTCTGTAAGAGTGAATATAGATTAAAAAGTAAGACAGATAGAGGAAATCCGAAATTTCTTTCGAAGGAAAACAAGGTAATGAACATCTCAGCCAAGTTTGGTCCGTAAATATGCAGTTTGAAGAAAGTTATTAGCCTCGCTGACAATGAATATTCTTTGTGTTCGTCTTTGACTTTGAATATTTTACGCGATTTTTGGCCAAATTGGCTATGTGACTCTCTGTAAGAGTGAATACAGATTAAAAAGTAAGACAGATAGAGGAAATCCGAAATAACCATTCGATATAACACAATGTACTGAACATCTCAGCCAAGTTTGGTCCGGAAATATGCAGTTTGAAGAAAGTTATTAGCCTCGCTGGTAATGAATATTCTTTGTGTTCGTCTTTGACTTTGAATATTTTCCGTGATTTGTGGCCAAATTGGCTATGCGACTCTCTGTAAGAGTGAATATAGATTAAAAAGTAAGACAGATAGAGGAAATCCGAAATTTCTTTCGAAAGAAAACAAGGTAATGATCATCTCAGCCAAGTTTGGTCCGGAAATATGCAGTTTGATGAAAATTATTAGCCTAGCTGTCAAGAAATGTAGTTTGTACTCATCTTTGACTTAGAATAATTTCCGCGATTTTTGGCCAAATTGGCTATGCGACTCTCTGTAAGAGTGAATATAGATTAAAAAGTATGACAAATAGACGAAATCCGAAATAACCATTCGATAGAACACAAGGTAATGAACATCTCAGCCAAGTTTGGTCCGGAAATATGCAGTTTGAAGAAAGTTATTAGTCTCGCTGACAATGAATATTCTTTGTGTTCGTCTTTGACTTTGAATATTTTCCGTGATTTGTGGCCAAATTGGCTATGCGACTCTCTGTAAGAGTGAATATAGATTAAAAAGTAAGACAGATAGAGGAAATCCGAAATAACCATTCGATAGAACACAAGGTAATGAACATATCAGCCAAGTTTGGTCCGGAAATATGCAGTTTGAAGACAATTATTAGCCTCGCTGTCAATAAATGTAGTTTGTACTCATCTTTGACTTAGAATAATTTCCGTGATTTTTGGGCAGATTGGCTATGCGACTCTCTGTAAGAGTGAATATAGATTAAAAAGTAAGACAGATAGAAGAAATCCGAAGTAACCTTTCGATATAACACAAGGTAATGAACATCTCAGCCAAGTTTGGTCCGGAAATATGCAGTTTGAAGAAAGTTATTAGCCTCGCTGTCAAGAAATGTAGTTTGTGCTCGTCTTTGACTTTGAATATTTTCCGTGATTTGTGGCCAAATTGGCTATGCGACTCTCTGTAAGAGTGAATATAGATTAAAAAGTAAGACAGATAGAGGAAAACCGAAATTTCTTTCGAAAGAAAACAAGGTAATGATCATCTCAGCCAAGTTTGGTCCGGAAATATGCAGTTTGATGAAAATTATTAGCCTAGCTGTCAAGAAATGTAGTTTGTACTCATCTTTGACTTAGAATAATTTCCGCGATTTTTGGCCAAATTGGCTATGCGACTCTCTGTAAGAGTGAATATAGATTAAAAAGTATGACAGATAGACGAAATCCGAAATAACCATTCGATAGAACACAAGGTAATGAACATCTCAGCCAAGTTTGGTCCGGAAATTTGCAGTTTGAAGAAAGTTATTAGCCTCGCTGTCAAGAAATGTAGTTTGTACTCATCTTTGACTTAGACTGATTTCAGCGATTAGTGGCCACATTGGCTATGCGACTCTCTGTAAGAGTTAATATAGATTAAAAAGTAAGACAGATAGAGGAAATCCGAAATTTCTTTCGAAGGAAAACAAGGTAATGAACATCTCAGCCAAGTTTGGTCCGTAAATATGCAGTTTGAAGAAAGTTATTAGCCTCGCTGACAATGAATATTCTTTGTGTTCGTCTTTGACTTTGAATATTTCCCGCGATTTTTGGCCAAATTGGCTATGTGACTCTCTGTAAGAGTGAATACAGATTAAAAAGTAAGACAGATAGAGGAAATCCGAAATAACCATTCGATATAACACAATGTACTGAACATCTCAGCCAAGTTTGGTCCGGAAATATGCAGTTTGAAGAAAGTTATTAGCCTCGCTGGTAATGAATATTCTTTGTGTTCGTCTTTGACTTTGAATATTTTCCGTGATTTGTGGCCAAATTGGCTATGCGACTCTCTGTAAGAGTGAATATAGATTAAAAAGTAAGACAGATAGAGGAAATCCGAAATTTCTTTCGAAAGAAAACAAGGTAATGATCATCTCAGCCAAGTTTGGTCCGGAAATATGCAGTTTGATGAAAATTATTAGCCTAGCTGTCAAGAAATGTAGTTTGTACTCATCTTTGACTTAGAATAATTTCCGCGATTTTTGGCCAAATTGGCTATGCGACTCTCTGTAAGAGTGAATATAGATTAAAAAGTATGACAGATAGACGAAATCCGAAATAACCATTCGATAGAACACAAGGTAATGAACATCTCAGCCAAGTTTGGTCCGGAAATATGCAGTTTGAAGAAAGTTATTAGTCTCGCTGACAATGAATATTCTTTGTGTTCGTCTTTGACTTTGAATATTTTCCGTGATTTGTGGCCAAATTGGCTATGCGACTCTCTGTAAGAGTGAATATAGATTAAAAAGTAAGACAGATAGACGAAATCCGAAATAACCATTCGATAGAACACAAGGTAATGAACATCTCAGCCAAGTTTGGTCCGGAAATATGCAGTTTGAAGAAAGTTATTAGCCTCGCTGTCAAGAAATGTAGTTTGTGCTCGTCTTTGACTTAGAATATTTTAAGTGATTTGTGGCCAAATTGGCTATGCGACTCTCTGTAAGAGTGAATATAGATTAAAAAGTAAGACAGATAGAGGAAATCCGAAATTTATTTCGAAAGAAAACAAGGTAATGAACATCTCAGCCAAGTTTGGTCCGGAAATATGCAGTTTGAAGAAAATTATTAGCCTCGCTGTCAAGAAATGTAGTTTGTACTCATCTTTGACGCAGAATAATTTCCGCGATTTTTAGCCAAATTGGCTATGCGACTCTCTGTAAGAGTGAATATAGATTAAAAAGTATGACAGATAGACGAAATCCGAAATAACCATTCGATAGAACACAAGGTAATGATCATCTCAGCCAAGTTTGGTCCGGAAATATGCAGTTTGAAGAAAGTTATTAGCCTCGCTGACAATGAATATTCTTTGTGTTCGTCTTTGACTTTGAATATTTTCCGCGATTTTTGGCCAAATTGGCTATGCGACTCTCTGTAAGAGTGAATATAGATTAAAAAGTAAGACAGATAGAGGAAATCCGAATTTTTTTTTCGAAAGAAAACAAGGTAATGAACATCTCAGCCAAGTTTGGTCCGGAAATATGCAGTTTGAAGAAAGTTATTAGCCTCGCTGTCAAGAAATGTATCTTGTGCTCGTCTTTGACTTAGAATAAATTCCGTGATTTGTGGCCAAATTGGCTATGCGACTCTCTGTAAGAGTGAATATAGATTAAAAAGTATGACAGATAAACGAAATCCGAAATAACCATTCGATAGAACACAATTTTATGAACATCTCAGCCAAGTTTGGTCCGGAAATTTGCAGTTTGAAGAAAGTTATTAGCCTCGCTGTCAAGAAATGTAGTTTGTACTCATCTTTGACTTAGACTAATTTCAGCGATTAGTGGCCACATTGGCTATGCGACTCTCTGTAAGAGTTAACATAGATTAAAAAGTAAGACAGATAGAGGAAATCCGAAATTTTTTTCGAAAGAAAACAAGGTAATGAACATCTCAGCCAAGTTTGGTCCGGAAATTTGCAGTTTGAAGAAAGTTATTAGCCTCGCTGTCAAGAAATGTATCTTGTGCTCGTCTTTGACTTAGAATAAATTCCGTGATTTGTGGCCAAATTGGCTATGCGACTCTCTGTAAGAGTGAATATAGATTAAAAAGTATGACAGATAAACGAAATCCGAAATAACCATTCGATAGAACACAGTTTCATGAACATCTCAGCCAAGTTTGGTCCGGAAATTTGCAGTTTGAAGAAAGTTATTAGCCTCGCTGTCAAGAAATGTAGTTTGTACTCATCTTTGACTTAGACTGATTTCAGCGATTAGTGGCCACATTGGCTATGCGACTCTCTGTAAGAGCTAATATAGATTAAAAAGTAAGACAGATAGAGGAAATCCGAATTTTTTTTCGAAAGAAAACAAGGTAATGAACATCTCAGCCAAGTTTGGTCCGGAAATATGCAGTTTGAAGAAAATTATTAGCCTCGCTGTCAAGAAATTTAGTTTGTACTCATTTTTGACGTAGAATAATTTCCTCGATTTTTGGCCAAATTGGCTATGCGACTCTCTGTAAGAGTGAATATAGATTAAAAAGTATGACAGATAGACGAAATCCGAAATAACCATTCGATAGAACACAAGGTAATGAACATCTCAGCCAAGTTTGGGCCGGAAATATGCAGTTTGAAGAAAGTTATTAGCCTCGCTGACAATGAATATTCTTTGTGTTCGTCTTTGACTTTTAATATATTCCGTGATTTGTGGCCAAATTGGCTATGCGACTCTCTGTAAGAGTGAATATAGATTAAAAAGTATGACAGATAAACGAAATCCGAAATAACCATTCGATAGAAAACAAGGTAATGAACATCTCAGCCATGTTTGGTCCAGAAATATGCAGTTTGAAGAAAGTTATTAGCCTCGCTGACAATGAATATTCTTTGTGTTCGTCTTTGACTTTGAATATTTTCCGTGATTTGTGGCCAAATTGGCTATGCGACTCTCTGTAAGAGTGAATATAGATTAAAAAGTATGACTGATAAACGAAATCCGAAATAACCATTCGATAGAAAACAAGGTAATGAACATTTCAGCCATGTTTGGTCCAGAAATATGCAGTTTGAAGAAAATTATTTGCCTCGCTGTCAAGAAATGTATCTTGTACTCTTCTTTGACTTAGAATAAATTCCGTGATTTTTGGCCAAATTGGCTATGCGACTCTCTGTAAGAGTGAAAATAGATTAAAAAGTAAGACAGATAGCGGAAATACGAAATATCCATTCGATAGAACACAAAGTAATGAACATCTCAGACAAGTTGGGTCCGGAAATATGCAGTTTGAAGAAAGTTATTAGCCTCGCTGTCAAGAAATGTATCTTGTGCTCGTCTTTGACTTAGAATAAATTCCGTGATTTGTAGCCAAATTGGCTATGCGACTCTCTGTAAGAGTGAATATAGATTAAAAAGTATGACGGATAAACGAAATCCGAAATAACCATTCGATAGAACACAATTTTATGAACATCTCAGCCAAGTTTGGTCCGGAAATTTGCAGTTTGAAGAAAGTTATTATCCTCGCTGTCAAGAAATGTAGTTTGTACTCATCTTTGACTTAGACTGATTTCAGCGATTAGTGGCCACATTGGCTATGCGACTCTCTGTAAGAGTTAATATAGATTAAAAAGTAAGACAGATAGAGGAAATCCGAATTTTTTTTCGAAAGAAAACAAGGTAATGAACATCTCAGCCAAGTTTGGTCCGGAAATATGCAGTTTGAAGAAAAGTATTAGCCTCGCTGTCAAGAAATGTAGTTTGTACTCATCTTTGACTTAGACTGATTTCAGCGATTAGTGGCCACATTGGCTATGCGACTCTCTGTAAGAGCTAATATAGATTAAAAAGTAAGACAGATAGAGGAAATCCGAATTTTTTTTCGAAAGAAAACAAGGTAATGAACATCTCAGCCAAGTTTGGTCCGGAAATATGCAGTTTGAAGAAAATTATTAGCCTCGCTGTCAAGAAATTTAGTTTGTACTCATTTTTGACGTAGAATAATTTCCTCGATTTTTGGCCAAATTGGCTATGCGACTCTCTGTAAGAGTGAATATAGATTAAAAAGTATGACAGATAGACGAAATCCGAAATAACCATTCGATAGAACACAAGGTAATGAACATCTCAGCCAAGTTTGGGCCGGAAATATGCAGTTTGAAGAAAGTTATTAGCCTCGCTGACAATGAATATTCTTTGTGTTCGTCTTTGACTTTTAATATATTCCGTGATTTGTGGCCAAATTGGCTATGCGACTCTCTGTAAGAGTGAATATAGATTAAAAAGTATGACAGATAAACGAAATCCGAAATAACCATTCGATAGAAAACAAGGTAATGAACATCTCAGCCATGTTTGGTCCAGAAATATGCAGTTTGAAGAAAGTTATTAGCCTCGCTGACAATGAATATTCTTTGTGTTCGTCTTTGACTTTGAATATTTTCCGTGATTTGTGGCCAAATTGGCTATGCGACTCTCTGTAAGAGTGAATATAGATTAAAAAGTATGACTGATAAACGAAATCCGAAATAACCATTCGATAGAAAACAAGGTAATGAACATTTCAGCCATGTTTGGTCCAGAAATATGCAGTTTGAAGAAAATTATTTGCCTCGCTGTCAAGAAATGTATCTTGTACTCTTCTTTGACTTAGAATAAATTCCGTGATTTTTGGCCAAATTGGCTATGCGACTCTCTGTAAGAGTG
Organism: Gibbula magus; assembly: GCA_936450465.1. Taxonomy (NCBI): domain Eukaryota; kingdom Metazoa; phylum Mollusca; class Gastropoda; order Trochida; family Trochidae; genus Gibbula; species Gibbula magus. The sequence goes on from OW388300.1 coordinate 32,543,868, forward strand.
AAAATAGATTAAAAAGTAAGACAGATAGCGGAAATACGAAATATCCATTCGATAGAACACAAAGTAATGAACATCTCAGACAAGTTGGGTCCGGAAATATGCAGTTTGAAGAAAGTTATTAGCCTCGCTGTCAAGAAATGTATCTTGTGCTCGTCTTTGACTTAGAATAAATTCCGTGATTTGTAGCCAAATTGGCTATGCGACTCTCTGTAAGAGTGAATATAGATTAAAAAGTATGACGGATAAACGAAATCCGAAATAACCATTCGATAGAACACAATTTTATGAACATCTCAGCCAAGTTTGGTCCGGAAATTTGCAGTTTGAAGAAAGTTATTATCCTCGCTGTCAAGAAATGTAGTTTGTACTCATCTTTGACTTAGACTGATTTCAGCGATTAGTGGCCACATTGGCTATGCGACTCTCTGTAAGAGTTAATATAGATTAAAAAGTAAGACAGATAGAGGAAATCCGAATTTTTTTTCGAAAGAAAACAAGGTAATGAACATCTCAGCCAAGTTTGGTCCGGAAATATGCAGTTTGAAGAAAAGTATTAGCCTCGCTGTCAAGAAATGTAGTTTGTACTCATCTTTGACTTAGAATAATTTCAGCGATTAGTGGCCAAATTGGCTATGCGACTCTCTGTAAGAGTGAATATAGATTAAAAAGTAAGACAGATAGAATAAATCCGAAATAACCATTCGATATAACACAATGTACTGAACATCTCAGCCAAGTTTTGTCCGGAAATATGCAGTTTGAAGAAAGTTATTAGCCTCGCTGTCAAGAAATGTAGTTTGTGCTCGTCTTTGACTTGGAATATTTTATGTGATTTTTGGCCAAATTGGCTATGCGACTCTCTGTAAGAGTTAATATAGATTAAAAAGTAAGACAGATAGAGGAAATCCGAATTTTTTTTCGAAAGAAAACAAGGTAATGAACATCTCAGCCAAGTTTGGTCCGGAAATATGCAGTTTGAAGAAAAGTATTAGCCTCGCTGTCAAGAAATGTAGTTTGTACTCATCTTTGACTTAGAATAATTTCAGCGATTAGTGGCCAAATTGGCTATGCGACTCTCTGTAAGAGTTAATATAGATTAAAAAGTAAGACAGATAGAGGAAATCCGAAATTTTTTTCGAAAGAAAACAAGGTAATGAACATCTCAGCCAAGTTTGGTCCGGAAATATGCAGTTTGAAGAAAAGTATTAGCCTCGCTGTCAAGAAATGTAGTTTGTACTCATCTTTGACTTAGAATAATTTCAGCGATTAGTGGCCAAATTGGCTATGCGACTCTCTGGAAGAGTGAAAATAGATTAAAAAGTAAGACAGATAGCGGAAATACGAAATAACCATTCGATAGAACACAATTTAATGAACATCTCAGCCAAGTTTGGTCCGGAAATATGCAGTTTGAAGAAAGTTATTAGCCTCGCTGACAATGAATATTCTTTGTGTTCGTCTTTGACTTTGAATATTTTCCGTGATTTGTGGCCAAATTTGCTATGCGATTCTCTGTAAGAGTGAATATAGATTAAAAAGTATGACAGATAAACGAAATCCGAAATAACCATTCGATAGAAAACAAGGTAATGAACATCGCAGCCATGTTTGGTCCGAAAATATGCAGTTTGAAGAAAGTTATTAGCCTCGCTGTCAAGAAATGTATCTTGTACTCTTCTTGGACTTAGAATAAATTCCGTGATTTGTGGCCAAATTGGCTATGCGACTCTCTGGAAGAATGAAAATAGATTAAAAAGTAAGACAGATAGCGGAAATACGATATATCCATTCGATAGAACACAAAGCAATGAACATCTCAGCGAAGTTTGGTCCGGAAATATGCAGTTTGAAGAAAGTTATTAGCCTCGCTGTCAAGAAATGTATCTTGTGCTCGTCTTTGACTTAGAATAAATTCCGTGATTTGTGGCCAAATTGGTTATGCGACTCTCTGTAAGAGTGAATATAGATTAAAAAGTAAGACAGATAGAAAAAATCCGAAATAACCATTCGATATAACACAAGGTACTGAACATCTTAGCCAAGTTTGGTCCGGAAATATGCAGTTTGAAGAAAGTTATTAGCCTCGCTGTCAAGGAATGTAATTTGTGCTCGTCTATGACTTAGAATATTTTCCGCGATTTTTGGCCAAATTGGCTATGCGACTCTCTGTAAGAGTATATATAGATTAAAAAGTAAGACAGATAGAAAAAATCCGAAATAACCATTCGATATAACACAAGGTACTGAACATCTTAGCCAAGTTTGGTCTGGAAATATGCAATTTGAAGAAAGTTATTAGCCTCGCTGTCAAGGAATGTAATTTGTGCTCGTCTTTGACTTAGAATAATTTCCGTGATTTTTGGCCAAATTGGCTATGCGAATCTCTGTAAGAGTGAATAAAAATTGAAAAGTATGACAGATAGACGAAATCCGAAATAACCATTCGATAGAACACAAGGTGATGAACATCTCAACCAAGTTTGGCCTGGAAATATGCAGTTTGAAGAAAGTTATTAGCCTCGCTGTCAAGGAATGTAATTTGTGCTCGTCTTTGACTTAGAATAATTTCCGTGATTTTTGGCCAAATTGGCTATGCGACTCTCTGTAAGAGTGAATGTAGATTAAAAAGTAAGACAGATAGAAAACATCCGAAATAACCATTCGATAGAACACAAGGTAATGAACATCTCAGCCAAGTTTGGGCCGGAAATATGCAGTTTGAAGAAAGTTATTAGCCTCGCTGATAATGAATATTCTTTGTGTTCGTCTCTGACTTTGAATATTTTCCGCGATTTTTGGCCAAATTGGCTATGCGACTCTCTGTAAGAGTATATATAGATTAAAAAGTAAGACAGATAGAAAAAATCCGAAGTAACCTTTCGATATAACACAAGGTAATGAACATCTCAGCCAAGTTTGGTCCGGAAATATGCAGTTTGAAGAAAGTTATTAGCCTCGCTGTCAAGAAATGTAGTTTGTGCTCGTCTTTGACTTTGAATATTTTCCGTGATTTGTGGCCAAATTGGCTATGCGACTCTCTGTAAGAGTGAATATAGATTAAAAAGTAAGACAGATAGAGGAAAACCGAAATTTCTTTCGAAAGAAAACAAGGTAATGATCATCTCAGCCAAGTTTGGTCCGGAAATATGCAGTTTGAAGAAAGTTATTAGCCTCGCTGTCAAGAAATGTAGTTTGTGCTCGTCTTTGACTTAGAATATTTTAAGTGATTTGTGGCCAAATTGGCTATGCGACTCTCTGTAAGAGTGAATATAGATTAAAAAGTATGACGGATAAACGAAATCCGAAATAACCATTCGATAGAACACAATTTTATGAACATCTCAGCCAAGTTTGGTCCGGAAATTTGCAGTTTGAAGAAAGTTATTAGCCTCGCTGTCAAGAAATGTATCTTGTGCTCGTCTTTGACTTAGAATAAATTCCGTGATTTGTAGCCAAATTGGCTATGCGACTCTCTGTAAGAGTGAATATAGATTAAAAAGTATGACGGATAAACGAAATCCGAAAAAACCATTCGATAGAACACAATTTTATGAACATCTCAGCCAAGTTTGGTCCGGAAATTTGCAGTTTGAAGAAAGTTATTATCCTCGCTGTCAAGAAATGTAGTTTGTACTCATCTTTGACTTAGACTGATTTCAGCGATTAGTGGCCACATTGGCTATGCGACTCTCTGTAAGAGTTAATATAGATTAAAAAGTAAGACAGATAGAGGAAATCCGAATTTTTTTTCGAAAGAAAACAAGGTAATGAACATCTCAGCCAAGTTTGGTCCGGAAATATGCAGTTTGAAGAAAATTATTAGCCTCGCTGTCAAGAAATGTAGTTTGTACTCATCTTTGACTTAGAATAATTTCAGCGATTAGTGGCCAAATTGGCTATGCGACTCTCTGGAAGAGTGAAAATAGATTAAAAAGTAAGACAGATAGCGGAAATACGAAATAACCATTCGATAGAACACAATTTAATGAACATCTCAGCCAAGTTTGGTCCGGAAATATGCAGTTTGAAGAAAGTTATTAGCCTCGCTGACAATGAATATTCTTTGTGTTCGTCTTTGACTTTGAATATTTTCCGTGATTTGTGGCCAAATTGGCTATGCGATTCTCTGTAAGAAAGAATATAGATTAAAAAGTATGACAGATAAACGAAATCCGAAATAACCATTCGATAGAAAACAAGGTAATGAACATCGCAGCCATGTTTGGTCCGAAAATATGCAGTTTGAAGAAAGTTATTAGCCTCGCTGTCAAGAAATGTATCTTGTATTTTTCTTGGACTTAGAATAAATTCCGTGATTTGTGGCCAAATTGGCTATGCGACTCTCTGGAAGAGTGAAAATAGATTAAAAAGTAAGACAGATAGCGGAAATACGATATATCCATTCGATAGAACACAAAGTAATGAACATCTCAGCGAAGTTTGGTCCGGAAATATGCAGTTTGAAGAAAGTTATTAGCCTCGCTGTCAAGAAATGTATCTTGTGCTCGTCTTTGACTTAGAATAAATTCCGTGATTTTTGGCCAAATTGGCTATGCGACTCTCTGTAAGAGTATATATAGATTAAAAAGTAAGACAGATAGAAAAAATCCGAAATAACCATTCGATTTAACACAAGGTACTGAACATCTTAGCCAAGTTTGGTCTGGAAATATGCAATTTGAAGAAAGTTATTAGCCTCGCTGTCAAGGAATGTAATTTGTGCTCGTCTTTGACTTAGAATAATTTCCGTGATTTTTGGTCAAATTGGCTATGCGAATCTCTGTAAGAGTGAATAAAAATTGAAAAGTATGACAGATAGACGAAATCCGAAATAACCATTCGATAGAACACAAGGTGATGAACATCTCAACCAAGTTTGGCCTGGAAATATGCAGTTTGAAGAAAGTTATTAGCCTCGCTGTCAAGGAATGTAATTTGTGCTCGTCTTTGACTTAGAATAATTTCCGTGATTTTTGGCCAAATTGGCTATGCGACTCTCTGTAAGAGTGAATGTAGATTAAAAAGTAAGACAGATAGAAAACATCCGAAATAACCATTCGATAGAACACAAGGTAATGAACATCTCAGCCAAGTTTGGGCCGGAAATATGCAGTTTGAAGAAAGTTATTAGCCTCGCTGATAATGAATATTCTTTGTGTTCGTCTTTGACTTTGAATATTTTCCGCGATTTTTGGCCAAATTGGCTATGCGACTCTCTGTAAGAGTATATATAGATTAAAAAGTAAGACAGATAGAAAAAATCCGAAATAACCATTCGATAGAACACAATTTAATGAACATCTCAGCCAAGTTTGGTCCGGAAATATGCAGTTTGAAGAAAGTTATTAGCCTCGCTGTCAAGAAATGTAGTTTGTGCTCGTCTTTGACTTAGAATATTTTAAGTGATTTGTGGCCAAATTGGCTATGCGACTCTCTGTAAGAGTGAATATAGATTAAAAAGTAAGACAGATAGAGGAAATCCGGAATATCCATTCGATAGAACACAAGGTAATGAACATCTCAGCCAAGTTTGGTCCGGAAATATGCAGTTTGAAGACAGTTATTAGTCTCGCTGACAATGAATATTCTTTGTGTTCGTCTTTGACTTTGAATATTTTCCGTGATTTGTGGCCAAATTGGCTACGTGACTCTCTGTAAGAGTGAATATAGATTAAAAAGTAAGACAGATAGAGGAAAGCCGAAATATCCATTGGATAGAACACAAGGTAATGAACATCTCAGCCAAGTTTGGTCCGGAAATATGCAGTTTGAAGACAGTTATTAGTCTCGCTGACAATGAATATTCTTTGTGTTCGTCTTTGACTTTGAATATTTTCCGTGATTTGTGGCCAAATTGGCTACGTGACTCTCTGTAAGAGTGAATATAGATTAAAAAGTAAGACAGATAGAGGAAATCCGAAATATCCATTGGATAGAACACAAGGTAATGAACATCTCAGCCAAGTTTGGTCCGGAAATATGCAGTTTGAAGAAAATTATTAGCCTCGCTGATAATGAATATTCTTTGTGTTCGTCTTTGACTTTGAATATTTTCCGTGATTTGTGGCCAAATTGGCTATGCGACTCTCTGTAAGAGTGAATATAGATTAAAAAGTAAGACAGATAGAACAAATCCGAAATAACCATTCGATATTACATAAGGTACTGAACATCTCAGCCAAGTTTGGTCCGGAAATATGCAGTTTGAAGAAAGTTATTAGCCTCGCTGTCAAGAAATGTAGTTTGTGCTCGTCTTTGACTTAGAATAATCTCCGTGAATTGTGGCCAAATTGGCTATGTGACTCTGTGTAAGAGTGAATAAAGATTGAAAAGTATGACAGATTGACGAAATCCGAAATAACTATTCGATAGAACACAAGGTAATGAACATCTCAGCCAAGTTTGGTCCGGAAATATGCAGTTTGAAGAAAGTTATTAGCTTCGCTGACAATGAATATTCTTTGTGTTCGTCTTTGATTTTGAATTTTTTCCGTGATTTGTGGCCAAATTGGCTATGCGACTCTCCGTAAGAGTATATATAGATTAAAAAGTAAGACAGATAGAAAAAATCCGAAATAACCATTCGATATAACACAAGGTACTGAACATCTTAGCCAAGTTTGGTCCGGAAATATGCATTTTGAAGAAAGTTATTAGCCTCGCTGTCAAGGAATGTAATTTGTGCTCGTCTTTGACTTAGAATATTTTCCGCGTTTTTGGCCAAATTGGCTATGCGACTCTCTGTAAGAGTGAATATAGATTAAAAAGTAAGACAGATGGAGGAGGAAATGCGAAATATCCATTCGATAGAACGCAAGGTAATGAACATCTCAGCCAAGTTTGGTCCGGAAATATGCAGTTTGAAGAAAGTTATTAGCCTCGCTGTAAAGAAATGTAGTTTGTGCTCGTCTTTGACTTAGAATAATTTCCGTGATTTGTGGCCAAATTGGCTATGCGACTCTCTGTAAGAGTGAATATAGATTAAAAAGTATGACAAATGAACGAAATCCGAAATAACCATTCGATAGAACACAAGGTAATGAACATCTCAGCCAAGTTTGGTCCGGAAATTTGCAGTTTGAAGAAAGTTATTAGCCTCGCTGTCAAGAAATGTAGTTTGTGCTCGTCTTTGACTTAGAATATTTTAAGTGATTTGTGGCCAAATTGGCTATGCGACTCTCTGTAAGAGTGAATATAGATTAAAAAGTAAGACAGATAGAGGAAATCCGAAATAACCATTCGATAGAACACAAGGTAATGAACATCTCAGCCAAGTTTGGTCCGGAAATATGCAGTTTGAAGAAAGTTATTAGCTTCGCTGACAATGAATATTCTTTGTGTTCGTCTTTGATTTTGAATTTTTTCCGTGATTTGTGGCCAATTTGGCTATGCGACTCTCTGTAAGAGTGAATATAGATTAATAAGTAAGACAGATGGAGGAAATCCGAAATATCCATTCGATAGAACACAAGGTAATGAACATCTCAGCCAAGTTTGGTCCGGAAATATGCAGTTTGAAGAAAGTTATTAGCCTCGCTGTCAAGAAACGTACTTTGTGCTCGTCTTTGACTTAGAATATTTTCCGCGATTTTTGGCCAAATTGGCTATGCGACTCTCTGTAAGAGTATATATAGATTAAAAAGTAAGACAGATAGAAAAAATCCGAAATAACCATCCGATATAACACAAGGTACTGAACATCTTAGCCAAGTTTGGTCCGGAAATATGCAATTTGAAGAAAGTTATTAGCCTCGCTGTCAAGGAATGTAATTTGTGCTCGTCTTTGACTTAGAATAATTTCCGTGATTTTTGGCCAAATTGGCTATGCGAATCTCTGTAAGAGTGAATAAAAATTGAAAAGTATGACAGATAGACGAAATCCGAAATAACCATTCGATAGAACACAAGGTGATGAACATCTCAACCAAGTTTGGCCTGGAAATATGCAGTTTGAAGAAAGTTATTAGCCTCGCTGTCCAGGAATGTAATTTGTGCTCGTCTTTGACTTAGAATAATTTCCGTGATTTTTGGCCAAATTGGCTATGCGACTCTCTGTAAGAGTGAATAAAAATTGAAAAGTATGACAGATAGACGAAATGCGAAATAACCATTCGATAGAACACAAGGTGATGAACATCTCAACCAAGTTTGGTCCGGAAATATGCAGTTTGAAGAAAGTTATTAGCTTCGCTGACAATGAATATTCTTTGTGTTCGTCTTTGATTTTGAATTTTTTCCGTGATTTGTGGCCAAATTGGCTATGCGACTCTCTGTAAGTTTATATATAGATTAAAAAGTAAGACAGATAGAAAAAATCCGAAATAACCATTCGATATAACACAATTTACTGAACATCTTAGCCAAGTTTGGTCCGGAAATATGCAGTTTGAAGAAAGTTATTAGCCTCGCTGTCAAGGAATGTAATTTGTGCTCGTCTTTGACTTAGAATAAATTCCGTGATTTGTGGCCAAATTGGCTATGCGACTCTCTGTAAGAGTGAATATAGATTAAAAAGTATGACAGATAGAGGAAATCCGAAATATCCATTCGATAGAACACAAGGTAATGAACATCTCAGCCAAGTTTGGTCCGGAAATATGCAGTTTGAAGAAAATTATTAGCTTCGCTGACAATGAATATTCTTTGTGTTCGTCTTTGACTTTTAATTTTTTCCGTGATTTGTGGACAAATTGGCTATGCGACTCTCTGTAAGAGTGAATATAGATTAAAAAGTAAGACAGATAGAAAAAATCCGAAATAACCATTCGATATAACATAAGGTACTGAACATCTCAGCCAAGTTTGGTCCGGAAATATGCAGTTTGAAGAAAGTTATTAGCCTCGCTGTCAAGAAATGTAGTTTGTGCTCGTCTTTGACTTAGAATAATCTCCGTGAATTGTGGCCAAATTGGCTATGTGACTCTCTGTAAGAGTGAATAAAGATTGAAAAGTATGACAGATAGACAAAATCCGAAATAACCATTCGATAGAACACAAGGTAATGAACATCTCAGCCAAGTTTGGTCCGGAAATATGCAGTTTGAAGAAAGTTATTAGCTTCGCTGACAATGAATATTCTTTGTGTTCGTCTTTGATTTTGAATTTTTTCCGTGATTTGTGGCCAAATTGGCTATGCGACTCTCTGTAAGAGTATATATAGTTTAAAAAGTAAGACAGATAGAAAAAATCCGAAATAACCATTCGATATAACACAAAGTACTGAACATCTTAGCCAAGTTTGGTCCGGAAATATGCAGTTTGATGAAAGTTATTAGCCTCGCTGTCAAGGAATGTAATTTGTGCTCGTCTATGACTTAGAATATTTTCCGCGATTTTTGGCCAAATTGGCTATGCGACTCTCTGTAAGAGTATATATAGATTAAAAAGTAAGACAGATAGAAAAAATCCGAAATAACCATTCGATATAACACAAGGTACTGAACATCTTAGCCAAGTTTGGTCCGGAAATATGCAATTTGAAGAAAGTTATTAGCCTCGCTGTCAAGGAATGTAATTTGTGCTCGTCTTTGACTTAGTATGATTTCCGTGATTTTTGGCCAAATTGGCTATGCGAATCTCTGTAAGAGTGAATAAAAATTGAAAAGTATGACAGATAGACGAAATCCGAAATAACCATTCGATAGAACACAAGGTGATGAACATCTCAACCAAGTTTGGCCTGGAAATATGCAGTTTGAAGAAAGTTATTAGCCTCGCTGTCAAGGAATGTAATTTGTGCTCGTCTTTGACTTAGAATATTTTCCGCGATTTTTGGCCAAATTGGCTATGCGACTCTCTGTAAGAGTGAATATAGATTAAAAAGTATGACAGATAGAAAAAATCCGAAATAACCATTCGATATAACACAAGGTACTGAACATCTTAGCCAAGTTTGGTCCGGAAATATGCAGTTTGAAGAAAGTTATTAGCTTCGCTGACAATGAATATTCTTTGTGTTCGTCTTTGATTTTGAATTTTTTCCGTGATTTGTGGCCAAATTGGCTATGCGACTCTCTGTAAGAGTATATATAGTTTAAAAAGTAAGACAGATAGAAAAAATCCGAAATAACCATTCGATATAACACAAAGTACTGAACATCTTAGCCAAGTTTGGTCCGGAAATATGCAGTTTGAAGAAAGTTATTAGCCTCGCTGTCAAGGAATGTAATTTGTGCTCGTCTATGACTTAGAATATTTTCCGCGATTTTTGGCCAAATTGGCTATGCGACTCTCTGTAAGAGTGAATAAAAATTGAAAAGTATGACAGATAGACGAAATCCGAAATAACCATTCGATAGAACACAAGGTGATGAACATCTCAACCAAGTTTGGTCCGGAAATATGCAGTTTGAAGAAAGTTATTAGCTTCGCTGACAATGAATATTCTTTGTGTTCGTCTTTGATTTTGAATTTTTTCCGTGATTTGTGGCCAAATTGGCTATGCGACTCTCTGTAAGAGTATATATAGATTAAAAAGTATGACAGATAGAAAAAATCCGAAATAACCATTCGATATAACACAAGGTACTGAACATCTTAGCCAAGTTTGGTCCGGAAATATGCATTTTGAAGAAAGTTATTAGCCTCGCTGTCAAGGAATGTAATTTGTGCTCGTCTATGACTTAGAATATTTTCCGCGATTTTTGGCCAAATTGGCTATGCGACTCTCTGTAAGAGTATATATAGATTAAAAAGTAAGACAGATAGAAAAAATCCGAAATAACCATTCGATATAACACAAGGTACTGAACATCTTAGCCAAGTTTGGTCCGGAAATATGCAGTTTGAAGAAAGTTATTAGCCTCGCTGTCAAGGAATGTAATTTGTGCTCGTCTATGACTTAGAATAATTTTCGCGATTTTGGCCAAATTGGCTATGCTACTCTCTGTAAGAGTGAATATAGATTAAAAAGTAAGACAGATAGAGGAAATCCGAAATATTCATTCGATAGAACACAAGGTAATGAACATCTCAGCCAAGTTTGGTCCGGAAATATGCAGTTTGAAGAAAGTTATTAGTCTCGCTGTCAAGAAATGTAGATTGTGCTCGTCTTTGACTTAGAATATTTTCCGTGATTTTTGGCCAAATTGTCTATGCGACTCTCTGTAAGAGTGAATATAGATTAACAAGTAAGATAAATAGAGGAAATCCAAAATAATCATTCGATAGAACACAAGGTAATGAACATCTCAGCCAAGTTTGGCCTGGAAATATGCAGTTTGAAGAAAGCTATTAGCCTCGCTGTCAAGGAATGTAATTTGTGCTCGTCTATGACTTAGAATATTTTCCGCGATTTTTGGCCAAATTGGCTATGCGACTCTCTGTAAGAGTATATATAGATTAAAAAGTAAGACAGATAGAAAAAATCCGAAATAACCATTCGATATAACACAAGGTACTGAACATCTTAGCCAAGTTTGGTCCGGAAATATGCAATTTGAAGAAAGTTATTAGCCTCGCTGTCAAGGAATGTAATTTGTGCTCGTCTTTGACTTAGAATAATTTCCGTGATTTTTGGCCAAATTGGCTATGCGAATCTCTGTAAGAGTGAATAAAAATTGAAAAGTATGACAGATAGACGAAATCCGAAATAACCATTCGATAGAACACAAGGTGATGAACATCTCAACCAAGTTTGGCCTGGAAATATGCAGTTTGAAGAAAGTTATTAGCCTCGCTGTCAAGAAATGTACTTTGTGCTCGTCTTTGACTTTGAATTTTTCCCTCGATTTTTAGCCAAATTGGCTATGCGACTCTCTGTAAGAGTGAATGTAGATTAAAAAGTAAGACAGATAGAGGAAATCCTAAATAACCATTCGATAGAACACAAGGTACTGAACATCTCAGCCAAGTTTGGTCCGGAAATTTGCAGTTTGAAGAAAGCTATTAGCCTCGCTGTCAAGAAATGTAGTTTGTGCTCGTCTTTGACTTAGAATATTTTAAGTGATTTGTGGCCAAATTGGCTATGCGACTCTCTGTAAGAGTGAATATAGATTAAAAAGTAAGACAGATAGAGGAAATCCGAAATAACCATTCGATAGAACACAAGGTAATGAACATCTCAGCCAAGTTTGGTCCGGAAATATGCAGTTTGAAGAAAGTTATTAGCTTCGCTGACAATGAATATTCTTTGTGTTCGTCTTTGATTTTGAATTTTTTCCGTGATTTGTGGCCAATTTGGCTATGCGACTCTCTGTAAGAGTGAATATAGATTAAAAAGTAAGACAGATGGAGGAAATCCCAAATATCCATTCGATAGAACACAAGGTAATGAACATCTCAGCCAAGTTTGGTCCGGAAATATGCAGTTTGAAGAAAGTTATTAGCCTCGCTGTCAAGAAACGTACTTTGTGCTCGTCTTTGACTTAGAATATTTTCCGCGATTTTTGGCCAAATTGGCTATGCGACTCTCTGTAAGAGTATATATAGATTAAAAAGTAAGACAGATAGAAAAAATCCGAAATAACCATTCGATATAACACAAGGTACTGAACATCTTAGCCAAGTTTGGTCCGGAAATATGCAGTTTGAAGAAAGTTATTAGCCTCGCTGTCAAGGAATGTAATTTGTGCTCGTCTATGACTTAGAATAATTTTCGCGATTTTGGCCAAATTGGCTATGCTACTCTCTGTAAGAGTGAATATAGATTAAAAAGTAAGACAGATAGAGGAAATCCGAAATATTCATTCGATAGAACACAAGGTAATGAACATCTCAGCCAAGTTTGGTCCGGAAATATGCAGTTTGAAGAAAGTTATTAGTCTCGCTGTCAAGAAATGTAGATTGTGCTCGTCTTTGACTTAGAATATTTTCCGTGATTTTTGGCCAAATTGTCTATGCGACTCTCTGTAAGAGTGAATATAGATTAACAAGTAAGATAAATAGAGGAAATCCAAAATAATCATTCGATAGAACACAAGGTAATGAACATCTCAGCCAAGTTTGGCCTGGAAATATGCAGTTTGAAGAAAGCTATTAGCCTCGCTGTCAAGGAATGTAATTTGTGCTCGTCTATGACTTAGAATATTTTCCGCGATTTTTGGCCAAATTGGCTATGCGACTCTCTGTAAGAGTATATATAGATTAAAAAGTAAGACAGATAGAAAAAATCCGAAATAACCATTCGATATAACACAAGGTACTGAACATCTTAGCCAAGTTTGGTCCGGAAATATGCAATTTGAAGAAAGTTATTAGCCTCGCTGTCAAGGAATGTAATTTGTGCTCGTCTTTGACTTAGAATAATTTCCGTGATTTTTGGCCAAATTGGCTATGCTACTCTCTGTAAGAGTGAATAAAAATTGAAAAGTATGACAGATAGACGAAATCCGAAATAACCATTCGATAGAACACAAGGTGATGAACATCTCAACCAAGTTTGGCCTGGAAATATGCAGTTTGAAGAAAGTTATTAGCCTCGCTGTCCAGGAATGTAATTTGTGCTCGTCTTTGACTTAGAATAATTTCCGTGATTTTTGGCCAAATTGGCTATGCGACTCTCTGTAAGAGTGAATAAAAATTGAAAAGTATGACAGATAGACGAAATGCGAAATAACCATTCGATAGAACACAAGGTGATGAACATCTCAACCAAGTTTGGTCCGGAAATATGCAGTTTGAAGAAAGTTATTAGCTTCGCTGACAATGAATATTCTTTGTGTTCGTCTTTGATTTTGAATTTTATCCGTGATTTGTGGCCAAATTGGCTATGCGACTCTCTGTAAGTTTATATATAGATTAAAAAGTAAGACAGATAGAAAAAATCCGAAATAACCATTCGATATAACACAAGGTACTGAACATCTTAGCCAAGTTTGGTCCGGAAATATGCAGTTTGAAGAAAGTTATTAGCCTCGCTGTCAAGGAATGTAATTTGTGCTCGTCTTTGACTTAGAATAAATTCCGTGATTTGTGGCCAAATTGGCTATGCGACTCTCTGTAAGAGTGAATATAGATTAAAAAGTATGACAGATAGAGGAAATCCGAAATATCCATTCGATAGAACACAAGGTAATGAACATCTCAGCCAAGTTTGGTCCGGAAATATGCAGTTTGAAGAAAATTATTAGCTTCGCTGACAATGAATATTCTTTGTGTTCGTCTTTGACTTTTAATTTTTTCCGTGATTTGTGGCCAAATTGGCTATGCGACTCTCTGTAAGAGTGAATATAGATTAAAAAGTAAGACAGATAGAACAAATCCGAAATAACCATTCGATATAACATAAGGTACTGAACATCTCAGCCAAGTTTGGTCCGGAAATATGCAGTTTGAAGAAAGTTATTAGCCTCGCTGTCAAGAAATGTAGTTTGTGCTCGTCTTTGACTTAGAATAATCTCCGTGAATTGTGGCCAAATTGGCTATGTGACTCTCTGTAAGAGTGAATAAAGATTGAAAAGTATGACAGATAGACAAAATCCGAAATAACCATTCGATAGAACACAAGGTGATGAACATCTCAACCAAGTTTGGTCCGGAAATATGCAGTTTGAAGAAAATATTAGCCTCGCTGACAATGAATATTCTTTGTGTTCGTCTTTGATTTTGAATTTTTTCCGTGATTTGTGGCCAAATTGGCTATGCGACTCTCTGTAAGTTTATATATAGTTTAAAAAGTAAGACAGATAGAAAAAATCCGAAATAACCATTCGATATAACACAAGGTACTGAACATCTTAGCCAAGTTTGGTCCGGAAATATGCAGTTTGAAGAAAGTTATTAGCCTCGCTGTCAAGGAATGTAATTTGTGCTCGTCTTTGACTTAGAATAATCTCCGTGATTTGTGGCCAAATTGGCTATGTGACTCTCTGTAAGAGTGAATATAGATTAAAAAGTAAGACAGATAGAGGAAATCCGAAATATCCATTCGATAGAACACAAGGTAATGAACATCTCAGCCAAGTTTGGTCCGGAAATATGCAGTTTGAAGAAAATTATTTGCCTCGCTGACAATGAATATTCTTTGTGTTCGTCTTTGACTTTTAATTTTTTCCGTGATTTGTGGCCAAATTGGCTATGCGACTCTCTGTAAGAGTGAATATAGATTAAAAAGTAAGACAGATAGACGAAATCCGAAATAACCATTCGATAGAACACAAGGTGATGAACATCTCAACCAAGTTTGGTCCGGAAATATGCAGTTTGAAGAAAGTTATTAGCCTCGCTGTCAAGGAATGTAATTTGTGCTCGTCTATGACTTAGAATATTTTCCGCGATTTTTGGCCAAATTGGCTATGCGACTCTCTGTAAGAGTATATATAGATTAAAAAGTAAGACAGATAGAAAAAATCCGAAATAACCATTCGATATAACACAAGGTACTGAACATCTTAGCCAAGTTTGGTCCGGAAATATGCAGTTTGAAGAAAGTTATTAGCCTCGCTGTCAAGGAATGTAATTTGTGCTCGTCTATGACTTAGAATATTTTCCGCGATTTTTGGCCAAATTGGCTATGCGACTCTCTGTAAGAGTATATATAGATTAAAAAGTAAGACAGATAGAAAAAATCCGAAATAACCATTCGATATAACACAAGGTACTGAACATCTTAGCTAAGTTTGGTCCGGAAATATGCAATTTGAAGAAAGTTATTAGCCTCGCTGTCAAGGAATGTAATTTGTGCTCGTCTTTGACTTAGAATAATTTCCGTGATTTTTGGCCAAATTGGCTATGCGAATCTCTGTAAGAGTGAATAAAAATTGAAAAGTATGACAGATAGACGAAATCCGAAATAACCATTCGATAGAACACAAGGTGATGAACATCTCAACCAAGTTTGGCCTGGAAATATGCAGTTTGAAGAAAGTTATTAGCCTCGCTGTCAAGGAATGTAATTTGTGCTCATCTTTGACTTAGAATAATTTCCGTGATTTTTGGCCAAATTGGCTATGCGACTCTCTGTAAGAGTGAATAAAAATTGAAAAGTATGACAGATAGACGAAATCCGAAATAACCATTCGATAGAACACAAGGTGATGAACATCTCAACCAAGTTTGGTCCGGAAATATGCAGTTTGAAGAAAGTTATTAGCTTCGCTGACAATGAATATTCTTTGTGTTCGTCTTTGATTTTGAATTTTTTCCGTGATTTGTGGCCAAATTGGCTATGCGACTCTCTGTAAGAGTATATATAGATTAAAAAGTATGACAGATAGAAAAAATCCGAAATAACCATTCGATCTAACACAAGGTACTGAACATCTTAGCCAAGTTTGGTCCGGAAATATGCAATTTGAAGAAAGTTATTAGCCTCGCTGTCAAGGAATGTAATTTGTGCTCGTCTTTGACTTAGAATAATTTCCGTGATTTTTGGCCAAATTGGCTATGCGAATCTCTGTAAGAGTGAATAAAAATTGAAAAGTATGACAGATAGACGAAATCCGAAATAACCATTCGATAGAACACAAGGTGATGAACATCTCAACCAAGTTCGGCCTGGAAATATGCAGTTTGAAGAAAGTTATTAGCCTCGCTGTCAAGGAATGTAATTTGTGCTCGTCTTTGACTTAGAATAATTTCCGTGATTTGTGGCCAAATTGGCTATGCGACTCTCTGTAAGAGTATATATAGATTAAAAAGTAAGACAGATAGAACAAATCCGAAATAACCATTCGATATAACACAAGGTACTGAACATCTTAGCCAAGTTTGGTCCGGAAATATGCAGTTTGAAGAAAGTTATTAGCCTCGCTGTCAAGGAATGTAATTTGTGCTCGTCTTTGACTTAGAATTTTTTCCGTGATTTGTGGCCAAATTGGCTATGCGACTCTCTGTAAGAGTATATATAGATTAAAAAGTAAGACAGATAGAAAAAATCCGAAATAACCATTCGATATAACACAAGGTACTGAACATCTTAGCCAAGTTTGGTCCGGAAATATGCAGTTTGAAGAAAGTTATTAGCCTCGCTGTCAAGGAATGTAATTTGTGCTCGTCTTTGACTTAGAATATTTTCCGTGATTTGTGGCCAAATTGGCTATGCGAATCTCTGTAAGAGTGAATACAAATTGAAAAGTATGACAGATAGACGAAATCCGAAATAACCATTCGATAGAACACAAGGTGATGAACATCTCAACCAAGTTTGGCCTGGAAATATGCAGTTTGAAGAAAGTTATTAGCCTCGCTGTCAAGGAATGTAATTTGTGCTCATCTTTGACTTAAAATAATTTCCGTGATTTTTGGCCAAATTGGCTATGCGACTCTCTGTAAGAGTGAATAAAAATTGAAAAGTATGACAGATAGACGAAATCCGAAATAACCATTCGATATAACACAAGGTACTGAACATCTTAGCCAAGTTTGGTCCGGAAATATGCAGGTTGAAGAAAGTTATTAGCCTCGCTGTCAAGGAATGTAATTTGTGCTCGTCTATGACTTAGAATATTTTCCGCGATTTTTGGCCAAATTGGCTATGCGACTCTCTGTAAGAGTATATATAGATTAAAAAGTAAGACAGATAGAAAAAATCCGAAAAACCATTCGATATAACACAAGGTACTGAACATCTTAGCCAAGTTTGGTCCGGAAATATGCAATTTGAAGAAAGTTATTAGCCTCGCTGTCAAGGAATGTAATTTGTGCTCGTCTTTGACTTAGAATAATTTCCGTGATTTTTGGCCAAATTGGCTATGCGAATCTCTGTAAGAGTGAATAAAAATTGAAAAGTATGACAGATAGACGAAATCCGAAATAACCATTCGATAGAACACAAGGTGATGAACATCTCAACCAAGTTTGGCCTGGAAATATGCAGTTTGAAGAAAGTTATTAGCCTCGCTGTCAAGGAATGTAATTTGTGCTCGTCTTTGACTTAGAATAATTTCCGTGATTTGTGGCCAAATTGGCTATGCGACTCTCTGTAAGAGTATATATAGATTAAAAAGTAAGACAGATAGAAAAAATCCGAAATAACCATTCGATATAACACAAGGTACTGAACATCTTAGCCAAGTTTGGTCCGGAAATATGCAGTTTGAAGAAAGTTATTAGCCTCGCTGTCAAGGAATGTAATTTGTGCTCGTCTTTGACTTAGAATTTTTTCCGTGATTTGTGGCCAAATTGGCTATGCGACTCTCTGTAAGAGTATATATAGATTAAAAAGTAAGACAGATAGAAAAAATCCGAAATAACCATTCGATATAACACAAGGTACTGAACATCTTAGCCAAGTTTGGTCCGGAAATATGCAGTTTGAAGAAAGTTATTAGCCTCGCTGTCAAGGAATGTAATTTGTGCTCGTCTTTGACTTAGAATATTTTCCGCGATTTTTGGCCAAATTGGCTATGCGACTCTCTGTAAGAGTGAATATAGATTAAAAAGTAAGACAGATGGAGGAAATCCGAAATATCAATTCGATAGAACACAAGGTAATGAACATCTCAGCCAAGTTTGGTCCGGAAATATGCAGTTTGAAGAAAGTTATTAGCCTCGCTGTCAAGAAATGTAGTTTGTGCTCGTCTTTGACTTAGAATAATTTCCGTGATTTGTGGCCAAATTTGCTATGCGACTCTCTGTAAGAGTGAATATAGATTAAAAAGTATGACAAATGAACGAAATCCGAAAAAAACATTCGATAGAACACAAGGTAATGAACATCTCAGCCAAGTTTGGTCCGGAAATATGCAGTTTGAAGAAAGTTATTAGCCTCGCTGTCAAGAAATGTACTTTGTGCTCGTCTTTGACTTTGAATATTTCCCTCGATTTTTAGCCAAATTGGCTATGCGACTCTCTGTAAGAGTGAATGTAGATTAAAAAGTAAGACAGATAGAGGAAATCCTAAATAACCATTCGATAGAACACAAGGTACTGAACATCTCAGCCAAGTTTGGTCCGGAAATATGCAGTTTGAAGAAAGTTATTAGCCTCGCTGTCAAGAAATGTAGTTTGTGCTCGTCTTTGACTTAGAATAATTTCCGTGATTTGTGGCCAAATTGGCTATGCGACTCTCTGTAAGAGTGAATATAGATTAAAAAGTAAGACAGATGGAGGAAATCCGAAATATCCATTCGATAGAACACAAGGTAATGAACATCTCAGCCAAGTTTGGTCCGGAAATATGCAGTTTGAAGAAAGTTATTAGCCTCGCTGTCAAGAAATGTAGTTTGTGCTCGTCTTTGACTTAGAATAATTTCCGTGATTTGTGGCCAAATTGGCTATGCGACTCTCTGTAAGAATGAATATAGATTAAAAAGTAAGACAGATGGAGGAAATCCGAAATATCCATTCGATAGAACACAAGGTAATGAACATCTCAGCCAAGTTTGGTCCGGAAATATGCAGTTTGAAGAAAGTTATTAGCCTCGCTGTCAAGAAACGTACTTTGTGCTCGTCTTTGACTTAGAATATTTTCCGCGATTTTTGGCCAAATTGGCTATGCGACTCTCTGTAAGAGTATATATAGATTAAAAAGTAAGACAGATAGAAAAATTCCGAAATAACCATTCGATATAACACAAGGTACTGAACATCTTAGCCAAGTTTGGTCCGGAAATATGCAATTTGAAGAAAGTTATTAGCCTCGCTGTCAAGGAATGTAATTTGTGCTCGTCTTTGACTTAGAATAATTTCCGTGATTTTTGGCCAAATTGGCTATGCGAATCTCTGTAAGAGTGAATAAAAATTGAAAAGTATGACAGATAGACGAAATCCGAAATAACCATTCGATAGAACACAAGGTGATGAACATCTCAACCAAGTTTGGCCTGGAAATATGCAGTTTGAAGAAAGTTATTAGCCTCGCTGTCAAGGAATGTAATTTGTGCTCGTCTTTGACTTAGAATAATTTCCGTGATTTTTGGCCAAATTGGCTATGCGACTCTCTGTAAGAGTGAATGTAGATTAAAAAGTAAGACAGATAGAAAACATCCGAAATAACCATTCGATATAACGCAAGGTACTAAACATCTTAGCCAAGTTTGGTCCGGAAATATGCAGTTTGAAGAAAGTTATTAGCCTCGCTGTCAAGGAATGTAATTTGTGCTCGTCTTTGACTTAGAATTTTTTCCGTGATTTGTGGCCAAATTGGCTATGCGACTCTCTGTAAGAGTATATATAGATTAAAAAGTAAGACACATAGAAAAAATCCGAAATAACCATTCGATATAACACAAGGTACTGAACATCTTAGCCAAGTTTGGTCCGGAAATATGCAGTTTGAAGAAAGTTATTAGCCTCGCTGTCAAGGAATGTAATTTGTGCTCGTCTTTGACTTTGAATATTTCCCTCGATTTTTAGCCAAATTGGCTATGCGACTCTCTGTAAGAGTGAATATAGATTAAAAAGTATGACAAATGAACGAAATCCGAAAAAACCATTCGATAGAACACAAGGTAATGAACATCTCAGCCAAGTTTGGTCCGGAAATATGCAGTTTGAAGAAAGTTATTAGCCTCGCTGTCAAGAAATGTACTTTGTGCTCGTCTTTGACTTTGAATATTTCCCTCGATTTTTAGCCAAATTGGCTATGCGACTCTCTGTAAGAGTGAATGTAGATTAAAAAGTAAGACAGATAGAGGAAATCCTAAATAACCATTCGATAGAACACAAGGTACTGAACATCTCAGCCAAGTTTGGTCCGGAAATATGCAGTTTGAAGAAAGTTATTAGCCTCGCTGTCAAGGAATGTAATTTGTGCTCGTCTTTGACTTAGAATATTTTCCGCGATTTTTGGCCAAATTGGCTATACGACTCTCTGTAAGAGTGAATATAGATTAAAAAGTAAGACAGATGGAGGAAATCCGAAATATCCATTCGATAGAACACAAGGTAATGAACATCTCAGCCAAGTTTGGTCCGGAAATATGCAGTTTGAAGAAAGTTATTAGCCTCGCTGTCAAGAAATGTAGTTTGTGCTCGTCTTTGACTTAGAATAATTTCCGTGATTTGTGGCCAAATTGGCTATGCGACTCTCTGTAAGAATGAATATAGATTAAAAAGTAAGACAGATGGAGGAAATCCGAAATATCCATTCGATAGAACACAAGGTAATGAACATCTCAGCCAAGTTTGGTCCGGAAATATGCAGTTTGAAGAAAGTTATTAGCCTCGCTGTCAAGAAATGTAGTTTGTGCTCGTCTTTGACTTAGAATAATTTCCGTGATTTGTGGCCAAATTGGCTATGCGACTCTCTGTAAGAGTGAATATAGATTAAAAAGTAAGACAGATGGAGGAAATCCGAAATATCCATTCGATAGAACACAAGGTACTGAACATCTCAGCCAAGTTTGGTCCGGAAATATGCAGTTTGAAGAAAGTTATTAGCCTCGCTGTCAAGAAATGTAGTTTGTGCTCGTCTTTGACTTAGAATAATTTCCGTGATTTGTGGCCAAATTGGCTATGCGAATCTCTGTAAGAGTGAATAAAAATTGAAAAGTATGACAGATAGACGAAATCCGAAATAACCATTCGATAGAACACAAGGTGATGAACATCTCAACCAAGTTTGGCCTGGAAATATGCAGTTTGAAGAAAGTTATTAGCCTCGCTGTCAAGGAATGTAATTTGTGCTCGTCTTTGACTTAGAATAATTTCCGTGATTTTTGGCCAAATTGGCTATGCGACTCTCTGTAAGAGTGAATGTAGATTAAAAAGTAAGACAGATAGAAAACATCCGAAATAACCATTCGATATAACGCAAGGTACTGAACATCTTAGCCAAGTTTGGTCCGGAAATATGCAGTTTGAAGAAAGTTATTAGCCTCGCTGTCAAGGAATGTAATTTGTGCTCGTCTTTGACTTAGAATTTTTTCCGTGATTTGTGGCCAAATTGGCTATGCGACTCTCTGTAAGAGTATATATAGATTAAAAAGTAAGACACATAGAAAAAATCCGAAATAACCATTCGATATAACACAAGGTACTGAACATCTTAGCCAAGTTTGGTCCGGAAATATGCAGTTTGAAGAAAGTTATTAGCCTCGCTGTCAAGGAATGTAATTTGTGCTCGTCTTTGACTTAGAATATTTTCCGCGATTTTTGGCCAAATTGGCTATACGACTCTCTGTAAGAGTGAATATAGATTAAAAAGTATGACAAATGAACGAAATCCGAAAAAACCATTCGATAGAACACAAGGTAATGAACATCTCAGCCAAGTTTGGTCCGGAAATATGCAGTTTGAAGAAAGTTATTAGCCTCGCTGTCAAGAAATGTACTTTGTGCTCGTCTTTGACTTTGAATATTTCCCTCGATTTTTAGCCAAATTGGCTATGCGACTCTCTGTAAGAGTGAATGTAGATTAAAAAGTAAGACAGATAGAGGAAATCCTAAATAACCATTCGATAGAACACAAGGTACTGAACATCTCAGCCAAGTTTGGTCCGGAAATATGCAGTTTGAAGAAAGTTATTAGCCTCGCTGTCAAGAAATGTAGTTTGTGCTCGTCTTTGACTTAGAATATTTTAAATGATTTGTGGCCAAATTGGCTATGCGACTCTCTGTAAGAGTGAATATAGATTAAAAAGTAAGACAGATAGAGGGAATCCGGAATATCCATTCGATAGAACACAAGGTAATGAACATCTCAGCCAAGTTTTGTCCGGAAATATGCAGTTTGAAGACAGTTATTAGTCTCGCTGACAATGAATATTCTTTGTGTTCGTCTTTGACTTAGAATATTTTCCGTGATTTGTGGCCAAATTGGCTATGCGAATCTCTGTAAGAGTGATTAAAATTGAAAAGTATGACAGATAGACGAAATCCGAAATAACCATTCGATAGAACACAAGGTGATGAACATCTCAACCAAGTTTGGTCCGGAAATATGCAGTTTGAAGAAAGTTATTAGCTTCGCTGACAATGAATATTCTTTGTGTTCGTCTTTGATTTTGAATTTTTTCCATGATTTGTGGCCAAATTGGCTATGCGACTCTCTGTAAGAGTATATATAGATTAAAAAGTAAGACAGATAGAAAAAATCCGAAATAACCATTCGATATAACACAAGGTACTGAACATCTTAGCCAAGTTTGGTCCGGAAATATGCAGTTTGAAGAAAGTTATTAGCCTCGCTGTCAAGAAATGTAGTTTGTGCTCGTCTTTGACTTAGAATATTTTAAGTGATTTGTGGCCAAATTGGCTATGCGACTCTCTGTAAGAGTGAATATAGATTAAAAAGTAAGACAGATGGAGGAAATCCGAAATATACATTCGATAGAACACAAGGTAATGAACATCTCAGCCAAGTTTGGTCCGGAAATATGCAGTTTGAAGAAAGTTATTAGCCTCGCTGTCAAGAAATGTACTTTGTGCTCGTCTTTGACTTTGAATATTTCCCTCGATTTTTAGACAAATTGGCTATGCGACTCTCTGTAAGAGTGAATGTAGATTAAAAAGTAAGACAGATAGAGGAAATCCGAAATAACCATTCGATAGAACACAAGGTACTGAACATCTCAGCCAAGTTTTGTCCGGAAATATGCAGTTTGAAGACAGTTATTAGTCTCGCTGACAATGAATATTCTTTGTGTTCGTCTTTGACTTAGAATATTTTCCGTGATTTGTGGCCAAATTGGCTATGTGACTCTCTGTAAGAGTGAATATATATTAAAAAGTAAGACAGATAGAGGAAATCCGAAATATCCATTCGATAAAACACAAGGTAATGAACATCTCAGCCATGTTTGGTCCGAAAATATGCAGTTTGAAGAAAGTTATTAGCCTCGCTGTCAAGAAATGTAGTTTGTGCTCGTCTTTGACTTAGAATATTTTAAGTTATTTGTGGCCAAATTGGCTATGCGACTCTCTGTAAGAGTGAATATAGATTAAAAAGTAAGACAGATAGAGGGAATCCGGAATATCCATTCGATAGAACACAAGGTAATGAACATTTCAGCCAAGTTTTGTCCGGAAATATGCAGTTTGAAGACAGTTATTAGTCTCGCTGACAATGAATATTCTTTGTGTTCGTCTTTGACTTAGAATATTTTCCGTGATTTGTGGCCAAATTGGCTATGTGACTCTCTGTAAGAGTGAATATATATTAAAAAGTAAGACAGATAGAGGAAATCCGAAATATCCATTCGATAAAACACAAGGTAATGAACATCTCAGCCATGTTTGGTCCGGAAATATGCAGTTTGAAGAAAATTATTAGCCTCGCTGTCAAGAAATGTAGTTTGTGCTCCTCTTTGACTTAGAATATTTTAAGTGATTTGTGGCCAAATTGGCTATGCGACTCTCTGTAAGAGTGAATATAGATTAAAAAGTAAGACAGATAGAAAAAATCCGAAATAACCATTCGATATAACACAAGGTACTGAACATCTCAGCCAAGTTTGGTCCGGAAATATGCAGTTTGAAGAAAGTTATTAGCCTCGCTGTCAAGAAATGTAGTTTGTGCCCGTCTTTGACTTTGAATAATTTCCGTGATTTGTGGCCAAATTGGCTATGCGACTCTCTGTAAGAGTGAATATAGATTAAAAAGTATGACAAATGAACGAAATCCGAAATAACCATTCGATAGAACACAAGGTAATGAACATCTCAGCCAAGTTTGGTCCGGAAATATGCAGTTTGAAGAAAGTTATTAGCCTCGCTGTCAAGAAATGTACTTTGTGCTCGTCTTTGACTTTGAATATTTCCCTCGATTTTTAGCCAAACTGGCTATGCGACTCTCTGTAAGAGTGAATGTAGATTAAAAAGTAAGACAGATAGAGGAAATCCGAAAAATCCATTCGATAGAACACAAGGTAATGAACATCTCAGCCAAGTTTGGTCCGGAAATATGCAGTTTGAAGAAAGTTTTTAGCCTCGCTGTCAAGGAATGTAGTTTGTACTCATCTTTGACTTTGAATATTTTCCGCGATTTTTGGCCAGATTGGCAATGCGACTCTCTGTAAGAGTGAATATAGATTAAAAAGTAAGACAGATAGAAGAAATCCGAAATATCCATTCGATGGAACACAAGGTAATGAACATCTCAGCCAAGTTTGGTCTGGAAATATGCAGTTTGAAGAAAGTTATTAGCCTCGCTGTCAAGAAATGTACTTTGTGCTCGTCTTTGACTTTGAATATTTTCCTCGATTTTTGGCCAAATTGGCTATGCGACTCTCTGTAAGAGTGGATATAGATTAAAAATTAAGACAGCTGGAGGAAATCCGAAATAACCATTCGATAGAACACAAGGTAATGAACATCTCATCCAAGTTTGGTCCGGAAATATGCAGTTTGAAGAAAGTTATTAGCCTCGCTGTCAAGAAATGTAGTTTGTGCTCGTCTCTGACTTAAAATAATTTCCGCGATTTTTGGCCAAATTGGCTATGCGACTCTCTGTAAGAGTGGAGATTGATTAAAAAGTAAGACAGATGGAGGAAATCCGAAATAACCATTCGATAGAACACAAGGTAATGAACATCCTAGCCAAGTTTGGTCCGGAAATATGCAGTTTGAAGAAAGTTTTTAGCCTCGCTGTCAAGGAATGTAGTTTGTGCTCGTCTTTGACTTTGAATATTTTCCGCGATTTGTGGCCAAATTGTCTATGCGACTCTCTGTAAGAGTGAATAAAGATTACCAAGTAAGATAAATAGAGGAAATCCGAAATAACCATTCGATAGAACACAAGGTAATGAACATCTCAGCCAAGTTTGGTCGGGAAATATGCAGTTTGAAGAAAATTATTAGCCTCGCTGTCAAGAAATGTAGTTTGTGCTCATCTTTGACTTAGAATAATCTCCGTGAATTGTGGCCAAATTGGGTATGTGACTCTCTGTAAGAGTGAATATAGATTAAAAAGTAAGACAGATAGAATAAATCCGAAATAACCATTCGATATAACACAAGGTACTGAACATCTCAGCCAAGTTTGGTCCGGAAATATGCAGTTTGAAGAAAGTTTTTAGCCTCGCTGTCAAGGAATGTCGTTTGTACTCATCTTTGACTTTGAATATTTTCCGTGATTTGTGGATAAATTGGCTATGCGACTCTCTGTAAGAGTGAATATAGATTAAAAAGTAAGACAGATAGAGGAAATCCGAAATATCCATTCGATAGAACACAAGGTAATGAACATCTCAGCCAAGTTTGGTCCGGAAATATGCAGTTTGAAGACAGTTATTAGTCTCGCTGACAATGAATATTCTTTGTGTTCGTCTTTGACTTAGAATTTTTTCCGTGATTTTTGGCCAAATTGGCTATGCGAATCTCTGTAAGAGTGAATAAAAATTGAAAAGTATGACAGATAGACGAAATCCGAAATAACCATTCGATAGAACACAAGGTGATGAACATCTCAACCAAGTTTGGTCCGGAAATATGCAGTTTGAAGAAAGTTATTAGCCTCGCTGTCAAGGAATGTAATTTGTGCTCGTCTTTGACTTAGAATATTTTCCGCGATTTTTGGCCAAATTGGCTATACGACTCTCTGTAAGAGTGAATATAGATTAAAAAGTATGACAAATGAACGAAATCCGAAAAAACCATTCGATAGAACACAAGGTAATGAACATCTCATCCAAGTTTGGTCCGGAAATATGCAGTTTGAAGAAAGTTATTAGCCTCGCTGTCAAGAAATGTACTTTGTGCTCGTCTTTGACTTTGAATATTTTCCTCGATTTTTGGCCAAATTGGCTATGCGACTCTCTGTAAGAGTGGATATAGATTAAAAATTAAGACAGCTGGAGGAAATCCGAAATAACCATTCGATAGAACACAAGGTAATGAACATCTCATCCAAGTTTGGTCCGGAAATATGCAGTTTGAAGAAAGTTATTAGCCTCGCTGTCAAGAAATGTAGTTTGTGCTCGTCTCTGACTTTGAATATTTTCCGCGATTTGTGGCCAAATTGTCTATGCGACTCTCTGTAAGAGTGAATAAAGATTACCAAGTAAGATAAATAGAGGAAATCCGAAATAACCATTCGATAGAACACAAGGTAATGAACATCTCAGCCAAGTTTGGTCGGGAAATATGCAGTTTGAAGAAAATTATTAGCCTCGCTGTCAAGAAATGTAGTTTGTGCTCATCTTTGACTTAGAATAATTTCAGCGATTTTTGGCCAAAATGGCTATGCGACTCTATGTAAGAGTGAATATAGATTAAAAAGTAAGACAGATAGAAAAAAAACCGAAATAACCATTCGATATAACACAAGGCACTGAACATCTCAGCCAAGTTTGGTCCGGAAATATGCAGTTTGAAGAAAGTTATTAGCCTCGCTGTCAAGAAATGTAGTTTGTGCTCGTCTTTGACTTTGAATATTTTCCGCGATTTGTGGCCAAATTGTCTATGCGACTCTCTGTAAGAGTGAATAAAGATTACCAAGTAAGATAAATAGAGGAAATCCGAAATAACCATTCGATAGAACACAAGGTAATGAACATCTCAGCCAAGTTTGGTCGGGAAATATGCAGTTTGAAGAAAATTATTAGCCTCGCTGTCAAGAAATGTAGTTTGTGCTCATCTTTGACTTAGAATAATTTCAGCGATTTTTGGCCAAATTGGCTATGCGACTCTCTGTAAGAGTGGAGATTGATTAAAAAGTAAGACAGATGGAGGAAATCCGAAATAACCATTCGATAGAACACAAGGTAATGAACATCCTAGCCAAGTTTGGTCCGGAAATATGCAGTTTGAAGAAAGTTATTAGCCTCGCTGTCAAGGAATGTAGTTTGTGCTCGTCTTTGACTTTGAATATTTTCCGCGATTTGTGGCCAAATTGTCTATGCGACTCTCTGTAAGAGTGAATAAAGATTACCAAGTAAGATAAATAGAGGAAATCCGAAATAACCATTCGATAGAACACAAGGTAATGAACATCTCAGCCAAGTTTGGTCGGGAAATATGCAGTTTGAAGAAAATTATTAGCCTCGCTGTCAAGAAATGTAGTTTGTGCTCATCTTTGACTTAGAATAATTTCAGCGATTTTTGGCCAAAATGGCTATGCGACTCTATGTAAGAGTGAATATAGATTAAAAAGTAAGACAGATAGAAAAAAAACCGAAATAACCATTCGATATAACACAAGGCACTGAACATCTCAGCCAAGTTTGGTCCGGAAATATGCAGTTTGAAGAAAGTTATTAGCCTCGCTGTCAAGAAATGTAGTTTGTGCTCGTCTTTGACTTAGAATAATCTCCGTGAATTGTGGCCAAATTGGGTATGTGACTCTCTGTAAGAGTGAATATAGATTAAAAAGTAAGACAGATAGAAGAAATCCGAAATAACCATTCGATATAACACAAGGTACTGAACATCTCAGCCAAGTTTGGTCCGGAAATATGCAGTTTGAAGAAAGTTTTTAGCCTCGCTGTCAAGGAATGTCGTTTGTACTCATCTTTGACTTTGAATATTTTCCGTGATTTGTGGATAAATTGGCTATGCGACTCTCTGTAAGAGTGAATATAGATTAAAAAGTAAGACAGATAGAGGAAATCCGAAATATCCATTCGATAGAACACAAGGTAATGAACATCTCAGCCAAGTTTGGTCCGGAAATATGCAGTTTGAAGACAGTTATTAGTCTCGCTGACAATGAATATTCTTTGTGTTCGTCTTTGACTTAGAATTTTTTCCTCGACTTTTGGCCAAATTGGCTATGCGACTCTCTGTAAGAGTGGATATAGATTAAAAATTAAGACAGCTGGAGGAAATCCGAAATAACCATTCGATAGAACACAAGGTAATGAACATCTCATCCAAGTTTGGTCCGGAAATATGCAGTTTGAAGAAAGTTATTAGCCTCGCTGTCAAGAAATGTAGTTTGTGCTCGTCTCTGACTTAAAATAATTTCCGCGATTTTTGGCCAAATTGGCTATACGACTCTCTGTAAGAGTGGAGATTGATTAAAAAGTAAGACAGATGGAGGAAATCCGAAATAACCATTCGATAGAACACAAGGTAATGAACATCCTAGCCAAGTTTGGTCCGGAAATATGCAGTTTGAAGAAAGTTTTTAGCCTCGCTGTCAAGGAATGTAGTTTGTGCTCGTCTTTGACTTTGAATATTTTCCGCGATTTGTGGCCAACTTGTCTATGCGACTCTCTGTAAGAGTGAATAAAGATTACCAAGTAAGATAAATAGAGGAAATCCGAAATAACCATTCGATAGAACACAAGGTAATGAACATCTCAGCCAAGTTTGGTCGGGAAATATGCAGTTTGAAGAAAATTATTAGCCTCGCTGTCAAGAAATGTAGTTTGTGCTCATCTTTGACTTAGAATAATTTCAGCGATTTTTGGCCAAAATGGCTATGCGACTCTATGTAAGAGTGAATATAGATTAAAAAGTAAGACAGATAGAAAAAAAACCGAAATAACCATTCGATATAACACAAGGCACTGAACATCTCAGCCAAGTTTGGTCCGGAAATATGCAGTTTGAAGAAAGTTATTAGCCTCGCTGTCAAGAAATGTAGTTTGTGCTCGTCTTTGACTTAGAATAATCTCCGTGAATTGTGGCCAAATTGGGTATGTGACTCTCTGTAAGAGTGAATATAGATTAAAAAGTAAGACAGATAGAAGAAATCCGAAATAACCATTCGATATAACACAAGGTACTGAACATCTCAGCCAAGTTTGGTCCGGAAATATGCAGTTTGAAGAAAGTTTTTAGCCTCGCTGTCAAGGAATGTCGTTTGTACTCATCTTTGACTTTGAATATTTTCCGTGATTTGTGGATAAATTGGCTATGCGACTCTCTGTAAGAGTGAATATAGATTAAAAAGTAAGACAGATAGAGGAAATCCGAAATATCCATTCGATAGAACACAAGGTAATGAACATCTCAGCCAAGTTTGGTCCGGAAATATGCAGTTTGAAGACAGTTATTAGTCTCGCTGACAATGAATATTCTTTGTGTTCGTCTTTGACTTAGAATTTTTTCCGTGATTTGTGGCCAAATTGGCTATGTGACTCTCTGTAAGAGTGAATATAGATTGAAAAGTAAGACAGATAGAGGAAATCCGAAATATCCATTCGATAGAACACAAGGTAATGAACATCTCAGCCAAGTTTGGTCCGGAAATATGCAGTTTGAAGAAAATTATTAGCCTCGCTGTCAAGAAATGTAGTTTGTGCTCCTCTTTGACTTA
The DNA here is from genome assembly GCA_936450465.1 of Gibbula magus. Lineage (NCBI taxonomy): Eukaryota > Metazoa > Mollusca > Gastropoda > Trochida > Trochidae > Gibbula > Gibbula magus. The sequence goes on from OW388300.1 coordinate 32,573,893, forward strand.
GAATATTTTAAGTGATTTGTGGCCAAATTGGCTATGCGACACTCTGTAAGAGTGAATATAGATTAAAAAGTAAGACAGATAGAAAAAAAACCGAAATAACCATTCGATATAACACAAGGCACTGAACATCTCAGCCAAGTTTGGTCCGGAAATATGCAGTTTGAAGAAAGTTATTAGCCTCGCTGTCAAGAAATGTAGTTTGTGCTCGTCTTTGACTTAGAATAATCAGCGTGAATTGTGGCCAAATTGGGTATGTGACTCTCTGTAAGAGTGAATAAAGATTGAAAAGTATGACAGATAGACGAAATCCGAAATAACCATTCGATAGAACACAAGGTAATGAACATCTCAGCCAAGTTTGGTCCGGAAATATGCAGTTTGAAGAAAGTTATTAGCTTCGCTGACAATGAATATTCTTTGTGTTCGTCTTTGATTTTGAATTTTTTCCGTGATTTGTGGCCAAATTGGCTATGCGACTCTCTGTAAGAGGGAATATATATTAAAAAGTAAGACAGATAGAGGAAATCCGAAATAACCATTCGATATAACACAAGGTAATGAACATCTCAGCCAAGTTTGGTCCGGAAATATGCAGTTTGAAGAAAGTTTTTAGCCTCGCTGTCAAGAAATGTAGTTTGTGCTCGTCTTTGACTTAGAATAATTTCCGTGATTTGTGGCCAAATTGGCTATGCGACTCTCTGTAAGAGTGAATATAGATTAAAAAGTATGACAAATGAACGAAATCCGAAATAACCATTCGATAGAACACAAGGTAATGAACATCTCAGCCAAGTTTGGTCCGGAAATATGCAGTTTGAAGAAAGTTATTAGCCTCGCTGTCAAGAAATGTACTTTGTGCTCGTCTTTGAAATTGAATATTTCCCTCGATTTTTAGCCAAATTGGCTATGCGACTCTCTGTAAGAGTGAATATAGATTAAAAAGTAAAAAGATAGAAGAAATCCGAAATAACCTTTCGATATAACACAAGGTACTGAACATCTCAGCTAAGTTTGGTCCGGAAATATGCAGTTTGAAGAAAGTTATTAGCCTCGCTGTCAAGAAATGTACTTTGTGCTCGTCTTTGAAATTGAATATTTCCCTCGATTTTTAGCCAAATTTGCTATGCGACTCTCTGTAAGAGTGAATATAGATTAAAAAGTAAAAAGATAGAAGAAATCCGAAATAACCTTTCGATATAACACAAGGTACTGAACATCTCAGCTAAGTTTGGTCCGGAAATATGCAGTTTGAAGAAAGTTATTAGCCTCGCTGTCAAGAAATGTACTTTGTGCTCGTCTTTGACTTTGAATATTTCCCTCGATTTTTAGCCAAATTGGCTATGCGACTCTTTGTAAGAGTGAATGTAGATTAAAAAGTAAGACAGATAGAGGAAATCCGAAATAACCATTCGATAGAACACAAGGTAATTAACATCTCAGTCAAGTTTGGTCCGGAAATATGCAGTTTGAAGAAAGTTATTAGCCTCGCTGACAATGAATATTCTTTGTGTTCGTCTTTGACTTTGAATATTTTCCGTGATTTGTGGCCAAATTGGCTATGCGACTCTCTGTAAGAGTGAATATAGATTAAAAAGTAAAAAGATAGAAGAAATCCGAAATAACCTTTCGATATAACACAAGGTACTGAACATCTCAGCCAAGTTTGGTCCGGAAATATGCAGTTTGAAGAAAGTTTTTAGCCTCGCTGTCAAGGAATGTGGTTTGTATTCATCTTTGACTTTGAATATTTTCCCTGATTTGTGGCCAAATTGGCTATGCGACTCTCTGTAAGAGTGAATATAGATTAAAAAGTAAGACAGATAGAGGAAATCCGAAATATCCATTCGATATAACACCAGGTACTGAACATCTCAGCCAAGTTTGGTCCGGAAATATGCAGTTTGAAGAAAGTTTTTAGCCTCGCTGTCAAGGAATGTAGTTTGTACTCATCTTTGACTTTGAATATTTTCCGTGATTTGTGGCCAAATTGGCTATGCGACTCTCTGTAAGAGTGAATATAGATTAAAAAGTAAGACAGATAGAGGAAATCCGAAATATCCATTCGATAGAACACAAGGTAATGAACATCTCAGCCAAGTTTGGTCCGAAAATATGCAGTTTGAAGAAAGTTATTAGCCTCGCTGTCAAGAAATGTAGTTTGTGCTCGTCTTTGACTTAGAATAATTTCCGCGATTTTTGGCCAGATTGGCAATGCGACTCTCTGTAAGAGTGAATATAGATTAAAAAGTAAGACAGATAGAAGAAATCCGAAAAATCCATTCGATGGAACACAAGGTAATAAACATCTCAGCCAAGTTTGGCCTGGAAATATGCAGTTTGAAGAAAGTTATTAGCCTCGCTGTCAAGAAATGTACTTTGTGCTCGTCTTTGACTTTGAATATTTTCCTCGATTTTTGGCCAAATTGGCTATGCGACTCTCTGTAAGAGTGGATATAGATTAAAAAGTAAGACAGCTGGAGGAAATCCGAATATCCATTCGATAGAACACAAGTTAATGAACATCTCAGCCAAGTTTGGTCCGAAAATATTCAGTTTGAAGAAAGTTATTATCCTCGCTGTCAAGAAATGTAGTTTGTGCTCGTCTTTGACTTAGAATAATTTCCGCGATTTTTGGCCAAATTGGCTATGCGACTCTCTGTAAGAGTGGATATTGATTAAAAAGTAAGACAGATGGAGGAAATCCGAAATTACCATTCGATAGAACACAAGGTAATGAACATCCTAGCCAAGTTTGGTCCGGAAATATGCAGTTTGAAGAAAGTTATTAGCCTCGCTGACAATGAATATTCTTTGTGTTCGTCTTTGACTTAGAATATTGTCCGTGATTTGTGGCCAAATTGGCTATGCGACTCTCTGTAAGAGTGAATATAGATTAAAAAGTATGACAGATAAACGAAATCCGAAATAACCATTCGATAGAACACAAGGTACTGAACATCTCAGCCAAGTTTGGTCCGGAAATATGCAGTTTGAAGAAAGTTTTTAGCCTCGCTGTCAAGGAATGTAGTTTGTACTCATCTTTGACTTTGAATATTTTCCGTGATTTGTGGCCAAATTGGCTATTCGACTCTCTGTAAGAGTGAATATAGATTAAAAATTAAGACAGATAGACGAAATCCGAAATATCCATTCGATAGAACACAAGGTAATGAACATCTCAGCCAAGTTTTGTCCGGAAATATGCAGTTTGAAGAAAGTTTTTAGCCTCGCTGTCAAGGAATGTAGTGTGTACTCATCTTTGACTTAGAATATTTTCCGTGATGTGTGGCCAAATTGGCTATGCGACTCTCTGTAAGAGTGAATATAGATTAAAAAGTAAGACAGATAGAGGAAATCCGAAATATCCATTCGATAGAACACAAGGTAATGAACATCTCAGCCAAGTTTGGTCCGGAAATATGCAGTTTGAAGAAAGTTATTAGCCTCGCTGTCAAGAAATGTACTTTGTGCTCGTCTTTGAAATTGAATATTTCCCTCGATTTTTAGCCAAATTGGCTATGCGACTCTCTGTAAGAGTGAATATAGATTAAAAAGTAAGACAGATAGAAGAAATCCGAAATAACCATTCGATATAACACAAGGTAATGCACATCTCAGCCAAGTTTGGTCCAGAAATATGCAGTTTGAGGAAAGTTATTAGCCTCGCTGACAATGAAAATTCTTTGTGTTCGTCTTTGACTTTGAATATTTTCCGTGATTTGTGGCCACATTTGCTATGCGACTCTCTGTAAGAATGAATATAGATTAAAAAGTAAGACAGATAGAGGAAATCCGAAATATTCATTTTTAGAGACCACAAGGTACTGCACATCTCTGCCAAGTTTGGTAAGGAAATATTCAGTTTGAAGAAAGTTATTAGCCTCGCTGTCAATAAATTTATTTTGTGCTCATCTTTGACTTTGAATATTGTCCGTGATTTTTGGCCAAATTGGCTATGCGACTCTCTGTAAGAGTGAATATAGATTAAAAAGTAAGACAGATAGAGGAAATCCGAAATATCCATTCGATATAACACAAGGTACTGAACATCTCAGCCAAGTTTGGTCCGGAAATATGCAGTTTGAAGAAAGTTTTTAGCCTCGCTGTCAAGGAATGTAGTTTGTACTCATCTTTGACTTTGAATAATTTCCGTGATTTGTGGCCAAATTGGCTATGTGACTCTCTGTAAGAGTGAATAAAGATTGAAAAGTAAGACAGATAGAGGAAATCCGAAATAACCATTCGATAGAACACAAGGTAATGAACATCTCAGCCAAGTTTGGTCCGGAAATATGCAGTTTGAAGACAGTTATTAGCCTCGCTGACAATGAATATTCTTTGTGTTCGTCTTTGACTTTGAATATTTTCGGTGATTTGTGGCCAAATTGGCTATGCGACTCTCTGTAAGAGTGAATATAGATTAAAAAGTATGACAGATAGACGAAATCCGAAATAACCATTCGATAGAAAACAAGGTAATGAACATCTCAGCCATGTTTGGTCCAGAAATATGCAGTTTGAAGAAAGTTATTAGCCTCGCTGTCAAGAAATGTACCTTGTACTCTTCTTTGACTTAGAATAAATTCCGTGATTTTTGGCCAAATTGGCTATGCGACTCTCTGTAGGAGTGAATATAGATTAAAAAGTATGACAAATGAACGAAATCCGAAATAACCATTCGATAGAACACAAGGTAATGAACATCTCAGCCAAGTTTGGTCCGGAAATATGCAGTTTGAAGACAGTTATTAGCCTCGCTGACAATGAATATTCTTTGTGTTCGTCTTTGACTTTGAATATTTTCGGTGATTTGTGGCCAAATTGGCTATGCGACTCTCTGTAAGAGTGAATATAGATTAAAAAGTATGACAGATAGACGAAATCCGAAATAACCATTCGATAGAACACAAGGTACTGAACATCTCAGCCAAGTTTGGTCCGGATATATGCAGTTTGAAGAAAGTTATTAGCCTCGCTGTCAAGGAATGTAGTTTGTGCTCGTCTTTGACTTAGAATAATTTCCGCGATTTTTGGCCAAATTGGCTATGCGACTCTCTGTAAGAGTGAATATAGATTAAAATGTAAGACAGATGGAGGAAATCCGAAATAACCATTCGATAGAACACGAGGTAATGAACATCTCAGCCAAGTTTGGTCCGGAAATATGCAGTTTGAAGAAAGTTATTAGCCTCGCTGACAATGAATATTCTTTGTGTTCGTCTTTGACTTTGAATATTGTCCGTGATTTGTGGCCAAATTGGCTATGCGACTCTCTGTAAGAGTGAATATAGATTAAAAAGTATGACAGATAAACGAAATCCGAAATAACCATTCGATAGAACACAAGGTAATGAACATCTCAGCCAAGTTTGGTCCGGAAATATGCAGTTTGAAGAAAGTTATTAGCCTCGCTGACAATGAATATTCTTTGTGTTCGTCTTTGACTTTGAATATTTTCCGTGATTTGTGGCCACATTGGCTATGCGACTCTCTGTAAGAATGAATATAGATTAAAAAGTAAGACAGATAGAGGAAATCCGAAATAACCATCCGATAGAACACAAGGTAATGAACATCTCAGCCAAGTTTGGTCCGGAAATATGCAGTTTGAAGAAAGTTTTTAGCCTCGCTGTCAATAAATGTAGTTTGTGCTCGTCTTTGACTTAGAATAATTTCCGCGATTTGTGGCCAAATTGGCTATGCGACTCTCTGTAAGAGTGAATATAGATTAAAAAGTAAGACAGATGGAGGAAATCCGAAATAACCATTCGATATAACACAAGGTACTGAACATCTCAGCCAAGTTTGGTCCGGAAATATGCAGTTTGAAGAAAGTTATTAGCCTCGCTGTCAAGAAATGTTGTTTGTGCTCGTCATTGACTTAGAAGTATATAATGGTGAAAGTATGTACATATGTATGAGTGAACAGCGACGATAAACATGAGATTTATACCATACCAAGACAACAATTATGTCATTCAATAACCAACTGTCAGCATCACACCATAGGACATTTTGTCTTCAAACCCATGGTAGTATCCACATATTCAAGGCAAGACCACTTTATTAAGGCGTATAGCTGTCGCCTGCCCTCCCCATTTGGTTTAATTTATTACTTATCTGACGTACACTTTTCAGGCGACGAGATAATTATAGTTTTAGATAAGTCTTAAATAGACTCTCCAAGTACTATTATTAGACTAGTCATTGTCGGTCGCTGATAAAATAACTAAAATAGTTACGCACTTACGGGGGCGGCCTCTCGGTCGTATATAATTTCTAGAGTAAACCTATGTCTTAAGTACAGCCCTGTGATAGCATAGTAAGCAGGCATGGTCCATGTTATCACCCCGAGATTACACAGGATATATACACATTAGAAGTGCTGACTCAGTTTCAAGAAAACACGGCAGGTACTTATAGTGTACTTGGTCAAGATACAAGGGCAGGGGAGTACACCTGTATCCCAGTTTGGGAACTTTACGCAGGTGACACATCTTTAGAAATGGACATGGGAATAATGTGAGTATTACCACTCACGCGTCCTGTGGCTGTTATCATTATGTTAGACATCATGAAGAATGTATTATCTATATTGATCACAACAGCGTTCATACATGTATACTTCCTACTGTTGCCATTCAATGCATATATGTTTAAGCACTGTATTATGTTTGATACCGATGATAATCACAGCGTTCATACATACATACTTCCTAGTGCTGTCATGAAATAGTTCAGACACCATGAAGCACTTTATTATATATGATGATCCTCGCAGCGTTCATACAAGCATAATCCTTCTGTAGTTATTCACCATGTTAGACACCATGAATCACTTTATTATATATGATGATCCTCGCAACGTTCATACAAGCATAATCCTACTGTAGTTATTCACTATGTTAGATACCATGAAGCACGTTATTATATACGATGATCCTCGCAACGTTCATACAAGCATACTCCTACTGTAGGTATTCACCATGTTAGACACCATGAAGCACTTTATTATATATGATGATCCTCGCAACGTTCATACAAGCATAATCCTTCTGTAGTTATTCACCATGTTAGACACCATGAATCACTTTATTATATATGATGATCCTCGCAACATTCATACAAGCATAATCCTACTGTAGTTATTCACTATGTTAGATACCATGAAGCACTTTATTATATACGATGATCCTCGCAACGTTCATACAAGCATACTCCTACTGTAGGTATTCACCATGTTAGACACCATGAAGCACTTTATTATATATGATGATCCTCGCAACGTTCATACAAGCATAATCCTACTGTAGTTATTCACCATGTTAGACACCATGAATCACTTTATTATATATGATGATCCTCGCAACATTCATACAAGCATAATCCTACTGTAGTTATTCACTATGTTAGATACCATGAATCACTTTATTATATATGATGATCCTCGCAACGTTCATACAAGCATAATCCTACTGTAGTTATTCACTATGTTAGACACCATGAAGTACTTTATTATATATGATGATCATCGCAACGTTCATACAAGCACAATCCTACTGTAGTTATTCACTATGTTAGATACCATGAATCACTTTATTATATATGATGATCATAACAACGTTCATACAAGCACAATCCTACTGTAGTTATTCACTATGTTAGACACCCGGAAGCACTTTATTATATATGATGATCCTCGCAACGTTCATACAAGCATAATCCTACTGTAGTTATTCACCATGTTAGACACCATGAAGTACTTTATTATACATGATGATCATCGCAACGTTCATACAAGCACAATCCTACTGTAGTTATTCACTATGTTAGATACCATGAATCACTTTCTTTTATATGATGATCATCGCAACGTTCATACAAGCACAATCCTACTGTAGTTATTCACTATGTTAGACACCAGGAAGCACTTTATTATATATGATGATCATCGCAACGTTCATACAAGCACAATCCTACTGTAGTTATTCACTATGTTAGACACCATGAAGCACTTTAGTATATATGATGATCCTCGTAACGTTCATACAAGCATAATCCTACTGTAGTTATTCACTATGTTAGATACCATGAATCACTTTATTATATATGATGATCCTCGCAACTTTCATACAAGCATACTCCTACTGTAGTTATTCGCTATGTTAGACACCACGAAGCACTTTATTATATACGATGATCCTCGCAACATTCATACAAACATAATCCTATTGTAGTTATTCACTATGTTAGACACCATGAATCACTTTATTATATACGATGATCCTCGCAACATTCGTACACGCATAATCCTATTGTAGTTATTCACTATGTTAGACACCATGAAGCACTTAATTATATATGATGATCATTACAACGTTCATACAAGCATAATCCTACTGTAGTTATTCACTATGTTAGATACAATTAATCACTTTATTATATATGATGATCATCGCAACGTTCATACAGCATAACCCTTCTGTAGTTATTCACTATGTTAGACACCATGAAGCACTTTATTATATGTGATGATCATTACAACGTTCATACAAGCATAATCCTATTGTAGTTATTCACTATATTAGATACCATGAATCACTTTATTATATATGATGATCATTACAACGTTCATTCAAGCATAATCCTACTGTAGTTATTCACTATGTTAGACACCATGAAGCACTTTATTATATGTGATGATCCTCGCAACATTCATACAAACATAATTCTATTGTAGTTATTCGCTATGTTAGATACCAGATAGTTCGTTATCTATGATGATCACTCGTTCAAAAAATTATTTTATTTTTATTTTTCATGATTAACATGTACATATTTGAATTCAAGTATGTAAGATTTACGTATTTACATTATCACGCGTTCGAATATAACCTTAATAAGTTTGAGCATGTCGGAAGTTTTAGTGAATTCTCAACATGCATTCGTAGTTTGGAAATCCACTTCATATCCTTTATTAATCAAATTGTGGAGTTCAATCAATCGTTATTTCGGTACTTAGAAGGCCACAGGCCTATAGTACATTTCACATGTATGCACTGCGTAACATTAGAGCTTTGTGGAGAAAAACTGCAACAACTTTAATTACATTTTCATTTGAACAATTCAATAAAGAAGAAAATTTATCAATTGATGGATGGACAAAATAGAATTCTTTAATATATTTTTACGTATATTATCATAAGCTGGACATACAAGAAGAAAATGATATTCATCTTCAATACTATTATAATTACAGCTTCTACATATTCTATTTTTTCTCTTGATATTAAAAAATCTACCTTTTTCGATTAACAGATCATGTGATGAACAACGGAAACGAGCTTAACATACTCTAAATTTCTTAACATTGACACATGATAAATAACGTTCTGTATAAATATGCGTTTTGATGATAGAGTAATAATTACATTTTGTAGATAATGACATTTTTTCAAACCAGTTTTGTTGATAAATATCTTTTAATCTTTGAGTAAACGTGTTCAGAAACCATGACGAGAATTCCACCTTTTGTTCATCCCATATATGATTAAATCCAGTTGAAGACAGTAGGTGTTTAACATCTGATACCCAACTCCTTTTACCTTCTTTGTCATAACAAATAGCTTTTTTTATCGAATGATAAATTTATTTCCACAAATTAACGCCAGAGGAGTACATGTAGGTGCATGTTGGAAACTTTCAATTAATCTTCCCAACACAAAGTAGGTGATAATTATATGAAAAGGATTTCGATACTCACAGTAGAATGATTAACACAAGGTCAATGACTCATTGATCGCGATAATTTTCTAATTTTCAATAAGTATCGGTTGAAACAATGTCAATTAATATTAAGTTGATATAAGGGAATTATTTTGATTATATACTCAATAAATGTTATCGTTCACCCAAACATCCAATATTTAAGTACAATCCTGGATGATAATATAAACGATATAGATCTGCGCCACCAAAACGACTGAAGATGTTTACAATTTTTGACAATATAACATGGTTATATTTGGGATAACACTACCTTCAATAGTACACATTCTTGTACTTTTTTCGGGCCGAGTCCCATGCGGGATTCGGACCCACGCCCTCAGAGTAAGGTAACAGCTTACCACACGACCATTTCGCCTCGGTCGTGTGGTAAGCTGTTGGTACAGTCAATGCTAGCGATAGTTGCCTTACTCTGAAGGCGTGGGTTCGAGTTTGTACTCATCTTTGACTTTGAATATTTTCCGTGATTTGTGGCCAAATTGGCTATGCGACTCTCTGTAAGAGTGAATATAGATTAAAAAGTATGAAAGATAAACGAAATCCGAAATAACCATTCGATAGAAAACAAGGTAATGAACATCTCAGCCATGTTTGGTCCAGAAATATGCAGTTTGAAGAAAGTTATTAGCCTCGCTGTCAAGAAATGTATCTTGTACTCTTCTTTGACATAGAATAAATTCCGTGATTTTTGGCCAAATTGGCTATGCGTTTCTCTGTAAGAGTGAATATAGATTAAAAAGTATGACAAATGAACGAAATTCGAAATAACCATTCGATAGAACACAAGGTAATGAACATCTCAGCCAAGTTTGGTCCGGATATATGCAGTTTGAAGAAAGTTATTAGCCTCGCTGTCAAGGAATGTAGTTTGTGCTCGTCTTTGACTTAGAATAATTTCCGCGATTTTTGGCCAAATTGGCTATGCGACTCTCTGTAAGAGTGAATATAGATTAAAATGTAAGACAGATGGAGGAAATCCGAAATTACCATTCGATAGAACACAAGGTAATGAACATCTCAGTCATGTTTGGTCCGGAAATATGCAGTTTGAAGAAAGTTATTAGCCTCGCTGTCAAGGAATGTAGTTTGTGCTCGTCTTTGACTTAGAATAATTTCCGCGATTTTTGGCCAAATTGGCTATGCGACTCTCTGTAAGAGTGAATATAGATTAAAAAGTAAGACAGATAGAAGAAATCCGAAATATCCATTCGATATAACACAAGGTAATGAACATCTCAGCCAAGATTGTTCCGGATATATGCAGTTTGAAGAAAGTTATTAGCCTCGCTGACAATGAATATTCTTTGTGTTCGTCTTTGACTTTGAATATTGTCCATGATTTGTGGCCACATTGGCTATGCGACTCTCTGTAAGAATGAATATAGATTAAAAAGTAAGACAGATAGAGGAAATCCGAAATAACCATCCGATATAACACAAGGTACTGAACATCTCAGCCAAGTTTGGTCCGGAAATATGCAGTTTGAAGAAATTATTAGCCTCGCTGACAATGAATATTCTTTGTGTTCGTCTTTGACTTTGAATATTTTCCGTGATTTGTGGCCAAATTGGCTATGCGACTTTCTAAAAGAGTGAATATAGATTAAAAAGTATGACAGATAAACGAAATCCGAAATAACCATTCGATCTAACACAAGGTACTGAACATCTCAGCCAAATTTGGTCCGGAAATATGCAGTTTGAAGAAAGTTTTTAGCCTCGCTGTCAAGGAATGTAGTTTGTACTCATCTTTGACTTTGAATATTTTCCGTGATTTGTGGCCAAATTGGCTATGCGACTCTCTGTAAGAGTGAATATAGATTAAAAAGTAAGACAGATAGAGGAAATCCGAAATATCCATTCGATAGAACACAAGGTACTGAACATCTCAGCCAAGTTTGGTCCGGAAATATGCAGTTTGAAGAAAGTTTTTAGCCTCGCTGTCAAGGAATGTAGTTTGTACTCATCTTTGACTTTGAATATTTTCCGTGATTTGTGGCCAAATTGGCTATGCGACTCTCTGTAAGAGTGAATATAGATTAAAAAGTAAGACAGATAGAGGAAATCCGAAATATCCATTCGATAGAACACAAGGTAATGAACATCTCAGCCGAGTTTGGTCCGGAAATGTGCAGTTTGAAGAAAATTATTAGCCTCGCTGTCAAGAAATGTAGTTTGTACTCATCTTTGACTTAGAATAATTTCCGCGATTTTTGGCCAGATTGGCAATGCGACTCTCTGTAAGAGTGAATATAGATTAAAAAGTAAGACAGATAGAAGAAATCCGAAAAATCCATTCGATGGAACACAAGGTAATGAACATCTCAGCCAAGTTTGGCTTGGAAATATGCAGTTTGAAGACAGTTATTTGCCTCGCTGTCAAGAAATGTACTTTGTGCTCGTTTTTGACTTTGAATATTTTCTGCGATTTTTGGCCAAATTGGCTATGCGACTCTCTGTAAGAGTGGATATAGATTAAAAAGTAAGACAGATGGAAAAAATCCGAAATAACCATTCGAGAGAACACAAGGTAATGAACATCCTAGCCAAGTTTGGTCCGGAAATATGCAGTTTGAAGAAAGTTTTTAGCCTCGCTGTCAAGGAATGTAGTTTGTGCTCGTCTTTGACTTTGAATATTTTCCGTGATTTGTGGCCAAATTGGCTATGCGACTCTCTGTAAGAGTGAATATAGATTAAAAAGTAAGACAGATAGAGGAAATCCGAAATATCCATTCGATAGAACACAAGGTACTGAACATCTCAGCCAAGTTTGGTCCGGAAATATGCAGTTTGAAGAAAGTTTTTAGCCTCGCTGTCAAGGAATGTAGTTTGTACTCATCTTTGACTTTGAATATTTTCCGTGATTTGTGGCCAAATTGGCTATGCGACTCTCTGTAAGAGTGAATATAGATTAAAAAGTAAGACAGATAGAGGAAATCCGAAATAACCATTCGATAGAACACAAGGTAATGAACATCTCAGCCAAGTTTGGTCCGGAAATATGCAGTTTGAAGAAAGTTATTAGCCTCGCTGTCAAGAAATGTAGTTTGTGCTCGTCTTTGACTTAAAATAATTTCCGCGATTTTTGGCCAAATTGGCTATGCGACTCTCTGTAAGAGTGGATATTGATTGAAAAGTAAGACAGATGGAGGAAATCCGAAATAACCATTCGAGAGAACACAAGGTAATGAACATCCTAGCCAAGTTTGGTCCGGAAATATGCAGTTTGAAGAAAGTTTTTAGCCTCGCTGTCAAGGAATGTAGTTTGTGCTCGTCTTTGACTTAGAATAATTTCCGTGATTTGTGGCCAAATTGGCTATGTGACTCTCTGTAAGAGTGAATATAGATTAAAAAGTAAGACAAATAGAAGAAATCCGAAATAACCATTCGATAGAACACAAGGTAATGAACATCTCAGCCAAGTTTGGTCCGGAAATATGCAGTTTGAAGAAAGTTATTAGCCTCGCTGTCAAGGAATGTCGTTTGTACTCATCTTTCACTTTGAATATTTTCCGTGATTTGTGGCCAAATTGGCTATGCGACTCTCTGTAAGAGTGAAAATAGATTAAAAAGTAAGACAGATAGAAGTAATCCGAAATATCCATTCGATAGAACACAAGGTAATGAACATCTCAGCCAAGTTTGGTCCGGAAATATGCAGTTTGAAGAAAATTATTAGCCTCGCTGTCAAGAAATGTAGTTTGTACTCATCTTTGACTTTGAATATTTTCCGTGATTTGTGGCCAAATTGGCTATGCGACTCTCTGTAAGAGTGAATATAGACTGAAAAGTAAGACAGATAGAAGAAATCCGAAATAACCATTCGATATAACACAAGGTACTGAACATCTCTGCCAAGTTTGGTCCGGAAATATGCAGTTTGAAGAAAGTTTTTAGCCTCGCTGACAATGAATATTCTTTGTGTTCGTCTTTGACTTTGAATATTTTCCGTGATTTGTGGCCAAATTGGCTATGCGACTTTCTAAAAGATTGAATATAGATTAAAAAGTATGACAGATAAACAAAATCCGAAATAACCATTCGATAGAACACAATTTAATGAACATCTCAGCCAAGTTTGGTCCGGAAATATGCAGTTTGAAGAAAGTTATTAGCCTATCTGTAAAGGAATATAGTTTGTGCTCGTCTTTGACTAAGAATAATCTGGGCGATGTTTGGCCAAACTGGCTATGCGACTCTCTGTAAGAGTGAATATAGATTAAAAAGTAAGACAGATGGAGGAAATCCGAAATAACCAATCGATAGAACACAAGGTAATGAACATCTCAGCCAAGTTTGGTCCGGAAATATGCAGTTTGAAGAAAGTTATTAGCCTCGCTGTCAAGGAATGTAGTTTGTTCTCGTCTTTGACTTAAATTAATTTCTGCGATTTTAGGCCAAATTGGCTATGCGACTCTTTGTAAGAGTGAATATAGGTTAAAAAGTAAGACAGATGGAGGAAATCCGAAATTACCATTCGATAGAACACAAGGTAATAAACATCTCAGCCAAGTTTGGTCCGGAAATATGCAGTTTGAAGAAAGTTATTAGCCTCGCTGACAATGAATATTCTTTGTGTTCGTCTTTGACTTTGAATAATTTCCGTGATTTGTGGCAAAATTGGCTATACGACTCTCTGTAAGAGTGAATATAGATTAAAAAGTAAGACAGATGGAGGAAATCCGAAATAACCATTCGATAGATCACAAGGTAATGAACATCTCAGCCAAGTTTGGTCCGGAAACATGCAGTTTGAAGAAAGTTATTAGCCTCGCTGTCAAGAAATGTACTTTGTGCTCGTCTTTGACTTTGAATATTTTCCTCGATTTTTGGCCAAATTGGCTATGCGACTCTCTGTAAGAGTGGATATAGATTAAAAAGTAAGACAGCTGGAGGAAATCCGAAATAACCATTCGATAGAACACAAGGTAATGAACATCTCAGCCAAGTTTGGTCCGGAAATATGCAGTTTGAAGAAAGTTATTAGCCTCGCTGTCAAGAAATGTAGTTTGTGCTCGTCTTTGACTTAAAATAATTTCCGCGATTTTTGGCCAAATTGGCTATGCGACTCTCTGTGAGAGTGGATATTGATTAAAAAGTAAGATAGTTGGAGGAAATCCGAAATAACCATTCGATAGAACACAAGGTAATGAACATCCTAGCCAAGTTTGGTCCGGAAATATGCAATTTGAAGAAAGTTTTTAGCCTCGCTGTCAAAGGAATGTAGTTTGTGCTCGTCTTTGACTTAAAATAATTTCCCCGATTTTTGGCCAAATTGGCTATGCGACTCTCTGTAAGAGTGGAGATTGATTAAAAAGTATGACAAATGAACGAAATCCGAAATAACCATTCGATAGAACACAAGGTAATGAACATCTCAGCCAAGTTTGGTCCGGAAATATGCAGTTTGAAGAAAGTTATTAGCCTCGCTGTCAAGAAATGTACTTTGTGCTCGTCTTTGACTTTGAATATTTCCCTCGATTTTTAACCAAATTGGCTATGCGACTCTCTGTAAGAGTGAATGTAGATTAAAAAGTAAGTCAGATAGAGGAAATCCGAAATAACCATTCGATAGAACACAAGGTAATTAACATCTCAGCCAAGTTTGGTCCGGAAATATGCAGTTTGAAGAAAGTTATTAGCCTCGCTGACAATGAATATTCTTTGTGTTCGTCTTTGACTTTGAATATTGTCCGTGATTTGTGGCCAAATTGGCTATGCGACTCTCTGTAAGAGTGAATAGAGATTAAAAAGTATGACAGATAAACGAAATCCGAAATAACCATTCGATCTAACACAAGGTACTGAACATCTCAGCCAAGTTTGGTCCGGAAATATGCAGTTTGAAGAAAGTTTTTAGCCTCGCTGTCAAGGAATGTAGTTTGTACTCATCTTTGACTTTGAATATTTTCCGTGATTTGTGGCCAAATTGGCTATGCGACTCTCTGTAAGAGTGAATATAGATTAAAAAGTAAGACAGATAGAGGAAATCCGAAATATCCATTCGATATAACACAAGGTACTGAACATCTCAGCCAAGTTTGGTCCGGAAATATGCAGTTTGAAGAAAATTATTAGCCTCGCTGTCAAGAAATGTAGTTTGTACTCATCTTTGACTTAGAATAATTTCCGCGATTTTTGGCCAGATTGGCAATGCGACTCTCTGTAAGAGTGAATATAGATTAAAAAGTAAGACAGATAGAAGAAATCCGAAAAATCCATTCGATGGAACACAAGGTAATGAACATCTCAGCCAAGTTTGGCTTGGAAATATGCAGTTTGAAGAAAGTTATTAGCCTCGCTGTCAAGAAATGTACTTTGTGCTCGTCTTTGACTTTGAATATTTTCCTCGATTTTTGGCCAAATTGGCTATGCGACTCTCTGTAAGAGTGGATATAGATTAAAAAGTAAGACAGCTGGAGGAAATTCGAAATAACCATTCGATAGAACACAAGGTACTGAACATCTCAGCCAAGTTTGGTCCGGAAATATGCAGTTTGAAGAAAGTTATTAGCCTCGCTGTCAAGAAATGTAGTTTGTGCTCGTCTTTGACTTAAAATAATTTCCGCGATTTTTGGCCAAATTGGCTATGCGACTCTCTGTAAGAGTGGATATTGATTGAAAAGTAAGACAGATGGAGGAAATCCGAAATAACCATTCGATAGAACACAAGGTAATGAACATCCTAGCCAAGTTTGGTCCGGAAATATGCAGTTTGAAGAAAGTTTTTAGCCTCGCTGTCAAGGAATGTAGTTTGTGCTCGTCTTTGACTTAGAATAATTTCCCTGATTTGTGGCCAAATTGGCTATGTGACTCTCTGTAAGAGTGAATATAGATTAAAAAGTAAGACAAATAGAAGAAATCCGAAATAACCATTCGATGGTACACAAGGTAATGAACATCTCAGCCAAGTTTGGTCCGGAAATATGCAGTTTGAAGAAAGTTTTTAGCCTCGCTGTCAAGGAATGTAGTTTGTACTCATCTTTGACTTTGAATAATTTCCCTGATTTGTGGCCAAATTGGCTATGTGACTCTCTGTAAGAGTGAATATAGATTAAAAAGTAAGACAGATAGAAGAAATCCGAAAAATCCATTCGATGGAACACAAGGTAATGAACATCTCAGCCAAGTTTGGCTTGGAAATATGCAGTTTGAAGAAAGTTATTAGCCTCGCTGTCAAGAAATGTAGTTTGTACTCATCTTTGACTTAGAATAATTTCCGCGATTTTTGGCCAGATTGGCAATGCGACTCTCTGTAAGAGTGAATATAGATTAAAAAGTAAGACAGATAGAAGAAATCCGAAAAATCCATTCGATGGAACACAAGGTAATGAACATCTCAGCCAAGTTTGGCTTGGAAATATGCAGTTTGAAGAAAGTTATTAGCCTCGCTGTCAAGAAATGTACTTTGTGCTCGTCTTTGACTTTGAATATTTTCCTCGATTTTTGGCCAAATTGGCTATGCGACTCTCTGTAAGAGTGGATATAGATTAAAAAGTAAGACAGCTGGAGGAAATTCGAAATAACCATTCGATAGAACACAAGGTACTGAACATCTCAGCCAAGTTTGGTCCGGAAATATGCAGTTTGAAGAAAGTTATTAGCCTCGCTGTCAAGAAATGTAGTTTGTGCTCGTCTTTGACTTAAAATAATTTCCGCGATTTTTGGCCAAATTGGCTATGCGACTCTCTGTAAGAGTGGATATTGATTGAAAAGTAAGACAGATGGAGGAAATCCGAAATAACCATTCGATAGAACACAAGGTAATGAAAGCCTAGCCAAGTTTGGTCCGGAAATATGCAGTTTGAAGAAAGTTTTTAGCCTCGCTGTCAAGGAATGTAGTTTGTGCTCGTCTTTGACTTAGAATAATTTCCCTGATTTGTGGCCAAATTGGCTATGTGACTCTCTGTAAGAGTGAATATAGATTAAAAAGTAAGACAAATAGAAGAAATCCGAAATAACCATTCGATAGAACACAAGGTAATGAACATCTCAGCCAAGTTTGGTCCGGAAATATGCAGTTTGAAGAAAGTTTTTAGCCTCGCTGTCAAAGGAATGTAGTTTGTACTCATCTTTGACTTTGAATAATTTCCCTGATTTGTGGCCAAATTGGCTATGTGACTCTCTGTAAGAGTGAATATAGATTAAAAAGTAAGACAGATAGAAGAAATCCGAAATAACCATTCGATAGAACACAAGGTAATGAACATCTCAGCCAAGTTTGGGCCTTAAATATGCAGTTTGAAGAAAGTTATTAGCCTCGCTGACAATGAATATTCTTTGTGTTCGTCTTTGACTTTGAATATTTTCCTCGATTTTTGGCCAAATTGGCTATGCGACTCTCTGTAAGAGTGAATATACTTTAAAAAGTATGACAAATGAACGAAATCCGAAATAACCATTCGATAGAACACAAGGTAATGAACATCTCAGCCATGTTTGGTCCGGAATTATGTAGTTTTAAGAAAGTTATTAGCCTCGCTGTCAAGAAATGTACTTTGTGCTCGTCTTTGACTTTGAATATTGTCCGTGATTTGTGGCCAAATTGGCTATGCGACTCTCTGTAAGAGTGAATATAGATTAAAAAGTATGACAGATAAACGAAATCCGAAATAACCCTTCGATAGAAAACAAGGTAATGAACATCTCAGCCATGTTTGGTCCAGAAATAAGCAGTTTGAAGAAAGTTATTAGACTCGCTGTCAAGGAATGTAGTTTGTGCTCGTCTTTGACTTAGAATAATTTCCGCGACTTTTGGCCAAATTGGCTATGCGACTCTCTCTAAGAGTGAATATAGATTAAAAAGTAAGACAGATAGAAGAAATCCGAAATCACCATTCGATATAACACAAGGTACTGAACATCTCAGCCAAGTTTGGTCCGGAAATATGCAGTTTGAAGAAAGTTATTAGCCTCGCTGTCAAGGAATGTAGTTTGTGCTCGTCTTTGACTTAGAATAAATCCCGCGATTTTTGGCCAAATTGGCTATGCGACTCTCTGTAAGAGTGAATATAGATTAAAAAGTATGAGAAATGAACGAAATCCGAAATCACCATTCGATATAACACAAGGTACTGAACAACTCAGTCAAGGTTGGTCCGGAAATATGCAGTTTGAAGAAAGTTATTATCCTCGCTGTCAAGGAATGTAGTTTGTGCTCGTCTTTGACTTAGAATAATTTCCGCGATTTTTGGCCAAATTGGCTATGCGACTCTCTGTAAGAGTGAATATAAATTAAAAAGTAAGACAGATAGAAGAAATCCGAAATCACCATTCGATAGAACACAAGGAAATGAACATCTCAGCCAAGGTAGTTCCGGAAATATGCAGTTTGAAGAAAGTTATTAGCCTCGCTGTCAAGGAATGTAGTTTGTGCTCGTCTTTGACTTAGAATAATTTCCCTGATTTGTGGCCAAATTGGCTATGTGACTCTCTGTAAGAGTGAATATAGATTAAAAAGTAAGACAAATAGAAGAAATCCGAAATAACCATTCGATAGAACACAAGGTAATGAACATCTCAGCCAAGTTTGGTCCGGAAATATGCAGTTTGAAGAAAGTTTTTAGCCTCGCTGTCAAAGGAATGTAGTTTGTACTCATCTTTGACTTTGAATAATTTCCCTGATTTGTGGCCAAATTGGCTATGTGACTCTCTGTAAGAGTGAATATAGATTAAAAAGTAAGACAGATAGAAGAAATCCGAAATAACCATTCGATAGAACACAAGGTAATGAACATCTCAGCCAAGTTTGGGCCTTAAATATGCAGTTTGAAGAAAGTTATTAGCCTCGCTGACAATGAATATTCTTTGTGTTCGTCTTTGACTTTGAATATTTTCCTCGATTTTTGGCCAAATTGGCTATGCGACTCTCTGTAAGAGTGAATATACTTTAAAAAGTATGACAAATGAACGAAATCCGAAATAACCATTCGATAGAACACAAGGTAATGAACATCTCAGCCATGTTTGGTCCGGAATTATGTAGTTTTAAGAAAGTTATTAGCCTCGCTGTCAAGAAATGTACTTTGTGCTCGTCTTTGACTTAGAATATTTTCCTCGATTTTGGGCCAAATTGGCTATGCGACTCTCTGTAAGAATGAATATAGATTAAAAAGTAAGACAGATAGAGGAAATCCGAAATAACCATCCGATAGAACACAAGGTAATGAACATCTCAGCCAAGTTTGGTCCGGAAATATGCAGTTTGAAGAAATTATTAGCCTCGCTGACAATGAATATTCTTTGTGTTCGTCTTTGACTTTGAATATTGTCCGCGATTTGTGGCCAAATTGGCTATGCGACTCCCTGTAAGAGTGAATATAGATTAAAAAGTATGACAGATAAACGAAATCCGAAATAACCATTCGATAGAAAACAAGGTAATGAACATCTCAGCCATGTTTGGTCCAGAAATATGCAGTTTGAAGAAAGTTATTAGCCTCGCTGTCAAGAAATGTATCTTGTACTCTTCTTTGACTTAGAATAAATCCCGTGATTTTTGGCCAAATTGGCTATGCGACTCTCTGTAGAAGTGAATATAGATTAAAAAGTATGAGAAATGAACGAAATCCGAAATCACCATTCGATATAACACAAGGTACTGAACAACTCAGTCAACGTTGGTCCGGAAATATGCAGTTTGAAGAAAGTTATTTTCCTCGCTGTCAAGGAATGTAGTTTGTGCTCGTCTTTGACTTAGAATAATTTCCGCGATTTTTGGCCAAATTGGCTATGCGACTCTCTGTAAGAGTGAATTTAAATTAAAAAGTAAGACAGATAGAAGAAATCCGAAATCACCATTCGATAGAACACAAGGAAATGAACATCTCAGCCAAGGTAGTTCCGGAAATATGCAGTTTGAAGAAAGTTATTAGCCTCGCTGACAATGAATATTCTTTGTGTTCGTCTTTGACTTTGAATATTGTCCATGATTTGTGACCACATTTGCTATGCGACTCTCTGTAAGAATGAATATAGATTAAAAAGTAAGACAGATAGAAGAAATCCGAAATCACCATTCGATAGAACACAAGGAAATGAACATCTCAGCCAAGGTAGTTCCGGAAATATGCAGTTTGAAGAAAGTTATTAGCCTCGCTGACAATGAATATTCTTTGTGTTCGTCTTTGACTTTGAATATTGTCCATGATTTGTGGCCACATTTGCTATGCGACTCTCTGTAAGAATGAATATAGATTAAAAAGTAAGACAGATAGAGGAAATCCGAAATAACCATCCGATAGAACACAAGGTAATGAACATCTCAGCAAAGTTTGGTCCGGAAATATGCAGTTTGAAGAAAGTTATTAGCCTCGCTGACAATGAATATTCTTTGTGTTCGTCTTTGACTTTGAATATTGTCCGTGATTTGTGGCCAAATTGGCTATGCGACTCTCTGTAAGAGTGAATATAGATTAAAAAGTATGACAGATAAACGAAATCCGAAATAACCCTTCGATAGAAAACAAGGTAATGAACATCTCAGCCATGTTTGGTCCAGAAATAAGCAGTTTGAAGAAAGTTATTAGACTCGCTGTCAAGGAATGTAGTTTGTGCTCGTCTTTGACTTAGAATAATTTCCGCGACTTTTGGCCAAATTGGCTATGCGACTCTCTCTAAGAGTGAATATAGATTAAAAAGTAAGACAGATAGAAGAAATCCGAAATCACCATTCGATATAACACAAGGTACTGAACATCTCAGCCAAGTTTGGTCCGGAAATATGCAGTTTGAAGAAAGTTATTAGCCTCGCTGTCAAGGAATGTAGTTTGTGCTCGTCTTTGACTTAGAATAAATCCCGCGATTTTTGGCCAAATTGGCTATGCGACTCTCTGTAAGAGTGAATATAGATTAAAAAGTATGAGAAATGAACGAAATCCGAAATCACCATTCGATATAACACAAGGTACTGAACAACTCAGTCAAGGTTGGTCCGGAAATATGCAGTTTGAAGAAAGTTATTATCCTCGCTGTCAAGGAATGTAGTTTGTGCTCGTCTTTGACTTAGAATAATTTCCGCGATTTTTGGCCAAATTGGCTATGCGACTCTCTGTAAGAGTGAATATAAATTAAAAAGTAAGACAGATAGAAGAAATCCGAAATCACCATTCGATAGAACACAAGGAAATGAACATCTCAGCCAAGGTAGTTCCGGAAATATGCAGTTTGAAGAAAGTTATTAGCCTCGCTGTCAAGGAATGTAGTTTGTGCTCGTCTTTGACTTAGAATAATTTCCCTGATTTGTGGCCAAATTGGCTATGTGACTCTCTGTAAGAGTGAATATAGATTAAAAAGTAAGACAAATAGAAGAAATCCGAAATAACCATTCGATAGAACACAAGGTAATGAACATCTCAGCCAAGTTTGGTCCGGAAATATGCAGTTTGAAGAAAGTTTTTAGCCTCGCTGTCAAAGGAATGTAGTTTGTACTCATCTTTGACTTTGAATAATTTCCCTGATTTGTGGCCAAATTGGCTATGTGACTCTCTGTAAGAGTGAATATAGATTAAAAAGTAAGACAGATAGAAGAAATCCGAAATAACCATTCGATAGAACACAAGGTAATGAACATCTCAGCCAAGTTTGGGCCTTAAATATGCAGTTTGAAGAAAGTTATTAGCCTCGCTGACAATGAATATTCTTTGTGTTCGTCTTTGACTTTGAATATTTTCCTCGATTTTTGGCCAAATTGGCTATGCGACTCTCTGTAAGAGTGAATATACTTTAAAAAGTATGACAAATGAACGAAATCCGAAATAACCATTCGATAGAACACAAGGTAATGAACATCTCAGCCATGTTTGGTCCGGAATTATGTAGTTTTAAGAAAGTTATTAGCCTCGCTGTCAAGAAATGTACTTTGTGCTCGTCTTTGACTTAGAATATTTTCCTCGATTTTGGGCCAAATTGGCTATGCGACTCTCTGTAAGAATGAATATAGATTAAAAAGTAAGACAGATAGAGGAAATCCGAAATAACCATCCGATAGAACACAAGGTAATGAACATCTCAGCCAAGTTTGGTCCGGAAATATGCAGTTTGAAGAAATTATTAGCCTCGCTGACAATGAATATTCTTTGTGTTCGTCTTTGACTTTGAATATTGTCCGCGATTTGTGGCCAAATTGGCTATGCGACTCCCTGTAAGAGTGAATATAGATTAAAAAGTATGACAGATAAACGAAATCCGAAATAACCATTCGATAGAAAACAAGGTAATGAACATCTCAGCCATGTTTGGTCCAGAAATATGCAGTTTGAAGAAAGTTATTAGCCTCGCTGTCAAGAAATGTATCTTGTACTCTTCTTTGACTTAGAATAAATCCCGTGATTTTTGGCCAAATTGGCTATGCGACTCTCTGTAGAAGTGAATATAGATTAAAAAGTATGAGAAATGAACGAAATCCGAAATCACCATTCGATATAACACAAGGTACTGAACAACTCAGTCAACGTTGGTCCGGAAATATGCAGTTTGAAGAAAGTTATTTTCCTCGCTGTCAAGGAATGTAGTTTGTGCTCGTCTTTGACTTAGAATAATTTCCGCGATTTTTGGCCAAATTGGCTATGCGACTCTCTGTAAGAGTGAATTTAAATTAAAAAGTAAGACAGATAGAAGAAATCCGAAATCACCATTCGATAGAACACAAGGAAATGAACATCTCAGCCAAGGTAGTTCCGGAAATATGCAGTTTGAAGAAAGTTATTAGCCTCGCTGACAATGAATATTCTTTGTGTTCGTCTTTGACTTTGAATATTGTCCATGATTTGTGACCACATTTGCTATGCGACTCTCTGTAAGAATGAATATAGATTAAAAAGTAAGACAGATAGAAGAAATCCGAAATCACCATTCGATAGAACACAAGGAAATGAACATCTCAGCCAAGGTAGTTCCGGAAATATGCAGTTTG
Organism: Gibbula magus; assembly: GCA_936450465.1. Lineage (NCBI taxonomy): Eukaryota > Metazoa > Mollusca > Gastropoda > Trochida > Trochidae > Gibbula > Gibbula magus. The sequence goes on from OW388300.1 coordinate 32,597,591, forward strand.
AAGAAAGTTATTAGCCTCGCTGACAATGAATATTCTTTGTGTTCGTCTTTGACTTTGAATATTGTCCATGATTTGTGGCCACATTTGCTATGCGACTCTCTGTAAGAATGAATATAGATTAAAAAGTAAGACAGATAGAGGAAATCCGAAATAACCATCCGATAGAACACAAGGTAATGAACATCTCAGCAAAGTTTGGTCCGGAAATATGCAGTTTGAAGAAAGTTATTAGCCTCGCTGACAATGAATATTCTTTGTGTTCGTCTTTGACTTTGAATATTGTCCGTGATTTGTGGCCAAATTGGCTATGCGACTCTCTGTAAGAGTGAATATAGATTAAAAAGTATGACAGATAAACGAAATCCGAAATAACCCTTCGATAGAAAACAAGGTAATGAACATCTCAGCCATGTTTGGTCCAGAAATAAGCAGTTTGAAGAAAGTTATTAGACTCGCTGTCAAGGAATGTAGTTTGTGCTCGTCTTTGACTTAGAATAATTTCCGCGACTTTTGGCCAAATTGGCTATGCGACTCTCTCTAAGAGTGAATATAGATTAAAAAGTAAGACAGATAGAAGAAATCCGAAATCACCATTCGATATAACACAAGGTACTGAACATCTCAGCCAAGTTTGGTCCGGAAATATGCAGTTTGAAGAAAGTTATTATCCTCGCTGTCAAGGAATGTAGTTTGTGCTCGTCTTTGACTTAGAATAAATCCCGCGATTTTTGGCCAAATTTGCTATGCGACTCTCTGTAAGAGTGAATATAGATTAAAAAGTATGAGAAATGAACGAAATCCGAAATCACCATTCGATATAACACAAGGTACTGAACAACTCAGTCAAGGTTGGCCCGGAAATATGCAGTTTGAAGAAAGTTATTATCCTCGCTGTCAAGGAATGTAGTTTGTGCTCGTCTTTGACTTAGAATAATTTCCGCGATTTTTGGCCAAATTGGCTATGCGACTCTCTGTAAGAGTGAATATAAATTAAAAAGTAAGACAGATAGAAGAAATCCGAAATCACCATTCGATAGAACACAAGGAAATGAACATCTCAGCCAAGGTAGTTCCGGAAATATGCAGTTTGAAGAAAGTTATTAGCCTCGCTGACAATGAATATTCTTTGTGTTCGTCTTTGACTTTGAATATTGTCCATGATTTGTGGCCACATTTGCTATGCGACTCTCTGTAAGAATGAATATAGATTAAAAAGTAAGACAGATAGAGGAAATCCGAAATAATCATCCGATAGAACACAAGGTAATGAACATCTCAGCAAAGTTTGGTCCGGAAATATGCAGTTTGAAGAAAGTTATTAGCCTCGCTGACAATGAATATTCTTTGTGTTCGTCTTTGACTTTGAATATTGTCCGTGATTTGTGGCCAAATTGGCTATGCGACTCTCTGTAAGAGTGAATATAGATTAAAAAGTATGACAGATAAACGAAATCCGAAATAACCCTTCGATAGAAAACAAGGTAATGAACATCTCAGCCATGTTTGGTCCAGAAATAAGCAGTTTGAAGAAAGTTATTAGACTCGCTGTCAAGGAATGTAGTTTGTGCTCGTCTTTGACTTAGAATAATTTCCGCGACTTTTGGCCAAATTGGCTATGCGACTCTCTCTAAGAGTGAATATAGATTAAAAAGTAAGACAGATAGAAGAAATCCGAAATCACCATTCGATATAACACAAGGTACTGAACATCTCAGCCAAGTTTGGTCCGGAAATATGCAGTTTGAAGAAATTTATTAGCCTCGCTGTCAAGGAATGTAGTTTGTGCTCGTCTTTGACTTAGAATAATTTCCGCGATTTTTGGCCAAATTGGCTATGCGACTCTCTGTAAGAGTGAATATAGATTAAAATGTAAGACAGATGGAGGAAATCCGAAATTACCATTCGATAGAACACAAGGTAATGAACATCTCAGCCATGTTTGGTCCAGAAATATGCAGTTTGAAGAAAGTTTTTAGCCTCGCTGTCAAGGAATGTAGTTTGTGCTCGTCTTTGACTTAGAATAATTTCCGCGATTTTTGGCCACATTGGCTATGCGACTCTCTGTGAGAGTGAATATAGATTAAAATGTAAGACAGATGGAGGAAATCCGAAATTACCATTCGATAGAACACAAGGTAATGAACATCACAGCCATGTTTGGTCGAAAATATGCAGTTTGAAGAAAGTTTTTAGCCTCGCTGTCAAGGAATGTAGTTTGTGCTCGTCTTTGACTTAGAATAATTTCCGCGATTTTTGGCCAAATTGGCTATGCGACTCTCTGTAAGAGTGAATATAGATTAAAATGTAAGACAGATGGAGGAAATCCGAAATTACCATTCGATAGAACACAAGGTAATGAACATCACAGCCATGTTTGGTCCGGAAATATGCAGTTTGAAGAAAGTTTTTAGCCTCGCTGTCAAGGAATGTAGTTTGTGCTCGTCTTTGACTTAGAATAATTTCCGCGATTTTTGGCCAAATTGGCTATGCGACTCTCTGTAAGAGTGAATATAAATTAAAAAGTAAGACAGATAGAAGAAATCCGAAAAATCCATTCGATGGAACACAAGGTACTGAACATCTCAGCCAAGTTTGGTCCGGAAATATGCAGTTTGAAGAAAGTTATTAGCCTCGCTGACAATGAATATTCTTTGTGTTCGTCTTTGACTTTGAATATTGTCCGTGATTTGTGGCCAAATTGGCTATGCGACTCTCTGTAAGATTGAATATAGATTAAAAAGTATGACAGATAAACGAAATCCGAAATAACCCTTCGATAGAAAACAAGGTAATGAACATCTCAGCCATGTTTGGTCCAGAAATAAGCAGTTTGAAGAAAGTTATTAGACTCGCTGTCAAGGAATGTAGTTTGTGCTCGTCTTTGACTTAGAATAATTTCCGCGATTTTTGGCCAAATTGGCTATGCGACTCTCTGTAAGAGTGAATATATATTAAAATGTAAGACAGATGGAGGAAATCCGAAATTACCATTCGATAGAACACAAGGTAATGAACATCTCAGCCATGTTTGGTCCAGAAATATGCAGTTTGAAGAAAGTTTTTAGCCTCGCTGTCAAGGAATGTAGTTTGTGCTCGTCTTTGACTTAGAATAATTTCCGCGATTTTTGGCCACATTGGCTATGCGACTCTCTGTAAGAGTGAATATAGATTAAAATGTAAGACAGATGGAGGAAATCCGAAATTACCATTCGATAGAACACAAGGTAATGAACATCACAGCCATGTTTGGTCGAAAATATGCAGTTTGAAGAAAGTTTTTAGCCTCGCTGTCAAGGAATGTAGTTTGTGCTCGTCTTTGACTTAGAATAATTTCCGCGATGTTTGGCCAAATTGGCTATGCGACTCTCTGTAAGAGTGAATATAAATTAAAAAGTAAGACAGATAGAAGAAATCCGAAAAATCCATTCGATAGAACACAAGGTAATGAACATCTCAGCCACATTTGGTCCAGAAATATGCAGTTTGAAGAAAGTTTTTAGCCTCGCTGTCAAGGAATGTAGTTTGTGCTCGTCTTTGACTTAGAATAATTTCCGCGATTTTTGGCCACATTGGCTATGCGACTCTCTGTAAGAGTGAATATAGATTAAAATGTAAGACAGATGGAGGAAATCCGAAATTACCATTCGATAGAACACAAGGTAATGAACATCACAGCCATGTTTGGTCGAAAATATGCAGTTTGAAGAAAGTTTTTAGCCTCGCTGTCAAGGAATGTAGTTTGTGCTCGTCTTTGACTTAGAATAATTTCCGCGATGTTTGGCCAAATTGGCTATGCGACTCTCTGTAAGAGTGAATATAAATTAAAAAGTAAGACAGATAGAAGAAATCCGAAAAATCCATTCGATAGAACACAAGGTAATGAACATCTCAGCCACATTTGGTCCAGAAATATGCAGTTTGAAGAAAGTTTTTAGCCTCGCTGTCAAGGAATGTAGTTTGTGCTCGTCTTTGACTTAGAATAATTTCCGCGATTTTTTGCCACATTGGCTATGCGACTCTCTGTAAGAGTGAATATAGATTAAAATGTAAGACAGATGGAGGAAATCCGGATTTACCATTCGATAGAACACAAGGTAATGAACATCACAGCCATGTTTGGTCGAAAATATGCAGTTTGAAGAAAGTTTTTAGCCTCGCTGTCAAGGAATGTAGTTTGTGCTCGTCTTTGACTTAGAATAATTTCCGCGATGTTTGGCCAAATTGGATATGCGACTCTCTGTAAGAGTGAATATAAATTAAAAAGTAAGACAGATAGAAGAAATCCGAAAAATCCATTCGATGGAACACAAGGTAATGAACATCTCAGCCAAGTTTGGTCCGGAAATATGCAGTTTGAAGAAAGTTATTAGCCTCGCTGACAATGAATATTCTTTGTGTTCGTCTTTGACTTTGAATATTTTCCGTGATTTGTGGCCAAATTGGCTATGCGACTTTCTATAAGATTGAATATAGATTAAAAAGTATGACAGATAAACAAAATCCGAAATAACCATTCGATAGAACACAATTTAATGAACATCTCAGCCAAGTTTGGTCCGGATATTAGCAGTTTGAAGAAAGTTATTAGCCTTGCTGTCAAGGAATATAGTTTGTGCTCGTCTTTGACTAAGAATAATTTGCGCGATTTTTGGCCAAACTGGCTATGCGACTCTTTGTAAGAGTGAATATAGATTAAAAAGTAAGACAGATGGAGGAAATCCGAAATTACCATTCGATAGAACACAAGGTAATAAACATCTCAGCCAAGTTTGGTCCGGAAATATGCAGTTTGAAGAAAGTTATTAGCCTCGCTGACAATGAATATTCTTTGTGTTCGTCTTTGACTTTGAATAATTTCCGTGATTTGTGGCCAAATTGGCTATACGACTCTCTGTAAGAGTGAATATAGATTAAAAAGTAAGACAGATAGGTTAAATCCGAAATAACCATTCGATAGATCACAAGGTAATGAACATCTCAGCCAAGTTTGGTCCGGAAATATGCAGTTTGAAGAAAGTTATTAGCCTCGCTGTCAAGAAATGTACTTTGTGCTCGTCTTTGACTTTGAATATTTTCCTCGATTTTTGGCCAAATTGGCTATGCGACTCTCTGTAAGAGTGGATATAGATTAAAATGTAAGACAGATGGAGGAAATCCGAAATAACCATTCGATAGAACACAAGGTAATGAACATCTCAGCCAAGTTTGGTCCGGAAATATGCAGTTTGAAGAAAGTTATTAGCCTCGCTGTCAAGAAATGTAGTTTGTGCTCGTCTTTGACTTAAAATAATTTCCGCGATTTTTGGCCAAATTGGCTATGCGACTCTCTGTAAGAGTGGATATTGATTAAAAAGTAAGATAGATGGAGGAAATCCGAAATAACCATGCGATAGAACACAAGGTCTTGAACTTCCTAGCCAAGTTTGGTCCGGAAATATGCAGTTTGAAGAAAGTTTTTAGCCTCGCTGTCAAGGAATGTAGTTTGTGCTCGTCTTTGACTTAAAATAATTTCCGCGATTTTTGGCCAAATTGGCTATGCAACTCTCTGTAAGAGTGGATATAGATTAAAAAGTATGACAAATGAACGAAATCCGAAATAACCATTCGATAGAACACAAGGTAATGAACATCTCAGCCAAGTTTGGTCCGGAAATATGCAGTTTGAAGAAAGTTATTAGCCTCGCTGTCAAGAAATGTACTTTGTGCTCGTCTTTGACTTTGAATATTTCCCTCGATTTTTAGCCAAATTGGCTATGCGACTCTCTGTAAGAGTGAATGTAGATTAAAAAGTAAGACAGATAGAGGAAATCCGAAATATCCATTCGATATAACACAAGGTACTGAACATCTCAGCCAAGTTTGGTCCGGAAATATGCAGTTTGAAGAAAGTTTTTAGCCTCGCTGTCAAGGAATGTAGTTTGTACTCATCTTTGACTTTGAATATTTTCCGTGATTTGTGGCCAAATTGGCTATGCGACTCTCTGTAAGAGTGAATATAGATTAAAAAGTAAGACAGATAGAGGAAATCCGAAATATCCATTCGATAGAACACAAGGTAATGAACATCTCAGCCATGTTTGGTCCGGAGTGTTCAGTTTGAAGAAAAGTATTAGCCTCGCTGTCAGGAAATGTAGTTTGTACTCATCTTTGACTTAGAATAATTTCCGCGATTTTTGGCCAGATTGGCAATGCGACTCTCTGTAAGAGTGAATATAGATTAAAAAGTAAGACAGATAGAAGAAATCCGAAAAATCCATTCGATGGAACACAAGGTAATGAACATCTCAGCCAAGTTTGGCTTAGAAATATGCAGTTTGAAGAAAGTTATTAGCCTCGCTGTCAAGAAATGTACTTTGTGCTCGTCTTTGACTTTGAATATTTTCCTCGATTTTTGGCCAAATTGGCTATGCGACTCTCTGTAAGAGTGGATATAGATTAAAAAGTAAGACAGCTGGAGGAAATTCGAAATAACCATTCGATAGAACACAAGGTAATGAACATCTCAGCCAAGTTTGGTCCGGAAATATGCAGTTTGAAGAAAGTTATTAGCCTCGCTGTCAAGAAATGTAGTTTGTGCTCGTCTTTGACTTAGAATAATTTCCCTGATTTGTGGCCAAATTGGCTATGTGACTCTCTGTAAGAGTGAATAAAGATTAAAAAGTAAGACAAATAGAAGAAATCCGAAATAACCATTCGATAGAACACAAGGTAATGAACATCTCAGCCAAGTTTGGTCCGGAAATATGCAGTTTGAAGAAAGTTTTTAGCCTCGCTGTCAAGGAATGTCGTTTGTACTCATCTTTGACTTAGAATATTTTCCGTGATTTGTTGCCAAATTGGCTATGCGACTCTCTGTAAGAGTGAAAATAGATTAAAAAGTAAGACAGATAGAGGAAATCCGAAATATCCATTCGATATAACACAAGGTACTGAACATCTCAGCCAAGTTTGGTCCGGAAATATGCAGTTTGAAGAAAGTTATTATCCTCGCTGACAATGAATATTCTTTGTGTTCGTCTTTGACTTTGAATATTGTCAGTGATTTGTGGCCAAATTGGCTATGCGACTCTCTGTAAGAGTGAATATAGATTAAAAAGTAAGACAGATAGAGTAAATCCGAAATATCCATTCGATATAACACAAGGTACTGAACATCTCAGCCAAGTTTGGTCCGGAAATATGCAGTTTGAAGAAAGTTTTTAGCCTCGCTGTCAAGGAATGTAGTTTGTACTCATCTTTGACTTTGAATATTTTCCGTGATTTGTGGCCAAATTGGCTATGCGACTCTCTGTAAGAGTGAATATAGATTAAAAAGTAAGACAGATAGAGGAAATCCGAAATATCCATTCGATAGAACACAAGGTAATGAACATCTCAGCCATGTTTGGTCCGGAAATGTTCAGTTTGAAGAAAAGTATTAGCCTCGCTGTCAGGAAATGTAGTTTGTACTCATCTTTGACTTTGAATAATTTCCGCGATTTGTGGCCAAATTGGCTATGCGACTCTCTGTAAGAGTGAATATAGATTAAAAAGTAAGACAGATAGAGGAAATCCGAAATATCCATTCGATATAACACAAGGTAATGAACATCTCAGCCAAGTTTGGCTTGGAAATATGCAGTTTGAAGAAAGTTATTAGCCTCGCTGTCAAGAAATGTACTTTGTGCTCGTCTTTGACTTTGAATATTTTCCTCGATTTTTGGCCAAATTGGCTATGCGACTCTCTGTAAGAGTGGATATAGATTAAAAAGTAAGACAGCTGGATTAAATTCGAAATAACCATTCGATAGAACACAAGGTAATGAACATCTCAGCCAAGTTTGGTCCGGAAATATGCAGTTTGAAGAAAGTTTTTAGCCTCGCTGTCAAGGAATGTAGTTTGTACTCATCTTTGACTTTGAATATTTTCCGTGATTTGTGGCCAAATTGGCTATGCGACTCTCTGTAAGAGTGAATATAGATTAAAAAGTAAGACAGATAGAGGAAATCCGAAATATCCATTCGATATAACACAAGGTACTGAACATCTCAGCCAAGTTTGGTCCGGAAATATGCAGTTTGAAGAAAGTTTTTAGCCTCGCTGTCAAGGAATGTAGTTTGTACTCATCTTTGACTTTGAATATTTTCCGTGATTTGTGGCCAAATTGGCTATGCGACTCTCTGTAAGAGTGAATATAGATTAAAAAGTAAGACAGATAGAGGAAATCCGAAATAACCATTCGATAGATCACAAGGTAATGAACATCTCAGCCAAGTTTGGTCCGGAAATATGCAGTTTGAAGAAAGTTATTAGCCTCGCTGTCAAGAAATGTACTTTGTGCTCGTCTTTGACTTTGAATATTTTCCTCGATTTTTGGCCAAATTGGCTATGCGACTCTCTGTAAGAGTGGATATAGATTAAAAAGTAAGACAGATAGAAGAAATCCGAAATAACCATTCGATAGAACACAAGGTAATGAACATATCAGCCAAGTTTGGTCCGGAAATATGCAGTTTGAAGAAAGTTATTAGCCTCGCTGACAATGAATATTCTTTGTGTTCGTCTTTGACTTTGAATATTGTCCGTGATTTGTGGCCAAATTGGCTATGCGACTCTCTGTAAGAGTGAATATAGATTAAAAAGTATGACAGATAAACGAAATCCGAAATAACCATTCGATCTAACACAAGGTACTGAACATCTCAGCCAAGTTTGGTCCGGAAATATGCAGTTTTGTAGAAAGTTTTTAGCCTCGCTGTCAAGGAATGTCGTTTGTACTCATCTTTGACTTTGAATATTTTCCGTGATTTGTGGCCAAATTGGCTATGCGACTCTCTGTAAGAGTGAATTTAGATTAAAAAGTAAGACAGATAGAGGAAATCCGAAATATCCATTCGATATAACACAAGGTACTGAACATCTCAGCCAAGTTTGGTCCGGAAATATGCAGTTTGAAGAAAGTTTTTAGCCTCGCTGTCAAGGAATGTCGTTTGTACTCATCTTTGACTTTGAATATTTTCCGTGATTTGTGGCCAAATTGGCTATGTGACTCTCTGTAAGAGTGAATATAGAATAAAAAGTAAGACAAATAGAAGAAATCCGAAAAAACCATTCGATAGAACACAAGGTAATGAACATCTCAGCCAAGTTTGGTCCGGAAATATGCAGTTTGAAGAAAGTTTTTAGCCTCGCTGTCAAGGAATGTCGTTTGTACTCATCTTTGACTTTGAATATTTTCCGTGATTTGTGGCCAAATTGGCTATGCGACTCTCTGTAAGAGTGAAAATAGATTAAAAAGTAAGACAGATAGAGGAAATCCGAAATATCCATTCGATATAACACAAGGTACTGAACATCTCAGCCAAGTTTGGTCCGGAAATATGCAGTTTGAAGAAAGTTTTTAGCCTCGCTGTCAAGGAATGTAGTTTGTACTCATCTTTGACTTTGAATATTTTCCTTGATTTGTGGCCAAATTGGCTATGCGACTCTCTGTAAGAGTGAATATAGATTAAAAAGTAAGACAGATAGAGGAAATCCGAAATAACCATTCGATAGATCACAAGGTAATGAACATCTCAGCGAAGTTTGGTCCGGAAATATGCAGTTTGAAGAAAGTTATTAGCCTCGCTGTCAAGAAATGTACTTTGTGCTCGTCTTTGACTTTGAATATTTTCCTCGATTTTTGGCCAAATTGGCTATGCGACTCTCTGTAAGAGTGGAGATTGATTAAAAAGTATGACAAATGAACTAAATCCGAAATAACCATTCGATAGAACACAAGGTAATGAACATCTCAGCCAAGTTTGGTCCGGAAATATGCAGTTTGAAGAAAGTTATTAGCCTCGCTGTCAAGAAATGTACTTTGTGCTCGTCTTTGGCTTTGAATAATTTCCCTCGATTTTTAGCCAAATTGGCTATGCGACTCTCTGTAAGAGTGAATATAAATTAAAAAGTAAGACAGATAGAAGAAATCCGAAATAACCATTCGATAGAACACAAGGTAATGAACATCTCAGCCATGTTTGGTCCGGAAATGTTCAGTTTGAAGAAAAGTATTAGCCTCGCTGTCAGGAAATGTAGTTTGTACTCATCTTTGACTTAGAATAATTTCCGCGATTTTTGGCCAGATTGGCAATGCGACTCTCTGTAAGAGTGAATATAGATTAAAAAGTAAGACAGATAGAAGAAATCCGAAAAATCCATTCGATGGAACACAAGGTAATGAACATCTCAGCCAAGTTTGGCTTGGAAATATGCAGTTTGAAGAAAGTTATTAGCCTCGCTGTCAAGAAATGTAGTTTGTACTCATCTTTGACTTTGAATATTGTCCGTGATTTGTGGCCAAATTGGCTATGCGACTCTCTGTAAGAGTGAATATAGATTAAAAAGTATGACAGATAAACGAAATCCGAAATAACCATTCGATCTAACACAAGGTACTGAACATCTCAGCCAAGTTTGGTCCGGAAATATGCAGTTTGAAGAAAGTTTTTAGCCTCGCTGTCAAGGAATGTAGTTTGTACTCATCTTTGACTTTGAATATTTTCCGTGATTTGTGGCCAAATTGGCTATGCGACTCTCTGTAAGAGTGAATATAGATTAAAAAGTAAGACAGATAGAGGAAATCCGAAATATCCATTCGATATAACACAAGGTACTGAACATCTCAGCCAAGTTTGGTCCTGAAATATGCAGTTTGAAGAAAGTTTTTAGCCTCGCTGTCAAGGAATGTAGTTTGTACTCATCTTTGACTTTGAATATTTTCCGTGATTTGTGGCCAAATTGGCTATGCGACTCTCTGTAAGAGTGAATATAGATTAAAAAGTAAGACAGATAGAGGAAATCCGAAATAACCATTCGATAGATCACAAGGTAATGAACATCTCAGCCAAGTTTGGTCCGGAAATATGCAGTTTGAAGAAAGTTATTAGCCTCGCTGTCAAGAAATGTACTTTGTGCTCGTCTTTGACTTTGAATATTTTCCGCGATTTTTGGCCAGATTGGCAATGCGACTCTCTGTAAGAGTGAATATAGATTAAAAAGTAAGACAGATAGAAGAAATCCGAAAAATCCATTTGATGGAACACAAGGTAATGAACATCTCAGCCAAGTTTGGCTTGGAAATATGCAGTTTGAAGAAAGTTATTAGCCTCGCTGTCAAGAAATGTACTTTGTGCTCGTCTTTGACTTTGAATATTTTCCTCGATTTTTGGCCAAATTGGCTATGCGACTCTCTGTAAGAGTGAATATAGATTAAAAAGTATGACAGATAAACGAAATCCGAAATAACCATTCGATCTAACACAAGGTAATGAACATCTCAGCCAAGTTTGGTCCGGAAATATGCAGTTTGAAGAAAGTTATTAGCCTCGCTGTCAAGAAATGTAGTTTGTGCTCGTCTTTGACTTAAAATAATTTCCGCGATTTTTGGCCAAATTGGCTATGCGACTCTCTGTAAGAGTGGATATTGATTGAAAAGTAAGACAGATGGAGGAAATCCGAAATAACCATTCGATAGAACACAAGGTAATGACCATCCTAGCTAAGTTTGGTCCGGACATATGCAGTTTGAAGAAAATTTTTAGCCTCGCTGTCAAGGAATGTAGTTTGTGCTCGTCTTTGACTTAGAATAATTTCCCTGATTTGTGGCCAAATTGGCTATGTGACTCTCTGTAAGAGTGAATATAGATTAAAAAGTAAGACAAATAGAAGAAATCCGAAATTACCATTCGATAGAACACAAGGTAATGAACATCTCAGCCAAGTTTGGTCCGGAAATATGCAGTTTGAAGAAAGTTTTTAGCCTCGCTGTCAAGGAATGTCGTTTGTACTTATCTTTGACTTTGAATATTTTCCGTGATTTGTGGCCAAATTGGCTATGCGACTCTCTGTAAGAGTGAAAATAGATTAAAAAGTAAGACAGATAGAGGAAATCCGAAATATCCATTCGATAGAACACAAGGTAATGAACATCTCAGCCAAGTTTGGTCCGGAAATATGCAGTTTGAAGAACATTATTAGCCTCGCTGTCAAGAAATGCAGTTTGTACTCATCTTTGATTTAGAATAATTTCCGCGATTTTTGGCCAGATTGGCAATGCGACTCTCTGTAAGAGTGAATATAGATTGAAAAGTAAGACAGATAGAAGAAATCCGAAATATCCATTCGATAGAACACAAGGTAATGAACATCTCAGCCAAGTTTGGGCCGGAAATATGCAGTTTGAAGAAAGTTATTAGCCTCGCTAACAATGAATATTCTTTGTGTTCGTCTTTGACCCTGAATATTTTCCTCGATTTTTGGCCAAATTGGCTATGCGACTCTCTGTAAGAGTGAATATAGTTTAAAAAGTATGACAAATGAAAGAAATCCGAAATAACCATTCGATAGAACACAAGGTAATGAACATCTCAGCCGTGTTTGGTCCGGAAATATACAGTTTGAAGAAAATTATTTGCCTCGCTGTCAAGAAATGTAGTTTGTGCTTATCTTTGACTTAGAATAATTTCAGCGATTTTTGGCCAAATTGGCTATGCGACTCTCCGTAAGAGTAAATATAGATTAAAAAGTAAGACAGATAGAAGAAATCCGAAATAACCATTCGATATAACACAAGGTACTGAACATCTCAGCCCAGTTTGGTCCGGAAATATGCAGTTTGAAGAAAGTTATTAGCCTCGCTGTCAAGAAATGTAGTTTGTACTCATCTTTGACTTTGAATATTTTCCGTGATTTGTGGCCAAATTGGCTATGCGACTCTCTGTAAGAGTGAATATAGATTAAAAAGTAAGACAGATAGAGGAAATCCGAAATATCCATTCGATAGAACACAAGGTAATGAACATCTCAGCCAAGTTTGGTCCGGACATATGCAGTTTGAAGAAAGTTATTAGCCTCCCTGTCAAGAAATGTAGTTTGTACTCATCTTTGACTTAAAATAATTTCCGCGATTTTTGGCCAGATTGGCAATGCGACTCTCTGTAAGAGTGAATATAGATTGAAAAGTAAGACAGATAGAAGAAATCCGAAATAACCATTCGATAGAACACAAGGTAATGAACATCTCAGCCAAGTTTGGGCCGGAAATATGCAGTTTGAAGAAAGTTATTAGCCTCGCTGACAATGAATATTCTTTGTGTTCTTCTTTGACTTTGAATATTTTCCTCGATTTTTGGCTAAATTGGCTATGCGACTCTCTGTAAGACTGAATATAGTTTAAAAAGTATGACAAATGAACGAAATCCGAAATAACCATTCGATAGAACACAAGGTAATGAACATCTCAGCCATGTTTGGTCCGGAATTATGTAGTTTTAAGAAAGTTATTAGCCTCGCTGTCAAGAAATGTACTTTGTGCTCGTCTTTGACTTAGAATATTTTCCTCGATTTTGGGCCAAATTGGCTATGCGACTCTCTGTAAGAATGAATATAGATTAAAAAGTAGGACAGATATAGGAAATCCGAAATATCCATTCGATAGAACACAAGGTAATGAACATCTCAGCCAAGTTTGGTCCGGAAATATGCAGTTTGAAGAAAGTTATTAGCCTCGCTGTCAAGAAATGTACTTTGTGCTCGTCTTTGACTTTGAATATTTTCCTCGATTTTTGGTCAAATTGGCTATGCGACTCTCTGTAAGAGTGAATATAGATTAAAAAGTATGACAAATGAACGAAATCCGAAATAACCATTTGATAGAACACAAGGTAATGAACATCTCAGCCAAGTTTGGTCCGGAAATATGCAGTTTGAAGAACATTATTAGCCTCGCTGTCAAGAAATGCAGTTTGTACTCATCTTTGATTTAGAATAATTTCCGCGATTTTTGGCCAGATTGGCAATGCGACTCTCTGTAAGAGTGAATATAGATTGAAAAGTAAGACAGATAGAAGAAATCCGAAATATCCATTCGATAGAACACAAGGTAATGAACATCTCAGCCAAGTTTGGGCCGGAAATATGCAGTTTGAAGAAAGTTATTAGCCTCGCTAACAATGAATATTCTTTGTGTTTGTCTTTGACCCTGAATATTTTCCTCGATTTTTGGCCAAATTGGCTATGCGACTCTCTGTAAGAGTGAATATAGTTTAAAAAGTATGACAAATGAAAGAAATCCGAAATAACCATTCGATAGAACACAAGGTAATGAACATCTCAGCCGTGTTTGGTCCGGAAATATACAGTTTGAAGAAAATTATTTGCCTCGCTGTCAAGAAATGTAGTTTGTGCTTATCTTTGACTTAGAATAATTTCAGCGATTTTTGGCCAAATTGGCTATGCGACTCTCCGTAAGAGTGAATATAGATTAAAAAGTAAGACAGATAGAAGAAATCCGAAATAACCATTCGATATAACACAAGGTACTGAACATCTCAGCCCAGTTTGGTCCGGAAATATGCAGTTTGAAGAAAGTTATTAGCCTCGCTGTCAAGAAATGTAGTTTGTACTCATCTTTGACTTTGAATATTTTCCGTGATTTGTGGCCAAATTGGCTATGCGACTCTCTGTAAGAGTGAATATAGATTAAAAAGTAAGACAGATAGAGGAAATCCGAAATATCCATTCGATAGAACACAAGGTAATGAACATCTCAGCCAAGTTTGGTCCGGACATATGCAGTTTGAAGAAAGTTATTAGCCTCCCTGTCAAGAAATGTAGTTTGTACTCATCTTTGACTTAAAATAATTTCCGCGATTTTTGGCCAGATTGGCAATGCGACTCTCTGTAAGAGTGAATATAGATTGAAAAGTAAGACAGATAGAAGAAATCCGAAATAACCATTCGATAGAACACAAGGTAATGAACATCTCAGCCAAGTTTGGGCCGGAAATATGCAGTTTGAAGAAAGTTATTAGCCTCGCTGACAATGAACATCTTTGTGTTCTTCTTTGACTTTGAATATTTTCCTCGATTTTTGGCTAAATTGGCTATGCGACTCTCTGTAAGACTGAATATAGTTTAAAAAGTATGACAAATGAACGAAATCCGAAATAACCATTCGATAGAACACAAGGTAATGAACATCTCAGCCATGTTTGGTCCGGAATTATGTAGTTTTAAGAAAGTTATTAGCCTCGCTGTCAAGAAATGTACTTTGTGCTCGTCTTTGACTTAGAATATTTTCCTCGATTTTGGGCCAAATTGGCTATGCGACTCTCTGTAAGAATGAATATAGATTAAAAAGTAGGACAGATATAGGAAATCCGAAATATCCATTCGATAGAACACAAGGTAATGAACATCTCAGCCAAGTTTGGTCCGGAAATATGCAGTTTGAAGAAAGTTATTAGCCTCGCTGTCAAGAAATGTACTTTGTGCTCATCTTTGACTTTGAATATTTTCCTCGATTTTTGGTCAAATTGGCTATGCGACTCTCTGTAAGAGTGAATATAGATTAAAAAGTATGACAAATGAACGAAATCCGAAATAACCATTTGATAGAACACAAGGTAATGAACATCTCAGCCAAGTTTGGTCCGGAAATATGCAGTTTGAAGAAAGTTATTAGCCTCGCTGTCAAGAAAAGTACTTTGTGCTCGTCTTTGACTTTGAATATTTTCCTCGATTTTTGGCCAAATTGGCTTTGCGTCTCTCTGTAAGAGTGAATAAAGATTAAAAAGTAAGACAGATAGAGGAAATCCGAAATTTCTTTCGAAAGAAAACAAGGTAATGAACATCTCAGCCAAGTTTGGTCCGGAAATATGCAGTTTGAAGAAAGTTATTAGCCTCGCTCTCAAGAAATGTACCTTGTGCTCGTCTTTGACTTAGAATATTTTCCGCGATTTTTGGCCAGATTGGCTATGCGACTCTCTGAAAGAGTGAATATAGATTAAGAAGTATGACAGATAGAGGAAATCCGAAATATCCATTCGATAGAACACAATTTTATGAACATCTCAGCCAAGTTTGGTCCGGAAATATGCAGTTTGAAGAAAGTTTTTAGCCTCGCTGTCAAGGAATGTAGTTTGTACTCATCTTTGACTTTGAATATTTTCCGTGATTTGTGGCCAAATTGGCTATGCGACTCTCTGTAAGAGTGAATATAGATTAAAAAGTAAGACAGATAGAGGAAATCCGAAATATCCATTCGATAGAACACAAGGTAATGAACATCTCAGCCAAGTTTGGTCCGGAAATATGCTGTTTGAAGAAAATTATTAGCCTCGCTGTCAAGAAATGTAGTTTGTACTCATCTTTGACTTAGAATAATTTCCGCGATTTTTGGACAGATTGGCAATGCGAATCTCTGTAAGAGTGAATATAGATTGAAAAGTAAGACAGATAGAAGAAATCCGAAATAACCATTCGTTAGAACACAAGGTAATGAACATCTCAGCCAAGTTTGGGCCGGAAATATGCAGTTTGAAGAAAGTTATTAGCCTCGCTGACAATGAATATTCTTTGTGTTCGTCTTTGACCCTGAATATTTTCCTCGATTTAAGGCCAAATTGGCTATGCGACTCTCTGTAAGAGTGAATATAGTTTAAAAAGTATGACAAATGAAAGAAATCCGAAATAACCATTTGATAGAACACAAGGTAATGAACATCTCAGCCGTGTTTGGTCCGGAAATATGCAGTTTGAAGAAAATTATTTGCCTCGCTGTCAAGAAATGTAGTTTGTGCTTATCTTTGACTTAGATTAATTTCAGCGATTTTTGGCCAAATTGGCTATGTGACTCTCCGTAAGAGTGAATATAGATTAAAAAGTAAGACAGATAGAAGAAATCCGAAATAACCATTCGATATAACACAAGGTACTGAACATCTCAGCCAAGTTTGGTCCGAAATATGCAGTTTGAAGAAAGTTTTTAGCCTCGCTGTCAAGGAATGTAGTTTGTACTCATCTTTGACTTTGAATATTTTCCGTGATTTGTGGCCAAAATGCCTATGCGACTCTCTGTAAGAGTGAAAATAGATTAAAAAGTAAGACAGATAGAGGAAATCCGAAATAACTATTCGATAGAACACAAGGTAATGAACATCTCAGCCAAGATTGTCCCGGAAATATGCAGTTTGAAGAAAGTTATTAGCCTCGCTGACAATGAATATTCTTTGTGTTCGTCTTTGACTTTGAATATTTTCCTCGATTTTTGGCCAAATTGGCTATGCGACTCTCTGTAAGACTGAATATAGTTTAAAAAGTATGACAAATGAACGAAATCCGAAATAACCATTCGATAGAACACAAGGTAATGAACATCTCAGCCATGTTTGGTCCGGAATTATGTAGTTTGAAGAAAGTTATTAGCCTCGCCGTCAAGAAATGTACTTTGTGCTCGTCTTTGACTTTGAATATTTTCCCCGATTTTTGGTCAAATTGGCTATGCGACTCTCTGTAAGAGTGAATATAGATTAAAAAGTATGACAAATGAACGAAATCCGAAATAACCATTTGATAGAACACAAGGTAATGAACATCTCAGCCAAGTTTTGTCCGGAAATATGCAGTTTGAAGAAAGTTATTAGCCTCGCTGTCAAGAAAAGTACTTTGTGCTCGTCTTTGACTTTGAATATTTTCCTCGATTTTTGGCCAAATTGGCTTTGCGTCTCTCTGTAAGAGTGAATAAAGATTAAAAAGTAAGACAGATAGAGGAAATCCGAAATTTCTTTCGAAAGAAAACAAGGTAATGAACATCTCAGCCAAGTTTGGTCCGGAAATATGCAGTTTGAAGAAAGTTATTAGCCTCGCTCTCAAGAAATGTACCTTGTGCTCGTCTTTGACTTAGAATATTTTCCGCGATTTTTGGCCAGATTGGCTATGCGACTCTCTGAAAGAGTGAATATAGATTAAGAAGTATGACAGATAGAGGAAATCCGAAATATCCATTCGATAGAACACAATTTAATGAACATCTCAGCCAAGTTTGGTCCGGAAATATGCAGTTTGAAGAAAGTTTTTAGCCTCGCTGTCAAGGAATGTAGTTTGTACTCATCTTTGACTTTGAATATTTTCCGTGATTTGTGGCCAAATTGGCTATGCGACTCTCTGTAAGAGTGAATATAGATTAAAAAGTAAGACAGATAGAGGAAATCCGAAATATCCATTCGATAGAACACAAGGTAATGAACATCTCAGCCAAGTTTGGTCCGGAAATATGCTGTTTGAAGAAAATTATTAGCCTCGCTGTCAAGAAATGTAGTTTGTACTCATCTTTGACTTAGAATAATTTCCGCGATTTTTGGACAGATTGGCAATGCGAATCTCTGTAAGAGTGAATATAGATTGAAAAGTAAGACAGATAGAAGAAATCCGAAATAACCATTCGATAGAACACAAGGTAATGAACATCTCAGCCAAGTTTGGGCCGGAAATATGCAGTTTGAAGAAAGTTATTAGCCTCGCTGACAATGAATATTCTTTGTGTTCGTCTTTGACCCTGAATATTTTCCTCGATTTTAGGCCAAATTGGCTATGCGACTCTCTGTAAGAGTGAATATAGTTTAAAAAGTATGACAAATGAAAGAAATCCGAAATAACCATTTGATAGAACACAAGGTAATGAACATCTCAGCCGTGTTTGGTCCGGAAATATGCAGTTTGAAGAAAATTATTTGCCTCGCTGTCAAGAAATGTAGTTTGTGCTTATCTTTGACTTAGATTAATTTCAGCGATTTTTGGCCAAATTGGCTATGTGACTCTCCGTAAGAGTGAATATAGATTAAAAAGTAAGACAGATAGAAGAAATCCGAAATAACCGTTCGATATAACACAAGGTACTGAACATCTCAGCCAAGTTTGGTCCGAAATATGCAGTTTGAAGAAAGTTTTTAGCCTCGCTGTCAAGGAATGTAGTTTGTACTCATCTTTGACTTTGAATATTTTCCGTGATTTGTGGCCAAAATGCCTATGCGACTCTCTGTAAGAGTGAATATAGATTAAAAAGTAAGACAGATAGAGGAAATCCGAAATAACTATTCGATAGAACACAAGGTAATGAACATCTCAGCCAAGATTGTCCCGGAAATATGCAGTTTGAAGAAAGTTATTAGCCTCGCTGACAATGAATATTCTTTGTGTTCGTCTTTGACTTTGAATATTTTCCTCGATTTTTGGCCAAATTGGCTATGCGACTCTCTGTAAGACTGAATATAGTTTAAAAAGTATGACAAATGAACGAAATCCGAAATAACCATTCGATAGAACACAAGGTAATGAACATCTCAGCCATGTTTGGTCCGGAATTATGTAGTTTGAAGAAAGTTATTAGCCTCGCCGTCAAGAAATGTACTTTGTGCTCGTCTTTGACTTTGAATATTTTCCCCGATTTTTGGTCAAATTGGCTATGCGACTCTCTGTAAGAGTGAATATAGATTAAAAAGTATGACAAATGAACGAAATCCGAAATAACCATTTGATAGAACACAAGGTAATGAACATCTCAGCCAAGTTTTGTCCGGAAATATGCAGTTTGAAGAAAGTTATTAGCCTCGCTGTCAAGAAATGTACTTTGTGCTCGTCTTTGACTTTGAATATTTTCCTCGATTTTTGGCCAAATTGGCTTTGCGTCTCTCTGTAAGAGAGAATAAAGATTAAAAAGTAAGACAGATAGAGGAAATCCGAAATTTCTTTCGAAAGAAAACAAGGTAATGAACATCTCAGCCAAGTTTGGTCCGGAAATATGCAGTTTGAAGAAAGTTATTAGCCTCGCTGTCAAGAAATGTACCTTGTGCTCGTCTTTGACTTAGAATTTTTTCCGCGATTTTTGGCCAGATTGGCTATGCGACTCTCTGAAAGAGTGAATATAGATTAAGAAGTATGACAGATAGAGGAAATCCGAAATATCCATTCGATAGAACACAAGGTAATGAACATCTCAGCCAAGTTTGGTCCGGAAATATACAATTTGAAGAAAGTTATTAGCCTCGCTGTCAAGAAATGTACTTTGTGCTCGTCTTTGACTTTGAATATTTCCCGTGATTTGTGGCCAAATTGGCTATGCGACTCTCTGAAAGAATGAATATAGATTAAGAAGTATGACAGATAGAGGAAATCCGAAATATCCATTCGATAGAACACAATTTAATGAACATCTCAGCCAAGTTTGGTCCGGAAATATGCAATTTGAAGAAAGTTTTTAGCCTCGCTGTCAAGGAATGTAGTTTGTACTCATCTTTGACTTTGAATATTTTCCGTGATTTGTGGCCAAATTGGCTATGCGACTCTCTGTAAGAGTGAATATAGATTAAAAAGTAAGACAGATAGAGGAAATCCGAAATATCCATTCGATAGAACACAAGGTAATGAACATCTCAGCCAAGTTTGGTCCGGAAATATGCTGTTTGAAGAAAATTATTAGCCTCCCTGTCAAGAAATGTAGTTTGTACTCATCTTTGACTTAAAATAATTTCCGCGATTTTTGGCCAGATTGGCAATGCGACTCTCTGTAAGAGTGAATATAGATTGAAAAGTAAGACAGATAGAAGAAATCCGAAATAACTATTCGATAGAACACAAGGTAATGAACATCTCAGCCAAGATTGTCCCGGAAATATGCAGTTTGAAGAAAGTTATTAGCCTCGCTGACAATGAATATTCTTTGTGTTCGTCTTTGACTTTGAATATTTTCCTCGATTTTTGGCCAAATTGGCTATGCGACTCTCTGTAAGACTGAATATAGTTTAAAAAGTATGACAAATGAACGAAATCCGAAATAACCATTCGATAGAACACAAGGTAATGAACATCTCAGCCATGTTTGGTCCGGAATTATGTAGTTTGAAGAAAGTTATTAGCCTCGCTGTCAAGAAATGTACTTTGTGCTCGTCTTTGACTTTGAATATTTTCCCCGATTTTTGGTCAAATTGGCTATGCGACTCTCTGTAAGAGTGAATATAGATTAAAAAGTATGACAAATGAACGAAATCCGAAATAACCATTTGATAGAACACAAGGTTATGAACATCTCAGCCAAGTTTGGTCCGGAAATATGCAGTTTGAAGAAAGTTATTAGCCTCGCTGTCAAGAAATGTACTTTGTGCTCGTCTTTGACTTTGAATATTTTCCTCGATTTTTGGCCAAATTGGCTTTGCGTCTCTCTGTAAGAGAGAATAAAGATTAAAAAGTAAGACAGATAGAGGAAATCCGAAATTTCTTTCGAAAGAAAACAAGGTAATGAACATCTCAGCCAAGTTTGGTCCGGAAATATGCAGTTTGAAGAAAGTTATTAGCCTCGCTGTCAAGAAATGTACCTTGTGCTCGTCTTTGACTTAGAATTTTTTCCGCGATTTTTGGCCAGATTGGCTATGCGACTCTCTGAAAGAGTGAATATAGATTAAGAAGTATGACAGATAGAGGAAATCCGAAATATCCATTCGATAGAACACAAGGTAATGAACATCTCAGCCAAGTTTGGTCCGGAAATATACAATTTGAGGAAAGTTATTAGCCTCGCTGTCAAGAAATGTACTTTGTGCTCGTCTTTGACTTTGAATATTTTCCGTGATTTGTGGCCAAATTGGCTATGCGACTCTCTGAAAGAATGAATATAGATTAAGAAGTATGACAGATAGAGGAAATCCGAAATATCCATTCGATAGAACAGAATTTAATGAACATCTCAGCCAAGTTTGGTCCGGAAATATGCAATTTGAAGAAAGTTTTTAGCCTCGCTGTCAAGGAATGTAGTTTGTACTCATCTTTGACTTTGAATATTTTCCGTGATTTGTGGCCAAATTGGCTATGCGACTCTCTGTAAGAGTGAATATAGATTAAAAAGTAAGACAGATAGAGGAAATCCGAAATATCCATTCGATAGAACACAAGGTAATGAACATCTCAGCCAAGTTTGGTCCGGAAATATGCTGTTTGAAGAAAATTATTAGCCTCGCTGTCAAGAAATGTATTTTGTACTCATCTTTGACTTAGAATAATTTCCGCGATTTTTGAACAGATTGGCAATGCGACTCTCTGTAAGAGTGAATATAGATTGAAAAGTAAGACAGATAGAAGAAGTCCGAAATAACCATTCGATAGAACACAAGGTAATGAACATCTCAGCCAAGTTTGGGCAGGAAATATGCAGTTTGAAGAAAGTTATTAGCCTCGCTGACAATGAATATTCTTTGTGTTCGTCTTTGACTTTGAATATTTTCCGCGATTTGTGGCCAAATTGGCTATGTGACTCTCTGTAAGAGTGAATATAGATTAAAAAGTAAGACAGATAGAAGAAATCCGAAATAACCATTCGATAGAACACAAGGTAATGAACATCTCAGCCATGAAGAAATAGAGACAGTTTTATGGATATACAACTTCTTTATTCTTTGAAGGCGACGTTTCGACATAGGTTCTAATGTCGTTGTCAAGCAAGTGGTACACAAGAGAGTAAAGAGGTGGGCTATATACATGAATTGTTTATACAAGAGATTGGATAGGGTTGTTTATACAATAAATAGAGTTGATGGACAAAGGTTGAATAGCCAATTGAGTGGAAGCCAGTTATGTGATGTACAGAGACAGCATGAATGATTAGCGAGGTGATTGGAAGCCAGGTGAATGTTTTTACAATAGAAGAGATTGATGTACATACATAGGTGAGTTGATACAACAGATGAGATTAATTTATATGGTAAATTAAAATAGATACAGTAGATGAGATTGATGTACAGGTGGTGATTACAAAGTGAAAATGGAGAGAAAAGTAACATAGATTATTTTGGAATGGACATATTGAGGCATTAAATAACCGCATTAAATGACATTGATTACTTTAGCAAATGGTGATAAGTTCTGGGGATGAAGTATCCTTCATCTCTGTTGAGAGAGGGGCCTATCTTCTTGATGTGGATGGCTTCAAGTAGTTTTCGGGCTTTGTAGTTTGTCTGGTTTCTTTCAATGACAGTGATGTTGTCCCATTTGATGGTGTGGTCTGGGTGAACTTTGGTGTGGTCAGCAAGAGCTGATTTGCCATCATTCTTCCTGACAGAGGCCTGGTGTTCCTTGACTCGGATGGAGAGTGGCCGTGACGTTTCTCCAACATAGGACTCGCCGCAGTCACATTCTATGTGGTAGACTACACCTGCAGGATCCGGCTTTGTTGTTGACTTGGGTCTGCCTGTGGCCTGCAATATGTTCTGAAGGGTGGTGCCTCTTTGGAACGTGACGTCAATGTTAGCTTGATGTTTTAAGAGTCGTCGTATCTGGTGGCTAGTAGGTCCAATGTAGGGTATGCTGATGGTGAACGGGGCAGTTTGTTGTCGGGGAGGCTTAGTCTCAGGGATGAGGGTTTTGTTGATGGTCTGGCTGACGAAGGATGCAGGGTATTCATTGTTGTGGACGAATACTTGTCTCAGGTGATTTAACTCGTTGTCAAGGGATGCAGTTGTGGAGCAGATGTTCTTAGCTCGTCTCGTCAGTGTGGCAATTATTCCTCTTTTGATTTGGATGGGGTGGCTGGAGGAAAAGTGAAGGTATTGGTCCGTATGGGTTGGCTTGCGGTATACACTGGTGTGGAGGCTATGGTTATCCCTCTGGACTAGGACATCAAGGAAGGGAAGTTTATTTTCTGATTCTAATTCCATGGTGAACTGCATGCGAGGATGTTGGGAGTTGAGATGCTGTAGGAGGACGTTTGGGTCATCAGATGGAGGAAGGATGACGAAAGTATCATCAACTTTCCGATACCAGCAGGTTGGTTGAACTGGGGAGGTCTTCAGGGCGGTTTCTTACAAATAAAATACAAATACAAATATGTAATTTGATATAGCGCGTTTTAGGATTAAAATCATCAAAAGCGCTTTACAATAATCAGACTTGGGAATTTAGTACTTTTCAAACAAATATGTTTTCAATTGGCGTTTAAACGCATTGTCACTTTCTGATTGTTTGATAGTGTTCGGCAGTTCGTTCCACATGACTGGTCCTTGTACACTGAAGGAACGACTGGCAAACGTTTCCTTTCGAATTACTGGTACCTCCAGCTTCTTGTACATGCTGTGGGATCTGAGAGTCCGAGGGGGGTTGCTTACAGTCAGCATGGATCTTATATATGCTGGGGCTGTGTTGTGTAGCGATTTGTACACCATTACTAGAACTTTGAACTGGATTCGAAGTTGTATTGGAAGCCAGTGTAATTTCTTCAAACATTCAACATTCCGAAGGTCCTCAGCTTCTCTTCCCAGCACTACCCTTGCAGCTATATGTTGAACTTTCTGCAATTTGGCGATGGTTGTCTGGGGGAGACCGGCGAAGATGGCGTTGCCGTAGTCAAGATGAGATATGACAATTCCTAGTGCTAGTGTCTCTGCAGCATCCTTGGTAATAGATGATCTAATAGACTTGATTCTATGGATACCATACATTGCGGTTTTACATTTCTGTCTAATGTGCTGCTTGAGTGTCAGTTCTTCGTCCAGATTTACACCCAGGTACTTGACACTTGCTGATCGATGAACAATGTCACCGTTGACGTTGATTGATGTCGTCATGCATTTCTGAAGCTGTTTCCTATGACCAAATAGTACAAATTCCGTTTTTGATGAATTCATTTTCAGCCTGTTTGCATCCATCCATAGTTTGATCGAAAATGCATTGTCTTCAAGAGTTTGAATCGCTGTTTTTTCTTCATCTCTATTGCTGGCATTGAAAGATTTACGAAGTACATGGTCATCAGCGTATCCATGTATCTCTATCTCATCACTCACTTCCTTTTCAATTGTTGAAGCATAAGCGAGGTATAGCACTGGTCCTGCACATGATCCCTGGGGAACAGAAAATGGAAGATCCCTTGAAGTTGAGTATTGACTTCCAACATTCACAACACAGCTTCTTGGTCTCAGATAGCTGTCGAACCATTGCAGTGCATGTGACTCGATCCCAAAGTTGACATTGAGAACATCAAGTAGCACATCATGATCCACTGTGTCGAAAGCTGCACTGAGATCTATCGCCATCAATGCAGTGACTTCTTGTTTTTCTTTGGCCCATAACAGATCATTCATGAGCTTGACTAGCGCTGTCTCACAGCTGTATCCGGTTCTGTAAGCTGATTGGTAATCCGGCATCAAGGAGTGAGTGTCACAGTGTTGAATGAACTGAAGAAGTACAGCTTTCTCCAGGACTTTAGAGAGAAAGGGGAGGTTACTCACCGGCCTGTAGTTCCCGCAGATTTGGTCTAAACCTGTTTTTTTAAGCAGTGGACGGATGATGGCTTGTTTCCATGTTGAGACAAACATGCCCTGTTGAATGGAGCAGTTAACAATCTTGGTGAGGATACCTAGTATTGAGCCCAACACTTCCTTCAGAATCTTGGTCGGCATTGCATCGGTTTCACAAGATTTTGTTGAAAGTGAGGTTATGATATTCCTGACATCATTTTCTGAAAGCTCTTGCCAATGGTCTAAAATAGGGATGACATTTCCGGTGCTGGGTTGATACACTGGAACATTATTGAGGTTGTTTCGTATTGTGTCGATCTTTTTGAGGAAAAAATCAGCAAATTCCTCTGCCTGTTCTTTTTCACTTTTTCCCTCAGGAAGAGGATTTTGTTTAACAACTCCCGTGAGTTTATTGAATGTCTGGTACAGCTTTTTAGTGTCCCCTTTACAATTTGTGATCATTTCAGATTGTATTTCTTTCTTCGTCTCTTTAAGTTTAAAGTTGTAGCTGTTTCTGACCTTTTTCAGGGCAGTCCATTGATGGTCTTCTCCAAATTGTCTAAAAACTCTCTCTCGCCTTCTGACACTTGTTCTCAACTCTCTCAGTTCATCTGTGAACCAATCTTTGTTCTGTCTGGTAGTAATAGTTCTGGTCTTCTCAGGAGCGAGGGCGTCTAACGACTGTTTAACTACAGAGTTGTATTCTGTAACTAGTGATTCAAGGTCATCTGCATTGGTATCAAAAACAAGCATTTCACTTAAAGCATTTAGATCCAATTTTTTGTAGTTTCGATTTGTGACTGTTTCTCTTCGTATATTGTCTTTTGGGACCTCTAGTGTTATTGAGACTGAACAGTGGTCGGAAATGAACGCACCGGTATCACAATTATGAACTTTAAGGGAGCTATTTTCTTCTGTGAGAATGTGGTCTAAGATATGCCCTGCTTTGTGTGTTGGCAATTCAGTGTGTTGAATGAGACCTAAAGCCTCGCAGGTATCAGCATAGATGTTGACATCTGGATTGTTAGCGTCGTCATATTGGATATTGAAGTCGCCACAGATGATGATGTTGTTCATTGAGGCGAGCGATACGGCAAGAAATTCCGTGAAATCATCAAGAAACTGTGGTATTGTTACTTGATGCTTTGCCGAATAGGGTGGTCGATAAATGCCTATTATGTAGGTTGTTACATTTTTTATAGTCAATTGCCAAATTGCAAACTCGAAAGAACGTGTTTGTCCTTTACGGATTTCCTTAACTTTCTTTGCCTTTGTACAAAGTGCTAGCCCCCCTCCCTTTCGGCCTGTCCTTGGAGCTGAATAAAAAAACCATCCGTCGCTGTTGAGATCAGACTGGTTAATCCAGTGATCATCGCTTTCATCTAACCATGTTTCACTGAGGATAACAATGTCAGTTTTCAGATCCTCAAAATGTCTTCTGACCAATTTATCTTTGTTCTTGATAGACTGCACATTTAAAGTTGTTATCTTAATAAGTTCAGTTGTTTTTGTTACAGGCCTGTTGATATGTAACTTCACATTGCACAAATTGTCAGGATTCCTACACAAGGAGAAATTTGATTTATTCCTAACGTGGTTCCCCCCTCTGGAGCCTCTTTTTCTGCGAGTTGTTTTGTATCTGTTGTTAAGTCTCAGATGCCGAATTGATAAACATGTCAACGGGTCAACCCTACACTGACCCTGGTTCCTTATCTCTACTAGAGCTTGTCTACTGTACACAATCCGCTGTGACCTACTTGGTGGCTGAGTGTTTCCAATGTCAGCTTCAGTCTGACAATTAATAGAAATGAGATTACTATAATTCCTCATTGTTCCAAGAATACACAATAATCCAAAGAGAAAGTTGACTATTCCAATAGTCCAGATGTTCACATTCATGCTAGACCGTTTTTGAAGCATCTGGCATCCTTAAACACGGACAAAATGCCTAAAAGTTTCAGAGCTGATAAGCAGTGTCGCTATACATCCAGCGCCATCTTGTATTTTCTTCTAGGTGTGTCATGTAGATCTCGGTAATGAGGGGGGATAGTGGGGAACCCATGGGGAGGCCATGGGTTTGTTGCACTATTCTATCTTTCCAGGTGAAGTAGGTGGAGCTGATGCAGGTGTCGATGAGTTCAATGATGCTGTCAGTCGAAAGGTGGGTGTCAAGGGTGGGGTGGACTTCTTCTATTCTGGATTTGATGGTGTTGAGGGCTTCTTCACGGGGGACATTTGTGAAGAGATCCACTACGTCGTAGCTGAGAAGTTTGCCAGGTTCGTTGATGGTGCTGATCTTCTTGCAGAACTCACTGGAATCGGAGATGAATGATTTAGCAGTCTTCCCTAGTGGGGCGAGAAGTTTGGACAGGTGCTGGGCAGTGTTGTAGTGGACAGTATTTCGGGAGCAGACGAGGAGGCGGGCTTTGATGGGATCTTTATGGACCTTGATTGTGGCTCGGGCATAGGGCGGCTGGGGGTGTTGGACGAATAGTTTCTTGTGAAGGGTTGGACCTATCTCATTGTTGTCTAGTAGTCGTTTCAGGAGGGCTCGGTGTTCTCTCTGGAGTCGGCAGGTTGGGTCTTTCTTCAGCTGCTGGTAGGTGTTGGTGTCATTCAGGATGTTGTTCGTCAGGGTTTCAAAGTCAGATGTGTCCATGATGACAGTGGCTCTTCCTTTATCAGCAGGGGCGAGAGTGATGGTCGGGTCGCTCCTGAGTTGCCTCAGGGTTTCTCGTTCAGCATTGTTAAGGTTTGCATTGGTAGGTTTTTCTTTATTGGCATTGTTCAGTTTATCTTTTCCTAGTAAATTAGCAATCTGGTGCCTCAGGTAGTCAATTTTACCACATGGAGCCAGCTGTTGAAGACCTTTTTCCACTTGAACAATGAACAAGTCATTGTTTTGCTTCATTGTGGGTACAAACTTGAGCCCTTTGGATAGGGTTGCAAGTTCTTGTTTGTCGAGGGTTCTACTGCTGAGGTTGATGACAGTTCTCTTGATGTACTCATCTCTGGTGGGTTTGATCTTAGGTTTAGCAGGGGGCATCAGCTTGTTGAGTTTGGAGATATGGTTCTTCTTGAGGGTAGAGTCTAATCTTTGATTGGCTGCTGTTTGGATACCTCTTATCTTGCTGTACGAATCAGGACTTAGTGTAGACTTCAGTTGTTCTTGGTGCTTGGTTATGGTGTTGAGGGTGAGGGCTTTAATCTTGCGGTGATGTTGAATTCTTTCTTTGACGAGGAGCTGGGAGGCTTTCTGTAGGATGTTTCGTGCTGTAGTTGATGAGACGGGACTTCTCAGCATTAGTCCTTTAGGGATGATCTGTTGGTCTCTACATCTCAAAGAATAAAGAAGTTGTATATCCATAAAACTGTCTCTATTTCTTCATATCATCAACTTCTAGAATGCCTATCAAACAAGTCATCTCAGCCATGTTTGGTCCAGACATATGCAGTTTGAGGAAAGTTATTAGCCTCGCTGTCAAGAAATGTATCTTTTACTCTTCTTTGACTTAGAATAATTTGCGCGATTTTTGGCCAAATTGGCTATGTGACTCTCTGTAAGAGTGAATATAGATTAAAAAGTAAGACAGATAGAAGAAATCCGAAATAACCATTCGATAGAACACAAGGTAATGAACATCTCAGCCATGTTTGGTCCAGAAATATGCAGTTTGAGGAAAGTTATTAGCCTCGCTGTCAAGAAATGTATCTTTTACTCTTCTTTGACTTAGAATAATTTCCGCGATTTTTGGCAAAATTGGCTATGCGACTCTCTGTAAAAGTGAATATAGATTAAAAAGTAAGACAGATAGAGGAAATCCGAAATAACCATTCGATAGATCACAAGGTAATGAACATCTCAGCCAAGTTTGGTCCGGAAATATGCAGTTTGAAGAAAGTTATTAGCCTCGCTGTCAAGGAATATAGTTTGTGCTCGTCTTTGACTTAGAATAATTTCCGCGATTTTAGGCCAAATTGGCTATGCGACTCTTTGTAAGAGTGAATATAGATTAAAAAGTTAGACAGATGGAGGAAATCCGAAATTACCATTCGATAGAACACAAGGTAATAAACATCTCAGCCAAGTTTGGTCCGGAAATATGCAGTTTGAAGAAAGTTATTAGCCTCGCTGACAATGAATATTCTTTGTGGTCGTCTTTGACTTTGAATAATTTCCGTGATTTGTGGCCAAATTGGCTATACGACTCTCTGTAAGAGTGAATATAGATTAAAAAGTATGACAGATAAACGATATCCGAAATAACCATTCGATAGAAAACAAGGTAATGAACATCTCAGCCATGTTTGGTCCAGAAATATGCAGTTTGAAGAAAGTTATTAGCCTCGCTGTCAAGAAATGTATCTTGTACTCTTCTTTGACTTAAAATAAATTCCGTGATTTTTTGCCAAATTGGCTATGCGACTCTCTGTAGGAGTGAATATAGATTAAAAAGTATGACAGATAAACGAAATCCGAAATTATCATTCGATAGAAAACAAGGTAATGAACATCTCAGCCAAGTTTGGTCCGGAAATATGCAGTTTGAAGAAAGGTATTAGCCTCGCTGTCAAGAAATGTACTTTGTGCTCGTCTTTGACTTTGAATATTTTCCTCGATTTTTGGCCAAATTGGCTTTGCGTCTCTCTGTAAGAGTGAATAAAGATTAAAAAGTAAGACGGATAGAGGAAATCCGAAATTTCTTTCGAAAGAAAACAAGGTAATGAACATCTCAGCCAAGTTTTGTCCGGAAATATGCAGTTTGAAGAAAGTTATTAGCCTCGCTCTCAAGAAATGTACCTTGTGCTCGTCTTTGACTTAGAATATTTTCCGCGATTTTTGGCCAGATTGGCTATGCGACTCTCTGAAAGAGTGAATATAGATTAAGAAGTATGACAGATAGAGGAAATCCGAAATATCCATTCGATAGAACACAAGGTAATGAACATCTCAGCCATGTTTGGTCCGGAAATATACAGTTTGAAGAAAGTTATTAGCCTCGCTGTCAAGAAATGTACTTTGTGCTCGTCTTTGACTTTGAATATTTTCCGTGATTTGTGGCCAAATTGGCTAAGCGACTCTCTGAAAGAATGAATATAGATTAAGAAGTATGACAGATAGAGGAAATCCGAAATATCCATTCGATAGAACACAATTTAATGAACATCTCAGCCAAGTTTGGTCCGGAAATATGCAGTTTGAAGAAAGTTTTTAGCCTCGCTGTCAAGGAATGTAGTTTGTACTCATCTTTGACTTAGAATAATTTCCGCGATTTTTGGACAGATTGGCAATGCGACTCTCTGTAAGAGTGAATATAGATTGAAAAGTAAGACAGATAGAAGAAATCCGAAATAACCATTCGATAGAACACAGGGTAATGAACATCTCAGCCAAGTTTGGGCCGGAAATATGCAGTTTGAAGAAAGTTATTAGCCTCGCTGACAATGAATATTTTTTGTGTTCGTCTTTGACCCTGAATATTTTCCTCGATTTTTGGCCAAATTGGCTATGCGACTCTCTGTAAGAGTGAATATAGTTTAAAAAGTATGACAAATGAAAGAAATCCGAAATAACCATTCGATAGAACACAAGGTAATGAACATCTCAGCCGTGTTTGGTCCGGAAATATGCAGTTTGAAGAAAATTATTTGCCTCGCTGTCAAGAAATGTAGTTTGTGCTTATCTTTGACTTAGAATAATTTCAGCGATTTTTGGCCAAATTGGCTATGTGACTCTCCGTAAGAGTGAATATAGATCAAAAAGTAAGACAGATAGAAGAAATCCGAAATAACCATTCGATATAACACAAGGTACTGAACATCTCAGCCAAGTTTGGTCCGGAAATATGCAGTTTGAAGAAAGTTTTTAGCCTCGCTGTCAAGGAATGTAGTTTGTACTCATCTTTGACTTTGAATATTTTCCGTGATTTGTGGCCAAATTGGCTATGCGACTCTCTGTAAGAGTGAATATAGATTAAAAAGTATGACAGATAGAGGAAATCCGAAATATCCATTCGATAGAACACAAGTTACTGAACATCTCAGCCAAGTTTGGTCCGGAAATATACAGTTTGAAGAAAGTTATTAGCCTCGCTGTCAAGAAATGTACTTTGTGCTCGTCTTTGACTTTGAATATTTTCCGTGATTTGTGGCCAAATTGGCTATGCGACTCTCTGAAAGAATGAATATAGATTAAGAAGTATGACAGATAGAGGAAATCCGAAATATCCATTCGATAGAACACAATTTAATGAACATCTCAGCCAAGTTTGGTCCGGAAATATGCAGTTTGAAGAAAGTTTTTAGCCTCGCTGTCAAGGAATGTAGTTTGTACTCATCTTTGACTTTGAATAATTTCCGTGATTTGTGGCCAAATTGGCTATGCGACTCTCTGTAAGAGTGAATATAGATTAAAAAGTAAGACAGATAGAGGAAATCCGAAATATCCATTCGATAGAACACAAGGTAATGAACATCTCAGCCAAGTTTGGTCCGGAAATATGCTGTTTGAAGAAAATTATTAGCCTCGCTGTCAAGAAATGTATTTTGTACTCATCTTTGACTTAGAATAATTTCCGCGATTTTTGGACAGATTGGCAATGCGACTCTCTGTAAGAGTGAATATAGATTGAAAAGTAAGACAGATAGAAGAAATCCGAAATAACCATTCGATAGAACACAGGGTAATGAACATCTCAGCCAAGTTTGGGCCGGAAATATGCAGTTTGAAGAAAGTTATTAGCCTCGCTGACAATGAATATTCTTTGTGTTCGTCTTTGACCCTGAATATTTTCCTCGATTTTTGGCCAAATTGGCTATGCGACTCTCTGTAAGAGTGAATATAGTTTAAAAAGTATGACAAATGAAAGAAATCCGAAATAACCATTCGATAGAACACAAGGTAATGAACATCTCAGCCGTGTTTGGTCCGGAAATATGCAGTTTGAAGAAAATTATTTGCCTCGCTGTCAAGAAATGTAGTTTGTGCTTATCTTTGACTTAGAATAATTTCAGCGATTTTTGGCCAAATTGGCTATGTGACTCTCCGTAAGAGTGAATATAGATCAAAAAGTAAGACAGATAGAAGAAATCCGAAATAACCATTCGATATAACACAAGGTACTGAACATCTCAGCAAAGTTTGGTCCGGAAATATGCAGTTTGAAGAAAGTTTTTAGCCTCGCTGTCAAGGAATGTAGTTTGTACTCATCTTTGACTTTGAATATTTTCCGTGATTTGTGGCCAAATTGGCTATGCGACTCTCTGTAAGAGTGAATATAGATTAAAAAGTATGACAGATAGAGGAAATCCGAAATATCCATTCGATAGAACACAAGGTACTGAACATCTCAGCCAAGTTTGGTTCGGAAATATGCAGTTTGAAGAAAGTTTTTAGCCTCGCTGTCAAGGAATGTAGTTTGTACTCATCTTTGACTTTGAATATTTTCCGTGATTTGTGGCCAAATTGGCTATGCGACTCTCTGTAAGAGTGAATATAGATTAAAAAGTAAGACAGATAGAGGAAATCCGAAATATCCATTCGATAGAACACAAGGTAATGAACATCTCAGCCAAGTTTGGTCCGGAAATATGCAGTTTGAAGAAAGTTATTAGCCTCCCTGTCAAGAAATGTAGTTTGTACTCATCTTTGACTTAAAATAATTTCCGCGATTTTTGGCCAGATTGGCAATGCGACTCTCTGTAAGAGTGAATATAGATTGAAAAGTAAGACAGATAGAAGAAATCCGAAATAACTATTCGATAGAACACAAGGTAATGAACATCTCAGCCAAGTTTGTCCCGGAAATATGCAGTTTGAAGAAAGTTATTAGCCTCGCTGACAATGAATATTGTTTGTGTTCGTCTTTGACTTTGAATATTTTCCTCGATTTTTGGCCAAATTGGCTTTGCGTCTCTCTGTAAGAGTGAATAAAGATTAAAAAGTAAGACAGATAGAGGAAATCCGAAATTTCTTTCGAAAGAAAACAAGGTAATGAACATCTCAGCCAAGTTTGGTCCGGAAATA
Source organism: Gibbula magus (assembly GCA_936450465.1). Classification (NCBI taxonomy): domain Eukaryota; kingdom Metazoa; phylum Mollusca; class Gastropoda; order Trochida; family Trochidae; genus Gibbula; species Gibbula magus. Next base: position 32,630,694 of record OW388300.1, read on the forward strand.
TGCAGTTTGAAGAAAGTTATTAGCCTCGCTCTCAAGAAATGTACCTTGTGCTCGTCTTTGACTTAGAATATTTTTCGCGATTTTTGGCCAGATTGGCTATGCGTCTCTCTGAAAGAGTGAATATGGACTAAGAAGTATGACAGATAGAGGAAATCCGAAATTACCATTCGATAGAAAACAAGGTAATGAACATCTCAGCCAAGTTTGGTCCGGAAATATGCAGTTTGAAGAAAGGTATTAGCCTCGCTGTCAAGAAATGTACTTTGTGCTCGTCTTTGACTTTGAATATTTTCCTCGATTTTTGGCCAAATTGGCTTTGCGTCTCTCTGTAAGAGTGAATAAAGATTAAAAAGTAAGACGGATAGAGGAAATCCGAAATTTCTTTCGAAAGAAAACAAGGTAATGAACATCTCAGCCAAGTTTTGTCCGGAAATATGCAGTTTGAAGAAAGTTATTAGCCTCGCTCTCAAGAAATGTACCTTGTGCTCGTCTTTGACTTAGAATATTTTCCGCGATTTTTGGCCAGATTGGCTATGCGACTCTCTGAAAGAGTGAATATAGATTAAGAAGTATGACAGATAGAGGAAATCCGAAATATCCATTCGATAGAACACAAGGTAATGAACATCTCAGCCATGTTTGGTCCGGAAATATACAGTTTGAAGAAAGTTATTAGCCTCGCTGTCAAGAAATGTACTTTGTGCTCGTCTTTGACTTTGAATATTTTCCGTGATTTGTGGCCAAATTGGCTAAGCGACTCTCTGAAAGAATGAATATAGATTAAGAAGTATGACAGATAGAGGAAATCCGAAATATCCATTCGATAGAACACAATTTAATGAACATCTCAGCCAAGTTTGGTCCGGAAATATGCAGTTTGAAGAAAGTTTTTAGCCTCGCTGTCAAGGAATGTAGTTTGTACTCATCTTTGACTTAGAATAATTTCCGCGATTTTTGGACAGATTGGCAATGCGACTCTCTGTAAGAGTGAATATAGATTGAAAAGTAAGACAGATAGAAGAAATCCGAAATAACCATTCGATAGAACACAGGGTAATGAACATCTCAGCCAAGTTTGGGCCGGAAATATGCAGTTTGAAGAAAGTTATTAGCCTCGCTGACAATGAATATTCTTTGTGTTCGTCTTTGACCCTGAATATTTTCCTCGATTTTTGGCCAAATTGGCTATGCGACTCTCTGTAAGAGTGAATATAGTTTAAAAAGTATGACAAATGAAAGAAATCCGAAATAACCATTCGATAGAACACAAGGTAATGAACATCTCAGCCGTGTTTGGTCCGGAAATATGCAGTTTGAAGAACATTATTTGCCTCGCTGTCAAGAAATGTAGTTTGTGCTTATCTTTGACTTAGAATAATTTCAGCGATTTTTGGCCAAATTGGCTATGTGACTCTCCGTAAGAGTGAATATAGATCAAAAAGTAAGACAGATAGAAGAAATCCGAAATAACCATTCGATATAACACAAGGTACTGAACATCTCAGCCAAGTTTGGTCCGGAAATATGCAGTTTGAAGAAAGTTTTTAGCCTCGCTGTCAAGGAATGTAGTTTGTACTCATCTTTGACTTTGAATATTTTCCGTGATTTGTGGCCAAATTGGCTATGCGACTCTCTGTAAGAGTGAATATAGATTAAAAAGTATGACAGATAGAGGAAATCCGAAATATCCATTCGATAGAACACAAGTTACTGAACATCTCAGCCAAGTTTGGTCCGGAAATATACAGTTTGAAGAAAGTTATTAGCCTCGCTGTCAAGAAATGTACTTTGTGCTCGTCTTTGACTTTGAATATTTTCCGTGATTTGTGGCCAAATTGGCTATGCGACTCTCTGAAAGAATGAATATAGATTAAGAAGTATGACAGATAGAGGAAATCCGAAATATCCATTCGATAGAACACAATTTAATGAACATCTCAGCCAAGTTTGGTCCGGAAATATGCAGTTTGAAGAAAGTTTTTAGCCTCGCTGTCAAGGAATGTAGTTTGTACTCATCTTTGACTTTGAATAATTTCCGTGATTTGTGGCCAAATTGGCTATGCGACTCTCTGTAAGAGTGAATATAGATTAAAAAGTAAGACAGATAGAGGAAATCCGAAATATCCATTCGATAGAACACAAGGTAATGAACATCTCAGCCAAGTTTGGTCCGGAAATATGCTGTTTGAAGAAAATTATTAGCCTCGCTGTCAAGAAATGTATTTTGTACTCATCTTTGACTTAGAATAATTTCCGCGATTTTTGGACAGATTGGCAATGCGACTCTCTGTAAGAGTGAATATAGATTGAAAAGTAAGACAGATAGAAGAAATCCGAAATAACCATTCGATAGAACACAGGGTAATGAACATCTCAGCCAAGTTTGGGCCGGAAATATGCAGTTTGAAGAAAGTTATTAGCCTCGCTGACAATGAATATTCTTTGTGTTCGTCTTTGACCCTGAATATTTTCCTCGATTTTTGGCCAAATTGGCTATGCGACTCTCTGTAAGAGTGAATATAGTTTAAAAAGTATGACAAATGAAAGAAATCCGAAATAACCATTCGATAGAACACAAGGTAATGAACATCTCAGCCGTGTTTGGTCCGGAAATATGCAGTTTGAAGAAAATTATTTGCCTCGCTGTCAAGAAATGTAGTTTGTGCTTATCTTTGACTTAGAATAATTTCAGCGATTTTTGGCCAAATTGGCTATGTGACTCTCCGTAAGAGTGAATATAGATCAAAAAGTAAGACAGATAGAAGAAATCCGAAATAACCATTCGATATAACACAAGGTACTGAACATCTCAGCCAAGTTTGGTCCGGAAATATGCAGTTTGAAGAAAGTTTTTAGCCTCGCTGTCAAGGAATGTAGTTTGTACTCATCTTTGACTTTGAATATTTTCCGTGATTTGTGGCCAAATTGGCTATGCGACTCTCTGTAAGAGTGAATATAGATTAAAAAGTATGACAGATAGAGGAAATCCGAAATATCCATTCGATAGAACACAAGGTACTGAACATCTCAGCCAAGTTTGGTTCGGAAATATGCAGTTTGAAGAAAGTTTTTAGCCTCGCTGTCAAGGAATGTAGTTTGTACTCATCTTTGACTTTGAATATTTTCCGTGATTTGTGGCCAAATTGGCTATGCGACTCTCTGTAAGAGTGAATATAGATTGAAAAGTAAGACAGATAGAGGAAATCCGAAATATCCATTCGATAGAACACAAGGTAATGAACATCTCAGCCAAGTTTGGTCCGGAAATATGCAGTTTGAAGAAAGTTATTAGCCTCCCTGTCAAGAAATGTAGTTTGTACTCATCTTTGACTTAAAATAATTTCCGCGATTTTTGGCCAGATTGGCAATGCGACTCTCTGTAAGAGTGAATATAGATTGAAAAGTAAGACAGATAGAAGAAATCCGAAATAACTATTCGATAGAACACAAGGTAATGAACATCTCAGCCAAGTTTGTCCCGGAAATATGCAGTTTGAAGAAAGTTATTAGCCTCGCTGACAATGAATATTGTTTGTGTTCGTCTTTGACTTAGAATATTTTCCTCGATTTTTGGCCAAATTGGCTTTGCGTCTCTCTGAAAGAGTGAATATGGACTAAGAAGTATGACAGATAGAGGAAATCTGAAATATCCATTCGATAGAACACAAGGTAATGAACATCTCAGCCAAGTTTGGTCCGGAAATATACAATTTGAAGAAAGTTATTAGCCTCGCTGTCAAGAAATGTACTTTGTGCTCGTCTTTGACTTTGAATATTTTCCGTGATTTGTGGCCAAATTGGCTATGCGACTCTCTGAAAGAATGAATATAGATTAAGAAGTATGAGAGATAGAGGAAATCCGAAATATCCATTCGATAGAACACAATTTAATGAACATCTCAGCCAAGTTTGGTCCGGAAATATGCAGTTTGAAGAAAGTTTTTAGCCTCGCTGTCAAGAAATGTATTTTGTACTCATCTTTGACTTAGAATAATTTCCGCGATTTTTGGCCAGATTGGCTATGCGTCTCTCTGAAAGAGTGAATATGGACTAAGAAGTAAGACAGATAGAGGAAATCTGAAATATCCATTCGATAGAACACAAGGTAATGAACATCTCAGCCAAGTTTGGTCCGGAAATATACAATTTGAAGAAAGTTATTAGCCTCGCTGTCAAGAAATGTACTTTGTGCTCGTCTTTGACTTTGAATATTTTCCGTGATTTGTGGCCAAATTGGCTATGCGACTCTCTGAAAGAATGAATATAGATTAAGAAGTATGAGAGATAGAGGAAATCCGAAATATCCATTCGATAGAACACAATTTAATGAACATCTCAGCCAAGTTTGGTCCGGAAATATGCAGTTTGAAGAAAGTTTTTAGCCTCGCTGTCAAGAAATGTATTTTGTACTCATCTTTGACTTAGAATAATTTCCGCGATTTTTGGACAGATTGGCAATGCGACTCTCTGTAAGAGTGAATATAGATTGAAAAGTAAGACAGATAGAAGAAATCCGAAATAACCATTCGATAGAACACAAGGTAATGAACATCTCAGCCAAGTTTGGGCAGGAAATATGCAGTTTGAAGAAAGTTATTAGCCTCGCTGACAATGAATATTCTTTGTGTTCGTCTTTGACTTTGAATATTTTCCGCGATTTGTGGCCAAATTGGCTATGTGACTCTCTGTAAGAGTGAATATAGATTAAAAAGTAAGACAGATAGAAGAAATCCGAAATAACCATTCGATAGAACACAAGGTAATGAACATCTCAGCCATGTTTGGTCCAGAAATATGCAGTTTGAGGAAAGTTATTAGCCTCGCTGTCAATAAATGTATCTTTTACTCTTCTTTGACTTAGAATAATTTCCGCGATTTTTGGACAGATTGGCAATGCGACTCTCTGTAAGAGTGAATATAGATTGAAAAGAAAGACAGATAGAGGAAATCCGAAATAACCATTCGATAGAACACAACTTAATGAACATATCAGCCTAGTTTGGGCCGAAAATATGCAGTTTGAAGAAAGTTATTAGCCTCGCTGACAATGAATATTCTTTGTGTTCGTCTTTGACTTTGAATATTTTCGGTGATTTGTGGCCAAATTGGCTATGCGACTCTCTGTAAGAGTGAATATAGATTAAAAAGTATGACAAATGAACGAAATCCGAAATAACCATTCGATAGAAAACAAGGTAATGAACATCTCAGCCATGTTTGGTCCTGAAATATGCAGTTTGAAGAAAGTTATTAGCCTCGCTGTCAAGAAATGTATCTTGTACTCTTCTTTGACTTAAACAAATTCCGTGATTTTTGGCCAAATTGGCTATGCGACTCTCTGTAGTAGTGAATATAGATTAAAAAGTATGACAGATAAACGAAATCCGAAATAACCATTCGATAGAAAACAAGGTAATGAACATCTCAGCGAGGTTTGGGCCGGAAATATGCAGTTTGAAGAAAGTTATTAGCCTCGCTGTCAATGAATATTCTTTGTGTTCGTCTTTGACTTAGAATATTTTAAGTGATTTGTGGCCAAATTGGCTATGCGACTCTCTGTAAGAGTGAATAAAGATTAAAATGTAAGACAGATAAACGAAATCCGAAATAACCATTCGATAGAACACAAGGTAATGAACATCTCAGCGAGGTTTGGTCCGAAAATATGCAGTTTGAAGAAAGTTATTAGCCTCGCTGTCAATGAATATTCTTTGTGTTCGTCTTTGACTTAAAATAATTTCCGCGATTTTTGGCCAAATTGGCTATGCGACTCTCTGTAAGAGTGAATATAGATTAAAAAGTAAGACAGATAGAAGAAATCCGAAATAACCATTCGATAGAAAACAAGGTACTGAACATCTCAGCCAAGTTTGGTCCGGAAATATTCAGTTTGAAGAAAGTTATTAGCCTCGCTGTCAAGAAATGTAGTTTGTGCTCGTCTTTGACTTAGAATAATTTCCGTCATTTTTGGCCAAATTGGCTTTGCGACTTTCTGTAAGAGTGAATATAGATTAAAAAGTAAGACAGATAGAGGAAATCCGAAATATCCATTCGATAGAAAGCATGCCAATGAACATCTCAGCCAAGTTTGGTACGAAAATATTCAATTTGAAGAAAGTTATTAGCCTCGCTGTCAAGAAATGTAGTTTGTGCTCGTCTTTGACTTAGAATAATTTCCGCGATTTTTGGCCAAATTGGCTTTGCGACTCTCTGTAAGAGTGAATATAGATTAAAAAGTAAGACAGATAGAGGAAATCCGAAATATCCATTCGATAGAACGCATGGCAATGAACATCTCAGCCAAGTTTGGTACGAAAATATTCAATTTGAAGAAAGTTATTAGCCTCGCTGTCAATAAATGTAGTTTGTGCTCGTCTTTGACTTAAAATAAATTCCGTGATTTTTGGCCAAATTGGCTATGCGACTCTCTGTAGGAGTGAATATAGATTAAAAAGTATGACAAATGAACGAAATCCGAAATAACCATTCGATATAACACAAGGTAATGAACATCTCAGCCAAGTTTGGTCCGGAAATATGCAGTTTGAAGAAAGTTATTAGCCTCGCTGTCAAGGAATGTAGTTTGTGCTCGTCTTTGACTTAGAATAATTTCCGCGATTTTTGGCAAAATTGGCTATGCGACTCTCTGTAAGAGTGAATATAGATTAAAAAGTAAGACAGATAGAAGAAATCCGAAATATCCATTCGATAGAACACAATTTAATGAACATCTCAGCCATGTTTGGTCCGGAAAATTGCAGTTTGAAGAAAATTATTAGCCTCGCTGTCAAGAAATGAAGTTTGTACTCATCTTTGACTTAGAATAATTTCCGCGATTTTTGGCCAGATTGGCAATGCGACTCTCTGTAAGAGTGAATATAGATTAAAAAGTAAGACAGATAGAGGAAATCCGAAATATCCATTCGATAGAACGCATGGCAATGAACATCTCAGCCAAGTTTGGTACGAAAATATTCAATTTGAAGAAAGTTATTATCCTCGCTGTCAAGAAATGTAGTTTGTGCTCGTCTTTGACTTAGAATAATTTCCGTGATTTTTGGCAAAATTGGCTATGCGACTCTCTGTAGTAGTGAATATAGATTAAAAAGTATGATAAATGAACGAAATCCGAAATAACCATTCGATATAACACAAGGTAATGAACATCTCAGCCAAGTTTGGTCCGGAAATATGCAGTTTGAAGAAAGTTATTAGCCTCGCTGTCAAGGAATGTACTTTGTGCTCGTCTTTGACTTAGAATAATTTCCGCGATTTGTGGCCAAATTGGCTATGCGACTCTCTGTAAGAGTGAATATAGATTAAAAAGTAAGACAGATAGAGGAAATCCGAAATAACCATTCGATATAACACAAGGTACTGAACATCTCAGCCAGGTTTGGGCTGGAAATATGCAGTTTGAAGAAAGTTATTAGCCTCGCTGACAATGAATATTCTTTGTGTTCGTCTTTGACTTAGAATACTTTCCGCGATTTTTGGCCAAACTGACTTTGCGACTCTCTGTAAGAGTGAATATAGATTAAAAAGTATGACAGATAAACGAAATCCGAAATAACCATTCGATAGAACACAAGGTTATGAACATCTCAGCCACGTTTGGTCCGGAAATTTGCAGTTTGAAGAAAGTTATTAGCCTCGCTGTCAAGATATGTATCTTGTACTCTTCTTTGACTTAGAATAAATTCCGTGATTTGTGGCCAGATTGGCTATGCGACTCTCTGTAAGAGTGAATATAGATTAAAAAGTAAGACAGATAGAAATAATCCGAAATAACCATTCGATATAACACAAGGTACTGAACATCTCAGCCAAGTTTGGTCCGGAAATATGCATTTTGAAGAAAGTTATTAGCCTCGCTGTCAAGAAATGTTGTTTGTGCTCGTCTTTGACTTAGAATAATTTCCGTGATTTGTGGCCAAATTGGCTATGTGACTCTCTGTAAGAGTGAATAAAGATTGAAAGTATGACAGATAGACGAAATCCGAAATAACCATTCGATAGAACACAAGGTTATGAACATCTCAGCCACGTTTGGTCCGGAAATTTGCAGTTTGAAGAACGTTATTAGCCTCGCTGACAATGAATATTCTTTACGTTCGTCTTTGACTTAGAATACTTTCCGCGATTTTTGGCCAAACTGCCTTTGCGACTCTCTGTAAGAGTGAATATAGATTAAAAAGTATGACAGATAAACGAAATCCGAAATAACCATTCGATAGAACACAAGGTTATGAACATCTCAGCCACGTTTGGTCCGGAAATTTGCAGTTTAAAGAACGTTATTAGCCTCGCTGACAATGAATATTCTTTATGTTCGTCTTTGACTTTGAATATTTTCCGTGATTTGTTTCCAAATTGGCTATGCGACTCTCTGTAAGAGTGAAATTAGATTAAAAAGTAAGACAGATAGAGGAAATCCGAAATAACCATTCGATAGAACACAAGGTAATGAACATCTCAGCCTTGTTTGGGCCGGAAATGTGCAGTTTGAAGAAAGTTATTAGCCTCGCTGACAATGAATATTCTTTGTGTTCGTCTTTGACTTAGAATACTTTCCGCGATTTTTGGCCAAACTGACTTTGCGACTCTCTGTAAGAGTGAATATAGATTAAAAAGTATGACAGATAAACGAAATCCGAAATAACCATTCGATAGAAAACAAGGTAATGAACATCTCAGCCATGTTTGGTCCAGAAATATGCAGTTTGAAGAAAGTTATTAGCCTCGCTGTCAAGATATGTATCTTGTACTCTTCTTTGACTTAGAATAAATTCCGTGATTTGTGGCCAGATTGGCTATGCGACTCTCTGTAAGAGTGAATATAGATTAAAAAGTAAGACAGATAGAAATAATCCGAAATAACCATTCGATATAACACAAGGTACTGAACATCTCAGCCAAGTTTGGTCCGGAAATATGCATTTTGAAGAAAGTTATTAGCCTCGCTGTCAAGAAATGTTGTTTGTGCTCGTCTTTGACTTAGAATAATTTCCGTGATTTGTGGCCAAATTGGCTATGTGACTCTCTGTAAGAGTGAATAAAGATTGAAAGTATGACAGATAGACGAAATCCGAAATAACCATTCGATAGAACACAAGGTTATGAACATCTCAGCCACGTTTGGTCCGGAAATTTGCAGTTTGAAGAACGTTATTAGCCTCGCTGACAATGAATATTCTTTACGTTCGTCTTTGACTTTGAATATTTTCCGTGATTTGTTTCCAAATTGGCTATGCGACTCTCTGTAAGAGTGAAATTAGATTAAAAAGTAAGACAGATAGAGGAAATCCGAAATAACCATTCGATAGAACACAAGGTAATGAACATCTCAGCCTTGTTTGGGCCGGAAATGTGCAGTTTGAAGAAAGTGATTAGCCTCGCTGACAATGAATATTCTTTATGTTCGTCTTTGACTTTGAATATTTTCCGTGATTTGTTTCCAAATTGGCTATGCGACTCGCTGTCAAGAAATGTAGTTTGTACTCATCTTTGACTTAAAATAATTTCAGCGATTAGTGGCCACATTGGCTATGCGACTCTCTGTAAGAATGAATAGAGATTAAAAAGTAAGAGAGATAGAGGAAATCCGAAATAACCATTCGATAGAACACAAGATAATGAACATCTCAGCCTAGTTTGGGCCGGAAATATGCAGTTTGAAGAACTTTTTTAGCCTCGATGTCAGGAAATGTATCTTGTACTCTTCTTTGACTTAGAATAAATTCCGTGATCTTTGGCCAAATTTACTATGCGACTCTCTGTAAGAGTGAATATAGATTAAAAAGTAGGAAATCCGAAATATCCATTCAGTAGAACACAAGGTAATGCAAATCAAAGCCAAGTTTGGCCTGGAAATGTGCAGTTTGAAGAACGTTATTAGCCTCGCTGTCAAGACATGTATCTTGTGTTCCTCTTTGACTTTGAATATTTTCCGTGATTTGTGGCCAAATTGGCTATGCGACTCTCTGTAAGAGTGAATATAGATTAAAAAGTATGACAAATGAACGAAATCCGAAAGAACCATTCGATAGAACACAAGGTAATGAACATCTCAGCCAAGTTTGGCCTGGAAATATGCAGTTTGAAGAAAGTAATTAGCCTCGCTGTCAAGAAATGTACTTCGTGCTTGTCTTTGACTTTGAATATTTTCGTCGATTTTTTGCCAAATTGTCTATGCGACTCTCTGTAAGAGTGAATATAGATTAAAAAGTATGACAAATGAACGAAATCCGAAATAACCATTCGATATAACACAAGGTAATGAACATCTCAGCCAAGTTTGGTCCGGAAATATGCAGTTTGAAGAAAGTTATTAGCCTCGCTGTCAAGGAATGTAGTTTGTGCTCGTCTTTGACTTAGAATAATTTCCGCGATTTTTGGCCAAATTGGCTATGTGACTCTCTGAAAGAGCGAATATAGATTAAAAAGTAAGACAGATAGAAGAAATCCGAAATAACCATTCGATATACGCAAGGTACTGAACATCTCAGCCAAGTTTGGTCCGGAAATATGCAGTTTGAAGAAAGTTATTAGCCTCGCTGTCAATAAATGTAGTTTGTGCTCGTCTTTGACTTAGAATAATTACCGCGAATTTTGGCCAAATTGGGTATGCGACTCTCTGTAAGAGTAAATATAGATTAAAAAGTAAGACAGACAGAGGAAATCCGAAATAACCATTCGATAGAACACAAGGTAATGAACATCTCAGCCAAGTTCGGTCCTGAAATATGCAGTTTGAAGAAAGTTATTAACCTCGCTGACAATGAATATTCTTTGTGTTCGTCTTTGACTTTGAATATTTTCCGTGATTTTTGGCCAAATTGGCTATTCGACTCTCTGTAAGAGTGAATATAGATTAAAAAGTATGACAGATAAACGAAATCCGAAATAACCATTCGATAGAACACAAGGTAATGAACATCTCAGCCAAGTTTGGTCCGGAAATATGCAGTTTGAAGAAAGTTATTTGCCTCGCTGTCAAGAAATGTAGTTTGTACTCATCTTTGACTTAGAATAATTTCCGCGATTTTTGTCAAAATTGGCTATGCGACTCTCTGTTAGAGTGAATATAGATTAAAAAGTAAGACAGATAGATTAAATTTCGAAATAACCTTTCGATAGAACACAAGGTAATGAACATCTCAGCCATGTTTGGTCCAGAAATATGCAGTTTGAAGAAAGTTATTAGTCTCGCTGACAATGAATATTCTTTGTGTTCGTCTTTGACTTTGAATATTTTCCATGATTTGTGGCCAAATTGGCTATGCGACTCTCTGTAAGAGTGAATATAGATTAAAAAGTATGACAGATAAACGAAATCTGAAATAACCATTCGATAGAACACAAGGTAATGAACATCTCAGCCATGTTTGGTCCAGAAATATGCAGTTTGAAGAAAGTTATTAGCCTCGCTGTCAAGAAATGTATCTTGTACTCTTCTTTGACTTAGAATAAATTCCGTGATTTTTGGCCAAATTGGCTATGCGACTCTCTGTAGGAGTGAATATAGATTAAAAAGTATGACAAATGAACGAAATCCGAAATAACCATTCGATAGAACACAAGGTAATGAACATCTAAGCCAAGTTTGGTCCGGAAATATGCAGTTTGAAGAAAGTTATTAGCCTCGCTGACAATGAATGTTCTCTATGTTCGTCTTTGACTTTGAATATTTTCTGTGATTTGTGGCCAAATTGGCTATGCGACTCTCTGTAAGAGTGAATATAGATTAAAAAGTAAGACAGATAGAGGAAATCCGAAATATCCATTCGATAGAACACAATTTAATGAACACCTCAGCCAAGTTTGGTCCGGAAATATGCAGTTTGAAGAAAGTTTTTAGCCTCGCTGTCAAGGAATGTAGTTTGTACTCATCTTTGACTTTGAATATTTTCCGTGTTTTGTGGCCAAATTGGCTATGCGGCCACTGTAAGAGTGAATATAGATTAAAAAGTATGAAAGATAAACGAAATCCGAAATAACCATTCGATAGAAAACAAGGTAATGAACATCTCAGCCATGTTTGGTCCAGAAATATGCAGTTTGAAGAAAGTTATTAGTCTCGCTGACAATGAATATTCTTTGTGTTCGTCTTTGACTTTGAATATTTTCCATGATTTGTGGCCAAATTGGCTATGCGACTCTCTGTAAGAGTGAATATAGATTAAAAAGTATGACAGATAAACGAAATCTGAAAAAACCATTCGATAGAACACAAGGTAATGAACATCTCAGCCATGTTTGGTCCAGAAATATGCAGATTGAAGAAAGTTATTAGTCTCGCTGTCAAGAAATGTATCTTGTACTCTTCTTTGACTTAGAATAAATTCCGTGGTTTTTGGCCAAATTGGCTATGCGACTCTCTGTAGGAGTGAATATAGATTAAAAAGTATGACAAATGAACGAAATCCGAAAAAAAGATTCGATAGAACAAAAGGTAATGAACATCTAAGCAAAGTTTGGTCCGGAAATATGCAGTTTGAAGAAAGTTATTAGGTTCGCTGTCAAGGAATGTAGTTTGTGCTCGTCTTTGACTTAGAATAATTTCCGTGATTTGTGGCCAAATTGGCTATGTGACTCTCTGTAAGAGTAAATAAAGATTGAAAAGTATGACAGATAGACGAAATCCGAAATTACCATTCGATAGAACGCATGGCAATGAACATCTCAGCCTAGTTTGGGCCGGAAATATGCAGTTTGAAGAAAGTTATTAGCCTCGCTGACAATGAATATTCTTTATGTTCGTCTTTGACTTTGAATATTTTCCGTGATTTGTGGCCAAATTGGCTATGCGACTCTCTGTAAGAGTGAATATAGATTAAAAAGTATGACAGATAGAGGAAATCCGAAAGATCCATTCGATAGAACACAATTTAATGAACATCTCAGACAAGTTTGGTCCTTAAATTTGCAGTTTGAAGAAGGTTATTAGCCTCGCTGTCAAGAAATGTAGTTTGTACTCATCTTCGACTTAGAATAATTTCAGCGGTTAGTGGCCACATTGGCTATGCGACTCTCTGTAAGAATGAAAAGAGATTAAAAAGTAAGACAGATAGAGGAAATCCGAAATAACCATTCGATAGAACACAAGGTAATGAACATCTCAGCCTAGTTTGGGCCGGAAATATGCAGTTTGAAGGAAGTTATTAGCCTCGCTGACAATGAATATTCTTTATGTTCGTCTTTGACTTTGAATATTTTCCGTGATTTGTTGCCAAATTGGCTATGCGACTCTCTGTAAGAGTGAATATAGATGAAAAAGTAAGACAGATAGAGGAAATCCGAAATATTCATTCGATAGAACACAATTTAATGAACATCTCAGCCAAGTTTGGTCCGGAAATTTGCAGTTTGAAGAAAGTTATTAGCCTCGCTGTCAAGAAATGTAGTTTGTACTCATCTTTGACTTAGAATAATTTCAGCGGTTAGTGGCCACATTGGCTATGCGACTCTCTGTAAGAATGAATATAAATTACAAAGTAAGACAGATAGAGGAAATCCGAAATAACCATTCGATAGAACACAAGGTAATGAACATCTCAGCCTAGTTTGGGCCGGAAATATGCAATTTGAAGGAAGTTATTAGCCTCGCTGACAATGAATATTCTTTATGTTCGTCTTTGACTTTGAATATTTTCCGTGATTGGCTATGCGACTCTCTGTAAGAGTGAATATAGATGAAAAACTAAGACAGATAGAGGAAATCCGAAATATCCATTCGATAGAACACAATTTAATGAACATCTCAGCCAAGTTTGGTCGGGAAATTTGCAGTTTGAAGAAAGTTATTAGCCTCGCTGTCAAGAAATGTAGTTTGTACTCATCTTTGACTAGAATAACTTCAGCGATTAGTTGCCACATTGGCTATGCGACTCTCTGTAAGAATGAATAGAGATTAAAAAGTAAGACAGATAGAGGAAATCCGAAATATTCATTCGATAGAACACAATTTAATGAACATCTCAGCCAAGTTTGGTCCGGACATTTGCAGTTTGAAGAAAGTTATTAGCCTCGCTGTCAAGAAATGTAGTTTGTACTCATCTTTGACTTAGAATAATTTCAGCGGTTAGTGGCCACATTGGCTATGCGACTCTCTGTAAGAATAAATATAGATTTAAAAGTTAGACAGATAGAGGAAATCCAAAAAAAACATTCGATAGAACACAAGGTAATGAACATCTCAGCCTAGTTTGGGCCGGAAATATGCAATTTGAAGGAAGTTATTAGCCTCGCTGACAATGAATATTCTTTATGTTCGTCTTTGACTTTGAATATTTTCCGTGATTTGTGGCCAAATTGGCTATGCGACTCTCTGTAAGAGTGAATATAGATTAAAAAGTATGACAGATAGAGGAAATCCGAAAGATCCATTCGATAGAACACAATTTAATGAACATCTCAGACAAGTTTGGTCCTTAAATTTGCAGTTAGAAGAAGGTTATTAGCCTCGCTGTCAAGAAATGTAGTTTGTACTCATCTTCGACATAGAATAATTTCAGCGGTTAGTGGCCAGATTGGCTATGCGACTCTCTGTAAGAATGAAAAGAGATTAAAAAGTAAGACAGATAGAGGAAATCCGAAATAACCATTCGATAGAACACAAGGTAATGAACATCTCAGCCAAGTTTGGACCGGAAATATGAAGTTTGAAGAAAAGTATTAGCCTCGCTGTCAAGAAATGTATCTTGTACTCTTCTTTGACTTAGAATAATTTCAGCGGTTAGTGGCCACATTGGCTATGCGACTCTCTGTAAGAATGAATATAAATTACAAAGTAAGACAGATAGAGGAAATCCGAAATAACCATTCGATAGAACACAAGGTAATGAACATCTCAGCCTAGTTTGGGCCGGAAATATGCAGTTTGAAGAAAGTTATTAGCCTCGCTGACAATGAATATTCTTTATGTTCGTCTTTGACTTTGAATATTTTCCGTGATTTGTTGCCAAATTGGCTATGCGACTGTCTGTAAGAGTGAATATAGATGAAAAAGTAAGACAGATAGAGGAAATCCGAAATATCCATTCGATAGAACACAATTTAATGAACATCTCAGCCAAGTTTGGTCCGGAAATTTGCAGTTTGAAGAAAGTTATTAGCCTCGCTGTCAAGAAATGTAGTTTGTACTCATCTTTGACTTAGAATAATTTCAGCGATTAGTTGCCACATTGGCTATGCGACTCTCTGTAAGAATGAATAGAGATTAAAAAGTATGACAAATGAACGAAATCCGAAATAACCATTTGATAGAACACTAGGTAATGAACATCTAAGCCAAGTTTGGTCCGGAAAATGGACAGTTTGAAGAAAGTTATTAGCCTCGCTGTCAAGAAATGTAGTTTGTGCTCGTCTTTGACTAAGAATAATTTCCGTCATTTTTGGCCAAATTGGCTATGCGACTCTCTGTAGGAGTGAATATAGATTAAAAAGTATGACAAAGACAGATAGAGGAAATCCGAAATATCCATTCGATAGAACGCATGGCAATGAACATCTCAGCCAAGTTAGGTACGAAAATATTCAATTTGAAGAAAGTTATTAGCCTCGCTGTCAAGAAATGTAGTTTGTGCTCGTCTTTGACTTAGAATAATTTCCGCGATTTTTGGCCAAATTGGCTTTGCGACTCTCTGTAAGAGTTAAAATAGATTAAAAAGTAAGACAGATAGAGGAAATCCGAAATATCCATTTGAGAGACCACAAGGTAATGAACATCTCAGCCAAGTTTGGTCCGGAAATATTCAGTTTGAAGAAAGTTATTATCCTCGCTGTCAAGAAATGTAGTTTGTGCTCGTCTTTGACTTAGAATAATTTCCGCGATTTTTGGCCAATTGGCCTTGCGACTGTCTGTAAGAGTGAATATAGATTTAAAGATAAGGCAGATATAGGAAATCCGAAATATTTATTTGAGAGACCACAAGATACTGCACATCTCTGCCAAGTTTGGTCCGGAAATATTCAGTTTGAAGAAAGTTATTAGCCTCGCTGTCAAGAAATGTAGTTTGTGCTCGTCTTTGACTAAGAATAATTTCCGTCATTTTTGGCCAAATTGGCTATGCGACTCTCTGTAGGAGTGAATATAGATTAAAAAGTATGACAAATGAACGAAATCCGAAATAACCATTCGATAGAACACAAGGTAATGAACATCTCAGCCAAGCTTGGTCTTTAAATATTCAGTTTGAAGAAAGTTATTATCCTCGCTGTCAAGAAATGTAGTTTGTGCTCGTCTTTGACTTAGAATAATTTCCGCGATTTTTGGCCAATTGGCCTTGCGACTGTCTGTAAGAGTGAATATAGATTTAAAAATAAGGCAGATATAGGAAATCCGAAATATTCATTTGAGAGACCACAAGGTACTGCACATCTCTGCCAAGTTTGGTCCGGAAATATTCAGTTTGAAGAAAGTTATTAGCCTCGCTGTCAAGAAATGTAGTTTGTGCTCGTCTTTGACTTAGAATAATTTCCGTCATTTTTGGCCAAATTGGCTTTGCGACTCTCTGTAAGAACGAATATAGATTAAAAAGTAAGACAGATAGAGGAAATCCGAAATATCCATTTGAGAGACCACAAGATACTGCACATCTCTGCCAAGTTTGGTCCGGAAATATTCAGTTTGAAGAAAGTTATTAGCCTCGCTGTCAAGAAATGTAGTTTGTGCTCGTCTTTGACTAAGAATAATTTCCGTCATTTTTGGCCAAATTGGCTATGCGACTCCCTGTAGGAGTGAATATAGATTAAAAAGTATGACAAATGAACGAAATCCGAAATAACCATTCGATAGAACACAAGGTAATGAACATCTCAGCCAAGCTTGGTCTTTAAATATTCAGTTTGAAGAAAGTTATTATCCTCGCTGTCAAGAAATGTAGTTTGTGCTCGTCTTTGACTTAGAATAATTTCCGCGATTTTTGGCCAATTGGCCTTGCGACTGTCTGTAAGAGTGAATATAGATTTAAAAATAAGGCAGATATAGGAAATCCGAAATATTCATTTGAGAGACCACAAGGTACTGCACATCTCTGCCAAGTTTGGTCCGGAAATATTCAGTTTGAAGAAAGTTATTAGCCTCGCTGTCAAGAAATGTAGTTTGTGCTCGTCTTTGACTTAGAATAATTTCCGCGATTTTTGGCCAATTGGCCTTGCGACTGTCTGTAAGAACGAATATAGATTAAAAAGTAAGACAGATAGAGGAAATCCGAAATATCCATTCGATAGAACGCATGGCAATGAACATCTCAGCCAAGTTTGGTACGAAAATATTCAATTTGAAGAAAGTTATTAGCCTCGCTGTCAAGTAATGTAGTTTGTGCTCGTCTTTGACTTAGAATAATTTCCGCGATTTTTGGCCAAATTGGCTTTGC
This sequence comes from Gibbula magus, assembly GCA_936450465.1. Taxonomy (NCBI): domain Eukaryota; kingdom Metazoa; phylum Mollusca; class Gastropoda; order Trochida; family Trochidae; genus Gibbula; species Gibbula magus. The sequence continues at coordinate 32,648,072 of OW388300.1, forward strand.
GACTCTCTGTAAGAGTTAAAATAGATTAAAAAGTAAGACAGATAGAGGAAATCCGAAATATCCATTCGATAGAACGCAAGGTAATGAACATCTCAGCCAAGTTTGGTCTGGAAATATTCAGTTTGAAGAAAGTTATTATCCTCGCTGTCAAGAAATGTAGTTTGTGCTCGTCTTTGACTTAGAATAATTTCCGCGATTTTTGGCCAATTGGCCTTGCGACTGTCTGTAAGAGTGAATATAGATTTAAAAATAAGGCAGATATAGGAAATCCGAAATATTCATTTGAGAGACCACAAGGTACTGCACATCTCTGCCAAGTTTGGTCCGGAAATATTCAGTTTGAAGAAAGTTATTAGCCTTGCTGTCAAGAAATGTAGTTTGTGCTCGTCTTTGACTTAGAATAATTTCCGTCATTTTTGGCCAAATTGGCTTTGCGACTCTCTGTAAGAACGAATATAGATTAAAAAGTAAGACAGATAGAGGAAATCCGAAATATCCATTCGATAGAGCGCATGGCAATGAACATCTCAGCCAAGTTTGGTACGAAAATATTCAATTTGAAGAAAGTTATTAGCCTCGCTGTCAAGAAATGTAGTTTGTGCTCGTCTTTGACTTAGAATAATTTCCGCGATTTTTGGCCAATTGGCCTTGCGACTGTCTGTAAGAGTGAATATAGATTTAAAAATAAGGCAGATATAGGAAATCCGAAATATTCATTTGAGAGACCACAAGGTACTGCACATCTCTGCAAAGTTTGGTCCGGAAATATTCAGTTTGAAGAAAGTTATTAGCCTCGCTGTAAAGAAATGTAGTTTGTGCTCGTCTTTGACTTAGAATAATTTCCGTCATTTTTGGCCAAATTGGCTATGCGACTCTCTGTAGGAGTGAATATAGATTAAAAAGTATGACAAATGAACGAAATCCGAAATAACCATTCGATAGAACACAAGGTAATGAACATCTCAGCCTAGTTTGGGCCGGAAATATGCAGTTTGAAGAAAGTTATTAGCCTCGCTGACAATGAATATTCTTTATGTTCGTCTTTGACTTTGAATATTTTCCGTGATTTGTTGCCAAATTGGCTATGCGACTCTCTGTAAGAGTGAATATAGATGAAAAAGTAAGACAGATAGAGGAAATCCGAAATATCCATTCGATAGAACACAATTTAATGAACATCTCAGCCAAGTTTGGTCCGGAAATTTGCAGTTTGAAGAAAGTTATTAGCCTCGCTGTCAAGAAATGTAGTTTGTACTCATCTTTGACTTAGAATAATTTCAGCGATTAGTTGCCACATTGGCTATGCGACTCTCTGTAAGAATGAATAGAGATTAAAAAGTATGACAAATGAACGAAATCCGAAATAACCATTTGATAGAACACTAGGTAATGAACATCTAAGCCAAGTTTGGTCCGGAAAATGGACAGTTTGAAGAAAGTTATTAGCCTCGCTGTCAAAAAATGTAGTTTGTGCTCGTCTTTGACTAAGAATAATTTCCGTCATTTTTGGCCAAATTGGCTATGCGACTCTCTGTAGGAGTGAATATAGATTAAAAAGTATGACAAAGACAGATAGAGGAAATCCGAAATATCCATTCGATAGAACGCATGGCAATGAACATCTCAGCCAAGTTAGGTACGAAAATATTCAATTTGAAGAAAGTTATTAGCCTCGCTGTCAAGAAATGTAGTTTGTGCTCGTCTTTGACTTAGAATAATTTCCGCGATTTTTGGCCAAATTGGCTTTGCGACTCTCTGTAAGAGTTAAAATAGATTAAAAAGTAAGACAGATAGAGGAAATCCGAAATATCCATTTGAGAGACCACAAGGTAATGAACATCTCAGCCAAGTTTGGTCCGGAAATATTCAGTTTGAAGAAAGTTATTATCCTCGCTGTCAAGAAATGTAGTTTGTGCTCGTCTTTGACTTAGAATAATTTCCGCGATTTTTGGCCAATTGGCCTTGCGACTGTCTGTAAGAGTGAATATAGATTTAAAGATAAGGCAGATATAGGAAATCCGAAATATTTATTTGAGAGACCACAAGATACTGCACATCTCTGCCAAGTTTGGTCCGGAAATATTCAGTTTGAAGAAAGTTATTAGCCTCGCTGTCAAGAAATGTAGTTTGTGCTCGTCTTTGACTAAGAATAATTTCCGTCATTTTTGGCCAAATTGGCTATGCGACTCTCTGTAGGAGTGAATATAGATTAAAAAGTATGACAAATGAACGAAATCCGAAATAACCATTCGATAGAACACAAGGTAATGAACATCTCAGCCAAGCTTGGTCTTTAAATATTCAGTTTGAAGAAAGTTATTATCCTCGCTGTCAAGAAATGTAGTTTGTGCTCGTCTTTGACTTAGAATAATTTCCGCGATTTTTGGCCAATTGGCCTTGCGACTGTCTGTAAGAGTGAATATAGATTTAAAAATAAGGCAGATATAGGAAATCCGAAATATTCATTTGAGAGACCACAAGGTACTGCACATCTCTGCCAAGTTTGGTCCGGAAATATTCAGTTTGAAGAAAGTTATTAGCCTCGCTGTCAAGAAATGTAGTTTGTGCTCGTCTTTGACTTAGAATAATTTCCGTCATTTTTGGCCAAATTGGCTATGCGACTCTCTGTAGGAGTGAATATAGATTAAAAAGTATGACAAATGAACGAAATCCGAAATAACCATTCGATAGAACACAAGTTAATGAACATCTCAGCCAAGCTTGGTCTTTAAATATTCAGTTTGAAGAAAGTTATTATCCTCGCTGTCAAGAAATGTAGTTTGTGCTCGTCTTTGACTTAGAATAATTTCCGCGATTTTTGGCCAATTGGCCTTGCGACTGTCTGTAAGAGTGAATATAGATTTAAAAATAAGGCAGATATAGGAAATCCGAAATATTCATTTGAGAGACCACAAGGTACTGCACATCTCTGCCAAGTTTGGTCCGGAAATATTCAGTTTGAAGAAAGTTATTAGCCTCGCTGTCAAGAAATGTAGTTTGTGCTCGTCTTTGACTTAGAATAATTTCCGCGATTTTTGGCCAATTGGCCTTGCGACTCTCTGTAAGAACGAATATAGATTAAAAAGTAAGACAGATAGAGGAAATCCGAAATATCCATTCGATAGAACGCATGGCAATGAACATCTCAGCCAAGTTTGGTACGAAAATATTCAATTTGAAGAAAGTTATTAGCCTCGCTGTCAAGTAATGTAGTTTGTGCTCGTCTTTGACTTAGAATAATTTCCGCGATTTTTGGCCAAATTGGCTTTGCGACTCTCTGTAAGAGTTAAAATAGATTAAAAAGTAAGACAGATAGAGGAAATCCGAAATATCCATTCGATAGAACGCAAGGTAATGAACATCTCAGCCAAGTTTGGTCTGGAAATATTCAGTTTGAAGAAAGTTATTATCCTCGCTGTCAAGAAATGTAGTTTGTGCTCGTCTTTGACTTAGAATAATTTCCGCGATTTTTGGCCAATTGGCCTTGCGACTGTCTGTAAGAGTGAATATAGATTTAAAAATAAGGCAGATATAGGAAATCCGAAATATTCATTTGAGAGACCACAAGGTACTGCACATCTCTGCCAAGTTTGGTCCGGAAATATTCAGTTTGAAGAAAGTTATTAGCCTCGCTGTCAAGAAATGTAGTTTGTGCTCGTCTTTGACTTAGAATAATTTCCGTCATTTTTGGCCAAATTGGCTTTGCGACTCTCTGTAAGAACGAATATAGATTAAAAAGTAAGACAGATAGAGGAAATCCGAAATATCCATTCGATAGAGCGCATGGCAATGAACATCTCAGCCAAGTTTGGTACGAAAATATTCAATTTGAAGAAAGTTATTAGCCTCGCTGTCAAGATATGTAGTTTGTGCTCGTCTTTGACTTAGAATAATTTCCGCGATTTTTGGCCAAATTGGCTTTGCGACTCTCTGTAAGAGTTAAAATAGATTAAAAAGTAAGACAGAGAGAGGAAATCCGAAATATCCATTCGATAGAACGCAATTTAATGAACATCTCAGCCAAGTTTGGTCCGGAAATATTCAGTTTGAAGAAAGTTATTATCCTCGCTTTCAAGAAATGTAGTTTGTGCTCGTCTTTGACTTAGAATAATTTCCGCGGTTTTTTGCCAATTGGCCTTGCGACTGTCTGTAAGAGTGAATATAGATTTAAAAATAAGGCAGATATAGGAAATCCGAAATATTCATTTGAGAGACCACAAGATACTGCACATCTCTGCCAAGTTTGGTCCGGAAATATTCAGTTTGAAGAAAGTTATTAGCCTCGCTGTCAAGAAATGTAGTTTGTGCTCGTCTTTGACTAAGAATAATTTCCGTCATTTTTGGCCAAATTGGCTATGCGACTCTCTGTAGGAGTGAATATAGATTAAAAAGTATGACAAATGAACGAAATCCGAAATAACCATTCGATAGAACACAAGGTAATGAACATCTCAGCCAAGCTTGGTCTTTAAATATTCAGTTTGAAGAAAGTTATTATCCTCGCTGTCAAGAAATGTAGTTTGTGCTCGTCTTTGACTTAGAATAATTTCCGCGATTTTTGGCCAAATTGGCTTTGCGACTCTCTGTAAGAGTTAAAATAGATTAAAAAGTAAGACAGAGAGAGGAAATCCGAAATATCCATTCGATAGAACGCAATTTAATGAACATCTCAGCCAAGTTTGGTCCGGAAATATTCAGTTTGAAGAAAGTTATTATCCTCGCTTTCAAGAAATGTAGTTTGTGCTCGTCTTTGACTTAAAATAATTTCCGCGGTTTTTTGCCAATTGGCCTTGCGACTGTCTGTAAGAGTGAATATAGATTTAAAAATAAGGCAGATATAGGAAATCCGAAATATTCATTTGAGAGACCACAAGATACTGCACATCTCTGCCAAGTTTGGTCCGGAAATATTCAGTTTGAAGAAAGTTATTAGCCTCGCTGTCAAGAAATGTAGTTTGTGCTCGTCTTTGACTAAGAATAATTTCCGTCATTTTTGGCCACATTGGCTATGCGACTCTCTGTAGGAGTGAATATAGATTAAAAAGTATGACAAATGAACGAAATCCGAAATAACCATTCGATAGAACACAAGGTAATGAACATCTCAGCCAAGCTTGGTCTTTAAATATTCAGTTTGAAGAAAGTTATTATCCTCGCTGTCAAGAAATGTAGTTTGTGCTCGTCTTTGACTTAGAATAATTTCCGCGATTTTTGGCCAATTGGCCTTGCGACTGTCTGTAAGAGTGAATATAGATTTAAAAATAAGGCAGATATAGGAAATCCGAAATATTCATTTGAGAGACCACAAGGTACTGCACATCTCTGCAAAGTTTGGTCCGGAAATATTCAGTTTGAAGAAAGTTATTAGCCTCGCTGTCAAGAAATGTAGTTTGTGCTCGTCTTTGACTTAGAATAATTTCCGTCATTTTTGGCCAAATTGGCTATGCGACTCTCTGTAGGAGAGAATATAGATTAAAAAGTATGACAAATGAACGAAATCCGAAATAACCATTCGATAGAACACAAGTTAATGAACATCTCAGCCAAGCTTGGTCTTTATATATTCAGTTTGAAGAAAGTTATTATCCTCGCTGTCAAGAAATGTAGTTTGTGCTCTTCTTTGACTTAGAATAATTTCCGCGATTTTTGGCCAATTGGCCTTGCGACTGTCTGTAAGAGTGAATATAGATTTAAAAATAAGGCAGATATAGGAAATCCGAAATATTCATTTGAGAGACCATAAGGTACTGCACATCTCTGCCAAGTTTGGTCCGGAAATATTCAGTTTGAAGAAAGTTATTAGCCTCGCTGTCAAGAAATGTAGTTTGTGCTCGTCTTTGACTTAGAATAATTTCCGCGATTTTTGGCCAAATTGGCTTTGCGACTCTCTGTAAGAACGAATATAGATTAAAAAGTAAGACAGATAGAGGAAATCCGAAATATCCATTCGATAGAACGCATGGCAATGAACATCTCAACCAAGTTTGGTACGAAAATATTCAATTTGAAGAAAGTTATTAGCCTCGCTGTCAAGGAATGTAGTTTGTGCTCGTCTTTGACTTAGAATAATTTCCGCGATTTTTGGCCAATTGGCCTTGCGACTCTCTGTAAGAGTGAATATAGATTAAAAAGTAAGACAGATAGAGGAAATCCGAAATATCCATTCGATAGAACGCAAGGTAATGAACATCTCAGCCAAGTTTGGTCTGGAAATATTCAGTTTGAAGAAAGTTATCATCCTCGCTGTCAAGAAATGTAGTTTGTGCTCGTCTTTGACTTAGAATAATTTCCGCGATTTTTGGCCAATTGGCCTTGCGACTGTCTGTAAGAGTGAATATAGATTTAAAAATAAGGCAGATATAGGAAATCCGAAATATTCATTTGAGAGACCACAAGGTACTGCACATCTCTGCCAAGTTTGGTCCGGAAATATTCAGTTTGAAGAAAGTTATTAGCCTCGCTGTCAAGAAATGTAGTTTGTGCTCGTCTTTGACTTAGAATAATTTCCGTAATTTTTGGCCAAATTGGCTTTGCGACTCTCTGTAAGAATGAATATAGATTAAAAAGTAAGACAGATAGAGGAAATCCGAAATATCCATTCGATAGAACGCAAGGCAATGAACATCTCAGCCAAGTTTGGTCTGGAAATATTCAGTTTGAAGAAAGTTATTATCCTCGCTGTCAAGAAATGTAGTTTGTGCTCGTCTTTGACTTAGAATAATTTCCGCGATTTTTGGCCAAATTGGCTTTGCGACTCTCTGTAAGAACGAATATAGATTAAAAAGTAAGACAGATAGAGGAAATCCGAAATATCCATTCGATAGAACGCATGGCAATGAACATCTCAGCCAAGTTTGGTACGAAAATATTCAATTTGAAGAAAGTTATTAGCCTCGCTGTCAAGAAATGTAGTTTGTGCTCGTCTTTGACTTAGAATAATTTGCGCGATTTTTGGCCAAATTGGCTTTGCGACTCTCTTTAAGAACGAATATAGATTAAAAAATAAGACAGATAGAGGAAATCCTAAATATCCATTCGATAGAACGCAAGGTAATGAACATCTCAGCCAAGTTTGGTCCGGAAATATTCAGTTTGAAGAAAGTTATTATCCTCGCTGTCAAGAAATGTAGTTTGTGCTCGTCTTTGACTTAGAATAATTTCCGCGATTTTTGGCCAAATTGGCTTTGCGCCTCTCAGTAAGAGTGAAGATAGATTAAAAAGTAAGACAGATAGAGGAAATCCGAAATATCCATTCGATAGAACATAATGTAATGAACATCTCAGCCAAGTTTGGTCCGAAAATATTCAGTTTGAAGAAAGTTATTAGCCGCGCTGTCAAGAAATGTAGTTTGTGCTCGTCTTTGACTTAGAATAATTTCGGTCATTTTTGGCCAAATTGGCTTTGCGACTCTCTGTAAGAGTGAATATAGATTAAAAAGTAAGACAGATAGAGGAAATCCGAAATATCCATTTGAGAGACCACAAGGTAATGAACATCTCAGCCAAGTTTGGTCCGGAAATATTCAGTTTGAAGAAAGTTATTATCCTCGCTGTCAAGAAATGTAGTTTGTGCTCGTCTTTGACTTAGAATAATTTCCGCGATTTTTGGCCAATTGGCCTTGCGACTGTCTGTAAGAGTGAATATAGATTTAAAGATAAGGCAGATATAGGAAATCCGAAATATTTATTTGAGAGACCACAAGATACTGCACATCTCTGCCAAGTTTGGTCCGGAAATATTCAGTTTGAAGAAAGTTATTAGCCTCGCTGTCAAGAAATGTAGTTTGTGCTCGTCTTTGACTAAGAATAATTTCCGTCATTTTTGGCCAAATTGGCTATGCGACTCTCTGTAGGAGTGAATATAGATTAAAAAGTATGACAAATGAACGAAATCCGAAAAAACCATTCGATAGAACACAAGGTAATGAACATCTAAGCAAAGTTTGGTCCGGAAATATGCAGTTTGAAGAAAGTTATTAGGTTCGCTGTCAAGGAATGTAGTTTGTGCTCGTCTTTGACTTAGAATAATTTCCGCGATTTTTGGCCAAATTGGCCTTGCGACTCTCTGTAAGAGTGAAAATAGATTAAAAAGTAAGACAGATAGAGGAAATCCGAAATATCCAGTCGATAGAACGCAAGGTAATGAACATCTCAGCCAAGTTTGGTCTGGAAATATTCAGTTTGAAGAAAGTTATTATCCTCGCTGTCAAGAAATGTAGTTTGTGCTCGTCTTTGACTTAGAATAATTTCCGCGATTTTTTTCCAAATTGGCCTTGCGACTCTCTGTAAGAGTGAATATAGATTTAAAAACAAGGCAGATATAGGAAATCCGAAATATTCATTTGAGAGACCACAAGGTACTGCACATCTCTGCCAAGTTGGGTCCGGAAATATTCAGTTTGAAGAAAGTTATTAGCCTCGCTGTCAAGAAATGTAGTTTGTGCTCGTCTTTGACTTAGAATAATTTCCGTCATTTTTGGCCAAATTGGCTTTGCGACTCTCTGTAAGAGTGAATATAGATTAAAAAGTAAGACAGATAGAGGAAATCCGGAATATCCATTCGATAGAACACAAGTTAATGAACATCTCAGCCAAGTTTGGTCCGAAAATATTCAGTTTGAAGAGAGTTATTATCCTCGCTGTCAAGAAATGTAGTTTGTGCTCGTCTTTGACTTAGAATAATTTCCGCGATTTTTGGCCAATTGGCCTTGCGACTCTCTGTAAGAGTGAATATAGATTAAAAAGTAAGACAGATAGAGGAAATCCGAAATATCCATTCGATAGAACACAAGGTAATGAACATCTCAGCCAAGTTTGGTCCGGAAATATTCAGTTTGAAGAAAGTTATTAGCCTCGCTATCAATAAATGTAGTTTGTGCTCGTCTTTGACTTAGAATAATTTCCGCGATTTTTGGCCAAATTGGCCTTGCGACTCTCTGTAAGAATGAATATAGATTTAAAAACAAGGCAGATATAGGAAATCAGAAATATCCATTTGAGAGACCGTAAGGTACTGCCCATCTCTGCCAAGTTTGGTCCGGAAATATTCAGTTTGAAGAAAGTTATTAGCCTCGCTGTCAAGAAATGTAGTTTGTGCTCGTCTTTGACTTAGAATACTTTCCGCGATCTTTGGCCAAATTGGCCTTGCGACTCTCTGTAAGAGTGAATATAGATTAAAAAGTAAGACAGATAGAGGAAATCCGAAATATCCATTCGATAGAACACAAGGTAATGAACATCTCAGCCAAGTTTGGTCCGGAAATATTCAGTTTGAAGAAAGTTATTAGCCTCGCTGTCAAGAAATGTAGTTTGTGCTCGTCTTTGACTTAGAATAATTTCCGCGATTTTTGGCCAAATTGGCCTTGCGACTCTCTGTAAGAGTGAAAATAGATTAAAAAGTAAGACAGATAGAGGAAATCCACAATATCCATTCGATAGAACGCAAGGTAATGAACATCTCAGCCAAGTTTGGTTTGGAAATATTCAGTTTGAAGAAAGTTATTATCCTCGCTGTCAAGAAATGTAGTTTGTGCTCGTCTTTGACTTAGAATAATTTCCGCGATTTTTTTCCAAATTGGCCTTGCGACTCTCTGTAAGAGTGAATATAGATTTAAAAACAAGGCAGATATAGGAAATCCGAAATATTCATTTGAGAGACCACAAGGTACTTCACATCTCTGCCAAGTTGGGTCCGAAAATATTCAGTTTGAAGAAAGTTATTAGCCTCGCTGTCAAGAAATGTAGTTTGTGCTCGTCTTTGACTTAGAATAATTTCCGTCATTTTTGGCCAAATTGGCTTTGCGACTCTCTGTAAGAGTGAATATAGATTAAAAAGTAAGACAGATAGAGGAAATCCGGAATATCCATTCGATAGAACACAAGTTAATGAACATCTCAGCCAAGTTTGGTCCGAAAATATTCAGTTTGAAGAGAGTTATTATCCTCGCTGTCAAGAAATGTAGTTTGTGCTCGTCTTTGACTTAGAATAATTTCCGCGATTTTTGGCCAATTGGCCTTGCGACTCTCTGTAAGAGTGAATATAGATTAAAAAGTAAGACAGATAGAGGAAATCCGAAATATCCATTCGATAGAACACAAGGTAATGAACATCTCAGCCAAGTTTGGTCCGGAAATATTCAGTTTGAAGAAAGTTATTAGCCTCGCTATCAAGAAATGTAGTTTGTGCTCGTCTTTGACTTAGAATAATTTCCGCGATTTTTTGCCAAATTGGCCTTCCGACTCTCTGTAAGAATGAATATAGATTTAAAAACAAGGCAGATATAGGAAATCCGAAATATCCATTTGAGAGACCGTAAGGTACTGCACATCTCTGCCAAGTTTGGTCCGGAAATATTCAGTTTGAAGAAAGTTATTAGCCTCGCTGTCAAGAAATGTAGTTTGTGCTCGTCTTTGACTTAGAATAATTTCCGCGATCTTTGGCCAAATTGGCCTTGCGACTCTCTGTAAGAGTGAATATAGATTTAAAAATAAGGCAGATACAGGAAATCCGAAATATCCATTTGAGAGACCACAAGGTACTGCACATCTCTGCCAAGTTTGGTCCGGAAATATTCAGTTTGAAGGAAGTTATTAGCCTCGCTGTCAAGAAATGTAGTTTGTGCTCGTCTTTGACTTAGAATAATTTCCGTCATTTTTGGCCAAATTGGCTTTGCGACTCTCTGTAAGAGTGAATATAGATTAAAAAGTAAGACAGATAGAGGAAATCCGAAATAACCATTCGATAGAACACAAGGTAATGAACATCTCAGCCAAGTTTGGTCCGAAAATATTCAGTTTGAAGAAAGTTATTATCCTCGCTGTCAAGAAATGTAGTTTGTGCTCGTCTTTGACTTAGAATAATTTCCGCGATTTTTGGCCAAATTGGCTTTGCGCCTCTCAGTAAGAGTGAAGATAGATTAAAAAGTAAGACAGATAGAGGAAATCCGAAATATCCATTCGATAGAACACAAGGTAATGAACATCTCAGCCAAGTTTGGTCCGGAAATATTCAGTTTGAAGAAAGTTATTAGCCTAGCTGTCAAGAAATGTAGTTTGTGCTCGTCTTTGACTTAGAATAATTTCCGTCATTTTTGGCCAAATTGGCTTTGCGACTCTCTGTAAGAGTGAATATAGATTAAAAAGTAAGACAGATAGAGGAAATCCGGAATATCCATTCGATAGAACACAAGTTAATGAACATCTCAGCCAAGTTTGGTCCGAAAATATTCAGTTTGAAGAAAGTTATTATCCTCGCTGTCAAGAAATGTAGTTTGTGCTCGTCTTTGACTTAGAATAATTTCCGCGATTTTTGGCCAATTGGCCTTGCGACTCTCTGTAAGAGTGAATATAGATTAAAAAGTAAGACAGATAGAGGAAATCCGAAATATCCATTCGATAGAACACAAGGTAATGAACATCTCAGCCAAGTTTGGTCCGAAAATATTCAGTTTGAAGAAAGTTATTAGCCTCGCTGTCAAGAAATGTAGTTTGTGCTCGTCTTTGACTTAGAATAATTTCCGCGATTTTTGGCCAATTGGCCTTGCGACTCTCTGTAAGAGTGAATATAGATTAAAAAGTAAGACAGATAGAGGAAATCCGAAATATCCATTTGAGAGACCACAAGGTACTGCACATCTCTGCCAAGTTTGGTCCGGAAATATTCAGTTTGAAGAAAGTTATTATCCTCGCTGTCAAGAAATGTAGTTTGTGCTCGTCTTTGACTTAGAATAATTTCCGCGATTTTTGGCCAATTGGCCTTGCGACTCTCTGTAAGAGTGAATATAGATTAAAAAGTAAGACAGATAGAGGAAATCCGAAATATCCATTCGATAGAACACAAGGTAATGAACATCTCAGCCAAGTTTGGTCCGAAAATATTCAGTTTGAAGAAAGTTATTATCCTCGCTGTCAAGAAATGTAGTTTGTGCTCGTCTTTGACTTAGAATAATTTCCGCGATTTTTGGCCAATTGGCCTTGCGACTCTCTGTAAGAGTGAATATAGATTAAAAAGTAAGACAGATAGAGGAAATCCGAAATATCCATTCGATAGAACACAAGGTAATGAACATCTCAGCCAAGTTTGGTCCGAAAATATTCAGTTTGAAGAAAGTTATTAGCCTCGCTGTCAAGAAATGTAGTTTGTGCTCGTCTTTGACTTAGAATAATTTCCGCGATTTTTGGCCAATTGGCCTTGCGACTGTCTGTAAGAGTGAATATAGATTTAAAAATAAGGCAGATATAGGAAATCCGAAATATTCATTTGAGAGACCACAAGGTACTGCACATCTCTGCCAAGTTTGGTCCGGAAATATTCAGTTTGAAGAAAGTTATTAGCCTCGCTGTCAAGAAATGTAGTTTGTGCTCGTCTTTGACTTAGAATAATTTCCGCGATTTTTGGCCAAATTGGCTTTGCGACTCTCTGTAAGAACGAATATAGATTAAAAAGTAAGACAGATAGAGGAAATCCGAAATATCCATTCGATAGAACGCATGGCAATGAACATCTCAGCCAAGTTTGGTACGAAAATATTCAATTTGAAGAAAGTTATTAGCCTCGCTGTCAAGGAATGTAGTTTGTGCTCGTCTTTGACTTAGAATAATTTCCGCGATTTTTGGCCAATTGGCCTTGCGACTCTCTGTAAGAGTGAATATAGATTAAAAAGTAAGACAGATAGAGGAAATCCGAAATATCCATTCGATAGAACGCAAGGTAATGAACATCTCAGCCAAGTTTGGTCTGGAAATATTCAGTTTGAAGAAAGTTATCATCCTCGCTGTCAAAAATTGTAGTTTGTGCTCGTCTTTGACTTAGAATAATTTCCGCGATTTTTGGCCAATTGGCCTTGCGACTGTCTGTAAGAGTGAATATAGATTTAAAAATAAGGCAGATATAGGAAATCCGAAATATTCATTTGAGAGACCACAAGGTACTGCACATCTCTGCCAAGTTTGGTCCGGAAATATTCAGTTTGAAGAAAGTTATTAGCCTCGCTGTCAAGAAATGTAGTTTGTGCTCGTCTTTGACTTAGAATAATTTCCGTAATTTTTGGCCAAATTGGCTTTGCGACTCTCTGTAAGAGTGAAAATAGATTAAAAAGTAAGACAGATAGAGGAAATCCGAAATATCCATTCGATAGAACGCAAGGCAATGAACATCTCAGCCAAGTTTGGTCTGGAAATATTCAGTTTGAAGAAAGTTATTATCCTCGCTGTCAAGAAATGTAGTTTGTGCTCGTCTTTGACTTAGAATAATTTCCGCGATTTTTGGCCAAATTGGCTTTGCGACTCTCTGTAAGAACGAATATAGATTAAAAAGTAAGACAGATAGAGGAAATCCGAAATATCCATTCGATAGAACGCATGGCAATGAACATCTCAGCCAAGTTTGGTACGAAAATATTCAATTTGAAGAAAGTTATTAGCCTCGCTGTCAAGAAATGTAGTTTGTGCTCGTCTTTGACTTAGAATAATTTGCGCGATTTTTGGCCAAATTGGCTTTGCGACTCTCTTTAAGAACGAATATAGATTAAAAAATAAGACAGATAGAGGAAATCCTAAATATCCATTCGATAGAACGCAAGGTAATGAACATCTCAGCCAAGTTTGGTCCGGAAATATTCAGTTTGAAGAAAGTTATTATCCTCGCTGTCAAGAAATGTAGTTTGTGCTCGTCTTTGACTTAGAATAATTTCCGCGATTTTTGGCCAAATTGGCTTTGCGCCTCTCAGTAAGAGTGAAGATAGATTAAAAAGTAAGACAGATAGAGGAAATCCGAAATATCCATTCGATAGAACATAATGTAATGAACATCTCAGCCAAGTTTGGTCCGAAAATATTCAGTTTGAAGAAAGTTATTAGCCTCGCTGTCAAGAAATGTAGTTTGTGCTCGTCTTTGACTTAGAATAATTTCGGTCATTTTTGGCCAAATTGGCTTTGCGACTCTCTGTAAGAGTGAATATAGATTAAAAAGTAAGACAGATAGAGGAAATCCGAAATATCCATTCGATAGAACACAAGGTAATGAACATCTCAGCCAAGTTTGGTACGAAAATATTCAATTTGAAGAAAGTTATTAGCCTCGCTGTCAAGGAATGTAGTTTGTGCTCGTCTTTGACTTAGAATAATTTCCGCGATTTTTGGCCAATTGGCCTTGCGACTCTCTGTAAGAGTGAATATAGATTAAAAAGTAAGACAGATAGAGGAAATCCGAAATATCCATTCGATAGAACGCAAGGTAATGAACATCTCAGCCAAGTTTGGTCTGGAAATATTCAGTTTGAAGAAAGTTATCATCCTCGCTGTCAAGAAATGTAGTTTGTGCTCGTCTTTGACTTAGAATAATTTCCGCGATTTTTGGCCAATTGGCCTTGCGACTGTCTGTAAGAGTGAATATAGATTTAAAAATAAGGCAGATATAGGAAATCCGAAATATTCATTTCAGAGACCACAAGGTACTGCACATCTCTGCCAAGTTTGGTCCGGAAATATTCAGTTTGAAGAAAGTTATTAGCCTCGCTGTCAAGAAATGTAGTTTGTGCTCGTCTTTGACTTAGAATAATTTCCGTAATTTTTGGCCAAATTGGCTTTGCGACTCTCTGTAAGAGTGAAAATAGATTAAAAAGTAAGACAGATAGAGGAAATCCGAAATATCCATTCGATAGAACGCAAGGCAATGAACATCTCAGCCAAGTTTGGTCTGGAAATATTCAGTTTGAAGAAAGTTATTATCCTCGCTGTCAAGAAAAGTAGTTTGTGCTCGTCTTTGACTTAGAATAATTTCCGCGATTTTTGGCCAAATTGGCTTTGCGACTCTCTGTAAGAACGAATATAGATTAAAAAGTAAGACAGATAGAGGAAATCCGAAATATCCATTCGATAGAACGCATGGCAATGAACATCTCAGCCAAGTTTGGTACGAAAATGTTCAATTTGAAGAAAGTTATTAGCCTCGCTGTCAAGAAATGTAGTTTGTGCTCGTCTTTGACTTAGAATAATTTGCGCGATTTTTGGCCAAATTGGCTTTGCGACTCTCTTTAAGAACGAATATAGATTAAAAAATAAGACAGATAGAGGAAATCCTAAATATCCATTCGATAGAACGCAAGGTAATGAACATCTCAGCCAAGTTTGGTCCGGAAATATTCAGTTTGAAGAAAGTTATTATCCTCGCTGTCAAGAAATGTAGTTTGTGCTCGTCTTTGACTTAGAATAATTTCCGCGATTTTTGGCCAAATTGGCTTTGCGCCTCTCAGTAAGAGTGAAGATAGATTAAAAAGTAAGACAGATAGAGGAAATCCGAAATATCCATTCGATAGAACATAATGTAATGAACATCTCAGCCAAGTTTGGTCCGAAAATATTCAGTTTGAAGAAAGTTATTAGCCTCGCTGTCAAGAAATGTAGTTTGTGCTCGTCTTTGACTTAGAATAATTTCGGTCATTTTTGGCCAAATTGGCTTTGCGACTCTCTGTAAGAGTGAATATAGATTAAAAAGTAAGACAGATAGAGGAAATCCGAAATATCCATTCGATAGAACACAAGGTAATGAACATCTCAGCCAAGTTTGGTACGAAAATATTCAATTTGAAGAAAGTTATTAGCCTCGCTGTCAAGGAATGTAGTTTGTGCTCGTCTTTGACTTAGAATAATTTCCGCGATTTTTGGCCAATTGGCCTTGCGACTCTCTGTAAGAGTGAATATAGATTAAAAAGTAAGACAGATAGAGGAAATCCGAAATATCCATTCGATAGAACGCAAGGTAATGAACATCTCAGCCAAGTTTGGTCTGGAAATATTCAGTTTGAAGAAAGTTATCATCCTCGCTGTCAAGAAATGTAGTTTGTGCTCGTCTTTGACTTAGAATAATTTCCGCGATTTTTGGCCAATTGGCCTTGCGACTGTCTGTAAGAGTGAATATAGATTTAAAAATAAGGCAGATATAGGAAATCCGAAATATTCATTTGAGAGACCACAAGGTACTGCACATCTCTGCCAAGTTTGGTCCGGAAATATTCAGTTTGAAGAAAGTTATTAGCCTCGCTGTCAAGAAATGTAGTTTGTGCTCGTCTTTGACTTAGAATAATTTCCGTAATTTTTGGCCAAATTGGCTTTGCGACTCTCTGTAAGAGTGAAAATAGATTAAAAAGTAAGACAGATAGAGGAAATCCGAAATATCCATTCGATAGAACGCAAGGCAATGAACATCTCAGCCAAGTTTGGTCTGGAAATATTCAGTTTGAAGAAAGTTATTATCCTCGCTGTCAAGAAATGTAGTTTGTGCTCGTCTTTGACTTAGAATAATTTCCGCGATTTTTGGCCAAATTGGCTTTGCGACTCTCTGTAAGAACGAATATAGATTAAAAAGTAAGACAGATAGAGGAAATCCGAAATATCCATTCGATAGAACGCATGGCAATGAACATCTCAGCCAAGTTTGGTACGAAAATATTCAATTTGAAGAAAGTTATTAGCCTCGCTGTCAAGAAATGTAGTTTGTGCTCGTCTTTGACTTAGAATAATTTGCGCGATTTTTGGCCAAATTGGCTTTGCGACTCTCTTTAAGAACGAATATAGATTAAAAAATAAGACAGATAGAGGAAATCCTAAATATCCATTCGATAGAACGCAAGGTAATGAACATCTCAGCCAAGTTTGGTCCGGAAATATTCAGTTTGAAGAAAGTTATTATCCTCGCTGTCAAGAAATGTAGTTTGTGCTCGTCTTTGACTTAGAATAATTTCCGCGATTTTTGGCCAAATTGGCTTTGCGCCTCTCAGTAAGAGTGAAGATAGATTAAAAAGTAAGACAGATAGAGGAAATCCGAAATATCCATTCGATAGAACATAATGTAATGAACATCTCAGCCAAGTTTGGTCCGAAAATATTCAGTTTGAAGAAAGTTATTAGCCTCGCTGTCAAGAAATGTAGTTTGTGCTCGTCTTTGACTTAGAATAATTTCGGTCATTTTTGGCCAAATTGGCTTTGCGACTCTCTGTAAGAGTGAATATAGATTAAAAAGTAAGACAGATAGAGGAAATCCGAAATATCCATTCGATAGAACACAAGGTAATGAACATCTCAGCCAAGTTTGGTACGAAAATATTCAATTTGAAGAAAGTTATTAGCCTCGCTGTCAAGGAATGTAGTTTGTGCTCGTCTTTGACTTAGAATAATTTCCGCGATTTTTGGCCAATTGGCCTTGCGACTCTCTGTAAGAGTGAATATAGATTAAAAAGTAAGACAGATAGAGGAAATCCGAAATATCCATTCGATAGAACGCAAGGTAATGAACATCTCAGCCAAGTTTGGTCTGGAAATATTCAGTTTGAAGAAAGTTATCATCCTCGCTGTCAAGAAATGTAGTTTGTGCTCGTCTTTGACTTAGAATAATTTCCGCGATTTTTGGCCAATTGGCCTTGCGACTGTCTGTAAGAGTGAATATAGATTTAAAAATAAGGCAGATATAGGAAATCCGAAATATTCATTTGAGAGACCACAAGGTACTGCACATCTCTGCCAAGTTTGGTCCGGAAATATTCAGTTTGAAGAAAGTTATTAGCCTCGCTGTCAAGAAATGTAGTTTGTGCTCGTCTTTGACTTAGAATAATTTCCGTAATTTTTGGCCAAATTGGCTTTGCGACTCTCTGTAAGAGTGAAAATAGATTAAAAAGTAAGACAGATAGAGGAAATCCGAAATATCCATTCGATAGAACGCAAGGCAATGAACATCTCAGCCAAGTTTGGTCTGGAAATATTCAGTTTGAAGAAAGTTATTATCCTCGCTGTCAAGAAATGTAGTTTGTGCTCGTCTTTGACTTAGAATAATTTCCGCGATTTTTGGCCAAATTGGCTTTGCGACTCTCTGTAAGAACGAATATAGATTAAAAAGTAAGACAGATAGAGGAAATCCGAAATATCCATTCGATAGAACGCATGGCAATGAACATCTCAGCCAGGTTTGGTACGAAAATATTCAATTTGAAGAAAGTTATTAGCCTCGCTGTCAAGAAATGTAGTTTGTGCTCGTCTTTGACTTAGAATAATTTGCGCGATTTTTGGCCAAATTGGCTTTGCGACTCTCTTTAAGAACGAATATAGATTAAAAAATAAGACAGATAGAGGAAATCCTAAATATCCATTCGATAGAACGCAAGGTAATGAACATCTCAGCCAAGTTTGGTCCGGAAATATTCAGTTTGAAGAAAGTTATTATCCTCGCTGTCAAGAAATGTAGTTTGTGCTCGTCTTTGACTTAGAATAATTTCCGTCATTTTTGGCCAAATTGGCTTTGCGACTCTCTGTAAGAGTGAATATAGATTAAAAAGTAAGACAGATAGAGGAAATCCGGAATATCCATTCGATAGAACACAAGTTAATGAACATCTCAGCCAAGTTTGGTCCGAAAATATTCAGTTTGAAGAAAGTTATTATCCTCGCTGTCAAGAAATGTAGTTTGTGCTCGTCTTTGACTTAGAATAATTTCCGCGATTTTTGGCCAATTGGCCTTGCGACTCTCTGTAAGAGTGAATATAGATTAAAAAGTAAGACAGATAGAGGAAATCCGAAATATCCATTCGATAGAACACAAGGTAATGAACATCTCAGCCAAGTTTGGTCCGAAAATATTCAGTTTGAAGAAAGTTATTAGCCTCGCTGTCAAGAAATGTAGTTTGTGCTCGTCTTTGACTTAGAATAATTTCCGCGATTTTTGGCCAATTGGCCTTGCGACTCTCTGTAAGAGTGAATATAGATTAAAAAGTAAGACAGATAGAGGAAATCCGAAATATCCATTTGAGAGACCACAAGGTACTGCACATCTCTGCCAAGTTTGGTCCGGAAATATTCAGTTTGAAGAAAGTTATTATCCTCGCTGTCAAGAAATGTAGTTTGTGCTCGTCTTTGACTTAGAATAATTTCCGCGATTTTTGGCCAATTGGCCTTGCGACTCTCTGTAAGAGTGAATATAGATTAAAAAGTAAGACAGATAGAGGAAATCCGAAATATCCATTCGATAGAACACAAGGTAATGAACATCTCAGCCAAGTTTGGTCCGAAAATATTCAGTTTGAAGAAAGTTATTATCCTCGCTGTCAAGAAATGTAGTTTGTGCTCGTCTTTGACTTAGAATAATTTCCGCGATTTTTGGCCAATTGGCCTTGCGACTCTCTGTAAGAGTGAATATAGATTAAAAAGTAAGACAGATAGAGGAAATCCGAAATATCCATTCGATAGAACACAAGGTAATGAACATCTCAGCCAAGTTTGGTCCGAAAATATTCAGTTTGAAGAAAGTTATTAGCCTCGCTGTCAAGAAATGTAGTTTGTGCTCGTCTTTGACTTAGAATAATTTCCGCGATTTTTGGCCAATTGGCCTTGCGACTGTCTGTAAGAGTGAATATAGATTTAAAAATAAGGCAGATATAGGAAATCCGAAATATTCATTTGAGAGACCACAAGGTACTGCACATCTCTGCCAAGTTTGGTCCGGAAATATTCAGTTTGAAGAAAGTTATTAGCCTCGCTGTCAAGAAATGTAGTTTGTGCTCGTCTTTGACTTAGAATAATTTCCGCGATTTTTGGCCAAATTGGCTTTGCGACTCTCTGTAAGAACGAATATAGATTAAAAAGTAAGACAGATAGAGGAAATCCGAAATATCCATTCGATAGAACGCATGGCAATGAACATCTCAGCCAAGTTTGGTACGAAAATATTCAATTTGAAGAAAGTTATTAGCCTCGCTGTCAAGGAATGTAGTTTGTGCTCGTCTTTGACTTAGAATAATTTCCGCGATTTTTGGCCAATTGGCCTTGCGACTCTCTGTAAGAGTGAATATAGATTAAAAAGTAAGACAGATAGAGGAAATCCGAAATATCCATTCGATAGAACGCAAGGTAATGAACATCTCAGCCAAGTTTGGTCTGGAAATATTCAGTTTGAAGAAAGTTATCATCCTCGCTGTCAAAAATTGTAGTTTGTGCTCGTCTTTGACTTAGAATAATTTCCGCGATTTTTGGCCAATTGGCCTTGCGACTGTCTGTAAGAGTGAATATAGATTTAAAAATAAGGCAGATATAGGAAATCCGAAATATTCATTTGAGAGACCACAAGGTACTGCACATCTCTGCCAAGTTTGGTCCGGAAATATTCAGTTTGAAGAAAGTTATTAGCCTCGCTGTCAAGAAATGTAGTTTGTGCTCGTCTTTGACTTAGAATAATTTCCGTAATTTTTGGCCAAATTGGCTTTGCGACTCTCTGTAAGAGTGAAAATAGATTAAAAAGTAAGACAGATAGAGGAAATCCGAAATATCCATTCGATAGAACGCAAGGCAATGAACATCTCAGCCAAGTTTGGTCTGGAAATATTCAGTTTGAAGAAAGTTATTATCCTCGCTGTCAAGAAATGTAGTTTGTGCTCGTCTTTGACTTAGAATAATTTCCGCGATTTTTGGCCAAATTGGCTTTGCGACTCTCTGTAAGAACGAATATAGATTAAAAAGTAAGACAGATAGAGGAAATCCGAAATATCCATTCGATAGAACGCATGGCAATGAACATCTCAGCCAAGTTTGGTACGAAAATATTCAATTTGAAGAAAGTTATTAGCCTCGCTGTCAAGAAATGTAGTTTGTGCTCGTCTTTGACTTAGAATAATTTGCGCGATTTTTGGCCAAATTGGCTTTGCGACTCTCTTTAAGAACGAATATAGATTAAAAAATAAGACAGATAGAGGAAATCCTAAATATCCATTCGATAGAACGCAAGGTAATGAACATCTCAGCCAAGTTTGGTCCGGAAATATTCAGTTTGAAGAAAGTTATTATCCTCGCTGTCAAGAAATGTAGTTTGTGCTCGTCTTTGACTTAGAATAATTTCCGCGATTTTTGGCCAAATTGGCTTTGCGCCTCTCAGTAAGAGTGAAGATAGATTAAAAAGTAAGACAGATAGAGGAAATCCGAAATATCCATTCGATAGAACATAATGTAATGAACATCTCAGCCAAGTTTGGTCCGAAAATATTCAGTTTGAAGAAAGTTATTAGCCTCGCTGTCAAGAAATGTAGTTTGTGCTCGTCTTTGACTTAGAATAATTTCGGTCATTTTTGGCCAAATTGGCTTTGCGACTCTCTGTAAGAGTGAATATAGATTAAAAAGTAAGACAGATAGAGGAAATCCGAAATATCCATTCGATAGAACACAAGGTAATGAACATCTCAGCCAAGTTTGGTACGAAAATATTCAATTTGAAGAAAGTTATTAGCCTCGCTGTCAAGGAATGTAGTTTGTGCTCGTCTTTGACTTAGAATAATTTCCGCGATTTTTGGCCAATTGGCCTTGCGACTCTCTGTAAGAGTGAATATAGATTAAAAAGTAAGACAGATAGAGGAAATCCGAAATATCCATTCGATAGAACGCAAGGTAATGAACATCTCAGCCAAGTTTGGTCTGGAAATATTCAGTTTGAAGAAAGTTATCATCCTCGCTGTCAAGAAATGTAGTTTGTGCTCGTCTTTGACTTAGAATAATTTCCGCGATTTTTGGCCAATTGGCCTTGCGACTGTCTGTAAGAGTGAATATAGATTTAAAAATAAGGCAGATATAGGAAATCCGAAATATTCATTTCAGAGACCACAAGGTACTGCACATCTCTGCCAAGTTTGGTCCGGAAATATTCAGTTTGAAGAAAGTTATTAGCCTCGCTGTCAAGAAATGTAGTTTGTGCTCGTCTTTGACTTAGAATAATTTCCGTAATTTTTGGCCAAATTGGCTTTGCGACTCTCTGTAAGAGTGAAAATAGATTAAAAAGTAAGACAGATAGAGGAAATCCGAAATATCCATTCGATAGAACGCAAGGCAATGAACATCTCAGCCAAGTTTGGTCTGGAAATATTCAGTTTGAAGAAAGTTATTATCCTCGCTGTCAAGAAAAGTAGTTTGTGCTCGTCTTTGACTTAGAATAATTTCCGCGATTTTTGGCCAAATTGGCTTTGCGACTCTCTGTAAGAACGAATATAGATTAAAAAGTAAGACAGATAGAGGAAATCCGAAATATCCATTCGATAGAACGCATGGCAATGAACATCTCAGCCAAGTTTGGTACGAAAATGTTCAATTTGAAGAAAGTTATTAGCCTCGCTGTCAAGAAATGTAGTTTGTGCTCGTCTTTGACTTAGAATAATTTGCGCGATTTTTGGCCAAATTGGCTTTGCGACTCTCTTTAAGAACGAATATAGATTAAAAAATAAGACAGATAGAGGAAATCCTAAATATCCATTCGATAGAACGCAAGGTAATGAACATCTCAGCCAAGTTTGGTCCGGAAATATTCAGTTTGAAGAAAGTTATTATCCTCGCTGTCAAGAAATGTAGTTTGTGCTCGTCTTTGACTTAGAATAATTTCCGCGATTTTTGGCCAAATTGGCTTTGCGCCTCTCAGTAAGAGTGAAGATAGATTAAAAAGTAAGACAGATAGAGGAAATCCGAAATATCCATTCGATAGAACATAATGTAATGAACATCTCAGCCAAGTTTGGTCCGAAAATATTCAGTTTGAAGAAAGTTATTAGCCTCGCTGTCAAGAAATGTAGTTTGTGCTCGTCTTTGACTTAGAATAATTTCGGTCATTTTTGGCCAAATTGGCTTTGCGACTCTCTGTAAGAGTGAATATAGATTAAAAAGTAAGACAGATAGAGGAAATCCGAAATATCCATTCGATAGAACACAAGGTAATGAACATCTCAGCCAAGTTTGGTACGAAAATATTCAATTTGAAGAAAGTTATTAGCCTCGCTGTCAAGGAATGTAGTTTGTGCTCGTCTTTGACTTAGAATAATTTCCGCGATTTTTGGCCAATTGGCCTTGCGACTCTCTGTAAGAGTGAATATAGATTAAAAAGTAAGACAGATAGAGGAAATCCGAAATATCCATTCGATAGAACGCAAGGTAATGAACATCTCAGCCAAGTTTGGTCTGGAAATATTCAGTTTGAAGAAAGTTATCATCCTCGCTGTCAAGAAATGTAGTTTGTGCTCGTCTTTGACTTAGAATAATTTCCGCGATTTTTGGCCAATTGGCCTTGCGACTGTCTGTAAGAGTGAATATAGATTTAAAAATAAGGCAGATATAGGAAATCCGAAATATTCATTTGAGAGACCACAAGGTACTGCACATCTCTGCCAAGTTTGGTCCGGAAATATTCAGTTTGAAGAAAGTTATTAGCCTCGCTGTCAAGAAATGTAGTTTGTGCTCGTCTTTGACTTAGAATAATTTCCGTAATTTTTGGCCAAATTGGCTTTGCGACTCTCTGTAAGAGTGAAAATAGATTAAAAAGTAAGACAGATAGAGGAAATCCGAAATATCCATTCGATAGAACGCAAGGCAATGAACATCTCAGCCAAGTTTGGTCTGGAAATATTCAGTTTGAAGAAAGTTATTATCCTCGCTGTCAAGAAATGTAGTTTGTGCTCGTCTTTGACTTAGAATAATTTCCGCGATTTTTGGCCAAATTGGCTTTGCGACTCTCTGTAAGAACGAATATAGATTAAAAAGTAAGACAGATAGAGGAAATCCGAAATATCCATTCGATAGAACGCATGGCAATGAACATCTCAGCCAAGTTTGGTACGAAAATATTCAATTTGAAGAAAGTTATTAGCCTCGCTGTCAAGAAATGTAGTTTGTGCTCGTCTTTGACTTAGAATAATTTGCGCGATTTTTGGCCAAATTGGCTTTGCGACTCTCTTTAAGAACGAATATAGATTAAAAAATAAGACAGATAGAGGAAATCCTAAATATCCATTCGATAGAACGCAAGGTAATGAACATCTCAGCCAAGTTTGGTCCGGAAATATTCAGTTTGAAGAAAGTTATTATCCTCGCTGTCAAGAAATGTAGTTTGTGCTCGTCTTTGACTTAGAATAATTTCCGCGATTTTTGGCCAAATTGGCTTTGCGCCTCTCAGTAAGAGTGAAGATAGATTAAAAAGTAAGACAGATAGAGGAAATCCGAAATATCCATTCGATAGAACATAATGTAATGAACATCTCAGCCAAGTTTGGTCCGAAAATATTCAGTTTGAAGAAAGTTATTAGCCCTCGCTGTCAAGAAATGTAGTTTGTGCTCGTCTTTGACTTAGAATACTTTCCGCGATCTTTGGCCAAATTGGCCTTGCGACTCTCTGTAAGAGTGAATATAGATTAAAAAGTAAGACAGATAGAGGAAATCCGAAATATCCATTCGATAGAACACAAGGTAATGAACATCTCAGCCAAGTTTGGTCCGGAAATATTCAGTTTGAAGAAAGTTATTAGCCTCGCTGTCAAGAAATGTAGTTTGTGCTCGTCTTTGACTTAGAATAATTTCCGCGATTTTTGGCCAAATTGGCCTTGCGACTCTCTGTAAGAGTGAAAATAGATTAAAAAGTAAGACAGATAGAGGAAATCCACAATATCCATTCGATAGAACGCAAGGTAATGAACATCTCAGCCAAGTTTGGTCTGGAAATATTCAGTTTGAAGAAAGTTATTATCCTCGCTGTCAAGAAATGTAGTTTGTGCTCGTCTTTGACTTAGAATAATTTCCGCGATTTTTTTCCAAATTGGCCTTGCGACTCTCTGTAAGAGTGAATATAGATTTAAAAACAAGGCAAATATAGGAAATCCGAAATATTCATTTGAGAGACCACAAGGTACTGCACATCTCTGCCAAGTTGGGTCCGGAAATATTCAGTTTGAAGAAAGTTATTAGCCTCGCTGTCAAGAAATGTAGTTTGTGCTCGTCTTTGACTTAGAATAATTTCCGTCATTTTTGGCCAAATTGGCTTTGCGACTCTCTGTAAGAGTGAATATAGATTAAAAAGTAAGACAGATAGAGGAAATCCGGAATATCCATTCGATAGAACACAAGTTAATGAACATCTCAGCCAAGTTTGGTCCGAAAATATTCAGTTTGAAGAGAGTTATTATCCTCGCTGTCAAGAAATGTAGTTTGTGCTCGTCTTTGACTTAGAATAATTTCCGCGATTTTTTGCCAATTGGCCTTGCGACTCTCTGTAAGAGTGAATATAGATTAAAAAGTAAGACAGATAGAGGAAATCCGAAATATCCATTCGATAGAACACAAGGTAATGAACATCTCAGCCAAGTTTGGTCCGGAAATATTCAGTTTGAAGAAAGTTATTAGCCTCGCTATCAAGAAATGTAGTTTGTGCTCGTCTTTGACTTAGAATAATTTCCGTCATTTTTGGCCAAATTGGCTTTGCGACTCTCTGTAAGAGTGAATATAGATTTAAAAACAAGGCAGATATAGGAAATCCGAAATATTCATTTGAGAGACCACAAGGTACTGCACATCTCTGCCAAGTTGGGTCCGAAAATATTCAGTTTGAAGAAAGTTATTAGCCTCGCTATCAAGAAATGTAGTTTGTGCTCGTCTTTGACTTAGAATAATTTCCGTCATTTTTGGCCAAATTGGCTTTGCGACTCTCTGTAAGAGTGAATATAGATTAAAAAGTAAGACAGATAGAGGAAATCCGGAATATCCATTCGATAGAACACAAGTTAATGAACATCTCAGCCAAGTTTGGTCCGAAAATATTCAGTTTGAAGAGAGTTATTATCCTCGCTGTCAAGAAATGTAGTTTGTGCTCGTCTTTGACTTAGAATAATTTCCGCGATTTTTGGCCAATTGGCCTTGCGACTCTCTGTAAGAGTGAATATAGATTAAAAAGTAAGACAGATAGAGGAAATCCGAAATATCCATTCGATAGAACACAAGGTAATGAACATCTCAGCCAAGTTTGGTCCGGAAATATTCAGTTTGAAGAAAGTTATTAGCCTCGCTATCAAGAAATGTAGTTTGTGCTCGTCTTTGACTTAGAATAATTTCCGCGATTTTTTGCCAAATTGGCCTTCCGACTCTCTGTAAGAATGAATATAGATTTAAAAACAAGGCAGATATAGGAAATCCGAAATATCCATTTGAGAGACCGTAAGGTACTGCACATCTCTGCCAAGTTTGGTCCGGAAATATTCAGTTTGAAGAAAGTTATTAGCCTCGCTGTCAAGAAATGTAGTTTGTGCTCGTCTTTGACTTAGAATAATTTCCGCGATCTTTGGCCAAATTGGCCTTGCGACTCTCTGTAAGAGTGAATATAGATTTAAAAATAAGGCAGATACAGGAAATCCGAAATATCCATTTGAGAGACCACAAGGTACTGCACATCTCTGCCAAGTTTGGTCCGGAAATATTCAGTTTGAAGGAAGTTATTAGCCTCGCTGTCAAGAAATGTAGTTTGTGCTCGTCTTTGACTTAGAATAATTTCCGTCATTTTTGGCCAAATTGGCTTTGCGACTCTCTGTAAGAGTGAATATAGATTAAAAAGTAAGACAGATAGAGGAAATCCGAAATAACCATTCGATAGAACACAAGGTAATGAACATCTCAGCCAAGTTTGGTCCGAAAATATTCAGTTTGAAGAAAGTTATTATCCTCGCTGTCAAGAAATGTAGTTTGTGCTCGTCTTTGACTTAGAATAATTTCCGCGATTTTTGGCCAAATTGGCTTTGCGCCTCTCAGTAAGAGTGAAGATAGATTAAAAAGTAAGACAGATAGAGGAAATCCGAAATATCCATTCGATAGAACACAAGGTAATGAACATCTCAGCCAAGTTTGGTCCGGAAATATTCAGTTTGAAGAAAGTTATTAGCCTAGCTGTCAAGAAATGTAGTTTGTGCTCGTCTTTGACTTAGAATAATTTCCGTCATTTTTGGCCAAATTGGCTTTGCGACTCTCTGTAAGAGTGAATATAGATTAAAAAGTAAGACAGATAGAGGAAATCCGGAATATCCATTCGATAGAACACAAGGTAATGAACATCTCAGCCAAGTTTGGTCCGAAAATATTCAGTTTGAAGAAAGTTATTAGCCTCGCTGTCAAGAAATGTAGTTTGTGCTCGTCTTTGACTTAGAATAATTTCCGCGATTTTTGGCCAATTGGCCTTGCGACTCTCTGTAAGAGTGAATATAGATTAAAAAGTAAGACAGATAGAGGAAATCCGAAATATCCATTCGATAAAACAGAAGGTAATGAACATCTCAGCCAAGTTTGGTCCGGAAATATTCAGTTTGAAGAAAGTTATTAGCCTCGCTGTCAAGAAATGTAGTTTGCGCTCGTCTTTGACTTAGAATAATTTCCGCGATTTTTGGCCAAATTGGCCTTGCGACTCTCTGTAAGAATGAATATAGATTTAAAAACAAGACAGATATAGGAAATCCGAAATATTCATTTGAGAGACCACAAGGTTCTGCACATCTCTGCCAAGTTTGGTCCGGAAATATTCAGTTTGAAGAAAGTTATTAGCCTCGCTGTCAAGAAATGTAGTTTGTGCTCGTCTTTGACTTAGAATAATTTCCGTCATTTTTGGCCAAATTGGCCTTGCGACTCTCTGTAAGAGTGAATATAGATTAAAAACTAAGACAGATAGAGGAAATCCGGAATATCCATTCGATAGAACACAAGTTAATGAACATCTCAGCCAAGTTTGGTCCGAAAATATTCAGTTTGAAGAAAGTTATTATCCTCGCTGTCAAGAAATGTAGTTTGTGCTCGTCTTTGACTTAGAATAATTTCCGCGATTTTTGGCCAAATTGGCTTTGCGCCTCTCAGTAAGAGTGAAGATAGATTAAAAAGTAAGACAGATAGAGGAAATCCGAAATATCCATTCGATAAAACAGAAGGTAATGAACATCTCAGCCAAGTTTGGTCCGGAAATATTCAGTTTGAAGAAAGTTATTAGCCTCGCTGTCAAGAAATGTAGTTTGTGCTCGTCTTTGACTTAGAATAATTTCCGCGATTTTTGGCCAAATTGGCCTTGCGACTCTCTGTAAGAATGAATATAGATTTAAAAACAAGGCAGATATAGGAAATCCGAAATATTCATTTGAGAGACCACAAGGTACTGCACATCTCTGCCAAGTTTGGTCCGGAAATATTCAGTTTGAAGAAAGTTATTAGCCTCGCTGTCAAGAAATGTAGTTTGTGCTCGTCTTTGACTTAGAATAATTTCCGTCATTTTTGGCCAAATTGGCCTTGCGACTCTCTGTAAGAGTGAATATAGATTAAAAACTAAGACAGATAGAGGAAATCCGGAATATCCATTCGATAGAACACAAGTTAATGAACATCTCAGCCAAGTTTGGTCCGAAAATATTCAGTTTGAAGAAAGTTATTATCCTCGCTGTCAAGAAATGTAGTTTGTGCTCGTCTTTGACTTAGAATAATTTCCGCGATCTTTGGCCAAATTGGCCTTGCGACTCTCTGTAAGAGTGAATATAGATTAAAAAGTAAGACAGATAGAGGAAATCCGAAATATCCATTCGATAGAACACAAGGTAATGAACATCTCAGCCAAGTTTGGTCCGGAAATATTCAGTTTGAAGAAAGTTATTAGCCTCGCTGTCAAGAAATGTAGTTTGTGCTCGTCTTTGACTTAGAATAATTTCCGCGATTTTTGGCCAAATTGGCTTGCGACTCTCTGAAAGAGTGAAAATAGATTAAAAAGTAAGACAGATAGAGGAAATCCGAAATATCCATTCGATAGAACGCAAGGTAATGAACATCTCAGCCAAGTTTGGTCTGGAAATATTCAGTTTGAAGAAAGTTATTATCCTCGCTGTCAAGAAATGTAGTTTGTGCTCGTCTTTGACTTAGAATAATTTCCGCGATTTTTTTCCAAATTGGCCTTGCGACTCTCTGTAAGAGTGAATATAGATTTAAAAACAAGGCAGATATAGGAAATCCGAAATATTCATTTGAGAGACCACAAGGTACTGCACATCTCTGCCAAGTTGGGTCCGGAAATATTCAGTTTGAAGGAAGTTATTAGCCTCGCTGTCAAGAAATGTAGTTTGTGCTCGTCTTTGACTTAGAATAATTTCCGTCATTTTTGGCCAAATTGGCTTTGCGACTCTCTGTAAGAGTGAATATAGATTAAAAAGTAAGACAGATAGAGGAAATCCGAAATATCCATTCGATAGAACACAAGGTAATGAACATCTCAGCCAAGTTTGGTCCGGAAATATTCAGTTTGAAGAAAGTTATTAGCCTCGCTATCAAGAAATGTAGTTTGTACTCGTCTTTGACTTAGAATAATTTCCGCGATTTTTTGCCAAATTGGCCTTGCGACTCTCTGTAAGAATGAATATAGATTTAAAAACAAGGCAGATATAGGAAATCCGAAATATCCATTTGAGAGACCGTAAGGTACTGCACATCTCTGCCAAGTTTGGTCCGGAAATATTCAGTTTGAAGAAAGTTATTAGCCTCGCTGTCAAGAAATGTAGTTTGTGCTCGTGTTTGACTTAGAATAATTTCCGCGATCTTTGGCCAAATTGGCCTTGCGACTCTCTGTAAGAGTGAATATAGATTTAAAAATAAGGCAGATACAGGAAATCCGAAATATCCATTTGAGAGACCACAAGGTACTGCACATCTCTGCCAAGTTTGGTCCGGAAATATTCAGTTTGAAGGAAGTTATTAGCCTCGCTGTCAAGAAATGTAGTTTGTGCTCGTCTTTGACTTAGAATAATTTCCGTCATTTTTGGCCAAATTGGCTTTGCGACTCTCTGTAAGAGTGAATATAGATTAAAAAGTAAGACAGATAGAGGAAATCCGAAATATCCATTCGATAGAACGCAAGGTAATGAACATCTCAGCCAAGTTTGGTCTGGAAATATTCAGTTTGAAGAAAGTTATTATCCTCGCTGTCAAGAAATGTAGTTTGTGCTCGTCTTTGACTTAGAATAATTTCCGCGATTTTTTTCCAAATTGGCCTTGCGACTCTCTGTAAGAGTGAATATAGATTTAAAAACAAGGCATATATAGGAAATCCGAAATATTCATTTGAGAGACCACAAGGTACTGCACATCTCTGCCAAGTTGGGTCCGGAAATATTCAGTTTGAAGAAAGTTATTAGCCTCGCTGTCAAGAAATGTAGTTTGTGCTCGTCTTTGACTTAGAATAATTTCCGTCATTTTTGGCCAAATTGGCTTTGCGACTCTCTGTAAGAGTGAATATAGATTAAAAAGTAAGACAGATAGAGGAAATCCGGAATATCCATTCGATAGAACACAAGTTAATGAACATCTCAGCCAAGTTTGGTCCGAAAATATTCAGTTTGAAGAGAGTTATTATCCTCGCTGTCAAGAAATGTAGTTTGTGCTCGTCTTTGACTTAGAATAATTTCCGCGATTTTTGGCCAATTGGCCTTGCGACTCTCTGTAAGAGTGAATATAGATTAAAAAGTAAGACAGATAGAGGAAATCCGAAATATCCATTCGATAGAACACAAGGTAATGAACATCTCAGCCAAGTTTGGTCCGGAAATATTCAGTTTGAAGAAAGTTATTAGCCTCGCTATCAAGAAATGTAGTTTGTGCTCGTCTTTGACTTAGAATAATTTCCGCGATTTTTGGCCAAATTGGCCTTGCTACTCTCTGTAAGAATGAATATAGATTTAAAAACAAGGCAGATATAGGAAATCCGAAATATCCATTTGAGAGACCGTAAGGTACTGCACATCTCTGCCAAGTTTGGTCCGGAACTATTCAGTTTGAAGAAAGTTATTAGCCTCGCTGTCAAGAAATGTAGTTTGTGCTCGTCTTTGACTTAGAATAATTTCCGCGATCTTTGGCCAAATTGGCCTTGCGACTCTCTGTAAGAGTGAATATAGATTTAAAAATAAGGCAGATACAGGAAATCCGAAATATCCATTTGAGAGACCACAAGGTACTGCACATCTCTGCCAAGTTTGGTCCGGAAATATTCAGTTTGAAGGAAGTTATTAGCCTCGCTGTCAAGAAATGTAGTTTGTGCTCGTCTTTGACTTAGAATAATTTCCGTCATTTTTGGCCAAATTGGCTTTGCGACTCTCTGTAAGAGTGAATATAGATTAAAAAGTAAGACAGATAGAGGAAATCCGGAATATCCATTCGATAGAACACAAGTTAATGAACATCTCAGCCAAGTTTGGTCCGAAAATATTCAGTTTGAAGAAAGTTATTATCCTCGCTGTCAAGAAATGTAGTTTGTGCTCGTCTTTGACTTAGAATAATTTCCGCGATTTTTGGCCAATTGGCCTTGCGACTCTCTGTAAGAGTGAATATAGATTAAAAAGTAAGACAGATAGAGGAAATCCGAAATATCCATTCGATAGAACACAAGGTAATGAACATCTCAGCCAAGTTTGGTCCGAAAATATTCAGTTTGAAGAAAGTTATTAGCCTCGCTGTCAAGAAATGTAGTTTGTGCTCGTCTTTGACTTAGAATAATTTCCGCGATTTTTGGCCAATTGGCCTTGCGACTCTCTGTAAGAGTGAATATAGATTAAAAAGTAAGACAGATAGAGGAAATCCGAAATATCCATTCGATAGAACACAAGGTAATGAACATCTCAGCCAAGTTTGGTCCGAAAATATTCAGTTTGAAGAGAGTTATTATCCTCGCTGTCAAGAAATGTAGTTTGTGCTCGTCTTTGACTTAGAATAATTTCCGCGATTTTTGGCCAATTGGCCTTGCGACTCTCTGTAAGAGTGAATATAGATTAAAAAGTAAGACAGATAGAGGAAATCCGAAATATCCATTCGATAGAACACAAGGTAATGAACATCTCAGCCAAGTTTGGTCCGGAAATATTCAGTTTGAAGAAAGTTATTAGCCTCGCTATCAAGAAATGTAGTTTGTGCTCGTCTTTGACTTAGAATAATTTCCGCGATTTTTGGCCAAATTGGCCTTGCGACTCTCTGTAAGAATGAATATAGATTTAAAAACAAGGCAGATATAGGAAATCCGAAATATCCATTTGAGAGACCGTAAGGTACTGCACATCTCTGCCAAGTTTGGTCCGGAAATATTCAGTTTGAAGAAAGTTATTAGCCTCGCTGTCAAGAAATGTAGTTTGTGCTCGTCTTTGACTTAGAATAATTTCCGCGATCTTTGGCCAAATTGGCCTTGCGACTCTCTGTAAGAGTGAATATAGATTTAAAAATAAGGCAGATACAGGAAATCCGAAATATCCATTTGAGAGACCACAAGGTACTGCACATCTCTGCCAAGTTTGGTCCGGAAATATTCAGTTTGAAGGAAGTTATTAGCCTCGCTGTCAAGAAATGTAGTTTGTGCTCGTCTTTGACTTAGAATAATTTCCGCGATCTTTGGCCAAATTGGCCTTGCGACTCTCTGTAAGAATGAATATAGATTTAAAAACAAGGCAGATATAGGAAATCCGAAATATCCATTTGAGAGACCGTAAGGTACTGCACATCTCTGCCAAGTTTGGTCCGGAAATATTCAGTTTGAAGAAAGTTATTAGCCTCGCTGTCAAGAAATGTAGTTTGTGCTCGTCTTTGACTTAGAATAATTTCCGCGATCTTTGGCCAAATTGGCCTTGCGACTCTCTGTAAGAGTGAATATAGATTTAAAAATAAGGCAGATACAGGAAATCCGAAATATCCATTTGAGAGACCACAAGGTACTGCACATCTCTGCCAAGTTTGGTCCGGAAATATTCAGTTTGAAGGAAGTTATTAGCCTCGCTGTCAAGAAATGTAGTTTGTGCTCGTCTTTGACTTAGAATAATTCCCGTCATTTTTGGCCAAATTGGCTTTGCGACTCTCTGTAAGAGTGAATATAGATTAAAAAGTAAGACAGATAGAGGAAATCCGGAATATCCATTCGATAGAACACAAGTTAATGAACATCTCAGCCAAGTTTGGTCCGAAAATATTCAGTTTGAAGAAAGTTATTATCCTCGCTGTCAAGAAATGTAGTTTGTGCTCGTCTTTGACTTAGAATAATTTCCGCGATTTTTGGCCAAATTGGCTTTGCGCCTCTCAGTAAGAGTGAAGATAGATTAAAAAGTAAGACAGATAGAGGAAATCCGAAATATCCATTCGATAGAACACAAGGTAATGAACATCTCAGCCAAGTTTGGTCCGGAAATATTCAGTTTGAAGAAAGTTATTAGCCTCGCTATCAAGAAATGTAGTTTGTGCTCGTCTTTGACTTAGAATAATTTCCGCGATTTTTGGCCAAATTGGCCTTGCGACTCTCTGTAAGAATGAATATAGATTTAAAAACAAGGCAGATATAGGAAATCCGAAATATCCATTTGAGAGACCGTAAGGTACTGCACATCTCTGCCAAGTTTGGTCCGGAAATATTCAGTTTGAAGAAAGTTATTAGCCTCGCTGTCAAGAAATGTAGTTTGTGCTCGTCTTTGACTTAGAATAATTTCCGCGATCTTTGGCCAAATTGGCCTTGCGACTCTCTGTAAGAGTGAATATAGATTTAAAAAGTAAGACAGATAGAGGAAATCCGAAATATCCATTCGATAGAACACAAGGTAATGAAAATCTCAGCCAAGTTTGGTCCGGAAATATTCAGTTTGAAGAAAGTTATTAGCCTCGCTATCAAGAAATGTAGTTTGTGCTCGTCTTTGACTTAGAATAATTTCCGCGATTTTTGGCCAAATTGGCCTTGCGACTCTCTGTAAGAATGAATATAGATTTAAAAACAAGGCAGATATAGGAAATCCGAAATATCCATTTGAGAGACCGTAAGGTACTGCACATCTCTGCCAAGTTTGGTCCGGAAATATTCAGTTTGAAGAAAGTTATTAGCCTCGCTGTCAAGAAATGTAGTTTGTGCTCGTCTTTGACTTAGAATAATTTCCGCGATCTTTGGCCAAATTGGCCTTGCGACTCTCTGTAAGAGTGAATATAGATTTAAAAATAAGGCAGATACAGGAAATCCGAAATATCCATTTGAGAGACCACAAGGTACTGCACATCTCTGCCAAGTTTGGTCCGGAAATATTCAGTTTGAAGGAAGTTATTAGCCTCGCTGTCAAGAAATGTAGTTTGTGCTCGTCTTTGACTTAGAATAATTTCCGTCATTTTTGGCCAAATTGGCTTTGCGACTCTCTGTAAGAGTGAATATAGATTAAAAAGTAAGACAGATAGAGGAAATCCGGAATATCCATTCGATAGAACACAAGTTAATGAACATCTCAGCCAAATTTGGTCCGAAAATATTCAGTTTGAAGAAAGTTATTATCCTCGCTGTCAAGAAATGTAGTTTGTGCTCGTCTTTGACTTAGAATAATTTCCGCGATTTTTGGCCAAATTGGCTTTGCGCCTCTCAGTAAGAGTGAAGATAGATTAAAAAGTAAGACAGATAGAGGAAATCCGAAATATCCATTCGATAGAACACAAGGTAATGAACATCTCAGCCAAGTTTGGTCCGGAAATATTCAGTTTGAAGAAAGTTATTAGCCTCGCTATCAAGAAATGTAGTTTGTGCTCGTCTTTGACTTAGAATAATTTCCGCGATTTTTGGCCAAATTGGCCTTGCGACTCTCTGTAAGAATGAATATAGATTTAAAAACAAGGCAGATATAGGAAATCCGAAATATCCATTTGAGAGACCGTAAGGTACTGCACATCTCTGCCAAGTTTGGTCCGGAAATATTCAGTTTGAAGAAAGTTATTAGCCTCGCTGTCAAGAAATGTAGTTTGTGCTCGTCTTTGACTTAGAATAATTTCCGCGATCTTTGGCCAAATTGGCCTTGCGACTCTCTGTAAGAGTGAATATAGATTTAAAAAGTAAGACAGATAGAGGAAATCCGAAATATCCATTCGATAGAACACAAGGTAATGAACATCTCAGCCAAGTTTGGTCCGGAAATATTCAGTTTGAAGAAAGTTATTAGCCTAGCTGTCAAGAAATGTAGTTTGTGCTCGTCTTTGACTTAGAATAATTTCCGTCATTTTTGGCCAAATTGGCTTTGCGACTCTCTGTAAGAGTGAATATAGATTAAAAAGTAAGACAGATAGAGGAAATCCGGAATATCCATTCGATAGAACACAAGTTAATGAACATCTCAGCCAAGTTTGGTCCGAAAATATTCAGTTTGAAGAAAGTTATTATCCTCGCTGTCAAGAAATGTAGTTTGTGCTCGTCTTTGACTTAGAATAATTTCCGCGATTTTTGGCCAATTGGCCTTGCGACTCTCTGTAAGAGTGAATATAGATTAAAAAGTAAGACAGATAGAGGAAATCCGAAATATCCATTCGATAGAACACAAGGTAATGAACATCTCAGCCAAGTTTGGTCCGAAAATATTCAGTTTGAAGAAAGTTATTAGCCTCGCTGTCAAGAAATGTAGTTTGTGCTCGTCTTTGACTTAGAATAATTTCCGCGATTTTTGGCCAATTGGCCTTGCGACTCTCTGTAAGAGTGAATATAGATTAAAAAGTAAGACAGATAGAGGAAATCCGAAATATCCATTCGATAGAACACAAGGTAATGAACATCTCAGCCAAGTTTGGTCCGGAATTATTCAGTTTGAAGAAAGTTATTAGCCTAGCTGTCAAGAAATGTAGTTTGTGCTCGTCTTTGACTTAGACTAATTTCCGTCATTTTTGGCCAAATTGGCTTTGCGACTCTCTGTAAGAGTGAATATAGATTAAAAAGTAAGACAGATAGAGGAAATCCGGAATATCCATTCGATAGAACACAAGTTAATGAACATCTCAGCCAAGTTTGGTCCGAAAATATTCAGTTTGAAGAAAGTTATTATCCTCGCTGTCAAGAAATGTAGTTTGTGCTCGTCTTTGACTTAGAATAATTTCCGCGATTTTTGGCCAAATTGGCTTTGCGCCTCTCAGTAAGAGTGAAGATAGATTAAAAAGTAAGACAGATAGAGGAAATCCGGAATATCCATTCGATAGAACACAAGGTAATGAACATCTCAGCCAAGTTTGGTCCGGAAATATTCAGTTTGAAGAAAGTTATTAGCCTAGCTGTCAAGAAATGTAGTTTGTGCTCGTCTTTGACTTAGAATAATTTCCGTCATTTTTGGCCAAATTGGCTTTGCGACTCTCTGTAAGAGTGAATATAGATTAAAAAGTAAGACAGATAGAGGAAATCCGGAATATCCATTCGATAGAACACAAGTTAATGAACATCTCAGCCAAGTTTGGTCCGAAAATATTCAGTTTGAAGAAAGTTATTATCCTCGCTGTCAAGAAATGTAGTTTGTGCTCGTCTTTGACTTAGAATAATTTCCGCGATTTTTGGCCAAATTGGCTTTGCGCCTCTCTGTAAGAGTGAATATAGATTAAAAAGTAAGACAGATAGAGGAAATCCGGAATATCCATTCGATAGAACACAAGGTAATGAACATCTCAGCCAAGTTTGGTCCGGAAATATTCAGTTTGAAGAAAGTTATTAGCCTAGCTGTCAAGAAATGTAGTTTGTGCTCGTCTTTGACGTAGAATAATTTCCGTCATTTTTGGCCAAATTGGCTTTGCGACTCTCTGTAAGAGTGAATATAGATTAAAAAGTAAGACAGATAGAGGAAATCCGGAATATCCATTCGATAGAACACAAGTTAATGAACATCTCAGCCAAGTTTGGTCCGAAAATATTCAGTTTGAAGAAAGTTATTATCCTCGCTGTCAAGAAATGTAGTTTGTGCTCGTCTTTGACTTAGAATAATTTCCGCGATTTTTGGCCAAATTGGCTTTGCGCCTCTCTGTAAGAGTGAATATAGATTAAAAAGTAAGACAGATAGAGGAAATCCGGAATATCCATTCGATAGAACACAAGTTAATGAACATCTCAGCCAAGTTTGGTCCGAAAATATTCAGTTTGAAGAAAGTTATTATCCTCGCTGTCAAGAAATGTAGTTTGTGCTCGTCTTTGACTTAGAATAATTTCCGCGATTTTTGGCCAATTGGCCTTGCGACTCTCTGTAAGAGTGAATATAGATTAAAAAGTAAGACAGATAGAGGAAATCCGAAATATCCATTCGATAGAACACAAGGTAATGAACATCTCAGCCAAGTTTGGTCCGAAAATATTCAGTTTGAAGAAAGTTATTAGCCTCGCTGTCAAGAAATGTAGTTTGTGCTCGTCTTTGACTTAGAATAATTTCCGCGATTTTTGGCCAATTGGCCTTGCGACTCTCTGTAAGAGTGAATATAGATTAAAAAGTAAGACAGATAGAGGAAATCCGAAATATCCATTCGATAGAACACAAGGTAATGAACATCTCAGCCAAGTTTGGTCCGGAATTATTCAGTTTGAAGAAAGTTATTAGCCTAGCTGTCAAGAAATGTAGTTTGTGCTCGTCTTTGACTTAGACTAATTTCCGTCATTTTTGGCCAAATTGGCTTTGCGACTCTCTGTAAGAGTGAATATAGATTAAAAAGTAAGACAGATAGAGGAAATCCGGAATATCCATTCGATAGAACACAAGTTAATGAACATCTCAGCCAAGTTTGGTCCGAAAATATTCAGTTTGAAGAAAGTTATTATCCTCGCTGTCAAGAAATGTAGTTTGTGCTCGTCTTTGACTTAGAATAATTTCCGCGATTTTTGGCCAAATTGGCTTTGCGCCTCTCAGTAAGAGTGAAGATAGATTAAAAAGTAAGACAGATAGAGGAAATCCGGAATATCCATTCGATAGAACACAAGGTAATGAACATCTCAGCCAAGTTTGGTCCGGAAATATTCAGTTTGAAGAAAGTTATTAGCCTAGCTGTCAAGAAATGTAGTTTGTGCTCGTCTTTGACTTAGAATAATTTCCGTCATTTTTGGCCAAATTGGCTTTGCGACTCTCTGTAAGAGTGAATATAGATTAAAAAGTAAGACAGATAGAGGAAATCCGGAATATCCATTCGATAGAACACAAGTTAATGAACATCTCAGCCAAGTTTGGTCCGAAAATATTCAGTTTGAAGAAAGTTATTATCCTCGCTGTCAAGAAATGTAGTTTGTGCTCGTCTTTGACTTAGAATAATTTCCGCGATTTTTGGCCAAATTGGCTTTGCGCCTCTCAGTAAGAGTGAAGATAGATTAAAAAGTAAGACAGATAGAGGAAATCCGGAATATCCATTCGATAGAACACAAGGTAAGGAACATCTCAGCCAAGTGTGGTCCGGAAATATTCAGTTTGAAGAAAGTTATTAGCCTAGCTGTCAAGAAATGTAGTTTGTGCTCGTCTTTGACTTAGAATAATTTCCGCGATTTTTGGCCAAATTGGCTTTGCGACTCTCTGTAAGAGTGAATATAGATTAAAAAGTAAGACAGATACAGGAAATCCGAAATATCCATTCGATAGAACGCATGACAATGAACATCTCAGCCAAGTTTGGTCTGGAAATATTCAGTTTGAAGAAAGTTATTATCCTCGCTGTCAAGAAATGTAGTTTGTGCTCGTCTTTGACTTAGAATAATTTCCGTCATTTTTGGCCAAATTGGCTTTGCGACTCTCTGTAAGAGTGAATATAGATTAAAAAGTAAGACAGATAGAAGAAATCCGGAATATCCATTCGATGGAACACAAGTTAATGAACATCTCAGCCAAGTTTGGTCCGAAAATATTCAGTTTGAAGAAAGTTATTATCCTCGATGTCAAGAAATGTAGTTTGTGCTCGTCTTTGACTTAGAATAATTTCCGCGATTTTTGGCCAATTGGCCTTGCGACTCTCTGTAAGAGTGAATATAGATTAAAAAGTAAGACAGATAGAGGAAATCCGAAATATCCATTCGATAGAACACAAGGTAATGAACATCTCAGCCAAGTTTGGTCCGAAAATATTCAGTTTGAAGAAAGTTATTAGCCTCGCTGTCAAGAAATGTAGTTTGTGCTCGTCTTTGACTTAGAATAATTTCCGCGATTTTTGGCCAATTGGCCTTGCGACTCTCTGTAAGAGTGAATATAGATTAAAAAGTAAGACAGATAGAGGAAATCCGAAATATCCATTCGATAAAACAGAAGGTAATGAACATCTCAGCCAAGTTTGGTCCGGAAATATTCAGTTTGAAGAAAGTTATTAGCCTCGCTGTCAAGAAATGTAGTTTGTGCTCGTCTTTGACTTAGAATAATTTCCGCGATTTTTGGCCAAATTGGCCTTGCGACTCTCTGTAAGAATGAATATAGATTTAAAAACAAGGCAGATATAGGAAATCCGAAATATTCATTTGAGAGACCACAAGGTACTGCACATCTCTGCCAAGTTTGGTCCGGAAATATTCAGTTTGAAGAAAGTTATTAGCCTCGCTGTCAAGAAATGTAGTTTGTGCTCGTCTTTGACTTAGAATAATTTCCGTCATTTTTGGCCAAATTGGCCTTGAGACTCTCTGTAAGAGTGAATATAGATTAAAAACTAAGACAGATAGAGGAAATCCGGAATATACATTCGATAGAACACAAGTTAATGAACATCTCAGCCAAGTTTGGTCCGAAAATATTCAGTTTGAAGAAAGTTATTATCCTCGCTGTCAAGAAATGTAGTTTGTGCTCGTCTTTGACTTAGAATAATTTCCGCGATTTTTGGCCAAATTGGCTTTGCGCCTCTCAGTAAGAGTGAAGATAGATTAAAAAGTAAGACAGATAGAGGAAATCCGAAATATCCATTCGATAGAACGCAAGGTAATGAACATCTCAGCCAAGTTTGGTCTGGAAATATTCAGTTTGAAGAAAGTTATTAGCCTCGCTGTCAAGAAATGTAGTTTGTGCTCGTCTTTGACTTAGAATAATTTCGGTCATTTTTGGCCAAATTGGCTTTGCGACTCTCTGTAAGAGTGAATATAGATTAAAAAGTAAGACAGATAGAGGAAATCCGAAATATCCATTCGATAGAACACAAGGTAATGAACATCTCAGCCAAGTTTGGTCCGAAAATATTCAGTTTGAAGAAAATGATTAGCCTCGCTGTCAAGAAATGTAGTTTGTGCTCGTCTTTGACTTAAAATAATTTCCGTCATTTTTGGCCAAATTGGCTTTGCGACTCTCTGTAAGAGTGAATATAGATTAAAAAGTAAGACAGATAGAGGAAATCCGAAATATCCATTCGATAGAACACAAGGTAATGAACATCTCAGCCAAGTTTGGTCCGAAAATATTCAGTTTGAAGAAAGTTATTAGCCTCGCTGTCAAGAAATGTAGTTTGTGCTCGTCTTTGACTTAGAATAATTTCGGTCATTTTTGGCCAAATTGGCTTTGCGACTCTCTGTAAGAGTGAATATAGATTAAAAAGTAAGACAGATAGAGGAAATCCGAAATATCCATTCGATAGAACACAAGGTAATGAACATCTCAGCCAAGTTTGGTCCGAAAATATTCAGTTTGAAGAAAATGATTAGCCTCGCTGTCAAGAAATGTAGTTTGTGCTCGTCTTTGACTTAGAATAATTTCGGTCATTTTTGGCCAAATTGGCTTTGCGACTCTCTGTAAGAGTGAATATAGATTAAAAAGTAAGACAGATAGAGGAAATCCGAAATATCCATTCGATAGAACACAAGGTAATGAACATCTCAGCCAAGTTTGGTCCGAAAATATTCAGTTTGAAGAAAGTTATTATCCTCGCTGTCAAGAAATGTAGTTTGTGCTCGTCTTTGACTTAGAATAATTTCGGTCATTTTTGGCCAAATTGGCTTTGCGACTCTCTGTAAGAGTGAATATAGATTAAAAAGTAAGACAGATAGAGGAAATCCGAAATATCCATTCGATAGAACACAAGGTAATGAACATCTCAGCCAAGTTTGGTCCGAAAATATTCAGTTTGAAGAAAATGATTAGCCTCGCTGTCAAGAAATGTAGTTTGTGCTCGTCTTTGACTTAAAATAATTTCCGTCATTTTTGGCCAAATTGGCTTTGCGACTCTC
Organism: Gibbula magus; assembly: GCA_936450465.1. NCBI lineage: Eukaryota > Metazoa > Mollusca > Gastropoda > Trochida > Trochidae > Gibbula > Gibbula magus. The sequence continues at coordinate 32,688,801 of OW388300.1, forward strand.
TGTAAGAGTGAATATAGATTAAAAAGTAAGACAGATAGAGGAAATCCGAAATATCCATTCGATAGAACACAAGGTAATGAACATCTCAGCCAAGTTTGGTCCGAAAATATTCAGTTTGAAGAAAGTTATTAGCCTCGCTGTCAAGAAATGTAGTTTGTGCTCGTCTTTGACTTAGAATAATTTCGGTCATTTTTGGCCAAATTGGCTTTGCGACTCTCTGTAAGAGTGAATATAGATTAAAAAGTAAGACAGATAGAGGAAATCCGAAATATCCATTCGATAGAACACAAGGTAATGAACATCTCAGCCAAGTTTGGTCCGAAAATATTCAGTTTGAAGAAAATGATTAGCCTCGCTGTCAAGAAATGTAGTTTGTGCTCGTCTTTGACTTAGAATAATTTCGGTCATTTTTGGCCAAATTGGCTTTGCGACTCTCTGTAAGAGTGAATATAGATTAAAAAGTAAGACAGATAGAGGAAATCCGAAATATCCATTCGATAGAACACAAGGTAATGAACATCTCAGCCAAGTTTGGTCCGAAAATATTCAGTTTGAAGAAAGTTATTATCCTCGCTGTCAAGAAATGTAGTTTGTGCTCGTCTTTGACTTAGAATAATTTCCGCGATTTTTGGCCAATTGGCCTTGCGACTCTCTGTAAGAGTGAATATAGATTAAAAAGTAAGACAGATAGAGGAAATCCGAAATATCCATTCGATAGAACACAAGGTAATGAACATCTCAGCCAAGTTTGGTCCGGAAATATTCAGTTTGAAGAAAGTTATTAGCCTCGCTGTCAAGAAATGTAGTTTGTGCTCGTCTTTGACTTAGAATAAGTTCCGCGATCTTTGGCCAAATTGGCCTTGCGACTCTCTGTAAGAGTGAATATAGATTTAAAAATAAGGCAGATACAGGAAATCCGAAATATCCATTTGAGAGACCACAAGGTACTGCACATCTCTGCCAAGTTTGGTCCGGAAATATTCAGTTTGAAGAAAGTTATTATCCTCGCTGTCAAGAAATGTAGTTTGTGCTCGTCTTTGACTTAGAATAATTTCGGTCATTTTTGGCCAAATTGGCTTTGCGACTCTCTGTAAGAGTGAATATAGATTAAAAAGTAAGACAGATAGAGGAAATCCGAAATATCCATTCGATAGAACACAAGGTAATGAACATCTCAGCCAAGTTTGGTCCGAAAATATTCAGTTTGAAGAAAGTTATTAGCCTCGCTGTCAAGAAATGTAGTTTGTGCTCGTCTTTGACTTAGAATAATTTCGGTCATTTTTGGCCAAATTGGCTTTGCGACTCTCTGTAAGAGTGAATATAGATTAAAAAGTAATACAGATAGAGGAAATCCGAAATATCCATTCGATAGAACACAAGGTAATGAACATCAAAGCCAAGTTTGGTCCGAAAATATTCAGTTTGAAGAAAATGATTAGCCTCGCTGTCAAGAAATGTAGTTTGTGCTCGTCTTTGACTTAGAATAATTTCGGTCATTTTTGGCCAAATTGGCTTTGCGACTCTCTGTAAGAGTGAATATAGATTAAAAAGTAAGACAGATAGAGGAAATCCGAAATATCCATTCGATAGAACACAAGGTAATGAACATCTCAGCCAAGTTTGGTCCGAAAATATTCAGTTTGAAGAAAGTTATTATCCTCGCTGTCAAGAAATGTAGTTTGTGCTCGTCTTTGACTTAGAATAATTTCCGCGATTTTTGGCCAATTGGCCTTGCGACTCTCTGTAAGAGTGAATATAGATTAAAAAGTAAGACAGATAGAGGAAATCCGAAATATCCATTCGATAGAACACAAGGTAATGAACATCTCAGCCAAGTTTGGTCCGGAAATATTCAGTTTGAAGAAAGTTATTAGCCTCGCTGTCAAGAAATGTAGTTTTTGCTCGTCTTTGACTTAGAATAATTTCCGCGATTTTTGGCCAATTGGCCTTGCGACTCTCTGTAAGAGTGAATATAGATTAAAAAGTAAGACAGATAGAGGAAATCCGAAATATCCATTCGATAGAACACAAGGTAATGAACATCTCAGCCAAGTTTGGTCCGGAAATATTCAGTTTGAAGAAAGTTATTAGCCTCGCTGTCAAGAAATGTAGTTTTTGCTCGTCTTTGACTTAGAATAATTTCCGCGATCTTTGGCCAAATTGGCCTTGCGACTCTCTGTAAGAGTGAATATAGATTTAAAAATAAGGCAGATACAGGAAATCCGAAATATCCATTTGAGAGACCACAAGGTACTGCACATCTCTGCCAAGTTTGGTCCGGAAATATTCAGTTTGAAGAAAGTTATTAGCCTCGCTGTCAAGAAATGTAGTTTGTGCTCGTCTTTGACTTAGAATAATTTCCGTCATTTTTGGCCAAATTGGCTTTGCGACTCTCTGTAAGAGTGAATATAGATTAAAAAGTTAGACAGATAGAGGAAATCCGGAATATCCATTCGATAGAACACAAGTTAATGAACATCTCAGCCAAGTTTGGTCCGAAAATATTCAGTTTGAAGAAAGTTATTATCCTCGCTGTCAAGAAATGTAGTTTGTGCTCGTCTTTGACTTAGAATAATTTCCGCGATTTTTGGCCAAATTGGCTTTGCGCCTCTCAGTAAGAGTGAAGATAGATTAAAAAGTAAGACAGATAGAGGAAATCCGAAATATCCATTCGATAGAACACAAGGTAATGAACATCTCAGCCAAGTTTGGTCCGAAAATATTCAGTTTGAAGAAAGTTATTAGCCTCGCTGTCAAGAAATGTAGTTTGTGCTCGTCTTTGACTTAGAATAATTTCCGCGATTTTTGGCCAATTGGCCTTGCGACTCTCTGTAAGAGTGAATATAGATTTAAAAATAAGGCAGATACAGGAAATCCGAAATATCCATTTGAGAGACCACAAGGTACTGCACATCTCTGCCAAGTTTGGTCCGGAAATATTCAGTTTGAAGAAAGTTATTAGCCTCGCTGTCAAGAAATGTAGTTTGTGCTCGTCTTTGACTTAGAATAATTTCCGTCATTTTTGGCCAAATTGGCTTTGCGACTCTCTGTAAGAGTGAATATAGATTAACAAGTAAGACAGATAGAGGAAATCCGAAATATCCATTCGATAGAACACAAGGTAATGAACATCTCAGCCAAGTTTGGTCCGAAAATATTCAGTTTGAAGAAAGTTATTATCCTCGCTGTCAAGAAATGTAGTTTGTGCTCGTCTTTGACTTAGAATAATTTCCGCGATTTTTGGCCAATTGGCCTTGCGACTCTCTGTAAGAGTGAATATAGATTAAAAAGTAAGACAGATAGAGGAAATCCGAAATATCCATTCGATAGAACACAAGGTAATGAACATCTCAGCCAAGTTTGGTCCGGAAATATTCAGTTTGAAGAAAGTTATTAGCCTCGCTGTCAAGAAATGTAGTTTTTGCTCGTCTTTGACTTAGAATAATTTCCGCGATTTTTGGCCAATTGGCCTTGCGACTCTCTGTAAGAGTGAATATAGATTAAAAAGTAAGACAGATAGAGGAAATCCGAAATATCCATTCGATAGAACACAAGGTAATGAACATCTCAGCCAAGTTTGGTCCGGAAATATTCAGTTTGAAGAAAGTTATTAGCCTCGCTGTCAAGAAATGTAGTTTTTGCTCGTCTTTGACTTAGAATAATTTCCGCGATCTTTGGCCAAATTGGCCTTGCGACTCTCTGTAAGAGTGAATATAGATTTAAAAATAAGGCAGATACAGGAAATCCGAAATATCCATTTGAGAGACCACAAGGTACTGCACATCTCTGCCAAGTTTGGTCCGGAAATATTCAGTTTGAAGAAAGTTATTAGCCTCGCTGTCAAGAAATGTAGTTTGTGCTCGTCTTTGACTTAGAATAATTTCCGTCATTTTTGGCCAAATTGGCTTTGCGACTCTCTGTAAGAGTGAATATAGATTAAAAAGTTAGACAGATAGAGGAAATCCGGAATATCCATTCGATAGAACACAAGTTAATGAACATCTCAGCCAAGTTTGGTCCGAAAATATTCAGTTTGAAGAAAGTTATTATCCTCGCTGTCAAGAAATGTAGTTTGTGCTCGTCTTTGACTTAGAATAATTTCCGCGATTTTTGGCCAAATTGGCTTTGCGCCTCTCAGTAAGAGTGAAGATAGATTAAAAAGTAAGACAGATAGAGGAAATCCGAAATATCCATTCGATAGAACACAAGGTAATGAACATCTCAGCCAAGTTTGGTCCGAAAATATTCAGTTTGAAGAAAGTTATTAGCCTCGCTGTCAAGAAATGTAGTTTGTGCTCGTCTTTGACTTAGAATAATTTCCGCGATTTTTGGCCAATTGGCCTTGCGACTCTCTGTAAGAGTGAATATAGATTTAAAAATAAGGCAGATAGAGGAAATCCGGAATATCCATTCGATAAAACACAAGTTAATGAACATCTCAGCCAAGTTTGGTCCGAAAATATTCAGTTTGAAGAAAGTTATTATCCTCGCTGTCAAGAAATGTAGTTTGTGCTCGTCTTTGACTTAGAATAATTTCCGCGATTTTTGGCCAGATTGGCCTTGCGACTCTCTGTAAGAGTGAAAATAGATTAAAAAGTAAGACAGATAGAGGAAATCCGAAATATCCATTCGATAGAACGCAAGGTAATGAACATCTCAGCCAAGTTTGGTCTGGAAATATTCAGTTTGAAGAAAGTTATTATCCTCGCTGTCAAGAAATGTAGTTTGTGCTCGTCTTTGACTTAGAATAATTTCCGTCATTTTTGGCCAAATTGGCTTTGCGACTCTCTGTAAGAGTGAATATAGATTAACAAGTAAGACAGATAGAGGAAATCCGAAATATCCATTCGATAGAACACAAGGTAATGAACATCTCAGCCAAGTTTGGTCCGAAAATATTCAGTTTGAAGAAAGTTATTATCCTCGCTGTCAAGAAATGTAGTTTGTGCTCGTCTTTGACTTAGAATAATTTCCGCGATTTTTGGCCAATTGGCCTTGCGACTCTCTGTAAGAGTGAATATAGATTAAAAAGTAAGACAGATAGAGGAAATCCGAAATATCCATTCGATAGAACACAAGGTAATGAACATCTCAGCCAAGTTTGGTCCGGAAATATTCAGTTTGAAGAAAGTTATTAGCCTCGCTGTCAAGAAATGTAGTTTTTGCTCGTCTTTGACTTAGAATAATTTCCGCGATTTTTGGCCAATTGGCCTTGCGACTCTCTGTAAGAGTGAATATAGATTAAAAAGTAAGACAGATAGAGGAAATCCGAAATATCCATTCGATAGAACACAAGGTAATGAACATCTCAGCCAAGTTTGGTCCGGAAATATTCAGTTTGAAGAAAGTTATTAGCCTCGCTGTCAAGAAATGTAGTTTTTGCTCGTCTTTGACTTAGAATAATTTCCGCGATCTTTGGCCAAATTGGCCTTGCGACTCTCTGTAAGAGTGAATATAGATTTAAAAATAAGGCAGATACAGGAAATCCGAAATATCCATTTGAGAGACCACAAGGTACTGCACATCTCTGCCAAGTTTGGTCCGGAAATATTCAGTTTGAAGAAAGTTATTAGCCTCGCTGTCAAGAAATGTAGTTTGTGCTCGTCTTTGACTTAGAATAATTTCCGTCATTTTTGGCCAAATTGGCTTTGCGACTCTCTGTAAGAGTGAATATAGATTAAAAAGTTAGACAGATAGAGGAAATCCGGAATATCCATTCGATAGAACACAAGTTAATGAACATCTCAGCCAAGTTTGGTCCGAAAATATTCAGTTTGAAGAAAGTTATTATCCTCGCTGTCAAGAAATGTAGTTTGTGCTCGTCTTTGACTTAGAATAATTTCCGCGATTTTTGGCCAAATTGGCTTTGCGCCTCTCAGTAAGAGTGAAGATAGATTAAAAAGTAAGACAGATAGAGGAAATCCGAAATATCCATTCGATAGAACACAAGGTAATGAACATCTCAGCCAAGTTTGGTCCGAAAATATTCAGTTTGAAGAAAGTTATTAGCCTCGCTGTCAAGAAATGTAGTTTGTGCTCGTCTTTGACTTAGAATAATTTCCGCGATTTTTGGCCAATTGGCCTTGCGACTCTCTGTAAGAGTGAATATAGATTTAAAAATAAGGCAGATAGAGGAAATCCGGAATATCCATTCGATAAAACACAAGTTAATGAACATCTCAGCCAAGTTTGGTCCGAAAATATTCAGTTTGAAGAAAGTTATTATCCTCGCTGTCAAGAAATGTAGTTTGTGCTCGTCTTTGACTTAGAATAATTTCCGCGATTTTTGGCCAGATTGGCCTTGCGACTCTCTGTAAGAGTGAAAATAGATTAAAAAGTAAGACAGATAGAGGAAATCCGAAATATCCATTCGATAGAACGCAAGGTAATGAACATCTCAGCCAAGTTTGGTCCGGAAATATTCAGTTTGAAGAAAGTTATTATCCTCGCTGTCAAGAAATGTAGTTTGTGCTCGTCTTTGACTTAGAATAATTTCCGCGATTTTTTTCCAAATTGACCTTGCGATTCTCTGTAAGAGTGAATATAGATTTAAAAACAAGGCAGATATAGGAAATCCGAAATATTCATTTGAGAGACCACAAGGTACTGCACATCTCTGCCAAGTTGGGTCCGGAAATATTCAGTTTGAAGAAAGTTATTAGCCTCGCTGTCAAGAAATGTAGTTTGTGCTCGTCTTTGACTTAGAATAATTTCGGTCATTTTTGGCCAAATTGGCTTTGCGACTCTCTGTAAGAGTGAATATAGATTAAAAAGTAAGACAGATAGAGGAAATCCGGAATATCCATTCGATAGAACACAAGTTAATGAACATCTCAGCCAAGTTTGGTCCGAAAATATTCAGTTTGAAGAAAGTTATTATCCTCGCTGTCAAGAAATGTAGTTTGTGCTCGTCTTTGACTTAAAATAATTTCCGCGATTTTTGGCCAATTGGCCTTGCGACTCTCTGTAAGAGTGAATATAGATTAAAAAGTAATACAGATAGAGGAAATCCGAAATATCCATTCGATAGAACACAAGGTAATGAACATCTCAGCCAAGTTTGGTCCGGAAATATTCAGTTTGAAGAAAGTTATTAGCCTCGCTGTCAAGAAATGTAGTTTGTGCTCGTCTTTGACTTAGAATGATTTCCGCGATTTTTGGCCAAATTGGCCTTGCGACTCTCTGTAAGAATGAATATAGATTTAAAAACAAGGCAGATATAGGAAATCCGAAATATCCATTTGAGAGACCGTAAGGTACTGCACATCTCTGCCAAGTTTGGTCCGGAAATATTCAGTTTGAAGAAAGTTATTAGCCTCGCTGTCAAGAAATGTAGTTTGTGCTCGTCTTTGACTTAGAATAATTTCCGCGATCTTTGGCCAAATTGGCCTTGCGACTCTCTGTAAGAGTGAATATAGATTTTAAAATAAGGCAGATACAGGAAATCCGAAATATCCATTTGAGAGACCACAAGGTACTGCACATCTCTGCCAAGTTTGGTCCGGAAATATTCAGTTTGAAGAAAGTTATTAGCCTCGCTGTCAAGAAATGTAGTTTGTGCTCGTCTTTGACTTAGAATATTTTCCGCGATTTTTGGCCAAATTGGCCTTGCGACTCTCTGTAAGAGTGAAGATAGATTAAAAAGTAAGGCAGATAAAGGAAATCCGAAATATCCATTCGATAGAACACAAGGTAATGAACATCTCAGCCAAGTTTGGTCCGAAAATATTCAGTTTGAAGAAAGTTATTAGCCTCGCTGTCAAGAAATGTAGTTTGTGCTCGTCTTTGACTTAGAATAATTTCCGCGATTTTTGGCCAGATTGGCCTTGCGACTCTCTGTAAGAATGAATATAGATTTAAAAACAAGGCAGATATAGGAAATCCGAAATATCCATTTGAGAGACCGTAAGGTACTTCACATCTCTGCCAAGTTTGGTCCGGAAATATTCAGTTTGAAGAAAGTTATTAGCCTCGCTGTCAAGAAATGTAGTTTGTGCTCGTTTTTGACTTAGAATAATTTCCGCGATCTTTGGCCAAATTGGCCTTGCGACTCTCTGTAAGAGTGAATATAGATTTAAAAATAAGGCAGATACAGGAAATCCGAAATATCCATTTGAGAGACCACAAGGTACTGCACATCTCTGCCAAGTTTGGTCCGGAAATATTCAGTTTGAAGAAAGTTATTAGCCTCGCTGTCAAGAAATGTAGTTTGTGCTCGTCTTTGACTTAGAATAATTTCCGTCATTTTTGGCCAAATTGGCTTTGCGACTCTCTGTAAGAGTGAATATAGATTAAAAAGTAAGACAGATAGAGGAAATCCGGAACATCCATTCGATAGAACACAAGTTAATGAACATCTCAGCCAAGTTTGGTCCGAAAATATTCAGTTTGAAGAAAGTTATTATCCTCGCTGTCAAGAAATGTAGTTTGTGCTCGTCTTTGACTTAGAATAATTTCCGCGATTTTTGGCCAATTGGCCTTGCGACTCTCTGTAAGAGTGAATATAGATTAAAAAGTAATACAGATAGAGGAAATCCGAAATATCCATTCGATAGAACACAAGGTAATGAACATCTCAGCCAAGTTTGGTCCGGAAATATTCAGTTTGAAGAAAGTTATTAGCCTCGCTGTCAAGAAATGTAGTTTGTGCTCGTCTTTGACTTAGAATAATTTCCGCGATTTTTGGCCAAATTGGCCTTGCGACTCTCTGTAAGAATGAATATAGATTTAAAAACAAGGCAGATATAGGAAATCCGAAATATCCATTTGAGAGACCGTAAGGTACTGCACATCTCTGCCAAGTTTGGTCCGGAAATATTCAGTTTGAAGAAAGTTATTAGCCTCGCTGTCAAGAAATGTAGTTTGTGCTCGTCTTTGACTTAGAATAATTTCCGCGATCTTTGGCCAAATTGGCCTTGCGACTCTCTGTAAGAGTGAATATAGATTTAAACATAAGGCAGATACAGGAAATCCGAAATATCCATTTGAGAGACCACAAGGTACTGCACATCTCTGCCAAGTTTGGTCCGGAAATATTCAGTTTGAAGAAAGTTATTAGCCTCGCTGTCAAGAAATGTAGTTTGTGCTCGTCTTTGACTTAGAATAATTTCGGTCATTTTTGGCCAAATTGGCTTTGCGACTCTCTGTAAGAGTGAATATAGATTAAAAAGTAAGACAGATAGAGGAAATCCGGAATATCCATTCGATAGAACACAAGTTAATGAACATCTCAGCCAAGTTTGGTCCGAAAATATTCAGTTTGAAGAAAGTTATTAGCCTCGCTGTCAAGAAATGTAGTTTGTGCTCGTCTTTGACTTAGAATAATTTCCGCGATTTTTGGCCAAATTGGCCTTGCGACTCTCTGTAAGAATGAATATAGATTTAAAAACAAGGCAGATATAGGAAATCCGAAATATCCATTTGAGAGACCGTAAGGTACTGCACATCTCTGCCAAGTTTGGTCCGGAAATATTCAGTTTGAAGAAAGTTATTAGCCTCGCTGTCAAGAAATGTAGTTTGTGCTCGTCTTTGACTTAGAATAATTTCCGCGATCTTTGGCCAAATTGGCCTTGCGACTCTCTGTAAGAGTGAATATAGATTTAAAAATAAGGCAGATACAGGAAATCCGAAATATCCATTTGAGAGACCACAAGGTACTGCACATCTCTGCCAAGTTTGGTCCGGAAATATTCAGTTTGAAGAAAGTTATTAGCCTCGCTGTCAAGAAATGTAGTTTGTGCTCGTCTTTGACTTAGAATAATTTCGGTCATTTTTGGCCAAATTGGCTTTGCGACTCTCTGTAAGAGTGAATATAGATTAAAAAGTAAGACAGATAGAGGAAATCCGAAATATCCATTCGATAGAACGCAAGGTAATGAACATCTCAGCCAAGTTTGGTCCGAAAATATGCAGTTTGAAGAAAGTTATTAGCCTCGCTGTCAAGAAATGTAGTTTGTGCTCGTCTTTGACTTAGAATAATTTCCGCGATTTTTGGCCAAATTGGCCTTGTGACTCTCTGTAAGAGTGAATATAGATTTTAAAATAAGACAGATACAGGAAATCCGAAATATCCATTTGAGAGACCACAAGGTACTGCACATCTCTGCTAAGTTTGGTCCGGAAATATTCAGTTTGAAGAAAGTTATTAGCCTCGCTGTCAAGAACTGTAGTTTGTGCTCGTCTTTGACTTAGAATAATTTCCGCGATTTTTGGCCAAATTGGCTTTGCGACTCTCTGTAAGAGTGAATATAGATTAAAAAGTAAGACAGATAGAGGAAATCCGAAATATCCATTCGATAGAACACAAGGTAATGAACATCTCAGCCAAGTTTGGTCCGGAAATATTCAGTTTGAAGAAAGTGTTTAGCCTCGCTTTCAAGAAATGTAGTTTGTGCTCGTCTTTGACTTAGAATAATTTCCGTCATTTTTGGCCAAATTGGCTTTGCGACTCTCTGTAAGAGTGAAAATAGATTAAAAAGTAAGACAGATAGAGGTAATCCGAAATATCCATTCGATAGAACGCAAGGTAATGACCATCTCAGCCAAGTTTGGTCTGGAAATATTCAGTTTGAAGAAAGTTATTATCCTCGCTGTCAAGAAATGTAGTTTGTGCTCGTCTTTGACTTAGAATAATTTCCGCGATTTTTGGCCAAATTGGCTTTGCGACTCTCTGTAAGAGTGAATATAAATTAAAAAGTAAGACAGATACAGGAAATCCGAAATATCCATTCGATAGAACGCATGACAATGAACATCTCAGCCAAGTTTGGTCCTTAAATATTCAGTTTGAAGAAAGTTTTTAGAGTCGCTGTCAAGAAATGTAGTTTGTGCTCGTCTTTGACTTAGAATACTTTCCGCGATTTTTGGCCAACTGGTCTTGCGACTCTCTGTAAGAGTGAATATAGATTTAAAAATAAGGCAGATATAGGAAATCCGAAATATTCATTTGAGAGACCACAAGGTACTGCACATCTCTGCCAAGTTTGGTCCGGAAATATTCAGTTTGAAGAAAGTTATTAGCCTCGCTGTCAAGAAATGTAGTTTGTGCTCGTCTTTGACTTAGAATAATTTCGGTCATTTTTGGCCAAATTGGCTTTGCGACTCTCTGTAAGAGTGAATATAGATTAAAAAGTAAGACAGATAGAGGAAATCCGGAATATCCATTCGATAGAACACAAGTTAATGAACATCTCAGCCAAGTTTGGTCCGAAAATATTCAGTTTGAAGAAAGTTATTAGCCTCGCTGTCAAGAAATGTAGTTTGTGCTCGTCTTTGACTTAGAATAATTTCCGTCATTTTTGGCCAAATTGGCTTTGCGACTCTCTGTAAGAGTGAAAATAGATTAAAAAGTAAGACAGATAGAGGAAATCCGAAATATCCATTCGATAGAACGCAAGGTAATGAACATCTCAGCCAAGTTTGGTCTGGAAATATTCAGTTTGAAGAAAGTTATTATCCTCGCTGTCAAGAAATGTAGTTTGTGCTCGTCTTTGACTTAGAATAATTTCCGCGATTTTTGGCCAAATTGGCTTTGCGACTCTCTGTAAGAGTGAATATAAATTAAAAAGTAAGACAGATACAGGAAATCCGAAATATCCATTCGATAGAACGCATGACAATGAACATCTCAGCCAAGTTTGGTCCTTAAATATTCAGTTTGAAGAAAGTTTTTAGAGTCGCTGTCAAGAAATGTAGTTTGTGCTCGTCTTTGACTTAGAATACTTTCCGCGATTTTTGGCCAACTGGTCTTGCGACTCTCTGTAAGAGTGAATATAGATTTAAAAATAAGGCAGATATAGGAAATCCGAAATATTCATTTGAGAGACCACAAGGTACTGCACATCTCTGCCAAGTTTGGTCCGGAAATATTCAGTTTGAAGAAAGTTATTAGCCTCGCTGTCAAGAAATGTAGTTTGTGCTCGTCTTTGACTTAGAATAATTTCGGTCATTTTTGGCCAAATTGGCTTTGCGACTCTCTGTAAGAGTGAATATAGATTAAAAAGTAAGACAGATAGAGGAAATCCGGAATATCCATTCGATAGAACACAAGTTAATGAACATCTCAGCCAAGTTTGGTCCGAAAATATTCAGTTTGAAGAAAGTTATTAGCCTCGCTGTCAAGAAATGTAGTTTGTGCTCGTCTTTGACTTAGAATAATTTCCGTCATTTTTGGCCAAATTGGCTTTGCGACTCTCTGTAAGAGTGAATATAGATTAAAAAGTAAGACAGATAGAGGAAATCCGGAATATCCATTCGATAGAACACAAGTTAATGAACATCTCAGCCAAGTTTGGTCCGAAAATATTCAGTTTGAAGAAAGTTATTAGCCTCGCTGTCAAGAAATGTAGTTTGTGCTCGTCTTTGACTTAGAATAATTTCCGCTATCTTTGGCCAAATTGGCCTTGCGACTCTCTGTAAGAGTGAATATAGATTTAAAAATAAGGCAGATACAGGAAATCCGAAATATCCATTTGAGAGACCACAAGGTACTGCACATCTCTGCCAAGTTTGGTCCGGAAATATTCAGTTTGAAGAAAGTTATTAGCCTCGCTGTCAAGAAATGTAGTTTGTGCTCGTCTTTGACTTAGAATATTTTCCGCGATTTTTGGCCAAATTGGCCTTGCGACTCTCTGTAAGAGTGAAGATAGATTAAAAAGTAAGGCAGATAAAGGAAATCCGAAATATCCATTCGATAGAACACAAGGTAATGAACATCTCAGCCAAGTTTGGTCCGAAAATATTCAGTTTGAAGAAAGTTATTAGCCTCGCTGTCAAGAAATGTAGTTTGTGCTCGTCTTTGACTTAGAATAATTTCCGCGATTTTTGGCCAGATTGGCCTTGCGACTCTCTGTAAGAATGAATATAGATTTAAAAACAAGGCAGATATAGGAAATCCGAAATATCCATTTGAGAGACCGTAAGGTACTTCACATCTCTGCCAAGTTTGGTCCGGAAATATTCAGTTTGAAGAAAGTTATTAGCCTCGCTGTCAAGAAATGTAGTTTGTGCTCGTTTTTGACTTAGAATAATTTCCGCGATCTTTGGCCAAATTGGCCTTGCGACTCTCTGTAAGAGTGAATATAGATTTAAAAATAAGGCAGATACAGGAAATCCGAAATATCCATTTGAGAGACCACAAGGTACTGCACATCTCTGCCAAGTTTGGTCCGGAAATATTCAGTTTGAAGAAAGTTATTAGCCTCGCTGTCAAGAAATGTAGTTTGTGCTCGTCTTTGACTTAGAATAATTTCCGTCATTTTTGGCCAAATTGGCTTTGCGACTCTCTGTAAGAGTGAATATAGATTAAAAAGTAAGACAGATAGAGGAAATCCGGAACATCCATTCGATAGAACACAAGTTAATGAACATCTCAGCCAAGTTTGGTCCGAAAATATTCAGTTTGAAGAAAGTTATTATCCTCGCTGTCAAGAAATGTAGTTTGTGCTCGTCTTTGACTTAGAATAATTTCCGCGATTTTTGGCCAATTGGCCTTGCGACTCTCTGTAAGAGTGAATATAGATTAAAAAGTAATACAGATAGAGGAAATCCGAAATATCCATTCGATAGAACACAAGGTAATGAACATCTCAGCCAAGTTTGGTCCGGAAATATTCAGTTTGAAGAAAGTTATTAGCCTCGCTGTCAAGAAATGTAGTTTGTGCTCGTCTTTGACTTAGAATAATTTCCGCGATTTTTGGCCAAATTGGCCTTGCGACTCTCTGTAAGAATGAATATAGATTTAAAAACAAGGCAGATATAGGAAATCCGAAATATCCATTTGAGAGACCGTAAGGTACTGCACATCTCTGCCAAGTTTGGTCCGGAAATATTCAGTTTGAAGAAAGTTATTAGCCTCGCTGTCAAGAAATGTAGTTTGTGCTCGTCTTTGACTTAGAATAATTTCCGCGATCTTTGGCCAAATTGGCCCTGCGACTCTCTGTAAGAGTGAATATAGATTTAAAAATAAGGCAGATACAGGAAATCCGAAATATCCATTTGAGAGACCACAAGGTACTGCACATCTCTGCCAAGTTTGGTCCGGAAATATTCAGTTTGAAGAAAGTTATTAGCCTCGCTGTCAAGAAATGTAGTTTGTGCTCGTCTTTGACTTAGAATAATTTCGGTCATTTTTCGCCAAATTGGCTTTGCGACTCTCTGTAAGAGTGAATATAGATTAAAAAGTAAGACAGATAGAGGAAATCCGGAATATCCATTCGATAGAACACAAGTTAATTAACATCTCAGCCAAGTTTGGTCCGAAAATATTCAGTTTGAAGAAAGTTATTAGCCTCGCTGTCAAGAAATGTAGTTTGTGCTCGTCTTTGACTTAGAATAATTTCCGTCATTTTTGGCCAAATTGGCTTTGCGACTCTCTGTAAGAGTGAAAATAGATTAAAAAGTAAGACAGATAGAGGTAATCCGAAATATCCATTCGATAGAACGCAAGGTAATGACCATCTCAGCCAAGTTTGGTCTGGAAATATTCAGTTTGAAGAAAGTTATTATCCTCGCTGTCAAGAAATGTAGTTTGTGCTCGTCTTTGACTTAGAATAATTTCCGCGATTTTTGGCCAAATTGGCTTTGCGACTCTCTGTAAGAGTGAATATAAATTAAAAAGTAAGACAGATACAGGAAATCCGAAATATCCATTCGATAGAACGCATGACAATGAACATCTCAGCCAAGTTTGGTCCTTAAATATTCAGTTTGAAGAAAGTTTTTAGAGTCGCTGTCAAGAAATGTAGTTTGTGCTCGTCTTTGACTTAGAATACTTTCCGCGATTTTTGGCCAACTGGTCTTGCGACTCTCTGTAAGAGTGAATATAGATTTAAAAATAAGGCAGATATAGGAAATCCGAAATATTCATTTGAGAGACCACAAGGTACTGCACATCTCTGCCAAGTTTGGTCCGGAAATATTCAGTTTGAAGAAAGTTATTAGCCTCGCTGTCAAGAAATGTAGTTTGTGCTCGTCTTTGACTTAGAATAATTTCGGTCATTTTTGGCCAAATTGGCTTTGCGACTCTCTGTAAGAGTGAATATAGATTAAAAAGTAAGACAGATAGAGGAAATCCGGAATATCCATTCGATAGAACACAAGTTAATGAACATCTCAGCCAAGTTTGGTCCGAAAATATTCAGTTTGAAGAAAGTTATTAGCCTCGCTGTCAAGAAATGTAGTTTGTGCTCGTCTTTGACTTAGAATAATTTCCGTCATTTTTGGCCAAATTGGCTTTGCGACTCTCTGTAAGAGTGAAAATAGATTAAAAAGTAAGACAGATAGAGGAAATCCGAAATATCCATTCGATAGAACGCAAGGTAATGAACATCTCAGCCAAGTTTGGTCTGGAAATATTCAGTTTGAAGAAAGTTATTATCCTCGCTGTCAAGAAATGTAGTTTGTGCTCGTCTTTGACTTAGAATAATTTCCGCGATTTTTGGCCAAATTGGCTTTGCGACTCTCTGTAAGAGTGAATATAAATTAAAAAGTAAGACAGATACAGGAAATCCGAAATATCCATTCGATAGAACGCATGACAATGAACATCTCAGCCAAGTTTGGTCCTTAAATATTCAGTTTGAAGAAAGTTTTTAGAGTCGCTGTCAAGAAATGTAGTTTGTGCTCGTCTTTGACTTAGAATACTTTCCGCGATTTTTGGCCAACTGGTCTTGCGACTCTCTGTAAGAGTGAATATAGATTTAAAAATAAGGCAGATATAGGAAATCCGAAATATTCATTTGAGAGACCACAAGGTACTGCACATCTCTGCCAAGTTTGGTCCGGAAATATTCAGTTTGAAGAAAGTTATTAGCCTCGCTGTCAAGAAATGTAGTTTGTGCTCGTCTTTGACTTAGAATAATTTCGGTCATTTTTGGCCAAATTGGCTTTGCGACTCTCTGTAAGAGTGAATATAGATTAAAAAGTAAGACAGATAGAGGAAATCCGGAATATTCATTCGATAGAACACAAGTTAATGAACATCTCAGCCAAGTTTGGTCCGAAAATATTCAGTTTGAAGAAAGTTATTAGCCTCGCTGTCAAGAAATGTAGTTTGTGCTCGTCTTTGACTTAGAATAATTTCCGCGATTTTTGGCCAAATTGGCTTTGCGACTCTCTGTAAGAGTGAAAATAGATTAAAAAGTAAGACAGATAGAGGAAATCCGAAATATCCATTCGATAGAACGCAAGGTAATGAACATCTCAGCCAAGTTTGGTCTGGAAATATTCAGTTTGAAGAAAGTTATTATCCTCGCTGTCAAGAAATGTAGTTTGTGCTCGTCTTTGACTTAGAATAATTTCCGCGATTTTTGGCCAAATTGGCTTTGCGACTCTCTGTAAGAGTGAATATAAATTAAAAAGTAAGACAGATACAGGAAATCCGAAATATCCATTCGATAGAACGCATGACAATGAACATCTCAGCCAAGTTTGGTCCTTAAATATTCAGTTTGAAGAAAGTTTTTAGAGTCGCTGTCAAGAAATGTAGTTTGTGCTCGTCTTTGACTTAGAATACTTTCCGCGATTTTTGGCCAACTGGTCTTGCGACTCTCTGTAAGAGTGAATATAGATTTAAAAATAAGGCAGATATAGGAAATCCGAAATATTCATTTGAGAGACCACAAGGTACTGCACATCTCTGCCAAGTTTGGTCCGGAAATATTCAGTTTGAAGAAAGTTATTAGCCTCGCTGTCAAGAAATGTAGTTTGTGCTCGTCTTTGACTTAGAATATTTTCCGCGATTTTTGGCCAAATTGGCTTTGCGACTCTCTGTAAGAGTGAATATAGATTAAAAAGTAAGACAGATAGAGGAAATCCGAAATATCCATTCGATAGAACGCATGACAATGAACATCTCAGCCAAGTTTGGTCCGGAAATATTCAGTTTGAAGAAAGTTATTAGCCTCGCTGTCAAGAAATGTAGTTTGTGCTCGTCTTTGACTTACAATATTTTCCGCGATTTTTGGCCAAATTGGCTTTGCGACTCTCTGTAAGATTGAATATAGATTAAAAAGTAAGACAGATAGAGGAAATCCGAAATACCCATTCGATAGAACGCAAGGTAATGAACATCTCAGGCAAGTTTGGTCTTGAAATATTCAGTTTGAAGAAAGTTATTATCCTCGCTGTCAAGAAATGTAGTTTGTGCTCGTCTTTGACTTAGAATACTTTCCGCGATTTTTGGCCAATTGGTCTTGCGACTCTCTGTAAGAGTGAATATAGATTTAAAAATAAGGCAGATATAGGAAATCCGAAATATTCATTTGAGAGACCACAAGGTACTGCACATCTCTGCCAAGTTTGGTCCGGAAATATTCAGTTTGAAGAAAGTTATTAGCCTCGCTGTCAAGAAATGTAGTTTGTGCTCGTCTTTGACTTAGAATAATTTCGGTCATTTTTGGCCAAATTGGCTTTGCGACTCTCTGTAAGAGTGAATATAAATTAAAAAGTAAGACAGATACAGGAAATCCGAAATATCCATTCGATAGAACGCATGACAATGAACATCTCAGCCAAGTTTGGTCCTTAAATATTCAGTTTGAAGAAAGTTTTTAGAGTCGCTGTCAAGAAATGTAGTTTGTGCTCGTCTTTGACTTAGAATACTTTCCGCGATTTTTGGCCAACTGGTCTTGCGACTCTCTGTAAGAGTGAATATAGATTTAAAAATAAGGCAGATATAGGAAATCCGAAATATTCATTTGAGAGACCACAAGGTACTGCACTTCTCTGCCAAGTTTGGTCCGGAAATATTCAGTTTGAAGAAAGTTATTAGCCTCGCTGTCAAGAAATGTAGTTTGTGCTCGTCTTTGACTTAGAATATTTTCCGCGATTTTTGGCCAAATTGGCTTTGCGACTCTCTGTAAGAGTGAATATAGATTAAAAAGTAAGACAGATAGAGGAAATCCGAAATACCCATTCGATAGAACGCAAGGTAATGAACATCTCAGGCAAGTTTGGTCTTGAAATATTCAGTTTGAAGAAAGTTATTATCCTCGCTGTCAAGAAATGTAGTTTGTGCTCGTCTTTGACTTAGAATACTTTCCGCGATTTTTGGCCAATTGGTCTTGCGACTCTCTGTAAGAGTGAATATAGATTTAAAAATAAGGCAGATATAGGAAATCCGAAATATTCATTTGAGAGACCACAAGGTACTGCACATCTCTGCCAAGTTTGGTCCGAAAATATTCAGTCTAAAAAATATTATTAGCCTCGCTGTCAAGAAATGTAGTTTGTGCTCATCTTTGACTTTGAATAATTTCCGCGATTTTTGGCCAAATTGGCTTTGCGACTCTCTGTAAGAGTGAATATAGATTAAAAAGTAAGACAGATAGAGGAAATCCGGAATATCCATTCGATAGAACACAAGTTAATGAACATCTCAGCCAAGTTTGGTCCGAAAATATTCAGTTTGAAGAAAGTTATTATCCTCGCTGTCAAGAAATGTAGTTTGTGCTCGTCTTTGACTTAGAATAATTTCCGCGATTTTTGGCCAATTGGCCTTGCGACTCTCTGTAAGAGTGAATATAGATTAAAAAGTAAGACAGATAGAGGAAATCCGAAATATCCATTCGATAGAACGCATGACAATGAACATCTCAGCCAAGTTTGGTCCTTAAATATTCAGTTTGAAGAAAGTTTTTAGAGTCGCTGTCAAGAAATGTAGTTTGTGCTCGTCTTTGACTTAGAATACTTTCCGCGATTTTTGGCCAACTGGTCTTGCGACTCTCTGTAAGAGTGAATATAGATTTAAAAATAAGGCAGATATAGGAAATCCGAAATATTCATTTGAGAGACCACAAGGTACTGCACATCTCTGCCAAGTTTGGTCCGGAAATATTCAGTTTGAAGAAAGTTATTAGCCTCGCTGTCATGAAATGTAGTTTGTGCTCGTCTTTGACTTAGAATATTTTCCGCGATTTTTGGCCAAATTGGCTTTGCGACTCTCTGTAAGAGTGAATATAGATTAAAAAGTAAGACAGATAGAGGAAATCCGAAATATCCATTCGATAGAACGCATGACAATGAACATCTCAGCCAAGTTTGGTCCGGAAATATTCAGTTTGAAGAAAGTTATTAGCCTCGCTGTCAAGAAATGTAGTTTGTGCTCGTCTTTGACTTACAATATTTTCCGCGATTTTTGGCCAAATTGGCTTTGCGACTCTCTGTAAGAGTGAATATAGATTAAAAAGTAAGACAGATAGAGGAAATCCGAAATACCCATTCGATAGAACGCAAGGTAATGAACATCTCAGGCAAGTTTGGTCTTGAAATATTCAGTTTGAAGAAAGTTATTATCCTCGCTGTCAAGAAATGTAGTTTGTGCTCGTCTTTGACTTAGAATACTTTCCGCGATTTTTGGCCAATTGGTCTTTCGACTCTCTGTAAGAGTGAATATAGATTTAAAAATAAGGCAGATATAGGAAATCCGAAATATTCATTTGAGAGACCACAATGTACTGCACATCTCTGCCAAGTTTGGTCCGGAAATATTCAGTTTGAAGAAAGTTATTAGCCTCGCTGTCAAGAAATGTAGTTTGTGCTCGTCTTTGACTTACAATATTTTCCGCGATTTTTGGCCAAATTGGCTTTGCGACTCTCTGTAAGAGTGAATATAGATTAAAAAGTAAGACAGATAGAGGAAATCCGAAATATCCATTCGATAGAACGCATGACAATGAACATCTCAGCCAAGTTTGGTCCGAAAATATTCAGTTTAAAGAACATTATTAGCCTCGCTGTCAAGAAATGTAGTTTGTGCTCGTCTTTGACTTACAATAATTTCCGTCATTTTTGGCCAAATTGGCTTTGCGACTCTCTGTAAGAGTGAATATAGATTAAAAAGTAAGACAGATACAGGAAATCCCAAATATCCATTCGATAGAACACAAGGTAATGAACATCTCAGCCAAGTTTGGTCCGAAAATATGCAGTTTGAAGAAAGTTATTAGCCTCGCTGTCAAGAAATGTAGTTTGTGCTCGTCTTTGACTTAGAATAATTTCCGTCATTTTTGGCCAAATTGGCTTTGCGACTCTCTGTAAGAGTGAATATAGATTAAAAAGTAAGACAGATAGAGGAAATCCGAAATATCCATTCGATAGAACGCAATGTAATGAACATCTCAGCCAAGTTTGGTCCGGAAATATTCAATTTGAAGAAAGTTATTATCCTCGCTGTCAAGAAATGTAGTTTGTGCTCGTCTTTGACTTAGAATAATTTCCGCGATTTTTGGCCAAATTGGCTTTGCGACTCTCTGTAAGAGTGTATATAGATTAAAAAGTAAGACAGATACAGGAAATCCGAAATATCCATTCGATAGAACGCAAGGTAATGAACATCTCAGCCAAGTTTGGTCTGGAAATATTCAGTTTGAAGAAAGTTATTATCCTCGCTGTCAAGAAATGTAGTTTGTGCTCGTCTTTGACTTAGAATAATTTCCGCGATTTTTGGCCAAATTGGCTTTGCGACTCTCTCTAAGAGTGAAAATAGATTATAAAGTAAGACAGATAGAGGAAATCCGAAATATCCATTTGAGAGATCACAAGGTACTGCACATCTCTGCCAAGTTTGGTCCGGAAATATTCAGTTTGAAGAAAGTTATTATCCTCGCTGTCAAGAAATGTAGTTTGTGCTTGTCTTTGACTTTAAATAATTTCCGCGATTTTTGGCCAAATTGGCCTTGCGACTCTCTGTAAGAGTGAATATAGATTTAAAAATAAGGCAGATACAGGAAATCCGAAATAACCATTCGATAGAACGCAAGGTAATGAACATCTCAGCCAAGTTTGGTCTGTGAAATATTCAGTTTGAAGAAAGTTATTATCCTCGCTGTCAAGAAATGTAGTTTGTGCTCGTCTTTGACTTAGAATACTTTCCGCGATTTTTGGCCAATTGGTCTTGCGACTCTCTGTAAGAGTGAATATAGATTTAAAAATAAGGCAGATATAGGAAATCCGAAATATTCATTAGAGAGACCACAAGGTACTGCACATCTCTGCCAAGTTTGGTCCGAAAATATTCAGTCTAAAAAATATTATTAGCCTCGCTGTCAAGAAATGTAGTTTGTGCTCATCTTTGACTTTGAATAATTTCCGCGATTTTTGGCCAAATTGGCTTTGCGACTCTCTGTAAGAGTGAATATAGATTAAAAAGTAAGACAGATAGAGGAAATCCGGAATATCCATTCGATAGAACACAAGTTAATGAACATCTCAGCCAAGTTTGGTCCGAAAATATTCAGTTTGAAGAAAGTTATTATCCTCGCTGTCAAGAAATGTAGTTTGTGCTCGTCTTTGACTTAGAATAATTTCCGCGATTTTTGGCCAATTGGCCTTGCGACTCTCTGTAAGAGTGAATATAGATTAAAAAGTAAGACAGATAGAGGAAATCCGAAATATCCATTCGATAGAACGCATGACAATGAACATCTCAGCCAAGTTTGGTCCGAAAATATTCAGTTTAAAGAACATTATTAGCCTCGCTGTCAAGAAATGTAGTTTGTGCTCGTCTTTGACTTAGAATAATTTCCGCGATTTTTGGCCAATTGGCCTTGCGACTCTCTGTAAGAGTGAATATAAATTAAAAAGTAAGACAGATACAGGAAATCCGAAATATCCATTCGATAGAACGCATGACAATGAACATCTCAGCCAAGTTTGGTCCTTAAATATTCAGTTTGAAGAAAGTTTTTAGAGTCGCTGTCAAGAAATGTAGTTTGTGCTCGTCTTTGACTTAGAATACTTTCCGCGATTTTTGGCCAACTGGTCTTGCGACTCTCTGTAAGAGTGAATATAGATTTAAAAATAAGGCAGATATAGGAAATCCGAAATATTCATTTGAGAGACCACAAGGTACTGCACATCTCTGCCAAGTTGGTCCGGAAATATTCAGTTTGAAGAAAGTTATTAGCCTCGCTGTCAAGAAATGTAGTTTGTGCTCGTCTTTGACTTAGAATAATTTCGGTCATTTTTGGCCAAATTGGCTTTGCGACTCTCTGTAAGAGTGAATATAGATTAAAAAGTAAGAGAGATAGAGGAAATCCGGAATATCCATTCGATAGAACACAAGTTAATGAACATCTCAGCCAAGTTTGGTCCGAAAATATTCAGTTTGAAGAAAGTTATTAGCCTCGCTGTCAAGAAATGTAGTTTGTGCTCGTCTTTGACTTAGAATAATTTCCGCGATTTTTGGCCAAATTGGCTTTGCGACTCTCTGTAAGAGTGAATATAAATTAAAAAGTAAGACAGATACAGGAAATCCGAAATATCCATTCGATAGAACGCATGACAATGAACATCTCAGCCAAGTTTGGTCCTTAAATATTCAGTTTGAAGAAAGTTTTTAGAGTCGCTGTCAAGAAATGTAGTTTGTGCTCGTCTTTGACTTAGCATACTTTCCGCGATTTTTGGCCAACTGGTCTTGCGACTCTCTGTAAGAGTGAATATAGATTTAAAAATAAGGCAGATATAGGAAATCCGAAATATTCATTTGAGAGACCACAAGGTACTGCACATCTCTGCCAAGTTTGGTCCGGAAATATTCAGTTTGAAGAAAGTTATTAGCCTCGCTGTCAAGAAATGTAGTTTGTGCTCGTCTTTGACTTAGAATAATTTCCGCGATTTTTGGCCAAATTGGCTTTGCGACTCTCTGTAAGAGTGAATATAAATTAAAAAGTAAGACAGATACAGGAAATCCGAAATATCCATTCGATAGAACGCATGACAATGAACATCTCAGCCAAGTTTGGTCCTTAAATATTCAGTTTGAAGAAAGTTATTAGCCTCGCTGTCAAGAAATGTAGTTAGTGCTCGTCTTTGACTTAGAATAATTTCCGCGATTTTTGGCCAAATTGGCTTTGCGACTCTCTGTAAGAGTGAATATAAATTAAAAAGTAAGACAGATACAGGAAATCCGAAATATCCATTCGATAGAACGCATGACAATGAACATCTCAGCCAAGTTTGGTCCTTAAATATTCAGTTTGAAGAAAGTTTTTAGAGTCGCTGTCAAGAAATGTAGTTTGTGCTCGTCTTTGACTTAGAATACTTTCCGCGATTTTTGGCCAACTGGTCTTGCGACTCTCTGTAAGAGTGAATATAGATTTAAAAATAAGGCAGATATAGGAAATCCGAAATATTCATTTGAGAGACCACAAGGTACTGCACATCTCTGCCAAGTTTGGTCCGGAAATATTCAGTTTGAAGAAAGTTATTAGCCTCGCTGTCAAGAAATGTAGTTTGTGCTCGTCTTTGACTCAGAATAATTTCCGCGATTTTTGGCCAAATTGGCTTTGCGACTCTCTGTAAGAGTGAATATTGATTAAAAAGTAAGACAGATAGAGGAAATCCGAAATACCCATTCGATAGAACGCAAGGTAATGAACATCTCAGGCAAGTTTGGTCTTGAAATATTCAGTTTGAAGAAAGTTATTATCCTCGCTGTCAAGAAATGTAGTTTGTGCTCGTCTTTGACTTAGAATACTTTCCGCGATTTTTGGCCAATTGGTCTTGCGACTCTCTGTAAGAGTGAATATAGATTTAAAAATAAGGCAGATATAGAAAATCCGAAATATTCATTTGAGAGACCACAAGGTACTGCACATCTCTGCCAAGTTTGGTCCGGAAATATTCAGTTTGAAGAAAGTTATTAGCCTCGCTGTCAAGAAATGTAGTTTGTGCTCGTCTTTGACTTACAATATTTCCGCGATTTTTGGCCAAATTGGCTTTGCGACTCTCTGTAAGAGTGAATATAGATTAAAAAGTAAGACAGATAGAGGAAATCCGAAATATCCATTCGATAGAACGCATGACAATGAACATCTCAGCCAAGTTTGGTCCGGAAATATTCAATTTGAAGAAAGTTATTATCCTCGCTGTCAAGAAATGTAGTTTGTGCTCGTCTTTGACTTAGAATAATTTCCGTCATTTTTGGCCAAATTGGCTTTGCGACTCTCTGTAAGAGTGAATATAGATTAAAAAGTAAGACAGATAGAGGAAATCCGAAATATCCATTCGATAGAACGCATGACAATGAACATCTCAGCCAAGTTTGGTCCGGAAATATTCAATTTGAAGAAAGTTATTATCCTCGCTGTCAAGAAATGTAGTTTGTGCTCGTCTTTGACTTTGAATAATTTCCGCGATTTTTGGCCAAATTGGCTTTGCGACTCTCTCTAAGAGTGAATATAGATTAAAAAGTAAGACAGATACAGGAAATCCCAAATATCCAGTCGATAGAACACAAGGTAATGAACATCTCAGCCAAGTTTGGTCCGAAAATATGCAGTTTGAAGAAAGTTATTAGCCTCGCTGTCAAGAAATGTAGTTTGTGCTCGTCTTTGACTTACAATAATTTCCGTCATTTTTGGCCAAATTGGCTTTGCGACTCTCTGTAAGTGTGAATATAGATTAAAAAGTAAGACAGATACAGGAAATCCGAAATATCCATTCGATAGAACACAAGGTAATGAACATCTCAGCCAAGTTTGGTCCGAAAATATGCAGTTTGAAGAAAGTTATTAGCCTCGCTGTCAAGAAATGTAGTTTGTGCTCGTCTTTGACTCAGAATAATTTCCGTCATTTTTGGCCAAATTGGCTTTGCGACTCTCTGTAAGAGTGAATATAGATTAAAAAGTAAGACAGATACAGGAAATCCCAAATATCCATTCGATAGAACACAAGGTAATGAACATCTCAGCCAAGTTTGGTCCGAAAATATGCAGTTTGAAGAAAGTTATTAGCCTCGCTGTCAAGAAATGTAGTTTGTGCTCGTCTTTGACTTAGAATAATTTCCGTGATTTTTGGCCAAATTGGCTTTGCGACTCTCTGTAAGAGTGAATATAGATTAAAAAGTAAGACAGATAGAGGAAATCCGAAATATCCATTCGATAGAACGCAAGGTAATGAACATCTCAGCCAAGTTTGGTCCGGAAATATTCAATTTGAAGAAAGTTATTATCCTCGCTGTCAAGAAATGTAGTTTGTGCTCGTCTTTGACTTAGAATAATTTCCGCGATTTTTGGCCAAATTGGCTTTGCGACTCTCTGTAAGAGTGTATATAGATTAAAAAGTAAGACAGATACAGGAAATCCGAAATATCCATTCGATAGAACGCAAGGTAATGAACATCTCAGCCAAGTTTGGTCTGGAAATATTCAGTTTGAAGAAAGTTATTATCCTCGCTGTCAAGAAATGTAGTTTGTGCTCGTCTTTGACTTAGAATAATTTCCGCGATTTTTGGCCAAATTGGCTTTGCGACTCTCTCTAAGAGTGAAAATAGATTATAAAGTAAGACAGATAGAGGAAATCCGAAATATCCATTTGAGAGATCACAAGGTACTGCACATCTCTGCCAAGTTTGGTCCGGAAATATTCAGTTTGAAGAAAGTTATTATCCTCGCTGTCAAGAAATGTAGTTTGTGCTTGTCTTTGACTTTGAATAATTTCCGCGATTTTTGGCCAAATTGGCCTTGCGACTCTCTGTAAGAGTGAATATAGATTTAAAAATAAGGCAGATACAGGAAATCCGAAATAACCATTCGATAGAACGCAAGGTAATGAACATCTCAGCCAAGTTTGGTCTGTGAAATATTCAGTTTGAAGAAAGTTATTATCCTCGCTGTCAAGAAATGTAGTTTGTGCTCGTCTTTGACTTAGAATACTTTCCGCGATTTTTGGCCAATTGGTCTTGCGACTCTCTGTAAGAGTGAATATAGATTTAAAAATAAGGCAGATATAGGAAATCCGAAATATTCATTAGAGAGACCACAAGGTACTGCACATCTCTGCCAAGTTTGGTCCGAAAATATTCAGTCTAAAAAATATTATTAGCCTCGCTGTCAAGAAATGTAGTTTGTGCTCATCTTTGACTTTGAATAATTTCCGCGATTTTTGGCCAAATTGGCTTTGCGACTCTCTGTAAGAGTGAATATAGATTAAAAAGTAAGACAGATAGAGGAAATCCGGAATATCCATTCGATAGAACACAAGTTAATGAACATCTCAGCCAAGTTTGGTCCGAAAATATTCAGTTTGAAGAAAGTTATTATCCTCGCTGTCAAGAAATGTAGTTTGTGCTCGTCTTTGACTTAGAATAATTTCCGCGATTTTTGGCCAATTGGCCTTGCGACTCTCTGTAAGAGTGAATATAGATTAAAAAGTAAGACAGATAGAGGAAATCCGAAATATCCATTCGATAGAACGCATGACAATGAACATCTCAGCCAAGTTTGGTCCGAAAATATTCAGTTTGAAGAAAGTTTTTAGAGTCGCTGTCAAGAAATGTAGTTTGTGCTCGTCTTTGACTTAGAATACTTTCCGCGATTTTTGGCCAACTGGTCTTGCGACTCTCTGTAAGAGTGAATATAGATTTAAAAATAAGGCAGATATAGGAAATCCGAAATATTCATTTGAGAGACCACAAGGTAATGCACATCTCTGCCAAGTTGGTCCGGAAATATTCAGTTTGAAGAAAGTTATTAGCCTCGCTGTCAAGAAATGTAGTTTGTGCTCGTCTTTGACTTAGAATAATTTCCGCGATTTTTGGCCAAATTGGCTTTGCGACTCTCTGTAAGAGTGAATATAAATTAAAAAGTAAGACAGATACAGGAAATCCGAAATATCCATTCGATAGAACGCATGACAATGAACATCTCAGCCAAGTTTGGTCCTTAAATATTCAGTTTGAAGAAAGTTTTTAGAGTCGCTGTCAAGAAATGTAGTTTGTGCTCGTCTTTGACTTAGCATACTTTCCGCGATTTTTGGCCAACTGGTCTTGCGACTCTCTGTAAGAGTGAATATAGATTTAAAAATAAGGCAGATATAGGAAATCCGAAATATTCATTTGAGAGACCACAAGGTACTGCACATCTCTGCCAAGTTTGGTCCGGAAATATTCAGTTTGAAGAAAGTTATTAGCCTCGCTGTCAAGAAATGTAGTTTGTGCTCGTCTTTGACTTAGAATAATTTCCGCGATTTTTGGCCAAATTGGCTTTGCGACTCTCTGTAAGAGTGAATATAAATTAAAAAGTAAGACAGATACAGGAAATCCGAAAGATCCATTCGATAGAACGCATGACAATGAACATCTCAGCCAAGTTTGGTCCTTAAATATTCAGTTTGAAGAAAGTTATTAGCCTCGCTGTCAAGAAATGTAGTTAGTGCTCGTCTTTGACTTAGAATAATTTCCGCGATTTTTGGCCAAATTGGCTTTGCGACTCTCTGTAAGAGTGAATATAAATTAAAAAGTAAGACAGATACAGGAAATCCGAAATATCCATTCGATAGAACGCATGACAATGAACATCTCAGCCAAGTTTGGTCCTTAAATATTCAGTTTGAAGAAAGTTTTTAGAGTCGCTGTCAAGAAATGTAGTTTGTGCTCGTCTTTGACTTAGAATACTTTCCGCGATTTTTGGCCAACTGGTCTTGCGACTCTCTGTAAGAGTGAATATAGATTTAAAAATAAGGCAGATATAGGAAATCCGAAATATTCATTTGAGAGACCACAAGGTACTGCACATCTCTGCCAAGTTTGGTCCGGAAATATTCAGTTTGAAGAAAGTTATTAGCCTCGCTGTCAAGAAATGTAGTTTGTGCTCGTCTTTGACTCAGAATAATTTCCGCGATTTTTGGCCAAATTGGCTTTGCGACTCTCTGTAAGAGTGAATATTGATTAAAAAGTAAGACAGATAGAGGAAATCCGAAATACCCATTCGATAGAACGCAAGGTAATGAACATCTCAGGCAAGTTTGGTCTTGAAATATTCAGTTTGAAGAAAGTTATTATCCTCGCTGTCAAGAAATGTAGTTTGTGCTCGTCTTTGACTTAGAATACTTTCCGCGATTTTTGGCCAATTGGTCTTGCGACTCTCTGTAAGAGTGAATATAGATTTAAAAATAAGGCAGATATAGAAAATCCGAAATATTCATTTGAGAGACCACAAGGTACTGCACATCTCTGCCAAGTTTGGTCCGGAAATATTCAGTTTGAAGAAAGTTATTAGCCTCGCTGTCAAGAAATGTAGTTTGTGCTCGTCTTTGACTTACAATATTTCCGCGATTTTTGGCCAAATTGGCTTTGCGACTCTCTGTAAGAGTGAATATAGATTAAAAAGTAAGACAGATAGAGGAAATCCGAAATATCCATTCGATAGAACGCATGACAATGAACATCTCAGCCAAGTTTGGTCCGGAAATATTCAATTTGAAGAAAGTTATTATCCTCGCTGTCAAGAAATGTAGTTTGTGCTCGTCTTTGACTTAGAATAATTTCCGTCATTTTTGGCCAAATTGGCTTTGCGACTCTCTGTAAGAGTGAATATAGATTAAAAAGTAAGACAGATAGAGGAAATCCGAAATATCCATTCGATAGAACGCATGACAATGAACATCTCAGCCAAGTTTGGTCCGGAAATATTCAATTTGAAGAAAGTTATTATCCTCGCTGTCAAGAAATGTAGTTTGTGCTCGTCTTTGACTTAGAATAATTTCCGCGATTTTTGGCCAAATTGGCTTTGCGACTCTCTCTAAGAGTGAATATAGATTAAAAAGTAAGACAGATACAGGAAATCCCAAATATCCAGTCGATAGAACACAAGGTAATGAACATCTCAGCCAAGTTTGGTCCGAAAATATGCAGTTTGAAGAAAGTTATTAGCCTCGCTGTCAAGAAATGTAGTTTGTGCTCGTCTTTGACTTACAATAATTTCCGTCATTTTTGGCCAAATTGGCTTTGCGACTCTCTGTAAGTGTGAATATAGATTAAAAAGTAAGACAGATACAGGAAATCCGAAATATCCATTCGATAGAACACAAGGTAATGAACATCTCAGCCAAGTTTGGTCCGAAAATATGCAGTTTGAAGAAAGTTATTAGCCTCGCTGTCAAGAAATGTAGTTTGTGCTCGTCTTTGACTTAGAATAATTTCCGTCATTTTTGGCCAAATTGGCTTTGCGACTCTCTGTAAGAGTGAATATAGATTAAAAAGTAAGACAGATAGAGGAAATCCGAAATATCCATTCGATAGAACGCATGACAATGAACATCTCAGCCAAGTTTGGTCCGGAAATATTCAATTTGAAGAAAGTTATTATCCTCGCTGTCAAGAAATGTAGTTTGTGCTCGTCTTTGACTTAGAATAATTTCCGCGATTTTTGGCCAAATTGGCTTTGCGACTCTCTGTAAGAGTGAATATAGATTAAAAAGTAAGACAGATACAGGAAATCCCAAATATCCAGTCGATAGAACACAAGGTAATGAACATCTCAGCCAAGTTTGGTCCGAAAATATGCAGTTTGAAGAAAGTTATTAGCCTCGCTGTCAAGAAATGTAGTTTGTGCTCGTCTTTGACTTACAATAATTTCCGTCATTTTTGGCCAAATTGGCTTTGCGACTCTCTGTAAGTGTGAATATAGATTAAAAAGTAAGACAGATACAGGAAATCCGAAATATCCATTCGATAGAACACAAGGTAATGAACATCTCAGCCAAGTTTGGTCCGAAAATATGCAGTTTGAAGAAAGTTATTAGCCTCGCTGTCAAGAAATGTAGTTTGTGCTCGTCTTTGACTTAGAATAATTTCCGTGATTTTTGGCCAAATTGGCTTTGCGACTCTCTGTAAGTGTGAATATAGATTAAAAAGTAAGACAGATACAGGAAATCCGAAATATCCAGTCGATAGAACACAAGGTAATGAACATCTCAGCCAAGTTTGGTCCGAAAATATGCAGTTTGAAGAAAGTTATTAGCCTCGCTGTCAAGAAATGTAGTTTGTGCTCGTCTTTGACTTAGAATAATTTCCGTGATTTTTGGCCAAATTGGCTTTGCGACTCTCTGTAAGAGTGAATATAGATTAAAAAGTAAGATAGATAGAGGAAATCCGAAATATCCATTCGATAGAACGCATGACAATGAACATCTCAGCCAAGTTTGGTCCGGAAATATTCAATTTGAAGAAAGTTATTATCCTCGCTGTCAAGAAATGTAGTTTGTGCTCGTCTTTGACTTAGAATAATTTCCGCGATTTTTGGCCAAATTGGCTTTGCGACTCTCTGTAAGAGTGAATATAGATTAAAAAGTAAGACAGATACAGGAAATCCGAAATATCCATTCGATAGAACGCATGACAATGAACATCTCAGCCAAGTTTGGTCTGGAAATATTCAGTTTGAAGAAAGTTATTATCCTCGCTGTCAAGAAATGTAGTTTGTGCTCGTCTTTGACTTAGAATAATTTCCGCGATTTTTGGCCAAATTGGCTTTGCGACTCTCTGTAAGAGTGAAAATAGATTATAAAGTAAGACAGATAGAGGAAATCCGAAATACCCATTCGATAGAACGCAAGGTAATGAACATCTCAGCCAAGTTTGGTCCTTAAATATTCAGTTTGAAGAAAGTTATTAGCCTCGCTGTCAAGAAATGTAGTTTGTGCTCGTCTTTGACTTAGAATAATTTCCGCGATTTTTGGCCAAATTGGCTTTGCGACTCTCTGTAAGAGTGAATATAAGTTAAAAAGTAAGACAGATACAGGAAATCCGAAATATCCATTCGATAGAACGCATGACAATGAACATCTCAGCCAAGTTTGGTCCTTAAATATTCAGTTTGAAGAAAGTTTTTAGAGTCGCTGTCAAGAAATGTAGTTTGTGCTCGTCTTTGACTTAGAATACTTTCCGCGATTTTTGGCCAACTGGTCTTGCGACTCTCTGTAAGAGTGAATATAGATTTAAAAATAAGGCAGATATAGGAAATCCGAAATATTCATTTGAGAGACCACAAGGTACTGCACATCTCTGCCAAGTTTGGTCCGGAAATATTCAGTTTGAAGAAAGTTATTAGCCTCGCTGTCAAGAAATGTAGTTTGTGCTCGTCTTTGACTCAGAATAATTTCCGCGATTTTTGGCCAAATTGGCTTTGCGACTCTCTGTAAGAGTGAATATTGATTAAAAAGTAAGACAGATAGAGGAAATCCGAAATACCCATTCGATAGAACGCAAGGTAATGAACATCTCAGGCAAGTTTGGTCTTGAAATATTCAGTTTGAAGAAAGTTATTATCCTCGCTGTCAAGAAATGTAGTTTGTGCTCGTCTTTGACTTAGAATACTTTCCGCGATTTTTGGCCAATTGGTCTTGCGACTCTCTGTAAGAGTGAATATAGATTTAAAAATAAGGCAGATATAGGAAATCCGAAATATCCATTTGAAAGACCACAAGGTACTGCACATCTCTGCCAAGTTTGGTCCGGAAATATTCAGTTTGAAGAAAGTTATTAGCCTCGCTGTCAAGAAATGTAGTTTGTGCTCGTCTTTGACTTACAATATTTTCCGCGATTTTTGGCCAAATTGGCTTTGCGACTCTCTGTAAGAGTGAATATAGATTAAAAAGTAAGACAGATAGAGGAAATCCGAAATATCCATTCGATAGAACGCATGACAATGAACATCTCAGCCAAGTTTGGTCCGAAAATATTCAGTTTAAAGAACATTATTAGCCTCGCTGTCAAGAAATGTAGTTTGTGCTCGTCTTTGACTTACAATAATTTCCGTCATTTTTGGCCAAATTGGCTTTGCGACTCTCTGTAAGAGTGAATATAGATTAAAAAGTAAGACAGATACAGGAAATCCCAAATATCCAGTCGATAGAACACAAGGTAATGAACATCTCAGCCAAGTTTGGTCCGAAAATATGCAGTTTGAAGAAAGTTATTAGCCTCGCTGTCAAGAAATGTAGTTTGTGCTCGTCTTTGACTTACAATATTTTCCGCGATTTTTTGCCAAATTTGCTTTGCGACTCTCTGTAAGAGTGAATATAGATTAAAAAGTAAGACAGATAGAGGAAATCCGAAATATCCATTCGATAGAACGCATGACAATGAACATCTCAGCCAAGTTTGGTCCGAAAATATTCAGTTTAAAGAACATTATTAGCCTCGCTGTCAAGAAATGTAGTTTGTGCTCGTCTTTGACTTAGAATAAATTCCGCGATTTTTGGCCAACTGGTCTTGCGACTCTCTGTAAGAGTGAATATAGATTTAAAAATAAGGCAGATATAGGAAATCCGAAATATTCATTTGAGAGACCACAAGGTACTGCACATCTCTGCCAAGTTTGGTCCGGAAATATTCAGTTTGAAGAAAGTTATTAGCCTCGCTGTCAAGAAATGTAGTTTGTGCTCGTCTTTGACTCAGAATAATTTCCGCGATTTTTGGCCAAATTGGCTTTGCGACTCTCTGTAAGAGTGAATATTGATTAAAAAGTAAGACAGATAGAGGAAATCCGAAATACCCATTCGATAGAACGCAAGGTAATGAACATCTCAGGCAAGTTTGGTCTTGAAATATTCAGTTTGAAGAAAGTTATTATCCTCGCTGTCAAGAAATGTAGTTTGTGCTCGTCTTTGACTTACAATAATTTCCGTCATTTTTGGCCAAATTGGCTTTGCGACTCTCTGTAAGAGTGAATATAGATTAAAAAGTAAGACAGATACAGGAAATCCCAAATATCCAGTCGATAGAACACAAGGTAATGAACATCTCAGCCAAGTTTGGT
Organism: Gibbula magus; assembly: GCA_936450465.1. Lineage (NCBI taxonomy): Eukaryota > Metazoa > Mollusca > Gastropoda > Trochida > Trochidae > Gibbula > Gibbula magus. The sequence continues at coordinate 32,721,341 of OW388300.1, forward strand.
CCGAAAATATGAAGTTTGAAGAAAGTTATTAGCCTCGCTGTCAAGAAATGTAGTTTGTGCTCGTCTTTGACTTACAATATTTTCCGCGATTTTTTGCCAAATTTGCTTTGCGACTCTCTGTAAGAGTGAATATAGATTAAAAAGTAAGACAGATAGAGGAAATCCGAAATATCCATTCGATAGAACGCATGACAATGAACATCTCAGCCAAGTTTGGTCCGAAAATATTCAGTTTAAAGAACATTATTAGCCTCGCTGTCAAGAAATGTAGTTTGTGCTCGTCTTTGACTTAGAATAAATTCCGCGATTTTTGGCCAACTGGTCTTGCGACTCTCTGTAAGAGTGAATATAGATTTAAAAATAAGGCAGATATAGGAAATCCGAAATATTCATTTGAGAGACCACAAGGTACTGCACATCTCTGCCAAGTTTGGTCCGGAAATATTCAGTTTGAAGAAAGTTATTAGCCTCGCTGTCAAGAAATGTAGTTTGTGCTCGTCTTTGACTCAGAATAATTTCCGCGATTTTTGGCCAAATTGGCTTTGCGACTCTCTGTAAGAGTGAATATTGATTAAAAAGTAAGACAGATAGAGGAAATCCGAAATACCCATTCGATAGAACGCAAGGTAATGAACATCTCATACAAGTTTGGTCTTGAAATATTCAGTTTGAAGAAAGTTATTATCCTCGCTGTCAAGAAATGTAGTTTGTGCTCGTCTTTGACTTACAATAATTTCCGTCATTTTTGGCCAAATTTGCTTTGCGACTCTCTGTAAGAGTGAATATAGATTAAAAAGTAAGACAGATAGAGGAAATCCGAAATATCCATTCGATAGAACGCATGACAATGAACATCTCAGCCAAGTTTGGTCCGAAAATATGAAGTTTGAAGAAAGTTATTAGCCTCGCTGTCAAGAAATGTAGTTTGTGCTCGTCTTTGACTTACAATATTTTCCGCGATTTTTTGCCAAATTTGCTTTGCGACTCTCTGTAAGAGTGAATATAGATTAAAAAGTAAGACAGATAGAGGAAATCCGAAATATCCATTCGATAGAACGCATGACAATGAACATCTCAGCCAAGTTTGGTCCGAAAATATTCAGTTTAAAGAACATTATTAGCCTCGCTGTCAAGAAATGTAGTTTGTGCTCGTCTTTGACTTAGAATAAATTCCGCGATTTTTGGCCAACTGGTCTTGCGACTCTCTGTAAGAGTGAATATAGATTTAAAAATAAGGCAGATATAGGAAATCCGAAATATTCATTTGAGAGACCACAAGGTACTGCACATCTCTGCCAAGTTTGGTCCGGAAATATTCAGTTTGAAGAAAGTTATTAGCCTCGCTGTCAAGAAATGTAGTTTGTGCTCGTCTTTGACTTACAATATTTTCCGCGATTTTTTGCCAAATTTGCTTTGCGACTCTCTGTAAGAGTGAATATAGATTAAAAAGTAAGACAGATAGAGGAAATCCGAAATATCCATTCGATAGAACGCATGACAATGAACATCTCAGCCAAGTTTGGTCCGAAAATATTCAGTTTAAAGAACATTATTAGCCTCGCTGTCAAGAAATGTAGTTTGTGCTCGTCTTTGACTTAGAATAAATTCCGCGATTTTTGGCCAACTGGTCTTGCGACTCTCTGTAAGAGTGAATATAGATTTAAAAATAAGGCAGATATAGGAAATCCGAAATATTCATTTGAGAGACCACAAGGTACTGCACATCTCTGCCAAGTTTGGTCCGGAAATATTCAGTTTGAAGAAAGTTATTAGCCTCGCTGTCAAGAAATGTAGTTTGTGCTCGTCTTTGACTCAGAATAATTTCCGCGATTTTTGGCCAAATTGGCTTTGCGACTCTCTGTAAGAGTGAATATTGATTAAAAAGTAAGACAGATAGAGGAAATCCGAAATACCCATTCGATAGAACGCAAGGTACTGCACATCTCAGGCAAGTTTGGTCTTGAAATATTCAGTTTGAAGAAAGTTATTAGCCTCGCTGTCAAGAAATGTAGTTTGTGCTCGTCTTTGACTCAGAATAATTTCCGCGATTTTTGGCCAAATTGGCTTTGCGACTCTCTGTAAGAGTGAATATTGATTAAAAAGTAAGACAGATAGAGGAAATCCGAAATACCCATTCGATAGAACGCAAGGTAATGAACATCTCAGCCAAGTTTGGTCCGAAAATATGCAGTTTGAAGAAAGTTATTAGCCTCGCTGTCAAGAAATGTAGTTTGTGCTCGTCTTTGACTTACAATAATTTCCGTCATTTTTGGCCAAATTGGCTTTGCGACTCTCTGTAAGTGTGAATATAGATTAAAAAGTAAGACAGATACAGGAAATCCGAAATATCCATTCGATAGAACACAAGGTAATGAACATCTCAGCCAAGTTTGGTCCGAAAATATGCAGTTTGAAGAAAGTTATTAGCCTCGCTGTCAAGAAATGTAGTTTGTGCTCGTCTTTGACTTAGAATAATTTCCGTCATTTTTGGCCAAATTGGCTTTGCGACTCTCTGTAAGAGTGAATATAGATTAAAAAGTAAGACAGATAGAGGAAATCCGAAATATCCATTCGATAGAACGCATGACAATGAACATCTCAGCCAAGTTTGGTCCGGAAATATTCAATTTGAAGAAAGTTATTATCCTCGCTGTCAAGAAATGTAGTTTGTGCTCGTCTTTGACTTAGAATAATTTCCGCGATTTTTGGCCAAATTGGCTTTGCGACTCTCTGTAAGAGTGAATATAGATTAAAAAGTAAGACAGATACAGGAAATCCCAAATATCCAGTCGATAGAACACAAGGTAATGAACATCTCAGCCAAGTTTGGTCCGAAAATATGCAGTTTGAAGAAAGTTATTAGCCTCGCTGTCAAGAAATGTAGTTTGTGCTCGTCTTTGACTTAGAATAATTTCCGTCATTTTTGGCCAAATTGGCTTTGCGACTCTCTGTAAGTGTGAATATAGATTAAAAAGTAAGACAGATACAGGAAATCCGAAATATCCATTCGATAGAACACAAGGTAATGAACATCTCAGCCAAGTTTGGTCCGAAAATATGCAGTTTGAAGAAAGTTATTAGCCTCGCTGTCAAGAAATGTAGTTTGTGCTCGTCTTTGACTTAGAATAATTTCCGTGATTTTTGGCCAAATTGGCTTTGCGACTCTCTGTAAGTGTGAATATAGATTAAAAAGTAAGACAGATACAGGAAATCCGAAATATCCATTCGATAGAACACAAGGTAATGAACATCTCAGCCAAGTTTGGTCCGAAAATATGCAGTTTGAAGAAAGTTATTAGCCTCGCTGTCAAGAAATGTAGTTTGTGCTCGTCTTTGACTTAGAATAATTTCCGTGATTTTTGGCCAAATTGGCTTTGCGACTCTCTGTAAGAGTGAATATAGATTAAAAAGTAAGATAGATAGAGGAAATCCGAAATATCCATTTGATAGAACGCATGACAATGAACATCTCAGCCAAGTTTGGTCAGGAAATATTCAATTTGAAGAAAGTTATTATCCTCGCTGTCAAGAAATGTAGTTTGTGCTCGTCTTTGACTTAGAATAATTTCCGCGATTTTTGGCCAAATTGGCTTTGCGACTCTCTGTAAGAGTGAATATAGATTAAAAAGTAAGACAGATACAGGAAATCCGAAATATCCATTCGATAGAACGCATGACAATGAACATCTCAGCCAAGTTTGGTCTGGAAATATTCAGTTTGAAGAAAGTTATTATCCTCGCTGTCAAGAAATGTAGTTTGTGCTCGTCTTTGACTTAGAATAATTTCCGCGATTTTTGGCCAAATTGGCTTTGCGACTCTCTGTAAGAGTGAATATAGATTAAAAAGTAAGACAGATAGAGGAAATCCGAAATACCCATTCGATAGAACGCAAGGTAATGAACATCTCAGCCAAGTTTGGTCCTTAAATATTCAGTTTGAAGAAAGTTATTAGCCTCGCTGTCAAGAAATGTAGTTTGTGCTCGTCTTTGACTTACAATAATTTCCGCGATTTTTGGCCAAATTGGCTTTGCGACTCTCTGTAAGAGTGAATATAAATTAAAAAGTAAGACAGATACAGGAAATCCGAAATATCCATTCGATAGAACGCATGACAATGAACATCTCAGCCAAGTTTGGTCCTTAAATATTCAGTTTGAAGAAAGTTTTTAGAGTCGCTGTCAAGAAATGTAGTTTGTGCTCGTCTTTGACTTAGAATACTTTCCGCGATTTTTGGCCAACTGGTCTTGCGACTCTCTGTAAGAGTGAATATAGATTTAAAAATAAGGCAGATATAGGAAATCCGAAATATTCATTTGAGAGACCACAAGGTACTGCACATCTCTGCCAAGTTTGGTCCGGAAATATTCAGTTTGAAGAAAGTTATTAGCCTCGCTGTCAAGAAATGTAGTTTGTGCTCGTCTTTGACTCAGAATAATTTCCGCGATTTTTGGCCAAATTGGCTTTGCGACTCTCTGTAAGAGTGAATATTGATTAAAAAGTAAGACAGATAGAGGAAATCCGAAATACCCATTCGATAGAACGCAAGGTAATGAACATCTCAGGCAAGTTTGGTCTTGAAATATTCAGTTTGAAGAAAGTTATTATCCTCGCTGTCAAGAAATGTAGTTTGTGCTCGTCTTTGACTTAGAATACTTTCCGCGATTTTTGGCCAATTGGTCTTGCGACTCTCTGTAAGAGTGAATATAGATTTAAAAATAAGGCAGATATAGGAAATCCGAAATATCCATTTGAAAGACCACAAGGTACTGCACATCTCTGCCAAGTTTGGTCCGGAAATATTCAGTTTGAAGAAAGTTATTAGCGTCGCTGTCAAGAAATGTAGTTTGTGCTCGTCTTTGACTTACAATATTTTCCGCGATTTTTGGCCAAATTGGCTTTGCGACTCTCTGTAAGAGTGAATATAGATTAAAAAGTAAGACAGATAGAGGAAATCCGAAATATCCATTCGATAGAACGCATGACAATGAACATCTCAGCCAAGTTTGGTCCGAAAATATTCAGTTTAAAGAACATTATTAGCCTCGCTGTCAAGAAATGTAGTTTGTGCTCGTCTTTGACTTACAATAATTTCCGTCATTTTTGGCCAAATTGGCTTTGCGACTCTCTGTAAGAGTGAATATAGATTAAAAAGTAAGACAGATACAGGAAATCCCAAATATCCAGTCGATAGAACACAAGGTAATGAACATCTCAGCCAAGTTTGGTCCGAAAATATGCAGTTTGAAGAAAGTTATTAGCCTCGCTGTCAAGAAATGTAGTTTGTGCTCGTCTTTGACTTACAATATTTTCCGCGATTTTTTGCCAAATTTGCTTTGCGACTCTCTGCAAGAGTGAATATAGATTAAAAAGTAAGACAGATAGAGGAAATCCGAAATATCCATTCGATAGAACGCATGACAATGAACATCTCAGCCAAGTTTGGTCCGAAAATATTCAGTTTAAAGAACATTATTAGCCTCGCTGTCAAGAAATGTAGTTTGTGCTCGTCTTTGACTTAGAATAAATTCCGCGATTTTTGGCCAACTGGTCTTGCGACTCTCTGTAAGAGTGAATATAGATTTAAAAATAAGGCAGATATAGGAAATCCGAAATATTCATTTGAGAGACCACAAGGTACTGCACATCTCTGCCAAGTTTGGTCCGGAAATATTCAGTTTGAAGAAAGTTATTAGCCTCGCTGTCAAGAAATGTAGTTTGTGCTCGTCTTTGACTCAGAATAATTTCCGCGATTTTTGGCCAAATTGGCTTTGCGACTCTCTGTAAGAGTGAATATTGATTAAAAAGTAAGACAGATAGAGGAAATCCGAAATACCCATTCGATAGAACGCAAGGTAATGAACATCTCAGGCAAGTTTGGTCTTGAAATATTCAGTTTGAAGAAAGTTATTATCCTCGCTGTCAAGAAATGTAGTTTGTGCTCGTCTTTGACTTACAATAATTTCCGTCATTTTTGGCCAAATTGGCTTTGCGACTCTCTGTAAGAGTGAATATAGATTAAAAAGTAAGACAGATACAGGAAATCCCAAATATCCAGTCGATAGAACACAAGGTAATGAACATCTCAGCCAAGTTTGGTCCGAAAATATGAAGTTTGAAGAAAGTTATTAGCCTCGCTGTCAAGAAATGTAGTTTGTGCTCGTCTTTGACTTACAATATTTTCCGCGATTTTTTGCCAAATTTGCTTTGCGACTCTCTGTAAGAGTGAATATAGATTAAAAAGTAAGACAGATAGAGGAAATCCGAAATATCCATTCGATAGAACGCATGACAATGAACATCTCAGCCAAGTTTGGTCCGAAAATATTCAGTTTAAAGAACATTATTAGCCTCGCTGTCAAGAAATGTAGTTTGTGCTCGTCTTTGACTTAGAATAAATTCCGCGATTTTTGGCCAACTGGTCTTGCGACTCTCTGTAAGAGTGAATATAGATTTAAAAATAAGGCAGATATAGGAAATCCGAAATATTCATTTGAGAGACCACAAGGTACTGCACATCTCTGCCAAGTTTGGTCCGGAAATATTCAGTTTGAAGAAAGTTATTAGCCTCGCTGTCAAGAAATGTAGTTTGTGCTCGTCTTTGACTCAGAATAATTTCCGCGATTTTTGGCCAAATTGGCTTTGCGACTCTCTGTAAGAGTGAATATTGATTAAAAAGTAAGACAGATAGAGGAAATCCGAAATACCCATTCGATAGAACGCAAGGTAATGAACATCTCAGGCAAGTTTGGTCTTGAAATATTCAGTTTGAAGAAAGTTATTATCCTCGCTGTCAAGAAATGTAGTTTGTGCTCGTCTTTGACTTAGAATACTTTCCGCGATTTTTGGCCAATTGGTCTTGCGACTCTCTGTAAGAGTGAATATAGATTTAAAAATAAGGCAGATATAGGAAATCCGAAATATCCATTTGAGAGACCACAAGGTACTGCACATCTCTGCCAAGTTTGGTCCGGAAATATTCAGTTTGAAGAAAGTTATTAGCCTCGCTGTCAAGAAATGTAGTTTGTGCTCGTCTTTGACTCAGAATAATTTCCGCGATTTTTGGCCAAATTGGCTTTGCGACTCTCTGTAAGAGTGAATATTGATTAAAAAGTAAGACAGATAGAGGAAATCCGAAATACCCATTCGATAGAACGCAAGGTAATGAACATCTCAGGCAAGTTTGGTCTTGAAATATTCAGTTTGAAGAAAGTTATTATCCTCGCTGTCAAGAAATGTAGTTTGTGCTCGTCTTTGACTTACAATAATTTCCGTCATTTTTGGCCAAATTGGCTTTGCGACTCTCTGTAAGAGTGAATATAGATTAAAAAGTAAGACAGATACAGGAAATCCCAAATATCCAGTCGATAGAACACAAGGTAATGAACATCTCAGCCAAGTTTGGTCCGAAAATATGCAGTTTGAAGAAAGTTATTAGCCTCGCTGTCAAGAAATGTAGTTTGTGCTCGTCTTTGACTTACAATATTTTCCGCGATTTTTTGCCAAATTTGCTTTGCGACTCTCTGTAAGAGTGAATATAGATTAAAAAGTAAGACAGATAGAGGAAATCCGAAATATCCATTCGATAGAACGCATGACAATGAACATCTCAGCCAAGTTTGGTCCGAAAATATTCAGTTTAAAGAACATTATTAGCCTCGCTGTCAAGAAATGTAGTTTGTGCTCGTCTTTGACTTAGAATAAATTCCGCGATTTTTGGCCAACTGGTCTTGCGACTCTCTGTAAGAGTGAATATAGATTTAAAAATAAGGCAGATATAGGAAATCCGAAATATTCATTTGAGAGACCACAAGGTACTGCACATCTCTGCCAAGTTTGGTCCGGAAATATTCAGTTTGAAGAAAGTTATTAGCCTCGCTGTCAAGAAATGTAGTTTGTGCTCGTCTTTGACTCAGAATAATTTCCGCGATTTTTGGCCAAATTGGCTTTGCGACTCTCTGTAAGAGTGAATATTGATTAAAAAGTAAGACAGATAGAGGAAATCCGAAATACCCATTCGATAGAACGCAAGGTACTGCACATCTCTGCCAAGTTTGGTCCGGAAATATTCAGTTTGAAGAAAGTTATTAGCCTCGCTGTCAAGAAATGTAGTTTGTGCTCGTCTTTGACTCAGAATAATTTCCGCGATTTTTGGCCAAATTGGCTTTGCGACTCTCTGTAAGAGTGAATATTGATTAAAAAGTAAGACAGATAGAGGAAATCCGAAATACCCATTCGATAGAACGCAAGGTAATGAACATCTCAGGCAAGTTTGGTCTTGAAATATTCAGTTTGAAGAAAGTTATTATCCTCGCTGTCAAGAAATGTAGTTTGTGCTCGTCTTTGACTTACAATAATTTCCGTCATTTTTGGCCAAATTGGCTTTGCGACTCTCTGTAAGAGTGAATATAGATTAAAAAGTAAGACAGATACAGGAAATCCCAAATATCCAGTCGATAGAACACAAGGTAATGAACATCTCAGCCAAGTTTGGTCCGAAAATATGCAGTTTGAAGAAAGTTATTAGCCTCGCTGTCAAGAAATGTAGTTTGTGCTCGTCTTTGACTTACAATATTTTCCGCGATTTTTTGCCAAATTTGCTTTGCGACTCTCTGTAAGAGTGAATATAGATTAAAAAGTAAGACAGATAGAGGAAATCCGAAATATCCATTCGATAGAACGCATGACAATGAACATCTCAGCCAAGTTTGGTCCGAAAATATTCAGTTTAAAGAACATTATTAGCCTCGCTGTCAAGAAATGTAGTTTGTGCTCGTCTTTGACTTAGAATAAATTCCGCGATTTTTGGCCAACTGGTCTTGCGACTCTCTGTAAGAGTGAATATAGATTTAAAAATAAGGCAGATATAGGAAATCCGAAATATTCATTTGAGAGACCACAAGGTACTGCACATCTCTGCCAAGTTTGGTCCGGAAATATTCAGTTTGAAGAAAGTTATTAGCCTCGCTGTCAAGAAATGTAGTTTGTGCTCGTCTTTGACTCAGAATAATTTCCGCGATTTTTGGCCAAATTGGCTTTGCGACTCTCTGTAAGAGTGAATATTGATTAAAAAGTAAGACAGATAGAGGAAATCCGAAATACCCATTCGATAGAACGCAAGGTAATGAACATCTCAGGCAAGTTTGGTCTTGAAATATTCAGTTTGAAGAAAGTTATTATCCTCGCTGTCAAGAAATGTAGTTTGTGCTCGTCTTTGACTTAGAATACTTTCCGCGATTTTTGGCCAATTGGTCTTGCGACTCTCTGTAAGAGTGAATATAGATTTAAAAATAAGGCAGATATAGGAAATCCGAAATATCCATTTGAGAGACCACAAGGTACTGCACATCTCTGCCAAGTTTGGTCCGGAAATATTCAGTTTGAAGAAAGTTATTAGCCTCGCTGTCAAGAAATGTAGTTTGTGCTCGTCTTTGACTTACAATATTTTCCGCGATTTTTGGCCAAATTGGCTTTGCGACTCTCTGTAAGAGTGAATATAGATTAAAAAGTAAGACAGATAGAGGATATCCGAAATATCCATTCGATAGAACGCATGACAATGAACATCTCAGCCAAGTTTGGTCCGAAAATATTCAGTTTAAAGAACATTATTAGCCTCGCTGTCAAGAAATGTAGTTTGTGCTCGTCTTTGACTTACAATAATTTCCGTCATTTTTGGCCAAATTGGCTTTGCGACTCTCTGTAAGAGTGAATATAGATTAAAAAGTAAGACAGATACAGGAAATCCCAAATATCCAGTCGATAGAACACAAGGTAATGAACATCTCAGCCAAGTTTGGTCCGAAAATATGCAGTTTGAAGAAAGTTATTAGCCTCGCTGTCAAGAAATGTAGTTTGTGCTCGTCTTTGACTTAGAATAATTTCCGTGATTTTTGGCCAAATTGGCTTTGCGACTCTCTGTAAGAGTGAATATAGATTAAAAAGTAAGACGGATACAGGAAATCCCAAATATCCAGTCGATAGAACACAAGGTAATGAACATCTCAGCCAAGTTTGGTCCGAAAATATGCAGTTTGAAGAAAGTTATTAGCCTCGCTGTCAAGAAATGTAGTTTGTGCTCGTCTTTGACTTACAATATTTTCCGCGATTTTTTGCCAAATTTGCTTTGCGACTCTCTGTAAGAGTGAATATAGATTAAAAAGTAAGACAGATAGAGGAAATCCGAAATATCCATTCGATAGAACGCATGACAATGAACATCTCAGCCAAGTTTGGTCCGAAAATATTCAGTTTAAAGAACATTATTAGCCTCGCTGTCAAGAAATGTAGTTTGTGCTCGTCTTTGACTTAGAATAAATTCCGCGATTTTTGGCCAACTGGTCTTGCGACTCTCTGTAAGAGTGAATATAGATTTAAAAATAAGGCAGATATAGGAAATCCGAAATATTCATTTGAGAGACCACAAGGTACTGCACATCTCTGCCAAGTTTGGTCCGGAAATATTCAGTTTGAAGAAAGTTATTAGCCTCGCTGTCAAGAAATGTAGTTTGTGCTCGTCTTTGACTCAGAATAATTTCCGCGATTTTTGGCCAAATTGGCTTTGCGACTCTCTGTAAGAGTGAATATTGATTAAAAAGTAAGACAGATAGAGGAAATCCGAAATACCCATTCGATAGAACGCAAGGTAATGAACATCTCAGGCAAGTTTGGTCTTGAAATATTCAGTTTGAAGAAAGTTATTATCCTCGCTGTCAAGAAATGTAGTTTGTGCTCGTCTTTGACTTAGAATACTTTCCGCGATTTTTGGCCAATTGGTCTTGCGACTCTCTGTAAGAGTGAATATAGATTTAAAAATAAGGCAGATATAGGAAATCCGAAATATCCATTTGAGAGACCACAAGGTACTGCACATCTCTGCCAAGTTTGGTCCGGAAATATTCAGTTTGAAGAAAGTTATTAGCCTCGCTGTCAAGAAATGTAGTTTGTGCTCGTCTTTGACTTACAATAATTTCCGTCATTTTTGGCCAAATTGGCTTTGCGACTCTCTGTAAGAGTGAATATAGATTAAAAAGTAAGACAGATAGAGGAAATCCGAAATATCCATTCGATAGAACGCATGACAATGAACATCTCAGCCAAGTTTGGTCCGAAAATATTCAGTTTAAAGAACATTATTAGCCTCGCTGTCAAGAAATGTAGTTTGTGCTCGTCTTTGACTTACAATAATTTCCGTCATTTTTGGCCAAATTGGCTTTGCGACTCTCTGTAAGAGTGAATATAGATTAAAAAGTAAGACAGATACAGGAAATCCCAAATATCCAGTCGATAGAACACAAGGTAATGAACATCTCAGCCAAGTTTGGTCCGAAAATATGCAGTTTGAAGAAAGTTATTAGCCTCGCTGTCAAGAAATGTAGTTTGTGCTCGTCTTTGACTTACAATAATTTCCGTCATTTTTGGCCAAATTGGCTTTGCGACTCTCTGTAAGTGTGAATATAGATTAAAAAGTAAGACAGATACAGGAAATCCGAAATATCCATTCGATAGAACACAAGGTAATGAACATCTCAGCCAAGTTTGGTCCGAAAATATGCAGTTTGAAGAAAGTTATTAGCCTCGCTGTCAAGAAATGTAGTTTGTGCTCGTCTTTGATTTAGAATAATTTCCGTCATTTTTGGCCAAATTGGCTTTGCGACTCTCTGTAAGAGTGAATATAGATTAAAAAGTAAGACAGATAGAGGAAATCCGAAATATCCATTCGATAGAACGCATGACAATGAACATCTCAGCCAAGTTTGGTCCGGAAATATTCAATTTGAAGAAAGTTATTATCCTCGCTGTCAAGAAATGTAGTTTGTGCTCGTCTTTGACTTAGAATAATTTCCGCGATTTTTGGCCAAATTGGCTTTGCGACTCTCTCTAAGAGTGAATATAGATTAAAAAGTAAGACAGATACAGGAAATCCCAAATATCCAGTCGATAGAACACAAGGTAATGAACATCTCAGCCAAGTTTGGTCCGAAAATATGCAGTTTGAAGAAAGTTATTAGCCTCGCTGTCAAGAAATGTAGTTTGTGCTCGTCTTTGACTTACAATAATTTCCGTCATTTTTGGCCAAATTGGCTTTGCGACTCTCTGTAAGTGTGAATATAGATTAAAAAGTAAGACAGATACAGGAAATCCGAAATATCCATTCGATAGAACACAAGGTAATGAACATCTCAGCCAAGTTTGGTCCGAAAATATGCAGTTTGAAGAAAGTTATTACCCTCGCTGTCAAGAAATGTAGTTTGTGCTCGTCTTTGACTTAGAATAATTTCCGTCATTTTTGGCCAAATTGGCTTTGCGACTCTCTGTAATAGTGAATATAGATTAAAAAGTAAGACAGATAGAGGAAATCCGAAATATCCATTCGATAGAACGCATGACAATGAACATCTCAGCCAAGTTTGGTCCGGAAATATTCAATTTGAAGAAAGTTATTATCCTCGCTGTCAAGAAATGTAGTTTGTGCTCGTCTTTGACTTAGAATAATTTCCGCGATTTTTGGCCAAATTGGCTTTGCGACTCTCTGTAAGAGTGAATATAGATTAAAAAGTAAGACAGATACAGGAAATCCCAAATATCCAGTCGATAGAACACAAGGTAATGAACATCTCAGCCAAGTTTGGTCCGAAAATATGCAGTTTGAAGAAAGTTATTAGCCTCGCTGTCAAGAAATGTAGTTTGTGCTCGTCTTTGACTTACAATAATTTCCGTCATTTTTGGCCAAATTGGCTTTGCGACTCTCTGTAAGTGTGAATATAGATTAAAAAGTAAGACAGATACAGGAAATCCGAAATATCCATTCGATAGAACACAAGGTAATGAACATCTCAGCCAAGTTTGGTCCGAAAATATGCAGTTTGAAGAAAGTTATTAGCCTCGCTGTCAAGAAATGTAGTTTGTGCTCGTCTTTGACTTAGAATAATTTCCGTGATTTTTGGCCAAATTGGCTTTGCGACTCTCTGTAAGATTGAATATAGATTAAAAAGTAAGACAGATAGAGGAAATCCGAAATATCCATTCGATAGAACGCATGACAATGAACATCTCAGCCAAGTTTGGTCCGGAAATATTCAATTTGAAGAAAGTTATTATCCTCGCTGTCAAGAAATGTAGTTTGTGCTCGTCTTTGACTTAGAATAATTTCCGCGATTTTTGGCCAAATTGGCTTTGCGACTCTCTGTAAGAGTGAATATAGATTAAAAAGTAAGACAGATACAGGAAATCCGAAATATCCATTCGATAGAACGCATGACAATGAACATCTCAGCCAAGTTTGGTCTGGAAATATTCAGTTTGAAGAAAGTTATTATCCTCGCTGTCAAGAAATGTAGTTTGTGCTCGTCTTTGACTTAGAATAATTTCCGCGATTTTTGGCCAAATTGGCTTTGCGACTCTCTGTAAGAGTGAAAATAGATTATAAAGTAAGACAGATAGAGGAAATCCGAAATATTCATTTGAGAGATCACAAGGTACTGCACATCTCTGCCAAGTTTGGTCCGGAAATATTCAGTTTGAAGAAAGTTATTAGCCTCGCTGTCAAGAAATGTAGTTTGTGCTCGTCTTTGACTTTGAATAATTTCCGCGATTTTTGGCCAAATTGGCCTTGCGACTCTCTGTAAGAGTGAATATAGATTTAAAAATAAGGCAGATACAGGAAATCCGAAATAACCATTCGATAGAACGCAAGGTAATGAACATCTCAGGAAAGTTTGGTCTGGAAATATTCAGTTTGAAGAAAGTTATTATCCTCGCTGTCAAGAAATGTAGTTTGTGCTCGTCTTTGACTTAGAATACTTTCCGCGATTTTTGGCCAATTGGTCTTGCGACTCTCTGTAAGAGTGAATATAGATTTAAAAATAAGGCAGATATAGGAAATCCGAAATATTCATTAGAGAGACCACAAGGTACTGCACATCTCTGCCAAGTTTGGTCCGAAAATATTCAGTCTAAAAAATATTATTAGCCTCGCTGTCAAGAAATGTAGTTTGTGCTCATCTTTGACTTTGAATAATTTCCGCGATTTTTGGCCAAATTGGCTTTGCGACTCTCTGTAAGAGTGAATATAGATTAAAAAGTAAGACAGATAGAGGAAATCCGGAATATCCATTCGATAGAACACAAGTTAATGAACATCTCAGCCAAGTTTGGTCCGAAAATATTCAGTTTGAAGAAAGTTATTATCCTCTCTGTCAAGAAATGTAGTTTGTGCTCGTCTTTGACTTAGAATAATTTCCGCGATTTTTGGCCAATTGGCCTTGCGACTCTCTGTTAGAGTGAATATAGATTAAAAAGTAAGACAGATAGAGGAAATCCGAAATATCCATTCGATAGAACGCATGACAATGAACATCTCAGCCAAGTTTGGTCCGGAAATATTCAATTTGAAGAAAGTTATTATCCTCGCTGTCAAGAAATGTAGTTTGTGCTCGTCTTTGACTTAGAATAATTTCCGCGATTTTTGGCCAAATTGGCTTTGCGACTCTCTGTAAGAGTGAATATAGATTAAAAAGTAAGACAGATACAGGAAATCCGAAATATCCATTCGATAGAACACAATGTAATGAACATCTCAGCCAAGTTTGGTCCGAAAATATGCAGTTTGAAGAAAGTTATTAGCCTCGCTGTCAAGAAATGTAGTTTGTGCTCGTCTTTGACTTACAATAATTTCCGTCATTTTTGGCCAAATTGGCTTTGCGACTCTCTGTAAGTGTGAATATAGATTAAAAAGTAAGACAGATACAGGATATCCGAAATATCCATTCGATAGAAAACAAGGTAATGAACATCTCAGCCAAGTTTGGTCCGAAAATATTCAGTTTGAAGAAAGTTATTATCCTCGCTGTCAAGAAATGTAGTTTGTGCTCGTCTTTGACTTAGAATACTTTCCGCGATTTTTGGCCAATTGGTCTTGTGACTCTCTGTAAGAGTGAATATAGATTTAAAAATAAGGCAGATATAGGAAATCCGAAATATTCATTTGAGAGACCACAAGGTACTGCACATCTCTGCCAAGTTTGGTCCGAAAACATTCAGTTTAAAGAAAATTATTAGCCTCGCTGTCAAGAAATGTAGTTTGTGCTCGTCTTTGACTTAGAATAATTTCCGCGATTTTTGGCCAAATTGGCTTTGCGACTCTCTGTAAGAGTGAAAATAGATTATAAAGTAAGACAGATAGAGGAAATCCGAAATATCCATTTGAGAGATCACAATGTACTGCACATCTCTTAAAAAGTTTGGTCCGGAAATATTCAGTTTGAAGAAAGTTATTAGCCTCGCTGTCAAGAAATGTAGTTTGTGCTCGTCTTTGACTTTGAATAATTTCCGCGATTTTTGGCCAAATTGGCCTTGCGACTCTCTGTAAGAAAGAATATAGATTTAAAAATAAGGCAGATAGAGGAAATCCCAAATAACCATTCGATAGAACGCAAGGTAATGAACATCTCAGCCAAGTTTGGTCTGGAAATATTCAGTTTGAAGAAAGTTATTATCCTCGCTGTCAAGAAATGTAGTTTGTGCTCGTCTTTGACTTTGAATATTTTCCGCGATTTTTGGCCAAATTGGCTTTGCGACTCTCTGTAAGAGTGAATATAGATTAAAAAGTAAGACAGATACAGGAAATCCCAAATATCAATTCGATAGAACACAAGGTAAAGAACATCTCAGCCAAGTTTGGTCCGAAAATATGCAGTTTGAAGAAAGTTATTATCCTCGCTGTCAAGAAATGTAGTTTGTGCTCGTCTTTGACTTAGAATACTTTCCGCGATTTTTGGGCAATTGGTCTTGCGACTCTCTGTAAGAGTGAATATAGATTTAAAAATAAGGCAGATATAGGAAATCCGAAATATTCATTTGAGAGACCACAAGGTACTGCACATCTCTGCCAAGTTTGGTCCGAAAATATTCAGTTTAAAGAAAATTATTAGCCTCGCTGTCAAGAAATGTTGTTTGTGCTCGTCTTTGACTTAGAATAATTTCCGTCATTTTTGGCCAAATTGGCTTTGCGACTCTCTGTAAGAGTGAATATAGATTAAAAAGTAAGATAGATAGAGGAAATCCGAAATATCCATTCGATAGAACACAAGGTAATGAACATCTCAGCCAAGTTTGGTCCGGAAATATGCAGTTTGAAGAAAGTTATTATCCTCTCTGTCAAGAAATGTAGTTTGTGCTCGTCTTTGACTTAGAATAATTTCCGCGATTTTTGGCCAATTGGCCTTGCGACTCTCTGTAAGAGTGAATATAGATTAAAAAGTAAGACAGATAGAGGAAATCCGAAATATCCATTCGATAGAACGCATGACAATGAACATCTCAGCCAAGTTTGGTCCGGAAATATTCAATTTGAAGAAAGTTATTATCCTCGCTGTCAAGAAATGTAGTTTGTGCTCGTCTTTGACTTAGAATAATTTCCGCGATTTTTGGCCAAATTGGCTTTGCGACTCTCTGTAAGAGTGAATATAGATTAAAAAGTAAGACAGATACAGGAAATCCCAAACATCCATTCGATAGAACACAAGGTAATGAACATCTCAGCCAAGTTTGGTCCGAAAATATGCAGTTTGAAGAAAGTTATTAGCCTCGCTGTCAAGAAATGTAGTTTATGCTCGTCTTTGACTTACAATAATTTCCGTCATTTTTGGCCAAATTGGCTTTGCGACTCTCTGTAAGTGTGAATATAGATTAAAAAGTAAGACCGATACAGGATATCCGAAATATCCATTCGATAGAACACAAGGTAATGAACATCTCAGCCAATATTGGTCCGAAAATATGCAGTTTGAAGAAAGTTATTAGCCTCGCTGTCAAGAAATGTAGTTTGTGCTCGTCTTTGACTTACAATAATTTCCGTCATTTTTGGCCAAATTGGCTTGCGACTCTCTGTAAGTGTGAATATAGATTAAAAAGTAAGACAGATACAGGATATCCGAAATATCCATTCGATAGAAAACAAGGTAATGAACATCTCAGCCAAGTTTGGTCCGAAAATATTCAGTTTGAAGAAAGTTATTATCCTCGCTGTCAAGAAATGTAGTTTGTGCTCGTCTTTGACTTAGAATACTTTCCGCGATTTTTGGCCAATTGGTCTTGTGACTCTCTGTAAGAGTGAATATAGATTTAAAAATAAGGCAGATATAGGAAATCCGAAATATTCATTTGAGAGACCACAAGGTACTGCACATCTCTGCCAAGTTTGGTCCGAAAACATTCAGTTTAAAGAAAATTATTAGCCTCGCTGTCAAGAAATGTAGTTTGTGCTCGTCTTTGACTTAGAATAATTTCCGCGATTTTTGGCCAAATTGGCTTTGCGACTCTCTGTAAGAGTGAAAATAGATTATAAAGTAAGACAGATAGAGGAAATCCGAAATATCCATTTGAGAGATCACAATGTACTGCACATCTCTTAAAAAGATTGGTCCGGAAATATTCAGTTTGAAGAAAGTTATTAGCCTCGCTGTCAAGAAATGTAGTTTGTGCTCGTCTTTGACTTTGAATAATTTCCGCGATTTTTGGCCAAATTGGCCTTGCGACTCTCTGTAAGAAAGAATATAGATTTAAAAATAAGGCAGATACAGGAAATCCCAAATAACCATTCGATAGAACGCAAGGTAATGAACATCTCAGCCAAGTTTGGTCTGGAAATATTCAGTTTGAAGAAAGTTATTATCCTCGCTGTCAAGAAATGTAGTTTGTGCTCGTCTTTGACTTTGAATATTTTCCGCGATTTTTGGCCAAATTGGCTTTGCGACTCTCTGTAAGAGTGAATATAGATTAAAAAGTAAGACAGATACAGGAAATCCCAAATATCAATTCGATAGAACACAAGGTAAAGAACATCTCAGCCAAGTTTGGTCCGAAAATATGCAGTTTGAAGAAAGTTATTATCCTCGCTGTCAAGAAATGTAGTTTGTGCTCGTCTTTGACTTAGAATACTTTCCGCGATTTTTGGCCAATTGGTCTTGCGACTCTCTGTAAGAGTGAATATAGATTTAAAAATAAGGCAGATATAGGAAATCCGAAATATTCATTTGAGAGACCACAAGGTACTGCACATCTCTGCCAAGTTTGGTCCGAAAATATTCAGTTTAAAGAAAATTATTAGCCTCGCTGTCAAGAAATGTAGTTTGTGCTCGTCTTTGACTTAGAATAATTTCCGTCATTTTTGGCCAAATTGGCTTTGCGACTCTCTGTAAGAGTGAATATAGATTAAAAAGTAAGATAGATAGAGGAAATCCGAAATATCCATTCGATAGAACACAAGGTAATGAACATCTCAGCCAAGTTTGGTCCGGAAATATGCAGTTTGAAGAAAGTTATTAGCCTCGCTGTCAAGAAATGTAGTTTGTGCTCGTCTTTGACTTAGAATAATTTCCGCGATTTTTGGCCAAATTGGCCTTGCGACTCTCTATAAGAGTGATAATAGATTTAAAAATAAGGCAGATACAGGAAATCCGAAATATCCATTTGAGAGACCACAAGGTACTGCACATCTCTGCCAAGTTTGGTCTGGAAATATTCAGTTTGAAGAAAGTTATTAGCCTCGCTGTCCAGAAATGTAGTTTGTGCTCGTCTTTGACTTACAATAATTTCCGTCATTTTTGGCCAAATTGGCCTTGCGACTCTCTGTAAGAGTGAATATAGATTAAAAAGTAAGACAGATACATGAAATCCGAAATATCCATTCGATAGAACACAAGGTAATGAACATCTCAGCCAAGTTTGGTCCGGAATTATGCAGTTTGAAGAAAGTTATTAGCCTCGCTGTCAAGAAATGTAGTTTGTGCTCGTCTTTGACTTAGAATAATTTCCGCGATTTTTGGCCAAATTGGCCTTGCGACTCTCTGTAAGAGTGAATATAGATTTAAAAATAAGGCAGATACAGGAAATCCGAAATATCCATTTGAGAGACCACAAGGTACTGCACATCTCTGCCAAGTTTGGTCTGGAAATATTCAGTTTGAAGAAAGTTATTAGCCTCGCTGTCAAGAAATGTAGTTTGTGCTCGTCTTTGACTTACAATAATTTCCGTCATTTTTGGCCAAATTGGCTTTGCGACTCTCTGTAAGAGTGAATATAGATTAAAAAGTAAGATAGATAGAGGAAATCCGAAATATCCATTCGATAGAACACAAGGTAATGAACATCTCAGCCAAGTTTGGTCCGGAAATATGCAGTTTGAAGAAAGTTATTAGCCTCGCTGTCAAGAAATGTAGTTTGTGCTCGTCTTTGACTTAGAATAATTTCCGCGATTTTTGGCCAAATTGGCCTTGCGACTCTCTCTAAGAGTGATAATAGATTTAAAAATAAGGCAGATACAGGAAATCCGAAATATCCATTTGAGAGACCACAAGGTACTGCACATCTCTGCCAAGTTTGGTCTGGAAATATTCAGTTTGAAGAAAGTTATTAGCCTCGCTGTCAAGAAATGTAGTTTGTGCTCGTCTTTGACTTACAATAATTTCCGTCATTTTTGGCCAAATTGGCCTTGCGACTCTCTGTAAGAGTGAATATAGATTAAAAAGTAAGACAGATACAGGAAATCCGAAATATCCATTCGATAGAACACAAGGTAATGAACATCTCAGCCAAGTTTGGTCCGGAAATATGCAGTTTGAAGAAAGTTATTAGCCTCGCTGTCAAGAAATGTAGTTTGTGCTCGTCTTTGACTTACAATAATTTCCGTCATTATTTTGCAAAAATTGGCTTTGCGACTCTCTGTAAGAGTGAATATAGATTAAAAAGTAAGACAGATAGAGGAAATCCGAAATATCCATTCGATAGAACGCAAGGTAATGAACATCTCAGCCAAGCTTGGTCTGGAATTATTCAGTTTGAAGAAAGTTATTAGCCTCGCTGTCAAGAAATGTTGTTTGTGCTCGTCTTTGACTTAGAATAATTTCCGCGATTTTTGGCCAATTGGCCTTGCGACTCTCTGTAAGAGTGAATATAGATTTAAAAATAAGGCAGATATAGGAAATCCGAAATATCCATTTGAGAGACCACAAGGTACTGCACATCTCTGCCAAGTTTGGTCCGGAAATATTCAGTTTGAAGAAAGTTATTAGCCTCGCTGTCAAGAAATGTAGTTTGTGCTCGTCTTTGACTTAGAATAAATTCCGCGATTTTTGGCCAAATTGGCTTTGCGACTCTCTGTAAGAGTGAATATAGATTAAAAAGTAAGATAGATAGAGGAAATCCGAAATATCCATTCGATAGAACACAAGGTAATGAACATCTCTGCCAAGTTTGGTCTGGAAATATTCAGTTTGAAGAAAGTTATTATCCTCGCTGTCAAGAAATGTAGTTTGTGCTCGTCTTTGACTTACAATAATTTCCGTCATTTTTTGCCAAATTGGCCTTGCGACTCTCTGTAAGAGTGAATATAGATTAAAAAGTAAGACAGATAGAGGAAATCCGAAATATCCATTCGATAGAACGCAAGGTAATGAACATCTCAGCCAAGCTTGGTCTGAAAATATTCAGTTTGAAGAAAGTTATTAGCCTCGCTGTCAAGAAATGTTGTTTGTGCTCGTCTTTGACTTAGAATAATTTCCGCGATTTTTGGCCAATTTGCCTTGCGACTCTCTGTAAGAGTGAATATAGATTTAAAAATAAGGCAGATATAGGAAATCCGAAATATCCATTTGAGAGACCACAAGGTACTGCACATCTCTGCCAAGTTTGGTCCGGAAATATTCAGTTTGAAGAAAGTTATTAGCCTCGCTGTCAAGAAATGTAGTTTGTGCTCGTCTTTGACTTAGAATAATTTCCGCGATTTTTGGCCAAATTGGCCTTGCGACTCTCTGTAAGAGTGAATATAGATTTAAAAATAAGGCAGATACAGGAAATCCGAAATATCCATTTGAGAGACCACAAGGTACTGCACATCTCTGCCAAGTTTGGTCTGGAAATATTCAGTTTGAAGAAAGTTATTAGCCTCGCTGTCAAGAAATGTAGTTTGTGCTCGTCTTTGACTTACAATAATTTCCGTCATTTTTGGCCAAATTGGCTTTGCGACTCTCTGTAAGAGTGAATATAGATTAAAAAGTAAGATAGATAGAGGAAATCCGAAACATCCATTCGATAGAACACAAGGTAATGAACATCTCAGCCAAGTTTGGTCCGGAAATATGCAGTTTGAAGAAAGTTATTAGCCTCGCTGTCAAGAAATGTAGTTTGTGCTCGTCTTTGACTTAGAATAATTTCCGCGATTTTTGGCCAAATTGGCCTTGCGACTCTCTCTAAGAGTGATAATAGATTTAAAAATAAGGCAGATACAGGAAATCCGAAATATCCATTTGAGAGACCACAAGGTACTGCACATCTCTGCCTAGTTTGGTCTGGAAATATTCAGTTTGAAGAAAGTTATTAGCCTCGCTGTCAAGAAATGTAGTTTGTGCTCGTCTTTGACTTACAATAATTTCCGTCATTTTTGGCCAAATTGGCCTTGCGACTCTCTGTAAGAGTGAATATAGATTAAAAAGTAAGACAGATACAGGAAATCCGAAATATCCATTCGATAGAACACAAGGTAATGAACATCTCAGCCAAGTTTGGTCCGGAAATATGCAGTTTGAAGAAAGTTATTAGCCTCGCTGTCAAGAAATGTAGTTTGTGCTCGTCTTTGACTTACAATAATTTCCGTCATTTTTGGCCAAATTGGCCTTGCGACTCTCTGTAAGAGTGAATATAGATTAAAAAGTAAGACAGATACAGGAAATCCGAAATATCCATTCGATAGAACACAAGGTAATGAACATCTCAGCCAAGTTTGGTCCGGAAATATGCAGTTTGAAGAAAGTTATTATCCTCGCTGTCAAGAAATGTAGTTTGTGCTCGTCTTTGACTTACAATAATTTCCGTCATTTTTGGCCAAATTGGCCTTGCGACTCTCTGTAAGAGTGAATATAGATTAAAAAGTAAGACAGATAGAGGAAATCCGAAATATCCATTCGATAGAACGCAAGGTAATGAACATCTCAGCCAAGCTTGGTCTGAAAATATTCAGTTTGAAGAAAGTTATTAGCCTCGCTGTCAAGAAATGTTGTTTGTGCTCGTCTTTGACTTAGAATAATTTCCGCGATTTTTGGCCAATTTGCCTTGCGACTCTCTGTAAGAGTGAATATAGATTTAAAAATAAGGCAGATATAGGAAATCCGAAATATCCATTTGAGAGACCACAAGGTACTGCACATCTCTGCCAAGTTTGGTCCGGAAATATTCAGTTTGAAGAAAGTTATTAGCCTCGCTGTCAAGAAATGTAGTTTGTGCTCGTCTTTGACTTAGAATAAATTCCGCGATTTTTGGCCAAATTGGCTTTGCGACTCTCTGTAAGAGTGAATATAGATTTAAAAAAAAGGCAGATATAGGAAATCCGAAATATTCATTTGAGAGACCACAGGGTACTGCACATCTCTGCCAAGTTTGGTCCGGAAATATTCAGTTTGAAGAAAGTTATTATCCTCGCTGTCAAGAAATGTTGTTTCTGCTCATCTTTGACTTAGAATAATTTCCGCGATTTTTGGCCAATTGGCCTTGCGACTCTGTGTAAGAGTGAATATAGATTTAAAAATAAGGCAGATATAGGAAATCCGAAATATTCATTTGAGAGACCACAGGGTACTGCACATCTCTGCCAAGTTTGGTCGGGAAATATTCAGTTTGAAGGAAGTTATTATCCTCGCTGTCAAGAAATGTAGTTTGTGCTCCTCTTTGACTTAGAACAATTTCCGCGATTTTTGGCCAAATTGGCTTTGCGACTCTCTGTAAGAGTGAATATAGATTAAAAATTAAGACAGATAGAGGAAATCCGAATTATCCATTCGATAGAACGCAAGGTAATGAACATCTCAGCCAAGTTTGGTCTGGAAATATTCAGTTTGAAGAAAGTTATTATCCTCGCTGTCAAGAAATGTAGTTTGTGCTCGTCTTTGACTTAGAATACTTTCCGCGATTTTTGGCCAATTGGTCTTGCGACTCTCTGTAAGAGTGAATATAGATTTAAAAATAAGGCAGATATAGGAAATCCGAAATATTCATTTGAGAGACCACAAGGTACTGCACATCTCTGCCAAGTTTGGTCCGAAAATATTCAGTTTAAAGAAAATGATTAGCCTCGCTGTCAATAAATGTACTTTGTGCTCGTCTTTGACTTAGAATAATTTCCGCGATTTTTGGCTAAATTGGATTTGCGACTCTCTGTAAGAGTGAATATAGATTTAAAAGTAAGACAGATACAGGAAAACCAAAATATCAATTCGATAGAACACAAGGTAATGAACATCTCAGCCAAGTTTGTTCCGAAAATATGCAGTTTGAAGAAAGTTATTAGCCTCGCTGTCAAGAAATGTAGTTTGTGCTCGTCTTTGACTTAGAATAATTTCCGTGATTTTTGGCCAAATTGGCTTTGCGACTCTCTGTAAGAGTGAATATAGATTAAAAAGTAAGACAGATAGAGGAAATCCGAAATATCCATTCGATAGAACGCATGACAATGAACATCTCAGCCAAGTTTGGTCCGAAAATATTTAGTTTGAAGAAAGTTATTAGCCTCGCTGTCAATAAATGTAGTTTGTGCTCGTCTTTGACTTAGAATAATTTCCGCGATTTTTGGCCAAATTGGCTTTGCGACTCTCTGTAAGAGTGAATATAGATTAAAAAGTAAGACAGATACAGGAAATCCGAAAAATCCATTTGAGAGACCACAAGGTACTGCACATCTCTGCCAAGTTTGGTCCGGAAATATTCAGTTTGAAGAAAGTTATTAGCCTCGCTGTCAAGAAATGTAGTTTGTGCTCGTCTTTGACTTACAATAATTTCCGTCATTTTTGGCCAAATTGGCCTTGCGACTCTCTGTAAGAGTGAATATAGATTAAAAAGTAAGACAGATAGAGGAAATCCGAAATATCCATTCGATAGAACGCAAGGTAATGAACATCTCAGCCAAGCTTGGTCTGGAAATATTCAGTTTGAAGAAAGTTATTAGCCTCGCTGTCAA
This sequence comes from Gibbula magus, assembly GCA_936450465.1. NCBI lineage: Eukaryota > Metazoa > Mollusca > Gastropoda > Trochida > Trochidae > Gibbula > Gibbula magus. The sequence goes on from OW388300.1 coordinate 32,745,343, forward strand.
GAAATGTAGTTTGTGCTCGTCTTTGACTTAGAATAATTTTTGTCATTTCTGGCCAAATTGGCTTTGCGACTCTCTGTAAGAGTGAATATAGATTAAAAAGTAAGACAGATAGAGGAAATCCGAAATATCCATTCGATAGAACGCAAGGTAATGAACATCTCAGCCAAGTTTGGTCCGAAAATATGCAGTTTGAAGAAAGTTATTATCCTCGCTGTCAAGAAAAGTAGTTTGTGCTCGTCTTTGACTTAGAATAATTTTTGTCATTTCTGGCCAAATTGGCTTTGCGACTCTCTGTAAGAGTGAATATAGATTAAAAAGTAAGAAAGATAGAGGAAATCCGAAATATCCATTCGATAGAACACAAGGTAATGATCATCTCAGCCAAGTTTGGTCCGGAAATATGCAGTTTGAAGAAAGTTATTAGCCTCGCTGTCAAGAAATGTAGTTTGTGCTCGTCTTTGACTTAGAATAATTTCCGTCATTTTTGGCCAAATTGGCTTTGCGACTCTCTGTAAGAGTGAATATAGATTAAAAAGTAAGACAGATAGAGGAAATCCGAAATATCCATTCGATAGAACGCAAGGTAATGAACATCTCAGCCAAGCTTGGTCTGGAAATATTCAGTTTGAAGAAAGTTATTAGCCTCGCTGTCAAGAAATGTAGTTTGTGCTCGTCTTTGACTTAGAATAATTTTTGTCATTTCTGGCCAAATTGGCTTTGCGACTCTCTGTAAGAGTGAATATAGATTAAAAAGTAAGACAGATAGAGGAAATCCGAAATATCCATTCGAAAGAACGCAAGGTAATGAACATCTCAGCCAAGTTTGGTCCGAAAATATGCAGTTTGAAGAAAGTTATTATCCTCGCTGTCAAGAAAAGTAGTTTGTGCTCGTCTTTGACTTAGAATAATTTTTGTCATTTCTGGCCAAATTGGCTTTGCGACTCTCTGTAAGAGTGAATATAGATTAAAAAGTAAGACAGATAGAGGAAATCCGAAATATCCATTCGATAGAACACAAGGTAATGATCATCTCAGCCAAGTTTGGTCCGGAAATATGCAGTTTGAAGAAAGTTATTAGCCTCGCTGTCAAGAAATGTAGTTTGTGCTCGTCTTTGACTTAGAATAATTTCCGTCATTTTTGGCCAAATTGGCTTTGCGACTCTCTGTAAGAGTGAATATAGATTAAAAAGTAAGACAGATAGAGGAAATCCGAAATATCCATTCGATAGAACACAAGGTAATGAACATCTCAGCCAAGTTTGGTCCGAAAATATGCAGTTTGAAGAAAGTTATTAGCCTCGCTGTCAAGAAAAGTAGTTTGTGCTCGTCTTTGACTTAGAATAATTTTTGTCATTTCTGGCCAAATTGGCTTTGCGACTCTCTGTAAGAGTGAATATAGATTAAAAAGTAAGACAGATAGAGGAAATCCGAAATATCCATTCGAAAGAACGCAAGGTAATGAACATCTCAGCCAAGTTTGGTCCGAAAATATTCAGTTTGAAGAAAGTTATTATCCTCGCTGTCAAGAAAAGTAGTTTGTGCTCGTCTTTGACTTAGAATAATTTCCGCGATTTTTGGCCAAATTGGCTTTGCGACTCTCTGTAAGAGTGAATATAGATTAAAAAGTAAGACAGATAGAGGAAATCCGAAATATCCATTCGATAGAACGCAAGGTAATGAACATCTCAGCCAAGCTTGGTCTAGAACTTTTCAGTTTGAAGAAAGTTATTAGCCTCGCTGTCAAGAAATGTAGTTTGTGCTCGTCTTTGACTTAAAATAATTTCCGCGATTTTTGGCCAAATTGGCTTTGCGACTCTCTGTAAGAGTGAAAATAGATTAAAAAGTAAGACAGATACAGGAAATCCGAAATATCCATTCGATAGAACACAAGGTAATGAACATCTCAGCCAAGTTTGGTCCGGAAATATGCAGTTTGAAGAAAGTTATTATCCTCGCTGTCAAGAAATGTAGTTTGTGCTCGTCTTTGACTTAGAATAATTTCCGTCATTTTTGGCCAAATTGGCTTTGCGACTCTCTGTAAGAGTGAATATAGATTAAAAAGTAAGACAGATAGAGGAAATCCGAAATATCCATTCGATAGAACGCAAGGTAATGAACATCTCAGCCAAGCTTGGTCTGGAAATATTCAGTTTGAAGAAAGTTATTAGCCTCGCTGTCAAGAAATGTAGTTTGTGCTCGTCTTTGACTTAGAATAATTTTTGTCATTTCTGGCCAAATTGGCTTTGCGACTCTCTGTAAGAGTGAATATAGATTAAAAAGTAAGACAGATAGAGGAAATCCGAAATATCCATTCGAAAGAACGCAAGGTAATGAACATCTCAGCCAAGTTTGGTCCGAAAATATGCAGTTTGAAGAAAGTTATTATCCTCGCTGTCAAGAAAAGTAGTTTGTGCTCGTCTTTGACTTAGAATAATTTTTGTCATTTCTGGCCAAATTGGCTTTGCGACTCTCTGTAAGAGTGAATATAGATTAAAAAGTAAGACAGATAGAGGAAATCCGAAATATCCATTCGATAGAACACAAGGTAATGATCATCTCAGCCAAGTTTGGTCCGGAAATATGCAGTTTAAAGAAAGTTATTAGCCTCGCTGTCAAGAAATGTAGTTTGTGCTCGTCTTTGACTTAGAATAATTTCCGTCATTTTTGGCCAAATTGGCTTTGCGACTCTCTGTAAGAGTGAATATAGATTAAAAAGTAAGACAGATAGAGGAAATCCGAAATATCCATTCGATAGAACACAAGGTAATGAACATCTCAGCCAAGTTTGGTCCGAAAATATGCAGTTTGAAGAAAGTTATTAGCCTCGCTGTCAAGAAAAGTAGTTTGTGCTCGTCTTTGACTTAGAATAATTTTTGTCATTTCTGGCCAAATTGGCTTTGCGACTCTCTGTAAGAGTGAATATAGATTAAAAAGTAAGACAGATAGAGGAAATCCGAAATATCCATTCGATAGAACACAAGGTAATGATCATCTCAGCCAAGTTTGGTCCGGAAATATGCAGTTTGAAGAAAGTTATTAGCCTCGCTGTCAAGAAATGTAGTTTGTGCTCGTCTTTGACTTAGAATAATTTCCGTCATTTTTGGCCAAATTGGCTTTGCGACTCTCTGTAAGAGTGAATATAGATTAAAAAGTAAGACAGATACAGGAAATCCGAAATATCCATTCGATAGAACGCATGGCAATGAACATCTCAGCCAAGTTTGGTCCGGAAATATTCAGTTTGAAGAAAGTTATTAGCCTCGCTGTCAAGAAATGTAGTTTGTGCTCGTCTTTGACTTAGAATAATTTCCGCGATTTTTGGCCAAATTGGCTTTGCGACTCTCTGTAAGAGTGAATATAGATTAAAAAGTAAGACAGATACAGGAAATCCGAAAAATCCATTTGAGAGACCACAAGGTACTGCACATCTCTGCCAAGTTTGGTCCGGAAATATTCAGTTTGAAGAAAGTTATTAGCCTCGCTGTCAAGAAATGTAGTTTGTGCTCGTCTTTGACTTAGAATAATTTCCGTCATTTTTGGCCAAATTGGCTTTGCGACTCTCTGTAAGAGTGAATATAGATTAAAAAGTAAGACAGATACAGGAAATCCGAAATATCCATTCGATAGAACGCATGGCAATGAACATCTCAGCCAAGTTTGGTCCGAAAATATGCAGTTTGAAGAAAGTTATTAGCCTCGCTGTCAAGAAATGTAGTTTGTGCTCGTCTTTGACTTAGAATAATGTCCGTCATTTTTGGCCAAATTGGCTTTGCGACTCTCTGTAAGAGTGAATATAGATTTAAAAATAAGGCAGATATAGGAAATCCGAAATATTCATTTGAGAGACCACAGGGTACTGCACATCTCTGCCAAGTTTGGTCGGGAAATATTCAGTTTGAAGGAAGTTATTATCCTCGCTGTCAAGAAATGTAGTTTGTGCTCCTCTTTGACTTAGAACAATTTCCGCGATTTTTGGCCAAATTGGCTTTGCGACTCTCTGTAAGAGTGAATATAGATTAAAAATTAAGACAGATAGAGGAAATCCGAATTATCCATTCGATAGAACGCAAGGTAATGAACATCTCAGCCAAGTTTGGTCTGGAAATATTCAGTTTGAAGAAAGTTATTATCCTCGCTGTCAAGAAATGTAGTTTGTGCTCGTCTTTGACTTAGAATACTTTCCGCGATTTTTGGCCAATTGGTCTTGCGACTCTCTGTAAGAGTGAATATAGATTTAAAAATAAGGCAGATATAGGAAATCCGAAATATTCATTTGAGAGACCACAAGGTACTGCACATCTCTGCCAAGTTTGGTCCGAAAATATTCAGTTTAAAGAAAATGATTAGCCTCGCTGTCAATAAATGTACTTTGTGCTCGTCTTTGACTTAGAATAATTTCCGCGATTTTTGGCTAAATTGGATTTGCGACTCTCTGTAAGAGTGAATATAGATTTAAAAGTAAGACAGATACAGGAAAACCCAAATATCAATTCGATAGAACACAAGGTAATGAACATCTCAGCCAAGTTTGTTCCGAAAATATTCAGTTTGAAGAAAGTTATTAGCCTCGCTGTCAAGAAATGTAGTTTGTGCTCGTCTTTGACTTAGAATAATTTCCGTGATTTTTGGCCAAATTGGCTTTGCGACTCTCTGTAAGAGTGAATATAGATTAAAAAGTAAGACAGATAGAGGAAATCCGAAATATCCATTCGATAGAACGCATGACAATGAACATCTCAGCCAAGTTTGGTCCGAAAATATTTAGTTTGAAGAAAGTTATTAGCCTCGCTGTCAATAAATGTAGTTTGTGCTCGTCTTTGACTTAGAATAATTTCCGCGATTTTTGGCCAAATTGGCTTTGCGACTCTCTGTAAGAGTGAATATAGATTAAAAAGTAAGACAGATACAGGAAATCCGAAAAATCCATTTGAGAGACCACAAGGTACTGCACATCTCTGCCAAGTTTGGTCCGGAAATATTCAGTTTGAAGAAAGTTATTAGCCTCGCTGTCAAGAAATGTAGTTTGTGCTCGTCTTTGACTTACAATAATTTCCGTCATTTTTGGCCAAATTGGCCTTGCGACTCTCTGTAAGAGTGAATATAGATTAAAAAGTAAGACAGATAGAGGAAATCCGAAATATCCATTCGATAGAACGCAAGGTAATGAACATCTCAGCCAAGCTTGGTCTGGAAATATTCAGTTTGAAGAAAGTTATTAGCCTCGCTGTCAAGAAATGTAGTTTGTGCTCGTCTTTGACTTAGAATAATTTTTGTCATTTCTGGCCAAATTGGCTTTGCGACTCTCTGTAAGAGTGAATATAGATTAAAAAGTAAGACAGATAGAGGAAATCCGAAATATCCATTCGAAAGAACGCAAGGTAATGAACATCTCAGCCAAGTTTGGTCCGAAAATATGCAGTTTGAAGAAAGTTATTATCCTCGCTGTCAAGAAATGTAGTTTGTGCTCGTCTTTGACTTAGAATAATTTTTGTCATTTCTGGCCAAATTGGCTTTGCGACTCTCTGTAAGAGTGAATATAGATTAAAAAGTAAGAAAGATAGAGGAAATCCGAAATATCCATTCGATAGAACACAAGGTAATGATCATCTCAGCCAAGTTTGGTCCGGAAATATGCAGTTTGAAGAAAGTTATTAGCCTCGCTGTCAAGAAATGTAGTTTGTGCTCGTCTTTGACTTAGAATAATTTCCGTCATTTTTGGCCAAATTGGCTTTGCGACTCTCTGTAAGAGTGAATATAGATTAAAAAGTAAGACAGATAGAGGAAATCCGAAATATCCATTCGATAGAACACAAGGTAATGAACATCTCAGCCAAGTTTGGTCCGAAAATATGCAGTTTGAAGAAAGTTATTAGCCTCGCTGTCAAGAAAAGTAGTTTGTGCTCGTCTTTGACTTAGAATAATTTTTGTCATTTCTGGCCAAATTGGCTTTGCGACTCTCTGTAAGAGTGAATATAGATTAAAAAGTAAGACAGATAGAGGAAATCCGAAATATCCATTCGATAGAACACAAGGTAATGATCATCTCAGCCAAGTTTGGTCCGGAAATATGCAGTTTGAAGAAAGTTATTAGCCTCGCTGTCAAGAAATGTAGTTTGTGCTCGTCTTTGATTTAGAATAATTTCCGTCATTTTTGGCCAAATTGGCTTTGCGACTCTCTGTAAGAGTGAATATAGATTAAAAAGTAAGACAGATAGAGGAAATCCGAAATATCCATTCGAAAGAACGCAAGGTAATGAACATCTCAGCCAAGTTTGGTCCGAAAATATGCAGTTTGAAGAAAGTTATTATCCTCGCTGTCAAGAAAAGTAGTTTGTGCTCGTCTTTGACTTAGAATAATTTTTGTCATTTCTGGCCAAATTGGCTTTGCGACTCTCTGTAAGAGTGAATATAGATTAAAAAGTAAGACAGATAGAGGAAATCCGAAATATCCATTCGATAGAACACAAGGTAATGATCATCTCAGCCAAGTTTGGTCCGGAAATATGCAGTTTGAAGAAAGTTATTAGCCTCGCTGTCAAGAAATGTAGTTTGTGCTCGTCTTTGACTTAGAATAATTTCCGTCATTTTTGGCCAAATTGGCTTTGCGACTCTCTGTAAGAGTGAATATAGATTAAAAAGTAAGACAGATAGAGGAAATCCGAAATATCCATTCGATAGAACACAAGGTAATGAACATCTCAGCCAAGTTTGGTCCGAAAATATGCAGTTTGAAGAAAGTTATTAGCCTCGCTGTCAAGAAATGTAGTTTGTGCTCGTCTTTGACTTAGAATAATTTCCGTCATTTTTGGCCAAATTGGCTTTGCGACTCTCTGTAAGAGTGAATATAGATTAAAAAGTAAGACAGATACAGGAAATCCGAAATATCCATTCGATAGAACGCATGGCAATGAACATCTCAGCCAAGTTTGGTCCGGAAATATTCAGTTTGAAGAAAGTTATTAGCCTCGCTGTCAAGAAATGTAGTTTGTGCTCGTCTTTGACTTAGAATAATTTCCGCGATTTTTGGCCAAATTGGCTTTGCGACTCTCTGTAAGAGTGAAAATAGATTAAAAAGTAAGACAGATAGAGGAAATCCGAAATATCCATTCGATAGAACGCATGGCAATGAACATCTCAGCCAAGTTTGGTCCGAAAATATGCAGTTTGAAGAAAGTTATTAGCCTCGCTGTCAAGAAATGTAGTTTGTGCTCGTCTTTGACTTAGAATAATGTCCGTCATTTTTGGCCAAATTGGCTTTGCGACTCTCTGTAAGAGTGAATATAGATTAAAAAGTAAGACAGATAGAGGAAATCCGAAATATCCATTCGATAGAACGCAAGGTAATGAACATCTCAGCCAAGTTTGGTCTGGAAATATTCAGTTTGAAGAAAGTTATTATCCTCGCTGTCAAGAAATGTAGTTTGTGCTCGTCTTTGACTTAGAATACTTTAAGCGATTTTTGGCCAAATTGGCTTTGCGACTCTCTGTAAGAGTGAATATATATTAAAAAGTAAGACAGATAGAGGAAATCCGAAATATCCATTCGAAAGAACGCAAGGTAATGAACATCTCAGCCAAGTTTGGTCCGAAAATATGCAGTTTGAAGAAAGTTATTAGCCTCGCTGTCAAGAAAAGTAGTTTGTGCTCGTCTTTGACTTAGAATAATTTTTGTCATTTCTGGCCAAATTGGCTTTGCGACTCTCTGTAAGAGTGAATATAGATTAAAAAGTAAGACAGATAGAGGAAATCCGAAATATCCATTCGAAAGAACGCAAGGTAATGAACATCTCAGCCAAGTTTGGTCCGAAAATATGCAGTTTGAAGAAAGTTATTATCCTCGCTGTCAAGAAATGTAGTTTGTGCTCGTCTTTGACTTAGAATAATTTTTGTCATTTCTGGCCAAATTGGCTTTGCGACTCTCTGTAAGAGTGAATATAGATTAAAAAGTAAGACAGATAGAGGAAATCCGAAATATCCATTCGATAGAACACAAGGTAATGATCATCTCAGCCAAGTTTGGTCCGGAAATATGCAGTTTGAAGAAAGTTATTAGCCTCGCTGTCAAGAAATGTAGTTTGTGCTCGTCTTTGACTTAGAATAATTTCCGTCATTTTTGGCCAAATTGGCTTTGCGACTCTCTGTAAGAGTGAATATAGATTAAAAAGTAAGACAGATAGAGGAAATCCGAAATATCCATTCGATAGAACACAAGGTAATGAACATCTCAGCCAAGTTTGGTCCGAAAATATGCAGTTTGAAGAAAGTTATTAGCCTCGCTGTCAAGAAATGTAGTTTGTGCTCGTCTTTGACTTAAAATAATATCTGTCATTTTTGGCCAAATTGGCTTTGCGACTCTCTGTAAGAGTGAATATAGATTAAAAAGTAAGACAGATACAGGAAATCCGAAATATCCATTCGATAGAACGCATGGCAATGAACATCTCAGCCAAGTTTGGTCCGGAAATATTCAGTTTGAAGAAAGTTATTAGCCTCGCTGTCAAGAAATGTAGTTTGTGCTCGTCTTTGACTTAGAATAATTTCCGCGATTTTTGGCCAAATTGGCTTTGCGACTCTCTGTAAGAGTGAAAATAGATTAAAAAGTAAGACAGATACAGGAAATCCGAAATATCCATTCGATAGAACGCATGGCAATGAACATCTCAGCCAAGTTTGGTCCGAAAATATGCAGTTTGAAGAAAGTTATTAGCCTCGCTGTCAAGAAATGTAGTTTGTGCTCGTCTTTGACTTAGAATAATGTCCGTCATTTTTGGCCAAATTGGCTTTGCGACTCTCTGTAAGAGTGAATATAGATTAAAAAGTAAGACAGATAGAGGAAATCCGATATATCCATTCGATAGAACGCAAGGTAATGAACATCTCAGCCAAGTTTGGTCTGGAAATATTCAGTTTGAAGAAAGTTATTATCCTCGCTGTCAAGAAATGTAGTTTGTGCTCGTCTTTGACTTAGAATACTTTAAGCGATTTTTGGCCAAATTGGCTTTGCGACTCTCTGTAAGAGTGAATATAGATTAAAAAGTAAGACAGATAGAGGAAATCCGAAATATCCATTCGATAGAACACAAGGTAATGATCATCTCAGCCAAGTTTGGTCCGGAAATATGCAGTTTGAAGAAAGTTATTAGCCTCGCTGTCAAGAAATGTAGTTTGTGCTCGTCTTTGACTTAGAATAATTTCCGTCATTTTTGGCCAAATTGGCTTTGCGACTCTCTGTAAGAGTGAATATAGATTAAAAAGTAAGACAGATAGAGGAAATCCGAAATATCCATTCGATAGAACACAAGGTAATGAACATCTCAGCCAAGTTTGGTCCGAAAATATGCAGTTTGAAGAAAGTTATTAGCCTCGCTGTCAAGAAATGTAGTTTGTGCTCGTCTTTGACTTAAAATAATATCTGTCATTTTTGGCCAAATTGGCTTTGCGACTCTCTGTAAGAGTGAATATAGATTAAAAAGTAAGACAGATACAGGAAATCCGAAATATCCATTCGATAGAACGCATGGCAATGAACATCTCAGCCAAGTTTGGTCCGGAAATATTCAGTTTGAAGAAAGTTATTAGCCTCGCTGTTAAGAAAAGTAGTTTGTGCTCGTCTTTGACTTAGAATAATTTCCGTCATTTTTGGCCAAATTGGCTTTGCGACTCTCTGTAAGAGTGAATATAGATTAAAAAGTAAGACAGATACAGGAAATCCGAAATATCCATTCGATAGAACGCATGGCAATGAACATCTCAGCCAAGTTTGGTCCGAAAATATGCAGTTTGAAGAAAGTTATTAGCCTCGCTGTCAAGAAATGTAGTTTGTGCTCGTCTTTGACTTAAAATAATTTCCGTCATTTTTGGCCAAATTGGCTTTGCGACTCTCTGTAAGAGTGAATATAGATTAAAAAGTAAGACAGATAGAGGAAATCCGAAATATCCATTCGAAAGAACGCAAGGTAATGAACATCTCAGCCAAGTTTGGTCCGAAAATATGCAGTTTGAAGAAAGTTATTAGCCTCGCTGTCAAGAAAAGTAGTTTGTGCTCGTCTTTGACTTAGAATAATTTTTGTCATTTCTGGCCAAATTGGCTTTGCGACTCTCTGTAAGAGTGAATATAGATTAAAAAGTAAGACAGATAGAGGAAATCCGAAATATCCATTCGAAAGAACGCAAGGTAATGAACATCTCAGCCAAGTTTGGTCCGAAAATATGCAGTTTGAAGAAAGTTATTATCCTCGCTGTCAAGAAAAGTAGTTTGTGCTCGTCTTTGACTTAGAATAATTTTTGTCATTTCTGGCCAAATTGGCTTTGCGACTCTCTGTAAGAGTGAATATAGATTAAAAAGTAAGACAGATAGAGGAAATCCGAAATATCCATTCGATAGAACACAAGGTAATGATCATCTCAGCCAAGTTTGGTCCGGAAATATGCAGTTTGAAGAAAGTTATTAGCCTCGCTGTCAAGAAATGTAGTTTGTGCTCGTCTTTGACTTAGAATAATTTCCGTCATTTTTGGCCAAATTGGCTTTGCGACTCTCTGTAAGAGTGAATATAGATTAAAAAGTAAGACAGATAGAGGAAATCCGAAATATCCATTCGATAGAACACAAGGTAATGAACATCTCAGCCAAGTTTGGTCCGAAAATATGCAGTTTGAAGAAAGTTATTAGCCTCGCTGTCAAGAAATGTAGTTTGTGCTCGTCTTTGACTTAAAATAATATCTGTCATTTTTGGCCAAATTGGCTTTGCGACTCTCTGTAAGAGTGAATATAGATTAAAAAGTAAGACAGATACAGGAAATCCGAAATATCCATTCGATAGAACGCATGGCAATGAACATCTCAGCCAAGTTTGGTCCGGAAATATTCAGTTTGAAGAAAGTTATTAGCCTCGCTGTCAAGAAATGTAGTTTGTGCTCGTCTTTGACTTAGAATAATTTCCGCGATTTTTGGCCAAATTGGCTTTGCGACTCTCTGTAAGAGTGAAAATAGATTAAAAAGTAAGACAGATAGAGGAAATCCGAAATATCCATTCGATAGAACACAAGGTAATGAACATCTCAGCCAAGTTTGGTCCGAAAATATGCAGTTTGAAGAAAGTTATTAGCCTCGCTGTCAAGAAATGTAGTTTGTGCTCGTCTTTGACTTAAAATAATATCTGTCATTTTTGGCCAAATTGGCTTTGCGACTCTCTGTAAGAGTGAATATAGATTAAAAAGTAAGACAGATACAGGAAATCCGAAATATCCATTCGATAGAACGCATGGCAATGAACATCTCAGCCAAGTTTGGTCCGGAAATATTCAGTTTGAAGAAAGTTATTAGCCTCGCTGTTAAGAAAAGTAGTTTGTGCTCGTCTTTGACTTAGAATAATTTCCGTCATTTTTGGCCAAATTGGCTTTGCGACTCTCTGTAAGAGTGAATATAGATTAAAAAGTAAGACAGATACAGGAAATCCGAAATATCCATTCGATAGAACGCATGGCAATGAACATCTCAGCCAAGTTTGGTCCGAAAATATGCAGTTTGAAGAAAGTTATTAGCCTCGCTGTCAAGAAATGTAGTTTGTGCTCGTCTTTGACTTAAAATAATTTCCGTCATTTTTGGCCAAATTGGCTTTGCGACTCTCTGTAAGAGTGAATATAGATTAAAAAGTAAGACAGATAGAGGAAATCCGAAATATCCATTCGAAAGAACGCAAGGTAATGAACATCTCAGCCAAGTTTGGTCCGAAAATATGCAGTTTGAAGAAAGTTATTATCCTCGCTGTCAAGAAATGTAGTTTGTGCTCGTCTTTGACTTAGAATACTTTAAGCGATTTTTGGCCAAATTGGCTTTGCGACTCTCTGTAAGAGTGAATATAGATTAAAAAGTAAGACAGATAGAGGAAATCCGAAATATCCATTCGATAGAACACAAGGTAATGATCATCTCAGCCAAGTTTGGTCCGGAAATATGCAGTTTGAAGAAAGTTATTAGCCTCGCTGTCAAGAAATGTAGTTTGTGCTCGTCTTTGACTTAAAATAATATCTGTCATTTTTGGCCAAATTGGCTTTGCGACTCTCTGTAAGAGTGAATATAGATTAAAAAGTAAGACAGATACAGGAAATCCGAAATATCCATTCGATAGAACGCATGGCAATGAACATCTCAGCCAAGTTTGGTCCGGAAATATTCAGTTTGAAGAAAGTTATTAGCCTCGCTGTTAAGAAAAGTAGTTTGTGCTCGTCTTTGACTTAGAATAATTTCCGTCATTTTTGGCCAAATTGGCTTTGCGACTCTCTGTAAGAGTGAATATAGATTAAAAAGTAAGACAGATACAGGAAATCCGAAATATCCATTCGATAGAACGCATGGCAATGAACATCTCAGCCAAGTTTGGTCCGAAAATATGCAGTTTGAAGAAAGTTATTAGCCTCGCTGTCAAGAAATGTAGTTTGTGCTCGTCTTTGACTTAAAATAATTTCCGTCATTTTTGGCCAAATTGGCTTTGCGACTCTCTGTAAGAGTGAATATAGATTAAAAAGTAAGACAGATAGAGGAAATCCGAAATATCCATTCGATAGAACACAAGGTAATGATCATCTCAGCCAAGTTTGGTCCGGAAATATGCAGTTTGAAGAAAGTTATTAGCCTCGCTGTCAAGAAATGTAGTTTGTGCTCGTCTTTGACTTAGAATAATTTCCGTCATTTTTGGCCAAATTGGCTTTGCGACTCTCTGTAAGAGTGAATATAGATTAAAAAGTAAGACAGATAGAGGAAATCCGAAATATCCATTCGATAGAACACAAGGTAATGAACATCTCAGCCAAGTTTGGTCCGAAAATATGCAGTTTGAAGAAAGTTATTAGCCTCGCTGTCAAGAAAAGTAGTTTGTGCTCGTCTTTGACTTAAAATAATATCTGTCATTTTTGGCCAAATTGGCTTTGCGACTCTCTGTAAGAGTGAATATAGATTAAAAAGTAAGACAGATACAGGAAATCCGAAATATCCATTCGATAGAACGCATGGCAATGAACATCTCAGCCAAGTTTGGTCCGGAAATATTCAGTTTGAAGAAAGTTATTAGCTTCGCTGTTAAGAAAAGTAGTTTGTGCTGGTCTTTGACTTAGAATAATTTCCGTCATTTTTGGCCAAATTGGCTTTGCGACTCTCTGTAAGAGTGAATATAGATTAAAAAGTAAGACAGATACAGGAAATCCGAAATATCCATTCGATAGAACGCATGGCAATGAACATCTCAGCCAAGTTTGGTCCGAAAATATGCAGTTTGAAGAAAGTTATTAGCCTCGCTGTCAAGAAATGTAGTTTGTGCTCGTCTTTGACTTAGAATAATTTCCGCGATTTTTGGCCAAATTGGCTTCGCGACTCTCTGTAAGAGTGAATATAGATTAAAAAGTAAGACAGATAGAGGAAATCCGAAATATCCATTCGATAGAACACAAGGTAATGAACATCTCAGCCAAGTTTGGTCCGAAAATATTCAGTTTGAAGAAAGTTATTAGCCTCGCTGTTAAGAAAAGTAGTTTGTGCTCGTCTTTGACTTAGAATAATGTTTGTCATTTCTGGCCAAATTGGCTTTGCGACTCTCTGTAAGAGTGAATATATATTAAAAAGTAAGACAGATAGAGGAAATCCGAAATATCCATTCGATAGAACACAAGGTAATGAACATCTCAGCCAAGTTTGGTCCGAAAATATTCAGTTTGAAGAAAGTTATTAGCCTCGCTGTCAAGAAATGTAGTTTGTGCTCGTCTTTGACTTAGAATAATTTCCGCGATTTTTGGCCAAATTGGCTTTGCGACTCTCTGTAAGAGTGAATATAGATTAAAAAGTAAGACAGATAGAGGAAATCCGAAATATCCAATCGATAGAACACAAGGTAATGAACATCTCAGCCAAGTTTGGTCTGGAAATATTCAGTTTGAAGAAAGTTATTAGCCTCGCTGTCAAGAAATGTAGTTTGTGCTCGTCTTTGACTTAGAATATTTTCCGCGATTTTTGGCAAATTGGCCTTGCGACTCTCTGTAAGAGTGAATATAGATTTAAAAATAAGGCAGATTTAGGAAATCCGAAATATTCATTTGAGAGACCACAAGGTACTGCACATCTCTGCCAAGTTTGGTCCGGAAATATTCAGTTTGAAGAAAGTTATTAGCCTCGCTGTCAAGAAATGTAGTTTGTGCTCGTCTTTGACTTAGAATAATTTCCGCGATTTTTGGCCAAATTGGCTTTGCGACTCTCTGTAAGAGTGAATATATATTAAAAAGTAAGACAGATAGAGGAAATCCGAAATATCCATTCGATAGAACACAAGGTAATGATCATCTCAGCCAAGTTTGGTCCGGAAATATGCAGTTTGAAGAAAGTTATTAGCCTCGCTGTCAAGAAATGTAGTTTGTGCTCGTCTTTGACTTAGAATAATTTCCGCGATTTTTGGCCAAATTGGCTTTGCGACTCTCTGTAAGAGTGAAAATAGATTAAAAAGTAAGACAGATAGAGGAAATCCGAAATATCCATTCAATAGAACGCATGGCAATGAACATCTCAGCCAAGTTTGGTCCGAAAATATTCAGTTTGAAGAAAGTTATTAGCCTCGCTGTCAAGAAATGTTGTTTGTGCTCGTCTTTGACTTAGAATAATGTCCGTCATTTTTGGCCAAATTGGCTTTGCGACTCTCTGTAAGAGTGAATATAGATTAAAAAGTAAGACAGATAGAGGAAATCCGAAATATCCATTCGAAAGAACGCAAGGTAATGAACATCTCAGCCAAGTTTGGTCCGAAAATATGCAGTTTGAAGAAAGTTATTAGCCTCGCTGTCAAGAAATGTAGTTTGTGCTCGTCTTTGACTTAGAATAATGTCCGTCATTTTTGGCCAAATTGGCTTTGCGACTCTCTGTAAGAGTGAATATAGATTAAAAAGTAAGACAGATAGAGGAAATCCGAAATATCCATTCGATAGAACACAAGGTAATGAACATCTCAGCCAAGTTTGGTCCGAAAATATGCAGTTTAAAGAAAGTTATTAGCCTCGCTGTCAAGAAATGTAGTTTGTGCTCGTCTTTGACTTAGAATAATTTGTGTCATTTCTGGCCAAATTGGCTTTGCGACTCTCTGTAAGAGTGAATATAGATTAAAAAGTAAGACAGATAGAGGAAATCCGAAATATCCATTCGATAGAACACAAGGTAATGAACATCTCAGCCAAGTTTGGTCCGGAAATATTCAGTTTGAAGAAAGTTATTAGCCTCGCTGTCAAGAAATGTAGTTTGTGCTCGTCTTTGACTTAGAATAATGTCCGTCATTTTTGGCCAAATTGGCTTTGCGACTCTCTGTAAGAGTGAATATAGATTAAAAAGTAAGACAGATAGAGGAAATCCGAAATTTCCATTCGATAGAACACAAGGTAATGAACATCTCAGCCAAGTTTGGTCCGAAAATATGCAGTTTAAAGAAAGTTATTAGCCTCGCTGTCAAGAAATGTAGTTTGTGCTCGTCTTTGACTTAGAATAATTTCCGTCATTTTTGGCCAAATTGGCTTTGCGACTCTCTGTAAGAGTAAATATAGATTAAAAAGTAAGACAGACACAGGAAATCCGAAATATCCATTCGATAGAACGCATGGCAATGAACATCTCAGCCAAGTTTGGTCCGGAAATATTCAGTTTGAAGAAAGTTATTAGCCTCGCTGTCAAGAAATGTAGTTTGTGCTCGTCTTTGACTTAGAATAATTTAAGCGATTTTTGGCCAAATTGGCTTCGCGACTCTCTGTAAGAGTGAATATAGATTAAAAAGTAAGACAGATAGATGAAATCCGAAATATCCATTCTATAGAACACAAGGTAATGAACATCTCAGCCAAGTTTGGTCCGAAAATATTCAGTTTGAAGAAAGTTATTAGCCTCGCTGTTAAGAAAAGTAGTTTGTGCTCGTCTTTGACTTAGAATAATTTGTGTCATTTCTTGCCAAATTGGCTTTGCGACTCTCTGTAAGAGTGAATATAGATTAAAAAGTAAGACAGATAGATGAAATCCGAAATATCCATTCGATAGAACACAAGGTAATGAACATCTCAGCCAAGTTTGGTCCGGAAATATTCAGTTTGAAGAAAGTTATTATCCTCGCTGTCAAGAAATGTAGTTTGTGCTCGTCTTTGACTTAGAATAATGTCCGTCATTTTTGGCCAAATTGGCTTTGCGACTCTCTGTAAGAGTGAATATAGATTAAAAAGTAAGACAGATAGTGGAAATCCGAAATATCCATTCGATAGAACGCAAGGTAATGAACATCTCAGCCAAGTTTGGTCTGGAAATATTCAGTTTGAAGAAAGTTATTATCCTCGCTGTCAAGAAATGTAGTTTGTGCTCGTCTTTGACTTAGAATAATTTTTGTCATTTCTGGCCAAATTGTCTTTGCGACTCTCTGTAAGAGTGAATATAGATTTAAAAATAAGGCAGATTTAGGAAATCCGAAATATTCATTTGAGAGACCACAAGGTACTGCACATCTCTGCCAAGTTTGGTCCGGAAATATTCAGTTTGAAGAAAGTTATTAGCCTCGCTGTCAAGAAATGTAGTTTGTGCTCGTCTTTGACTTAGAATAATTTCCGCGATTTTTGGCCAAATTGGCTTTGCGACTCTCTGTAAGAGTGAATATAGATTAAAAAGTAAGACAGATAGAGGAAATCCGAAATATCCATTCGAAAGAACGCAAGGTTATGAACATCTCAGCCAAGTTTGGTCCGAAAATATGCAGTTTGAAGAAAGTTATTAGCCTCGCTGTCAAGAAATGTAGTTTGTGCTCGTCTTTGACTTAGAATAATGTCCGTCATTTTTGGCCAAATTGGCTTTGCGACTCTCTGTAAGAGTGAATATAGATTAAAAAGTAAGACAGATAGAGGAAATCCGAAATATCCATTCGAAAGAACGCAAGGTAATGAACATCTCAGCCAAGTTTGGTCCGAAAATATGCAGTTTGAAGAAAGTTATTAGCCTCGCTGTCAAGAAATGTAGTTTGTGCTCGTCTTTGACTTAGAATAATGTCCGTCATTTTTGGCCAAATTGGCTTTGCGACTCTCTGTAAGAGTGAATATAGATTAAAAAGTAAGACAGATAGAGGAAATCCGAAATATCCATTCGATAGAACACAAGGTAATGAACATCTCAGCCAAGTTTGGTCCGAAAATATGCAGTTTAAAGAAAGTTATTAGCCTCGCTGTCAAGAAATGTAGTTTGTGCTCGTCTTTGACTTAGAATAATTTGTGTCATTTCTGGCCAAATTGGCTTTGCGACTCTCTGTAAGAGTGAATATAGATTAAAAAGTAAGACAGATAGAGGAAATCCGAAATATCCATTCGATAGAACACAAGGTAATGAACATCTCAGCCAAGTTTGGTCCGGAAATATTCAGTTTGAAGAAAGTTATTAGCCTCGCTGTCAAGAAATGTAGTTTGTGCTCGTCTTTGACTTAGAATAATGTCCGTCATTTTTGGCCAAATTGGCTTTGCGACTCTCTGTAAGAGTGAATATAGATTAAAAAGTAAGACAGATAGAGGAAATCCGAAATATCCATTCGATAGAACACAAGGTAATGAACATCTCAGCCAAGTTTGGTCCGAAAATATGCAGTTTAAAGAAAGTTATTAGCCTCGCTGTCAAGAAATGTAGTTTGTGCTCGTCTTTGACTTAGAATAATTTCCGTCATTTTTGGCCAAATTGGCTTTGCGACTCTCTGTAAGAGTGAATATAGATTAAAAAGTAAGACAGATACAGGAAATCCGAAATATCCATTCAATAGAACGCATGGCAATGAACATCTCAGCCAAGTTTGGTCCGAAAATATTCAGTTTGAAGAAAGTTATTAGCCTCGCTGTCAAGAAATGTTGTTTGTGCTCGTCTTTGACTTAGAATAATGTCCGTCATTTTTGGCCAAATTGGCTTTGCGACTCTCTGTAAGAGTGAATATAGATTAAAAAGTAAGACAGATAGAGGAAATCCGAAATATCCATTCGAAAGAACGCAAGGTAATGAACATCTCAGCCAAGTTTGGTCCGAAAATATGCAGTTTGAAGAAAGTTATTAGCCTCGCTGTCAAGAAATGTAGTTTGTGCTCGTCTTTGACTTAGAATAATGTCCGTCATTTTTGGCCAAATTGGCTTTGCGACTCTCTGTAAGAGTGAATATAGATTAAAAAGTAAGACAGATAGAGGAAATCCGAAATATCCATTCGATAGAACACAAGGTAATGAACATCTCAGCCAAGTTTGGTCCGGAAATATGCAGTTTGAAGAAAGTTATTAGCCTCGCTGTAAAGAAATGTAGTTTGTGCTCGTCTTTGACTTAGAATAATTTGTGTCATTTCTGGCCAAATTGGCTTTGCGACTCTCTGTAAGAGTGAATATAGATTAAAAAGTAAGACAGATAGAGGAAATCCGAAATATCCATTCGATAGAACACAAGGTAATGAACATCTCAGCCAAGTTTGGTCCGGAAATATTCAGTTTGAAGAAAGTTATTAGCCTCGCTGTCAAGAAATGTAGTTTGTGCTCGTCTTTGACTTAGAATAATGTCCGTCATTTTTGGCCAAATTGGCTTTGCGACTCTCTGTAAGAGTGAATATAGATTAAAAAGTAAGACAGATAGAGGAAATCCGAAATATCCATTCGATAGAACACAAGGTAATGAACATCTCAGCCAAGTTTGGTCCGAAAATATGCAGTTTAAAGAAAGTTATTAGCCTCGCTGTCAAGAAATGTAGTTTGTGCTCGTCTTTGACTTAGAATAATTTCCGTCATTTTTGGCCAAATTGGCTTTGCGACTCTCTGTAAGAGTAAATATAGATTAAAAAGTAAGACAGACACAGGAAATCCGAAATATCCATTCGATAGAACGCATGGCAATGAACATCTCAGCCAAGATTGGTCCGGAAATATTCAGTTTGAAGAAAGTTATTAGCCTCGCTGTCAAGAAATGTAGTTTGTGCTCGTCTTTGACTTAGAATAATTTAAGCGATTTTTGGCCAAATTGGCTTCGCGACTCTCTGTAAGAGTGAATATAGATTAAAAAGTAAGACAGATAGATGAAATCCGAAATATCCATTCTATAGAACACAAGGTAATGAACATCTCAGACAAGTTTGGTCCGAAAATATTCAGTTTGAAGAAAGTTATTAGCCTCGCTGTTAAGAAAAGTAGTTTGTGCTCGTCTTTGACTTAGAATAATGTCCGTCATTTTTGGCCAAATTGGCTTTGCGACTCTCTGTAAGAGTGAAAATAGATTAAAAAGAAAGACAGATACAGGAAATCCGAAATATCCATTCGATAGAACACAAGGTAATGAACATCTCAGCCAAGTTTGGTCCGGAAATATTCAGTTTGAAGAAAGTTATTATCCTCGCTGTCAAGAAATGTAGTTTGTGCTCGTCTTTGACTTAGAATAATGTCCGTCATTTTTGGCCAAATTGGCTTTGCGACTCTCTGTAAGAGTGAATATAGATTAAAAAGTAAGACAGATAGTGGAAATCCGAAATATCCATTCGATAGAACGCAAGGTAATGAACATCTCAGCCAAGTTTGGTCTGGAAATATTCAGTTTGAAGAAAGTTATTAGCCTCGCTGTCAAGAAATGTAGTTTGTGCTCGTCTTTGACTTAGAATAATTTTTGTCATTTCTGGCCAAATTGGCTTTGCGACTCTCTGTAAGAGTGAATATAGATTAAAAAGTAAGACAGATAGAGGAAATCCGAAATATCCATTCGATAGAACACAAGGTAATGAACATCTCAGCCAAGTTTGGTCCGAAAATATGCAGTTTGAAGAAAGTTATTAGCCTCGCTGTCAAGAAATGTAGTTTGTGCTCGTCTTTGACTTAGAATAATTTCCGTCATTTTTGGCCAAATTGGCTTTGCGACTCTCTGTAAGAGTGAAAATAGATTAAAAAGAAAGACAGATACAGGAAATCCGAAATATCCATTCGATAGAACGCATGGCAATGAACATCTCAGCCAAGTTTGGTCCGGAAATATTCAGTTTGAAGAAAGTTATTAGCCTCGCTGTCAAGAAATGTAGTTTGTGCTCGTCTTTGACTTAGAATAATTTCCGCGATTTTTGGCCAAATTGGCTTCGCGACTCTCTGTAAGAGTGAATATATATTAACAAGTAAAACAGATAGAGGAAATCCGAAATATCCATTCGATAGAACGCATGGCAATGAACATCTCAGCCAAGTTAGGTCCGAAAATATTCAGTTTGAAGAAAGTTATTAGCCTCGCTGTCAAGAAATGTTGTTTGTGCTCGTCATTGACTTAGAATAATTTCCGTCATTTTTGGCCAAATTGTCTTTGCGACTCTCTGTAAGAGTGAATGTAGATTAAAAATTAAGACAGATAGAGGAAATCCGAAATATTCATTCGATAGAACACAAGGTAATGAACATCTCAGCCAAGTTTGGTCCGGAAATATTCAGTTTGAAGAAAGTTATTAGCCTCGCTGTCAAGAAATGTAGTTTGTGCTCGTCTTTGATTTAGAATAATGTCCGTCATTTTTGGCCAAATTGGCTTTGCGACTCTCTGTAAGAGTGAATATAGATTAAAAAGTAAGACAGATAGAGGAAATCCGAAATATCCATTCGATAGAACACAAGGTAATGAACATCTCAGCCAAGTTTGGTCTGGAAATATTCAGTTTGAAGAAAGTTATTATCCTCGCTGTCAAGAAATGTAGTTTGTGCTCGTCTTTGACTTAGAATACTTTAAGCGATTTTTGGCCAAATTGGCTTTGCGACTCTCTGTAAGAGTGAATATAGATTAAAAAGTAAGACAGATAGAGGAAATCCGAAATATCAATTCGATAGAACACAAGGTAATGAACATCTCAGCCAAGTTTGGTCTGGAAATATTCAGTTTGAAGAAAGTTATTAGCCTCGCTGTCAAGAAATGTAGTTTGTGCTCGTCTTTGACTTAGAATATTTTCCGCGATTTTTGGCAAATTGGCCTTGCGACTCTCTGTAAGAGTGAATATAGATTTAAAAATAAGGCAGATTTAGGAAATCCGAAATATTCATTTGAGAGACCACAAGGTACTGCACATCTCTGCCAAGTTTGGTCCGGAAATATTCAGTTTGAAGAAAGTTATTAGCCTTGCTGTCAAGAAATGTAGTTTGTGCTCGTCTTTGACTTAGAATAATTTCCGCGATTTTTGGCCAAATTGGCTTTGCGACTCTCTGTAAGAGTGAATATATATTAAAAAGTAAGACAGATAGAGGAAATCCGAAATATCCATTCGATAGAACACAAGGTAATGATCATCTCAGCCAAGTTTGGTCCGGAAATATGCAGTTTGAAGAAAGTTATTAGCCTCGCTGTCAAGAAATGTAGTTTGTGCTCGTCTTTGACTTAGAATAATGTCCGTCATTTTTTGCCAAATTGGCTTTGCGACTCTCTGTAAGAGTGAATATAGATTAAAAAGTAAGACAGATAGAGGAAATCCGAAATATCCATTCGAAAGAACGCAAGGTAATGAACATCTCAGCCAAGTTTGGTCCGAAAATATGCAGTTTGAAGAAAGTTATTAGCCTCGCTGTCAAGAAATGTAGTTTGTGCTCGTCTTTGACTTAGAATAATTTTTGTCATTTTTGGCCAAATTGGCTTTGCGACTCTCTGTAAGAGTGAATATAGATTAAAAAGTAAGACAGATAGAGGAAATCCGAAATATCCATTCGATAGAGCACAAGGTAATGAACATCTCAGCCAAGTTTGGTCCGAAAATATGCAGTTTAAAGAAAGTTATTAGCCTCGCTGTCAAGAAATGTAGTTTGTGCTCGTCTTTGACTTAGAATAATTTCCGTCATTTTTGGCCAAATTGGCTTTGCGACTCTCTGTAAGAGTAAATATAGATTAAAAAGTAAGACAGACACAGGAAATCCGAAATATCCATTCGATAGAACGCATGGCAATGAACATCTCAGCCAAGTTTGGTCCGGAAATATTCAGTTTGAAGAAAGTTATTAGCCTCGCTGTCAAGAAATGTAGTTTGTGCTCGTCTTTGACTTAGAATAATTTCCGCGATTTTTGGCCAAATTGGCTTCGCGACTCTCTGTAAGAGTGAATATATATTAAAAAGTAAAACAGATAGAGGAAATCCGAAATATCCATTCGATAGAACGCATGGCAATGAACATCTCAGCCAAGTTTGGTCCGAAAATATTCAGTTTGAAGAAAGTTATTAGCCTCGCTGTCAAGAAATGTTGTTTGTGCTCGTCATTGACTTAGAATAATTTCCGTCATTTTTGGCCAAATTGTCTTTGCGACTCTCTGTAAGAGTGAATGTAGATTAAAAATTAAGACAGATAGAGGAAATCCGAAATATCCATTCGATAGAACACAAGGTAATGAACATCTCAGCCAAGTTTGGTCCGGAAATATTCAGTTTGAAGAAAGTTATTAGCCTCGCTGTCAAGAAATGTAGTTTGTGCTCGTCTTTGATTTAGAATAATGTCCGTCATTTTTGGCCAAATTGGCTTTGCGACTCTCTGTAAGAGTGAATATAGATTAAAAAGTAAGACAGATAGTGGAAATCCGAAATATCCATTCGATAGAACACAAGGTAATGAACATCTCAGCCAAGTTTGGTCTGGAAATATTCAGTTTGAAGAAAGTTATTATCCTCGCTGTCAAGAAATGTAGTTTGTGCTCGTCTTTGACTTAGAATACTTTAAGCGATTTTTGGCCAAATTGGCTTTGCGACTCTCTGTAAGAGTGAATATAGATTAAAAAGTAAGACAGATAGAGGAAATCCGAAATATCAATTCGATAGAACACAAGGTAATGAACATCTCAGCCAAGTTTGGTCTGGAAATATTCAGTTTGAAGAAAGTTATTAGCCTCGCTGTCAAGAAATGTAGTTTGTGCTCGTCTTTGACTTAGAATATTTTCCGCGATTTTTGGCAAATTGGCCTTGCGACTCTCTGTAAGAGTGAATATAGATTTAAAAATAAGGCAGATTTAGGAAATCCGAAATATTCATTTGAGAGACCACAAGGTACTGCACATCTCTGCCAAGTTTGGTCCGAAAATATTCAGTTTGAAGAAAGTTATTAGCCTTGCTGTCAAGAAATGTAGTTTGTGCTCGTCTTTGACTTAGAATAATTTCCGCGATTTTTGGCCAAATTGGCTTTGCGACTCTCTGTAAGAGTGAATATAGATTAAAAAGTAAGACAGATAGAGGAAATCCGAAATATCCATTCGATAGAACACAAGGTAATGATCATCTCAGCCAAGTTTGGTCCGGAAATATGCAGTTTGAAGAAAGTTATTAGCCTCGCTGTCAAGAAATGTAGTTTGTGCTCGTCTTTGACTTAGAATAATGTCCGTCATTTTTTGCCAAATTGGCTTTGCGACTCTCTGTAAGAGTGAATATAGATTAAAAAGTAAGACAGATAGAGGAAATCCGAAATATCCATTCGATAGAACGCAAGGTAATGAACATCTCAGCCAAGTTTGGTCCGAAAATATGCAGTTTGAAGAAAGTTATTAGCCTCGCTGTCAAGAAATGTAGTTTGTGCTCGTCTTTGACTTAGAATAATTTTTGTCATTTTTGGCCAAATTGGCTTTGCGACTCTCTGTAAGAGTGAATATAGATTAAAAAGTAAGACAGATAGAGGAAATCCGAAAAATCCATTCGATAGAACACAAGGTAATGAACATCTCAGCCAAGTTTGGTCCGAAAATATTCAGTTTGAAGAAAGTTATTAGCCTCGCTGTCAAGAAATGTAGTTTGTGCTCGTCTTTGACTTAGAATAATTTCCGTCATTTTTGGCCAAATTGGCTTTGCGACTCTCTGTAAGAGTGAATATAGATTAAAAAGTAAGACAGATAGAGGAAATCCGAAATATCCATTCGATAGAACACAAGGTAATGAACATCTCAGCCAAGTTTGGTCCGAAAATATGCAGTTTGAAGAAAGTTATTAGCCTCGCTGTCAAGAAATGTAGTTTGTGCTCGTCTTTGACTTAGAATAATTTCCGTCATTTTTGGCCAAATTGGCTTTGCGACTCTCTGTAAGAGTGAATATAGATTAAAAAGTAAGACAGATACAGGAAATCCGAAATATCCATTCGATAGAACGCATGGCAATGAACATCTCAGCCAAGTTTGGTCCGGAAATATTCAGTTTGAAGAAAGTTATTAGCCTCGCTGTCAAGAAATGTAGTTTGTGCTCATCTTTGACTTAGAATAATTTCCGCGATTTTTGGCCAAATTGGCCTTGTGACTCTCTGTAAGAGTGAATATAGATTTTAAAATAAGGCAGATACAGGAAATCCGAAATATCCATTTGAAAGACAACAAGGTACTGCACATCTCTGCCAAGTTTGGTCCGGAAATATTCAGTTTGAAGAAAGTTATTAGCCTCGCTGTCAAGAAATGTAGTTTGTGTTCGTCTTTGACTTAGAATAATTTCCGTCATTTTTGGCCAAATTGGCTTTGCGACTCTCTGTAAGAGTGAATATAGATTAAAAAGTAAGACAGATAGAGGAAATCCGAAATATCCATTCGATAGAACGCAAGGTAATGAACATCTCAGCCAAGTTTGGTCTGGAAATATTCAGTTTGAGGAAAGTTATTATCCTCGCTGTCAAGAAATGTAGTTTGTGCGCGTCTTTGACTTAGAATACTTTAAGCGATTTTTGGCCAAACTGGCTTTGCGACTCTCTGTAAGAGTGAATATAGATTAAAAAGGAAGACAGATAGAGGAAATCCGAAATATCCATTCGATAGAACACAAGGTAATGATCATCTCAGCCAAGTTTGGTCCGGAAATATGCAGTTTGAAGAAAGTTATTAGCCTAGCTGTCAAGAAATGTAGTTTGTGCTCGTCTTTGACTTAGAATAATTTCCGTCATTTTTGGCCAAATTGGCTTTGCGACTCTCTGTAAGAGTGAATATAGATTAAAAAGTAAGACAGATAGAGGAAATCCGAAATATCCATTCGATAGAACACAAGGTAATGAACATCTCAGCCAAGTTTGGTCCGAAAATATGCAGTTTGAAGAAAGTTATTAGCCTCGCTGTCAAGAAATGTAGTTTGTGCTCGTCTTTGACTTAGAATAATTTCCGTCATTTTTGGCCAAATTGGCTTTGCGACTCTCTGTAAGAGTGAATATAGATTAGAAAGTAAGACAGATACAGGAAATCCGAAATATCCATTCGAAAGAACGCATGGCAATGAACATCTCAGCCAAGTTTGATCCGGAAATATTCAGTTTGAAGAAAGTTATTAGCCTCGCTGTCAAGAAATGTAGTTTGTGCTCATCTTTGACTTAGAATAATTTCCGCGATTTTTGGCCAAATTGGCCTTGTGACTCTCTGTAAGAGTGAATATAGATTTTAAAATAAGGCAGATACAGGGAATCCGAAATATCCATTTGAAAGACAACAAGGTACTGCACATCTCTGCCAAGTTTGGTCCGGAAATATTCAGTTTGAAGAAAGTTATTAGCCTCGCTGTCAAGAAATGTAGTTTGTGCTCGTCTTTGACTTAGAATAATTTCCGTCATTTTTGGCCAAATTGGCTTTGCGACTCTCTGTAAGAGTGAATATAGATTAAAAAGTAAGACAGATAGAGGAAATCCGAAATATCCATTCGATAGAACGCAAGGTAATGAACATCTCAGCCAAGTTTGGTCTGGAAATATTCAGTTTGAGGAAAGTTATTATCCTCGCTGTCAAGAAATGTAGTTTGTGCGCGTCTTTGACTTAGAATACTTTAAGCGATTTTTGGCCAAACTGGCTTTGCGACTCTCTGTAAGAGTGAATATAGATTAAAAAGTAAGACAGATAGAGGAAATCCGAAATATCCATTCGATGGAACACAAGGTAATGATCATCTCAGCCAAGTTTGGTCCGGAAATATGCAGTTTGAAGAAAGTTATTAGCCTCGCTGTCAAGAAATGTAGTTTGTGCTCGTCTTTGACTTAGAATAATTTCCGTCATTTTTGGCCAAATTGGCTTTGCGACTCTCTGTAAGAGTGAATATAGATTAAAAAGTAAGACAGATAGAGGAAATCCGAAATATCCATTCGATAGAACACAAGGTAATGAACATCTCAGCCAAGTTTGGTCCGAAAATATGCAGTTTGAAGAAAGTTATTAGCCTCGCTGTCAAGAAATGTAGTTTGTGCTCGTCTTTGACTTAGAATAATTTCCGTCATTTTTGGCCAAATTGGCTTTGCGACTCTCTGTAAGAGTGAATATAGATTAAAAAGTAAGACAGATACAGGAAATCCGAAATATCCATTCGATAGAACGCATGGCAATGAACATCTCAGCCAAGTTTGGTCCGGAAATATTCAGTTTGAAGAAAGTTATTAGCCTCGCTGTCAAGAGTTGTAGTTTGTGCTCATCTTTGACTTAGAATAATTTCCGCGATTTTTGGCCAAATTGGCCTTGTGACTCTCTGTAAGAGTGAATATAGATTTTAAAATAAGGCAGATAAAGGAAATCCGAAATATCCATTTGAAAGACAACAAGGTACTGCACATCTCTGCCAAGTTTGGTCCGGAAATATTCAGTTTGAAGAAAGTTATTAGCCTCGCTGTCAAGAAATGTAGTTTGTGCTCGTCTTTGACTTAGAATAATTTCCGTCATTTTTGGCCAAATTGGCTTTGCGACTCTCTGTAAGAGTGAATATAGATTAAAAAGTAAGACAGATAGAGGAAATCCGAAATATCCATTCGATAGAACACAAGGTAATGAACATCTCTGCCAAGTTTGGTCCGAAAATATTCAGTTTGAGGAAAGTTATTATCCTCGCTGTCAAGAAATGTAGTTTGTGCTCGTCTTTGACTTAGATTACTTTAAGCGATTTTTGGCCAAATTGGCTTTGCGACTCTCTGTAAGAGTGAATATAGATTAAAAAGTAAGACAGATAGAGGAAATCCGAAATATCCATTCGATAGAACACAAGGTAATGATCATCTCAGCCAAGTTTGGTCCGAAAATATTCAGTTTGAAGAAAGTTATTAGCCTCGCTGTCAAGAAATGTTGTTTGTGCTCGTCTTTGACTTAGAATAATTTCCGTCATTTTTGGCCAAATTGGCTTTGCGACTCTCTGTAAGAGTGAATATATATTAAAAAGTAAGACAGATAGAGGAAATCTGAAATATCCATTCGATAGAACACAAGGTAATGAACATCTCAGCCAAGTTTGGTCCGGAAATATTCAGTTTGAAGAAAGTTATTAGCCTCGCTGTCAAGAAATGTAGTTTGTGCTCGTCTTTGACTTAGAATAATTTCCGCGATTTTTGGCCAAATTGGCTTTGCGACTCTCTGTAAGAGTGAATATAGATTAAAAAGTAAGACAGATAGAGGAAATCCGAAATATCCATTCGATAGAACGCAAGGTAATGAACATCTCAGCCAAGTTTGGTCTGGAAATATTCAGTTTGAAGAAAGTTATTATCCTCGCTGTCAAGAAATGTAGTTTGTGCTCGTCTTTGACTTAGAATACTTTAAGCGATTTTTGGCCAAATTGGCTTTGCGACTCTCTGTAAGAGTGAAAATAGATTAAAAAGTAAGACAGATAGAGGAAATCCGAAATATCCATTCGAAAGAACGCAAGGTAATGAACATCTCAGCCAAGTTTGGTCCGAAAATATGCAGTTTGAAGAAAGTTATTAGCCTCGCTTTCAAGAAAAGTAGTTTGTGCTCGTCTTTGACTTAGAATAATTTGTGTCATTTCTGGCCAAATTGGCTTTGCGACTCTCTGTAAGAGTGAATATATATTAAAAAGTAAGACAGATAGAGGAAATCCGAAATATCCATTCGATAGAACACAAGGTTATGAACATCTCAGCCAAGTTTGGTCCGAAAATATTCAGTTTGAAGAAAGTTATTAGCCTCGCTGTCAAGAAATGTAGTTTGTGCTCGTCTTTGACTTAGAATACTTTAAGCGATTTTTGGCCAAATTGGCTTTGCGACTCTCTGTAAGAGTGAATATAGATTAAAAAGTAAGACAGATAGAGGAAATCCGAAATATCCATTCGAAAGAACGCAAGGTATTGAACATCTCAGCCAAGTTTGGTCCGAAAATATGCAGTTTGAAGAAAGTTATTAGCCTCGCTGTCAAGAAAAGTAGTTTGTGCTCGTCTTTGACTTAGAATAATTTTTGTCATTTCTGGCCAAATTGGCTTTGCGACTCTCTGTAAGAGTGAATATAGATTAAAAAGTAAGTCAGATACAGGAAATCCGAAATATCCATTCGATAGAACGCATGGCAATGAACATCTCAGCCAAGTTTGGTCTGGAAATATTCAGTTTGAAGAAAGTTATTAGCCTCGCTGTCAAGAAATGTAGTTTGTGCTCGTCTTTGACTTAGAATAATTTCCGCGATTTTTGGCCAAATTGGCTTTGCGACTCTCTGTAAGAGTGAATATAGATTAAAAAGTAAGACAGATAGAGGAAATCCGAAATATCCATTCGATAGAACGCAAGGTAATGAACATCTCAGCCAAGTTTGGTCTGGAAATATTCAGTTTGAGGAAAGTTATTATCCTCGCTGTCAAGAAATGTAGTTTGTGCTCGTCTTTGACTTAGAATACTTTAAGCGATTTTTGGCCAAATTGGCTTTGCGACTCTCTGTAAGAGTGAAAATAGATTAAAAAGTAAGACAGATAGAGGAAATCCGAAATATCCATTCGAAAGAACGCAAGGTAATGAACATCTCAGCCAAGTTTGGTCCGAAAATATGCAGTTTGAAGAAAGTTATTATCCTCGCTGTCAAGAAAAGTAGTTTGTGCTCGTCTTTGACTTAGAATAATTTTGTCATTTCTGGCCAAATTGGCTTTGCGACTCTCTGTAAGAGTGAATATAGATTAAAAAGTAAGACAGATAGAGGAAATCCGAAATATCCATTCGATAGAACACAAGGTAATGAACATCTCAGCCAAGTTTGGTCCGAAAATATGCAGTTTGAAGAAAGTTATTAGCCTCGCTGTCAAGAAATGTAGTTTGTGCTCGTCTTTGACTTAGAATAATTTCCGTCATTTTTGGCCAAATTGGCTTTGCGACTCTCTGTAAGAGTAAATATAGATTAAAAAGTAAGACAGACACAGGAAATCCGAAATATCCATTCGATAGAACGCATGGCAATGAACATCTCAGCCAAGGTTGGTCCGGAAATATTCAGTTTGAAGAAAGTTATTAGCCTCGCTGTCAAGAAATGTAGTTTGTGCTCGTCTTTGACTTAGAATAATTTCCGCGATTTTTGGCCAAATTGGCCTTGTGACTCTCTGTAAGAGTGAATATAGATTTTAAAATAAGGCAGATACAGGAAATCCGAAATATCCATTTGAAAGACAACAAGGTACTGCACATCTCTGCCAAGTTTGGTCCGGAAATATTCAGTTTGAAGAAAGTTATTAGCCTCGCTGTCAAGAAATGTAGTTTGTGCTCGTCTTTGACTTAGAATAATTTCCGTCATTTTTGGCCAAATTGGCTTTGCGACTCTCTGTAAGAGTGAATATAGATTAAAAAGTAAGACAGATAGAGGAAATCCGAAATATCCATTCGATAGAACACAAGGTAATGAACATCTCTGCCAAGTTTGGTCCGAAAATATTCAGTTTGAGGAAAGTTATTATCCTCGCTGTCAAGAAATGTAGTTTGTGCTCGTCTTTGACTTAGATTACTTTAAGCGATTTTTGGCCAAATTGGCTTTGCGACTCTCTGTAAGAGTGAATATAGATTAAAAAGTAAGACAGATAGAGGAAATCCGAAATATCCATTCGATAGAACACAAGGTAATGAACATCTCAGCCAAGTTTGGTCCGAAAATATTCAGTTTGAAGAAAGTTATTAGCCTCGCTGTCAAGAAATGTTGTTTGTGCTCGTCTTTGACTTAGAATAATTTCCGTCATTTTTGGCCAAATTGGCTTTGCGACTCTCTGTAAGAGTGTATATATATTAAAAAGTAAGACAGATAGAGGAAATCTGAAATATCCATTCGATAGAACACAAGGTAATGAACATCTCAGCCAAGTTTGGTCCGGAAATATTCAGTTTGAAGAAAGTTATTAGCCTCGCTGTCAAGAAATGTAGTTTGTGCTCGTCTTTGACTTAGAATAATTTCCGCGATTTTTGGCCAAATTGGCTTTGCGACTCTCTGTAAGAGTGAATATAGATTAAAAAGTAAGACAGATAGAGGAAATCCGAAATATCCATTCGATAGAACGCAAGGTAATGAACATCTCAGCCAAGTTTGGTCTGGAAATATTCAGTTTGAAGAAAGTTATTATCCTCGCTGTCAAGAAATGTAGTTTGTGCTCGTCTTTGACTTAGAATACTTTAAGCGATTTTTGGCCAAATTGGCTTTGCGACTCTCTGTAAGAGTGAAAATAGATTAAAAAGTAAGACAGATAGAGGAAATCCGAAATATCCATTCGAAAGAACGCAAGGTAATGAACATCTCAGCCAAGTTTGGTCCGAAAATATGCAGTTTGAAGAAAGTTATTAGCCTCGCTTTCAAGAAAAGTAGTTTGTGCTCGTCTTTGACTTAGAATAATTTGTGTCATTTCTGGCCAAATTGGCTTTGCGACTCTCTGTAAGAGTGAATATATATTAAAAAGTAAGACAGATAGAGGAAATCCGAAATATCCATTCGATAGAACACAAGGTTATGAACATCTCAGCCAAGTTTGGTCCGAAAATATTCAGTTTGAAGAAAGTTATTAGCCTCGCTGTCAAGAAATGTAGTTTGTGCTCGTCTTTGACTTAGAATACTTTAAGCGATTTTTGGCCAAATTGGCTTTGCGACTCTCTGTAAGAGTGAATATAGATTAAAAAGTAAGACAGATAGAGGAAATCCGAAATATCCATTCGAAAGAACGCAAGGTATTGAACATCTCAGCCAAGTTTGGTCTGGAAATATGCAGTTTGAAGAAAGTTATTAGCCTCGCTGTCAAGAAAAGTAGTTTGTGCTCGTCTTTGACTTAGAATAATTTTTGTCATTTCTGGCCAAATTGGCTTTGCGACTCTCTGTAAGAGTGAATATAGATTAAAAAGTAAGACAGATACAGGAAATCCGAAATATCCATTCGATAGAACGCATGGCAATGAACATCTCAGCCAAGTTTGGTCTGGAAATATTCAGTTTGAAGAAAGTTATTAGCCTCGCTGTCAAGAAATGTAGTTTGTGCTCGTCTTTGACTTAGAATAATTTCCGCGATTTTTGGCCAAATTGGCTTTGCGACTCTCTGTAAGAGTGAATATAGATTAAAAAGTAAGACAGATAGAGGAAATCCGAAATATCCATTCGATAGAACGCAAGGTAATGAACATCTCAGCCAAGTTTGGTCTGGAAATATTCAGTTTGAGGAAAGTTATTATCCTCGCTGTCAAGAAATGTAGTTTGTGCTCGTCTTTGACTTAGATTACTTTAAGCGATTTTTGGCCAAATTGGCTTTGCGACTCTCTGTAAGAGTGAATATAGATTAAAAAGTAAGACAGATAGAGGAAATCCGAAATATCCATTCGATAGAACACAAGGTAATGATCATCTCAGCCAAGTTTGGTCCGAAAATATTCAGTTTGAAGAAAGTTATTAGCCTCGCTGTCAAGAAATGTTGTTTGTGCTCGTCTTTGACTTAGAATAATTTCCGTCATTTTTGGCCAAATTGGCTTTGCGACTCTCTGTAAGAGTGAATATATATTAAAAAGTAAGACAGATAGAGGAAATCTGAAATATCCATTCGATAGAACACAAGGTAATGAACATCTCAGCCAAGTTTGGTCCGGAAATATTCAGTTTGAAGAAAGTTATTAGCCTCGCTGTCAAGAAATGTAGTTTGTGCTCGTCTTTGACTTAGAATAATGTCCGTCATTTTTGGCCAAATTGGCTTTGCGACTCTCTGTAAGAGTGAATATAGATTAAAAAGTAAGACAGATAGAGGAAATCCGAAATATCCATTCGATAGAACGCAAGGTAATGAACATCTCAGCCAAGTTTGGTCTGGAAATATTCAGTTTGAAGAAAGTTATTATCCTCGCTGTCAAGAAATGTAGTTTGTGTTCGTCTTTGACTTAGAATACTTTAAGCGATTTTTGGCCAAATTGGCTTTGCGACTCTCTGTAAGAGTGAATATAGATTAAAAAGTAAGACAGATAGAGGAAATCCGAAATATCCATTCGACAGAACGCAAGGTAATGAACATCTCAGCCAAGTTTGGTCCGAAAATATGCAGTTTAAAGAAAGTTATTAGCCTCGCTGTCAAGAAATGTAGTTTGTGCTCGTCTTTGACTTAGAATAATTTCCGTCATTTTTGGCCAAATTGGCTTTGCGACTCTCTGTAAGAGTAAATATAGATTAAAAAGTAAGACAGACACAGGAAATCCGAAATATCCATTCGATAGAACGCATGGCAATGAACATCTCAGCCAAGTTTGGTCCGGAAATATTCAGTTTGAAGAAAGTTATTATCCTCGCTGTCAAGAAATGTAGTTTGTGCTCGTCTTTGACTTAGAATAATGTCCGTCATTTTTGGCCAAATTGGCTTTGCGACTCTCTGTAAGAGTGAATATAGATTAAAAAGTAAGACAGATAGTGGAAATCCGAAATATCCATTCGATAGAACGCAAGGTAATGAACATCTCAGCCAAGTTTGGTCTGGAAATATTCAGTTTGAAGAAAGTTATTATCCTCGCTGTCAAGAAATGTAGTTTGTGCTCGTCTTTGACTTAGAATAATTTTTGTCATTTCTGGCCAAATTGGCTTTGCGACTCTCTGTAAGAGTGAATATAGATTAAAAAGTAAGACAGATAGAGGAAATCCGAAATATCCATTCGATAGAACACAAGGTAATGAACATCTCAGCCAAGTTTGGTCCGAAAATATGCAGTTTAAAGAAAGTTATTAGCCTCGCTGTCAAGAAATGTAGTTTGTGCTCGTCTTTGACTTAGAATAATTTCCGTCATTTTTGGCCAAATTGGCTTTGCGACTCTCTGTAAGAGTAAATATAGATTAAAAAGTAAGACAGACACAGGAAATCCGAAATATCCATTCGATAGAACGCATGGCAATGAACATCTCAGCCAAGGTTGGTCCGGAAATATTCAGTTTGAAGAAAGTTATTAGCCTCGCTGTCAAGAAATGTAGTTTGTGCTCGTCTTTGACTTAGAATAATTTCCGTCATTTTTGGCCAAATTGGCTTTGCGACTCTCTGTTAGAGTGAATATAGATTAAAAAGTAAGACAGATAGAGGAAATCCGAAATATCCATTCGATAGAACGCAAGGTAATGAACATCTCAGCCAAGTTTGGTCTGGAAATATTCAGTTTGAGGAAAGTTATTATCCTCGCTGTCAAGAAATGTAGTTTGTGCGCGTCTTTGACTTAGAATACTTTAAGCGATTTTTGGCCAAACTGGCTTTGCGACTCTCTGTAAGAGTGAATATAGATTAAAAAGTAAGACAGATAGAGGAAATCCGAAATATTCATTTGAGAGACCACAAGGTACTGCACATCTCTGCCAAGTTTGGTCCGGAAATATTCAGTTTGAAGAAAGTTATTAGCCTCGCTGTCAAGAAATGTAGTTTGTGCTCGTCTTTGACTTAGAATAATTTCCGCGATTTTTGGCCAAATTGGCTTTGCGACTCTCTGTAAGAGTGAATATAGATTAAAAAGTAAGACAGATAGAGGAAATCCGAAATATCCATTCGATAGAACGCAAGGTAATGAACATCTCAGCCAAGTTTGGTCTGGAAATATTCAGTTTGAAGAAAGTTATTATCCTCGCTGTCAAGAAATGTAGTTTGTGCTCGTCTTTGACTTAGAATACTTTAAGCGATTTTTGGCCAAATTGGCTTTGCGACTCTCTGTAAGAGTGAAAATAGATTAAAAAGTAAGACAGATAGAGGAAATCCGAAATATCCATTCGAAAGAACGCAAGGTAATGAACATCTCAGCCAAGTTTGGTCCGAAAATATGCAGTTTGAAGAAAGTTATTAGCCTCGCTGTCAAGAAAAGTAGTTTGTGCTCGTCTTTGACTTAGAATAATTTTGTCATTTCTGGCCAAATTGGCTTTGCGACTCTCTGTAAGAGTGAATATAGATTAAAAAGTAAGACAGATAGAGGAAATCCGAAATATCCATTCGATAGAACACAAGGTAATGAACATCTCAGCCAAGTTTGGTCCGAAAATATGCAGTTTGAAGAAAGTTATTAGCCTCGCTGTCAAGAAATGTAGTTTGTGCTCGTCTTTGACTTAGAATAATTTCCGTCATTTTTGGCCAAATTGGCTTTGCGACTCTCTGTAAGAGTAAATATAGATTAAAAAGTAAGACAGACACAGGAAATCCGAAATATCCATTCGATAGAACGCATGGCAATGAACATCTCAGCCAAGGTTGGTCCGGAAATATTCAGTTTGAAGAAAGTTATTAGCCTCGCTGTCAAGAAATGTAGTTTGTGCTCGTCTTTGACTTAGAATAATTTCCGTCATTTTTGGCCAAATTGGCTTTGCGACTCTCTGTTAGAGTGAATATAGATTAAAAAGTAAGACAGATACAGGAAATCCGAAATATCCATTCGATAGAACGCATGGCAAAGAACATCTCAGCCAAGTTTGGTCCGGAAATATTCAGTTTGAAGAAAGTTATTAGCCTCGCTGTCAAGAAATGTAGTTTGTGCTCATCTTTGACTTAGAATAATTTCCGCGATTTTTGGCCAAATTGGCCTTGTGACTCTCTGTAAGAGTGAATATAGATTTTAAAATAAGGCAGATACAGGAAATCCGAAATATCCATTTGAAAGACAACAAGGTACTGCACATCTCTGCCAAGTTTGGTCCGGAAATATTCAGTTTGAAGAAAGTTATTAGCCTCGCTGTCAAGAAATGTAGTTTGTGCTCGTCTTTGACTTAGAATGATTTCCGTCATTTTTGGCCAAATTGGCTTTGCGACTCTCTGTAAGAGTGAATATAGATTAAAAAGTAAGACAGATAGAGGAAATCCGAAATATCCATTCGATAGAACGCAAGGTAATGAACATCTCAGCCAAGTTTGGTCTGGAAATATTCAGTTTGAGGAAAGTTATTATCCTCGCTGTCAAGAAATGTAGTTTGTGCGCGTCTTTGACTTAGAATACTTTAAGCGATTTTTGGCCAAACTGGCTTTGCGACTCTCTGTAAGAGTGAATATAGATTAAAAAGTAAGACAGATAGAGGAAATCCGAAATATTCATTTGAGAGACCACAAGGTACTGCACATCTCTGCCAAGTTTGGTCCGGAAATATTCAGTTTGAAGAAAGTTATTAGCCTCGCTGTCAAGAAATGTAGTTTGTGCTCGTCTTTGACTTAGAATAATTTCCGCGATTTTTGGCCAAATTGGCTTTGCGACTCTCTGTAAGAGTGAATATAGATTAAAAAGTAAGACAGATAGAGGAAATCCGAAATATCCATTCGAAAGAACGCAAGGTAATGAACATCTCAGCCAAGTTTGGTCCGAAAATATGCAGTTTGAAGAAAGTTATTAGCCTCGCTGTCAAGAAAAGTAGTTTGTGCTCGTCTTTGACTTAGAATAAGTTTTGTCATTTCTGGCCAAATTGGCTTTGCGACTCTCTGTAAGAGTGAATATAGATTAAAAAGTAAGACAGATAGAGGAAATCCGAAATATCCATTCGATAGAACAAAAGGTAATGAACATCTCAGCCAAGTTTGGTCCGAAAATATGCAGTTTGAAGAAAGTTATTAGCCTAGCTGTCAAGAAATGTAGTTTGTGCTCGTCTTTGACTTAGAATAATTTCCGTCATTTTTGGCCAAATTGGCTTTGCGACTCTCTGTAAGAGTGAAAATAGATTAAAAAGAAAGACAGATACAGGAAATCCGAAATATCCATTCGATAGAACGCATGGCAATGAACATCTCAGCCAAGTTTGGTCCGGAAATATTCAGTTTGAAGAAAGTTATTAGCCTCGCTGTCAAGAAATGTAGTTTGTGCTCGTCTTTGACTTAGAATAATTTCCGCGATTTTTGGCCAAATTGGCTTCGCGACTCTCTGTAAGAGTGAATATATATTAAAAAGTAAGACAGATAGAGGAAATCCGAAATATCCATTCGATAGAACACAAGGTAATGATCATCTCAGCCAAGTATGGTCCGGAAATATGCAGTTTGAAGAACGTTATTAGCCTCGCTGTCAAGAAATGTAGTTTGTGCTCGTCTTTGACTTAGAATAATTTCCGTGATTTTTGGCCAAATTGGCTTTGCGACTCTCTGTAAAAGTGAAAATAGATTAAAAAGTAAGACAGATAGAGGAAATCCGAAATATCCATTCGATAGAACGCATGGCAATGAACATCTCAGCCAAGTTTGGTCCGAAAATATTCAGTTTGAAGAAAGTTATTAGCCTCGCTGTCAAGAAATGTTGTTTGTGCTCGTCTTTGACTTAGAATAATTTCCGTCATTTTTGGCCAAATTGTCTTTGCGACTCTCTGTAAGAGTGAATGTAGATTAAAAATTAAGACAGATAGAGGAAATCCGAAATATCCATTCGATAGAACACAAGGTAATGAACATCTCAGCCAAGTTTGGTCCGGAAATATTCAGTTTGAAGAAAGTTATTAGCCTCGCTGTCAAGAAATGTAGTTTGTGCTCGTCTTTGACTTAGAATAATGTCCGTCATTTTTGGCCAAATTGGCTTTGCGACTCTCTGTAAGAGTGAATATAGATTAAAAAGTAAGACAGATAGAGGAAATCCGAAATATCCATTCGATAGAACACAAGGTAATGAACATCTCAGCCAAGTTTGGTCTGGAAATATTCAGTTTGAAGAAAGTTATTAGCCTCGCTGTCAAGAAATGTAGTTTGTGCTCGTCTTTGACTTAGAATATTTTCCGCGATTTTTGGCAAATTGGCCTTGCGACTCTCTGTAAGAGTGAATATAGATTTAAAAATAAGGCAGATTTAGGAAATCCGAAATATCCATTCGATAGAACACAAGGTAATGAACATCTCAGCCAAGTTTGGTCTGGAAATATTCAGTTTGAAGAAAGTTATTATCCTCGCTGTCAAGAAATGTAGTTTGTGCTCGTCTTTGACTTAGAATACTTTAAGCGATTTTTGGCCAAATTGGCTTTGCGACTCTCTGTAAGAGTGAAAATAGATTAAAAAGTAAGACAGATAGAGGAAATCCGAAATATCCATTCGAAAGAACGCAAGGTAATGAACATCTCAGCCAAGTTTGGTCCGAAAATATGCAGTTTGAAGAAAGTTATTAGCCTCGCTGTCAAGAAAAGTAGTTTGTGCTCGTCTTTGACTTAGAATAATTTTTGTCATTTCTGGCCAAATTGGCTTTGCGACTCTCTGTAAGAGTGAATATAGATTAAAAAGTAAGACAGATAGAGGAAATCCGAAATATCCATTCGATAGAACACAAGGTAATGAACATCTCAGCCAAGTTTGGTCCGAAAATATGCAGTTTGAAGAAAGTTATTAGCCTCGCTGTCAAGAAATGTAGTTTGTGCTCGTCTTTGACTTAGAATAATTTCCGTCATTTTTGGCCAAATTGGCTTTGCGACTCTCTGTAAGAGTGAAAATAGATTAAAAAGAAAGACAGATACAGGAAATCCGAAATATCCATTCGATAGAACGCATGGCAATGAACATCTCAGCCAAGTTTGGTCCGGAAATATTCAGTTTGAAGAAAGTTATTAGCCTCGCTGTCAAGAAATGTAGTTTGTGCTCGTCTTTGACTTAGAATAATTTCCGCGATTTTTGGCCAAATTGGCTTCGCGACTCTCTGTAAGAGTGAATATATATTAAAAAGTAAGACAGATAGAGGAAATCCGAAATATCCATTCGATAGAACACAAGGTAATGATCATCTCAGCCAAGTTTGGTCCGGAAATATGCAGTTTGAAGAACGTTATTAGCCTCGCTGTCAAGAAATGTAGTTTGTGCTCGTCTTTGACTTAGAATAATTTCCGCGATTTTTGGCCAAATTGGCTTTGCGACTCTCTGTAAAAGTGAAAATAGATTAAAAAGTAAGACAGATAGAGGAAATCCGAAATATCCATTCGATAGAACGCATGGCAATGAACATCTCAGCCAAGTTTGGTCCGAAAATATTCAGTTTGAAGAAAGTTATTAGCCTAGCTGTCAAGAAATGTAGTTTGTGCTCGTCTTTGACTTAGAATAATTTCCGTCATTTTTGGCCAAATTGTCTTTGCGACTCTCTGTAAGAGTGAATGTAGATTAAAAATTAAGACAGATAGAGGAAATCCGAAATATCCATTCGATAGAACACAAGGTAATGAACATCTCAGCCAAGTTTGGTCCGGAAATATTCAGTTTGAAGAAAGTTATTAGCCTTGCTGTCAAGAAATGTAGTTTGTGCTCGTCTTTGACTTAGAATAATGTCCGCGATTTTTGGCCAAATTGGCTTCGCGACTCTCTGTAAGAGTGAATATATATTAAAAAGTAAGACAGATAGAGGAAATCCGAAATATCCATTCGATAGAACACAAGGTAATGATCATCTCAGCCAAGTTTGGTCCGGAAATATGCAGTTTGAAGAACGTTATTAGCCTCGCTGTCAAGAAATGTAGTTTGTGCTCGTCTTTGACTTAGAATAATTTCCGCGATTTTTGGCCAAATTGGCTTTGCGACTCTCTGTAAAAGTGAAAATAGATTAAAAAGTAAGACAGATAGAGGAAATCCGAAATATCCATTCGATAGAACGCATGGCAATGAACATCTCAGCCAAGTTTGGTCCGAAAATATTCAGTTTGAAGAAAGTTATTAGCCTCGCTGTCAAGAAATGTTGTTTGTGCTCGTCTTTGACTTAGAATAATTTCCGTCATTTTTGGCCAAATTGTCTTTGCGACTCTCTGTAAGAGTGAATGTAGATTAAAAATTAAGACAGATAGAGGAAATCCGAAATATCCATTCGATAGAACACAAGGTAATGAACATCTCAGCCAAGTTTGGTCCGGAAATATTCAGTTTGAAGAAAGTTATTAGCCTCGCTGTCAAGAAATGTAGTTTGTGCTCGTCTTTGACTTAGAATAATGTCCGTCATTTTTGGCCAAATTGGCTTTGCGACTCTCTGTAAGAGTGAATATATATTAAAAAGTAAGACAGATAGAGGAAATCCGAAATATCCATTCGATAGAACACAAGGTAATGATCATCTCAGCCAAGTTTGGTCCGGAAATATGCAGTTTGAAGAACGTTATTAGCCTCGCTGTCAAGAAATGTAGTTTGTGCTCGTCTTTGACTTAGAATAATTTCCGCGATTTTTGGCCAAATTGGCTTTGCGACTCTCTGTAAAAGTGAAAATAGATTAAAAAGTAAGACAGATAGAGGAAATCCGAAATATCCATTCGATAGAACGCATGGCAATGAACATCTCAGCCAAGTTTGGTCCGAAAATATTCAGTTTGAAGAAAGTTATTAGCCTCGCTGTCAAGAAATGTTGTTTGTGCTCGTCTTTGACTTAGAATAATTTCCGTCATTTTTGGCCAAATTGGCTTCGCGACTCTCTGTAAGAGTGAATATATATTAAAAAGTAAGACAGATAGAGGAAATCCGAAATATCCATTCGATAGAACACAAGGTAATGATCATCTCAGCCAAGTTTGGTCCGGAAATATGCAGTTTGAAGAACGTTATTAGCCTCGCTGTCAAGAAATGTAGTTTGTGCTCGTCTTTGACTTAGAATAATTTCCGCGATTTTTGGCCAAATTGGCTTTGCGACTCTCTGTAAAAGTGAAAATAGATTAAAAAGTAAGACAGATAGAGGAAATCCGAAATATCCATTCGATAGAACGCATGGCAATGAACATCTCAGCCAAGTTTGGTCCGAAAATATTCAGTTTGAAGAAAGTTATTAGCCTCGCTGTCAAGAAATGTTGTTTGTGCTCGTCTTTGACTTAGAATAATTTCCGTCATTTTTGGCCAAATTGTCTTTGCGACTCTCTGTAAGAGTGAATGTAGATTAAAAATTAAGACAGATAGAGGAAATCCGAAATATCCATTCGATAGAACACAAGGTAATGAACATCTCAGCCAAGTTTGGTCCGGAAATATTCAGTTTGAAGAAAGTTATTAGCCTCGCTGTCAAGAAATGTAGTTTGTGCTCGTCTTTGACTTAGAATAATGTCCGTCATTTTTGGCCAAATTGGCTTTGCGACTCTCTGTAAGAGTGAATATAGATTAAAAAGTAAGACAGATAGAGGAAATCCGAAATATCCATTCGATAGAACACAAGGTAATGAACATCTCAGCCAAGTTTGGTCTGGAAATATTCAGTTTGAAGAAAGTTATTAGCCTCGCTGTCAAGAAATGTAGTTTGTGCTCGTCTTTGACTTACAATAATTTCCGTCATTTTTGGCCAAATTGGCCTTGCGACTCTCTGTAAGAGTGAATATAGATTAAAAAGTAAGACAGATACAGGAAATCCGAAATATCCATTCGATAGAACACAAGGTACTGCACATCTCTGCCAAGTTTGGTCCGGAAATATTCAGTTTGAAGAAAGTTATTAGCCTTGCTGTCAAGAAATGTAGTTTGTGCTCGTCTTTGACTTAGAATAATTTCCGCGATTTTTGGCCAAATTGGCTTTGCGACTCTCTGTAAGAGTGAATATATATTAAAAAGTAAGACAGATAGAGGAAATCCGAAATATCCATTCGATAGAACACAAGGTAATGATCATCTCAGCCAAGTTTGGTCCGGAAATATGCAGTTTGAAGAAAGTTATTAGCCTCGCTGTCAAGAAATGTAGTTTGTGCTCGTCTTTGACTTAGAATAATGTCCGTAATTTTTGGCCAAATTGGCTTTGCGACTCTCTGTAAGAGTGAATATAGATTAAAAAGTAAGACAGATAGAGGAAATCCGAAATATCCATTCGAAAGAACGCAAGGTAATGAACATCTCAGCCAAGTTTGGTCCGAAAATATGCAGTTTGAAGAAAGTTATTAGCCTCGCTGTCAAGAAATGTAGTTTGTGCTCGTCTTTGACTTAGAATAATTTCCGTCATTTTTGGCCAAATTGGCTTTGCGACTCTCTGTTAGAGTGAATATAGATTAAAAAGTAAGACAGATACAGGAAATCCGAAATATCCATTCGATAGAACGCATGGCAAAGAACATCTCAGCCAAGTTTGGTCCGGAAATATTCAGTTTGAAGAAAGTTATTAGCCTCGCTGTCAAGAAATGTAGTTTGTGCTCATCTTTGACTTAGAATAATTTCCGCGATTTTTGGCCAAATTGGCCTTGTGACTCTCTGTAAGAGTGAATATAGATTTTAAAATAAGGCAGATACAGGAAATCCGAAATATCCATTTGAAAGACAACAAGGTACTGCACATCTCTGCCAAGTTTGGTCCGGAAATATTCAGTTTGAAGAAAGTTATTAGCCTCGCTGTCAAGAAATGTAGTTTGTGCTCGTCTTTGACTTAGAATAATTTCCGTCATTTTTGGCCAAATTGGCTTTGCGACTCTCTGTAAGAGTGAATATAGATTAAAAAGTAAGACAGATAGAGGAAATCCGAAATATCCATTCGATAGAACGCAAGGTAATGAACATCTCAGCCAAGTTTGGTCTGGAAATATTCAGTTTGAGGAAAGTTATTATCCTCGCTGTCAAGAAATGTAGTTTGTGCGCGTCTTTGACTTAGAATACTTTAAGCGATTTTTGGCCAAACTGGCTTTGCGACTCTCTGTAAGAGTGAATATAGATTAAAAAGTAAGACAGATAGAGGAAATCCGAAATATTCATTTGAGAGACCACAAGGTACTGCACATCTCTGCCAAGTTTGGTCCGGAAATATTCAGTTTGAAGAAAGTTATTAGCCTCGCTGTCAAGAAATGTAGTTTGTGCTCGTCTTTGACTTAAAATAATTTCCGCGATTTTTGGCCAAATTGGCTTCGCGACTCTCTGTAAGAGTGAATATATATTAAAAAGTAAGACAGATAGAGGAAATCCGAAATATCCATTCGATAGAACACAAGGTAATGATCATCTCAGCCAAGTTTGGTCCGGAAATATGCAGTTTGAAGAACGTTATTAGCCTCGCTGTCAAGAAATGTAGTTTGTGCTCGTCTTTGACTTAGAATAATTTCCGCGATTTTTGGCCAAATTGGCTTTGCGACTCTCTGTAAAAGTGAAAATAGATTAAAAAGTAAGACAGATAGAGGAAATCCGAAATATCCATTCGATAGAACGCATGGCAATGAACATCTCAGCCAAGTTTGGTCCGAAAATATTCAGTTTGAAGAAAGTTATTAGCCTCGCTGTCAAGAAATGTTGTTTGTGCTCGTCTTTGACTTAGAATAATTTCCGTCATTTTTGGC
This sequence comes from Gibbula magus, assembly GCA_936450465.1. Classification (NCBI taxonomy): domain Eukaryota; kingdom Metazoa; phylum Mollusca; class Gastropoda; order Trochida; family Trochidae; genus Gibbula; species Gibbula magus. The sequence continues at coordinate 32,787,681 of OW388300.1, forward strand.
CAAATTGTCTTTGCGACTCTCTGTAAGAGTGAATGTAGATTAAAAATTAAGACAGATAGAGGAAATCCGAAATATCCATTCGATAGAACACAGGGTAATGAACATCTCAGCCAAGTTTGGTCCGGAAATATTCAGTTTGAAGAAAGTTATTAGCCTCGCTGTCAAGAAATGTAGTTTGTGCTCGTCTTTGACTTAGAATAATGTCCGTCATTTTTGGCCAAATTGGCTTTGCGACTCTCTGTAAGAGTGAATATAGATTAAAAAGTAAGACAGATAGAGGAAATCCGAAATATCCATTCGATAGAACACAAGGTAATGAACATCTCAGCCAAGTTTGGTCTGGAAATATTCAGTTTGAAGAAAGTTATTAGCCTCGCTGTCAAGAAATGTAGTTTGTGCTCGTCTTTGACTTAGAATATTTTCCGCGATTTTTGGCAAATTGGCCTTGCGACTCTCTGTAAGAGTGAATATAGATTTAAAAATAAGGCAGATTTAGGAAATCCGAAATATCCATTCGATAGAACACAAGGTAATGAACATCTCAGCCAAGTTTGGTCCGGAAATATTCAGTTTGAAGAAAGTTATTAGCCTCGCTGTCAAGAAATGTAGTTTGTGCTCGTCTTTGACTTAGAATATTTTCCGCGATTTTTGGCAAATTGGCCTTGCGACTCTCTGTAAGAGTGAATATAGATTAAAAAGTAAGACAGATAGAGGAAATCCGAAATATTCATTTGAGAGACCACAAGGTACTGCACATCTCTGCCAAGTTTGGTCCGGAAATATTCAGTTTGAAGAAAGTTATTAGCCTCGCTGTCAAGAAATGTAGTTTGTGCTCGTCTTTGACTTAGAATAATTTCCGCGATTTTTGGCCAAATTGGCTTTGCGACTCTCTGTAAGAGTGAATATAGATTAAAAAGTAAGACAGATAGAGGAAATCCGAAATATCCATTCGATAGAACGCAAGGTAATGAACATCTCAGCCAAGTTTGGTCTGGAAATATTCAGTTTGAAGAAAGTTATTATCCTCGCTGTCAAGAAATGTAGTTTGTGCTCGTCTTTGACTTAGAATACTTTAAGCGATTTTTGGCCAAATTGGCTTTGCGACTCTCTGTAAGAGTGAAAATAGATTAAAAAGTAAGACAGATAGAGGAAATCCGAAATATCCATTCGAAAGAACGCAAGGTAATGAACATCTCAGCCAAGTTTGGTCCGAAAATATGCAGTTTGAAGAAAGTTATTAGCCTCGCTGTCAAGAAAAGTAGTTTGTGCTCGTCTTTGACTTAGAATAATTTTTGTCATTTCTGGCCAAATTGGCTTTGCGACTCTCTGTAAGAGTGAATATAGATTAAAAAGTAAGACAGATAGAGGAAATCCGAAATATCCATTCGATAGAACACAAGGTAATGAACATCTCAGCCAAGTTTGGTCCGAAAATATGCAGTTTGAAGAAAGTTATTAGCCTCGCTGTCAAGAAATGTAGTTTGTGCTCGTCTTTGACTTAGAATAATTTCCGCGATTTTTGGCCAAATTGGCTTTGCGACTCTCTGTAAAAGTGAAAATAGATTAAAAAGAAAGACAGATACAGGAAATCCGAAATATCCATTCGATAGAACGCATGGCAATGAACATCTCAGCCAAGTTTGGTCCGGAAATATTCAGTTTGAAGAAAGTTATTAGCCTCGCTGTCAAGAAATGTAGTTTGTGCTCGTCTTTGACTTAGAATAATTTCCGCGATTTTTGGCCAAATTGGCTTCGCGACTCTCTGTAAGAGTGAATGTAGATTAAAAATTAAGACAGATAGAGGAAATCCGAAATATCCATTCGATAGAACACAAGGTAATGAACATCTCAGCCAAGTTTGGTCCGGAAATATTCAGTTTGAAGAAAGTTATTAGCCTCGCTGTCAAGAAATGTAGTTTGTGCTCGTCTTTGACTTAGAATAATTTCCGTCATTTTTGGCCAAATTGGCTTTGCGACTCTCTGTAAGAGTGAATATAGATTAAAAAGTAAGACAGATAGAGGAAATCCGAAATATCCATTCGATAGAACACAAGGTAATGAACATCTCAGCCAAGTTTGGTCTGGAAATATTCAGTTTGAAGAAAGTTATTAGCCTCGCTGTCAAGAAATGTAGTTTGTGCTCGTCTTTGACTTAGAATATTTTCCGCGATTTTTGGCAAATTGGCCTTGCGACTCTCTGTAAGAGTGAATATAGATTTAAAAATAAGGCAGATTTAGGAAATCCGAAATATTCATTTGAGAGACCACAAGGTACTGCACATCTCTGCCAAGTTTGGTCCGGAAATATTCAGTTTGAAGAAAGTTATTAGCCTTGCTGTCAAGAAATGTAGTTTGTGCTCGTCTTTGACTTAGAATAATTTCCGCGATTTTTGGCCAAATTGGCTTTGCGACTCTCTGTAAGAGTGAATATATATTAAAAAGTAAGACAGATAGAGGAAATCCGAAATATCCATTCGATAGAACACAAGGTAATGATCATCTCAGCCAAGTTTGGTCCGGAAATATGCAGTTTGAAGAAAGTTATTAGCCTCGCTGTCAAGAAATGTAGTTTGTGCTCGTCTTTGACTTAGAATAATGTCCGTAATTTTTGGCCAAATTGGCTTTGCGACTCTCTGTAAGAGTGAATATAGATTAAAAAGTAAGACAGATAGAATAAAATCCGAAATATCCATTCGAAAGAACGCAAGGTAATGAACATCTCAGCCAAGTTTGGTCCGAAAATATGCAGTTTGAAGAAAGTTATTAGCCTCGCTGTCAAGAAATGTAGTTTGTGCTCGTCTTTGACTTAGAATAATTTCCGTCATTTTTGGCCAAATTGGCTTTGCGACTCTCTGTTAGAGTGAATATAGATTAAAAAGTAAGACAGATACAGGAAATCCGAAATATCCATTCGATAGAACGCATGGCAAAGAACATCTCAGCCAAGTTTGGTCCGGAAATATTCAGTTTGAAGAAAGTTATTAGCCTCGCTGTCAAGAAATGTAGTTTGTGCTCATCTTTGACTTAGAATAATTTCCGCGATTTTTGGCCAAATTGGCCTTGCGACTCTCTCTAAGAGTGATAAAAGATTTAAAAATAAGGCAGATACAGGAAATCCGAAATATCCATTTGAAAGACAACAAGGTACTGCACATCTCTGCCAAGTTTGGTCCGGAAATATTCAGTTTGAAGAAAGTTATTAGCCTCGCTGTCAAGAAATGTAGTTTGTGCTCGTCTTTGACTTAGAATAATTTCCGTCATTTTTGGCCAAATTGGCTTTGCGACTCTCTGTAAGAGTGAATATAGATTAAAAAGTAAGACAGATAGAGGAAATCCGAAATATCCATTCGATAGAACGCAAGGTAATGAACATCTCAGCCAAGTTTGGTCTGGAAATATTCAGTTTGAGGAAAGTTATTATCCTCGCTGTCAAGAAATGTAGTTTGTGCGCGTCTTTGACTTAGAATACTTTAAGCGATTTTTGGCCAAACTGGCTTTGCGACTCTCTGTAAGAGTGAATATAGATTAAAAAGTAAGACAGATAGAGGAAATCCGAAATATTCATTTGAGAGACCACAAGGTACTGCACATCTCTGCCAAGTTTGGTCCGGAAATATTCAGTTTGAAGAAAGTTATTAGCCTCGCTGTCAAGAAATGTAGTTTGTGCTCGTCTTTGACTTAGAATAATTTCCGCGATTTTTGGCCAAATTGGCTTTGCGACTCTCTGTAAGAGTGAATATAGATTAAAAAGTAAGACAGATAGAGGAAATCCGAAATATCCATTCGATAGAACGCAAGGTAATGAACATCTCAGCCAAGTTTGGTCTGGAAATATTCAGTTTGAAGAAAGTTATTATCCTCGCTGTCAAGAAATGTAGTTTGTGCTCGTCTTTGACTTAGAATACTTTAAGCGATTTTTGGCCAAATTGGCTTCGCGACTCTCTGTAAGAGTGAAAATAGATTAAAAAGTAAGACAGATAGAGGAAATCCGAAATATCCATTCGAAAGAACGCAAGGTAATGAACATCTCAGCCAAGTTTGGTCCGAAAATATGCAGTTTGAAGAAAGTTATTAGCCTCGCTGTCAAGAAATGTAGTTTGTGCTCGTCTTTGACTTAGAATAATTTGTGTCATTTCTGGCCAAATTGGCTTTGCGACTCTCTGTAAGAGTGAATATAGATTAAAAAGTAAGACAGATAGAGGAAATCCGAAATATCCATTCGATAGAACACAAGGTAATGAACATCTCAGCCAAGTTTGGTCCGAAAATATTCAGTTTGAAGAAAGTTATTAGCCTCGCTGTCAAGAAATGTAGTTTGTGCTCGTCTTTGACTTAGAATACTTTAAGCGATTTTTGGCCAAATTGGCTTTGCGACTCTCTGTAAGAGTGAATATAAATTAAAAAGTAAGACAGATACAGGAAATCCGAAATATCCATTCGATAGAACACAAGGTAATGATCATCTCAGCCAAGTTTGGTCCGGAAATATGCAGTTTGAAGAAAGTTATTAGCCTCGCTGTCAAGAAATGTAGTTTGTGCTCGTCTTTGACTTAGAATAATTTCCGTCATTTTTGGCCAAATTGGCTTTGCGACTCTCTGTAAGAGTGAATATAGATTAAAAAGTAAGACAGATAGAGGAAATCCGAAATATCCATTCGATAGAACACAAGGTAATGAACATCTCTGCCAAGTTTGGTCCGAAAATATGCAGTTTGAAGAAAGTTATTAGCCTCGCTGTCAAGAAATGTAGTTTGTGCTCGTCTTTGACTTACAATAATTTCCGTCACTTTTGGCCAAATTGGCTTTGCGACTCTCTGTAAGAGTGAATATAGATTAAAAAGTAAGATAGATAGAGGAAATCCGAAATATCCATTCGATAGAACACAAGGTAATGAACATCTCAGCCAATCTTGGTCTGGAACTATTCAGTTTGAAGAAAGTTATTAGCCTCGCTGTCAAGAAATGTAGTTTGTGCTCGTCTTTGACTTAGAATAATTTCCGTCATTTTTGGCCAAATTGGCTTTGCGACTCTCTTTAAGAGTGAATATAGATTAAAAAGTAAGACAGATACAGGAAATCCGAAATATCCATTCGATAGAACGCATGGCAATGAACATCTCAGCCAAGTTTGGTCTGGAAATATTCAGTTTGAAGAAAGTTATTAGCCTCGCTGTCAAGAAATGTAGTTTGTGCTCGTCTTAGACTTAGAATAATTTCCGCGATTTTTGGCCAAATTGGCCTTGTGACTCTCTGTAAGAGTGAATATAGATTTTAAAATAAGGCAGATACAGGAAATCCGAAATATCCATTTGAAAGACAACAAGGTACTGCACATCTCTGCCAAGTTTTTTCCGGAAATATTCAGTTTGAAGAAAGTTATTAGCCTCGCTGTCAAGAAATGTAGTTTGTGCTCGTCTTTGACTTAGAATAATTTCCGTCATTTTTGGCCAAATTGGCTTTGCGACTCTCTGTAAGAGTGAATATAGATTAAAAAGTAAGACAGATACAGGAAATCCGAAATATCCATTCGATAGAACACAAGGTAATGATCATCTCAGCCAAGTTTGGTCCGGAAATATGCAGTTTGAAGAAAGTTATTAGCCTCGCTGTCAAGAAATGTAGTTTGTGCTCGTCTTTGACTTAGAATAATTTCCGTCATTTTTGGCCAAATTGGCTTTGCGACTCTCTGTAAGAGTGAATATAGATTAAAAAGTAAGACAGATAGAGGAAATCCGAAATATCCATTCGATAGAACACAAGGTAATGAACATCTCAGCCAAGTTTGGTCCGAAAATATGCAGTTTGAAGAAAGTTATTAGCCTCGCTGTCAAGAAATGTAGTTTTTGCTCGTCTTTGACTTAGAATAATTTCCGTCATTTTTGGCCAAATTGGCTTTGCGACTCTCTGTAAGAGTGAATATAGATTAAAAAGTAAGACAGATAGAGGAAATCCGAAATATCCAATCGATAGAACACAAGGTAATGAACATCTCAGCCAAGTTTGGTCCGGATATATTCAGTTTGAAGAAAGTTATTAGCCTCGCTGTCAAGAAATGTAGTTTGTGCTCGTCTTTGACTTAGAATAATTTCCGCGATTTTTGGCCAAATTGGCCTTGTGACTCTCTGTAAGAGTGAATATAGATTTTAAAATAAGGCAGATACAGGAAATCCGAAATATCCATTTGAAAGACAACAAGGTACTGCACATCTCTGCCAAGTTTGGTCCGGAAATATTCAGTTTGAAGAAAGTTATTAGCCTCGCTGTCAAGAAATGTAGTTTGTGCTCGTCTTTGACTTAGAATAATTTCCGTCATTTTTGGCCAAATTGGCTTTGCGACTCTCTGTAAGAGTGAATATAGATTAAAAAGTAAGACAGATAGAGGAAATCCGAAATATCCATTCGATAGAACGCAAGGTAATGAACATCTCAGCCAAGTTTGGTCTGGAAATATTCAGTTTGAGGAAAGTTATTATCCTCGCTGTCAAGAAATGTAGTTTGTGCTCGTCTTTGACTTAGAACCCTTTAAGCGATTTTTGGCCAAATTGGCTTTGCGACTCTCTGTAAGAGTGAATATAGATTAAAAAGTAAGACAGATAGAGGAAATCCGAAATATCAATTCGATAGAACACAAGGTAGTGAACATCTCAGCCAAGTTTGGTCTGGAAATATTCAGTTTGAAGAAAGTTATTAGCCTCGCTGTCAAGAAATGTAGTTTGTGCTCGTCTTTGACTTAGAATATTTTCCGCGATTTTTGGCAAATTGGCCTTGCGACTCTCTGTAAGAGTGAATATAGATTTAAAAATAAGGCAGATTTAGGAAATCCGAAATATTCATTTGAGAGACCACAAGGTACTGCACATCTCTGCCAAGTTTGGTCCGGAAATATTCAGTTTGAAGAAAGTTATTAGCCTCGCTGTCAAGAAATGTAGTTTGTGCTCGTCTTTGACTTAGAATAATTTCCGTCATTTTTGGCCAAATTGTCTTTGCGACTCTCTGTAAGAGTGAATATAGATTAAAAATTAAGACAGATAGAGGAAATCCGAAATATCCATTCGATAGAACACAAGGTAATGAACATCTCAGCCAAGTTTGGTCCGGAAATATTCAGTTTGAAGAAAGTTATTAGCCTCGCTGTCAAGAAATGTAGTTTGTGCTCGTCTTTGACTTAGAATAATGTCCGTCATTTTTGGCCAAATTGGCTTTGCGACTCTCTGTAAGAGTGAATATAGATTAAAAAGTAAGACAGATAGAGGAAATCCGAAATATCCATTCGATAGAACGCAAGGTAATGAACATCTCAGCCAAGTTTGGTCTGGAAATATTCAGTTTGAAGAAAGTTATTATCCTCGCTGTCAAGAAATGTAGTTTGTGCTCGTCTTTGACTTAGAATACTTTAAGCGATTTTTGGCCAAATTGGCTTTGCGACTCTCTGTAAGAGTGAATATAGATTAAAAAGTAAGACAGATACAGGAAATCCGAAATATCCATTCGAAAGAACGCAAGGTAATGAACATCTCAGCCAAGTTTTGTCCGAAAATATGCAGTTTGAAGAAAGTTATTAGCCTCGCTGTCAAGAAAAGTAGTTTGTGCTCGTCTTTGACTTAGAATAATTTGTGTCATTTCTGGCCAAATTGGCTTTGCGACTCTCTGTAAGAGTGAATATATATTAAAAAGTAAGACAGATAGAGGAAATCCGAAATATCCATTCGATAGAACACAAGGTAATGAACATCTCAGCCAAGTTTGGTCCGAAAATATTCAGTTTGAAGAAAGTTATTAGCCTCGCTGTCAAGAAATGTAGTTTGTGCTCGTCTTTGACTTAGAATAATTTCCGTGATTTTTGGCCAAATTGGCTTTGCGACTCTCTGTAAGAGTGAATATATATTAAAAAGTAAGACAGATAGAGGAAATCCGAAATATCCATTCGATAGAACACAAGGTGATGATCATCTCAGCCAAGTTTGGTCCGAAAATATTCAGTTTGAAGAAAGTTATTAGCCTCGCTGTCAAGAAATGTTGTTTGTGCTCGTCTTTGACTTAGAATAATTTCCGTCATTTTCGGCCAAATTGTCTTTGCGACTCTCTGTAAGAGTGAATATAGATTAAAAATTAAGACAGATAGAGGAAATCCGAAATATCCATTCGATAGAACACAAGGTAATGAACATCTCAGCCAAGTTTGGTCCGGAAATATTCAGTTTGAAGAAAGTTATTAGCCTCGCTGTCAAGAAATGTAGTTTGTGCTCGTCTTTGACTTAGAATAATGTCCGTCATTTTTGGCCAAATTGGCTTTGCGACTCTCTGTAAGAGTGAATATAGATTAAAAAGTAAGACAGATAGAGGAAATCCGAAATATCCATTCGATAGAACGCAAGGTAATGAACATCTCAGCCAAGTTTGGTCTGGAAATATTCAGTTTGAAGAAAGTTATTATCCTCGCTGTCAAGAAATGTAGTTTGTGCTCGTCTTTGACTTAGAATACTTTAAGCGATTTTTGGCCAAATTGGCTTTGCGACTCTCTGTAAGAGTGAATATAAATTAAAAAGTAAGACAGATACAGGAAATCCGAAATATCCATTCGATAGAACACAAGGTAATGATCATCTCAGCCAAGTTTGGTCCGGAAATATGCAGTTTGAAGAAAGTTATTAGCCTCGCTGTCAAGAAATGTAGTTTGTGCTCGTCTTTGACTTAGAATAATTTCCGTCATTTTTGGCCAAATTGGCTTTGCGACTCTCTGTAAGAGTAAATATAGATTAAAAAGTAAGGCAGATAGAGGAAATCCGAAATATCCATTCGATAGAACGCATGGCAATGAACATCTCAGCCAAGTTTGGTCCGGAAATATTCAGTTTGAAGAAAGTTATTAGCCTCGCTGTCAAGAAATGTAGTTTGTGCTCGTCTTTGACTTAGAATAATTTCCGCGATTTTTGGCCAAATTGGCTTTGCGACTCTCTGTAAGAGTAAATATAGATTAAAAAGTAAGACAGATAGAGGAAATCCGAAATATCTATTCGATAGAACGCATGGCAATGAACATCTCAGCCAAGTTTGGTCCGGAAATATTCAGTTTGAAGAAAGTTATTAGCCTCGCTGTCAAGAAATGTAGTTTGTGCTCGTCTTTGACTTAGAATAATTTCCGCGATTTTTGGCCAAATTGGCTTCGCGACTCTCTGTAAGAGTGAATATAGATTAAACAGTAAGACAGATAGAGGAAATCCGAAATATCCATTCGATAGAACACAAGGTAATGAACATCTCAGCCAAGTTTGGTCCGAAAATATGCAGTTTAAAGAAAGTTATTAGCCTCGCTGTCAAGAAATGTAGTTTGTGCTCGTCTTTGACTTAGAATAATTTCCGCGATTTTTGGCCAAATTGGCTTTGCGACTCTCTGTAAGAGTAAATATAGATTAAAAAGTAAGACAGATAGAGGAAATCCGAAATATCTATTCGATAGAACGCATGGCAATGAACATCTCAGCCAAGTTTGGTCCGGAAATATTCAGTTTGAAGAAAGTTATTAGCCTCGCTGTCAAGAAATGTAGTTTGTGCTCGTCTTTGACTTAGAATAATTTCCGCGATTTTTGGCCAAATTGGCTTCGCGACTCTCTGTAAGAGTGAATATAGATTAAACAGTAAGACAGATAGAGGAAATCCGAAATATCCATTCGATAGAACGCATGGCAATGAACATCTCAGCCAAGTTTGGTCCGGAAATATTCAGTTTGAAGAAAGTTATTAGCCTCGCTGTCAAGAAATGTAGTTTGTGCTCGTCTTTGACTTAGAATAATTTCCGCGATTTTTGGCCAAATTGGCTTCGCGACTCTCTGTAAGAGTGAATATAGATTAAAAAGTAAGACAGATAGAGGAAATCCGAAATATCCATTCGATAGAACACAAGGTAATGAACATCTCAGCCAAGTTTGGTCCGAAAATATTCAGTTTGAAGAAAGTTATTAGCCTCGCTGTCAAGAAATGTAGTTTGTGCTCGTCTTTGACTTAGAATAATTTCCGCGATTTTTGGCCAAATTGGCTTTGCGACTCTCTGTAAGAGTGAATATAGATTAAAAAGTAAGACAGATAGAGGAAATCCGAAATATCCATTCGATAGAACACAAGGTAATGAACATCTCAGCCAAGTTTGGTCCGGAAATATTCAGTTTGAAGAAAGTTATTATCCTCGCTGTCAAGAAATGTAGTTTGTGCTCGTCTTTGACTTAGAATAATGTCCGTCATTTTTGGCCAAATTGGCTTTGCGACTCTCTGTAAGAGTGAATATAGATTAAAAAGTAAGACAGATAGAGGAAATCCGAAATATCCATTCGATAGAACGCAAGGTAATGAACATCTCAGCCAAGTTTGGTCTGGAAATATTCAGTTTGAAGAAGGTTATTATAATCGCTGTCAAGAAATGTAGTTTGTGCTCGTCTTTGACTTAGAATACTTTAAGCGATTTTTGGCCAAATTGGCTTTGCGACTCTCTGTAAGAGTGAATATAGATTAAAAAGTAAGACAGATAGAGGAAATCCGAAATATCCATTCGAAAGAACGCAAGGTAATGAACATCTCAGCCAAGTTTGGTCCGAAAATATGCAGTTTGAAGAAAGTTATTAGCCTCGCTGTCAAGAAAAGTAGTTTGTGCTCGTCTTTGACTTACTATAATTTTTGTCATTTCTGGCCAAATTGGCTTTGCGACTCTCTGTAAGAGTGAATATAGATTAAAAAGTAAGACAGATAGAGGAAATCCGAAATATTCATTCGATAGAACACAAGGTAATGATCATCTCAGCCAAGTTTGGTCCGGAAATATGCAGTTTGAAGAAAGTTATTAGCCTCGCTGTCAAGAAATGTAGTTTGTGCTCGTCTTTGACTTAGAATAATTTCCGTCATTGTTGGCCAAATTGGCTTTGCGACTCTCTGTAAGAGTGAATATAGATTAAAAAGTAAGACAGATAGAGGAAATCCGAAATATCCATTCGATAGAACACAAGGTAATGAACATCTCAGCCAAGTTTGGTCCGAAAATATGCAGTTTGAAGAAAGTTATTAGCCTCGCTGTCAAGAAATGTAGTTTGTGCTCGTCTTTGACTTAGAATAATTTCCGCGATTTTTGGCCAAATTGGCTTTGCGACTCTCTGTAAGAGTGAAAATAGATTAAAAAGTAAGACAGATAGAGGAAATCCGAAATATCCATTCGATAGAACACAAGGTAATGATCATCTCAGCCAAGTTTGGTCCGAAAATATGCAGTTTGAAGAACGTTATTAGCCTCGCTGTCAAGAAATGTAGTTTGTGCTCGTCTTTGACTTAGAATAATTTCCGTCACATGAGAAACAGAAGTGATTTCATGAAGTTTCCTGACCAGGATACTCCGAATTTCAGTATCAGTATACCATAGGATACTCGGGGTATCCAAAAATATCCTGTTCTGGATACTCCGGGTTTCATGATTCAGGATACGTCAGAATACTTCAGGATACTTCAGGAAACTATATTAAACTATCGGAATTTGTTAGAAATTTTAAAATATTACACATAATACTGCAAATTATACCACAGACGAACGAGGTTTAACCCTGTCATACAGTTTTGGCATTAGTTGTTTCTGTCAGACGACATTAGATTCATGTAGACGCTTTTTATTGAGAAAATTATACATTGAAGCATGTGTAAAATCACGTTTGATATGTGTGGCTCTTTGTCATTGTTGCTTCCCTATCATATGTATCAGTATCAAATGCATAAGTTTAAGTTACCTGCATTAAAGTTCTTTATACAAGTTCTTTTATAATTGTTGTCTGGATCGTGATAGATTTATGAAAAACCTAAAACTCACCTTTTAAAAAAGCGCATCCGAAAGAACACTATGAATATCCAAATCAAATACAGGTATTAACACTACACAACATGTGTATCCACCATTGATGAAACTCTTAGGTGTTTACACGTGTAGTAACTCGAGATAAATGGTTAACATCTTGCCCAATTGATTATCCCGGATTTCAGCTCAAATCTCATTGGTGTTTCACTTAACAGTTACTGATTTCATTGGATAACTCAAAACAGTATATCATCCATTGGCTGTGACGTGATTCTATTGACAGGCAACATAAGGCCCATAAGCCACCCGTGTGTGTTTTTACAGGTGACTAGTTCACACCTGCTTAGCTGGTCACAAGTGAATTACTAGTATTGTCTGAGTATCTTAATTGACACTTAACAAAGACGTCTGCATTTCACGGATGGTATTCACAAGAGATGAACACAATGTTAAATAACAAACAAAGAGCCCGTTTAGTTTGGGGTGCTGGACGGAACGGCGACGCGGCAAAACGGCGACAAAATTTGGTTGAAACGGCGACAAAATTGGACGGAACGGCGACAGAAATGGGTTGGACTAAACGGCGACACCAAATATTTTTTTTTTATATTAACTATTTATGAATTGACTGTCACTGTTCCACCATTTGTTCCATTTAGATGTTGTATATTTGTCTGCTGTATTTTTGTGTTGTATATTATATATTCGTATAACCAAAACAAGACAAACAAATGTATTAGTCTCTAATATTTTATTTTAGACCCATATTCAATTATGAATCAACGAGACTGTGATATGATTATCTCATATTCATATTACGAGTGATATTTGAATCACTCATTTCAAGTTCAAATTCATTTCAGGCCAAAGTTCACATGTCAAACTACTGGTCGGTGTGCCCACACTGGTCGGTGTGATTTCACAACTAGGCGCCCATATCTCGCCCCAAGGATTATATATAGAAAGCTAGTTTGATGTTAATATAAATCAGTAACTTCACATCTACTAATGCTTAGTAAATATGTACAAACATTATTTAATTACACCAGGGAACCATTTGAAGAGCAGTGTCATAAACTACATCGACGGCAATGACGACTTTACAGAATCATTCGTTTCGGGCCATCTATTTTACAACGCTTTCTTTCTCGGTTTTTATATCTTTTTCAAGTGACATTGAGTCAGTCTATTTAACTTTTAATTAACAATTAATTAAATACAAACAAAACATTCCAAGGATTAATACAACATCAAAGCATAAGACAGATTGGATTATAGTCACGCACATCAGAAATTCTTCATTTAACTATGTAAACACCGTGAATAAACATCTCAGACGTGAAAGATCTTACAATATAACTTATAAAAACTATTTTATTAAAAAAAAACAATTGTCGCCGTTTAGTCCAAATGTGTCGCCGTTTAGTCCAGCGATTTTGGTCTAAAATTTATTAAGAAATGTGTTTCGCCGTTCTGTCCAGGAGATTTTTTCCATCTGTCGCCGTTCTGTCCAAATTGTCGCCGTTCTGGCTTGTCGCCGTTTTGCCGTGTCGCCGTTCCGTCCGTATCCCTTAGTTTGTACACCTCAGAGTGTCAACAAGATTCACCCAGACGAGGGATTAACGATGGATTAATTAGTGTGGTCAATATGGGTACCAACTTGAGGCAAAGCTCATGTCTCTTGATAGATGACTACAGCTCTCCTGTAAATGTTGAAATAAACTTATTCAGATTTTATATGGTTTTAACAATATTTATTCATGTACTCAGGGGAATCAACAAACAGGTTTTCCCTATATAACTGTTTCTCCCGAAAAGAACATAAAACAGGATAATTACATCATAAATATAATCATACATACATGAATGTAGAAAAACACAACATCATTTTAATAGATATTTCATAAGAAGCGTTTGCTATGAGAAATGAAGAGCCTGGATTATGGATTACCCACCGTTATAATAGACATATATCATAAATTGGTGTATTATTCTTTTCAGACATGTAATACAATTTATTGTACATTCATCATGACATTTATTTTATGTATTTTGTATCCCAGAGCGGCATTGACATAAGCGTCAACTTGTTTGCCAATCCGGATCCATTTATGGAATAAATATGTTTAAATCACATATCTCGGAAACGTCCAGATTTTCATGTGGTCACAATAACGAAAACTTACATGTACTTCGCTATCTGTTTACTTGCTGAAGCTACTACCATTTAAGATCAAATATGTATTTTTACAATCAAGGCTAGGACATAACAACAGTATAATATGATCACGGGGAGAGATATTTATATAGGGGTAACCCTGTTTATCGATCCCCCTTTCCATGTACCATCTGGAAAATAAATACTGTTTAAATCATATGATAACAGCTCCTTGAAGGACACCACTTACAATAATATTTTGAACTCATTACATCAGTTTATCAGTAAAAGCAACCGGTTTCTTTGAAAGTTATTGTAGTTAATGATTAAATTCTGAGCTGCAGCCCACTTCATTATTAGTCACACCTAACAACATAACAATATTCATGTCTGATGTTATACAAATGTTAATTTTCATTTTTCTGTCTCATTTATCTTGTAACCAGCTTTTTAAAAATATATGGTTTAAACATATGTTTATTCAATAAGAATGTGGTTTGGCAAACAAGCAAAACTCTGCTTATGTGAATGCCTCACCACTACATAAAACATAAACAAATTCACAAGAGCTGGTAACATGTTAACAACAAATGAAAAATCAAGACAATCAAACTATAGATATACGTACATAAGTGTTAATTGATAATTTGTTGCAGTTTCGTTCCATTATATTTATTTAGATAATTTAGAATGATTTTCAAAATATGATTTTTAAAAATATATATGTGCCGGAGCGGATTGTGCCTTGTTCGCCAATAATTTTTTCATGTTTATGAAATAAAATACGTTTAAATATGGTTTAAACTTATTTATTTCATACATGAAATGGATTGGTAAACGAACTTTAAAAGTTAAAGTGAATACAGCTCCAGACTACAGGACATTATGCGTCATGGTGAATTTACAAAATATCATAAATTTACAAATTCAACAACAAAACAAAACAAGACAAGCAATATTATAAGAAACAAAAACACCAAACAAAACTAGGTGTTATGATGTCAGCAGAATAGATATCTGGATATAGGTAACGCCAACAAGGCACGGCACGGCACAAACATACATAACATTGTGGCTTTTTGTTTTAGTTTATTGTTAAATTCTCCTAGTCTGCTATATGTTTAAACCAAAGTGATCATAAACATATAGGTTGAGGACAATGCAGAGAATATAATTTTATTTCACTTCTTAAACAACTAGCTTTATTCAAATATCAAGGTTGAATATAAGCTTTCCTGAAATCATTATAACAAGGACCTGATAATATGAAAAGAAATTAAATTATCGGTTTCAAAGTTTGCTAACTACTTTCTGTCTGAATAAGGAACTAATTTACAATTATAATATTGCCGTGTAGAGTTGAATGTAGGGACACATGTTACAAGAAAAAAGTCACAAATTATATAATATATTAGTATATATTATGTTGATATATGATATATATTTTTGTTAGTTGTTTTTGTAATGTATTCTTAAATATTTGGTTCTTTTTAATCTTTAAACACAAACAGATTAACTTTGATCTTGTGTCATGGTGACACCTCACCCTGTCACACATCTGTATGTTTTGACAGGGATTAAGAGGGGATTAGATGGTTACTTGACTGTGGGGCTGTAACCTGTTTTAGAGCAGAACAGTTCACTCATCGCAGTGGATACACACTGTGACACTAATTAGCCCTCCTGCTGTGATCCCCTTTGATCAAAAGGTTCTTAGCCGGGAATGCTAAATGCGTGACCAGTAGCCTTGTTATGGATGAATGAACCCTGAGCGTCTCACTCAAAATGAGGAAAGATATATTGTTTATTAATGTGTCATACAGAGTAATTTATACATGTTGATGCAATAAAATGTATGAGCGGGTAGTGATTCGAAGCAGAATGAATGTATACATTACACATGTAGAGAATGTTCATAAACAACAATCATGTGCACATATTCTTTATTGAATAATAATGAGTTTAAACCATATGATTATGTTATAGCTGGTTGTTTTTATGTCCAGTTCTCGTGTGTTAATATAAGCAACAGTTTGCTTTTTACCAAACCACATTCTTCATGAATAAATATGTTTAAACCACATACATTACACCTTTATAAATACCTCTCCAGTACATAATACATATTCATTCATCAAAACTGAGAAAGCACAACATTAAATAAAGGTGAATACATGTAATAGAATAACATTAATTTTCAACATTTAATTTTCACAAGGAAATTAGTAAAATAACCATTTAGGTTAAACAGTAATGCACTGAAAGGATGATACTTCGACTTATTGGCTTATGTAGTGCCGCTCTACTAAATATATCAAAGTACAATTTATAATTCAAGATCAATGTACAAATTCAGTGATCAAATGATTACACAAAGGCAAAAAGCAAAACACTAATTCGGAAATATCTAAAAGGACACATGCTGAATAGGATGATTTAAATGTTAGTGACTCTTGAATAAAATTATAGACAGATTCGAGGATTAACTGATTTGTCTTTTGCTTAAAAATTATTCCATATATATTGTTTCTGCGTCCAGCTTTTGCTTTCATTGTACTGGAGCGGCGTTGAAATAAGCCTATGGCTTGTTCGCCAATCCAGATTTCTTTTTGGAAATAAATAATAATAATAAATAAGAAATGTACGTGTTGCATGCTAACAAATATAACATTTGGTTAAACTTCACGTGCTTTCTAAATTTAGAAACGTTAACTTAAGTCAATAAATGTGTCAACAGAATCCACAATTGTTAAGTTAGTCTCATCAGATAAGTCATTTTTACCTTAAAGAACGGTTTTCAAATTAAATCCATTAACATAATAATTGTCTAAAGCGTTTGCTATGATGTCATAGAGGTATGTAAGTTGATATGCATTACTTTCACCTGGCATAAACCCTGACATTTTTGTCTCGAAAAAAGTTGAACACTGTTTGAAAACTCATCTTTCAAATACAGGAAGGAAATGCTACAGGTCTATAATTTTGATATTCATTTACACTGCCTTTCTTGTGCAAATGATATACAGAAACTTCTTTCCATAAGGGAGGAAATATATACCCACACAATGATTTATGTAAATGTAAATATATAAGGGGCAAGGAAATTGATTATGCAGCTAGCTTGGTGAACTTATTACTAAGTGTATCTGGGCCACTTGCCTTATTTATGTCAACTCATATAATCAACATCTGGTAACGGTTTATCTGGGAAGTCAACTTTAGCTTTGTCATAATGTATTCTATGAAAAATTAAACGTAGTTACACAAGTGGATATCTGTTTTACTATATAATACCGATCTAATAATTCATTACTGTTCTGACATTGCAATCACTGTATGAAATGTGCGTGTGTGTATTCATGATGCCATCCGTATTTATATTGTATGTATTGTATCTTGACGAGGACAGGCATTTAGATAAACCTTTGGCTTATTTGCAAGTCCTTATTCATGTATAATTAACATGAATAAATATGTTTAAAACATAATACCGATTCACGGATAATCAAATCCATGTCAATATTATGGGATAGAGTTTAACATATCTTGTTCAGTAAATAGAAAAGGATTTGCAAACAAGATGTTTATATGCTGTCATCAATACATATTGTTTTCTTAATTTTGTAAAATTTTAAAATCAATTTCAATATATATATGAAGGAGAACGAGTTTCTAAAACTGTTATCAAGCTACCACGAAACGTCGCACTCCTGCATTAAAGAAGTTGTATATCCATAGAACTCATTCTCCTTCATCTACTAGTAACCAATATTTATGTTCAAGAACCACTGGATGGATATTGAAAAGCGTTACGTTTTACGCGACTGTTATAACAATTCCCCTATTACAATAAATACTAAAAATACTGTCGGGGATGCAAGTAAACATATTACATTTTCGATTATTTATATATTCAAGATAAGATTAAACATTGTATTTTAACATCGAGTCACCAATTTTGCATTATCCGAACACTATCTATTTAATCTTGAAATAAGTCTCCAATTTTTAGATTTAGATTGTTGACAGCAGTGAAGAGGCGTATGCAAAATCTACATTACACATGTTCTTAATCATTTGATTTGTTTACAATTTCGGCTGGTCTCTCTCTGTTTTATACAAGATGTCTTACGATTTTGATGGACAATTTTTACGAATAGCCTTTTGTCACACAATTTTCCTTCCCTCAGAATTATCAAATTTGAATAAGCCTTCAACCAATATGCTCTCCGGTTTTCATTCAAATGAAATCAAAATAAATATATACCACTTTTTCAAAAATCTCAGAAACTTTAGGGTTTATCCATGAAGTCAGTGAACCGTATCTCCTGAACATTCCAGTGACCACTTGAATATATCTCTGAGTCAACTACACACGTGTAAATTTAATCAGATTGAATAAGCAGTATTGGCGACAATACACATCCGTAAATTGGTTTATGGTAATAGCCGCACAGATTGCCCCCTTGCAATACACACATATCCTAGTATATCCAGGCTTGCATATTTTATTTAACTCGTTAATAGCGCGACTGGGCTCCTCACAGGATGAGTGATGGCAATTAGACACTAAAATACTGTACTGTATACACTGATACAACTTATAAATAATAAAGAATTGAATTGACTTGATTCATTTCAAATATCCCATCACAAATTACATTTATTATACCATACTGAGAAATCAAAATCAATGTCCAGTAACTATGCAATTTCCAAATTGTGTCTGCATGTTATAGAATATGATAATTAAGTATTCCGTCGATTCTTAAATTTTACAATACATGTACTTTGTTTTGAATATTCATTTATTTCTCATATACATTGTAGATTATAATTATCTAAATATGCACAAACTAAAATGGCTTTTGTTGGATGTGTGACGGCAATATATATTTTATGATGAATACGATGTTTAATCAATGTTTTTACGGTTAGATTCTTATTGTTTGACGGCAACGGTTTTAAATGATATTATACATTACAACTTAAACATCGATACGATACGACATGTATATTTCATACTGTCTCCCTTGGTTATTGACATTATCCTATGGTATTTCTTTTTAAATATGTGTTTATTCTTTTGTATACTATGTTTTATAGGGCCCCATAAGTCAGTTTTTGTGTGACACTTACATACAACAATCTTCACCTTTGTGGAAATAGGGTTTTAATGGCATTGTCACAGACGTATTTACACTCATGTATAAGTGTGGATACTTATCAATACGAAACAAATGTAATGAAATAAATAGTATGCACGTTTTCAAATTTGCTTATATTTCATATTCGTGCGCTCACAATTGGTCAATAGTGTAATCTATATTATACACGCTGATTTTCATACTATACCGCAATGAATACGTAACTTTTGATTTGTCATGTTTGTAACAATTAAAGAACTATAAGATTAGGTTGACGATATCAAAACCAGTGTTTAATTACGCAGTATCATGAAGTTAGAGAAGCTCCACGACAGTGCTTTGAATACCCTGCTAATCACGCATGTTTCGGTATCATTGATACACGAGTATAACAAGTGGTTCCCAATGAACGAAAACTGTCTAGTCATGTACAACAGCCGGTGATTTAAGTTGTTGTATATACGTCTACGTATATAAACAATATATTGCGACACTGATGTACACACGTCTGTCTCTTATGTAGCTCTTGTGCGGCCTCTGTGATTGTATTTTATCAGTTCATGCTCAAGCTTATTGTTCCGCGCTACTGATCTAGTGGTTTCAAGACAAAGTTTCCGATGGCGTTACAAAACTGAGTTGAAAATAGGTTAAAGGGATAATAATTGAGTATGGAAATGTATTTCAAAATGTTTATTTTTACTTTGGTATTTTAGTTTGTTTTGGTGTTTCAATACCCCTTCAAACATGTTTCGGTAGGGTACTAAATGTACATTTCCTACGTTTTATTTGTGAATGATTCTTGACAAACGCCACAAATACAATATTATTGCCTTGGTTAAGTGTATGGGTTCTTGGTTGGATATTTATATCAAACTGCTTTCTTAAATACCCATAAACAAATGAATTCTACTCATTAAACGGATCCAATACTTACTTACTTACTTACTTTATCATAAAAGAACAATGTAATATGAGCAAATGAATGCAAATGACCAAAGGTCTACTCATTCAAATAACTTTAATCAAATACAAATTTGTGGATGTATTGTTTTGTGGGGGATTTACGTTCATTGATAGTTAATTGTGGTTGAGAGAGATGCCAAATACTAATAATGTGTGAACTACCATATCACTGTTATGTATTTTAGACGAACAAACGAATTCCTACTCAGTGATAAGAAGTTTTACTTTTCTAACCTCACATGATTAATAACTTTGGTTCAACGACTACAACTTATGTAGGCTCTCAAGTAAGTTCTCAAATATAAAGTCATACATATATCACCCTCAGTAATAATTTTCATCTTGATTGCGCAATAAGCACATGCAGTGTTAATAAGACATAAGTTTAATCAAGCATGGTAGATGATTGATGGACATTTAGAATATGTGATTTTCAGTTCAAATTCAAATGTTAATTCTCTCCATCGGCGTTACATGAGATAATGAAGATATCAGCTTATTGAAGACATAAAACTTCTTTCCTAAATACATAAATAAATGGCTGACAAAACACCATCTTTCAAATATACACCATTTTCTTCTTTCAATGATCTTGTATACTTCATTATGTAATCTTACCATTGAATGAATGACACAACGGCGGGTCCACAGCTTACCACGTTTGAGTTGCTGAACAGGTGTCCTCAAAACCTGGGATGACAGGAAACTGGCTGATCATATACACCAGCCGGGTCTAGGACAAAAGCCTCCCGGACAAAAGCCTCCCGGACAAAAGCCACCCGGACAAAAGCCTCCCGGACAAAAGCCACCTAGGACAGTTGCCTCCTAGGACAAAAGCCTCCCAGACAAAAGCCACCCGGACAAAAGCCTCCCAATTTTTTACAAATATTTTTCAAAAAACAACAAAAATACTGTAGTACTGATTATACATGTATTTCACTTTCCTTCATTTCTTTGACTTCATAACTTTATTAGAACTAAATTCATAATTTATAATATAATATAATAATAATTTTCTTTTATAATAATTTTCTGTAATAATTCATTTTTTTATAATAATGTTTTTTATAATAATTTTTTTTTTAATAATTTTTTTTATAATAATTTTTTTTATAATAATTTTTTTTTTTTTTATAATAATTTTTTTTATAATAATTTTTTTTATAATAATTTTTTTTATAATAATTTTTTTATAATAATTGTTTGTATAATAATTTTTTTAATAATAATTTTCTTATATAATAATTTATATAAATTCCCTAATTTATTATATAATGGACTCGCATACCTCGGACTGAACTTGGTCTGGAGCATGTGTGTGTTCAAGCAAGATGCGAAATCCTCGGAAATGCACTTTCCCCAACTCCTTTCTGCGAGGTGAAGTATTCTACTTGGTTATCCATAGTGGAAGTGAATACAAAAAATTGGTAGAACTATTTCATAGGGTATAGGGCCTAATTGATCATGATGTTTTGTGTCTTGTCATCATATCCCAGTAAGAGTTATTTTCAAACGGATCAAACAGTTTTATTTTTAAACATAATCCATATAAGTAACCTTACTCCATTATATTGCAAGCTAAGGAAAGTGTTACTGAAAGGAGCTATTTCATCTACAAACACAAACTACACAGTTAAATCCTATCTGAAACAACATCAAGATTAGACCCAAGCCCACTGCTTCTCAATGAATCTTTATAACTATCAAAACATACAAAAAGGTTTACACAGTGTATCCACTTATATATATTTTCAAATATATTTTCTCTCTCTATATATATATATGTTCAAAGATAACACAACTATGATATACTATTTATATGATTGAATGTGGGTAAAATGTCTTTTTAAAAAAACAAATTTCTTGAGAAATTATAAGAAAATGGTTGGTAAATGAATATTATGACTATATAAATAATATCACCCAATATCATTTTATATTCATTTTATTAGTATATTAGTAACAAATAAGTGGGTGGTTTATGTCCTAGGAGGCTTTTGTCCTAGGAGGCTTTTGTCCTAGGTGGCTTTTGTCCGGGAGGCTTTTGTCCGGGTGGCTTTTGTCCGGGAGGCTTTTGTCCGGGAGGCTTTTGTCCGGGTGGCTTTTGTCCGGGAGGCTTTTGTCCGGGAGGCTTTTGTCCTGCTCCCACACCAGCCATGACTGTTAGTTAGAGATATACACGTATAAATGAAATACATTGCACCATTGCTGTTCATGCGCGTGTCTCGTAAAACTCTTTGGCGGCCTCAGTGTTTTATCTCTCTTAACGAGCTGACCGCCGACAACCAGTTCATTAGTAATTGTCGGTAACGCGAGGTTAATTTTACGCTCTAATAATCTCTGGTTTACAGGACAAAAATCAAAATGGTACCATCAAAATGTCCCGATTAAAGTGATAAAACTATTAAGTATGAAAATGTATGTTTGACTCAGTGTAATTATCAGAACTTATGTTTAATAACCTGAAAAAGCAATTAACCTTTGATCTAAATACACATCTTATGTAGGCTCATTACTTGTATCAATATTGTTAGGCTAGGAAAAACCGGGAAACAGGTAATGGTAAAATGGTTCTTATTAAATGAGTATAGGGCATTTAGAATTCGGTAGGTTTTACAACGTGTGATATGGATTATAGTTTCTTAACCACTTACAATACGAAGTTTCTTAGCTCATTCTTGCCCCTATGTCTGACATGCATCACTCAACCCCTTTCATTACTTAATCTATAGAAATAAACACATACACATTTTAACCAATATGCAAGATGACATCTTACTGAAAATGTAATACTTCATTTTCAAAATGCATTAAGTGGCTTATGACAAAATGCCCTCTTTCAGCTACCATTCCTTCTATAAATCGTCTTGCATTAGTGAGTCTCTCCGGATTTATTAATATTGTTTCTGTTCATATGTAGTAAGTAACAACAAATGAATTAAAATCAGTCACTTGATTTGATATTCCAATCAGTTTAGGAACAAATACATTCATATTCGTTGAGACGCCTTACTATAAATACTCTGCTACCTGTACTTACATGTATACTGTTATCATCATTCAAATGACACATTTATTGTTCATTTGAAAAATAAACTTACAAATAAGGATTCAAAATATGGCAAACTTAATATATTTCTCGAATTGAGCTAAGCAGACAACCTTAAACCCAGAGACACTTCTTTAGTTCAATACAAATTATTAAAAAGATAGCATAACCAACGCAGTGAATCACTGTTTTACATTTGAAAGGCCAAGAACATTGGTACGCAGGATTTAGTAAGTACGCCCTTTTTATACGTGATATTGATATCAGTTTTATATGGTTTAAACATATTTTTATTTCAAAAACAAAACGGGATTGGCAAACAAGCAAATAATGCTTATGTTAATGCTGCTCCCTAACAAAATACAGTTAAATCAAAGTGACATACACATGGACAGGTCATGGACAGTTATAATGACACAAAATGTTTTATTTCGTTCAGGTCTCACCATGATTTTACGGATGATTAAATGTAGTAAAACAGTTGATGCAACATGGGGGTCCTACTGTTGTCTCTGGGGTTTATGAAAAATATTTGTGTCATGTTTCCAAGGATGAAGTGTGATTAGTGATTTGCAAAAATATGTCCAGATGGCACATGGTACATGGTACATAGAAAGTGTTTGATAGAAAGTTTCTAGATATGCACTAGAAAGTTTCTAGATATGCACTAGAAAGTTTCTAGATACGCACTAGAAAGTTTCTAGATACGGGGTATGTTTATTTATTGGACACCTGTGCAAGCAAATAAATACATTGAACAAGTGATGTAGATATTATACAGTGATATCTTCCTTAATATATTGTACACAAGATATTTCACTCATGTCCATCTAATATAAACCTATACCTAATTTTATCAAAAGGGGTTGAGTATGCTTTATTGATTATATCTGAATATGTTGTACTGCTATAAAAAATGTAATTTTCATTCTATGACATGTTTTTACTTGTCTGTGTGTTGCTCTGTCTTTAAGACAATGCAATTAAGTCACTGTAGTGACCGGCCGATTTCGTTAAGTAGTTCAGCATTGGTATAATCAAAAAAGTTTATCCGTTATAACAACACAAGCCATCATCTCTCAAGCATCAAAGGATTTTAACTGTAATACCAAATGTCTGCTTCCCGGTAAGCCACCTGACCAGATAATGTCAGTGTCACTTGAATAAACAATTGCAGGTGGTACTGAGACAATTGTCTGTCTCTCTGTCTCAGTGTCATGAGTGTAACAACATGAACACTATTTTTTCTCAATCTAGTTGTCCAATGACAATTAATGGGTAAACCAAGGAACCAATGAAATTAAATTAAGTATGAAATCGTGAGAACAATTTGTTTGCAAACTTTGCCAGTTGCGAAAAGACTTTTGTTGAAGTAGGACAAGTTTCGCAATCTTGTGGTTCAAAGTTCTAACATTGAAGGATTTATAAGTTTACAATTTGTGTTCTTGTGTATCTGGATATTCATATTGTTGGATTCGGTGATAAGGTAAGCTTCTTTCATTAATTCCTAATATTTGATACTTGATTTGATTACCAAATATTATTCAATGAAAACATTTATTATCCTGAATGGACGACAGTTAAACAACAACCAACCTCTTAGGTAACAGCAAACCATATTGAAATCAATGAAATTGCTGACTGTAATTTGAGCGTCATTTATATTTATTATAAATTTGATTGTCCATATATTTTGTTTTTCTGAACCGTATATTGTTAAACCTTATAATAAATACTGACAAAGTAAATAAGTGATATGCTTTTGTTTATCGTGATCCTGCTACCCTCTGAAATGTTATTAGATGTTATCATTGAGAAAATAAATGAACTGTTAATTGTAACATTATCGTTCAATATTCATAACGAATATAGAAAGAAGGTAAAATCAGTGAATGTATCATTATTTGTTAAGTTGCCAAGACATGTGGCAAAATCCTCCTCTTCATTCGTATATCAAATCTTTCAAGATGTCTCTTACAAGCATCTGACTTCTATGAAACAGTGACAAAATAATGTTAAAAACAAAGTTTTCAGTTTGTTTCTTAGAAATGCGAGTTAATCATTTTGAAAACTGCTTCTCATGTATAAATAATTCCCTTTTCATTTGAATAATGACACCCCCCCCCCCCCCCCCCCCCCCCCCCCCCCCAGCCCCGTCAAGCATTCAACTAACAGATCAAAATGCACATTTTTAACACACTATCTTAATTTTTAACAATGAAATGTAACATGACTATGTATATTTGGTGAATAAATACAAAGTCCTCGTTATGTTATAGCGCTGATAATTTCCGTTCATATACTGGAGTTTCCTTGAGTTTCCTGAAGTATCCTGTGCTCAGGAAATTCCCTGTAAACTGATCATGATACCTCATTAAACCCTTAGGGTATCCTGAGCAGGATACCTCATTAAACCCTTAGGGTTTCATGAGGTATACTGTATCAGGATACCCCCAATTTTCTAGCAGTGCGTCATTTTTGGCCAAATTGGCTTTGCGACTCTCTGTAAGAGTGAATATAGATTAAAAAGTAAGACAGATAGAGGAAATCCGAAATATCCATTCGATAGAACACAAGGTAATGAACATCTCAGCCAAGTTTGGTCCGAAAATATGCAGTTTGAAGAAAGTTATTAGCCTCGCTGTCAAGAAATGTAGTTTGTGCTCGTCTTTGACTTAGAATAATTTCCGTCATTTTTGGCCAAATTGGCTTTGCGACTCTCTGTAAGAGTGAAAATAGATTAAAAAGTAAGACAGATAGAGGAAATCCGAAATATTCATTCGATAGAACACAAGGTAATGAACATCTCAGCCAAGTTTGGTCCGAAAATATTCAGTTTGAAGAAAGTTATTAGCCTCGCTGTTAAGAAAAGTAGTTTGTGCTCGTCTTTGACTTAGAATAATTTTTGTCATTTCTGGCCAAATTGGCTTTGCGACTCTCTGTAAGAGTGAATATATATTAAAAAGTAAGACAGATAGAGGAAATCCGAAATATCCATTCGATAGAACACAAGGTAATGAACATCTCAGCCAAGTTTGGTCCGAAAATATTCAGTTTGAAGAAAGTTATTAGCCTCGCTGTCAAGAAATGTAGTTTGTGCTCGTCTTTGACTTAGAATAATTTCCGTCATTTTTGGCCAAATTGGCTTTGCGACTCTCTGTAAGAGTGAAAATAGATTAAAAAGTAGGACAGATAGAGGAAATCCGAAATATCCATTCGATAGAACGCATGGCAATGAACATCTCAGCCAAGTTTGGTCCGAAAATATTCAGTTTGAAGAAAGTTATTAGCCTCGCTGTCAAGAAATGTTGTTTGTGCTCGTCTTTGACTTAGAATAATGTCCGTCATTTTTGGCCAAATTGGCTTTGCGACTCTCTGTAAGAGTGATTATAGATTAAAAAGTAAGACAGATAGAGGAAATCCGAAATATCCATTCGATAGAACGCAAGGTAATGAACATCTCAGCCAAGTTTTTTCTGGAAATATTCAGTTTGAAGAAAGTTATTAGCCTCGCTGTCAAGAAATGTAGTTTGTGCTCGTCTTTGACTTAGAATACTTTAAGCGATTTTTGGCCAAATTGGCTTTGCGACTCTATGTAAGAGTGAATATAGATTAAAAAGTAAGACAGATAGAGGAAATCCGAAATATCCATTCGAAAGAACGCAAGGTAATGAACATCTCAGCCAAGTTTGGTCCGAAAATATGCAGTTTGAAGAAAGTTATTAGCCTCGCTGTCAAGAAAAGTAGTTTGTGCTCGTCTTTGACTTAGAATAATTTTTGTCATTTCTTGCCAAATTGGCTTCGCGACTCTCTGTAAGAGTGAATATAGATTAAAAATTAAGACAGATAGAGGAAATCCGAAATATCCATTCGATAGAACACAAGGTAATGATCATCTCAGCCAAGTTTGGTCCGGAAATATTCAGTTTGAAGAAAGTTATTAGCCTCGCTGTCAAGAAATGTAGTTTGTGCTCGTCTTTGACTTAGAATAATTTCCGTCTTTTTTGGCCAAATTGGCTTTGCGACTCTCTGTAAGAGTGAATATAGATTAAAAAGTAAGACAGATAGAGGAAATCCGAAATATCCATTCGATAGAACACAAGGTAATGAACATCTCAGCCAAGTTTGGTCCGAAAATATGCAGTTTGACGAAAGTTATTAGCCTCGCTGTCAAGAAATGTAGTTTGTGCTCGTCTTTGACTTAGAATAATTTCCGTCATTTTTGGCCAAATTGGCTTTGCGACTCTCTGTAAGAGTGAATATAGATTAAAAAGTAAGACGGATAGAGGAAATCCGAAATATCCATTCGATAGAACGCATGGCAATGAACATCTCAGCCAAGTTTGGTCCGAAAATATTCAGTTTGAAGAAAGTTTTTAGCCTCGCTGTCAAGAAATGTTGTTTGTGCTCGTCTTTGACTTAGAATAATTTCCGTCATTTTTGGCCAAATTGTCTTTGCGACTCTCTGTAAGAGTGAATGTAGATTAAAAATTAAGACAGATAGAGGAAATCCGAAATATCCATTCGATAGAACACAAGGTAATGAACATCTCAGCCAAGTTTGGTCCGGAAATATTCAGTTTGAAGAAAGTTATTAGCCTCGCTGTCAAGAAATGTAGTTTGTGCTCGTCTTTGACTTAGAATAATGTCCGTCATTTTTGGCCAAATTGGCTTTGCGACTCTCTGTAAGAGTGAATATAGATTAAAAAGTAAGACAGATAGAGGAAATCCGAAATATCCATTCGATAGAACGCATGGCAATGAACATCTCAGCCAAGTTTGGTCCGAAAATATTCAGTTTGAAGAAAGTTATTAGCCTCGCTGTCAAGAAATGTTGTTTGTGCTCGTCTTTGACTTAGAATAATGTCCGTCATTTTTGGCCAAATTGTCTTTGCGACTCTCTGTAAGAGTGAATGTAGATTAAAAATTAAGACAGATAGAGGAAATCCGAAATATCCATTCGATAGAACACAAGGTAATGAACATCTCAGCCAAGTTTGGTCCGGAAATATTCAGTTTGAAGAAAGTTATTAGCCTCGCTGTCAAGAAATGTAGTTTGTGCTCGTCTTTGACTTAGAATAATGTCCGTCATTTTTGGCCAAATTGGCTTTGCGACTCTCTGTAAGAGTGAATATAGATTAAAAAGTAAGACAGATAGAGGAAATCCGAAATATCCATTCGATAGAACGCATGGCAATGAACATCTCAGCCAAGTTTGGTCCGAAAATATTCAGTTTGAAGAAAGTTATTAGCCTCGCTGTCAAGAAATGTTGTTTGTGCTCGTCTTTGACTTAGAATAATTTCCGTCATTTTTGGCCAAATTGTCTTTGCGACTCTCTGTAAGAGTGAATGTAGATTAAAAATTAAGACAGATAGAGGAAATCCGAAATATCCATTCGATAGAACGCATGGCAATGAACATCTCAGCCAAGTTTGGTCCGAAAATATTCAGTTTGAAGAAAGTTATTAGCCTCGCTGTCAAGAAATGTAGTTTGTGCTCGTCTTTGACTTAGAATACTTTAAGCGATTTTTGGCCAAATTGGCTTTGCGACTCTCTGTAAGAGTGAATATAGATTAAAAAGTAAGACAGATAGATGAAATCCGAAATATCCATTCTATAGAACACAAGGTAATGAACATCTCAGCCAAGTTTGGTCCGAAAATATTCAGTTTGAAGAAAGTTATTAGCCTCGCTGTTAAGAAAAGTAGTTTGTGCTCGTCTTTGACTTAGAATAATTTGTGTCATTTCTGGCCAAATTGGCTTTGCGACTCTCTGTAAGAGTGAATATAGATTAAAAAGTAAGACAGATAGATGAAATCCGAAATATCCATTCGATAGAACACAAGGTAATGAACATCTCAGCCAAGTTTGGTCCGGAAATATTCAGTTTGAAGAAAGTTATTATCCTCGCTGTCAAGAAATGTAGTTTGTGCTCGTCTTTGACTTAGAATAATGTCCGTCATTTTTGGCCAAATTGGCTTTGCGACTCTCTGTAAGAGTGAATATAGATTAAAAAGTAAGACAGATAGTGGAAATCCGAAATATCCATTCGATAGAACGCAAGGTAATGAACATCTCAGCCAAGTTTGGTCTGGAAATATTCAGTTTGAAGAAAGTTATTATCCTCGCTGTCAAGAAATGTAGTTTGTGCTCGTCTTTGACTTAGAATAATTTTTGTCATTTCTGGCCAAATTGGCTTTGCGACTCTCTGTAAGAGTGAATATAGATTAAAAAGTAAGACAGATAGAGGAAATCCGAAATATCCATTCGATAGAACACAAGGTAATGAACATCTCAGCCAAGTTTGGTCCGAAAATATGCAGTTTGAAGAAAGTTATTAGCCTCGCTGTCAAGAAATGTAGTTTGTGCTCGTCTTTGACTTAGAATAATTTCCGTCATTTTTGGCCAAATTGGCTTTGCGACTCTCTGTAAGAGTGAAAATAGATTAAAAAGAAAGACAGATACAGGAAATCCGAAATATCCATTCGATAGAATGCATGGCAATGAACATCTCAGCCAAGTTTGGTCCGAAAATATGCAGTTTGAAGAAAGTTATTAGCCTCGCTGTCAAGAAAAGTAGTTTGTGCTCGTCTTTGACTTACTATAATTTTTGTCATTTCCGGCCAAATTGGCTTTGCGACTCTCTGTAAGAGTGAATATAGATTAAAAAGTAAGACATATAGAGGAAATCCGAAATATTCATTCGATAGAACACAAGGTAATGATCATCTCAGCCAAGTTTGGTCCGGAAATATGCAGTTTGAAGAAAGTTATTAGCCTCGCTGTCAAGAAATGTAGTTTGTGCTCGTCTTTGACTTAGAATAATTTCCGCGATTTTTGGCCAAATTGGCTTTGCGACTCTCTGTAAAAGTGAAAATAGATTAAAAAGTATGACAGATAGAGGAAATCCGAAATATCCATTCGATAGAACGCATGGCAATGAACATCTCAGCCAAGTTTGGTCCGAAAATATTCAGTTTGAAGAAAGTTATTAGCCTCGCTGTCAAGAAATGTTGTTTGTGCTCGTCTTTGACTTAGAATAATTTCCGTCATTTTTGGCCAAATTGTCTTTGCGACTCTCTGTAAGAGTGAATGTAGATTAAAAATTAAGACAGATAGAGGAAATCCGAAATATCCATTCGATAGAACACAAGGTAATGAACATCTCAGCCAAGTTTGGTCCGGAAATATTCAGTTTGAAGAAAGTTATTAGCCTCGCTGTCAAGAAATGTAGTTTGTGCTCGTCTTTGACTTAGAATAATGTCCGTCATTTTTGGCCAAATTGGCTTTGCGACTCTCTGTAAGAGTGAATATAGATTAAAAAGTAAGACAGATAGAGGAAATCCGAAATATCCATTCGATAGAACACAAGGTAATGAACATCTCAGCCAAGTTTGGTCTGGAAATATTCAGTTTGAAGAAAGTTATTAGCCTCGCTGTCAAGAAATGTAGTTTGTGCTCGTCTTTGACTTAGAATATTTTCCGCGATTTTTGGCAAATTGGCCTTGCGACTCTCTGTAAGAGTGAATATAGATTTAAAAATAAGGCAGATTTAGGAAATCCGAAATATTCATTTGAGAGACCACAAGGTACTGCACATCTCTGCCAAGTTTGGTCCGGAAATATTCAGTTTGAAGAAAGTTATTAGCCTTGCTGTCAAGAAATGTAGTTTGTGCTCGTCTTTGACTTAGAATAATTTGTGTCATTTTTGGCCAAATTGGCTTTGCGACTCTCTGTAAGAGTGAATATAGATTAAAAAGTAAGACAGATAGAGGAAATCCGAAATATCCATTCGATAGAACGCAAGGTAATGAACATCTCAGCCAAGTTTGGTCCGGAAATATTCAGTTTGAAGAAAGTTATTAGCCTCGCTGTCAAGAAATGTAGTTTGTGCTCGTCTTTGACTTAGAATAATTTCCGCGATTTTTGGCCAAATTGGCTTCGCGACTCTCTGTAAGAGTGAATATAGATTAAAAAGTAAGACAGATAGAGGAAATCCGAAATATCCATTCGATAGAACACAAGGTAATGAACATCTCAGCCAAGTTTGGTCCGAAAATATGCA
Source organism: Gibbula magus (assembly GCA_936450465.1). Taxonomy (NCBI): domain Eukaryota; kingdom Metazoa; phylum Mollusca; class Gastropoda; order Trochida; family Trochidae; genus Gibbula; species Gibbula magus. The sequence continues at coordinate 32,818,885 of OW388300.1, forward strand.
GTTTGAAGAAAGTTATTAGCCTCGCTGTCAAGAAATGTAGTTTGTGCTCGTCTTTGACTTAGAATAATTTCCGTCATTTTTGGCCAAATTGGCTTTGCGACTCTCTGTAAGAGTGAAAATAGATTAAAAAGAAAGACAGATACAGGAAATCCGAAATATCCATTCGATAGAATGCATGGCAATGAACATCTCAGCCAAGTTTGGTCCGAAAATATGCAGTTTGAAGAAAGTTATTAGCCTCGCTGTCAAGAAAAGTAGTTTGTGCTCGTCTTTGACTTACTATAATTTTTGTCATTTCCGGCCAAATTGGCTTTGCGACTCTCTGTAAGAGTGAATATAGATTAAAAAGTAAGACAGATAGAGGAAATCCGAAATATTCATTCGATAGAACACAAGGTAATGATCATCTCAGCCAAGTTTGGTCCGGAAATATGCAGTTTGAAGAAAGTTATTAGCCTCGCTGTCAAGAAATGTAGTTTGTGCTCGTCTTTGACTTAGAATAATTTCCGCGATTTTTGGCCAAATTGGCTTTGCGACTCTCTGTAAAAGTGAAAATAGATTAAAAAGTATGACAGATAGAGGAAATCCGAAATATCCATTCGATAGAACGCATGGCAATGAACATCTCAGCCAAGTTTGGTCCGAAAATATTCAGTTTGAAGAAAGTTATTAGCCTCGCTGTCAAGAAATGTTGTTTGTGCTCGTCTTTGACTTAGAATAATTTCCGTCATTTTTGGCCAAATTGTCTTTGCGACTCTCTGTAAGAGTGAATGTAGATTAAAAATTAAGACAGATAGAGGAAATCCGAAATATCCATTCGATAGAACACAAGGTAATGAACATCTCAGCCAAGTTTGGTCCGGAAATATTCAGTTTGAAGAAAGTTATTAGCCTCGCTGTCAAGAAATGTTGTTTGTGCTCGTCTTTGACTTAGAATAATGTCCGTCATTTTTGGCCAAATTGGCTTTGCGACTCTCTGTAAGAGTGAATATAGATTAAAAAGTAAGACAGATAGAGGAAATCCGAAATATCCATTCGATAGAACACAAGGTAATGAACATCTCAGCCAAGTTTGGTCTGGAAATATTCAGTTTGAAGAAAGTTATTAGCCTCGCTGTCAAGAAATGTAGTTTGTGCTCGTCTTTGACTTAGAATATTTTCCGCGATTTTTGGCAAATTGGCCTTGCGACTCTCTGTAAGAGTGAATATAGATTTAAAAATAAGGCAGATTTAGGAAATCCGAAATATTCATTTGAGAGACCACAAGGTACTGCACATCTCTGCCAAGTTTGGTCCGGAAATATTCAGTTTGAAGAAAGTTATTAGCCTTGCTGTCAAGAAATGTAGTTTGTGCTCGTCTTTGACTTAGAATAATTTGTGTCATTTTTGGCCAAATTGGCTTTGCGACTCTCTGTAAGAGTGAATATAGATTAAAAAGTAAGACAGATAGAGGAAATCCGAAATATCCATTCGATAGAACGCAAGGTAATGAACATCTCAGCCAAGTTTGGTCCGGAAATATTCAGTTTGAAGAAAGTTATTAGCCTCGCTGTCAAGAAATGTAGTTTGTGCTCGTCTTTGACTTAGAATAATTTCCGCGATTTTTGGCCAAATTGGCTTCGCGACTCTCTGTAAGAGTGAATATAGATTAAAAAGTAAGACAGATAGAGGAAATCCGAAATATCCATTCGATAGAACACAAGGTAATGAACATCTCAGCCAAGTTTGGTCCGAAAATATGCAGTTTGAAGAAAGTTATTAGCCTCGCTGTCAAGAAATGTAGTTTGTGCTCGTCTTTGACTTAGAATAATTTCCGTCATTTTTGGCCAAATTGGCTTTGCGACTCTCTGTAAGAGTGAAAATAGATTAAAAAGAAAGACAGATACAGGAAATCCGAAATATCCATTCGATAGAATGCATGGCAATGAACATCTCAGCCAAGTTTGGTCCGAAAATATGCAGTTTGAAGAAAGTTATTAGCCTCGCTGTCAAGAAAAGTAGTTTGTGCTCGTCTTTGACTTACTATAATTTTTGTCATTTCCGGCCAAATTGGCTTTGCGACTCTCTGTAAGAGTGAATATAGATTAAAAAGTAAGACAGATAGAGGAAATCCGAAATATTCATTCGATAGAACACAAGGTAATGATCATCTCAGCCAAGTTTGGTCCGGAAATATGCAGTTTGAAGAAAGTTATTAGCCTCGCTGTCAAGAAATGTAGTTTGTGCTCGTCTTTGACTTAGAATAATTTCCGCGATTTTTGGCCAAATTGGCTTTGCGACTCTCTGTAAAAGTGAAAATAGATTAAAAAGTATGACAGATAGAGGAAATCCGAAATATCCATTCGATAGAACGCATGGCAATGAACATCTCAGCCAAGTTTGGTCCGAAAATATTCAGTTTGAAGAAAGTTATTAGCCTCGCTGTCAAGAAATGTTGTTTGTGCTCGTCTTTGACTTAGAATAATTTCCGTCATTTTTGGCCAAATTGTCTTTGCGACTCTCTGTAAGAGTGAATGTAGATTAAAAATTAAGACAGATAGAGGAAATCCGAAATATCCATTCGATAGAACACAAGGTAATGAACATCTCAGCCAAGTTTGGTCCGGAAATATTCAGTTTGAAGAAAGTTATTAGCCTCGCTGTCAAGAAATGTAGTTTGTGCTCGTCTTTGACTTAGAATAATGTCCGTCATTTTTGGCCAAATTGGCTTTGCGACTCTCTGTAAGAGTGAATATAGATTAAAAAGTAAGACAGATAGAGGAAATCCGAAATATCCATTCGATAGAACACAAGGTAATGAACATCTCAGCCAAGTTTGGTCTGGAAATATTCAGTTTGAAGAAAGTTATTAGCCTCGCTGTCAAGAAATGTAGTTTGTGCTCGTCTTTGACTTAGAATATTTTCCGCGATTTTTGGCAAATTGGCCTTGCGACTCTCTGTAAGAGTGAATATAGATTTAAAAATAAGGCAGATTTAGGAAATCCGAAATATTCATTTGAGAGACCACAAGGTACTGCACATCTCTGCCAAGTTTGGTCCGGAAATATTCAGTTTGAAGAAAGTTATTAGCCTTGCTGTCAAGAAATGTAGTTTGTGCTCGTCTTTGACTTAGAATAATTTGTGTCATTTTTGGCCAAATTGGCTTTGCGACTCTCTGTAAGAGTGAATATAGATTAAAAAGTAAGACAGATAGAGGAAATCCGAAATATCCATTCAATAGAACGCAAGGTAATGAACATCTCAGCCAAGTTTGGTCCGGAAATATTCAGTTTGAAGAAAGTTATTAGCCTCGCTGTCAAGAAATGTAGTTTGTGCTCGTCTTTGACTTAGAATAATTTCCGTCATTTTTGGCCAAATTGGCTTTGCGACTCTCTGTAAGAGTGAATATAGATTAAAAAGTAAGACAGATAGAGGAAATCCGAAATATCCATTCGATAGAACGCAAGGTAATGAACATCTCAGCCAAGTTTGGTCTGGAAATATTCAGTTTGAGGAAAGTTATTATCCTCGCTGTCAAGAAATGTAGTTTGTGCGCGTCTTTGACTTAGAATACTTTAAGCGATTTTTGGCCAAACTGGCTTTGCGACTCTCTGTAAGAGTGAATATAGATTAAAAAGTAAGACAGATAGAGGAAATCCGAAATATTCATTTGAGAGACCACAAGGTACTGCACATCTCTGCCAAGTTTGGTCCGGAAATATTCAGTTTGAAGAAAGTTATTAGCCTCGCTGTCAAGAAATGTAGTTTGTGCTCGTCTTTGACTTAGAATAATTTCCGCGATTTTTGGCCAAATTGGCTTTGCGACTCTCTGTAAGAGTGAATATAGATTAAAAAGTAAGACAGATAGAGGAAATCCGAAATATCCATTCGATAGAACGCAAGGTAATGAACATCTCAGCCAAGTTTGGTCTGGAAATATTCAGTTTGAAGAAAGTTATTATCCTCGCTGTCAAGAAATGTAGTTTGTGCGCGTCTTTGACTTAGAATACTTTAAGCGATTTTTTGCCAAACTGGCTTTGCGACTCTCTGTAAGAGTGAATATAGATTAAAAAGTAAGACAGATAGAGGAAATCCGAAATATTCATTTGAGAGACCACAAGGTACTGCACATCTCTGCCAAGTTTGGTCCGGAAATATTCAGTTTGAAGAAAGTTATTAGCCTCGCTGTCAAGAAATGTAGTTTGTGCTCGTCTTTGACTTAGAATAATTTCCGCGATTTTTGGCCAAATTGGCTTTGCGACTCTCTGTAAGAGTGAATATAGATTAAAAAGTAAGACAGATAGAGGAAATCCGAAATATCCATTCGATAGAACGCAAGGTAATGAACATCTCAGCCAAGTTTGGTCTGGAAATATTCAGTTTGAAGAAAGTTATTATCCTCGCTGTCAAGAAATGTAGTTTGTGCTCGTCTTTGACTTAGAATACTTTAAGCGATTTTTGGCCAAATTGGCTTTGCGACTATCTGTAAGAGTGAAAATAGATTAAAAAGTAAGACAGATAGAGGAAATCCGAAATATCCATTCGAAAGAACGCAAGGTAATGAACATCTCAGCCAAGTTTGGTCCGAAAATATACAGTTTGAAGAAAGTTATTAGCCTCGCTGTCAAGAAAAGTAGTTTGTGCTCGTCTTTGACTTAGAATAATTTGTGTCATTTCTGGCCAAATTGGCTTTGCGACTCTCTGTAAGAGTGAATATAGATTAAAAAGTAAGACAGATAGAGGAAATCCGAAATATCCATTCGATAGAACACAAGGTAATGAACATCTCAGCCAAGTTTGGTCCGAAAATATTCAGTTTGAAGAAAGTTATTAGCCTCGCTGTCAAGAAATGTAGTTTGTGCTCGTCTTTGACTTAGAATACTTTAAGCGATTTTTGGCCAAATTGGCTTTGCGACTCTCTGTAAGAGTGAATATAGATTAAAAAGTAAGACAGATACAGGAAATCCGAAATATCCATTCGAAAGAACGCAAGGTATTGAACATCTCAGCCAAGTTTGGTCCGAAAATATGCAGTTTGAAGAAAGTTATTAGCCTCGCTGTCAAGAAAAGTAGTTTGTGCTCGTCTTTAACTTAGAATAATTTTTGTCATTTCTGGCCAAATTGGCTTTGCGACTCTCTGTAAGAGTGAATATAAATTAAAAAGTAAGACAGATACAGGAAATCCGAAATATCCATTCGATAGAACACAAGGTAATGATCATCTCAGCCAAGTTTGGTCCGGAAATATGCAGTTTGAAGAAAGTTATTAGCCTCGCTGTCAAGAAATGTAGTTTGTGCTCGTCTTTGACTTAGAATAATTTCCGTCATTTTTGGCCAAATTGGCTTTGCGACTCTCTGTAAGAGTGAATATAGATTAAAAAGTAAGACAGATAGAGGAAATCCGAAATATCCATTCGATAGAACACAAGGTAATGAACATCTCTGCCAAGTTTGGTCCGAAAATATGCAGTTTGAAGAAAGTTATTAGCCTCGCTGTCAAGAAATGTAGTTTGTGCTCGTCTTTGACTTACAATAATTTCCGTCACTTTTGGCCAAATTGGCTTTGCGACTCTCTGTAAGAGTGAATATAGATTAAAAAGTAAGATAGATAGAGGAAATCCGAAATATCCATTCGATAGAACACAAGGTAATGAACATCTCAGCCAATCTTGGTCTGGAACTATTCAGTTTGAAGAAAGTTATTAGCCTCGCTGTCAAGAAATGTAGTTTGTGCTCGTCTTTGACTTAGAATAATTTCCGTCATTTTTGGCCAAATTGGCTTTGCGACTCTCTGTAAGAGTGAATATAGATTAAAAAGTAAGACAGATACAGGAAATCCGAAATATCCATTCGATAGAACGCATGGCAATGAACATCTCAGCCAAGTTTGGTCTGGAAATATTCAGTTTGAAGAAAGTTATTAGCCTCGCTGTCAAGAAATGTAGTTTGTGCTCGTCTTAGACTTAGAATAATTTCCGCGATTTTTGGCCAAATTGGCTTTGTGACTCTCTGTAAGAGTGAATATAGATTTTAAAATAAGGCAGATACAGGAAATCCGAAATATCCATTTGAAAGACAACAAGGTACTGCACATCTCTGCCAAGTTTGGTCCGGAAATATTCAGTTTGAAGAAAGTTATTAGCCTCGCTGTCAAGAAATGTAGTTTGTGCTCGTCTTTGACTTAGAATAATTTCCGTCATTTTTGGCCAAATTGGCTTTGCGACTCTCTGTAAGAGTGAATATAGATTAAAAAGTAAGACAGATAGAGGAAATCCGAAATATCCATTCGATAGAACGCAAGGTAATGAACATCTCAGCCAAGTTTGGTCTGGAAATATTCAGTTTGAGGAAAGTTATTATCCTCGCTGTCAAGAAATGTAGTTTGTGCGCGTCTTTGACTTAGAATACTTTAAGCGATTTTTGGCCAAACTGGCTTTGCGACTCTCTGTAAGAGTGAATATAGATTAAAAAGTAAGACAGATACTGGAAATCCGAAATATTCATTTGAGAGACCACAAGGTACTGCACATCTCTGCCAAGTTTGGTCCGGAAATATTCAGTTTGAAGAAAGTTATTAGCCTCGCTGTCAAGAAATGTAGTTTGTGCTCGTCTTTGACTTAGAATAATTTCCGCGATTTTTGGCCAAATTGGCTTTGCGACTCTCTGTAAGAGTGAATATAGATTAAAAAGTAAGACAGATAGAGGAAATCCGAAATATCCATTCGATAGAACGCAAGGTAATGAACATCTCAGCCAAGTTTGGTCTGGAAATATTCAGTTTGAAGAAAGGTATTATCCTCGCTGTCAAGAAATGTAGTTTGTGCTCGTCTTTGACTTAGAATACTTTAAGCGATTTTTGGCCAAATTGGCTTTGCGACTCTCTGTAAGAGTGAAAATAGATTAAAAAGTAAGACAGATAGAGGAAATCCGAAATATCCATTCGAAAGAACGCAAGGTAATGAACATCTCAGCCAAGTTTGGTCCGAAAATATGCAGTTTGAAGAAAGTTATTAGCCTCGCTGTCAAGAAAAGTAGTTTGTGCTCGTCTTTGACTTAGAATAATTTGTGTCATTTCTGGCCAAATTGGCTTTGCGACTCTCTGTAAGAGTGAATATAGATTAAAAAGTAAGACAGATAGAGGAAATCCGAAATATCCATTCGATAGAACACAAGGTAATGAACATCTCAGCCAAGTTTGGTCCGAAAATATTCAGTTTGAAGAAAGTTATTAGCCTCGCTGTCAAGAAATGTAGTTTGTGCTCGTCTTTGACTTAGAATACTTTAAGCGATTTTTGGCCAAATTGGCTTTGCGACTCTCTGTAAGAGTGAATATAGATTAAAAAGTAAGACAGATAGAGGAAATCCGAAATATCCATTCGAAATAACGCAAGGTATTGAACATCTCAGCCAAGTTTGGTCCGAAAATATGCAGTTTGAAGAAAGTTATTAGCCTCGCTGTCAAGAAAAGTAGTTTGTCCTCGTCTTTGACTTAGAATAATTTTTGTCATTTCTGGCCAAATTGTCTTTGCGACTCTCTGTAAGAGTGAATATAAATTAAAAAGTAAGACAGATAAAGGAAATCCGAAATATCCATTCGATAGAACACAAGGTAATGATCATCTCAGCCAAGTTTGGTCCGGAAATATGCAGTTTGAAGAAAGTTATTAGCCTCGCTGTCAAGAAAAGTAGTTTGTGCTCGTCTTTGACTTAGAATAATTTGTGTCATTTCTGGCCAAATTGGCTTTGCGACTCTCTGTAAGAGTGAATATAGATTAAAAAGTAAGACAGATAGAGGAAATCCGAAATATCCATTCGATAGAACACAAGGTAATGAACATCTCAGCCAAGTTTGGTCCGAAAATATTCAGTTTGAAGAAAGTTATTAGCCTCGCTGTCAAGAAATGTAGTTTGTGCTCGTCTTTGACTTAGAATACTTTAAGCGATTTTTGGCCAAATTGGCTTTGCGACTCTCTGTAAGAGTGAATATAGATTAAAAAGTAAGACAGATACAGGAAATCCGAAATATCCATTCGAAAGAACGCAAGGTATTGAACATCTCAGCCAAGTTTGGTCCGAAAATATGCAGTTTGAAGAAAGTTATTAGCCTCGCTGTCAAGAAAAGTAGTTTGTGCTCGTCTTTAACTTAGAATAATTTTTGTCATTTCTGGCCAAATTGGCTTTGCGACTCTCTGTAAGAGTGAATATAAATTAAAAAGTAAGACAGATACAGGAAATCCGAAATATCCATTCGATAGAACACAAGGTAATGATCATCTCAGCCAAGTTTGGTCCGGAAATATGCAGTTTGAAGAAAGTTATTAGCCTCGCTGTCAAGAAATGTAGTTTGTGCTCGTCTTTGACTTACAATAATTTCCGTCATTTTTGGCCAAATTGGCTTTGCGACTCTCTGTAAGAGTGAATATAGATTAAAAAGTAAGACAGATAGAGTAAATCCGAAATATCCATTCGATAGAACACAAGGTAATGAACATCTCTGCCAAGTTTGGTCCGAAAATATGCAGTTTGAAGAAAGTTATTAGCCTCGCTGTCAAGAAATGTAGTTTGTGCTCGTCTTTGACTTACAATAATTTCCGTCACTTTTGGCCAAATTGGCTTTGCGACTCTCTGTAAGAGTGAATATAGATTAAAAAGTAAGATAGATAGAGGAAATCCGAAATATCCATTCGATAGAACACAAGGTAATGAACATCTCAGCCAATCTTGGTCTGGAACTATTCAGTTTGAAGAAAGTTATTAGCCTCGCTGTCAAGAAATGTAGTTTGTGCTCGTCTTTGACTTAGAATAATTTCCGTCATTTTTGGCCAAATTGGCTTTGCGACTCTCTGTAAGAGTGAATATAGATTAAAAAGTAAGACAGATACAGGAAATCCGAAATATCCATTCGATAGAACGCATGGCAATGAACATCTCAGCCAAGTTTGGTCCGGAAATATTCAGTTTGAAGAAAGTTATTAGCCTCGCTGTCAAGAAATGTAGTTTGTGCTCCTCTTAGACTTAGAATAATTTCCGCGATTTTTGGCCAAATTGGCTTTGTGACTCTCTGTAAGAGTGAATATAGATTTTAAAATAAGGCAGATACAGGAAATCCGAAATATCCATTTGAAAGACAACAAGGTACTGCACATCTCTGCCAAGTTTGGTCCGGAAATATTCAGTTTGAAGAAAGTTATTAGCCTCGCTGTCAAGAAATGTAGTTTGTGCTCGTCTTTGACTTAGAATAATTTCCGTCATTTTTGGCCAAATTGGCTTTGCGACTCTCTGTAAGAGTGAATATAGATTAAAAAGTAAGACAGATAGAGGAAATCCGAAATATCCATTCGATAGAACGCAAGGTAATGAACATCTCAGCCAAGTTTGGTCTGGAAATATTCAGTTTGAGGAAAGTTATTATCCTCGCTGTCAAGAAATGTAGTTTGTGCGCGTCTTTGACTTAGAACACTTTAAGCGATTTTTGGCCAAACTGGCTTTGCGACTCTCTGTAAGAGTGAATATAGATTAAAAAGTAAGACAGATACAGGAAATCCGAAATATTCATTTGAGAGACCACAAGGTACTGCACATCTCTGCCAAGTTTGGTCCGGAAATATTCAGTTTGAAGAAAGTTATTAGCCTCGCTGTCAAGAAATGTAGTTTGTGCTCGTCTTTGACTTAGAATAATTTCCGCGATTTTTGGCCAAATTGGCTTTGCGACTCTCTGTAAGAGTGAATATAGATTAAAAAGTAAGACAGATAGAGGAAATCCGAAATATCCATTCGATAGAACGCAAGGTAATGAACATCTCAGCCAAGTTTGGTCTGGAAATATTCAGTTTGAAGAAAGGTATTATCCTCGCTGTCAAGAAATGTAGTTTGTGCTCGTCTTTGACTTAGAATACTTTAAGCGATTTTTGGCCAAATTGGCTTTGCGACTCTCTGTAAGAGTGAAAATAGATTAAAAAGTAAGACAGATAGAGGAAATCCGAAATATCCATTCGAAAGAACGCAAGGTAATGAACATCTCAGCCAAGTTTGGTCCGAAAATATGCAGTTTGAAGAAAGTTATTAGCCTCGCTGTCAAGAAAAGTAGTTTGTGCTCGTCTTTGACTTAGAATAATTTGTGTCATTTCTGGCCAAATTGGCTTTGCGACTCTCTGTAAGAGTGAATATAGATTAAAAAGTAAGACAGATAGAGGAAATCCGAAATATCCATTCGATAGAACACAAGGTAATGAACATCTCAGCCAAGTTTGGTCCGAAAATATTCAGTTTGAAGAAAGTTATTAGCCTCGCTGTCAAGAAATGTAGTTTGTGCTCGTCTTTGACTTAGAATACTTTAAGCGATTTTTGGCCAAATTAGCTTTGCGACTCTCTGTAAGAGTGAATATAGATTAAAAAGTAAGACAGATAGAGGAAATCCGAAATATCCATTCGAAAGAACGCAAGGTATTGAACATCTCAGCCAAGTTTGGTCCGAAAATATGCAGTTTGAAGAAAGTTATTAGCCTCGCTGTCAAGAAAAGTAGTTTGTGCTCGTCTTTGACTTAGAATAATTTTTGTCATTTCTGGCCAAATTGTCTTTGCGACTCTCTGTAAGAGTGAATATAAATTAAAAAGTAAGACAGATACAGGAAATCCGAAATATCCATTCGATAGAACACAAGGAAATGATCATCTCAGCCAAGTTTGGTCCGGAAATATGCAGTTTGAAGAAAGTTATTAGCCTCGCTGTCAAGAAATGTAGTTTGTGCTCGTCTTTGACTTAGAATAATTTCCGTCATTTTTGGCCAAATTGGCTTTGCGACTCTCTGTAAGAGTGAATATAGATTAAAAAGTAAGACAGATAGAGGAAATCCGAAATATCCATTCGATAGAACACAAGGTAATGAACATCTCTGCCAAGTTTGGTCCGAAAATATGCAGTTTGAAGAAAGTTATTAGCCTCGCTGTCAAGAAATGTAGTTTGTGCTCGTCTTTGACTTACAATAATTTCCGTCACTTTTGGCCAAATTGGCTTTGCGACTCTCTGTAAGAGTGAATATAGATTAAAAAGTAAGATAGATAGAGGAAATCCGAAATATCCATTCGATAGAACACAAGGTAATGAACATCTCAGCCAATCTTTGTCTGGAACTATTCAGTTTGAAGAAAGTTATTAGCCTCGCTGTCAAGAAATGTAGTTTGTGCTCGTCTTTGACTTAGAATAATTTCCGCGATTTTTGGCCAAATTGGCCTTGCGACTCTCTGTAAGAGTGAATATAGATTTTAAAATAAGGCAGATACAGGAAATCCGAAATATCCATTTGAAAGACAACAAGGTACTGCACATCTCTGCCAAGTTTGGTCCGGAAATATTCAGTTTGAAGAAAGTTATTAGCCTCGCTGTCAAGAAATGTAGTTTGTGCTCGTCTTTGACTTAGAATAATTTCCGTCATTTTTGGCCAAATTGGCTTTGCGACTCTCTGTAAGAGTGAATATAGATTAAAAAGTAAGACAGATAGAGGAAATCCGAAATATCCATTCGATAGAACGCAAGGTAATGAACATCTCAGCCAAGTTTGGTCTGGAAATATTCAGTTTGAGGAAAGTTATTATCCTCGCTGTCAAGAAATGTAGTTTGTGCGCGTCTTTGACTTAGAATACTTTAAGCGATTTCTGGCCAAACTGGCTTTGCGACTCTCTGTAAGAGTGAATATAGATTAAAAAGTAAGACAGATAGAGGAAATCCGAAATATTCATTTGAGAGACCACAAGGTACTGCACATCTCTGCCAAGTTTGGTCCGGAAATATTCAGTTTGAAGAAAGTTATTAGCCTCGCTGTCAAGAAATGTAGTTTGTGCTCGTCTTTGACTTAGAATAATTTCCGCGATTTTTGGCCAAATTGGCTTTGCGACTCTCTGTAAGAGTGAATATAGATTAAAAAGTAAGACAGATAGAGGAAATCCGAAATATCCATTCGATAGAACGCAAGGTAATGAACATCTCAGCCAAGTTTGGTCTGGAAATATTCAGTTTGAAGAAAGTTATTATCCTCGCTGTCAAGAAATGTAGTTTGTGCTCGTCTTTGACTTAGAATACTTTAAGCGATTTTTGGCCAAATTGGCTTTGCGACTCTCTGTAAGAGTGAAAATAGATTAAAAAGTAAGACAGATAGAGGAAATCCGAAATATCCATTCGAAAGAACGCAAGGTAATGAACATCTCAGCCAAGTTTGGTCCGAAAATATGCAGTTTGAAGAAAGTTATTAGCCTCGCTGTCAAGAAAAGTAGTTTGTGCTCGTCTTTGACTTAGAATAATTTGTGTCATTTCTGGCCAAATTGGCTTTGCGACTCTCTGTAAGAGTGAATATAGATTAAAAAGTAAGACAGATAGAGGAAATCCGAAATATCCATTCGATAGAACACAAGGTAATGAACATCTCAGCCAAGTTTGGTCCGAAAATATTCAGTTTGAAGAAAGTTATTAGCCTCGCTGTCAAGAAATGTAGTTTGTGCTCGTCTTTGACTTAGAATACTTTAAGCGATTTTTGGCCAAATTGGCTTTGCGACTCTCTGTAAGAGTGAATATAGATTAAAAAGTAAGACAGATAGAGGAAATCCGAAATATCCATTCGAAAGAACGCAAGGTATTGAACATCTCAGCCAAGTTTGGTCCGAAAATATGCAGTTTGAAGAAAGTTATTAGCCTCGCTGTCAAGAAAAGTAGTTTGTGCTCGTCTTTGACTTAGAATAATTTTTGTCATTTCTGGCCAAATTGGCTTTGCGACTCTCTGTAAGAGTGAATATAAATTAAAAAGTAAGACAGATACAGGAAATCCGAAATATCCATTCGATAGAACACAAGGTAATGATCATCTCAGCCAAGTTTGGTCCGGAAATATGCAGTTTGAAGAAAGTTATTAGCCTCGCTGCCAAGAAATGTAGTTTGTGCTCGTCTTTGACTTAGAATAATTTCCGTCATTTTTGGCCAAATTGGCTTTGCGACTCTCTGTAAGAGTGAATATAAATTAAAAAGTAAGACAGATAGAGGAAATCCGAAATATCCATTCGATAGAACGCATGGCAATGAACATCTCAGCCAAGTTTGGTCCGAAAATATTCAGTTTGAAGAAAGTTATTAGCCTCGCTGTCAAGAAATGTAGTTTGTGCTCGTCTTTGACTTAGAATACTTTAAGCGATTTTTGGCCAAATTGGCTTTGCGACTCTCTGTAAGAGTGAATATAGATTAAAAAGTAAGACAGATAGAGGAAATCCGAAATATCCATTCGAAAGAACGCAAGGTATTGAACATCTCAGCCAAGTTTGGTACCGAAAATATGCAGTTTGAAGAAAGTTATTAGCCTCGCTGTCAAGAAAAGTAGTTTGTGCTCGTCTTTGACTTAGAATAATTTGTGTCATTTCTGGCCAAATTGGCTTTGCGACTCTCTGTAAGAGTGAATATAGATTAAAAAGTAAGACAGATAGAGGAAATCCGAAATATCCATTCGATAGAACACAAGGTAATGAACATCTCAGCCAAGTTTGGTCCGAAAATATTCAGTTTGAAGAAAGTTATTAGCCTCGCTGTCAAGAAATTTAGTTTGTGCTCGTCTTTGACTTAGAATACTTTAAGCGATTTTTGGCCAAATTGGCTTTGCGACTCTCTGTAAGAGTGAATATAGATTAAAAAGTAAGACAGATAGAGGAAATCCGAAATATCCATTCGAAAGAACGCAAGGTATTGAACATCTCAGCCAAGTTTGGTCCGAAAATATGCAGTTTGAAGAAAGTTATTAGCCTCGCTGTCAAGAAAAGTAGTTTGTGCTCGTCTTTGACTTAGAATAATTTTTGTCATTTCTGGCCAAATTGGCTTTGCGACTCTCTGTAAGAGTGAATATAAATTAAAAAGTAAGACAGATACAGGAAATCCGAAATATCCATTCGATAGAACACAAGGTAATGATCATCTCAGCCAAGTTTGGTCCGGAAATATGCAGTTTGAAGAAAGTTATTAGCCTCGCTGTCAAGAAATGTAGTTTGTGCTCGTCTTTGACTTAGAATAATTTCCGTCATTTTTGGCCAAATTGGCTTTGCGACTCTCTGTAAGAGTGAATATAGATTAAAAAGTAAGACAGATAGAGGAAATCCGAAATATCCATTCGATAGAACACAAGGTAATGAACATCTCAGCCAATCTTTGTCTGGAACTATTCAGTTTGAAGAAAGTTATTAGCCTCGCTGTCAAGAAATGTAGTTTGTGCTCGTCTTTGACTTAGAATAATTTCCGTCATTTTTGGCCAAATTGGCTTTGCGACTCTCTGTAAGAGTGAATATAGATTAAAAAGTAAGACAGATACAGGACATCCGAAATATCCATTCGATAGAACGCATGACAATGAACATCTCAGCCAAGTTTGGTCTGGAAATATTCAGTTTGAAGAAAGTTATTAGCCTCGCTGTCAAGAAATGTAGTTTGTGCTCGTCTTAGACTTAGAATAATTTCCGCGATTTTTGGCCAAATTGGCCTTGTGACTCTCTGTAAGAGTGAATATAGATTTTAAAATAAGGCAGATACAGGAAATCCGAAATATCCATTTGAAAGACAACAAGGTACTGCACATCTCTGCCAAGTTTGGTCCGGAAATATTCAGTTTGAAGAAAGTTATTAGCCTCGCTGTCAAGAAATGTAGTTTGTGCTCGTCTTTGACTTAGAATAATTTCCGTCATTTTTGGCCAAATTGGCTTTGCGACTCTCTGTAAGAGTGAATATAGATTAAAAAGTAAGACAGATAGAGGAAATCCGAAATATCCATTCGATAGAACGCAAGGTAATGAACATCTCAGCCAAGTTTGGTCTGGAAATATTCAGTTTGAGGAAAGTTATTATCCTCGCTGTCAAGAAATGTAGTTTGTGCGCGTCTTTGACTTAGAATACTTTAAGCGATTTTTGGCCAAACTGGCTTTGCGACTCTCTGTAAGAGTGAATATAGATTAAAAAGAAAGACAGATAGAGGAAATCCGAAATATTCATTTGAGAGACCACAAGGTACTGCACATCTCTGCCAAGTTTGGTCCGGAAATATTCAGTTTGAAGAAAGTTATTAGCCTCGCTGTCAAGAAATGTAGTTTGTGCTCGTCTTTGACTTAGAATAATTTCCGCGATTTTTGGCCAAATTGGCTTTGCGACTCTCTGTAAGAGTGAATATAGATTAAAAATAAGACAGATAGAGGAAATCCGAAATATCCATTCGATAGAACGCAAGGTAATGAACATCTCAGCCAAGTTTGGTCTGGAAATATTCAGTTTGAAGAAAGTTATTATCCTCGCTGTCAAGAAATGTAGTTTGTGCTCGTCTTTGACTTAGAATACTTTAAGCGATTTTTGGCCAAATTGGCTTTGCGACTCTCTGTAAGAGTGAAAATAGATTAAAAAGTAAGACAGATAGAGGAAATCCGAAATATCCATTCGAAAGAACGCAAGGTAATGAACATCTCAGCCAAGTTTGGTCCGAAAATATGCAGTTTGAAGAAAGTTATTAGCCTCGCTGTCAAGAAAAGTAGTTTGTGCTCGTCTTTGACTTAGAATAATTTGTGTCATTTCTGGCCAAATTGGCTTTGCGACTCTCTGTAAGAGTGAATATAGATTAAAAAGTAAGACAGATAGAGGAAATCCGAAATATCCATTCGATAGAACACAAGGTAATGAACATCTCAGCCAAGTTTGGTCCGAAAATATTCAGTTTGAAGAAAGTTATTAGCCTCGCTGTCAAGAAATGTAGTTTGTGCTCGTCTTTGACTTAGAATACTTTAAGCGATTTTTGGCCAAATTGGCTTTGCGACTCTCTGTAAGAGTGAATATAGATTAAAAAGTAAGACAGATAGAGGAAATCCGAAATATCCATTCGAAAGAACGCAAGGTATTGAACATCTCAGCCAAGTTTGGTCCGAAAATATTCAGTTTGAAGAAAGTTATTAGCCTCGCTGTCAAGAAAAGTAGTTTGTGCTCGTCTTTGACTTAGAATAATTTTTGTCATTTCTGGCCAAATTGGCTTTGCGACTCTCTGTAAGAGTGAATATAAATTAAAAAGTAAGACAGATACAGGAAATCCGAAATATCCATTCGATAGAACACAAGGTAATGATCATCTCAGCCAAGTTTGGTCCGGAAATATGCAGTTTGAAGAAAGTTATTAGCCTCGCTGTCAAGAAATGTAGTTTGTGCTCGTCTTTGACTTAGAATAATTTCCGTCATTTTTGGCCAAATTGGCTTTGCGACTCTCTGTAAGAGTGAATATAGATTAAAAAGTAAGACAGATAGAGGAAATCCGAAATATCCATTCGATAGAACACAAGGTAATGAACATCTCTGCCAAGTTTGGTCCGAAAATATGCAGTTTGAAGAAAGTTATTAGCCTCGCTGTCAAGAAATGTAGTTTGTGCTCGTCTTTGACTTACAATAATTTCCGTCACTTTTGGCCAAATTGGCTTTGCGACTCTCTGTAAGAGTGAATATAGATTAAAAAGTAAGATAGATAGAGGAAATCCGAAATATCCATTCGATAGAACACAAGGTAATGAACATCTCAGCCAATCTTGGTCTGGAACTATTCAGTTTGAAGAAAGTTATTAGCCTCGCTGTCAAGAAATGTAGTTTGTGCTCGTCTTTGACTTAGAATAATTTCCGTCATTTTTGGCCAAATTGGCTTTGCGACTCTCTGTAAGAGTGAATATAGATTAAAAAGTAAGACAGATACAGGAAATCCGAAATATCCATTCGATAGAACGCATGGCAATGAACATCTCAGCCAAGTTTGGTCTGGAAATATTCAGTTTGAAGAAAGTTATTAGCCTCGCTGTCAAGAAATGTAGTTTGTGCTCGTCTTAGACTTAGAATAATTTCCGCGATTTTTGGCCAAATTGGCCTTGTGACTCTCTGTAAGAGTGAATATAGATTTTAAAATAAGGCAGATACAGGAAATCCGAAATATCCATTTGAAAGACAACAAGGTACTGCACATCTCTGCCAAGTTTGGTCCGGAAATATTCAGTTTGAAGAAAGTTATTAGCCTCGCTGTCAAGAAATGTAGTTTGTGCTCGTCTTTGACTTCGAATAATTTCCGTCATTTTTGGCCAAATTGGCTTTGCGACTCTCTGTAAGAGTGAATATAGATTAAAAAGTGAGACAGATAGAGGAAATCCGAAATATCCATTCGATAGAACGCAAGGTAATGAACATCTCAGCCAAGTTTGGTCTGGAAATATTCAGTTTGAGGAAAGTTATTATCCTCGCTGTCAGGAAATGTAGTTTGTGCGCGTCTTTGACTTAGAATACTTTAAGCGATTTTTGGCCAAACTGGCTTTGCGACTCTCTGTAAGAGTGAATATAGATCAAAAAGTAAGACAGATAGAGGAAATCCGAAATATTCATTTGAGAGACCACAAGGTACTGCACATCTCTGCCAAGTTTGGTCCGGAAATATTCAGTTTGAAGAAAGTTATTAGCCTCGCTGTCAAGAAATGTAGTTTGTGCTCGTCTTTGACTTAGAATAATTTCCGTCATTTTTGGCCAAATTGGCTTTGCGACTTTCTGTAAGAGTGAAAATAGATTAAAAAGTAAGACAGATAGAGGAAATCCGAAATATCCATTCGAAAGAACGCAAGGTAATGAACATCTCAGCCAAGTTTGGTCCGAAAATATGCAGTTTGAAGAAAGTTATTAGCCTCGCTGTCAAGAAAAGTAGTTTGTGCTCGTCTTTGACTTAGAATAATTTGTGTCATTTCTGGCCAAATTGGCTTTGCGACTCTCTGTAAGAGTGAATATAGATTAAAAAGTAAGACAGATAGAGGAAATCCGAAATATCCATTCGATAGAACACAAGGTAATGAACATCTCAGCCAAGTTTGGTCCGAAAATATTCAGTTTGAAGAAAGTTATTAGCCTCGCTGTCAAGAAATGTAGTTTGTGCTCGTCTTTGACTTAGAATACTTTAAGCGATTTTTGGCCAAATTGGCTTTGCGACTCTCTGTAAGAGTGAATATAGATTAAAAAGTAAGACAGATAGAGGAAATCCGAAATATCCATTCGAAAGAACGCAAGGTATTGAACATCTCAGCCAAGTTTGGTCCGAAAATATGCAGTTTGAAGAAAGTTATTAGCCTCGCTGTCAAGAAAAGTAGTTTGTGCTCGTCTTTGACTTAGAATAATTTTTGTCATTTCTGGCCAAATTGGCTTTGCGACTCTCTGTAAGAGTGAATATAAATTAAAAAGTAAGACAGATACAGGAAATCCGAAATATCCATTCGATAGAACACAAGGTAATGATCATCTCAGCCAAGTTTGGTCCGGAAATATGCAGTTTGAAGAAAGTTATTAGCCTCGATGTCAAGAAATGTAGTTTGTGCTCGTCTTTGACTTAGAATAATTTCCGTCATTTTTGGCCAAATTGGCTTTGCGACTCTCTGTAAGAGTGAATATAGATTAAAAAGTAAGACAGATAGAGGAAATCCGAAATATCTATTCGATAGAACACAAGGTAATGAACATCTCTGCCAAGTTTGGTCCGAAAATATGCAGTTTGAAGAAAGTTATTAGCCTCGCTGTCAAGAAATGTAGTTTGTGCTCGTCTTTGACTTACAATAATTTCCGTCACTTTTGGCCAAATTGGCTTTGCGACTCTCTGTAAGAGTGAATATAGATTAAAAAGTAAGATAGATAGAGGAAATCCGAAATATCCATTCGATAGAACACAAGGTAATGAACATCTCAGCCAATCTTGGTCTGGAACTATTCAGTTTGAAGAAAGTTATTAGCCTCGCTGTCAAGAAATGTAGTTTGTGCTCGTCTTTGACTTAGAATAATTTCCGTCATTTTTGGCCAAATTGGCTTTGCGACTCTCTGTAAGAGTGAATATAGATTAAAAAGTAAGACAGATACAGTAAATCCGAAATATCCATTCGATAGAACGCATGGCAATGAACATCTCAGCCAAGTTTGGTCTGGAAATATTCAGTTTGAAGAAAGTTATTAGACTCGCTGTCAAGAAATGTAGTTTGTGCTCGTCTTAGACTTAGAATAATTTCCGCGATTTTTGGCCAAATTGGCCTTGTGACTCTCTGTAAGAGTGAATATAGATTTTAAAATAAGGCAGATACAGGAAATCCGAAATATCCATTTGAAAGACAACAAGGTACTGCACATCTCTGCCAAGTTTGGTCCGGAAATATTCAGTTTGAAGAAAGTTATTAGCCTCGCTGTCAAGAAATGTAGTTTGTGCTCGTCTTTGACTTAGAATAATTTCCGTCATTTTTGGCCAAATTGGCTTTGCGACTCTCTGTAAGAGTGAATATAGATTAAAAAGTAAGACAGATACAGGAAATCCGAAATATCCATTCGATAGAACACAAGGTAATGATCATCTCAGCCAAGTTTGGTCCGGAAATATGCAGTTTGAAGAAAGTTATTAGCCTCGCTGTCAAGAAATGTAGTTTGTGCTCGTCTTTGACTTAGAATAATTTCCGTCATTTTTGGCCAAATTGGCTTTGCGACTCTCTGTAAGAGTGAATATAGATTAAAAAGTAAGACAGATAGAGGAAATCCGAAATATCCATTCGATAGAACACAAGGTAATGAACATCTCAGCCAAGTTTGGTCCGAAAATATGCAGTTTGAAGAAAGTTATTAGCCTCGCTGTCAAGAAATGTAGTTTGTGCTCGTCTTTGACTTAGAATAATTTCCGTCATTTTTGGCCAAATTGGCTTTGCGACTCTCTGTAAGAGTGAATATAGATTAAAAAGTAAGACAGATAGAGGAAATCCGAAATATCCATTCGATAGAACACATGGCAATGAACATCTCAGCCAAGTTTGGTCTGGAAATATTCAGTTTGAAGAAAGTTATTAGCCTCGCTGTCAAGAAATGTAGTTTGTGCTCGTCTTTGACTTAGAATAATTTCCGCGATTTTTGGCCAAATTGGCCTTGTGACTCTCTGTAAGAGTGAATATAGATTTTAAAATAAGGCAGATACAGGAAATCCGAAATATCCATTTGAAAGACAACAAGGTACTGCACATCTCTGCCAAGTTTGGTCCGGAAATATTCAGTTTGAAGAAAGTTATTAGCCTCGCTGTCAAGAAATGTAGTTTGTGCTCGTCTTTGACTTAGAATAATTTCCGTCATTTTTGGCCAAATTGGCTTTGCGACTCTCTGTAAGAGTGAATATAGATTAAAAAGTAAGACAGATAGAGGAAATCCGAAATATCCATTCGATAGAACGCAAGGTAATGAACATCTCAGCCAAGTTTGGTCTGGAAATATTCAGTTTGAGGAAAGTTATTATCCTCGCTGTCAAGAAATGTAGTTTGTGCTCGTCTTTGACTTAGAATACTTTAAGCGATTTTTGGCCAAATTGGCTTTGCGACTCTCTGTAAGAGTGAATATAGATTAAAAAGTAAGACAGATAGAGGAAATCCGAAATATCCATTCGATAGAACACAAGGTAATGATCATCTCAGCCAAGTTTGGTCCGAAAATATTCAGTTTGAAGAAAGTTATTAGCCTCGCTGTCAAGAAATGTTGTTTGTGCTCGTCTTTGACTTAGAATAATTTCCGTCATTTTTGGCCAAATTGTCTTTGCGACTCTCTGTAAGAGTGAATATAGATTAAAAAGTAAGACAGATAGAGGAAATCCGAAATATCCATTCGATAGAACACAAGGTAATGAACATCTCAGCCAAGTTTGGTCCGGAAATATTCAGTTTGAAGAAAGTTATTAGCCTCGCTGTCAAGAAATGTAGTTTGTGCTCGTCTTTGACTTAGAATAATTTCCGTCATTTTTGGCCAAATTGGCTTTGCGACTCTCTGTAAGAGTGAATATAGATTAAAAAGTAAGACAGATAGAGGAAATCCAAAATATCCATTCGATAGAACGCATGGCAATGAACATCTCAGCCAAGTTTGGTCCGGAAATATTCAGTTTGAAGAAAGTTATTAGCCTCGCTGTCAAGAAATGTAGTTTGTGCTCGTCTTTGACTTAGAATAATTTCCGCGATTTTTGGCCAAATTGGCTTGGCGACTCTCTGTAAGAGTGAATATAGATTAAAAAGTAAGACAGATAGAGGAAATCCGAAATATCCATTCGATAGAACACAAGGTAATGAACATCTCAGCAAAGTTTGGTCCGAAAATATTCAGTTTGAAGAAAGTTATTAGCCTCGCTGTCAAGAAATGTAGTTTGTGCTCGTCTTTGACTTAGAATAATTTCCGTCATTTTTGGCCAAATTGGCTTTGCGACTCTCTGTAAGAGTAAATATAGATTAAAAAGTAAGACAGATAGAGGAAATCCGAAATATCCATTCGATAGAACGCATGGCAATGAACATCTCAGCCAAGTTTGGTCCGGAAATATTCAGTTTGAAGAAAGTTATTAGCCTCGCTGTCAAGAAATGTAGTTTGTGCTCGTCTTTGACTTAGAATAATTTCCGCGATTTTTGGCCAAATTGGCTTCGCGACTCTCTGTAAGAGTGAATATAGATTAAAAAGTAAGACAGATAGAGGAAATCCGAAATATCCATTCGATAGAACACAAGGTAATGAACATCTCAGCCAAGTTTGGTCCGAAAATATGCAGTTTAAAGAAAGTTATTAGCCTCGCTGTCAAGAAATGTAGTTTGTGCTCGTCTTTGACTTAGAATAATTTCCGTCATTTTTGGCCAAATTGGCTTTGCGACTCTCTGTAAGAGTAAATATAGATTAAAAAGTAAGACAGATAGAGGAAATCCGAAATATCCATTCGATAGAACGCATGGCAAAGAACATCTCTGCCAAGTTTGGTCCGGAAATATTCAGTTTGAAGAAAGTTATTAGCCTCGCTGTCAAGAAATGTAGTTTGTGCTCGTCTTTGACTTAGAATAATTTCCGCGATTTTTGGCCAAATTGGCTTCGCGACTCTCTGTAAGAGTGAATATAGATTAAAAAGTAAGACAGATAGAGGAAATCCGAAATATCCATTCGATAGAACACAAGGTAATGAACATCTCAGCCAAGTTTGGTCCGAAAATATTCAGTTTGAAGAAAGTTATTAGCCTCGCTGTCAAGAAATGTAGTTTGTGCTCGTCTTTGACTTAGAATAATTTCCGCGATTTTTGGCCAAATTGGCTTTGCGACTCTCTGTAAGAGTGAATATAGATTAAAAAGTAAGACATATAGAGGAAATCCGAAATATCCATTCGATAGAACACAAGGTAATGAACATCTCAGCCAAGTTTGGTCCGGAAATATTCAGTTTGAAGAAAGTTATTATCCTCGCTGTCAAGAAATGTAGTTTGTGCTCGTCTTTGACTTAGAATAATGTCCGTCATTTTTGGCCAAATTGGCTTTGCGACTCTCTGTAAGAGTGAATATAGATTAAAAAGTAAGACAGATAGAGGAAATCCGAAATATCCATTCGATAGAACGCAAGGTAATGAACATCTCAGCCAAGTTTGGTCTGGAAATATTCAGTTTGAAGAAGGTTATTATAATCGCTGTCAAGAAATGTAGTTTGTGCTCGTCTTTGACTTAGAATACTTTAAGCGATTTTTGGCCAAATTGGCTTTGCGACTCTCTGTAAGAGTAAATATAGATTAAAAAGTAAGACAGATAGAGGAAATCCGAAATATCCATTCGATAGAACGCATGGCAATGAACATCTCAGCCAAGTTTGGTCCGGAAATATTCAGTTTGAAGAAAGTTATTAGCCTCGCTGTCAAGAAATGTAGTTTGTGCTCGTCTTTGACTTAGAATAATTTCCGCGATTTTTGGCCAAATTGGCTTCGCGACTCTCTGTAAGAGTGAATATAGATTAAACAGTAAGACAGATAGAGGAAATCCGAAATATCCATTCGATAGAACACAAGGTAATGAACATCTCAGCCAAGTTTGGTCCGAAAATATGCAGTTTAAAGAAAGTTATTAGCCTCGCTGTCAAGAAATGTAGTTTGTGCTCGTCTTTGACTTAGAATAATTTCCGTCATTTTTGGCCAAATTGGCTTTGCGACTCTCTGTAAGAGTAAATATAGATTAAAAAGTAAGACAGATAGAGGAAATCCGAAATATCCATTCGATAGAACGCATGGCAAAGAACATCTCTGCCAAGTTTGGTCCGTAAATATTCAGTTTTAAGAAAGTTATTAGCCTCGCTGTCAAGAAATGTAGTTTGTGCTCGTCTTTGACTTAGAATAATTTCCGCGATTTTTGGCCAAATTGGCTTCGCGACTCTCTGTAAGAGTGAATATAGATTAAAAAGTAAGACAGATAGAGGAAATCCGAAATATCCATTCGATAGAACACAAGGTAATGAACATCTCAGCCAAGTTTGGTCCGAAAATATTCAGTTTGAAGAAAGTTATTAGCCTCGCTGTCAAGAAATGTAGTTTGTGCTCGTCTTTGACTTAGAATAATTTCCGCGATTTTTGGCCAAATTGGCTTTGCGACTCTCTGTAAGAGTGAATATAGATTAAAAAGTAAGACATATAGAGGAAATCCGAAATATCCATTCGATAGAACACAAGGTAATGAACATCTCAGCCAAGTTTGGTCCGGAAATATTCAGTTTGAAGAAAGTTATTATCCTCGCTGTCAAGAAATGTAGTTTGTGCTCGTCTTTGACTTAGAATAATGTCCGTCATTTTTGGCCAAATTGGCTTTGCGACTCTCTGTAAGAGTGAATATAGATTAAAAAGTAAGACAGATAGAGGAAATCCGAAATATCCATTCGATAGAACGCAAGGTAATGAACATCTCAGCCAAGTTTGGTCTGGAAATATTCAGTTTGAAGAAGGTTATTATAATCGCTGTCAAGAAATGTAGTTTGTGCTCGTCTTTGACTTAGAATACTTTAAGCGATTTTTGGCCAAATTGGCTTTGCGACTCTCTGTAAGAGTGAATATAGATTAAAAAGTAAGACAGATAGAGGAAATCCGAAATATCCATTCGAAAGAACGCAAGGTAATGAACATCTCAGCCAAGTTTGGTCCGAAAATATGCAGTTTTAAGAAAGTTATTAGCCTCGCTGTCAAGAAAAGTAGTTTGTGCTCGTCTTTGACTTATAATAATTTTTGTCATTTCTGGCCAAATTGGCTTTGCGACTCTCTGTAAGAGTGAATATAGATTAAAAAGTAAGACAGATAGAGGAAATCCGAAATATTCATTCGATAGAACACAAGGTAATGATCATCTCAGCCAAGTTTGGTCCGGAAATATGCAGTTTGAAGAAAGTTATTAGCCTCGCTGTCAAGAAATGTAGTTTGTGCTCGTCTTTGACTTAGAATAATTTCCGTCATTGTTGGCCAAATTGGCTTTGCGACTCTCTGTAAGAGTGAATATAGATTAAAAAGTAAGACAGATAGAGGAAATCCGAAATATCCATTCGATAGAACACAAGGTAATGAACATCTCAGCCAAGTTTGGTCCGAAAATATGCAGTTTGAAGAAAGTTATTAGCCTCGCTGTCAAGAAATGTAGTTTGTGCTCGTCTTTGACTTAGAATAATTTCCGTCATTTTTGGCCAAATTGGCTTTGCGACTCTCTGTAAGAGTGAAAATAGATTAAAAAGTAAGACAGATACAGGAAATCCGAAATATCCATTCGATAGAACGCATGGCAATGAACATCTCAGCCAAGTTTGGTCCGGAAATATTCAGTTTGAAGAAAGTTATTAGCCTCGCTGTCAAGAAATGTAGTTTGTGCTCGTCTTTGACTAAGAATAATTTCCGCGATTTTTGGCCAAATTGGCTTCGCGACTCTCTGTAAGAGTGAATATATATTAAAAAGTAAGACAGATAGAGGAAATCCGAAATATCCATTCGATAGAACACAAGGTAATGATCATCTCAGCCAAGTTTGGTCCGAAAATATGCAGTTTGAAGAACGTTATTAGCCTCGCTGTCAAGAAATGTAGTTTGTGCTCGTCTTTGACTTAGAATAATTTCCGTCATTTTTGGCCAAATTGGCTTTGCGACTCTCTGTAAGAGTGAAAATAGATTAAAAAGTAGGACAGATAGAGGAAATCCGAAATATCCATTCGATAGAACGCATGGCAATGAACATCTCAGCCAAGTTTGGTCCGAAAATATTCAGTTTGAAGAAAGTTATTAGCCTCGCTGTCAAGAAATGTTGTTTGTGCTCGTCTTTGACTTAGAATAATTTCCGTCATTTTTGGCCAAATTGTCTTTGCGACTCTCTGTAAGAGTGAATGTAGATTAAAAATTAAGACAGATAGAGGAAATCCGAAATAACCATTCGATAGAACACAAGGTAATGAACATCTCAGCCAAGTTTGGTCCGGAAATATTCAGTTTGAAGAAAGTTATTAGCCTCGCTGTCAAGAAATGTAGTTTGTGCTCGTCTTTGACTTAGAATAATGTCCGTCATTTTTGGCCAAATTGGCTTTGCGACTCTCTGTAAGAGTGATTATAGATTAAAAAGTAAGACAGATAGAGGAAATCCGAAATATCCATTCGATAGAACGCAAGGTAATGAACATCTCAGCCAAGTTTTTTCTGGAAATATTCAGTTTGAAGAAAGTTATCAGCCTCGCTGTCAAGAAATGTAGTTTGTGCTCGTCTTTGACTTAGAATACTTTAAGCGATTTTTGGCCAAATTGGCTTTGCGACTCTCTGTAAGAGTGAATATAGATTAAAAAGTAAGACAGATAGAGGAAATCCGAAATATCCATTCGAAAGAACGCAAGGTAATGAACATCTCAGCCAAGTTTGGTCCGAAAATATGCAGTTTGAAGAAAGTTATTAGCCTCGCTGTCAAGAAAAGTAGTTTGTGCTCGTCTTTGACTTAGAATAATTTTTGTCATTTCTTGCCAAATTGGCTTCGCGACTCTCTGTAAGAGTGAATATAGATTAAAAAGTAAGACAGATAGAGGAAATCCGAAATATCCATTCGATAGAACACAAGGTAATGAACATCTCAGCCAAGTTTGGTCCGAAAATATGCAGCTTGACGAAAGTTATTAGCCTCGCTGTCAAGAAATGTAGTTTGTGCTCGTCTTTGACTTAGAATAATTTCCGTCATTTTTGGCCAAATTGGCTTTGCGACTCTCTGTAAGAGTGAATATAGATTAAAAAGTAAGACAGATACAGGAAATCCGAAATATCCATTCGATAGAACGCATGGCAATGAACATCTCAGCCAAGTTTGGTCCGAAAATATTCAGTTTGAAGAAAGTTATTAGCCTCGCTGTCAAGAAATGTTGTTTATGCTCGTCTTTGACTTAGAATAATTTCCGTCATTTTTGGCCAAATTGTCTTTGCGACTCTCTGTAAGAGTGAATGTAGATTAAAAATTAAGACAGATAGAGGAAATCCGAAATATCCATTCGATAGAACACAAGGTAATGATCATCTCAGCCAAGTTTGGTCCGGAAATATTCAGTTTGAAGAAAGTTATTAGCCTCGCTGTCAAGAAATGTAGTTTGTGCTCGTCTTTGACTTAGAATAATTTCCGTCATTTTTGGCCAAATTGGCTTTGCGACTCTCTGTAAGAGTGAATATAGATTAAAAAGTAAGACAGATAGAGGAAATCCGAAATATCCATTCGATAGAACGCATGGCAATGAACATCTCAGCCAAGTTTGGTCCGAAAATATTCAGTTTGAAGAAAGTTATTAGCCTCGCTGTCAAGAAATGTTGTTTGTGCTCGTCTTTGACTTAGAATAATTTCCGTCATTTTTGGCCAAATTGTCTTTGCGACTCTCTGTAAGAGTGAATGTAGATTAAAAATTAAGACAGATAGAGGAAATCCGAAATATCCATTCGATAGAACACAAGGTAATGAACATCTCAGCCAAGTTTGGTCCGGAAATTTTCAGTTTGAAGAAAGTTATTAGCCTCGCTGTCAAGAAATGTAGTTTATGCTCGTCTTTGACTTAGAATAATGTCCGTCATTTTTGGCCAAATTGGCTTTGCGACTCTCTGTAAGAGTGAATATAGATTAAAAAGTAAGACAGATAGAGGAAATCCGAAATATCCATTCGATAGAACACAAGGTAATGAACATCTCAGCCAAGTTTGGTCCGGAAATATGCAGTTTGAAGAAAGTTATTAGCCTCGCTGTCAAGAAATGTAGTTTGTGCTCGTCTTTGACTTAGAATAATTTCCGTCATTTTTTGCCAAATTGGCTTTGCGACTCTCTGTAAGAGTGAAAATAGATTAAAAAGTAAGACAGATAGAGGAAATCCGAAATATCCATTCGATAGAACACAAGGTAATGAACATCTCAGCCAAGTTTGGTCCGAAAATATTCAGTTTGAAGAAAGTTATTAGCCTCGCTGTCAAGAAATGTTGTTTGTGCTCGTCTTTGACTTAGAATAATTTCCGTGATTTTTGGGCAAATTGTCTTTGCGACTCTCTGTAAGAGTGAATGTAGATTAAAAAGTAAGACAGATAGAGGAAATCCGAAATATCCATTCGATAGAACACAAGGTAATGAACATCTCAGCCAAGTTTGGTCCGGAAATATTCAGTTTGAAGAAAGTTATTAGCCTCGCTGTCAAGAAATGTAGTTTGTGCTCGTCTTTGACTTAGAATAATGTCCGTCATTTTTTGCCAAATTGGCTTTGCGACTCTCTGTAAGAGTGAATATAGATTAAAAAGTAAGACAGATAGAGGAAATCCGAAATATCCATTCGATAGAACGCAAGGTAATGAAAATCTCAGCCAAGTTTGGTCTGGAAATATTCAGTCTGAAGAAAGTTATTATCCTCGCTGTCAAGAAATGTAGTTTGTGCTCGTCTTTGACTTAGAATACTTTAAGCGATTTTTGGCCAAATTGGCTTTGCGACTCTCTGTAAGAGTGAATATAGATTAAAAAGTAAGACAGATAGAGGAAATCCGAAATATCCATTCGATAGAACGCAAGGTAATGAACATCTCAGCCAAGTTTGGTCCGAAAATATGCAGTTTGAAGAAAGTTATTAGCCTCGCTGTCAAGAAAAGTAGTTTGTGCTCGTCTTTGACTTAGAATAATTTTTGTCATTTCTGGCCAAATTGGCTTTGCGACTCTCTCTAAGAGTGAATATAGATTAAAAAGTAAGACAAATAGAGGAAATCCGAAATATCCATTCGATAGAACACAAGGTAATGATCATCTCAGCCAAGTTTGGTCCGGAAATATGCAGTTTGAAGAAAGTTATTAGCCTCGCTGTCAAGAAATGTAGTTTGTGCTCGTCTTTGACTTAGAATAATTTCCGTCATTTTTGGCCAAATTGGCTTTGCGACTCTCTGTAAGAGTGAATATAGATTAAAAAGTAAGACAGATACAGGAAATCCGAAATATCCATTCGATAGAACGCATGGCAATGAACATCTCAGCCAAGTTTGGTCCGGAAATATTCAGTTTGAAGAAAGTTATTAGCCTCGCTGTCAAGAAATGTAGTTTGTGCTCGTCTTTGACTTAGAATAATTTCCGCGATTTTTGGCCAAATTGGCTTCGCGACTCTCTGTAAGAGTGAATATATATTAAAAAGTAAGACAGATAGAGGAAATCCGAAATATCCATTCGATAGAACACAAGGTAATGATCATCTCAGCCAAGTTTGGTCCGGAAATATGCAGTTTGAAGAACGTTATTAGCCTCGCTGTCAAGAAATGTAGTTTGTGCTCGTCTTTGACTTAGAATAATTTCCGCGATTTTTGGCCAAATTGGCTTTGCGACTCTCTGTAAGAGTGAAAATAGATTAAAAAGTAAGACAGATAGAGGAAATCCGAAATATCCATTCGATAGAACGCATGGCAATGATCATCTCAGCCAAGTTTGGTCCGGAAATATGCAGTTTGAAGAAAGTTATTAGCCTCGCTGTCAAGAAATGTAGTTTGTGCTCGTCTTTGACTTAGAATAATTTCCGTCATTTTTGGCCAAATTGTCTTTGCGACTCTCTGTAAGAGTGAATGTAGATTAAAAATTAAGACAGATAGAGGAAATCCGAAATATCCATTCGATAGAACACAAGGTAATGAACATCTCAGCCAAGTTTGGTCCGGAAATTATCAGTTTGAAGAAAGTTATTAGCCTCGCTGTCAAGAAATGTAGTTTGTGCTCGTCTTTGACTTAGAATAATTTCCGCGATTTTTGGCCAAATTGGCTTTGCGACTCTCTGTAAGAGTGAATATAGATTAAAAAGTAAGACAGATAGAGGAAATCCGAAATATCCATTCGATAGAACGCAAGGTAATGAACATCTCAGCCAAGTTTGGTCCGAAAATATTCAGTTTGAAGAAAGTTATTAGCCTCGCTGTTAAGAAAAGTAGTTTGTGCTCGTCTTTGACTTAGAATAATTTTTGTCATTTCTGGCCAAATTGGCTTTGCGACTCTCTGTAAGAGTGAATATATATTAAAAAGTAAGACAGATAGAGGAAATCCGAAATATCCATTCGATAGAACACAAGGTAATGAACATCTCAGCCAAGTTTGGTCCGAAAATATTCAGTTTGAAGAAAGTTATTAGCCTCGCTGTCAAGAAATGTAGTTTGTGCTCGTCTTTGACTTAGAATAATTTCCGCGATTTTTGGCCAAATTGGCTTGGCGACTCTCTGTAAGAGTGAATATAGATTAAAAAGTAAGATAGATACAGGAAATCCGAAATATCCATTCGATAGAACACAAGGTAATGAACATCTCAGCCAAGTTTGGTCCGAAAATATTCAGTTTGAAGAAAGTTATTAGCCTCGCTGTCAAGAAATGTAGTTTGTGCTCGTCTTTGACTTACAATAATTTCCGTCATTTTTGGCCAAATTGGCTTTGCGACTCTCTGTAAGAGTAAATATAGATTAAAAAGTAAGACAGATAGAGGAAATCCGAAATATCCATTCGATAGAACGCATGGCAATGAACATCTCAGCCAAGTTTGGTCCGGAAATATTCAGTTTGAAGAAAGTTATTAGCCTCGCTGTCAAGAAATGTAGTTTGTGCTCGTCTTTGACTTAGAATAATTTCCGCGATTTTTGGCCAAATTGGCTTTGCGACTCTCTGTAAGAGTGAATATAGATTAAAAAGTAAGACAGATAGAGGAAATCCGAAATATCCAATCGATAGAACACAAGGTAATGAACATCTCAGCCAAGTTTGGTCTGGAAATATGCAGTTTGAAGAAAGTTATTAGCCTCGCTGTCAAGAAATGTAGTTTGTGCTCGTCTTTGACTTAGAATAATTTCCGCGATTTTTGGCCAAATTGGCTTTGCGACTCTCTGTAAGAGTGAATATAGATTAAAAAGTAAGACAGATAGAGGAAATCCGAAATATCCATTCGATAGAACACAAGGTAATGAACATCTCAGCCAAGTTTGGTCCGGAAATATGCAGTTTGAAGAAAGTTATTAGCCTCGCTGTCAAGAAATGTAGTTTGTGCTCGTCTTTGACTTAGAATAATTTCCGTCATTTTTGGCCAAATTGTCTTTGCGACTCTCTGTAAGAGTGAATGTAGATTAAAAATTAAGACAGATAGAGGAAATCCGAAATATCCATTCGATAGAACACAAGGTAATGAACATCTCAGCCAAGTTTGGTCCGGAAATTATCAGTTTGAAGAAAGTTATTAGCCTCGCTGTCAAGAAATGTAGTTTGTGCTCGTCTTTGACTTAGAATAATTTCCGCGATTTTTGGCCAAATTGGCTTTGCGACTCTCTGTAAGAGTGAATATAGATTAAAAAGTAAGACAGATAGAGGAAATCCGAAATATCCATTCGATAGAACGCAAGGTAATGAACATCTCAGCCAAGTTTGGTCCGAAAAT
Source organism: Gibbula magus (assembly GCA_936450465.1). Taxonomy (NCBI): domain Eukaryota; kingdom Metazoa; phylum Mollusca; class Gastropoda; order Trochida; family Trochidae; genus Gibbula; species Gibbula magus. The sequence goes on from OW388300.1 coordinate 32,849,616, forward strand.
ATTCAGTTTGAAGAAAGTTATTAGCCTCGCTGTTAAGAAAAGTAGTTTGTGCTCGTCTTTGACTTAGAATAATTTTTGTCATTTCTGGCCAAATTGGCTTTGCGACTCTCTGTAAGAGTGAATATATATTAAAAAGTAAGACAGATAGAGGAAATCCGAAATATCCATTCGATAGAACACAAGGTAATGAACATCTCAGCCAAGTTTGGTCCGAAAATATTCAGTTTGAAGAAAGTTATTAGCCTCGCTGTCAAGAAATGTAGTTTGTGCTCGTCTTTGACTTAGAATAATTTCCGCGATTTTTGGCCAAATTGGCTTGGCGACTCTCTGTAAGAGTGAATATAGATTAAAAAGTAAGATAGATACAGGAAATCCGAAATATCCATTCGATAGAACACAAGGTAATGAACATCTCAGCCAAGTTTGGTCCGAAAATATTCAGTTTGAAGAAAGTTATTAGCCTCGCTGTCAAGAAATGTAGTTTGTGCTCGTCTTTGACTTACAATAATTTCCGTCATTTTTGGCCAAATTGGCTTTGCGACTCTCTGTAAGAGTAAATATAGATTAAAAAGTAAGACAGATAGAGGAAATCCGAAATATCCATTCGATAGAACGCATGGCAATGAACATCTCAGCCAAGTTTGGTCCGGAAATATTCAGTTTGAAGAAAGTTATTAGCCTCGCTGTCAAGAAATGTAGTTTGTGCTCGTCTTTGACTTAGAATAATTTCCGCGATTTTTGGCCAAATTGGCTTTGCGACTCTCTGTAAGAGTGAATATAGATTAAAAAGTAAGACAGATAGAGGAAATCCGAAATATCCAATCGATAGAACACAAGGTAATGAACATCTCAGCCAAGTTTGGTCTGGAAATATGCAGTTTGAAGAAAGTTATTAGCCTCGCTGTCAAGAAATGTAGTTTGTGCTCGTCTTTGACTTAGAATAATTTCCGCGATTTTTGGCCAAATTGGCTTTGCGACTCTCTGTAAGAGTGAATATAGATTAAAAAGTAAGACAGATAGAGGAAATCCGAAATATCCATTCGATAGAACACAAGGTAATGAACATCTCAGCCAAGTTTGGTCCGGAAATATTCAGTTTGAAGAAAGTTATTAGCCTCGCTGTCAAGAAATGTAGTTTGTGCTCGTCTTTGACTTAGAATAATTTCCGCGATTTTTGGCCAAATTGGCTTCGCGACTCTCTGTAAGAGTGAATATATATTAAAAAGTAAGACAGATAGAGGAAATCCGAAATATCCATTCGATAGAACACAAGGTAATGATCATCTCAGCCAAGTTTGGTCCGGAAATATGCAGTTTGAAGAACGTTATTAGCCTCGCTGTCAAGAAATGTAGTTTGTGCTCGTCTTTGACTTAGAATAATTTCCGCGATTTTTGGCCAAATTGGCTTTGCGACTCTCTGTAAGAGTGAAAATAGATTAAAAAGTAAGACAGATAGAGGAAATCCGAAATATCCATTCGATATAACGCATGGCAATGAACATCTCAGCCAAGTTTGGTCCGAAAATATTCAGTTTGAAAAAAGTTATTAGCCTCGCTGTCAAGAAATGTTGTTTGTGCTCGTCTTTGACTTAGAATAATTTCCGTCATTTTTGGCCAAATTGTCTTTGCGACTCTCTGTAAGAGTGAATGTAGATTAAAAATTAAGACAGATAGAGGAAATCCGAAATATCCATTCGATAGAACACAAGGTAATGAACATCTCAGCCAAGTTTGGTCCGGAAATATGCAGTTTGAAGAAAGTTATTAGCCTCGCTGTCAAGAAATGTAGTTTGTGCTCGTCTTTGACTTAGAATAATTTCCGCGATTTTTGGCCAAATTGGCTTTGCGACTCTCTGGAAGAGTGAATATAGATTAAAAAGTAAGACAGATAGAGGAAATCCGAAATATCCATTCGATAGAACGCAAGGTAATGAACATCTCAGCCAAGTTTGGTCCGAAAATATTCAGTTTGAAGAAAGTTATTAGCCTCGCTGTTAAGAAAAGTAGTTTGTGCTCGTCTTTGACTTAGAATAATTTTTGTCATTTCTGGCCAAATTGGCTTTGCGACTCTCTGTAAGAATGAATATATATTAAAAAGTAAGACAGATAGAGGAAATCCGAAATATCCATTCGATAGAACACAAGGTAATGAACATCTCAGCCAAGTTTGGTCCGAAAATATTCAGTTTGATGAAAGTTATTAGCCTCGCTGTCAAGAAATGTAGTTTGTGCTCGTCTTTGACTTAGAATAATTTCCGCGATTTTTGGCCAAATTGGCTTTGCGACTCTCTGTAAGAGTGAATATAGATTAAAAAGTAAGACAGATAGAGGAAATCCGAAATATCCAATCGATAGAACACAAGGTAATGAACATCTCAGCCAAGTTTGGTCTGGAAATATGCAGTTTGAAGAAAGTTATTAGCCTCGCTGTCAAGAAATGTAGTTTGTGCTCGTCTTTGACTTAGAATAATTTCCGCGATTTTTGGCCAAATTGGCTTTGCGACTCTCTGTAAGAGTGAATATAGATTAAAAAGTAAGACAGATAGAGGAAATCCGAAATATTCATTCGATAGAACACAAGGTAATGAACATCTCAGCCAAGTTTGGTCCGAAAATATTCAGTTTGAAGAAAGTTATTAGCCTCGCTGTTAAGAAAAGTAGTTTGTGCTCGTCTTTGACTTAGAATAATTTTTGTCATTTCTGGCCAAATTGGCTTTGCGACTCTCTGTAAGAGTGAATATATATTAAAAAGTAAGACAGATAGAGGAAATCCGAAATATCCATTCGATAGAACACAAGGTAATGAACATCTCAGCCAAGTTTGGTCCGAAAATATTCAGTTTGAAGAAAGTTATTAGCCTCGCTGTCAAGAAATGTAGTTTGTGCTCGTCTTTGACTTAGAATAATTTCCGCGATTTTTGGCCAAATTGGCTTTGCGACTCTCTGTAAGAGTGAATATAGATTAAAAAGTAAGACAGACAGAGGAAATCCGAAATATCCATTCGATAGAACGCAAGGTAATGAACATCTCAGCCAAGTTTGGTCTGGAAATATTCAGTTTGAGGAAAGTTATTATCCTCGCTGTCAAGAAATGTAGTTTGTGCTCGTCTTTGACTTAGAATACTTTAAGCGATTTTTGGCCAAATTGGCTTTGCGACTCTCTGTAAGAGTGAATATAGATTAAAAAGTAAGACAGATAGAGGAAATCCGAAATATCAATTCGATAGAACACAAGGTAATGAACATCTCAGCCAAGTTTGGTCCGGATATATTCAGTTTGAAGAAAGTTATTAGCCTCGCTGTCAAGAAATGTAGTTTGTGCTCGTCTTTGACTTAGAATAATTTCCGCGATTTTTGGCCAAATTGGCCTTGTGACTCTCTGTAAGAGTGAATATAGATTTTAAAATAAGGCAGATACAGGAAATCCGAAATATTCATTTGAAAGACAACAAGGTACTGCACATCTCTGCCAAGTTTGGTCCGGAAATATTCAGTTTGAAGAAAGTTATTAGCCTCGCTGTCAAGAAATGTAGTTTGTGCTCGTCTTTGACTTAGAATAATTTCCGTCATTTTTGGCCAAATTGGCTTTGCGACTCTCTGTAAGAGTGAATATAGATTAAAAAGTAAGACAGACAGAGGAAATCCGAAATATCCATTCGATAGAACGCAAGGTAATGAACATCTCAGCCAAGTTTGGTCTGGAAATATTCAGTTTGAGGAAAGTTATTATCCTCGCTGTCAAGAAATGTAGTTTGTGCTCGTCTTTGACTTAGAATACTTTAAGCGATTTTTGGCCAAATTGGCTTTGCGACTCTCTGTAAGAGTGAATATAGATTAAAAAGTAAGACAGATAGAGGAAATCCGAAATATCAATTTGATAAACCACAAGGTAATGAACATCTCAGCCAAGTTTGTTCTGGAAATATTCAGTTTGAAGAAAGTTATTAGCCTCGCTGTCAAGAAATGTAGTTTGTGCTCGTCTTTGACTTAGAATAATTTCCGCGATTTTTGGCCAAATTGGCTTTGCGACTCTCTGTAAGAGTGAATATAGATTTAAAAATAAGGCAGATTTAGGAAATCCGAAATATTCATTTGAGAGACCACAAGGTACTGCACATCTCTGCCAAGTTTGGTCCGGAAATATGCAGTTTGAAGAAAGTTATTAGCCTCGCTGTCAAGAAATGTAGTTTGTGCTCGTCTTTGACTTAGAATAATTTCCGCGATTTTTGGCCAAATTGGCTTTGCGACTCTCTGTAAGAGTGAATATAGATTAAAAAGTAAGACAGATAGAGGAAATCCGAAATATCCATTCGATAGAACGCAAGGTAATGAACATCTCAGCCAAGTTTGGTCCGAAAATATTCAGTTTGAAGAAAGTTATTAGCCTCGCTGTTAAGAAAAGTAGTTTGTGCTCGTCTTTGACTTAGAATAATTTTTGTCATTTCTGGCCAAATTGGCTTTGCGACTCTCTGTAAGAGTGAATATATATTAAAAAGTAAGACAGATAGAGGAAATCCGAAATATCCATTCGATAGAACACAAGGTAATGAACATCTCAGCCAAGTTTGGTCCGGAAATATTCAGTTTGAAGAAAGTTATTAGCCTCGCTGTCAAGAAATGTAGTTTGTGCTCGTCTTTGACTTAGAATAATTTCCGCGATTTTTGGCCAAATTGGCTTCGCGACTCTCTGTAAGAGTGAATATATATTAAAAAGTAAGACAGATAGAGGAAATCCGAAATATCCATTCGATAGAACACAAGGTAATGATCATCTCAGCCAAGTTTGGTCCGGAAATATGCAGTTTGAAGAACGTTATTAGCCTCGCTGTCAAGAAATGTAGTTTGTGCTCGTCTTTGACTTAGAATAATTTCCGCGATTTTTGGCCAAATTGGCTTTGCGACTCTCTGTAAGAGTGAATATAGATTAAAAAGTAAGACAGATAGAGGAAATCCGAAATATCCATTCGATAGAACACAAGGTAATGAACATATCAGCCAAGTTTGGTCCGAAAATATGCAGTTTGAAGAAAGTTATTAGCCTCGCTGTCAAGAAATGGAGTTTGTGCTCGTCTTTGACTTAGAATAATTTCCGCGATTTTTGGCCAAATTGGCTTCGCGACTCTCTGTAAGAGTGAAAATAGATTAAAAAGTAAGACAGATAGAGGAAATCCGAAATATCCATTCGATATAACGCATGGCAATGAACATCTCAGCCAAGTTTGGTCCGAAAATATTCAGTTTGAAAAAAGTTATTAGCCTCGCTGTCAAGAAATGTTGTTTGTGCTCGTCTTTGACTTAGAATAATTTCCGTCATTTTTGGCCAAATTGTCTTTGCGACTCTCTGTAAGAGTGAATGTAGATTAAAAAGTAAGACAGATAGAGGAAATCCGAAATATCCATTCGATAGAACACAAGGTAATGAACATCTCAGCCAAGTTTGGTCCGGAAATATTCAGTTTGAAGAAAGTTATTAGCCTCGCTGTCAAGAAATGTAGTTTGTGCTCGTCTTTGACTTAGAATAATTTCCGCGATTTTTGGCCAAATTGGCTTTGCGACTCTCTGGAAGAGTGAATATAGATTAAAAAGTAAGACAGATAGAGGAAATCCGAAATATCCATTCGATAGAACGCAAGGTAATGAACATCTCAGCCAAGTTTGGTCCGAAAATATTCAGTTTGAAGATAGTTATTAGCCTCGCTGTTAAGAAAAGTAGTTTGTGCTCGTCTTTGACTTAGAATAATTTTTGTCATTTCTGGCCAAATTGGCTTTGCGACTCTCTGTAAGAGTGAATATATATTAAAAAGTAAGACAGATAGAGGAAATCCGAAATATCCATTCGATAGAACACAAGGTAATGAACATCTCAGCCAAGTTTGGTCCGAAAATATTCAGTTTGAAGAAAGTTATTAGCCTCGCTGTCAAGAAATGTAGTTTGTGCTCGTCTTTGACTTAGAATAATTTCCGCGATTTTTGGCCAAATTGGCTTTGCGACTCTCTGTAAGAGTGAATATAGATTAAAAAGTAAGACAGATAGAGGAAATCCGAAATATCCAATCGATAGAACACAAGGTAATGAACATCTCAGCCAAGTTTGGTCTGGAAATATGCAGTTTGAAGAAAGTTATTAGCCTCGCTGTCAAGAAATGTAGTTTGTGCTCGTCTTTGACTTAGAATAATTTCCGCGATTTTTGGCCAAATTGGCTTTGCGACTCTCTGTAAGAGTGAATATAGATTAAAAAGTAAGACAGATAGAGGAAATCCGAAATATCCAATCGATAGAACACAAGGTAATGAACATCTCAGCCAAGTTTGGTCTGGAAATATGCAGTTTGAAGAAAGTTATTAGCCTCGCTGTCAAGAAATGTAGTTTGTGCTCGTCTTTGACTTAGAATAATTTCCGCGATTTTTGGCCAAATTGGCCTTGTGACTCTCTGTAAGAGTGAATATAGATTTTAAAATAAGGCAGATACAGGAAATCCGAAATATCCATTCGATAGAACGCAAGGTAATGAACATCTCAGCCAAGTTTGGTCCGAAAATATTCAGTTTGAAGAAAGTTATTAGCCTCGCTGTCAAGAAATGTAGTTTGTGCTCGTCTTTGACTTAGAATAATTTTTGTCATTTCTGGCCAAATTGGCTTTGCGACTCTCTGTAAGAGTGAATATATATTAAAAAGTAAGACAGATAGAGGAAATCCGAAATATCCATTCGATAGAACACAAGGTAATGAACATCTCAGCCAAGTTTGGTCCGAAAATATTCAGTTTGAAGAAAGTTATTAGCCTCGCTGTCAAGAAATGTAGTTTGTGCTCGTCTTTGACTTAGAATAATTTCCGCGATTTTTGGCCAAATTGGCTTTGCGACTCTCTGTAAGAGTGAATATAGATTAAAAAGTAAGACAGATACAGGAAATCCGAAATATCCATTCGATAGAACGCATGGCAATGAACATCTCAGCCAAGTTTGGTACGAAAATATTCAAGTTGAAGAAAGTTATTAGCCTCGCTGTCAAGAAATGTAGTTTGTGCTCGTCTTTGACTTACAACAATTTCCGCAATTTTTGGCCAAATTGGCTTTGCGAATCTATGTAAGATTGAATATAGATTAAAAAGTAAGACAGATAGAGGAAATCCGAAATATCCAATCGATAGAACACAAGGTAATGAACATCTCAGCCAAGTTTGGTCTGGAAATATGCAGTTTGAAGAAAGTTATTAGCCTCGCTGTCAAGAAATGTAGTTTGTGCTCGTCTTTGACTTAGAATAATTTCCGCGATTTTTGGCCAAATTGGCTTTGCGACTCTCTGTAAGAGTGAATATAGATTAAAAAGTAAGACAGATAGAGGAAATCCGAAATATCCATTCGATAGAACACAAGGTAATGAACATCTCAGCCAAGTTTGGTCCGGAAATATTCAGTTTGAAGAAAGTTATTAGCCTCGCTGTCAAGAAATGTAGTTTGTGCTCGTCTTTGACTTAGAATAATTTCCGCGATTTTTGGCCAAATTGGCTTCGCGACTCTCTGTAAGAGTGAATATATATTAAAAAGTAAGACAGATAGAGGAAATCCGAAATATCCATTCGATAGAACACAAGGTAATGATCATCTCAGCCAAGTTTGGTCCGGAAATATGCAGTTTGAAGAACGTTATTAGCCTCGCTGTCAAGAAATGTAGTTTGTGCTCGTCTTTGACTTAGAATAATTTCCGCGATTTTTGGCCAAATTGGCTTTGCGACTCTCTGTAAGAGTGAAAATAGATTAAAAAGTAAGACAGATAGAGGAAATCCGAAATATCCATTCGATATAACGCATGGCAATGAACATCTCAGCCAAGTTTGGTCCGAAAATATTCAGTTTGAAAAAAGTTATTAGCCTCGCTGTCAAGAAATGTTGTTTGTGCTCGTCTTTGACTTAGAATAATTTCCGTCATTTTTGGCCAAATTGTCTTTGCGACTCTCTGTAAGAGTGAATGTAGATTAAAAATTAAGACAGATAGAGGAAATCCGAAATATCCATTCGATAGAACACAAGGTAATGAACATCTCAGCCAAGTTTGGTCCGGAAATATGCAGTTTGAAGAAAGTTATTAGCCTCGCTGTCAAGAAATGTAGTTTGTGCTCGTCTTTGACTTAGAATAATTTCCGCGATTTTTGGCCAAATTGGCTTTGCGACTCTCTGGAAGAGTGAATATAGATTAAAAAGTAAGACAGATAGAGGAAATCCGAAATATCCATTCGATAGAACGCAAGGTAATGAACATCTCAGCCAAGTTTGGTCCGAAAATATTCAGTTTGAAGAAAGTTATTAGCCTCGCTGTTAAGAAAAGTAGTTTGTGCTCGTCTTTGACTTAGAATAATTTTTGTCATTTCTGGCCAAATTGGCTTTGCGACTCTCTGTAAGAGTGAATATATATTAAAAAGTAAGACAGATAGAGGAAATCCGAAATATCCATTCGATAGAACACAAGGTAATGAACATCTCAGCCAAGTTTGGTCCGAAAATATTCAGTTTGAAGAAAGTTATTAGCCTCGCTGTCAAGAAATGTAGTTTGTGCTCGTCTTTGACTTAGAATAATTTCCGCGATTTTTGGCCAAATTGGCTTTGCGACTCTCTGTAAGAGTGAATATAGATTAAAAAGTAAGACAGATAGAGGAAATCCGAAATATCCAATCGATAGAACACAAGGTAATGAACATCTCAGCCAAGTTTGGTCTGGAAATATGCAGTTTGAAGAAAGTTATTAGCCTCGCTGTCAAGAAATGTAGTTTGTGCTCGTCTTTGACTTAGAATAATTTCCGCGATTTTTGGCCAAATTGGCTTTGCGACTCTCTGTAAGAGTGAATATAGATTAAAAAGTAAGACAGATAGAGGAAATCCGAAATATCCAATCGATAGAACACAAGGTAATGAACATCTCAGCCAAGTTTGGTCTGGAAATATGCAGTTTGAAGAAAGTTATTAGCCTCGCTGTCAAGAAATGTAGTTTGTGCTCGTCTTTGACTTAGAATAATTTCCGCGATTTTTGGCCAAATTGGCCTTGTGACTCTCTGTAAGAGTGAATATAGATTTTAAAATAAGGCAGATACAGGAAATCCGAAATATCCATTCGATAGAACGCAAGGTAATGAACATCTCAGCCAAGTTTGGTCCGAAAATATTCAGTTTGAAGAAAGTTATTAGCCTCGCTGTCAAGAAATGTAGTTTGTGCTCGTCTTTGACTTAGAATAATTTTTGTCATTTCTGGCCAAATTGGCTTTGCGACTCTCTGTAAGAGTGAATATATATTAAAAAGTAAGACAGATAGAGGAAATCCGAAATATCCATTCGATAGAACACAAGGTAATGAACATCTCAGCCAAGTTTGGTCCGAAAATATTCAGTTTGAAGAAAGTTATTAGCCTCGCTGTCAAGAAATGTAGTTTGTGCTCGTCTTTGACTTAGAATAATTTCCGCGATTTTTGGCCAAATTGGCTTTGCGACTCTCTGTAAGAGTGAATATAGATTAAAAAGTAAGACAGATACAGGAAATCCGAAATATCCATTCGATAGAACGCATGGCAATGAACATCTCAGCCAAGTTTGGTACGAAAATATTCAAGTTGAAGAAAGTTATTAGCCTCGCTGTCAAGAAATGTAGTTTGTGCTCGTCTTTGACTTACAACAATTTCCGCAATTTTTGGCCAAATTGGCTTTGCGAATCTATGTAAGATTGAATATAGATTAAAAAGTAAGACAGATAGAGGAAATCCGAAATATCCAATCGATAGAACACAAGGTAATGAACATCTCAGCCAAGTTTGGTCTGGAAATATGCAGTTTGAAGAAAGTTATTAGCCTCGCTGTCAAGAAATGTAGTTTGTGCTCGTCTTTGACTTAGAATAATTTCCGCGATTTTTGGCCAAATTGGCTTTGCGACTCTCTGTAAGAGTGAATATAGATTAAAAAGTAAGACAGATAGAGGAAATCCGAAATATCCATTCGATAGAACACAAGGTAATGAACATCTCAGCCAAGTTTGGTCCGGAAATATTCAGTTTGAAGAAAGTTATTAGCCTCGCTGTCAAGAAATGTAGTTTGTGCTCGTCTTTGACTTAGAATAATTTCCGCGATTTTTGGCCAAATTGGCTTCGCGACTCTCTGTAAGAGTGAATATATATTAAAAAGTAAGACAGATAGAGGAAATCCGAAATATCCATTCGATAGAACACAAGGTAATGATCATCTCAGCCAAGTTTGGTCCGGAAATATGCAGTTTGAAGAACGTTATTAGCCTCGCTGTCAAGAAATGTAGTTTGTGCTCGTCTTTGACTTAGAATAATTTCCGCGATTTTTGGCCAAATTGGCTTTGCGACTCTCTGTAAGAGTGAAAATAGATTAAAAAGTAAGACAGATAGAGGAAATCCGAAATATCCATTCGATATAACGCATGGCAATGAACATCTCAGCCAAGTTTGGTCCGAAAATATTCAGTTTGAAAAAAGTTATTAGCCTCGCTGTCAAGAAATGTTGTTTGTGCTCGTCTTTGACTTAGAATAATTTCCGTCATTTTTGGCCAAATTGTCTTTGCGACTCTCTGTAAGAGTGAATGTAGATTAAAAATTAAGACAGATACAGGAAATCCGAAATATCCATTCGATAGAACGCATGGCAATGAACATCTCAGCCAAGTTTGGTACGAAAATATTCAAGTTGAAGAAAGTTATTAGCCTCGCTGTCAAGAAATGTAGTTTGTGCTCGTCTTTGACTTACAACAATTTCCGCAATTTTTGGCCAAATTGGCTTTGCGAATCTATGTAAGATTGAATATAGATTAAAAAGTAAGACAGATAGAGGAAATCCGAAATATCCAATCGATAGAACACAAGGTAATGAACATCTCAGCCAAGTTTGGTCTGGAAATATGCAGTTTGAAGAAAGTTATTAGCCTCGCTGTCAAGAAATGTAGTTTGTGCTCGTCTTTGACTTAGAATAATTTCCGCGATTTTTGGCCAAATTGGCTTTGCGACTCTCTGTAAGAGTGAATATAGATTAAAAAGTAAGACAGATAGAGGAAATCCGAAATATCCATTCGATAGAACACAAGGTAATGAACATCTCAGCCAAGTTTGGTCCGGAAATATTCAGTTTGAAGAAAGTTATTAGCCTCGCTGTCAAGAAATGTAGTTTGTGCTCGTCTTTGACTTAGAATAATTTCCGCGATTTTTGGCCAAATTGGCTTCGCGACTCTCTGTAAGAGTGAATATATATTAAAAAGTAAGACAGATAGAGGAAATCCGAAATATCCATTCGATAGAACACAAGGTAATGATCATCTCAGCCAAGTTTGGTCCGGAAATATGCAGTTTGAAGAACGTTATTAGCCTCGCTGTCAAGAAATGTAGTTTGTGCTCGTCTTTGACTTAGAATAATTTCCGCGATTTTTGGCCAAATTGGCTTTGCGACTCTCTGTAAGAGTGAAAATAGATTAAAAAGTAAGACAGATAGAGGAAATCCGAAATATCCATTCGATATAACGCATGGCAATGAACATCTCAGCCAAGTTTGGTCCGAAAATATTCAGTTTGAAAAAAGTTATTAGCCTCGCTGTCAAGAAATGTTGTTTGTGCTCGTCTTTGACTTAGAATAATTTCCGTCATTTTTGGCCAAATTGTCTTTGCGACTCTCTGTAAGAGTGAATGTAGATTAAAAATTAAGACAGATAGAGGAAATCCGAAATATCCATTCGATAGAACACAAGGTAATGAACATCTCAGCCAAGTTTGGTCCGGAAATATGCAGTTTGAAGAAAGTTATTAGCCTCGCTGTCAAGAAATGTAGTTTGTGCTCGTCTTTGACTTAGAATAATTTCCGCGATTTTTGGCCAAATTGGCTTTGCGACTCTCTGGAAGAGTGAATATAGATTAAAAAGTAAGACAGATAGAGGAAATCCGAAATATCCATTCGATAGAACGCAAGGTAATGAACATCTCAGCCAAGTTTGGTCCGAAAATATTCAGTTTGAAGAAAGTTATTAGCCTCGCTGTTAAGAAAAGTAGTTTGTGCTCGTCTTTGACTTAGAATAATTTTTGTCATTTCTGGCCAAATTGGCTTTGCGACTCTCTGTAAGAGTGAATATATATTAAAAAGTAAGACAGATAGAGGAAATCCGAAATATCCATTCGATAGAACACAAGGTAATGAACATCTCAGCCAAGTTTGGTCCGAAAATATTCAGTTTGAAGAAAGTTATTAGCCTCGCTGTCAAGAAATGTAGTTTGTGCTCGTCTTTGACTTAGAATAATTTCCGCGATTTTTGGCCAAATTGGCTTTGCGACTCTCTGTAAGAGTGAATATAGATTAAAAAGTAAGACAGATAGAGGAAATCCGAAATATCCAATCGATAGAACACAAGGTAATGAACATCTCAGCCAAGTTTGGTCTGGAAATATGCAGTTTGAAGAAAGTTATTAGCCTCGCTGTCAAGAAATGTAGTTTGTGCTCGTCTTTGACTTAGAATAATTTCCGCGATTTTTGGCCAAATTGGCCTTGTGACTCTCTGTAAGAGTGAATATAGATTTTAAAATAAGGCAGATACAGGAAATCCGAAATATCCATTCGATAGAACGCAAGGTAATGAACATCTCAGCCAAGTTTGGTCCGAAAATATTCAGTTTGAAGAAAGTTATTAGCCTCGCTGTCAAGAAATGTAGTTTGTGCTCGTCTTTGACTTAGAATAATTTTTGTCATTTCTGGCCAAATTGGCTTTGCGACTCTCTGTAAGAGTGAATATATATTAAAAAGTAAGACAGATAGAGGAAATCCGAAATATCCATTCGATAGAACACAAGGTAATGAACATCTCAGCCAAGTTTGGTCCGAAAATATTCAGTTTGAAGAAAGTTATTAGCCTCGCTGTCAAGAAATGTAGTTTGTGCTCGTCTTTGACTTAGAATAATTTCCGCGATTTTTGGCCAAATTGGCTTTGCGACTCTCTGTAAGAGTGAATATAGATTAAAAAGTAAGACAGATACAGGAAATCCGAAATATCCATTCGATAGAACGCATGGCAATGAACATCTCAGCCAAGTTTGGTACGAAAATATTCAAGTTGAAGAAAGTTATTAGCCTCGCTGTCAAGAAATGTAGTTTGTGCTCGTCTTTGACTTACAACAATTTCCGCAATTTTTGGCCAAATTGGCTTTGCGAATCTATGTAAGATTGAATATAGATTAAAAAGTAAGACAGATAGAGGAAATCCGAAATATCCAATCGATAGAACACAAGGTAATGAACATCTCAGCCAAGTTTGGTCTGGAAATATGCAGTTTGAAGAAAGTTATTAGCCTCGCTGTCAAGAAATGTAGTTTGTGCTCGTCTTTGACTTAGAATAATTTCCGCGATTTTTGGCCAAATTGGCTTTGCGACTCTCTGTAAGAGTGAATATAGATTAAAAAGTAAGACAGATAGAGGAAATCCGAAATATCCATTCGATAGAACACAAGGTAATGAACATCTCAGCCAAGTTTGGTCCGGAAATATTCAGTTTGAAGAAAGTTATTAGCCTCGCTGTCAAGAAATGTAGTTTGTGCTCGTCTTTGACTTAGAATAATTTCCGCGATTTTTGGCCAAATTGGCTTCGCGACTCTCTGTAAGAGTGAATATATATTAAAAAGTAAGACAGATAGAGGAAATCCGAAATATCCATTCGATAGAACACAAGGTAATGATCATCTCAGCCAAGTTTGGTCCGGAAATATGCAGTTTGAAGAACGTTATTAGCCTCGCTGTCAAGAAATGTAGTTTGTGCTCGTCTTTGACTTAGAATAATTTCCGCGATTTTTGGCCAAATTGGCTTTGCGACTCTCTGTAAGAGTGAAAATAGATTAAAAAGTAAGACAGATAGAGGAAATCCGAAATATCCATTCGATATAACGCATGGCAATGAACATCTCAGCCAAGTTTGGTCCGAAAATATTCAGTTTGAAAAAAGTTATTAGCCTCGCTGTCAAGAAATGTTGTTTGTGCTCGTCTTTGACTTAGAATAATTTCCGTCATTTTTGGCCAAATTGTGTTTGCGACTCTCTGTAAGAGTGAATGTAGATTAAAAATTAAGACAGATAGAGGAAATCCGAAATATCCATTCGATAGAACACAAGGTAATGAACATCTCAGCCAAGTTTGGTCCGGAAATATGCAGTTTGAAGAAAGTTATTAGCCTCGCTGTCAAGAAATGTAGTTTGTGCTCGTCTTTGACTTAGAATAATTTCCGCGATTTTTGGCCAAATTGGCTTTGCGACTCTCTGGAAGAGTGAATATAGATTAAAAAGTAAGACAGATAGAGGAAATCCGAAATATCCATTCGATAGAACGCAAGGTAATGAACATCTCAGCCAAGTTTGGTCCGAAAATATTCAGTTTGAAGAAAGTTATTAGCCTCGCTGTTAAGAAAAGTAGTTTGTGCTCGTCTTTGACTTAGAATAATTTTTGTCATTTCTGGCCAAATTGGCTTTGCGACTCTCTGTAAGAGTGAATATATATTAAAAAGTAAGACAGATAGAGGAAATCCGAAATATCCATTCGATAGAACACAAGGTAATGAACATCTCAGCCAAGTTTGGTCCGAAAATATTCAGTTTGAAGAAAGTTATTAGCCTCGCTGTCAAGAAATGTAGTTTGTGCTCGTCTTTGACTTAGAATAATTTCCGCGATTTTTGGCCAAATTGGCTTTGCGACTCTCTGTAAGAGTGAATATAGATTAAAAAGTAAGACAGATAGAGGAAATCCGAAATATCCAATCGATAGAACACAAGGTAATGAACATCTCAGCCAAGTTTGGTCTGGAAATATGCAGTTTGAAGAAAGTTATTAGCCTCGCTGTCAAGAAATGTAGTTTGTGCTCGTCTTTGACTTAGAATAATTTCCGCGATTTTTGGCCAAATTGGCTTTGCGACTCTCTGTAAGAGTGAATATAGATTAAAAAGTAAGACAGATAGAGGAAATCCGAAATATCCATTCGATAGAACACAAGGTAATGAACATCTCAGCCAAGTTTGGTCCGGAAATATTCAGTTTGAAGAAAGTTATTAGCCTCGCTGTCAAGAAATGTAGTTTGTGCTCGTCTTTGACTTAGAATAATTTCCGTCATTTTTGGCCAAATTGGCTTTGCGACTCTCTGTAAGAGTGAATATAGATTAAAAAGTAAGACAGACAGAGGAAATCCGAAATATCCATTCGATAGAACGCAAGGTAATGAACATCTCAGCCAAGTTTGGTCTGGAAATATTCAGTTTGAGGAAAGTTATTATCCTCGCTGTCAAGAAATGTAGTTTGTGCTCGTCTTTGACTTAGAATACTTTAAGCGATTTTTGGCCAAATTGGCTTTGCGACTCTCTGTAAGAGTGAATATAGATTAAAAAGTAAGACAGATCGAGGAAATCCGAAATATCAATTCGATAGAACACAAGGTAATGAACATCTCAGCCAAGTTTGGTCCGGATATATTCAGTTTGAAGAAAGTTATTAGCCTCGCTGTCAAGAAATGTAGTTTGTGCTCGTCTTTGACTTAGAATAATTTCCGCGATTTTTGGCCAAATTGGCCTTGTGACTCTCTGTAAGAGTGAATATAGATTTTAAAATAAGGCAGATACAGGAAATCCGAAATATTCATTTGAAAGACAACAAGGTACTGCACATCTCTGCCAAGTTTGGTCCGGAAATATTCAGTTTGAAGAAAGTTATTAGCCTCGCTGTCAAGAAATGTAGTTTGTGCTCGTCTTTGACTTAGAATAATTTCCGTCATTTTTGGCCAAATTGGCTTTGCGACTCTCTGTAAGAGTGAATATAGATTAAAAAGTAAGACAGACAGAGGAAATCCGAAATATCCATTCGATAGAACGCAAGGTAATGAACATCTCAGCCAAGTTTGGTCTGGAAATATTCAGTTTGAGGAAAGTTATTATCCTCGCTGTCAAGAAATGTAGTTTGTGCTCGTCTTTGACTTAGAATACTTTAAGCGATTTTTGGCCAAATTGGCTTTGCGACTCTCTGTAAGAGTGAATATAGATTAAAAAGTAAGACAGATAGAGGAAATCCGAAATATCAATTTGATAGAACACAAGGTAATGAACATCTCAGCCAAGTTTGTTCTGGAAATATTCAGTTTGAAGAAAGTTATTAGCCTCGCTGTCAAGAAATGTAGTTTGTGCTCGTCTTTGACTTAGAATATTTTCCGCGATTTTTGGCAAATTGGCCTTGCGACTCTCTGTAAGAGTGAATATAGATTTAAAAATAAGGCAGATTTAGGAAATCCGAAATATTCATTTGAGAGACCACAAGGTACTGCACATCTCTGCCAAGTTTGGTCCGGAAATATGCAGTTTGACGAAAGTTATTAGCCTCGCTGTCAAGAAATGTAGTTTGTGCTCGTCTTTGACTTAAAAAAATTTCCGCGATTTTTGGCCAAATTGGCTTTGCGACTCTCTGTAAGAGTGAATATATATTAAAAAGTAAGACAGATAGAGGAAATCCGAAATATCCATTCGATAGAACACAAGGTAATGATCATCTCAGCCAAGTTTGGTCCGGAAATATGCAGTTTGAAGAAAGTTATTAGCCTCGCTGTCAAGAAATGTAGTTTGTGCTCGTCTTTGACTTAGAATAATTTCCGCGATTTTTGGCCAAATTGGCTTTGCGACTCTCTGTAAGAGTGAAAATAGATTAAAAAGTAAGACAGATAGAGGAAATCCGAAATATCCATTCGATAGAACACAAGGTAATGATCATCTCAGCCAAGTTTGGTCCGAAAATATGCAGTTTGAAGAAAGTTATTAGCCTCGCTGTCAAGAAAAGTAGTTTGTGCTCGTCTTTGACTTAGAATAATTTTTGTCATTTCTGGACAAATTGGCTTTGCGACTCTCTGTAAGAGTGAATATAGATTAAAAAGTAAGACAGATACAGGAAATCCGAAATATCCATTCGATAGAACACAAGGTAATGAACATCTCAGCCAAGTTTGGTCCGAAAATATTCAGTTTGAAGAAAGTTATTAGCCTCGCTGTCAAGAAATGAAGTTTGTGCTCGTCTTTGACTTAGAATAATTTGTGTCATTTCTGGCCAAATTGGCTTTGCGACTCTCTGTAAGAGTGAATATATATTAAAAAGTAAGACAGATAGAGGAAATCCGAAATATCCATTCGATAGAACACAAGGTAATGAACATCTCAGCCAAGTTTGGTCCGGAAATATTCAGTTTGAAGAAAGTTATTATCCTCGCTGTCAAGAAATGTAGTTTGTGCTCGTCTTTGACTTAGAATAATGTCCGTCATTTTTGGCCAAATTGGCTTTGCGACTCTCTGTAAGAGTGAATATAGATTAAAAAGTAAGACAGATAGAGGAAATCCGAAATATCCATTCGATAGAACGCAAGGTAATGAACATCTCAGCCAAGTTTGGTCTGGAAATATTCAGTTTGAAGAAAGTTATTATCCTCGCTGTCAAGAAATGTAGTTTGTGCTCGTCTTTGACTTAGAATACTTTAAGCGATTTTTGGCCAAATTGGCTTTGCGACTCTCTGTAAGAGTGAATATAGATTAAAAAGTAAGACAGATAGAGGAAATCCGAAATATCCATTCGAAAGAACGCAAGGTAATGAACATCTCAGCCAAGTTTGGTCCGAAAATATGCAGTTTGAAGAAAGTTATTAGCCTCGCTGTCAAGAAAAGTAGTTTGTGCTCGTCTTTGACTTAGAATAATTTTTGTCATTTCTGGCCAAATTGGCTTTGCGACTCTCTGTAAGAGTGAATATAGATTAAAAAGTAAGACAGATAGAGGAAATCCGAAATATCCATTCGATAGAACACAAGGTAATGAACATCTCAGCCAAGTTTGGTCCGAAAATATTCAGTTTGAAGAAAGTTATTAGCCTCGCTGTCAAGAAATGGAGTTTGTGCTCGTCTTTGACTTAGAATAATTTGTGTCATTTCTGGCCAAATTGGCTTTGCGACTCTCTGTAAGAGTAAATATATATTAAAAAGTAAGACAGATAGAGGAAATCCGAAATATCCATTCGATAGAACACAAGGTAATGAACATCTCAGCCAAGTTTCGTCCGAAAATATTCAGTTTGAAGAAAGTTATTAGCCTCGCTGTCAAGAAATGTAGTTTGTGCTCGTCTTTGACTTAGAATAATGTCCGTCATTTTTGGCCAAATTGGCTTTGCGACTCTCTGTAAGAGTGAATATAGATTAAAAAGTAAGACAGATAGAGGAAATCCGAAATATCCATTCGAAAGAACGCAAGGTAATGAACATCTCAGCCAAGTTTGGTCCGAAAATATGCAGTTTGAAGAAAGTTATTAGCATCGCTGTCAAGAAAAGTAGTTTGTGCTCGTCTTTGACTTAGAATAATTTTTGTCATTTCTGGCCAAATTGGCTTTGCGACTCTCTGTAAGAGTGAATATAGATTAAAAAGTAAGACAGATAGAGGAAATCCGAAATATCCATTCGATAGAACACAAGGTAATGAACATCTCAGCCAAGTTTGGTCCGAAAATATTCAGTTTGAAGAAAGTTATTAGCCTCGCTGTCAAGAAATGTAGTTTGTGCTCGTCTTTGACTTAGAATAATTTGTGTCATTTCTGGCCAAATTGGCTTTGCGACTCTCTGTAAGAGTGAATATATATTAAAAAGTAAGACAGATAGAGGAAATCCGAAATATCCATTCGATAGAACACAAGGTAATGAACATCTCAGCCAAGTTTGGTCCGAAAATATTCAGTTTGAAGAAAGTTATTAGCCTCGCTGTCAAGAAATGTAGTTTGTGCTCGTCTTTGACTTAGAATAATTTGTGTCATTTCTGGCCAAATTGGCTTTGCGACTCTCTGTAAGAGTGAATATATATTAAAAAGTAAGACAGATAGAGGAAATCCGAAATATCCATTCGATAGAACACAAGGTAATGAACATCTCAGCCAAGTTTGGTCCGAAAATATTCAGTTTGAAGAAAGTTATTAGCCTCGCTGTCAAGAAATGTAGTTTGTGCTCGTCTTTGACTTAGAATAATTTCCGCGATTTTTGGCCAAATTGGCTTTGCGACTCTCTGTAAGAGTGAATATAGATTAAAAAGTAAGACAGATAGAGGAAATCCGAAATATCCATTCGATAGAACACAAGGTAATGAACATCTCAGCCAAGTTTGGTCCGGAAATATTCAGTTTGAAGAAAGTTATTATCCTCGCTGTCAAGAAATGTAGTTTGTGCTCGTCTTTGACTTAGAATAATGTCCGTCATTTTTGGCCAAATTGGCTTTGCGACTCTCTGTAAGAGTGAATATAGATTAAAAAGTAAGACAGATAGAGGAAATCCGAAATATCCATTCGATAGAACGCAAGGTAATGAACATCTCAGCCAAGTTTGGTCTGGAAATATTCAGTTTGAAGAAAGTTATTATCCTCGCTGTCAAGAAATGTAGTTTGTGCTCGTCTTTGACTTAGAATACTTTAAGCGATTTTTGGCCAAATTGGCTTTGCGACTCTCTGTAAGAGTGAATATAGATTAAAAAGTAAGACAGATAGAGGAAATCCGAAATATCCATTCGAAAGAACGCAAGGTAATGAACATCTCAGCCAAGTTTGGTCCGAAAATATGCAGTTTGAAGAAAGTTATTAGCCTCGCTGTCAAGAAAAGTAGTTTGTGCTCGTCTTTGACTTAGAATAATTTTTGTCATTTCTGGCCAAATTGGCTTTGCGACTCTCTGTAAGAGTGAATATAGATTAAAAAGTAAGACAGATAGAGGAAATCCGAAATATCCATTCGATAGAACACAAGGTAATGAACATCTCAGCCAAGTTTGGTCCGAAAATATTCAGTTTGAAGAAAGTTATTAGCCTCGCTGTCAAGAAATGTAGTTTGTGCTCGTCTTTGACTTATTATAATTTGTGTCATTTCTGGCCAAATTGGCTTTGCGACTCTCTGTAAGAGTGAATATATATTAAAAAGTAAGACAGATAGAGGAAATCCGAAATATCCATTCGATAGAACACAAGGTAATGAACATCTCAGCCAAGTTTGGTCCGAAAATATTCAGTTTGAAGAAAGTTATTAGCCTCGCTGTCAAGAAATGTAGTTTGTGCTCGTCTTTGACTTAGAATAATTTGTGTCATTTCTGGCCAAATTGGCTTTGCGACTCTCTGTAAGAGTGAATATATATTAAAAAGTAAGACGGATAGAGGAAATCCGAAATATCCATTCGATAGAACACAAGGTAATGAACATCTCAGCCAAGTTTGGTCCGAAAATATTCAGTTTGAAGAAAGTTATTAGCCTCGCTGTCAAGAAATGTAGTTTGTGCTCGTCTTTGACTTAGAATAATTTCCGCGATTTTTGGCCAAATTGGCTTTGCGACTCTCTGTAAGAGTGAATATAGATTAAAAAGTAAGACAGATAGAGGAAATCCGAAATATCCATTCGATAGAACACAAGGTAATGAACATCTCAGCCAAGTTTGGTCCGGAAATATTCAGTTTGAAGAAAGTTATTATCCTCGCTGTCAAGAAATGTAGTTTGTGCTCGTCTTTGACTTAGAATAATGTCCGTCATTTTTGGCCAAATTGGCTTTGCGACTCTCTGTAAGAGTGAATATAGATTAAAAAGTAAGACAGATAGAGGAAATCCGAAATATCCATTCGATAGAACGCAAGGTAATGAACATCTCAGCCAAGTTTGGTCTGGAAATATTCAGTTTGAAGAAAGTTATTATCCTCGCTGTCAAGAAATGTAGTTTGTGCTCGTCTTTGACTTAGAATACTTTAAGCGATTTTTGGCCAAATTGGCTTTGCGACTCTCTGTAAGAGTGAATATAGATAAAAAAGTAAGACAGATAGAGGAAATCCGAAATATCCATTCGAAAGAACGCAAGGTAATGAACATCTCAGCCAAGTTTGGTCCGAAAATATGCAGTTTGAAGAAAGTTATTAGCCTCGCTGTCAAGAAAAGTAGTTTGTGCTCGTCTTTGACTTAGAATAATTTTTGTCATTTCTGGCCAAATTGGCTTTGCGACTCTCTGTAAGAGTGAATATAGATTAAAAAGTAAGACAGATAGAGGAAATCCGAAATATCCATTCGATAGAACACAAGGTAATGATCATCTCAGCCAAGTTTGGTCCGGAAATATGCAGTCTGAAGAAAGTTATTAGCCTCGCTGTCAAGAAATGTAGTTTGTGCTCGTCTTTGACTTAGAATAATTTCCGTCATTTTTGGCCAAATTGGCTTTGCGACTCTCTGTAAGAGTGAATATAGATTAAAAAGTAAGACAGATAGAGGAAATCCGAAATAACCATTCGAAAGAACGCAAGGTAATGAACATCTCAGCCAAGTTTGGTCCGAAAATATGCAGTTTGAAGAAAGTTATTAGCCTCGCTGTCAAGAAAAGTAGTTTGTGCTCGTCTTTGACTTAGAATAATTTTTGTCATTTCTGGCCAAATTGGCTTTGCGACTCTCTGTAAGAGTGAATATAGATTAAAAAGTAAGACAGATAGAGGAAATCCGAAATATTCATTCGATAGAACACAAGGTAATGATCATCTCAGCCAAGTTTGGTCCGGAAATATTCAGTTTGAAGAAAGTTATTAGCCTTGCTGTCAAGAAATGTAGTTTGTGCTCGTCTTTGACTTAGAATAATTTCCGCGATTTTTGGCCAAATTGGCTTTGCGACTCTCTGTAAGAGTGAAAATAGAATAAAAAGTAAGACAGATACAGGAAATCCGAAATATCCATTCGATAGAACGCATGGCAATGAACATCTCAGCCAAGTTTGGTCCGAAAATATTCAGTTTGAAGAAAGTTATTAGCCTCGCTGTCAAGAGATGTTGTTTGTGCTCGTCTTTGACTTAGAATAATTTCCGTCATTTTTGGCCAAATTGTCTTTGCGACTCTCTGTAAGAGTGAATGTAGATTAAAAATTAAGACAGATAGAGGAAATCCGAAATATCCATTCGATAGAACACAAGGTAATGAACATCTCAGCCAAGTTTGGTCCGGAAATATTCAGTTTGAAGAAAGTTATTAGCCTCGCTGTCAAGAAATGTAGTTTGTGCTCGTCTTTGACTTAGAATAATGTCCGTCATTTTTGGCCAAATTGGCTTTGCGACTCTCTGTAAGAGTGAATATAGATTAAAAAGTAAGACAGATAGAGGAAATCCGAAATAACCATTCGAAAGAACGCAAGGTAATGAACATCTCAGCCAAGTTTGGTCCGAAAATATGCAGTTTGAAGAAAGTTATTAGCCTCGCTATCAAGAAAAGTAGTTTGTGCTCGTCTTTGACTTAGAATAATTTTTGTCATTTCTGGCCAAATTGGCTTTGCGACTCTCTGTAAGAGTGAATATAGATTAAAAAGTAAGACAGATACAGGAAATCCGAAATATCCATTCGATAGAACGCAAGGTAATGATCATCTCAGCCAAGTTTGGTCTGGAAATATTCAGTTTGAAGAAAGTTATTATCCTCGCTGTCAAGAAATGTAGTTTGTGCTCGTCTTTGACTTAGAATACTTTAAGCGATTTTTGGCCAAATTGGCTTTGCGACTCTCTGTAAGAGTGAATATAGATTAAAAAGTAAGACAGATAGAGGAAATCCGAAATATCCATTCGATAGAACACAAGGTAATGATCATCTCAGCCAAGTTTGGTCCGGAAATATGCAGTTTGAAGAAAGTTATTAGCCTCGCTGTCAAGAAATGTAGTTTGTGCTCGTCTTTGACTTAGAATAATGTCCGTCATTTTTGGCCAAATTGGCTTTGCGACTCTCTGTAAGAGTGAATATAGATTAAAAAGTAAGACAGATAGAGGAAATCCGAAATATCCATTCGATAGAACGCAAGGTAATGATCATCTCAGCCAAGTTTGGTCTGGAAATATTCAGTTTGAAGAAAGTTATTATCCTCGCTGTCAAGAAATGTAGTTTGTGCTCGTCTTTGACTTAGAATACTTTAAGCGATTTTTGGCCAAATTGGCTTTGCGACTCTCTGTAAGAGTGAATATAGATTAAAAAGTAAGACAGATAGAGGAAATCCGAAATATCCATTCGATAGAACACAAGGTAATGATCATCTCAGCCAAGTTTGGTCCGGAAATATGCAGTTTGAAGAAAGTTATTAGCCTCGCTGTCAAGAAATGTAGTTTGTGCTTGTCTTTGACTTAAAATAATTTCCGTCATTTTTGGCCAAATTGGCTTTGCGACTCTCTGTAAGAGTGAATATAGATTAAAAAGTAAGACAGATAGAGGAAATCCGAAATATCCATTCGATAGAACACAAGGTAATGAACATCTCAGCCAAGTTTGGTCCGAAAATATGCAGTTTGAAGAAAGTTATTAGCCTCGCTGTCAAGAAATGTAGTTTGTGCTCGTCTTTGACTTAGAATAATTTCCGCGATTTTTGGCCAAATTGGCTTTGCGACTCTCTGTAAGAGTGAATATAGATTAAAAAGTAAGACAGATACAGGAAATCCGAAATATCCATTCGATAGAACGCATGGCAATGAACATCTCAGCCAAGTTTGGTCCGGAAATATTCAGTTTGAAGAAAGTTATTAGCCTCGCTGTCCAGAAATGTAGTTTGTGCTCGTCTTTGACTTAGAATAATTTCCGCGATTTTTGGCCAAATTGGCTTCGCGACTCTCTGTAAGAGTGAATATATATTAAAAAGTAAGACAGATAGAGGAAATCCGAAAATCCATTCGATAGAACACAAGGTAATGATCATCTCAGCCAAGTTTGGTCCGGAAATATGCAGTTTGAAGAACGTTATTAGCCTCGCTGTCAAGAAATGTAGTTTGTGCTCGTCTTTGACTTAGAATAATTTCCGCGATTTTTGGCCAAATTGGCTTTGCGACTCTCTGTAAGAGTGAAAATAGATTAAAAAGTAAGACAGATAGAGGAAATCCGAAATATCCATTCGATAGAACGCATGGCAATGAACATCTCAGCCAAGTTTGGTCCGAAAATATTCAGTTTGAAGAAAGTTATTAGCCTCGCTGTCAAGAAATGTTGTTTGTGCTCGTCTTTGACTTAGAATAATTTCCGTCATTTTTGGCCAAATTGTCTTTGCGACTCTCTGTAAGAGTGAATGTAGATTAAAAATTAAGACAGATAGAGGAAATCCGAAATATCCATTCGATAGAACACAAGGTAATGAACATCTCAGCCAAGTTTGGTCCGGAAATATTCAGTTTGAAGAAAGTTATTAGCCTCGCTGTCAAGAAATGTAGTTTGTGCTCGTCTTTGACTTAGAATAATGTCCGTCATTTTTGGCCAAATTGGCTTTGCGACTCTCTGTAAGAGTGAATATAGATTAAAAAGTAAGACAGATAGAGGAAATCCGAAATATCCATTCGATAGAACGCATGGCAATGAACATCTCAGCCAAGTTTGGTCCGGAAATATTCAGTTTGAAGAAAGTTATTAGCCTCGCTGTCAAGAAATGTAGTTTGTGCTCGTCTTTGACTTAGAATAATTTCCGCGATTTTTGGCCAAATTGGCTTTGCGACTCTCTGTAAGAGTGAATATAGATTAAAAAGTAAGACAGATAGAGGAAATCCGAAATATCCATTCGATAGAACGCAAGGTAATGAACATCTCAGCCAAGTTTGGTCTGGAAATATTCAGTTTGAAGAAAGTTATTATCCTCGCTGTCAAGAAATGTAGTTTGTGCTCGTCTTTGACTTAGAATAATTTCCGTCATTTTTGGCCAAATTGGCTTTGCGACTCTCTGTAAGAGTGAATATAGATTAAAAAGTAAGACAGATACAGGAAATCCGAAATATCCATTCGATAGAACGCATGGCAATGAACATCTCAGCCAAGTTTGGTCCGAAAATATTCAGTTTGAAGAAAGTTATTAGCCTCGCTGTCAAGAAATGTAGTTTGTGCTCGTCTTTGACTTAGAATAATTTCCGTCATTTTTGGCCAAATTGGCTTTGCGACTCTCTGTAAGAGTGAATATAGATTAAAAATTAAGACAGATAGAGGAAATCCGAAATATCCATTCGATAGAACACAAGGTA
This sequence comes from Gibbula magus, assembly GCA_936450465.1. Taxonomy (NCBI): domain Eukaryota; kingdom Metazoa; phylum Mollusca; class Gastropoda; order Trochida; family Trochidae; genus Gibbula; species Gibbula magus. The sequence goes on from OW388300.1 coordinate 32,874,652, forward strand.
ATGAACATCTCAGCCAAGTTTGGTCCGAAAATATGCAGTTTGAAGAAAGTTATTAGCCTCGCTGTCAAGAAATGTAGTTTGTGCTCGTCTTTGACTTAGAATAATTTCCGTCATTTTTGGCCAAATTGGCTTTGCGACTCTCTGTAAGAGTGAATATAGATTAAAAAGTAAGACAGATACAGGAAATCCGAAATATCCATTCGATAGAACGCATGGCAATGAACATCTCAGCCAAGTTTGGTCCGGAAATATTCAGTTTGAAGAAAGTTATTAGCCTCGCTGTCAAGAAATGTTGTTTGTGCTCGTCTTTGACTTAGAATAATTTCCGTCATTTTTGGCCAAATTGTCTTTGCGACTCTCTGTAAGAGTGAATATAGATTAAAAAGTAAGACAGATAGAGGAAATCCGAAATATCCATTCGATAGAACACAAGGAAATGAACATCTCAGCCAAGTTTGGTCCGAAAATATGCAGTTTGAAGAAAGTTATTAGCCTCGCTGTCAAGAAATGTAGTTTGTGCTCGTCTTTGACTTAGAATAATTTCCGCGATTTTTGGCCAAATTGGCTTTGCGACTCTCTGTAAGAGTGAAAATAGATTAAAAAGTAAGACAGATAGAGGAAATCCGAAATATCCATTCGATAGAACGCATGGCAATGAACATCTCAGCCAAGTTTGGTCCGAAAATATTCAGTTTGAAGAAAGTTATTAGCCTCGCTGTCAAGAAATGTTGTTTGTGCTCGTCTTTGACTTAGAATAATTTCCGTCATTTTTGGCCAAATTGTCTTTGCGACTCTCTGTAAGAGTGAATGTAGATTAAAAATTAAGACAGATAGAGGAAATCCGAAATATCCATTCGATAGAACACAAGGTAATGAACATCTCAGCCAAGTTTGGTCCGGAAATATTCAGTTTGAAGAAAGTTATTAGCCTCGCTGTCAAGAAATGTAGTTTGTGCTCGTCTTTGACTTAGAATAATGTCCGTCATTTTTGGCCAAATTGGCTTTGCGACTCTCTGTAAGAGTGAATATAGATTAAAAAGTAAGACAGATAGAGGAAATCCGAAATATCCATTCGATAGAACGCATGGCAATGAACATCTCAGCCAAGTTTGGTCCGGAAATATTCAGTTTGAAGAAAGTTATTAGCCTCGCTGTCAAGAAATGTAGTTTGTGCTCGTCTTTGACTTAGAATAATTTCCGCGATTTTTGGCCAAATTGGCTTTGCGACTCTCTGTAAGAGTGAATATAGATTAAAAAGTAAGACAGATAGAGGAAATCCGAAATATCCATTCGATAGAACGCAAGGTAATGAACATCTCAGCCAAGTTTGGTCTGGAAATATTCAGTTTGAAGAAAGTTATTATCCTCGCTGTCAAGAAATGTAGTTTGTGCTCGTCTTTGACTTAGAATAATTTCCGCGATTTTTGGCCAAATTGGCTTCGCGACTCTCTGTAAGAGTGAATATAGATTAAAAAGTAAGACAGATAGAGGAAATCCGAAATATCCATTCGATAGAACACAAGGTAATGAACATCTCAGCCAAGTTTGGTCCGAAAATATGCAGTTTGAAGAAAGTTATTAGCCTCGCTGTCAAGAAATGTAGTTTGTGCTCGTCTTTGACTTAGAATAATTTCCGCGATTTTTGGCCAAATTGGCTTTGCGACTCTCTGTAAGAGTGAAAATAGATTAAAAAGTAAGACAGATAGAGGAAATCCGAAATATCCATTCGATAGAACGCATGGCAATGAACATCTCAGCCAAGTTTGGTCCGAAAATATTCAGTTTGAAGAAAGTTATTAGCCTCGCTGTCAAGAAATGTTGTTTGTGCTCGTCTTTGACTTAGAATAATTTCCGTCATTTTTGGCCAAATTGTCTTTGCGACTCTCTGTAAGAGTGAATGTAGATTAAAAATTAAGACAGATAGAGGAAATCCGAAATATCCATTCGATAGAACACAAGGTAATGAACATCTCAGCCAAGTTTGGTCCGGAAATATTCAGTTTGAAGAAAGTTATTAGCCTCGCTGTCAAGAAATGTAGTTTGTGCTCGTCTTTGACTTAGAATAATGTCCGTCATTTTTGGCCAAATTGGCTTTGCGACTCTCTGTAAGAGTGAATATAGATTAAAAAGTAAGACAGATAGAGGAAATCCGAAATATCCATTCGATAGAACGCATGGCAATGAACATCTCAGCCAAGTTTGGTCCGGAAATATTCAGTTTGAAGAAAGTTATTAGCCTCGCTGTCAAGAAATGTAGTTTGTGCTCGTCTTTGACTTAGAATAATTTCCGCGATTTTTGGCCAAATTGGCTTTGCGACTCTCTGTAAGAGTGAATATAGATTAAAAAGTAAGACAGATAGAGGAAATCCGAAATATCCATTCGATAGAACGCAAGGTAATGAACATCTCAGCCAAGTTTGGTCTGGAAATATTCAGTTTGAAGAAAGTTATTATCCTCGCTGTCAAGAAATGTAGTTTGTGCTCGTCTTTGACTTAGAATAATTTCCGTCATTTTTGGCCAAATTGGCTTTGCGACTCTCTGTAAGAGTGAATATAGATTAAAAAGTAAGACAGATACAGGAAATCCGAAATATCCATTCGATAGAACGCATGGCAATGAACATCTCAGCCAAGTTTGGTCCGAAAATATTCAGTTTGAAGAAAGTTATTAGCCTCGCTGTCAAGAAAAGTAGTTTGTGCTCGTCTTTGACTTAGAATAATTTCCGTCATTTTTGGCCAAATTGGCTTTGCGACTCTCTGTAAGAGTGAATATAGATTAAAAATTAAGACAGATAGAGGAAATCCGAAATATCCATTCGATAGAACACAAGGTAATGAACATCTCAGCCAAGTTTGGTCCGAAAATATGCAGTTTGAAGAAAGTTATTAGCCTCGCTGTCAAGAAATGTAGTTTGTGCTCGTCTTTGACTTAGAATAATTTCCGTCATTTTTGGCCAAATTGGCTTTGCGACTCTCTGTAAGAGTGAATATAGATTAAAAAGTAAGACAGATACAGGAAATCCGAAATATCCATTCGATAGAACGCATGGCAATGAACATCTCAGCCAAGTTTGGTCCGGAAATATTCAGTTTGAAGAAAGTTATTAGCCTCGCTGTCAAGAAATGTTGTTTGTGCTCGTCTTTGACTTAGAATAATTTCCGTCATTTTTGGCCAAATTGTCTTTGCGACTCTCTGTAAGAGTGAATATAGATTAAAAAGTAAGACAGATAGAGGAAATCCGAAATATCCATTCGATAGAACACAAGGTAATGAACATCTCAGCCAAGTTTGGTCCGAAAATATGCAGTTTGAAGAAAGTTATTAGCCTCGCTGTCAAGAAATGTAGTTTGTGCTCGTCTTTGACTTAGAATAATTTCCGCGATTTTTGGCCAAATTGGCTTTGCGACTCTCTGTAAGAGTGAATATAGATTAAAAAGTAAGACAGATAGAGGAAATCCGAAATATCCATTCGATAGAACGCAAGGTAATGAACATCTCAGCCAAGTTTGGTCTGGAAATATTCAGTTTGAAGAAAGTTATTATCCTCGCTGTCAAGAAATGTAGTTTGTGCTCGTCTTTGACTTAGAATAATTTCCGTCATTTTTGGCCAAATTGGCTTTGCGACTCTCTGTAAGAGTGAATATAGATTAAAAAGTAAGACAGATACAGGAAATCCGAAATATCCATTCGATAGAACGCATGGCAATGAACATCTCAGCCAAGTTTGGTCCGAAAATATTCAGTTTGAAGAAAGTTATTAGCCTCGCTGTCAAGAAATGTAGTTTGTGCTCGTCTTTGACTTAGAATAATTTCCGTCATTTTTGGCCAAATTGGCTTTGCGACTCTCTGTAAGAGTGAATATAGATTAAAAATTAAGACAGATAGAGGAAATCCGAAATATCCATTCGATAGAACGCATGGCAATGAACATCTCAGCCAAGTTTGGTCCGGAAATATTCAGTTTGAAGAAAGTTATTAGCCTCGCTGTCAAGAAATGTAGTTTGTGCTCGTCTTTGACTTAGAATAATTTCCGTCATTTTTGGCCAAATTGTCTTTGCGACTCTCTGTAAGAGTGAATATAGATTAAAAAGTAAGACAGATAGAGGAAATCCGAAATATCCATTCGATAGAACACAAGGTAATGAACATCTCAGCCAAGTTTGGTCCGAAAATATGCAGTTTGAAGAAAGTTATTAGCCTCGCTGTCAAGAAATGTAGTTTGTGCTCGTCTTTGACTTAGAATAATTTCCGCGATTTTTGGCCAAATTGGCTTCGCGACTCTCTGTAAGAGTGAATATATATTAAAAAGTAAGACAGATAGAGGAAATCCGAAATATCCATTCGATAGAACACAAGGTAATGATCATCTCAGCCAAGTTTGTTCCGGAAATATGCAGTTTGAAGAACGTTATTAGCCTCGCTGTCAAGAAATGTAGTTTGTGCTCGTCTTTGACTTAGAATAATTTCCGCGATTTTTGGCCAAATTGGCTTTGCGACTCTCTGTAAGAGTGAAAATAGATTAAAAAGTAAGACAGATAGAGGAAATCCGAAATATCCATTCGATAGAACGCATGGCAATGAACATCTCAGCCAAGTTTGGTCCGAAAATATTCAGTTTGAAGAAAGTTATTAGCCTCGCTGTCAAGAAATGTTGTTTGTGCTCGTCTTTGACTTAGAATAATGTCCGTCATTTTTGGCCAAATTGTCTTTGCGACTCTCTGTAAGAGTGAATATAGATTAAAAAGTAAGACAGATAGAGGAAATCCGAAATATCCATTCGATAGAACGCAAGGTAATGAACATCTCAGCCAAGTTTGGTCTGGAAATATTCAGTTTGAAGAAAGTTATTATCCTCGCTGTCAAGAAATGTAGTTTGTGCTCGTCTTTGACTTAGAATACTTTAAGCGATTTTTGGCCAAATTGGCTTTGCGACTCTCTGTAAGAGTGAATATAGATTAAAAAGTAAGACAGATAGAGGAAATCCGAAATATCCATTCGAAAGAACGCAAGGTAATGAACATCTCAGCCAAGTTTGGTCCGAAAATATGCAGTTTGAAGAAAGTTATTAGCCTCGCTGTCAAGAAAAGTAGTTTGTGCTCGTCTTTGACTTAGAATAATTTCCGTCATTTTTTGCCAAATTGGCTTTGCGACTCTCTGTAAGAGTGAATATAGATTAAAAAGTAAGACAGATAGAGGAAATCCGAAATATCCATTCGATAGAACACAAGGTAATGAACATCTCAGCCAAGTTTGGTCCGAAAATATGCAGTTTGAAGAAAGTTATTAGCCTCGCTGTCAAGAAATGTAGTTTGTGCTCGTCTTTGACTTAGAATAATGTCCGTCATTTTTTGCCAAATTGGCTTTGCGACTCTCTGTAAGAGTGAATATAGATTAAAAAGTAAGACAGATAGAGGAAATCCGAAATATCCATTCGATAGAACGCAAGGTAATGAACATCTCAGCCAAGTTTGGTCTGGAAATATTCAGTTTGAAGAAAGTTATTATCCTCGCTGTCAAGAAATGTAGTTTGTGCTCGTCTTTGACTTAGAATACTTTAAGCGATTTTTGGCCAAATTGGCTTTGCGACTCTCTGTAAGAGTGAATATAGATTAAAAATTAAGACAGATAGAGGAAATCCGAAATATCCATTCGATAGAACACAAGGTAATGAACATCTCAGCCAAGTTTGGTCCGAAAATATGCAGTTTGAAGAAAGTTATTAGCCTCGCTGTCAAGAAATGTAGTTTGTGCTCGTCTTTGACTTAGAATAATTTCCGTCATTTTTGGCCAAATTGGCTTTGCGACTCTCTGTAAGAGTGAATATAGATTAAAAAGTAAGACAGATACAGGAAATCCGAAATATCCATTCGATAGAACGCATGGCAATGAACATCTCAGCCAAGTTTGGTCCGGAAATATTCAGTTTGAAGAAAGTTATTAGCCTCGCTGTCAAGAAATGTTGTTTGTGCTCGTCTTTGACTTAGAATAATTTCCGTCATTTTTGGCCAAATTGTCTTTGCGACTCTCTGTAAGAGTGAATATAGATTAAAAAGTAAGACAGATAGAGGAAATCCGAAATATCCATTCGATAGAACACAAGGTAATGAACATCTCAGCCAAGTTTGGTCCGAAAATATGCAGTTTGAAGAAAGTTATTAGCCTCGCTGTCAAGAAATGTAGTTTGTGCTCGTCTTTGACTTAGAATAATTTCCGCGATTTTTGGCCAAATTGGCTTCGCGACTCTCTGTAAGAGTGAATATATATTAAAAAGTAAGACAGATAGAGGAAATCCGAAATATCCATTCGATAGAACACAAGGTAATGATCATCTCAGCCAAGTTTGGTCCGGAAATATGCAGTTTGAAGAACGTTATTAGCCTCGCTGTCAAGAAATGTAGTTTTTGCTCGTCTTTGACTTAGAATAATTTCCGCGATTTTTGGCCAAATTGGCTTTGCGACTCTCTGTAAGAGTGAAAATAGATTAAAAAGTAAGACAGATAGAGGAAATCCGAAATATCCATTCGATAGAACGCATGGCAATGAACATCTCAGCCAAGTTTGGTCCGAAAATATTCAGTTTGAAGAAAGTTATTAGCCTCGCTGTCAAGAAATGTTGTTTGTGCTCGTCTTTGACTTAGAATAATGTCCGTCATTTTTGGCCAAATTGTCTTTGCGACTCTCTGTAAGAGTGAATATAGATTAAAAAGTAAGACAGATAGAGGAAATCCGAAATATCCATTCGATAGAACGCAAGGTAATGAACATCTCAGCCAAGTTTGGTCTGGAAATATTCAGTTTGAAGAAAGTTATTATCCTCGCTGTCAAGAAATGTAGTTTGTGCTCGTCTTTGACTTAGAATACTTTAAGCGATTTTTGGCCAAATTGGCTTTGCGACTCTCTGTAAGAGTGAATATAGATTAAAAAGTAAGACAGATAGAGGAAATCCGAAATATCCATTCGAAAGAACGCAAGGTAATGAACATCTCAGCCAAGTTTGGTCCGAAAATATGCAGTTTGAAGAAAGTTATTAGCCTCGCTGTCAAGAAAAGTAGTTTGTGCTCGTCTTTGACTTAGAATAATTTTTGTCATTTCTGGCCAAATTGGCTTTGCGACTCTCTGTAAGAGTGAATATAGATTAAAAAGTAAGACGGATAGAGGAAATCCGAAATATCCATTCGATAGAACACAAGGTAATGATCATCTCAGCCAAGTTTGGTCCGGAAATATGCAGTTTGAAGAAAGTTATTAGCCTCGCTGTCAAGAAATGTAGTTTGTGCTCGTCTTTGACTTAGAATAATTTCCGCGATTTTTGGCCAAATTGGCTTTGCGACTCTCTGTAAGAGTGAATATAGATTAAAAAGTAAGACAGATAGAGGAAATCCGAAATATTCATTCGATAGAACACAAGGTAATGAACATCTCAGCCAAGTTTGGTCCGAAAATATTCAGTTTGAAGAAAGTTATTAGCCTCGCTGTCAAGAAATGTAGTTTGTGCTCGTCTTTGACTTAGAATAATTTCCGTCATTTTTTGCCAAATTGGCTTTGCGACTCTCTGTAAGAGTGAATATAGATTACAAAGTAAGACAGATAGAGGAAATCCGAAATATCCATTCGATAGAACACAAGGTAATGAACATCTCAGCCAAGTTTGGTCCGAAAATATGCAGTTTGAAGAAAGTTATTAGCCTCGCTGTCAAGAAATGTAGTTTGTGCTCGTCTTTGACTTAGAATAATGTCCGTCATTTTTTGCCAAATTGGCTTTGCGACTCTCTGTAAGAGTGAATATAGATTAAAAAGTAAGACAGATAGAGGAAATCCGAAATATCCATTCGATAGAACGCAAGGTAATGAACATCTCAGCCAAGTTTGGTCTGGAAATATTCAGTTTGAAGAAAGTTATTATCCTCGCTGTCAAGAAATGTAGTTTGTGCTCGTCTTTGACTTAGAATACTTTAAGCGATTTTTGGCCAAATTGGCTTTGCGACTCTCTGTAAGAGTGAATATAGATTCAAAAGTAAGACAGATAGAGGAAATCCGAAATATCCATTCGATAGAACACAAGGTAATGATCATCTCAGCCAAGTTTGGTCCGGAAATATGCAGTTTGAAGAAAGTTATTAGCCTCGCTGTCAAGAAATGTAGTTTGTGCTCGTCTTTGACTTAGAATAATTTCCGTCATTTTTGGCCAAATTGGCTTTGCGACTCTCTGTAAGAGTGAATATAGATTAAAAAGTAAGACAGATTGAGGAAATCCGAAATATCCATTCGATAGAACATAAGGTAATGAACATCTCAGCCAAGTTTGGTCCGAAAATATGCAGTTTGAAGAAAGTTATTAGCCTCGCTGTCAAGAAATGTAGTTTGTGCTCGTCTTTGACTTAGAATAATTTCCGTCATTTTTGGCCAAATTGGCTTTGCGACTCTCTGTAAGAGTGAATATAGATTAAAAAGTAAGACAGATACAGGAAATCCGAAATATCCATTCGATAGAACGCATGGCAATGAACATCTCAGCCAAGTTTGGTCCGGAAATATTCAGTTTGAAGAAAGTTATTAGCCTCGCTGTCAAGAAATGTAGTTTGTGCTCGTCTTTGACTTAGAATAATTTCCGCGATTTTTGGCCAAATTGGCTTCGCGACTCTCTGTAAGAGTGAATATATATTAAAAAGTAAGACAGATAGAGGAAATCCGAAATATCCATTCGATAGAACACAAGGTAATGATCATATCAGCCAAGTTTGGTCCGGAAATATGCAGTTTGAAGAACGTTATTAGCCTCGCTGTCAAGAAATGTAGTTTGTGCTCGTCTTTGACTTAGAATAATTTCCGTCATTTTTGGCCAAATTGGCTTTGCGACTCTCTGTAAGAGTGAATATAGATTAAAAAGTAAGACAGATAGAGGAAATCCGAAATATCCATTCGATAGAACATAAGGTAATGAACATCTCAGCCAAGTTTGGTCCGAAAATATGCAGTTTGAAGAAAGTTATTAGCCTCGCTGTCAAGAAATGTAGTTTGTGCTCGTCTTTGACTTAGAATAATTTCCGTCATTTTTGGCCAAATTGGCTTTGCGACTCTCTGTAAGAGTGAATATATATTAAAAAGTAAGACAGATAGAGGAAATCCGAAATATCCATTCGATAGAACACAAGGTAATGATCATCTCAGCCAAGTTTGGTCCGGAAATATGCAGTTTGAAGAACGTTATTAGCCTCGCTGTCAAGAAATGTAGTTTGTGCTCGTCTTTGACTTAGAATAATTTCCGCGATTTTTGGCCAAATTGGCTTTGCGACTCTCTGTAAGAGTGAAAATAGATTAAAAAATAAGACAGATAGAGGAAATCCGAAATATCCATTCGATAGAACGCATGGCAATGAACATCTCAGCCAAGTTTGGTCCGAAAATATTCAGTTTGAAAAAAGTTATTAGCCTCGCTGTCAAGAAAAGTTGTTTGTGCTCGTCTTTGACTTAGAATAATTTCCGTCATTTTTGGCCAAATTGTCTTTGCGACTCTCTGTAAGAGTGAATGTAGATTAAAAATTAAGACAGATAGAGGAAATCCGAAATATCCATTCGATAGAACACAAGGTAATGAACATCTCAGCCAAGTTTGGTCCGGAAATATGCAGTTTGAAGAAAGTTATTAGCCTCGCTGTCAAGAAATGTAGTTTGTGCTCGTCTTTGACTTAGAATAATTTCCGTCATTTTTGGCCAAATTGGCTTTGCGACTCTCTGTAAGAGTGAATATAGATTAAAAAGTAAGACAGATACAGGAAATCCGAAATATCCATTCGATAGAACGCATGGCAATGAACATCTCAGCCAAGTTTGGTCCGGAAATATTCAGTTTGAAGAAAGTTATTAGCCTCGCTGTCAAGAAATGTAGTTTGTGATCGTCTTTGACTTAGAATATTTTCCGCGATTTTTGGCAAATTGGCCTTGCGACTCTCTGTAAGAGTGAATATAGATTTAAAAATAAGGCAGATATAGGAAATCCGAAATATTCATTTGAGAGACCACAAGGTACTGCACATCTCTGCCAAGTTTGGTCCGGAAATATGCAGTTTGAAGAAAATTATTAGCCTCGCTGTCAAGAAATGTAGTTTGTGCTCGTCTTTGACTTAGAATAATTTCCGTCATTTTTGGCCAAATTGGCTTTGCGACTCTCTGTAAGAGTGAATATAGTTTAAAAAGTAAGACAGATAGAGGAAATCCGAAATATCCATTCGATAGAACGCAAGGTAATGAACATCTCATCCAAGTTTGGTCTGGAAATATTCAGTTTGAAGAAAGTTATTATCCTCGCTGTCAAGAAATGTAGTTTGTGCTCGTCTTTGACTTAGAATACTTTAAGCGATTTTTGGCCAAATTGGCTTTGCGACTCTCTGTAAGAGTGAATATAGATTTAAAAGTAAGACAGATACAGGAAATCCGAAATATCCATTCGATAGAACGCAAGGTAATGAACATCTCAGCCAAGTTTGGTCTGGAAATATTCAGTTTGAAGAAAGTTATTAGCCTCGCTGTCAAGAAATGTAGTTTGTGCTCGTCTTTGACTTAGACTATTTTCCGCGATTTTTGGCAAATTGGCCTTGCGACTCTCTGTAAGAGTGAATATAGATTTAAAAATAAGGCAGATTTAGGAAATCCGAAATATTCATTTGAGAGACCACAAGGTACTGCACATCTCTGCCAAGTTTGGTCCGGAAATATTCAGTTTGAAGAAAGTTATTATCTCGCTGTCAAGAAATGTAGTTTGTGCTCGTCTTTGACTTAGAATAATTTCCGTCATTTTTGGCCAAATTGGCTTTGCGACTCTCTGTAAGAGTGAATATAGATTAAAAAGTAAGACAGATAGAGGAAATCCGAAATATCCATTCGATAGAACGCAAGGTAATGAACATCTCATCCAAGTTTGGTCTGGAAATATTCAGTTTGAAGAAAGTTATTAGCCTCGCTGTCAAGAAATGTAGTTTGTGCTCGTCTTTGACTTAGAATACTTTAAGCGATTTTTGGCCAAATTGGCTTTGCGACTCTCTGTAAGAGTGAATATAGATTTAAAAGTAAGACAGATACAGGAAATCCGAAATATCCATTCGATAGAACGCAAGGTAATGAACATCTCAGCCAAGTTTGGTCTGGAAATATTCAGTTTGAAGAAAGTTATTAGCCTCGCTGTCAAGAAATGTAGTTTGTGCTCGTCTTTGACTTAGACTATTTTCCGCGATTTTTGGCAAATTGGCCTTGCGACTCTCTGTAAGAGTGAATATAGATTTAAAAATAAGGCAGATTTAGGAAATCCGAAATATTCATTTGAGAGACCACAAGGTACTGCACATCTCTGCCAAGTTTGGTCCGGAAATATTCAGTTTGAAGAAAGTTATTAGCCTCGCTGTCAAGAAATGTAGTTTGTGCTCGTCTTTGACTTAGAATAATGTCCGTCATTTTTGGTCAAATTGGCTTTGCGACTCTCTGTAAGAGTGAATATAGATTAAAAAGTAAGACAGATAGAGGAAATCCGAAATATCCATTCGATAGAACGCAAGGTAATGAACATCTCAGCCAAGTTTGGTCTGGAAATATTCAGTTTGAAGAAAGTTATTAGCCTCGCTGTCAAGAAATGTAGTTTGTGCTCGTCTTTGACTTAGAATAATTTCCGTCATTTTTGGCCAAATTGGCTTTGCGACTCTCTGTAAGAGTGAATATAGATTAAAAAGTAAGACAGATAGAGGAAATCCGAAATATCCATTCGATAGAACACAAGGTAATGATCATATCAGCCAAGTTTGGTCCGAAAATATGCATTTTGAAGAAAGATATTAGCCTCGCTGTCAAGAAATGTAGTTTGTGATCGTCTTTGACTTAGAATATTTTCCGCGATTTTTGGCAAATTGGCCTTGCGACTCTCTGTAAGAGTGAATATAGATTTAAAAATAAGGCAGATATAGGAAATCCGAAATATTCATTTGAGAGACCACAAGGTACTGCACATCTCTGCCAAGTTTGGTCCGGAAATATGCAGTTTGAAGAAAATTATTAGCCTCGCTGTCAAGAAATGTAGTTTGTGCTCGTCTTTGACTTAGAATAATTTCCGTCATTTTTGGCCAAATTGGCTTTGCGACTCTCTGTAAGAGTGAATATAGTTTAAAAAGTAAGACAGATAGAGGAAATCCGAAATATCCATTCGATAGAACGCAAGGTAATGAACATCTCATCCAAGTTTGGTCTGGAAATATTCAGTTTGAAGAAAGTTATTATCCTCGCTGTCAAGAAATGTAGTTTGTGCTCGTCTTTGACTTAGAATACTTTAAGCGATTTTTGGCCAAATTGGCTTTGCGACTCTCTGTAAGAGTGAATATAGATTAAAAAGTAAGACAGATAGAGGAAATCCGAAATATCCATTCGAAAGAACGCAAGGTAATGAACATCTCAGCCAAGTTTGGTCCGAAAATATGCAGTTTGAAGAAAGTTATTAGCCTCGCTGTCAAGAAAAGTAGTTTGTGCTCGTCTTTGACTTAGAATAATTTTTGTCATTTCTGGCCAAATTGGCTTTGCGACTCTCTGTAAGAGTGAATATAGATTAAAAAGTAAGACAGATAGAGGAAATCCGAAATATTCATTCGATAGAACACAAGGTAATGATCATCTCAGCCAAGTTTGGTCCGGAAGTATGCATTCTGAAGAAAGTTATTAGCCTCGCTGTCAAGAAATGTAGTTTGTGCTCGTCTTTGACTTAGAATAATTTCCGTCATTTTTGGCCAAATTGGCTTTGCGACTCTATGTAAGAGTGAATATAGATTAAAAAGTAAGACAGATAGAGGAAATCCGAAATATTCATTCGATAGAACACAAGGTAATGATCATCTCAGCCAAGTTTGGTCTGGAAATATGCAGTTTGAAGAAAGTTATTAGCCTCGCTGTCAAGAAATGTAGTTTGTGCTCGTCTTTGACTTAGAATAATTTCCGTCATTTTTGGCCAAATTGGCTTTGCGACTCTCTGTAAGAGTGAATATAGATTAAAAAGTAAGACAGATAGAGGAAATCCGAAATATCCATTCGATAGAACACAAGGTAATGAACATCTCAGCCAAGTTTGGTCCGGAAATATTCAGTTTGAAGAAAGTTATTATCCTCGCTGTCAAGAAATGTAGTTTGTGCTCGTCTTTGACTTAGAATAATGTCCGTCATTTTTGGTCAAATTGGCTTTGCGACTCTCTGTAAGAGTGAATATAGATTAAAAAGTAAGACAGATAGAGGAAATCCGAAATATCCATTCGATAGAACGCAAGGTAATGAACATCTCAGCCAAGTTTGGTCTGGAAATATTCAGTTTGAAGAAAGTTATTAGCCTCGCTGTCAAGAAATGTAGTTTGTGCTCGTCTTTGACTTAGAATAATTTCCGTCATTTTTGGCCAAATTGGCTTTGCGACTCTCTGTAAGAGTGAATATAGATTAAAAAGTAAGACAGATAGAGGAAATCCGAAATATCCATTCGATAGAACACAAGGTAATGATCATATCAGCAAAGTTTGGTCCGAAAATATGCATTTTGAAGAAAGATATTAGCCTCGCTGTCAAGAAATGTAGTTTGTGATCGTCTTTGACTTAGAATATTTTCCGCGATTTTTGGCAAATTGGCCTTGCGACTCTCTGTAAGAGTGAATATAGATTTAAAAATAAGGCAGATATAGGAAATCCGAAATATTCATTTGAGAGACCACAAGGTACTGCACATCTCTGCCAAGTTTGGTCCGGAAATATGCAGTTTGAAGAAAATTATTAGCCTCGCTGTCAAGAAATGTAGTTTGTGCTCGTCTTTGACTTAGAATAATTTCCGTCATTTTTGGCCAAATTGGCTTTGCGACTCTCTGTAAGAGTGAATATAGTTTAAAAAGTAAGACAGATAGAGGAAATCCGAAATATCCATTCGATAGAACGCAAGGTAATGAACATCTCATCCAAGTTTGGTCTGGAAATATTCAGTTTGAAGAAAGTTATTATCCTCGCTGTCAAGAAATGTAGTTTGTGCTCGTCTTTGACTTAGAATACTTTAAGCGATTTTTGGCCAAATTGGCTTTGCGACTCTCTGTAAGAGTGAATATAGATTTAAAAGTAAGACAGATACAGGAAATCCGAAATATCCATTCGATAGAACGCAAGGTAATGAACATCTCAGCCAAGTTTGGTCTGGAAATATTCAGTTTGAAGAAAGTTATTAGCCTCGCTGTCAAGAAATGTAGTTTGTGCTCGTCTTTGACTTAGACTATTTTCCGCGATTTTTGGCAAATTGGCCTTGCGACTCTCTGTAAGAGTGAATATAGATTTAAAAATAAGGCAGATTTAGGAAATCCGAAATATTCATTTGAGAGACCACAAGGTACTGCACATCTCTGCCAAGTTTGGTCCGGAAATATTCAGTTTGAAGAAAGTTATTAGCCTCGCTGTCAAGAAATGTAGTTTGTGCTCGTCTTTGACTTAGAATAATTTCCGTCATTTTTGGCCAAATTGGCTTTGCGACTCTCTGTAAGAGTGAATATAGATTAAAAAGTAAGACAGATAGAGGAAATCCGAAATATCCATTCGATAGAACACAAGGTAATGAACATATCAGCCAAGTTTGGTCCGAAAATATGCAGTTTGAAGAAAGTTATTAGCCTCGCTGTCAAGAAATGGAGTTTGTGCTCGTCTTTGACTTAGAATAATTTCCGCAATTTTTGGCCAAATTGGCTTTGCGACTCTCTGTAAGAGTGAAAATAGATTAAAAAGTAAGACAGATAGAGGAAATCCGAAATATCCATTCGATAGAACGCATGGCAATGAACATCTCAGCCAAGTTTGGTCCGAAAATATTTAGTTTGAAGAAAGTTATTAGCCTCGCTGTCAAGAAATGTTGTTTGTGCTCGTCTTTGACTTAGAATAATTTCCGTCATTTTTGGCCAAATTGTCTTTGCGACTCTCTGTAAGAGTGAATATAGATTAAAAATTAAGAGAGATAGAGGAAATCCGAAATATCCATTCGATAGAACACAAGGTAATGAACATCTCAGCCAAGTTTGGTCCGGAAATATTCAGTTTGAAGAAAGTTATTAGCCTCGCTGTCAAGAAATGTAGTTTGTGCTCGTCTTTGACTTATAATATTTTCCGCGATTTTTGGCAAATAGGCCTTGCGACTCTCTGTAAGAGTGAATATAGATTTAAAAATAAGGCAGATATAGGAAATCCGAAATATTCATTTGAGAGACCACAAGGTACTGCACATCTCTGCCAAGTTTGGTCCGGAAATATTAAGTTTGAAGAAAGTTATTAGCCTCGCTGTCAAGAAATGTAGTTTGTGCTCGTCTTTGACTTAGAATAATTTCCGCGATTTTTGGAAAATTGGCTTCGCGACTCTCTGTAAGAGTGAATATAGATTAAAAAGTAAGACAGATAGAGGAAATCCGATATATCCATTCGATAGAACGCAAGGTAATGAACATCTCAGCCAAGCTTGGTCTGGAAATATTCAGTTTGAAGAAAGTTATTAGCCTCGCTGTCAAGAAATGTAGTTTGTGCTCGTCTTTGACTTAGAATAATTTCCCCGATGTTTGGCCAAATTGGCTTTGCGACTCTCTGTAAGAGTGAATATAGATTAAAAAGTAAGCCAGATAGAGGAAATCCTAAATATTCATTTGAGAGACCACAATGTACTGCACATCTCTGCCAAGTTTGGTCCGGAAATATTCAGTTTGAAGAAAGTTATTAGCCTCGCTGTCAAGAAATGTAGTTTGTGCTCGTCTTTGACTTAGAATAATTTCCGCGATTTTTGGCCAAATTGGCTTCGCGACTCTCTGTAAGAGTGAATGTAGATTAAAAATTAAGACAGATAGAGGAAATCCGAAATATCCATTCGATAGAACACAAGGTAATGAACATCTCAGCCAAGTTTGGTCCGGAAATATGCAGTTTGAAGAAAGTTATTATCCTCGCTGTCAAGAAATGTAGTTTGTGCTCGTCTTTGACTTAGAATAATTTCCGTCATTTTTGGCCAAATTGGCTTTGCGACTCTCTGTAAGAGTGAAAATAGATTAAAAAGTAAGACAGATAGAGGAAATCCGAAATATCCATTCGATAGAACACAAGGTAATGAACATCTCAGCCAAGTTTGGTCTGGAAATATTCAGTTTGAAGAAAGTTATTATCCTCGCTGTCAAGAAATGTAGTTTGTGCTCGTCTTTGACTTATAATATTTTCCGCGATTTTTGGCAAATTGGCCTTGCGACTCTCTGTAAGAGTGAATATAGATTTAAAAATAAGGCAGATATAGGAAATCCGAAATATTCATTTGAGAGACCACAAGGTACTGCACATCTCTGCCAAGTTTGGTCCGGAAATATTAAGTTTGAAGAAAGTTATTAGCCTCGCTGTCAAGAAATGTAGTTTGTGCTCGTCTTTGACTTAGAATAATTTCCGCGATTTTTGGAAAATTGGCTTCGCGACTCTCTGTAAGAGTGAATATAGATTAAAAAGTAAGACAGATAGAGGAAATCCGATATATCCATTCGATAGAACGCAAGGTAATGAACATCTCAGCCAAGCTTGGTCTGGAAATATTCAGTTTGAAGAAAGTTATTAGCCTCGCTGTCAAGAAATGTAGTTTGTGCTCGTCTTTGACTTAGAATAATTTCCCCGATGTTTGGCCAAATTGGCTTTGCGACTCTCTGTAAGAGTGAATATAGATTAAAAAGTAAGCCAGATAGAGGAAATCCTAAATATACATTTGAGAGACCACAATGTACTGCACATCTCTGCCAAGTTTGGTCCGGAAATATTCAGTTTGAAGAAAGTTATTAGCCTCGCTGTCAAGAAATGTAGTTTGTGCTCGTCTTTGACTTAGAATAATTTCCGCGATTTTTGGCCAAATTGGCTTCGCGACTCTCTGTAAGAGTGAATGTAGATTAAAAATTAAGACAGATAGAGGAAATCCGAAATATCCATTCGATAGAACACAAGGTAATGAACATCTCAGCCAAGTTTGGTCCGGAAATATGCAGTTTGAAGAAAGTTATTATCCTCGCTGTCAAGAAATGTAGTTTGTGCTCGTCTTTGACTTAGAATAATTTCCGTCATTTTTGGCCAAATTGGCTTTGCGACTCTCTGTAAGAGTGAAAATAGATTAAAAAGTAAGACAGATAGAGGAAATCCGAAATATCCATTCGATAGAACGCATGGCAATGAACATCTCAGCCAAGTTTGGTCTGGAAATATTCAGTTTGAAGAAAGTTATTATCCTCGCTGTCAAGAAATGTAGTTTGTGCTCGTCTTTGACTTAGAATAATTTCCGCGATTTTTGGCCAAATTGGCTTTGCGACTCTCTGTAAGAGTGAAAATAGATTAAAAAGTAAGACAGATAGAGGAAATCCGAAATATCCATTCGATAGAACGCATGGCAATGAACATCTCAGCCAAGTTTGGTACGAAAATATTCAAGTTGAAGAAAGTTATTAGCCTCGCTGTCAAGAAATGTAGTTTGTGCTCGTCTTTGACTTAGAAAACTTCCGCGATTTTTGGCCAAATTGGCTTTGCGACTTTCTGTAAGAGTGAATATAGATTAAAAAGTAAGACAGATAGAGGAAATCCGAAATATCCATTCGATAGAACGCAAGGTAATGAACATCTCAGCCAAGTTTGGTCTGGAAATATTCAGTTTGAAGAAAGTTATTATCCTCGCTGTCAAGAAATGTAGTTTGTGCTCGTCTTTGACTTAGAATAATTTCCGCGATTTTTGGCAAATTGGCCTTGCGACTCTCTGTAAGAGTGAATATAGATTTAAAAATAAGGCAGATATAGGAAATCCGAAATATTCATTTGAGAGACCACAAGGTACTGCACATCTCTGCCAAGTTTGGTCCGGAAATATTCAGTTTGAAGAAAGTTATTAGCCTCGCTGTCAAGAAATGTAGTTTGTGCTCGTCTTTGACTTAGACTATTTTCCGCGATTTTTGGCAAATTGGCCTTGCGACTCTCTGTAAGAGTGAATATAGATTTAAAAATAAGGCAGATTTAGGAAATCCGAAATATTCATTTGAGAGACCACAAGGTACTGCACATCTCTGCCAAGTTTGGTCCGGAAATATTCAGTTTGAAGAAAGTTATTAGCCTCGCTGTCAAGAAATGTAGTTTGTGCTCGTCTTTGACTTAGAATAATTTCCGTCATTTTTGGCCAAATTGGCTTTGCGACTCTCTGTAAGAGTGAATATAGATTAAAAAGTAAGACAGATAGAGGAAATCCGAAATATCCATTCGATAGAACGCAAGGTAATGAACATCTCATCCAAGTTTGGTCTGGAAATATTCAGTTTGAAGAAAGTTATTATCCTCGCTGTCAAGAAATGTAGTTTGTGCTCGTCTTTGACTTAGAATACTTTAAGCGATTTTTGGCCAAATTGGCTTTGCGACTCTCTGTAAGAGTGAATATAGATTTAAAAGTAAGACAGATACAGGAAATCCGAAATATCCATTCGATAGAACGCAAGGTAATGAACATCTCAGCCAAGTTTGGTCTGGAAATATTCAGTTTGAAGAAAGTTATTAGCCTCGCTGTCAAGAAATGTAGTTTGTGCTCGTCTTTGACTTAGACTATTTTCCGCGATTTTTGGCAAATTGGCCTTGCGACTCTCTGTAAGAGTGAATATAGATTTAAAAATAAGGCAGATTTAGGAAATCCGAAATATTCATTTGAGAGACCACAAGGTACTGCACATCTCTGCCAAGTTTGGTCCGGAAATATTCAGTTTGAAGAAAGTTATTAGCCTCGCTGTCAAGAAATGTAGTTTGTGCTCGTCTTTGACTTAGAATAATTTCCGTCATTTTTGGCCAAATTGGCTTTGCGACTCTCTGTAAGAGTGAATATAGATTAAAAAGTAAGACAGATAGAGGAAATCCGAAATATCCATTCGATAGAACACAAGGTAATGAACATATCAGCCAAGTTTGGTCCGAAAATATGCAGTTTGAAGAAAGTTATTAGCCTCGCTGTCAAGAAATGGAGTTTGTGCTCGTCTTTGACTTAGAATAATTTCCGCAATTTTTGGCCAAATTGGCTTTGCGACTCTCTGTAAGAGTGAAAATAGATTAAAAAGTGAGACAGATAGAGGAAATCCGAAATATCCATTCGATAGAACGCATGGCAATGAACATCTCAGCCAAGTTTGGTCCGAAAATATTTAGTTTGAAGAAAGTTATTAGCCTCGCTGTCAAGAAATGTTGTTTGTGCTCGTCTTTGACTTAGAATAATTTCCGTCATTTTTGGCCAAATTGTCTTTGCGACTCTCTGTAAGAGTGAATATAGATTAAAAATTAAGAGAGATAGAGGAAATCCGAAATATCCATTCGATAGAACACAAGGTAATGAACATCTCAGCCAAGTTTGGTCCGGAAATATTCAGTTTGAAGAAAGTTATTAGCCTCGCTGTCAAGAAATGTAGTTTGTGCTCGTCTTTGACTTAGAATACTTTAAGCGATTTTTGGCCAAATTGGCTTTGCGACTCTCTGTAAGAGTGAATATAGATTTAAAAATAAGGCAGATATAGGAAATCCGAAATATTCATTTGAGAGACCACAAGGTACTGCACATCTCTGCCAAGTTTGGTCCGGAAATATTAAGTTTGAAGAAAGTTATTAGCCTCGCTGTCAAGAAATGTAGTTTGTGCTCGTCTTTGACTTAGAATAATTTCCGCGATTTTTGGAAAATTGGCTTCGCGACTCTCTGTAAGAGTGAATATAGATTAAAAAGTAAGACAGATAGAGGAAATCCGATATATCCATTCGATAGAACGCAAGGTAATGAACATCTCAGCCAAGCTTGGTCTGGAAATATTCAGTTTGAAGAAAGTTATTAGCCTCGCTGTCAAGAAATGTAGTTTGTGCTCGTCTTTGACTTAGAATAATTTCCCCGATGTTTGGCCAAATTGGCTTTGCGACTCTCTGTAAGAGTGAAAATAGATTAAAAAGTAAGCCAGATAGAGGAAATCCTAAATATTCATTTGAGAGACCACAATGTACTGCACATCTCTGCCAAGTTTGGTCCGGAAATATTCAGTTTGAAGAAAGTTATTAGCCTCGCTGTCAAGAAATGTAGTTTGTGCTCGTCTTTGACTTAGAATAATTTCCGCGATTTTTGGCCAAATTGGCTTCGCGACTCTCTGTAAGAGTGAATATAGATTAAAAAGTAAGACAGATAGAGGAAATCCGAAATATCCATTCGATAGAACACAAGGTAATGAACATCTCAGCCAAGTTTGGTCCGGAAATATGCAGTTTGAAGAAAGTTATTATCCTCGCTGTCAAGAAATGTAGTTTGTGCTCGTCTTTGACTTAGAATAATTTCCGTCATTTTTGGCCAAATTGGCTTTGCGACTCTCTGTAAGAGTGAAAATAGATTAAAAAGTAAGACAGAAAGAGGAAATCCGAAATATCCATTCGATAGAACGCATGGCAATGAACATCTCAGCCAAGTTTGGTCTGGAAATATTCAGTTTGAAGAAAGTTATTATCCTCGCTGTCAAGAAATGTAGTTTGTGCTCGTCTTTGACTTAGAATAATTTCCGCGATTTTTGGCCAAATTGGCTTTGCGACTCTCTGTAAGAGTGAAAATAGATTAAAAAGTAAGACAGATAGAGGAAATCCGAAATATCCATTCGATAGAACGCATGGCAATGAACATCTCAGCCAAGTTTGGTACGAAAATATTCAAGTTGAAGAAAGTTATTAGCCTCGCTGTCAAGAAATGTAGTTTGTGCTCGTCTTTGACTTAGAAAACTTCCGCGATTTTTGGCCAAATTGGCTTTGCGACTTTCTGTAAGAGTGAATATAGATTAAAAAGTAAGACAGATAGAGGAAATCCGAAATATCCATTCGATAGAACGCAAGGTAATGAACATCTCAGCCAAGTTTGGTCTGGAAATATTCAGTTTGAAGAAAGTTATTATCCTCGCTGTCAAGAAATGTAGTTTGTGCTCGTCTTTGACTTAGAATAATTTCCGCGATTTTTGGCAAATTGGCCTTGCGACTCTCTGTAAGAGTGAATATAGATTTAAAAATAAGGCAGATATAGGAAATCCGAAATATTCATTTGAGAGACCACAAGGTACTGCACATCTCTGCCAAGTTTGGTCCGGAAATATTCAGTTTGAAGAAAGTTATTAGCCTCGCTGTCAAGAAATGTAGTTTGTGCTCGTCTTTGACTTAGAATAATTTCCGTCATTTTTGGCCAAATTGGCTTTGCGACTCTCTGTAAGAGTGAAAATAGATTAAAAAGTAAGACAGATAGAGGAAATCCGAAATATCCATTCGATAGAACGCATGGCAATGAACCTCTCAGCCAAGTTTGGTCCGAAAATATTCAAGTTGAAGAAAGTTATTATCCTCGCTGTTAAGAAATGTAGTTTGTGCTCGTCTTTGACTTAGAATAATTTCCGCGATTTTTGGCCAAATTGGCTTTGCGACTCTCTGTAAGAGTGAATATAGATTAAAAAGTAAGACAGATAGAGGAAATCCGAAATATCCATTCGATAGAACACAAGGTAATGAACATCTCAGCCAAGTTTGGTCCGGAAATATGCAGTTTGAAGAAAGTTATTATCCTCGCTGTCAAGAAATGTAGTTTGTGCTCGTCTTTGACTTAGAATAATTTCCGTCATTTTTGGCCAAATTGGCTTTGCGACTCTCTGTAAGAGTGAAAATAGATTAAAAAGTAAGACAGATAGAGGAAATCCGAAATATCCATTCGATAGAACGCATGGCAATGAACATCTCAGCCAAGTTTGGTCTGGAAATATTCAGTTTGAAGAAAGTTATTATCCTCGCTGTCAAGAAATGTAGTTTGTGCTCGTCTTTGACTTAGAATATTTTCCGCGATTTTTGGCAAATTGGCCTTGCGATTCTCTGTAAGAGTGAATATAGATTTAAAAATAAGGCAGTTACAGGAAATCCGAAATATCCATTTGAGAGACCACAAGGTACTGCACATCTCAGCCAAGTTTGGTCCGGAGATATTCAGTTTGAAGAAAGTTATTAGCCTCGCTGTCAAGAAATGTAGTTTGTGCTCGTCTTTGACTTAGAATAATTTCCGCGATTTTTGGCCAAATTGGCTTTGCGACTCTCTGTAAGAGTGAATATAGATTAAAAAGTAAGACAGATAGAGGAAATCCGAAATATCCATTCGATAGAACGCATGGCAATGAACCTCTCAGCCAAGTTTGGTCTGAAAATATTCAGTTTGAAGAAAGTTATTATCCTCGCTGTTATGAAATGTAGTTTGTGCTCGTCTTTGACTTAGAATAATTTCCGCGATTTTTGGCCAAATTGGCTTTGCGACTCTCTGTAAGAGTGAATATAGATTTAAAAATAAGGCAGATATAGGAAATCCGAAATATTCATTTGAGAGACCACAAGGTACTGCACATCTCTGCCAAGTTTGGTCCGGAAATATTCAGTTTGAAGAAAGTTATTATCCTCGCTGTCAAGAAATGTAGTTTGTGCTCGTCTTTGACTTAGAATAATTTCCGTCATTTTTGGCCAAATTGGCTTTGCGACTCTCTGTAAGAGTGAATATAGATTAAAAAGTAAGACAGATAGAGGAAATCCGAAATATCCATTCGAAAGAACGCAAGGTAATGAACATCTCAGCCAAGTTTGGTCCGAAAATATGCAGTTTGAAGAAAGTTATTAGCCTCGCTGTCAAGAAAAGTAGTTTGTGCTCGTCTTTGACTTAGAATAATTTTTGTCATTTCTGGCCAAATTGGCTTTGCGACTCTCTGTAAGAGTGAATATAGATAAAAAAAAGTAAGACAGATAGAGGAAATCCGAAATATCCATTCGATAGAACGCATGGCAATGAACCTCTCAGCCAAGTTTGGTCTGAAAATATTCAGTTTGAAGAAAGTTATTATCCTCGCTGTTAAGAAATGTAGTTTGTGCTCGTCTTTGACTTAGAATAATTTCCGCGATTTTTGGCCAAATTGGCTTTGCGACTCTCTGTAAGAGTGAATATAGATTAAAAAGTAAGACAGATAGAGGAAATCCGAAATATCCATTCGATAGAACGCAAGGTAATGAACATCTCAGCCAAGCTTGGTCTGGAACTATTCAGTTTGAAGAAAGTTATTAGCCTCGCTGTCAAGAAATGTAGTTTGTGCTCGTCTTTGACTTAGAATAATTTCCGCGATTTTTGGCCAAATTGGCTTTGCGACTCTCTGTAAGAGTGAATATAGATTAAAAAGTAAGACAGATAGAGGAAATCCGAAATA
This sequence comes from Gibbula magus, assembly GCA_936450465.1. Lineage (NCBI taxonomy): Eukaryota > Metazoa > Mollusca > Gastropoda > Trochida > Trochidae > Gibbula > Gibbula magus. Next base: position 32,897,938 of record OW388300.1, read on the forward strand.
TCCATTCGATAGAACGCAAGGTAATGAACATCTCAGCCAAGCTTGGTCTGGAACTATTCAGTTTGAAGAAAGTTATTAGCCTCGCTGTCAAGAAATGTAGTTTGTGCTCGTCTTTGACTTAGAATAATTTCCGCGATTTTTGGCAAAATTGGCTTTGCGACTCTCTGTAAGAGTGAATATAGATTTAAAAATAAGGCAGATAGAGGAAATCCGAAATATCCATTCGATAGAACGCAAGGTAATGAACATCTCAGCCAAGCTTGGTCTGGAAATATTCAGTTTGAAGAAAGTTATTAGCCTCGCTGTCAAGAAATGTAGTTTGTGCTCGTCTTTGACTTAGAATAATTTCCCCGATTTTTGGCCAAATTGGCTTTGCGACTCTCTGTAAGAGTGAATATAGATTAAAAATTAAGACAGATAGAGGAAATCCGAATTATCCATTCGATAGAACGCAAGGTAATGAACATCTCAGCCAAGTTTGGTCTGGAAATATTCAGTTTGAAGAAAGTTATTATCCTCGCTGTCAAGAAATGTAGTTTGTGCTCGTCTTTGACTTAGAATAATTTCCGCGATTTTTGGCCAAATTGGCTTTGCGACTCTCTGTAAGAGTGAATATAGATTAAAAAGTAAGACAGATAGAGGAAATCCGAAATATCCATTCGATAGAACGCATGGCAATGAACCTCTCAGCCAAGTTTGGTCTGAAAATATTCAGTTTGAAGAAAGTTATTATCCTCGCTGTTATGAAATGTAGTTTGTGCTCGTCTTTGACTTAGAATAATTTCCGCGATTTTTGGCCAAATTGGCTTTGCGACTCTCTGTAAGAGTGAATATAGATTTAAAAATAAGGCAGATATAGGAAATCCGAAATATTCATTTGAGAGACCACAAGGTACTGCACATCTCTGCCAAGTTTGGTCCGGAAATATTCAGTTTGAAGAAAGTTATTAGCCTCGCTGTCAAGAAATGTAGTTTGTGCTCGTCTTTGACTTAGAATAATTTCCGTCATTTTTGGCCAAATTGGCTTTGCGACTCTCTGTAAGAGTGAATATAGATTAAAAAGTAAGACAGATAGAGGAAATCCGAAATATCCATTCGAAAGAACGCAAGGTAATGAACATCTCAGCCAAGTTTGGTCCGAAAATATTCAGTTTGAAGAAAGTTATTAGCCTCGCTGTCAAGAAAAGTAGTTTGTGCTCGTCTTTGACTTAGAATAATTTTTGTCATTTCTGGCCAAATTGGCTTTGCGACTCTCTGTAAGAGTGAATATAGATAAAAAAAAGTAAGACAGATAGAGGAAATCCGAAATATCCATTCGATAGAACGCATGGCAATGAACCTCTCAGCCAAGTTTGGTCTGAAAATATTCAGTTTGAAGAAAGTTATTATCCTCGCTGTTAAGAAATGTAGTTTGTGCTCGTCTTTGACTTAGAATAATTTCCGCGATTTTTGGCCAAATTGGCTTTGCGACTCTCTGTAAGAGTGAATATAGATTAAAAAGTAAGACAGATAGAGGAAATCCGAAATATCCATTCGATAGAACGCAAGGTAATGAACATCTCAGCCAAGCTTGGTCTGGAACTATTCAGTTTGAAGAAAGTTATTAGCCTCGCTGTCAAGAAATGTAGTTTGTGCTCGTCTTTGACTTAGAATAATTTCCGCGATTTTTGGCCAAATTGGCTTTGCGACTCTCTGTAAGAGTGAATATAGATTAAAAAGTAAGACAGATAGAGGAAATCCGAAATATCCATTCGATAGAACGCAAGGTAATGAACATCTCAGCCAAGCTTGGTCTGGAACTATTCAGTTTGAAGAAAGTTATTAGCCTCGCTGTCAAGAAATGTAGTTTGTGCTCGTCTTTGACTTAGAATAATTTCCGCGATTTTTGGCAAAATTGGCTTTGCGACTCTCTGTAAGAGTGAATATAGATTTAAAAATAAGGCAGATAGAGGAAATCCGAAATATCCATTCGATAGAACGCAAGGTAATGAACATCTCAGCCAAGCTTGGTCTGGAAATATTCAGTTTGAAGAAAGTTATTAGCCTCGCTGTCAAGAAATGTAGTTTGTGCTCGTCTTTGACTTAGAATAATTTCCCCGATTTTTGGCCAAATTGGCTTTGCGACTCTCTGTAAGAGTGAAAATAGATTAAAAAGTAAGCCAGATAGAGGAAATCCGAAATATCCATTCGATAGAACGCAAGGTAATGAACATCTCAGCCAAGTTTGGTCTGGAAATATTCAGTTTGAAGAAAGTTATTATCCTCGCTGTCAAGAAATGTAGTTTGTGCTCGTCTTTGACTTAGAATAATTTCCGCGATTTTTGGCCAAATTGGCTTTGCGACTCTCTGTAAGAGTGAATATAGATTAAAAAGTAAGACAGATAGAGGAAATCCGAAATATCCATTCGATAGAACGCAAGGTAATGAACATCTCAGCCAAGCTTGGTCTGGAACTATTCAGTTTGAAGAAAGTTATTAGCCTCGCTGTCAAGAAATGTAGTTTGTGCTCGTCTTTGACTTAGAATAATTTCCGCGATTTTTGGCCAAATTGGCTTTGCGACTCTCTGTAAGAGTGAATATAGATTTAAAAATAAGGCAGATAGAGGAAATCCGAAATATCCATTCGATAGAACGCAAGGTAATGAACATCTCAGCCAAGCTTGGTCTGGAAATATTCAGTTTGAAGAAAGTTATTAGCCTCGCTGTCAAGAAATGTAGTTTGTGCTCGTCTTTGACTTAGAATAATTTCCCCGATTTTTGGCCAAATTGGCTTTGCGACTCTCTGTAAGAGTGAAAATAGATTAAAAAGTAAGCCAGATAGAGGAAATCCGAAATATCCATTCGATAGAACGCAAGGTAATGAACATCTCAGCCAAGTTTGGTCTGGAAATATTCAGTTTGAAGAAAGTTATTATCCTCGCTGTCAAGAAATGTAGTTTGTGCTCGTCTTTGACTTAGAATAATTTCCGCGATTTTTGGCCAAATTGGCTTTGCGACTCTCTGTAAGAGTGAATATAGATTAAAAAGTAAGACAGATAGAGGAAATCCGAAATATCCATTCGATAGAACGCAAGGTAATGAACATCTCAGCCAAGCTTGGTCTGGAACTATTCAGTTTGAAGAAAGTTATTAGCCTCGCTGTCAAGAAATGTAGTTTGTGCTCGTCTTTGACTTAGAATAATTTCCGCGATTTTTGGCCAAATTGGCTTTGCGACTCTCTGTAAGAGTGAATATAGATTTAAAAATAAGGCAGATAGAGGAAATCCGAAATATCCATTCGATAGAACGCAAGGTAATGAACATCTCAGCCAAGCTTGGTCTGGAAATATTCAGTTTGAAGAAAGTTATTAGCCTCGCTGTCAAGAAATGTAGTTTGTGCTCGTCTTTGACTTAGAATAATTTCCCCGATTTTTGGCCAAATTGGCTTTGCGACTCTCTGTAAGAGTGAAAATAGATTAAAAAGTAAGCCAGATAGAGGAAATCCGAAATATCCATTCGATAGAACGCAAGGTAATGAACATCTCAGCCAAGTTTGGTCTGGAAATATTCAGTTTGAAGAAAGTTATTATCCTCGCTGTCAAGAAATGTAGTTTGTGCTCGTCTTTGACTTAGAATAATTTCCGCGATTTTTGGCCAAATTGGCTTTGCGACTCTCTGTAAGAGTGAATATAGATTTAAAAATAAGGCAGATAGAGGAAATCCGAAATATCCATTCGATAGAACGCAAGGTAATGAACATCTCAGCCAAGCTTGGTCTGGAAATATTCAGTTTGAAGAAAGTTATTAGCCTCGCTGTCAAGAAATGTAGTTTGTGCTCGTCTTTGACTTAGAATAATTTCCCCGATTTTTGGCCAAATTGGCTTTGCGACTCTCTGTAAGAGTGAAAAGAGATTTAGAAATAAGGCAGATAGAGGAAATCCGAAATATCCATTCGATAGAACGCAAGGTAATGAACATCTCAGCCAAGTTTGGTCTGGAAATATTCAGTTTGAAGAAAGTTATTATCCTCGCTGTCAAGAAATGTAGTTTGTGCTCGTCTTTGACTTTCCGAAATATCCATTCGATAGAACGCAAGGTAATGAACATCTCAGCCAAGTTTGGTCTGGAAATATTCAGTTTGAAGAAAGTTATTATCCTCGCTGTCAAGAAATGTAGTTTGTGCTCGTCTTTGACTTAGAATAATTTACGCGATTTTTGGCCAAATTGGCTTTGCGACTCTCTGTAAGAGTGAATATAGATTAAAAAGTAAGACAGATAGAGGAAATCCGAAATATCCATTCGATAGAACGCAAGGTAATGAACATCTCAGCCAAGCTTGGTCTGGAACTATTCAGTTTGAAGAAAGTTATTAGCCTCGCTGTCAAGAAATGTAGTTTGTGCTCGTCTTTGATTTAGAATAATTTCCGCGATTTTTGGCCAAATTGGCTTAGCGACTCTCTGTAAGAGTGAATATAGATTTAGAAATAAGGCAGATAGAGGAAATCCGAAATATCCATTCGATAGAACGCAAGGTAATGAACATCTCAGCCAAGCTTGGTCTGGAAATATTCAGTTTGAAGAAAGTTATTAGCCTCGCTGTCAAGAAATGTAGTTTGTGCTCGTCTTTGACTTAGAATAATTTCCCCGATTTTTGGCCAAATTGGATTTGCGACTCTCTGTAAGAGTGAAAATAGATTAAAAAGTAAGCCAGATAGAGGAAATCCGAAATATCCATTCGATAGAACGCAAGGTAATGAACATCTCAGCCAAGTTTGGTCTGGAAATATTCAGTTTGAAGAAAGTTATTATCCTCGCTGTCAAGAAATGTAGTTTGTGCTCGTCTTTGACTTAGAATAATTTACGCGATTTTTGGCCAAATTGGCTTTGCGACTCTCTGTAAGAGTGAATATAGATTAAAAAGTAAGACAGATAGAGGAAATCCGAAATATCCATTCGATAGAACGCAAGGTAATGAACATCTCAGCCAAGCTTGGTCTGGAACTATTCAGTTTGAAGAAAGTTATTAGCCTCGCTGTCAAGAAATGTAGTTTGTGCTCGTCTTTGACTTAGAATAATTTCCGTCATTTTTGGCCAAATTGGCTTTGCGACTCTCTGTAAGAGTGAATATAGATTAAAAAGTAAGACAGATAGAGGAAATCCGAAATATCCATTCGATAGAACGCATGGCAATGAACCTCTCAGCCAAGTTTGGTCTGAAAATATTCAGTTTGAAGAAAGTTATTATCCTCGCTGTTAAGAAATGTAGTTTGTGCTCGTCTTTGACTTAGAATAATTTCCGCGATTTTTGGCCAAATTGGCTTTGCGACTCTCTGTAAGAGTGAATATAGATTAAAAAGTAAGACAGATAGAGGAAATCCGAAATATCCATTCGATAGAACGCAAGGTAATGAACATATCAGCCAAGCTTGGTCTGGAACTATTCAGTTTGAAGAAAGTTATTAGCCTCGCTGTCAAGAAATGTAGTTTGTGCTCGTCTTTGACTTAGAATAATTTCCGCGATTTTTGGCCAAATTGGCTTTGCGACTCTCTGTAAGAGTGAAAATAGATTAAAAAGTAAGACAGATACAGGAAATCCGAAATATCCATTCGATAGAACGCATGGCAATGAACATCTCAGCCAAGTTTGGTACGAAAATATTCAAGTTGAAGAAAGTTTTAGCCTCGCTGTCAAGAAATGTAGTTTGTGCTCGTCTTTGACTTAGAAAATTTCCGCGATTTTTGGCCAAATTGGCTTTGCGACTTTCTGTAAGAGTGAATATAGATTAAAAAGTAAGACAGATAGAGGAAATCCGAAATATCCATTCGATAGAACGCAAGGTAATGAACATCTCAGCCAAGTTTGGTCTGGAAATATTCAGTTTGAAGAAAGTTATTATCCTCGCTGTCAAGAAATGTAGTTTGTGCTCGTCTTTGACTTAGAATAATTTCCGTCATTTTTGGCCAAATTGGCTTTGCGACTCTCTGTAAGAGTGAAAATAGATTAAAAAGTAAGACAGATAGAGGAAACCCGAAATATCCATTCGATAGAACACAAGGTAATGACCATCTCAGCCAAGTTTGGTCCGGAAATATGCAGTTTGAAGAAAGTTATTAGCCTCGCTGTCAAGAAATGTAGTTTGTGCTCGTCTTTGACTTAGAATAATTTCCGCGATTTTTGGCCACATTGGCTTTGCGACTCTCTGTAAGAGTGAATATAGATTAAAAAGTAAGACAGATAGAGGAAATCCGAAATATCCATTCGATAGAACGCATGGCAATGAACATCTCAGCCAAGTTTGGTCCGAAAATATTCAGTTTGAAGAAAGTTATTAGCCTCGCTGTCAAGAAATGTGGTTGTGCTCGTCTTTGACTTAGAATAATTTCCGTCATTTTTGGCCAAATTGGCTTTGCGACTCTCTGTAAGAGTGAAAATAGATTAAAAAGTAAGACAGATAGAGGAAATCCGAAATATCCATTCGATAGAACGCATGGCAATGAACATCTCAGCCAAGTTTGGTCCGAAAATATTCAGTTTGAAGAAAGTTATTAGCCTCGCTGTCAAGAAATGTAGTTTGTGCTTGTATTTGACTTAGAATAATTTCCGCGATTTTTGGCCAAATTGGCCTTGCGACTCACTGTAAGAGTGAATATAGATTTAAAAATAAGGCAGATAGAGGAAATCCGAAATATCCATTCGATAGAACGCAAGGTAATGAACATCTCAGCCAAGCTTGGTCTGGAAATATTCAGTTTGAAGAAAGTTATTAGCCTCGCTGTCAAGAAATGTAGTTTGTGCTCGTCTTTGACTTAGAATAATTTCCCCGATTTTTGGCCAAATTGGCTTTGCGACTCTCTGTAAGAGTGAAAATAGATTAAAAAGTAAGCCATATAGAGGAAATCCGAAATATCCATTCGATAGAACGCAAGGTAATGAACATCTCAGCCAAGTTTGGTCTGGAAATATTCAGTTTGAAGAAAGTTATTATCCTCGCTGTCAAGAAATGTAGTTTGTGCTCGTCTTTGACTTAGAATAATTTCCCCGATTTTTGGCCAAATTGGCTTTGCGACTCTCTGTAAGAGTGAAAATAGATTAAAAAGTAAGCCAGATAGAGGAAATCCGAAATATCCATTCGATAGAACGCAAGGTAATGAACATCTCAGCCAAGTTTGGTCTGGAAATATTCAGTTTGAAGAAAGTTATTATCCTCGCTGTCAAGAAATGTAGTTTGTGCTCGTCTTTGACTTAGAATATTTTCCGCGATTTTTGGCAAATTGGCCTTGCGACTCACTGTAAGAGTGAATATAGATTTAAAAATAAGGCAGATAGAGGAAATCCGAAATATCCATTCGATAGAACGCAAGGTAATGAACATCTCAGCCAAGCTTGGTCTGGAAATATTCAGTTTGAAGAAAGTTATTAGCCTCGCTGTCAAGAAATGTAGTTTGTGCTCGTCTTTGACTTAGAATAATTTCCCCGATTTTTGGCCAAATTGGCTTTGCGACTCTCTGTAAGAGTGAAAATAGATTAAAAAGTAAGCCAGATAGAGGAAATCCGAAATATCCATTCGATAGAACGCAAGGTAATGAACATCTCAGCCAAGTTTGGTCTGGAAATATTCAGTTTGAAGAAAGTTATTATCCTCGCTGTCAAGAAATGTAGTTTGTGCTCGTCTTTGACTTAGAATAATTTCCCCGATTTTTGGCCAAATTGGCTTTGCGACTCTCTGTAAGAGTGAAAATAGATTAAAAAGTAAGCCAGATAGAGGAAATCCGAAATATCCATTCGATAGAACGCAAGGTAATGAACATCTCAGCCAAGTTTGGTCTGGAAATATTCAGTTTGAAGAAAGTTATTATCCTCGCTGTCAAGAAATGTAGTTTGTGCTCGTCTTTGACTTAGAATATTTTCCGCGATTTTTGGCAAATTGGCCTTGCGACTCTCTGTAAGAGTGAATATAGATTTAAAAATAAGGCAGATATAGGAAATCCGAAATATTCATTTGAGAGACCACAATGTACTGCACATCTCTGCCAAGTTTGGTCCGGAAATATTCAGTATGAAGAAAGTTATTAGCCTCGCTGTCAAGAAATGTAGTTTGTGCTCGTCTTTGACTTAGAATAATTTCCGCGATTTTTGGCCAAATTGGCTTCGCGACTCTCTGTAAGAGTGAATATAGATTAAAAAGTAAGACAGATAGAGGAAATCCGAAATATCCATTCGATAGAACACAAGGTAATGAACATCTCAGCCAAGTTTGGTCCGAAAATATGCAGTTTGAAGAAAGTTATTATCCTCGCTGTCAAGAAATGTAGTTTGTGCTCGTCTTTGACTTAGAATAATTTCCGTCATTTTTGGCCAAATTGGCTTTGCGACTCTCTGTAAGAGTGAATATAGATTAAAAAGTAAGACAGATAGAGGAAATCCGAAATATCCATTCGATAGAACGCATGGCAATGAACCTCTCAGCCAAGTTTGGTCTGAAAATATTCAGTTTGAAGAAAGTTATTATCCTCGCTGTTAAGAAATGTAGTTTGTGCTCGTCTTTGACTTAGAATAATTTCCGCGATTTTTGGCCAAATTGGCTTTGCGACTCTCTGTAAGAGTGAATATAGATTAAAAAGTAAGACAGGTAGAGGAAATCCGAAATATCCATTCGATAGAACGCAAGGTAATGAACATCTCAGCCAAGCTTGGTCTAGAACTATTCAGTTTGAAGAAAGTTATTAGCCTCGCTGTCAAGAAATGTAGTTTGTGCTCGTCTTTGACTTAAAATAATTTTCGCGATTTTTGGCCAAATTGGCTTTGCGACTCTCTGTAAGAGTGAAAATAGATTAAAAAGTAAGACAGATACAGGAAATCCGAAATATCCATTCGATAGAACGCAAGGTAATGAACATCTCAGCCAAGTTTGGTCTGGAAATATTCAGTTTGAAGAAAGTTATTATCCTCGCTGTCAAGAAATGTAGTTTGTGCTCGTCTTTGACTTAGAATAATTTCCGTCATTTTTGGCCAAATTGGCTTTGCGACTCTCTGTAAGAGTGAAAATAGATTAAAAAGTAAGACAGATAGAGGAAATCCGAAATATCCATTCGATAGAACACAAGGTAATGACCATCTCAGCCAAGTTTGGTCCGGAAATATGCAGTTTGAAGAAAGTTATTATCCTCGCTGTCAATAAATGTAGTTTGTGCTCGTCTTTGACTTAGAATAATTTCCGTCATTTTTGGCCAAATTGGCTTTGCGACTCTCTGTAAGAGTGAAAATAGATTAAAAAGTAAGACAGATAGAGGAAATCCGAAATATCCATTCGATAGAACGCATGGCAATGAACATCTCAGCCAAGTTTGGTCCGAAAATATGCAGTTTGAAGAAAGTTATTAGCCTCGCTGTCAAGAAATGTAGTTTGTGCTCGTCTTTGACTTAGAATAATTTCAGCGATTTTTGGCCACATTGGCTTTGCGACTCTCTGTAAGAGTGAATATAGATTAAAAAGTAAGACAGATAGAGGAAATCCGAAATATCCATTCGATAGAACGCATGGCAATGAACATCTCAGCCAAGTTTGGTCCGAAAATATTCAGTTTGAAGAAAGTTATTAGCCTCGCTGTCAAGAAATGTTGTTTGTGCTCGTCTTTGACTTAGAATAATTTCCCCGATTTTTGGCCCAATTGGCCTTGCGACTCTCTGTAAGAGTGAAAACAGATTTAAAAATAAGGCAGATAGAGGAAATCCGAAATATCCATTCGATAGAACGCAAGGTAATGAACATCTTAGCCAAGTTTGGTCCGGAAATATTCAGTTTGAAGAAAGTTATTATCCTCGCTGTCAAGAAATGTAGTTTGTGCTCGTCTTTGACTTAGAATATTTTCCGCGATTTTTGGCAAATTGGCCTTGCGACTCTCTGTAAGAGTGAATATAGATTTAAAAATAAGGCAGATACAGGAAATCCAAAATATCCATTTGAGAGACCACAAGGTACTGCACATCTCAGCCAAGTTTGGTCCGGAGATATTCAGTTTGAAGAAAGTTATTAGCCTCGCTGTCAAGAAATGTAGTTTGTGCTCGTCTTTGACTTAGAATAATTTCCGCGATTTTTGGCCAAATTGGCTTTGCGACTCTCTTTAAGAGTGAATATAGATTAAAAAGTAAGACAGATAGATAGAGGAAATCCGAAATATCCATTCGATAGAACGCATGGCAATGAACATCTCAGCCAAGTTTGGTCCGAAAATATTCAGTTTGAAGAAAGTTATTAGCCTCGCTGTCAAGAAATGTAGTTTGTGCTTGTATTTGACTTAGAATAATTTCCGCGATTTTTGGCAAATTGGCCTTGCGACTCACTGTAAGAGTGAATATAGATTTAAAAATAAGGCAGATAGAGGAAATCCGAAATATCCATTCGATAGAACGCAAGGTAATGAACATCTCAGCCAAGCTTGGTCTGGAAATATTCAGTTTGAAGAAAGTTATTAGCCTCGCTGTCAAGAAATGTAGTTTGTGCTCGTCTTTGACTTAGAATAATTTCCGCGATTTTTGGCCAAATTGGCTTTGCGACTCTCTTTAAGAGTGAATATAGATTAAAAAGTAAGACAGATAGATAGAGGAAATCCGAAATATCCATTCGATAGAACGCATGGCAATGAACATCTCAGCCAAGTTTGGTCCGAAAATATTCAGTTTGAAGAAAGTTATTAGCCTCGCTGTCAAGAAATGTAGTTTGTGCTTGTATTTGACTTAGAATAATTTCCGCGATTTTTGGCAAATTGGCCTTGCGACTCACTGTAAGAGTGAATATAGATTTAAAAATAAGGCAGATAGAGGAAATCCGAAATATCCATTCGATAGAACGCAAGGTAATGAACATCTCAGCCAAGCTTGGTCTGGAAATATTCAGTTTGAAGAAAGTTATTAGCCTCGCTGTCAAGAAATGTAGTTTGTGCTCGTCTTTGACTTAGAATAATTTCCCCGATTTTTGGCCAAATTGGCTTTGCGACTCTCTGTAAGAGTGAAAATAGATTAAAAAGTAAGCCAGATAGAGGAAATCCGAAATATCCATTCGATAGAACGCAAGGTAATGAACATCTCAGCCAAGTTTGGTCTGGAAATATTCAGTTTGAAGAAAGTTATTATCCTCGCTGTCAAGAAATGTAGTTTGTGCTCGTCTTTGACTTAGAATAATTTCCCCGATTTTTGGCCAAATTGGCTTTGCGACTCTCTGTAAGAGTGAAAATAGATTAAAAAGTAAGCCAGATAGAGGAAATCCGAAATATCCATTCGATAGAACGCAAGGTAATGAACATCTCAGCCAAGTTTGGTCTGGAAATATTCAGTTTGAAGAAAGTTATTATCCTCGCTGTCAAGAAATGTAGTTTGTGCTCGTCTTTGACTTAGAATAATTTCCGCGATTTTTGGCCAAATTGGCTTCGCGACTCTCTGTAAGAGTGAATATAGATTAAAAAGTAAGACAGATAGAGGAAATCCGAAATATCCATTCGATAGAACACAAGGTAATGAACATCTCAGCCAAGTTTGGTCCGAAAATATGCAGTTTGAAGAAAGTTATTATCCTCGCTGTCAAGAAATGTAGTTTGTGCTCGTCTTTGACTTAGAATAATTTCCGTCATTTTTGGCCAAATTGGCTTTGCGACTCTCTGTAAGAGTGAATATAGATTTAAAAATAAGGCAGATATAGGAAATCCGAAATATTCATTTGAGAGACCACAATGTACTGCACATCTCTGCCAAGTTTGGTCCGGAAATATTCAGTTTGAAGAAAGTTATTAGCCTCGCTGTCAAGAAATGTAGTTTGTGCTCGTCTTTGACTTAGAATAATTTCCGCGATTTTTGGCCAAATTGGCTTCGCGACTCTCTGTAAGAGTGAAAATAGATTAAAAAGTAAGACAGATAGAGGAAATCCGAAATATCCATTCGATAGAACGCAAGGTAATGAACATCTCAGCCAAGTTTGGTCTGGAAATATTCAGTTTGAAGAAAGTAATTATCCTCGCTGTCAAGAAATGTAGTTTGTGCTCGTCTTTGACTTAGAATATTTTCCGCGATTTTTGGCAAATTGGCCTTGCGACTCTCTGTAAGAGTGAATATAGATTTAAAAATAAGGCAGATATAGGAAATCCGAAATATCCATTTGAGAGACCACAAGGTACTGCACATCTCAGCCAAGTTTGGTCCGGAAATATTCAGTTTGAAGAAAGTTATTAGCCTCGCTGTCAAGAAATGTAGTTTGTGCTCGTCTTTGACTTAAAATAATTTCCGTCATTTTTGGCCAAATTGGCTTTGCGACTCTCTGTAAGAGTGAATATAGATTAAAAAGTAAGACAGATAGAGGAAATCCGAAATATCCATTCGATAGAACGCATGGCAATGAACCTCTCAGCCAAGTTTGGTCTGAAAATATTCAGTTTGAAGAAAGTTATTATCCTCGCTGTTAAGAAATGTAGTTTGTGCTCGTCTTTGACTTAGAATAATTTCCGCGATTTTTGGCCAAATTGGCTTTGCGACTCTCTGTAAGAGTGAATATAGATTAAAAAGTAAGACAGATAGAGGAAATCCGAAATATCCATTCGATAGAACGCAAGGTAATGAACATCTCAGCCAAGCTTGGTCTAGAACTATTCAGTTTGAAGAAAGTTATTAGCCTCGCTGTCAAGAAATGTAGTTTGTGCTCGTCTTTGACTTAAAATAATTTCCGCGATTTTTGGCCAAATTGGCTTTGCGACTCTCTGTAAGAGTGAAAATAGATTAAAAAGTAAGACAGATACAGGAAATCCGAAATATCCATTCGATAGAACACAAGGTAATGAACATCTCAGCCAAGTTTGGTCCGGAAATATGCAGTTTGAAGAAAGTTATTATCCTCGCTGTCAAGAAATGTAGTTTGTGCTCGTCTTTGACTTAGAATAATTTCCGTCATTTTTGGCCAAATTGGCTTTGCGACTCTCTGTAAGAGTGAAAATAGATTAAAAAGTAAGACAGATAGAGGAAATCCGAAATATCCATTCGATAGAACGCATGGCAATGAACATCTCAGCCAAGTTTGGTCTGAAAATATTCAGTTTGAAGAAAGTTTTTAGCCTCGCTGTCAAGAAATGTTGTTTGTGCTCGTCTTTGACTTAGAATAATTTCCGCGATTTTTGGCCCAATTTGCCTTACGACTCACTGTAAGAGTGAATATAGATTTAAAAATAAGGCAGATAGAGGAAATCCGAAATATCCATTCGATAGAACGCAAGGAAATGAACATCTTAGCCATGTTTGGTCCGGAAATATTCAGTTTGAAGAAAGTTATTATCCTCGCTGTAAAGAAATGTAGTTTGTGCTCGTCTTTGACTTAGAATAATTTCCGCGATTTTTGGCCCAATTTGCCTTACGACTCACTGTAAGAGTGAATATAGATTTAAAAATAAGGCAGATAGAGGAAATCCGAAATATCCATTCGATAGAACGCAAGGTAATGAACATCTTAGCCATGTTTGGTCCGGAAATATTCAGTTTGAAGAAAGTTATTATCCTCGCTGTAAAGAAATGTAGTTTGTGCTCGTCTTTGACTTAGAATATTTTCCGCGATTTTTGGCCAAATTGGCCTTGCGACTCTCTGTAAGAGTGAATATAGATTTAAAAATAAGGCAGATACAGGAAATCCAAAATATCCATTTGAGAGACCACACGGTACTGCACATCTCAGCCAAGTTTGGTCCGGAGATATTCAGTTTGAAGAAAGTTATTAGCCTCGCTGTCAAGAAATGTAGTTTGTGCTCGTCTTTGACTTAGAATATTTTCCGCGATTTTTGGCCAAATTGGCTTTGCGACTCTCTGTAAGAGTGAATATAGATTAAAAAGTAAGACAGATAGAGGAAATCCGAAATATCCATTCGATAGAACGCAAGGTAATGAACATCTCAGCCAAGTTTGGTCTGAAAATATTCAGTTTGAAGAAAGTTATTATCCTCGCTGTCAAGAAATGTAGTTTGTGCTCGTCTTTGACTTAGAATAATTTCCGTCATTTTTGGCCAAATTGTCTTTGCGACTCTCTGTAAGAGTGAATATAGATTAAAAAGTAAGACAGATAGAGGAAATCCGAAATATCCATTCGATAGAACGCAAGGTAATGAACATCTCAGTCAAGTTTGGTCTGGAAATATTCAGTTTGAAGAAAGTTATTATCCTCGCTGTCAAGAAATGTAGTTTGTGCTCGTCTTTGACTTAGAATAATTTCCGCGATTTTTGGCCAAATTGGCTTCGCGACTCTCTGTAAGAGTGAATATAGATTAAAAAGTAAGACAGATACAGGAAATCCGAAATATCCATTCGATAGAACACAAGGTAATGAACATCTCAGCCAAGTTTGGTCCGAAAATATGCAGTTTGAAGAAAGTTATTAGCCTCGCTGTCAAGAAATGTAGTTTGTGCTCGTCTTTGACTTAGAATAATTTCCGTCATTTCTGGCCAAATTGGCTTTGCGACTCTCTGTAAGAGTGAATATAGATTAAAAAGTAAGACAGATAGAGGAAATCCGAAATATCCATTCGATAGAACGCAAGGTAATGATCATCTCAGCCAAGTTTGGTCCGAAAATATGCATTTGGAAGAAAGTTATTAGCCTCGCTGTCAAGAAATGTAGATTGTGCTCGTCTTTGACTTAGAATATTTTCCGCGATTTTTGGCCAAATTGGCTTCGCGACTCTCTGTAAGAGTGAATATAGATTTAAAAGTAAGACGGATAGATGAAATCCGAAATATCCATTCGATAGAACGCATGGCAATGAACATCTCAGCCAAGTTTGGTCCGAAAATATTCAGTTTGAAGAAAGTTATTAGGCGGGTTTTAAGAAATGTAGTTTGTGTTCGTCTTTGACTTAGAATAATTTCCGCGATTTTTGGCCAAATTGGCTTTGCGACTCTCTGTAAGAGTGAAAATAGATTAAAAAGTAAGATAGATAGAGGAAATCCGAAATATCCATTCGATAGAACGCAAGGTAATGAACATCTTAGCCAAGTTTGGTCTGGAAATATTCAGTTTGAAGAAAGTTATTATCCTCGCTGTCAAGAAATGTAGTTTGTGCTCGTCTTTGACTTAGAATATTTTCCGCGATGTTTGACAAATTGGCCTTGCGACTCTCTGTAAGAGTGAATATAGATTTAAAAATAAGGCAGATACGGGAAATCCGAAATATCCATTCGATAGAACACAAGGTAATGAACATCTCAGCCAAGTTTGGTCCGAAAATATGCAGTTTGAAGAAAGTTATTAGCCTCGCTGTCAAGAAATGTAGTTTGTGCTCGTCTTTGACTTAGAATAATTTCCGCGATTTTTGGCCAAATTGGCTTTGCGACTCTCTGTAAGAGTGAATATAGATTAAAAAGTAAGACAGATAGAGGAAATCCGAAATATCCATTCGATAGAACACATGGCAATGAACATCTCAGCCAAGTTTGGTCCGAAAATATGCAGTTTGAAGAAAGTTATTAGCCTCGCTGTCAAGAAATGTAGTTTGTGCTCGTCTTTGACTTAGAATAATTTCCGTCATTTTTGGCCAAATTGGCTTTGCGACTCTCTGTAAGAGTGAATATAGATTTAAAAATAAGGCAGATACGGGAAATCCGAAATATCCATTCGATAGAACACAAGGTAATGAACATCTCAGCCAAGTTTGGTCCGAAAATATTCAGTTTGAAGAAAGTTATTATCCTCGATGTCAAGAAATGTAGTTTGTGCTCGTCTTTGACTTAGAATAATTTCCGCGATTTTTGGCCAAATTGGCTTTGCGACTCTCTGTAAGAGTGAATATAGATTAAAAAGTAAGACGGATAGAGGTAATCCGAAATATCCATTCGATAGAACGCATGGCAATGAACATCTCAGCCAAGTTTGGTCCGAAAATATTCAGTTTGAAAAAAGTTATTAGCCTCGCTGTTAAGAAATGTAGTTTGTGCTCGTCTTTGACTTAGAATAATTTCCGCGATTTTTGGCCAAATTGGCCTTGTGACTCTCTGTTTGAAGAAAGTTATTAGCCTCGCTGTCAAGAAAAGTAGTTTGTGCTCGTCTTTGACTTAGAATAATTTTCGTCATTTCTTGCCAAATTGGCTTTGCGACTCTCTGTAAGAGTGCATATAGATTAAAAAGTAAGACAGATAGAGGAAATCCGAAATATCCATTCGATAGAACACATGGCAATGAACATCTCAGCCAAGTTTGGTCCGAAAATATGCAGTTTGAAGAAAGTTATTAGCCTCGCTGTCAAGAAATGTAGTTTGTGCTCGTCTTTGACTTAGAATAATTTCCATCATTTTTGGCCATATTGGCTTTGCGACTCTCTGTAAGAGTGAATATAGATTTAAAAATAAGCAGATACGGGAAATCCAAAATATCCATTCGATAGAACACAAGGTAATGAACATCTCAGCCAAGTTTGGTCCGAAAATATTCAGTTTGAAGAAAGTTATTATCCTCGATGTCAAGAAATGTAGTTTGTGCTCGTCTTTGACTTAGAATAATTTCCGCGATCTTTGGCCAAATTGGCTTTGCGACTCTCTGTAAGAGTGAATATAGATTAAAAAGTAAGACGGATAGAGGTAATCCGAAATATCCATTCGATAGAACACATGGCAATGAACATCTCAGCCAAGTTTGGTCCGAAAATATGCAGTTTGAAGAAAGTTATTATCCTCGCTGTCAAGAAATGTAGTTTGTGCTCGTCTTTGACTTATCATAATTTCCGTCATTTTTGGCCAAATTGGCTTTGCGACTCTCTGTAAGAGTGAATATAGATTAAAAAGTAAGACAGATTGAGGAAATCCGAAATATCCATTCGATAGAACGCATGGCAATGAACATCTCAGCCAAGTTTGGTCCGAAAATATTCAGTTTGAAGAAAGTTATTAGCCTCGCTGTCAAGAAATGTTGTTTGTGCTCGTCTTTGACTTAGAATAATTTTCGTCATTTCTGGCCAAATTGGCTTTGCGACTCTCTGTAAGAGTGAATATAGATTAAAAAGTAAGACAGATAGAGGAAATCCGAAATATCCATTCGATAGAACACAAGGTAATGATCATCTCAGCCAAGTTTGGTCCGAAAATATGCAGTTTGAAGAAAGTTATTAGCCTCGCTGTCAAGAAATGTAGTTTGTGCTCGTCTTTGACTTAGAATAATTTCCGTCATTTTTGGCCAAATTGGCTTTGCGACTCTCTGTAAGAGTGAATATAGATTAAAAAGTAAGACAGATAGAGGAAATCCGAAATATCCATTCGATAGAACACAAGGTAATGAACATCTCAGCCATGTTTGGTCCGAAAATATGCAGTTTGAAGAAAGTTATTAGCCTCGCTGTCAAGAAATGTAGTTTGTGCTCGTCTTTGACTTAGAATAATTTCCGCGATTTTTGGCCCAATTGGCCTTGCGACTCTCTGTAAGAGTGAATATAGATTTAAAAATGAGGCAGATACGGGAAATCCGAAATATCCATTCGATAGAACACAAGGTAATGAACATCTCAGCCAAGTTTGGTCCGAAAATATTCAGTTTGAAGAAAGTTATTAGCCTCGCTGTCAAGAAATGTTGTTTGTGCTCGTCTTTGACTTAGAATAATTTCCTCGATTTTTGGCCAAATTAGTCTTGCGACTCTCTGTAAGAGTGAATATAGATTAAAAAGTAAGACAGATAGAGGAAATCCGAAATATCCATTCGATAGAACACAAGGTAATGAACATCTCAGCCAAGTTTGGTCCGGAAATATTCAGTTTGAAGAAAGTTATTAGCCTCGCTGTCAAGAAATGTAGTTTGTGCTCGTCTTTGACTTAGAATAATTTCCGCGATTTTTGGCCAAATTGGCTTTGCGACTCTCTGTAAGAGTGAATATAGATTAAAAAGTAAGACAGATAGAGGAAATCCGAAATATCCATTCGATAGAACACAAGGTAATGAACATCTCAGCCAAGTTTGGACCGGAAATATTCAGTTTGAAGAAAGTTATTAGCCTCGCTGTCAAGAAATGTAGTTTGTGCTCGTCTTTGACTTAGAATAATTTCCGCGATTTTTGGCCAAATTGGCTTTGCGACTCTCTGTAAGAGTGAATATAGATTAAAAAGTAAGACGGATAGAGGAAATCCGAAATATCCATTCGATAGAACACAAAGTAATGAACATCTCAGCCAAGTTTGGTCCGGAAATATTCAGTTTGAAGAAAGTTATTAGCCTCGCTGTCAAGAAATGTTGTTTGTGCTCGTCTTTGACTTAGAATAATTTCCGCGATTTTTGGCCAAATTGGCCTTGCGACTCTCTGTAAGAGTAAATATAGATTAAAAAGTAAGACAGATAGAGGAAATCCGAAATATCCATTCGATAGAACGCAAAGTAATGAACATCTCAGCCATGCTTGGTCTGGAAATATTCAGTTTGAAGAAAGTTATTAGCCTCGCTGTCAAGAAATGTAGTTTGTGCTCGTCTTTGACTTAGAATAATTTCCCCGATTTTTGGCCAAATTGGCTTTGCGACTCTCTGTAAGAGTGAAAATAGATTAAAAAGTAAGACAGATAGAGGAAATCCGAAATATCCATTCGATAGAACGCATGGCAATGGACATCTCAGCCAAGTTTGGTCCGAAAATATTCAGTTTGAAGAAAGTTATTAGCCTCGCTGTCAAGAAATGTTGTTTGTGCTCGTCTTTGACTTAGAATAATTTCCGCGATTTTTGGCAAATTGGCCTTGCGACTCTCTGTAGAGTGAATATAGATTTAAAAATAAGGCAGATAGAGGAAATCCGAAATATCCATTTGAGAGACCACAAGGTACTGCACATCTCAGCCAAGTTTGGTCCGGAAATATTCAGTTTGAAGAAAGTTATTAGCCTCGCTGTCAAGATATGTAGTTTGTGCTCGTCTTTGACTTAGAATATTTTCCGCGATTTTTGGCCAAATTGGCTTTGCGACTCTCTGTAAGAGTGAATAAAGATTTAAAAATAAGGCAGATATAGGAAATCCGAAATATCCATTCGATAGAACACAAGGTAATGAACATCTCAGCCAAGTTTGGTCCGAAAATATTCAGTTTGAAGAAAGTTATTAGCCTCGCTGTCAAGAAATGTAGTTTGTGCTCGTCTTTGACTTAAAATAATTTCCGCGATTTTTGGCCAAATTGGCTTTGCGACTCTCTGTAAGAGTGAATATAGATTAAAAAGTAGGACAGATAGAGGAAATCCGAAATATCCATTCGATAGAACACAAGGTAATGAACATCTCAGCCATGTTTGGACCGGAAATATTCAGTTTCAAGAAAGTTATTATCCTCGCTGTCAAGAAATGTAGTTTGTGCTCGTCTTTGACTTAGAATAATTTCCGCGATTTTTGGCCAAATTGGCTTTGCGACTCTCTGTAAGAGTGAATAAAGATTTAAAAATAAGGCAGATATAGGAAATCCGAAATATCCATTCGATAGAACACAAGGTAATGAACATCTCAGCCAAGTTTGGTCCGAAAATATTCAGTTTGAAGAAAGTTATTAGCCTCGCTGTCAAGAAATGTAGTTTGTGCTCGTCTTTGACTTAGAATAATTTCCGCGATTTTTGGCCAAATTGGCTTTGCGACTCTCTGTAAGAGTGAATATAGATTTAAAAATAAGGCAGATATATGAAATCCGAAATATCCATTCGATAGAACACAAGGTAATGAACATCTCAGCCAAGTTTGGTCCGGAAATATTCAGTTTGAAGAAAGTTATTAGCCTCGCTGTCAAGAAATGTTGTTTGTGCTCGTCTTTGACTTAGAATAATTTCCGCGATTTTTGGCCAAATTGGCCTTGCGACTCTCTGTAAGAGTAAATATAGATTAAAAAGTAAGACAGATAGAGGAAATCCGAAATATCCATTCGATAGAACGCAAAGTAATGAACATCTCAGCCATGCTTGGTCTGGAAATATTCAGTTTGAAGAAAGTTATTAGCCTCGCTGTCAAGAAATGTAGTTTGTGCTCGTCTTTGACTTAGAATAATTTCCCCGATTTTTGGCCAAATTGGCTTTGCGACTCTCTGTAAGAGTGAATATAGATTAAAAAGTAAGACAGATAGAGGAAATCCGAAATATCCATTCGATAGAACACAAGGTAATGAACATCTCAGCCATGTTTGGACCGGAAATATTCAGTTTCAAGAAAGTTATTATCCTCGCTGTCAAGAAATGTAGTTTGTGCTCGTCTTTGACTTAGAATAATTTCCGCGATTTTTGGCCAAATTGGCTTTGCGACTCTCTGTAAGAGTGAATATAGATTAAAAAGTAAGACAGATATAGGAAATCCGAAATATCCATTCGATAGAACGCAAAGTAATGAACATCTCAGCCATGCTTGGTCTGGAAATATTCAGTTTGAAGAAAGTTATTAGCCTCGCTGTCAAGAAATGTAGTTTGTGCTCGTCTTTGACTTAGAATAATTTCCCCGATTTTTGGCCAAATTGGCTTTGCGACTCTCTGTAAGAGTGAAAATAGATTAAAAAGTAAGACAGATAGAGGAAATCCGAAATATCCATTCGATAGAACGCAAGGTAATGAACATCTCAGCCAAGTTTGGTCTGGAAATATTCAGTTTGAAGAAAGTTATTATCCTCGCTGTCAAGAAATGTAGTTTGTGCTCGTCTTTGACTTAGAATATTTTCCGCGATTTTTGGCAAATTGGCCTTGCGACTCTCTGTAAGAGTGAATATAGATTTAAAAATAAGGCAGATATAGGAAATCCGAAATATCCATTTGAGAGACCACAAGGTACTGCACATCTCAGCCAAGTTTGGTCCGGAAATATTCAGTTTGAAGAAAGTTATTAGCCTCGCTGTCAAGAAATGTAGTTTGTGCTCGTCTTTGACTTAAAATAATTTCCGCGATTTTTGGCCAAATTGGCTTTGCGACTCTCTGTAAGAGTGAATATAGATTAAAAAGTAAGACAGATAGAGGAAATCCGAAATATCCATTCGATAGAACACAAGGTAATGAACATCTCAGCCATGATTGGACCGGAAATATTCAGTTTGAAGAAAGTTATTATCCTCGCTGTCAAGAAATGTAGTTTGTGCTCGTCTTTGACTTAGAATAATTTCCGCGATTTTTTGCCAAATTGGCTTTGCGACTCTCTGTAAGAGTGAATATAGATTAAAAAGTAAGACGGATAGAGGAAATCCGAAATATCCATTCGATAGAACGCAAACTAATGAACATCTCAGCCATGCTTGGTCTGGAAATATTCAGTTTGAAGAAAGTTATTAGCCTCGCTGTCAAGAAATGTAGTTTGTGCTCGTCTTTGACTTAGAATAATTTCCCCGATTTTTGGCCAAATTGGCTTTGCGACTCTCTGTAAGAGTGAAAATAGATTAAAAAGTAAGACAGATAGAGGAAATCCGAAATATCCATTCGATAGAACGCAAGGTAATGAACATCTCAGCCAAGTTTGGTCTGGAAATATTCAGTTTGAAGAAAGTTATTATCCTCGCTGTCAAGAAATGTAGTTTGTGCTCGTCTTTGACTTAGAATATTTTCCGCGATTTTTGGCAAATTGGCCTTGCGACTCTCTGTAAGAGTGAATATAGATTAAAAAATAAGGCAGATATAGGAAATCCGAAATATTCATTTGAGAGACCACAAGGTACTGCACATCTCTGCCAAGTTTGGTCCGGAAATATTCAGTTTGAAGAAAGTTATTAGCCTCGCTGTCAAGAAATGTAGTTTGTGCTCGTCTTTGACTTAGAATAATTTCCGCGATTTTTGGTCAAATTGGCCTTGCGACTCTCTGTAAGAGTGAATATAGATTAAAAAGTAAGACAGATAGAGGAAATCCGAAATATCCATTCGATAGAACACAATGTAATGAACATCTCAGCCAAGTTTGGTCCGAAAATATTCAGTTTGAAGAAAGTTATTAGCCTCGCTGTCAAGAAATGTTGTTTGTGCTCGTCTTTGACTTAGAATAATTTCCGCGATTTTTGGCCAAATTGGCTTTGCGACTCTCTGTAAGAGTGAATATAGATTTAAAAATAAGGCAGATAGAGGAAATCCGAAATATCCATTTGAGAGACCACAAGGTACTGCACATCTCAGCCAAGTTTGGTCCGGAAATATTCAGTTTGAAGAAAGTTATTAGCCTCGCTGTCAAGATATGTAGTTTGTGCTCGTCTTTGACTTAGAATAATTTCCGCGATTTTTGGCCAAATTGGCTTTGCGACTCTCTGTAAGAGTGAATAAAGATTTAAAAATAAGGCAGATATAGGAAATCCGAAATATTCATTTGAGAGACCACACGGTAATGACCATCTCAGCCAAGTTTGGTCCGAAAATATTCAGTTTGAAGAAAGTTATTAGCCTCGCTGTCAAGAAATGTAGTTTGTGCTCGTCTTTGACTTAAAATAATTTCCGCGATTTTTGGCCAAATTGGCTTTGCGACTCTCTGTAAGAGTGAATATAGATTAAAAAGTAAGACAGATAGAGGAAATCCGAAATATCCATTCGATAGAACACAAGGTAATGAACATCTCAGCCAAGTTTGGTCCGAAAATATTCAGTTTGAAGAAAGTTATTAGCCTCGCTGTCAAGAAATGTAGTTTGTGCTCGTCTTTGACTTAAAATAATTTCCGCGATTTTTGGCCAAATTGGCTTTGCGACTCTCTGTAAGAGTGAATATAGATTAAAAAGTAAGACAGATAGAGGACATCCGAAATATCCATTCGATAGAACACAAGGTAATGAACATCTCAGCCATGATTGGACCGGAAATATTCAGTTTGAAGAAAGTTATTATCCTCGCTGTCAAGAAATGTAGTTTGTGCTCGTCTTTGACTTAGAATAATTTCCGCGATTTTTGGCCAAATTGGCTTTGCGACTCTCTGTAAGAGTGAATATAGATTAAAAAGTAAGACAGATAGAGGAAATCCGAAATATCCATTCGATAGAACGCAAAGTAATGAACATCTCAGCCATGCTTGGTCTGGAAATATTCAGTTTGAAGAAAGTTATTAGCCTCGCTGTCAAGAAATGTAGTTTGTGCTCGTCTTTGACTTAGAATAATTTCCCCGATTTTTGGCCAAATTGGCTTTGCGACTCTCTGTAAGAGTGAAAATAGATTAAAAAGTAAGACAGATAGAGGAAATCCGAAATATCCATTCGATAGAACGCAAGGTAATGAACATCTCAGCCAAGTTTGGTCTGGAAATATTCAGTTTGAAGAAAGTTATTATCCTCGCTGTCAAGAAATGTAGTTTGTGCTCGTCTTTGACTTAGAATATTTTCCGCGATTTTTGGCAAATTGGCCTTGCGACTCTCTGTAAGAGTGAATATAGATTTAAAAATAAGGCAGATATAGGAAATCCGAAATATTCATTTGAGAGACCACAAGGTACTGCACATCTCAGCCAAGTTTGGTCCGGAAATATTCAGTTTGAAGAAAGTTATTAGCCTCGCTGTCAAGATATGTAGTTTGTGCTCGTCTTTGACTTAGAATAATTTCCGCGATTTTTGGCCAAATTGGCTTTGCGACTCTCTGTAAGAGTGAATATAGATTAAAAAGTAAGACAGATAGAGGAAATCCGAAATATCCATTCGATAGAACACAAGGTAATGAACATCTCAGCCAAGTTTGGACCGGAAATATTCAGTTTGAAGAAAGTTATTATCCTCGCTGTCAAGAAATGTAGTTTGTGCTCGTCTTTGACTTAGAATAATTTCCGCGATTTTTGGCCAAATTGGCTTTGCGACTCTCTGTAAGAGTGAATATAGATTAAAAAGTAAGACGGATAGAGGAAATCCGAAATATCCATTCGATAGAACGCAAGGTAATGAACATCTCAGCCAAGTTTGGTCTGGAAATATTCAGTTTGAAGAAAGTTATTATCCTCGCTGTCAAGAAATGTAGTTTGTGCTCGTCTTTGACTTAGAATAATTTCCGCGATTTTTGGCCAAATTGGCTTTGCGACTCTCTGTAAGAGTGAATATAAATTAAAAAGTAAGACAGATAGAGGAAATCCGAAATATCCATTCGATAGAACACAAGGTAATGAACATCTCAGCCAAGTTTGGTCTGGAAATATTCAGTTTGAAGAAAGTTATTATCCTCGCTGTCAAGAAATGTAGTTTGTGCTCGTCTTTGACTTAGAATAATTTCCGCGATTTTTGGCCAAATTGGCTTTGCGACTCTCTGTAAGAGTGAATATAAATTAAAAAGTAAGACACATAGAGGAAATCCGAAATATCCATTCGATAGAACACAAGGTAATGAACATCTCAGCCAAGTTTGGTCCGGAAATATTCAGTTTGAAGAAAGTTATTAGCCTCGCTGTCAAGAAATGTAGTTTGTGCTCGTCTTTGACTTAAAATAATTTCCGCGATTTTTGGCCAAATTGGCTTTGCGACTCTCTGTAAGAGTGAATATAGATTAAAAAGTAAGACAGATACAGGAAATCCGAAATATCCATTCGATAGAACGCATGACAATGAACATCTCAGCCAAGTTTGGTCCGAAAATGTTCAGTTTAAAGAAAATTATTAGCCTCGCTGTCAAGAAATGTAGTTTGTGCTCGTCTTTGACTTAGAATAATTTCCGCGATTTTTGGCCAAATTGGCTTTGCGACTCTCTGTAAGAGTGAATATAGATTAAAAAGTAAGACAGATAGAGGAAATCCCAAATATCCATTCGATAGAACACAAGGTAATGAACATCTCAGCCAAGTTTGGACCGGAAATATTCAGTTTGAAGAAAGTTATTAGCCTCGCTGTCAAGAAATGTAGTTTGTGCTCGTCTTTGACTTAGAATAATTTCCGCGATTTTTGGCCAAATTGGCTTTGCGACTCTCTGTAAGAGTGAATATAGATTAAAAAGTAAGACAGATAGAGGAAATCCGAATTATCCATTCGATAGAACGCATGGCAATGAACATCTCAGCCAAGTTTGGTCCGGAAATATTCAGTTTGAAGAAAGTTATTAGCCTCGCTGTCAAGAAATGTAGTTTGTGCTCGTCTTTGACTTAAAATAATTTCCGCGATTTTTCGCCAAATTGGCTTTGCGACTCTCTGTAAGAGTGAATATAGATTAAAAAGTAAGACAGATAGAGGAAATCCGAAATATCCATTCGATAGAACGCAAGGTAATGAACATCTCAGCCAAGTTTGGTCTGGAAATATTCAGTTTGAAGAAAGTTATTATCCTCGCTGTCAAGAAATGTAGTTTGTGCTCGTCTTTGACTTAGAATATTTTCCGCGATTTTTGGCAAATTGGCCTTGCGACTCTCTGTAAGAGTGAATATAGATTTAAAAATAAGGCAGATATAGGAAATCCGAAATATTCATTTGAGAGACCACAAGGTACTGCACATCTCTTCCAAGTTTGGTCCGGAAATATTCAGTTTGAAGAAAGTTATTAGCCTCGCTCTCAAGAAATGTAGTTTGTGCTCGTCTTTGACTTAAAATAATTTCCGCGATTTTTGGCCAAATTGGCTTTGCGACTCTCTGTAAGAGTGAATATAGATTAAAAAGTAAGACAGATAGAGGAATCCGAAATATCCATTCGATAGAACGCATGACAATGAACATCTCAGCCAAGTTTGGTCCGGAAATGTTCAGTTTAAAGAAAATTATTAGCCTCGCTGTCAAGAAATGTAGTTTGTGCTCGTCTTTGACTTAGAATAATTTCCGCGATTTTTGGCCAAATTGGCTTTGCGACTCTCTGTAAGAGTGAATATAGATTAAAAAGTAAGACAGATAGAGGAAATCCGAAATATCCATTCGATAGAACACAAGGTAATGAACATCTCAGCCAAGTTTGGTCTGGAAATATTCAGTTTGAAGAAAGTTATTATCCTCGCTGTCAAGAAATGTAGTTTGTGCTCGTCTTTGACTTAGAATATTTTCCGCGATTTTTGGCAAATTGGCCTTGCGACTCTCTGTAAGAGTGAATATAGATTAAAAAATAAGGCAGATATAGGAAATCCGAAATATTCATTTGAGAGACCACAAGGTACTGCACATCTCTGCCAAGTTTGGTCCGGAAATATTCAGTTTGAAGAAAGTTATTAGCCTCGCTGTCAAGAAATGTAGTTTGTGCTCGTCTTTGACTTAGAATAATTTCCGCGATTTTTGGTCAAATTGGCCTTGCGACTCTCTGTAAGAGTGAATATAGATTAAAAAGTAAGACAGATAGAGGAAATCCGAAATATCCATTCGATAGAATGCATGGCAATGAACATCTCAGCCAAGTTTGGTCCGAAAATATTCAGTTTGAAGAAAGTTATTAGCCTCGCTGTCAAGAAATGTAGTTTGTGCTCGTCTTTGACTTAGAATAATTTCCGCGATTTTTGGCCAAATTGGCTTTGCGACTCTCTGTAAGAGTGAATATAAATTAAAAAGTAAGACAGATAGAGGAAATCCGAATTATCCATTCGATAGAACGCATGGCAATGAACATCTCAGCCAAGTTTGGTCCGGAAATATTCAGTTTGAAGAAAGTTATTAGCCTCGCTGTCAAGAAATGTAGTTTGTGCTCGTCTTTGACTTAAAATAATTTCCGCGATTTTTGGCCAAATTGGCTTTGCGACTCTCTGTAAGAGTGAATATAGATTAAAAAGTAAGACAGATAGAGGAAATCCGAAATATCCATTCGATAGAACGCAAGGTAATGAACATCTCAGCCAAGTTTGGTCTGGAAATATTCAGTTTGAAGAAAGTTATTATCCTCGCTGTCAAGAAATGTAGTTTGTGCTCGTCTTTGACTTAGAATATTTTCCGCGATTTTTGGCAAATTGGCCTTGCGACTCTCTGTAAGAGTGAATATAGATTTAAAAATAAGGCAGATATAGGAAATCCGAAATATTCATTTGAGAGACCACAAGGTACTGCACATCTCTTCCAAGTTTGGTCCGGAAATATTCAGTTTGAAGAAAGTTATTAGCCTCGCTGTCAAGAAATGTAGTTTGTGCTCGTCTTTGACTTAAAATAATTTCCGCGATTTTTGGCCAAATTGGCTTTGCGACTCTCTGTAAGAGTGAATATAGATTAAAAAGTAAGACAGATACAGGAAATCCGAAATATCCATTCGATAGAACGCATGACAATGAACATCTCAGCCAAGTTTGGTCCGAAAATGTTCAGTTTAAAGAAAATTATTAGCCTCGCTGTCAAGAAATGTAGTTTGTGCTCGTCTTTGACTTAGAATAATTTCCGCGATTTTTGGCCAAATTGGCTTTGCGACTCTCTGTAAGAGTGAATATAGATTAAAAAGTAAGACAGATAGAGGAAATCCGAAATATCCATTCGATAGAACACAAGGTAATGAACATCTCAGCCAAGTTTGGTCTGGAAATATTCAGTTTGAAGAAAGTTATTATCCTCGCTGTCAAGAAATGTAGTTTGTGCTCGTCTTTGACTTAGAATATTTTCCGCGATTTTTGGCAAATTGGCCTTGCGACTCTCTGTAAGAGTGAATATAGATTAAAAAATAAGGCAGATATAGGAAATCCGAAATATTCATTTGAGAGACCACAAGGTACTGCACATCTCTGCCAAGTTTGGTCCGGAAATATTCAGTTTGAAGAAAGTTATTAGCCTCGCTGTCAAGAAATGTAGTTTGTGCTCGTCTTTGACTTAGAATAATTTCCGCGATTTTTGGTCAAATTGGCCTTGCGACTCTCTGTAAGAGTGAATATAGATTAAAAAGTAAGACAGATAGAGGAAATCCGAAATATCCATTCGATAGAACGCATGGCAATGAACATCTCAGCCAAGTTTGGTCCGAAAATATTCAGTTTGAAGAAAGTTATTATCCTCGCTGTCAAGAAATGTAGTTTGTTCTCGTCTTTGACTTAGAATAATGTCCGTCATTTTTGGCCAAATTGGCTTTGCGACTCTCTGTAAGAGTGAATATAGATTAAAAAGTAAGACAGATAGAGGAAATCCGAAATATCCATTCGATAGAACGCAAGGTAATGAACATCTCAGCCAAGTTTGGTCTGGAAATATTCAGTTTGAAGAAAGTTATTAGCCTCGCTGTCAAGAAATGTAGTTTGTGCTCGTCTTTGACTTAGAATATTTTCCGCGATTTTTGGCAAATTGGCCTTGCGACTCTCTGTAAGAGTGAATATAGATTAAAAAATAAGGCAGATATAGGAAATCCGAAATATTCATTTGAGAGACCACAAGGTACTGCACATCTCTGCCAAGTTTGGTCCGGAAATATTCAGTTTGAAGAAAGTTATTAGCCTCGCTGTCAAGAAATGTAGTTTGTGCTCGTCTTTGACTTAGAATAATTTCCGCGATTTTTGGTCAAATTGGCCTTGCGACTCTCTGTAAGAGTGAATATAGATTAAAAAGTAAGACAGATAGAGGAAATCCGAAATATCCATTCGATAGAACGCATGGCAATGAACATCTCAGCCAAGTTTGGTCCGAAAATATTCAGTTTGAAGAAAGTTATTAGCCTCGCTGTCAAGAAATGTAGTTTGTGCTCGTCTTTGACTTAGAATAATTTCCGCGATTTTTGGCCAAATTGGCTTTGCGACTCTCTGTAAGAGTGAATATAAATTAAAAAGTAAGACAGATAGAGGAAATCCGAAATATCCATTCGATAGAACACAAGGTAATGAACATCTCAGCCAAGTTTGGTCTGGAAATATTCAGTTTGAAGAAAGTTATTAGCCTCGCTGTCAAGAAATGTAGTTTGTGCTCGTCTTTGACTTAAAATAATTTCCGCGATTTTTGGCCAAATTGGCTTTGCGACTCTCTGTAAGAGTGAATATAGAGTAAAAAGTAAGACAGATAGAGGAAATCCGAATTATCCATTCGATAGAACGCATGGCAATGAACATCTCAGCCAAGTTTGGTCCGGAAATATTCAGTTTGAAGAAAGTTATTAGCCTCGCTGTCAAGAAATGTAGTTTGTGCTCGTCTTTGACTTAAAATAATTTCCGCGATTTTTGGCCAAATTGGCTTTGCGACTCTCTGTAAGAGTGAATATAGATTAAAAAGTAAGACAGATAGAGGAAATCCGAAATATCCATTCGATAGAACACAAGGTAATGAACATCTCAGCCAAGTTTGGTCTGGAAATATTCAGTTTGAAGAAAGTTATTATCCTCGCTGTCAAGAAATGTAGTTTGTGCTCGTCTTTGACTTAGAATAATTTCCGCGATTTTTGGCCAAATTGGCTTTGCGACTCTCTGTAAGAGTGAATATAGATTAAAAAGTAAGACAGATAGAGGAAATCCGAAATATCCATTCGATAGAACGCATGACAATGAACATCTCAGCCAAGTTTGGTCCGAAAATGTTCAGTTTAAAGAAAATTATTAGCCTCGCTGTCAAGAAATGTAGTTTGTGCTCGTCTTTGACTTAGAATAATTTCCGCGATTGTTGGCCAAATTGGCTTTGCGACTCTCTGTAAGAGTGAATATAGATTAAAAAGTAAGACAGATAGAGGAAATCCGAATTATCCATTCGATAGAACGCATGGCAATGAACATCTCAGCCAAGTTTGGTCCGGAAATATTCAGTTTGAAGAAAGTTATTAGCCTCGCTGTCAAGAAATGTAGTTTGTGCTCGTCTTTGACTTAAAATAATTTCCGCGATTTTTGGCCAAATTGGCTTTGCGACTCTCTGTAAGAGTGAATATAGATTAAAAAGTAAGACAGATAGAGGAAATCCGAAATATCCATTCGATAGAACGCAAGGTAATGAACATCTCAGCCAAGTTTGGTCCGGAAATATTCAGTTTGAAGAAAGTTATTAGCCTCGCTGTCAAGAAATGTAGTTTGTGCTCGTCTTTGACTTAGAATTTTTTCCGCGATTTTTGGCAAATTGGCCTTGCGACTCTCTGTAAGAGTGAATATAGATTTAAAAATAAGGCAGATAGAGGAAATCCGAAATATCCATTCGATAGAATGCAAGGTAATGAACATCTTAACCAAGTTTGCTCTTGAAATATTCAGTTTGAAGAAAGTTATTATCCTCGCTGTCAAGAAATGTAGTTTGTGCTCGTCTTTGACTTAGAATAATTTCCGCGATTTTTGGCAAATTGGCTTTGCGACTCTCTGTAAGAGTGAATATAGATTTAAAAATAAGGCAGATATAGGAAATCCGAAATATTCATTTGAGAGACCACAAGGTACTGCACATCTCAGCCAAGTTTGGACCGGAAATATTCAGTTTGAAGAAAGTTATTAGCCTCGCTGTCAAGAAATGTAGTTTGTGCTCGTCTTTGACTTAGAATAATTTCCGCGATTTTTGGCCAAATTGGCTTTGCGACTCTCTGTAAGAGTGAATATAGATTAAAAAGTAAGACAGATAGAGGAAATCCGAAATATCCATTCGATAGAACACAAGGTAATG
Source organism: Gibbula magus (assembly GCA_936450465.1). NCBI lineage: Eukaryota > Metazoa > Mollusca > Gastropoda > Trochida > Trochidae > Gibbula > Gibbula magus. The sequence continues at coordinate 32,928,268 of OW388300.1, forward strand.
AACATCTCAGCCAAGTTTGGACGGAAAATATTCAGTTTGAAGAAAGTTATTAGCCTCGCTGTCAAGAAATGTTGTTTGTGCTCGTCTTTGACTTAGAATAATTTCCGCGATTTTTGGCCAAATTGGCTTTGCGACTCTCTGTAAGAGTGAATATAGATTAAAAAGTAAGACAGATACAGGAAATCCGAAATATCCATTCGATAGAACGCATGACAATGAACATCTCAGCCAAGTTTGGTCCGAAAATGTTCAGTTTAAAGAAAATTATTATATTCGCTGTCAAGAAATGTAGTTTGTGCTCGTCTTTGACTTAGAATATTTTCCGCGATTTTTGGCAAATTGGCCTTGCGACTCTCTGTAAGAGTGAATATAGATTTAAAAATAAGGCAGATAGAGGAAATCCGAAATATCCATTCGATAGAATGCAAGGTATTGAACATCTTAACCAAGTTTGCTCTTGAAATATTCAGTTTGAAGAAAGTTATTATCCTCGCTGTCAAGAAATGTAGTTTGTGCTCGTCTTTGACTTAGAATAATTTCCGCGATTTTTGGCAAATTGGCTTTGCGACTCTCTGTAAGAGTGAATATAGATTTAAAAATAAGGCAGATATAGGAAATCCGAAATATTCATTTGAGAGACCACAAGGTACTGCACATCTCAGCCAAGTTTGGACCGGAAATATTCAGTTTGAAGAAAGTTATTAGCCTCGCTGTCAAGAAATGTAGTTTGTGCTCGTCTTTGACTTAGAATAATTTCCGCGATTTTTGGCCAAATTGGCTTTGCGACTCTCTGTAAGAGTGAATATAAATTAAAAAGTAAGACAGATAGATGAAATCCGAAATATCCATTCGATAGAACACAAGGTAATGAACATCTCAGCCAAGTTTGGACGGAAAATATTCAGTTTGAAGAAAGTTATTAGCCTCGCTGTCAAGAAATGTTGTTTGTGCTCGTCTTTGACTTAGAATAATTTCCGCGATTTTTGGCCAAATTGGCCTTGCGACTCTCTGTAAGAGTGAATATAGATTTAAAAATAAGGCAGATATAGGAAATCCGAATTATCCATTTGAGAGACCACAAGGTACTGCACATCTCAGCCAAGTTTGGTCCGGAAATATTCAGTTTGAAGAAAGTTATTAGCCTCGCTGTCAAGAAATGTAGTTTGTGCTCGTCTTTGACTTAAAATAATTTCCGCGATTTTTGGCCAAATTGGCTTTGCGACTCTCTGTAAGAGTGAATATAGATTAAAAAGTAAGACAGATAGAGGAAATCCGAAATATATCCATTCGATAGAACACAAGGTAATGAACATCTCAGCCAAGTTTGGACCGGAAATATTCAGTTTGAAGAAAGTTATTATCCTCGCTGTCAAGAAATGTAGTTTGTGCTCGGTTTTGACTTAGAATAATTTCCGCGATTTTTGGCCAAATTGGCTTTGCGACTCTCTGTAAGAGTGAATATAGATTAAAAAGTAAGACAGATAGAGGAAATCCGAAATATCCATTCGATAGAACACAAGGTACTGAACATCTCAGCCAAGTTTGGACCGGAAATATTCAGTTTGAAGAAAGTTATTAGCCTCGCTGTCAAGAAATGTAGTTTGTGCTTGTCTTTGACTTAGAATAATTTCCGCGATTTTTGGCCAAATTGGCTTTGCGACTCTCTGTAAGAGTGAATATAGATTAAAAAGTAAGACAGATAGAGGAAATCCGAAAAATCCATTCGATAGAACACAAGGTAATGAACATCTCAGCCAAGTTTGGTCTGGAAATATTCAGTTTGAAGAAAGTTATTATATTCGCTGTCAAGAAATGTAGTTTGTGCTCGTCTTTGACTTAGAATATTTTCCGCGATTTTTTGCAAATTGGCCTTGCGACTCTCTGTAAGAGTGAATATAGATTTAAAAATAAGGCAGATAGAGGAAATCCGAAATATCCATTCGGTAGAACACAAGGTACTGAACATCTCAGCCAAGTTTGGACCGGAAATATTCAGTTTGAAGAAAGTTATTAGCCTCGCTGTCAAGAAATGTAGTTTGTGCTTGTCTTTGACTTAGAATAATTTCCGCGATTTTTGGCCAAATTGGCTTTGCGACTCTCTGTAAGAGTGAATATAAATTAAAAAGTAAGACAGATAGATGAAATCCGAAATATCCATTCGATAGAACACAAGGTAATGAACATCTCAGCCAAGTTTGGACGGAAAATATTCAGTTTGAAGAAAGTTATTAGCCTCGCTGTCAAGAAATGTTGTTTGTGCTCGTCTTTGACTTAGAATAATTTCCGCGATTTTTGGCCAAATTGGCCTTGCGACTCTCTGTAAGAGTGAATATAGATTTAAAAATAAGGCAGATATAGGAAATCCGAATTATCCATTTGAGAGACCACAAGGTACTGCACATCTCAGCCAAGTTTGGTCCGGAAATATTCAGTTTGAAGAAAGTTATTAGCCTCGCTGTCAAGAAATGTAGTTTGTGCTCGTCTTTGACTTAAAATAATTTCCGCGATTTTTGGCCAAATTGGCTTTGCGACTCTCTGTAAGAGTGAATATAGATTAAAAAGTAAGACAGATAGAGGAAATCCGAAATATATCCATTCGATAGAACACAAGGTAATGAACATCTCAGCCAAGTTTGGACCGGAAATATTCAGTTTGAAGAAAGTTATTATCCTCGCTGTCAAGAAATGTAGTTTGTGCTCGGTTTTGACTTAGAATAATTTCCGCGATTTTTGGCCAAATTGGCTTTGCGACTCTCTGTAAGAGTGAATATAGATTAAAAAGTAAGACAGATAGAGGAAATCCGAAATATCCATTCGATAGAACACAAGGTACTGAACATCTCAGCCAAGTTTGGACCGGAAATATTCAGTTTGAAGAAAGTTATTAGCCTCGCTGTCAAGAAATGTAGTTTGTGCTTGTCTTTGACTTAGAATAATTTCCGCGATTTTTGGCCAAATTGGCTTTGCGACTCTCTGTAAGAGTGAATATAGATTAAAAAGTAAGACAGATAGAGGAAATCCGAAATATCCATTCGATAGAACACAAGGTAATGAACATCTCAGCCAAGTTTGGTCTGGAAATATTCAGTTTGAAGAAAGTTATTATATTCGCTGTCAAGAAATGTAGTTTGTGCTCGTCTTTGACTTAGAATATTTTCCGCGATTTTTTGCAAATTGGCCTTGCGACTCTCTGTAAGAGTGAATATAGATTTAAAAATAAGGCAGATAGAGGAAATCCGAAATATCCATTCGGTAGAATGCAAGGCAATGAACATCTTAACCAAGTTTGCTCTTGAAATATTCAGTTTGAAGAAAGTTATTATCCTCGCTGTCAAGAAATGTAGTTTGTGCTCGTCTTTGACTTAGAATAATTTCCGCGATTTTTGGCCAAATTGGCCTTGTGACTCTCTGTAAGAGTGAATATAGATTTTAAAATAAGACAGATACAGGAAATCCGAAATATCCATTTGAGAGACCACAAGGTACTGCACATCTCTGCTAAGGTTGGTCCGGAAATATTCAGTTTGAAGAAAGTTATTAGCCTCGCTGTCAAGAAATGTAGTTTGTGCTCGTCTTTGACTTAAAATAATTTCCGCGATTTTTGGCCAAATTGGCTTTGCGACTCTCTGTAAGAGTGAAAATAGATTAAAAAGGAGGAAAGATACAGGAAATCCGAAATATCCATTCGAAAGAACGCATGGCAATGAACATCTCAGCCAAGTTTGGTACGAAAATATTCAAGTTGAAGAAAGTTATTAGCCTCGCTGTCAAGAAATGTAGTTTGTGCTCGTCTTTGACTTGGAAAATTTCCGCGATTATTGGCCAAATTGGCTTTGCGACTCTCTGTAAGAGTGAAAATAGATTAAAAAGGAGGAAAGATACAGGAAATCCGAAATATCCATTCGATAGAACGCATGGCAATGAACATCTCAGCCAAGTTTGGTACGAAAATATTCAAGTTGAAGAAAGTTATTAGCCTCGCTGTCAAGAAATGTAGTTTGTGCTCGTCTTTGACTTGGAAAATTTCCGCGATTATTGGCCAAATTGGCTTTGCGACTCTATGTAAGAGTGAATATTGATTAAAAAGTAAGACAGATAGAGGAAATCCGAAATATCCATTCGATAGAACGCATGGCAATGAACATCTCAGCCAAGTTTGGTACGAAAATATTCAAGTTGAAGAAAGTAATTAGCCTCGCTGTCAAGAAATGTAGTTTGTGCTCGTCTTTGACTTAGAAAATTTCCGCGATTATTGGCCAAATTGGCTTTGCGACTCTATGTAAGAGTGAATATAGATTAAAAAGTAAGACAGATAAAGGAAATCCGAAATAACCATTCGATAGAACGCAAGGTAATGAACATCTCAGCCAAGCTTGGTCTGGAAATATTCAGTTTGAAGAAAGTTATTAGCCTCGCTGTCAAGAAATGTAGTTTGTGCTCGTCTTTGACTTATAATAATTTCCGCGATTTTTGGCCAAATTGGCTTTGCGACTCTCTGTAAGAGTGAAAATAGATTAAAAAGTAAGACAGATAGAGGAAATCCGAAATATCCATTCGATAGAACGCAAGGTAATGAACATCTCAGCCAAGCTTGGTCTGGAAATATTCAGTTTGAAGAAAGTTATTAGCCTCGCTGTCAAGAAATGTAGTTTGTGCTCGTCTTTGACTTAGAATAATTTCCGCGATTTTTGGCCAAATTGGCTTTGCGACTCTCTGTAAGAGTGAATATAGATTAAAAAGTAAGACAGATACAGGAAATCCGAAATATCCATTCGATAGAACACAAGGTAATGAACATCTCAGCCAAGTTTGGTCCGAAAATATGCAGTTTGAAGAAAGTTATTAGCCTCGCTGTCAAGAAATGTAGTTTGTGCTCGTCTTTGACTTAGAATAATTTCCGCGATTTTTGGCCAAATTGGCCTTGTGACTCTCTGTAAGAGTGAATATAGATTTTAAAATAAGACAGATACAGGAAATCCGAAATATCCATTTGAGAGACCACAAGGTACTGCACATCTCTGCTAAGTTTGGTCCGAAAATATGCAGTTTGAAGAAAGTTATTAGCCTCGCTGTCAAGAAATGTAGTTTGTGCTCGTCTTTGACTTAGAATAATTTCCGCGATTTTTGGCCAAATTGGCTTTGCGACTCTCTGTAAGAGTGAATATAGATTAAAAAGTAAGACATATAGAGGAAATCCGAATTATCCATTCGATAGAACGCATGGCAATGAACATCTCAGCCAAGTTTGGTCCGAAAATATTCAGTTTGAAGAAAGTTATTATCCTCGCTGTCAAGAAATGTTGTTTGTGCTCGTCTTTGACTTGGAATAATTTACGCGATTTTTGGCCCAATTGGCCTTGCGACTCTCTGTAAGAGTGAATATAGATTTAAAAATAAGGCAGATAGAGGAAATCCGAAATATCCATTCGATAGAACGCAAGGTAATGAACATCTCAGCCAAGTTTGGTCTGGAAATATTCAGTTTGAAGAAAGTTATTAGCCTCGCTGTCAAGAAATGTAGTTTGTGCTCGTCTTTGACTTAGAATAATTTCCGCGATTTTTGGCCAAATTGGCTTTGCGACTCTCTGTAAGAGTGAATGTAGATTAAAAAGTAAGACAGATAGAGGAAATCCGAATTATCCATTCGATAGAACGCATGGCAATGAACATCTCAGCCAAGTTTGGTCCGGAAATATTCAGTTTGAAGAAAGTTATTAGCCTCGCTGTCAAGAAATGTAGTTTGTGCTCGTCTTTGACTTAAAATAATTTCCGCGATTTTTGGCCAAATTGGCTTTGCGACTCTCTGTAAGAGTGAATATAGATTAAAAAGTAAGACAGATAGAGGAAATCCGAAATATCCATTCGATAGAACGCAAGGTAATGAACATCTCAGCCAAGTTTGGTCTGGAAATATTCAGTTTGAAGAAAGTTATTATCCTCGCTGTCAAGAAATGTAGTTTGTGCTCGTCTTTGACTTAGAATATTTTCCGCGATTTTTGGCAAATTGGCCTTGCGACTCTCTGTAAGAGTGAATATAGATTTAAAAATAAGGCAGATATAGGAAATCCGAAATATTCATTTGAGAGACCACAAGGTACTGCACATCTCTTCCAAGTTTGGTCCGGAAATATTCAGTTTGAAGAAAGTTATTAGCCTCGCTGTCAAGAAATGTAGTTTGTGCTCGTCTTTGACTTAGAATAATTTCCGCGATTTTTGGCCAAATTGGCTTTGCGACTCTCTGTAAGAGTGAATATAGATTAAAAAGTAAGACAGATAGAGGAAATCCGAAATATCCATTCGATAGAACACAAGGTAATGAACATCTCAGCCAAGTTTGGACCGGAAATATTCAGTTTGAAGAAAGTTATTAGCCTCGCTGTCAAGAAATGTAGTTTGTGCTCGTCTTTGACTTAGAATAATTTCCGCGATTTTTGGCCAAATTGGCTTTGCGACTCTCTGTAAGAGTGAATATAGATTAAAAAGTAAGACAGATACAGGAAATCCGAAATATCCATTCGATAGAACACAAGGTAATGAACATCTCAGCCAAGTTTGGTCCGAAAATATGCAGTTTGAAGAAAGTTATTAGCCTCGCTGTCAAGAAATGTAGTTTGTGCTCGTCTTTGACTTAGAATAATTTCCGCGATTTTTGGACAAATTGGCCTTGTGACTCTCTGTAAGAGTGAATATAGATTTTAAAATAAGACAGATACAGGAAATCCGAAATATCCATTTGAGAGACCACAAGGTACTGCACATCTCTGCTAAGTTTGGTCCGAAAATATGCAGTTTGAAGAAAGTTATTAGCCTCGCTGTCAAGAAATGTAGTTTGTGCTCGTCTTTGACTTAGAATAATTTCCGCGATTTTTGGCCAAATTGGCTTTGCGACTCTCTGTAAGAGTGAATATAGATTAAAAAGTAAGACATATAGAGGAAATCCGAATTATCCATTCGATAGAACGCATGGCAATGAACATCTCAGCCAAGTTTGGTCCGAAAATATTCAGTTTGAAGAAAGTTATTATCCTCGCTGTCAAGAAATGTTGTTTGTGCTCGTCTTTGACTTGGAATAATTTACGCGATTTTTGGCCCAATTGGCCTTGCGACTCTCTGTAAGAGTGAATATAGATTTAAAAATAAGGCAGATATAGGAAATCCGAAATATTCATTTGAGAGACCACAAGGTACTGCACATCTCTTCCAAGTTTGGTCCGGAAATATTCAGTTTGAAGAAAGTTATTAGCCTCGCTGTCAAGAAATGTAGTTTGTGCTCGTCTTTGACTTAGAATAATTTCCGCGATTTTTGGCCAAATTGGCCTTGCGACTCTCTGTAAGAGTGAATATAGATTAAAAAGTAAGACAGATAGAGGAAATCCGAAATATCCATTCGATAGAACACAAGGTAATGAACATCTCAGCCAAGTTTGGACCGGAAATATTCAGTTTGAAGAAAGTTATTAGCCTCGCTGTCAAGAAATGTAGTTTGTGCTCGTCTTTGACTTAGAATAATTTCCGCGATTTTTGGCCAAATTGGCTTTGCGACTCTCTGTAAGAGTGAATATAGATTAAAAAGTAAGACAGATACAGGAAATCCGAAATATCCATTCGATAGAACACAAGGTAATGAACATCTCAGCCAAGTTTGGTCCGAAAATATGCAGTTTGAAGAAAGTTATTAGCCTCGCTGTCAAGAAATGTAGTTTGTGCTCGTCTTTGACTTAGAATAATTTCCGCGATTTTTGGCCAAATTGGCCTTGTGACTCTCTGTAAGAGTGAATATAGATTTTAAAATAAGACAGATACAGGAAATCCGAAATATCCATTTGAGAGACCACAAGGTACTGCACATCTCTGCTAAGTTTGGTCCGAAAATATGCAGTTTGAAGAAAGTTATTAGCCTCGCTGTCAAGAAATGTAGTTTGTGCTCGTCTTTGACTTAGAATAATTTCCGCGATTTTTGGCCAAATTGGCTTTGCGACTCTCTGTAAGAGTGAATATAGATTAAAAAGTAAGACATATAGAGGAAATCCGAATTATCCATTCGATAGAACGCATGGCAATGAACATCTCAGCCAAGTTTGGTCCGAAAATATTCAGTTTGAAGAAAGTTATTATCCTCGCTGTCAAGAAATGTTGTTTGTGCTCGTCTTTGACTTGGAATAATTTACGCGATTTTTGGCCCAATTGGCCTTGCGACTCTCTGTAAGAGTGAATATAGATTTAAAAATAAGGCAGATAGAGGAAATCCGAAATATCCATTCGATAGAACGCAAGGTAATGAACATCTTAGCCAAGTTTGCTCTGGAAATATTCAGTTTGAAGAAAGTTATTATCCTCGCTGTCAAGAAATGTAGTTTGTGCTCGTCTTTGACTTAGAATATTTTCCGCGATTTTTGGCAAATTGGCCTTGCGACTCTCTGTAAGAGTGAATATAGATTTAAAAATAAGGCAGATATAGGAAATCCGAAATATTCATTTGAGAGACCTCAAGGTACTGCACATCTCTGCCAAGTTTGGTCCGGAAATATTCAGTTTGAAGAAAGTTATTAGCCTCGCTGTCAAGAAATGTAGTTTGTGCTCGTCTTTGACTTAAAATAATTTCCGCGATTTTTGGCCAAATTGGCTTTGCGACTCTCTGTAAGAGTGAATATAGATTAAAAAGTAAGACAGATACAGGAAATCCGAAATATCCATTCGATAGAACGCATGACAATGAACATCTCAGCCAAGTTTGGTCCGAAAATGTTCAGTTTAAAGAAAATTATTAGCCTCGCTGTCAAGAAATGTAGTTTGTGCTCGTCTTTGACTTAGAATAATTTCCGCGATTTTTGGCCAAATTGGCTTTGCGACTCTCTGTAAGAGTGAATATAGATTAAAAAGTAAGACAGATAGAGGAAATCCGAAATATCCATTCGATAGAACACAAGGTAATGAACATCTCAGCCAAGTTTGGACCGGAAATATTCAGTTTGAAGAAAGTTATTAGCCTCGCTGTCAAGAAATGTAGTTTGTGCTCGTCTTTGACTTAGAATAATTTACGCGATTTTTGGCCAAATTGGCTTTGCGACTCTCTGTAAGAGTGAATATAGATTAAAAAGTAAGACAGATAGAGGAAATCCGAATTATCCATTCGATAGAACGCATGGCAATGAACATCTCAGCCAAGTTTGGTCCGGAAATATTCAGTTTGAAGAAAGTTATTAGCCTCGCTGTCAAGAAATGTAGTTTGTGCTCGTCTTTGACTTAAAATAATTTCCGCGATTTTTGGCCAAATTGGCTTTGCGACTCTCTGTAAGAGTGAATATAGATTAAAAAGTAAGACAGATAGAGGAAATCCGAAATATCCATTCGATAGAACGCAAGGTAATGAACATCTCAGCCAAGTTTGGTCTGGAAATATTCAGTTTGAAGAAAGTTATTATCCTCGCTGTCAAGAAATGTAGTTTGTGCTCGTCTTTGACTTAGAATATTTTCCGCGATTTTTGGCAAATTGGCCTTGCGACTCTCTGTAAGAGTGAATATAGATTTAAAAATAAGGCAGATATAGGAAATCCGAAATATTCATTTGAGAGACCACAAGGTACTGCACATCTCTTCCAAGTTTGGTCCGGAAATATTCAGTTTGAAGAAAGTTATTAGCCTCGCTGTCAAGAAATGTAGTTTGTGCTCGTCTTTGACTTAGAATAATTTCCGCGATTTTTGGCCAAATTGGCTTTGCGACTCTCTGTAAGAGTGAATATAGATTAAAAAGTAAGACAGATACAGGAAATCCGAATTATCCATTCGATAGAACGCATGGCAATGAACATCTCAGCCAAGTTTGGTCCGGAAATATTCAGTTTGAAGAAAGTTATTAGCCTCGCTGTCAAGAAATGTAGTTTGTGCTCGTCTTTGACTTAAAATAATTTCCGCGATTTTTGGCCAAATTGGCTTTGCGACTCTCTGTAAGAGTGAATATAGATTAAAAAGTAAGACAGATAGAGGAAATCCGAAATATCCATTCGATAGAACGCAAGGTAATGAACATCTCAGCCAAGTTTGGTCTGGAAATATTCAGTTTGAAGAAAGTTATTATCCTCGCTGTCAAGAAATGTAGTTTGTGCTCGTCTTTGACTTAGAATAATTTCCGCGATTTTTGGCAAATTGGCCTTGCGACTCTCTGTAAGAGTGAATATAGACTTAAAAATAAGGCAGATATAGGAAATCCGAAATATTCATTTGAGAGACCACAAGGTACTGCACATCTCTTCCAAGTTTGGTCCGGAAATATTCAGTTTGAAGAAAGTTATTAGCCTCGCTGTCAAGAAATGTAGTTTGTGCTCGTCTTTGACTTAGAATAATTTCCGCGATTTTTGGCCAAATTGGCTTTGCGACTCTCTGTAAGAGTGAATATAGATTAAAAAGTAAGACAGATAGAGGAAATCCGAAATATCCATTCGATAGAACACAAGGTAATGAACATCTCAGCCAAGTTTGGACCGGAAATATTCAGTTTGAAGAAAGTTATTAGCCTCGCTGTCAAGAAATGTAGTTTGTGCTCGTCTTTGACTTAGAATAATTTCCGCGATTTTTGGCCAAATTGGCTTTGCGACTCTCTGTAAGAGTGAATATAGATTAAAAAGTAAGACAGATACAGGAAATCCGAATTATCCATTCGATAGAACGCATGGCAATGAACATCTCAGCCAAGTTTGGTCCGGAAATATTCAGTTTGAAGAAAGTTATTAGCCTCGCTGTCAAGAAATGTAGTTTGTGCTCGTCTTTGACTTAAAATAATTTCCGCGATTTTTGGCCAAATTGGCTTTGCGACTCTCTGTAAGAGTGAATATAGATTAAAAAGTAAGACAGATAGAGGAAATCCGAAATATCCATTCGATAGAACGCAAGGTAATGAACATCTCAGCCAAGTTTGGTCTGGAAATATTCAGTTTGAAGAAAGTTATTATCCTCGCTGTCAAGAAATGTAGTTTGTGCTCGTCTTTGACTTAGAATAATTTCCGCGATTTTTGGCAAATTGGCCTTGCGACTCTCTGTAAGAGTGAATATAGATTTAAAAATAAGGCAGATATAGGAAATCCGAAATATTCATTTGAGAGACCACAAGGTACTGCACATCTCTTCCAAGTTTGGTCCGGAAATATTCAGTTTGAAGAAAGTTATTAGCCTCGCTGTCAAGAAATGTAGTTTGTGCTCGTCTTTGACTTAGAATAATTTCCGCGATTTTTGGCCAAATTGGCTTTGCGACTCTCTGTAAGAGTGAATATAGATTAAAAAGTAAGACAGATAGAGGAAATCCGAAATATCCATTCGATAGAACACAAAGTAATGAACATCTCAGCCAAGTTTGGACGGAAAATATTCAGTTTGAAGAAAGTTATTAGCCTCGCTGTCAAGAAATGTTGTTTGTGCTCGTCTTTGACTTAGAATAATTTCCGCGATTTTTGGCCAAATTGGCCTTGCGACTCTCTGTAAGAGTGAATATAGATTTAAAAATAAGGCAGATATAGGAAATCCGAATTATCCATTTGAGAGACCACAAGGTACTGCACATCTCAGCCAAGTTTGGTCCGGAAATATTCAGTTTGAAGAAAGTTATTAGCCTCGCTGTCAAGAAATGTAGTTTGTGCTCGTCTTTGACTTAAAATAATTTCCGCGATTTTTGGCCAAATTGGCTTTGCGACTCTCTGTAAGAGTGAATATAGAGTAAAAAGTAAGACAGATAGAGGAAATCCGAAATATCCATTCGATAGAACGCATGGCAATGAACATCTCAGCCAAGTTTGGTCCGAAAATATTCAGTTTGAAGAAAGTTATTAGCCTCGCTGTCAAGAAATGTAGTTTGTGCTCGTCTTTGACTTAAAATAATTTCCGCGATTTTTGGCCAAATTGGCTTTGCGACTCTCTGTAAGAGTGAATATAGAGTAAAAAGTAAGACAGATAGAGGAAATCCGAAATATCCATTCGATAGAACGCATGGCAATGAACATCTCAGCCAAGTTTGGTCCGAAAATATTCAGTTTGAAGAAAGTTATTAGCCTCGCTGTCAAGAAATGTAGTTTGTGCTCGTCTTTGACTTAGAATATTTTCCGCGATTTTTGGCAAATTGGCCTTGCGACTCTCTGTAAGAGTGAATATAGATTTAAAAATAAGGCAGATATAGGAAATCCGAAATATTCATTTGAGAGACCACAAGGTACTGCACATCTCTTCCAAGTTTGGTCCGGAAATATTCAGTTTGAAGAAAGTTATTAGCCTCGCTGTCAAGAAATGTAGTTTGTGCTCGTCTTTGACTTAGAATAATTTCCGCGATTTTTGGCCAAATTGGCTTTGCGACTCTCTGTAAGAGTGAATATAGATTAAAAAGTAAGACAGATAGAGGAAATCCGAAATATCCATTCGATAGAACACAAGGTAATGAACATCTCAGCCAAGTTTGGACGGAAAATATTCAGTTTGAAGAAAGTTATTAGCCTCGCTGTCAAGAAATGTTGTTTGTGCTCGTCTTTGACTTAGAATAATTTCCGCGAGTTTTGGCCAAATTGGCCTTGCGACTCTCTGTAAGAGTGAATATAGATTTAAAAATAAGGCAGATTTAGGAAATCCGAATTATCCATTTGAGAGACCACAAGGTACTGCACATCACAGCCAAGTTTGGTCCGGAAATATTCAGTTTGAAGAAAGTTATTAGCCTCGCTGTCAAGAAATGTAGTTTGTGCTCGTCTTTGACTTAAAATAATTTCCGCGATTTTTGGCCAAATTGGCTTTGCGACTCTCTGTAAGAGTGAATATAGATTAAAAAGTAAGACAGATAGAGGAAATCCGAAATATCCATTCGATAGAACACAAGGTAATGAACATCTCAGCCAAGTTTGGACCGGAAATATTCAGTTTGAAGAAAGTTATCATCCTCGCTGTCAAGAAATGTAGTTTGTGCTCGGTTTTGACTTAGAATAATTTCCGCGATTTTTGGCCAAATTGGCTTTGCGACTCTCTGTAAGAGTGAATATAGATTAAAAAGTAAGACAGATAGAGGAAATCCGAAATATCCATTCGATAGAACACAAGGTACTGAACATCACAGCCAAGTTTGGACCGGAAATATTCAGTTTGAAGAAAGTTATTAGCCTCGCTGTCAAGAAATGTAGTTTGTGCTCGTCTTTGACTTAGAATAATTTCCGCGATTTTTGGCCAAATTGGCTTTGCGACTCTCTGTAAGAGTGAATATAGATTAAAAAGTAAGACAGATAGAGGAAATCCGAAATATCCATTCGATAGAACACAAGGTAATGAACATCTCAGCCAAGTTTGGTCTGGAAATATTCAGTTTGAAGAAAGTTATTATATTCGCTGTCAAGAAATGTAGTTTGTGCTCGTCTTTGACTTAGAATATTTTCCGCGATTTTTGGCAAATTGGCCTTGCGACTCTCTGTAAGAGTGAATATAGATTTAAAAATAAGGCAGATAGAGGAAATCCGAAATATCCATTCGATAGAATGCAAGGTAATGAACATCTTAACCAAGTTTGCTCTTGAAATATTCAGTTTGAAGAAAGTTATTATCCTCGCTGTCAAGAAATGTAGTTTGTGCTCGTCTTTGACTTAGAATATTTTCCGCGATTTTTGGCAAATTGGCTTTGCGACTCTCTGTAAGAGTGAATATAGATTTAAAAATAAGGCAGATATAGGAAATCCGAAATATTCATTTGAGAGACCACAAGGTACTGCACATCTCTTCCAAGTTTGGTCCGGAAATATTCAGTTTGAAGAAAGTTATTAGCCTCGCTGTCAAGAAATGTAGTTTGTGCTCGTCTTTGACTTAGAATAATTTCCGCGATTTTTGGCCAAATTGGCTTTGCGACTCTCTGTAAGAGTGAATATAGATTAAAAAGTAAGACAGATAGAGGAAATCCGAAATATCCATTCGATAGAACACAAGGTAATGAACATCTCAGCCAAGTTTGGACGGAAAATATTCAGTTTGAAGAAAGTTATTAGCCTCGCTGTCAAGAAATGTAGTTTGTGCTCGTCTTTGACTTAAAATAATTTCCGCGATTTTTGGCCAAATTGGCTTTGCGACTCTCTGTAAGAGTGAATATAGATTAAAAAGTAAGACAGATAGAGGAAATCCGAAATATCCATTCGATAGAACACAAGGTAATGAACATCTCAGCCAAGTTTGGACCGGAAATATTCAGTTTGAAGAAAGTTATCATCCTCGCTGTCAAGAAATGTAGTTTGTGCTCGGTTTTGACTTAGAATAATTTCCGCGATTTTTGGCCAAATTGGCTTTGCGACTCTCTGTAAGAGTGAATATAGATTAAAAAGTAAGACAGATAGAGGAAATCCGAAATATCCATTCGATAGAACACAAGGTACTGAACATCACAGCCAAGTTTGGACCGGAAATATTCAGTTTGAAGAAAGTTATTAGCCTCGCTGTCAAGAAATGTAGTTTGTGCTCGTCTTTGACTTAGAATAATTTCCGCGATTTTTGGCCAAATTGGCTTTGCGACTCTCTGTAAGAGTGAATATAGATTAAAAAGTAAGACAGATAGAGGAAATCCGAAATATCCATTCGATAGAACACAAGGTAATGAACATCTCAGCCAAGTTTGGTCTGGAAATATTCAGTTTGAAGAAAGTTATTATATTCGCTGTCAAGAAATGTAGTTTGTGCTCGTCTTTGACTTAGAATATTTTCCGCGATTTTTGGCAAATTGGCCTTGCGACTCTCTGTAAGAGTGAATATAGATTTAAAAATAAGGCAGATAGAGGAAATCCGAAATATCCATTCGATAGAATGCAAGGTAATGAACATCTTAACCAAGTTTGCTCTTGAAATATTCAGTTTGAAGAAAGTTATTATCCTCGCTGTCAAGAAATGTAGTTTGTGCTCGTCTTTGACTTAGAATATTTTCCGCGATTTTTGGCAAATTGGCTTTGCGACTCTCTGTAAGAGTGAATATAGATTTAAAAATAAGGCAGATATAGGAAATCCGAAATATTCATTTGAGAGACCACAAGGTACTGCACATCTCTTCCAAGTTTGGTCCGGAAATATTCAGTTTGAAGAAAGTTATTAGCCTCGCTGTCAAGAAATGTAGTTTGTGCTCGTCTTTGACTTAGAATAATTTCCCCGATTTTTGGCCAAATTGGCTTTGCGACTCTCTGTAAGAGTGTATATAGATTAAAAAGAAAGACAGATAGAGGAAATCCGAAATATCCATTCGATAGAACACAAGGTACTGAACATCTCAGCCAAGTTTGGACCGGAAATATTCAGTTTGAAGAAAGTTATTAGCCTCGCTGTCAAGAAATGTAGTTTGTGCTCGTCTTTGACTTAGAATAATTTCCGCGATTTTTGGCCAAATTGGCTTTGCGACTCTCTGTAAGAGTGAATATAGATTAAAAAGTAAGCCAGATAGAGGAAATCCGAAATATCCATTCGATAGAACACAAGGTAATGAACATCTCAGCCAAGTTTGGTCTGGAAATATTCAGTTTGAAGAAAGTAATTATATTCGCTGTCAAGAAATGTAGTTTGTGCTCGTCTTTGACTTAGAATATTTTCCGCGATTTTTGGCAAATTGGCCTTGCGACTCTCTGTAAGAGTGAATATAGATTTTAAAATAAGGCAGATAGAGGAAATCCGAAATATCCATTCGATAGAATGCAAGGTAATGAACATCTTAACCAAGTTTGCTCTTGAAATATTCAGTTTGAAGAAAGTTATTATCCTCGCTGTCAAGAAATGTAGTTTGTGCTCGTCTTTGACTTAGAATAATTTCCGCGATTTTTGGCCAAATTGGCCTTGTGACTCTCTGTAAGAGTGAATATAGATTTTAAAATAAGACAGATACAGGAAATCCGAAATATCCATTTGAGGGACCACAAGGTACTGCACATCTCTGCTAAGGTTGGTCCGGAAATATTCAGTTTGAAGAAAGTTATTAGCCTCGCTGTCAAGAAATGTAGTTTGTGCTCGTCTTTGACTTAAAATAATTTCCGCGATTTTTGGCCAAATTGGCTTTGCGACTCTCTGTAAGAGTGAAAATAGATTAAAAAGGAGGAAAGATACAGGAAATCCGAAATATCCATTCGATAGAACGCATGGCAATGAACATCTCAGCCAAGTTTGGTACGAAAATATTCAAGTTGAAGAAAGTTATTAGCCTCGCTGTCAAGAAATGTAGTTTGTGCTCGTCTTTGACTTAGAAAATTTCCGCGATTTTTGGCCAAATTGGCTTTGCGACTCTCTGTAAGAGTGAAAATAGATTAAAAAGGAGGAAAGATACAGGAAATCCGAAATATCCATTCGATAGAACGCATGGCAATGAACATCTCAGCCAAGTTTGGTACGAAAATATTCAAGTTGAAGAAAGTTATTAGCCTCGCTGTCAAGAAATGTAGTTTGTGCTCGTCTTTGACTTAGAATACTTTCCGCGATTTTTGGCCAAATTGGCCTTGTGACTCTCTGTAAGAGTGAATATAGATTTTAAAATAAGACAGATACAGGAAATCCGAAATATCCATTTGAGAGACCACAAGGTACTGCACATCTCTGCTAAGGTTGGTCCGGAAATATTCAGTTTGAAGAAAGTTATTAGCCTCGCTGTCAAGAAATGTAGTTTGTGCTCGTCTTTGACTTAGAATAATTTCCGCGATTTTTGGCCAAATTGGCTTTGCGACTCTCTGTAAGAGTGAATATAGATAAAAAGTAAGACAGATAGAGTAAATCCGAATTATCTATTCGATAGAACGCATGGCAATGAACATCTCAGCCAAGTTTGGTCCGGAAATATTCAGTTTGAAGAAAGTTATTAGCCTCGCTGTCAAGAAATGTAGTTTGTGCTCGTCTTTGACTTAAAATAATTTCCGCGATTATTGGCCAAATTGGCTTTGCGACTCTCTGTAAGAGTGAATATAGATTAAAAAGTAAGACAGATAGAGGAAATCCGAAATATCCATTCGATAGAACGCATGGCAATGAACATCTCAGCCAAGTTTGGTACGAAAATATTCAAGTTGAAGAAAGTTATTAGCCTCGCTGTCAAGAAATGTAGTTTGTGCTCGTCTTTGACTTAGAAAATTTCCGCGATTATTGGCCAAATTGGCTTTGCGACTCTATGTAAGAGTGAATATAGATTAAAAAGTAAGACAGATACAGGAAATCCGAAATAACCATTCGATAGAACGCAAGGTAATGAACATCTCAGCCAAGCTTGGTCTGGAAATATTCAGTTTGAAGAAAGTTATTAGCCTCGCTGTCAAGAAATGTAGTTTGTGCTCGTCTTTGACTTAGAATAATTTCCGCGATTTTTGGCCAAATTGGCTTTGCGACTCTCTGTAAGAGTGAAAATAGATTAAAAAGTAAGACAGATAGAGGAAATCCGAAATATCCATTCGATAGAACGCAAGGTAATGAACATCTCAGCCAAGCTTGGTCTGGAAATATTCAGTTTGAAGAAAGTTATTAGCCTCGCTGTCAAGAAATGTAGTTTGTGCTCGTCTTTGACTTAGAAAATTTCCGCGATTATTGGCCAAATTGGCTTTGCGACTCTATGTAAGAGTGAATATAGATTAAAAAGTAAGACAGATAAAGGAAATCCGAAATAACCATTCGATAGAACACAAGGTAATGAACATCTCAGCCAAGTTTGGTCCGAAAATATGCAGTTTGAAGAAAGTTATTAGCCTCGCTGTCAAGAAATGTAGTTTGTGCTCGTCTTTGACTTAGAAAAATATCCGCGATTTTTGGCCAAATTGGCTTTGCGACTCTCTGTAAGAGTGAATATAGATTAAAAAGTAAGACAGATACAGGAAATCCGAAATATCCATTCGATAGAACGCATGACAATGAACATCTCAGCCAAGTTTGGTCCGAAAATGTTCAGTTTAAAGAAAATTATTAGCCTCGCTGTCAAGAAATGTAGTTTGTGCTCGTCTTTGACTTAGAATAATTTCCGCGATTTTTGGCCAAATTGGCTTTGCGACTCTCTGTAAGAGTGAATATAGATTAAAAAGTAAGACAGATAGAGGAAATCCGAAATATCCATTCGATAGAACACAAGGTAATGAACATCTCAGCCAAGTTTGGACCGGAAATATTCAGTTTGAAGAAAGTTATTAGCCTCGCTGTCAAGAAATGTAGTTTGTGCTCGTCTTTGACTTAGAATAATTTACGCGATTTTTGGCCAAATTGGCTTTGCGACTCTCTGTAAGAGTGAATATAGATTAAAAAGTAAGACAGATAGAGGAAATCCGAATTATCCATTCGATAGAACGCATGGCAATGAACATCTCAGCCAAGTTTGGTCCGGAAATATTCAGTTTGAAGAAAGTTATTAGCCTCGCTGTCAAGAAATGTAGTTTGTGCTCGTCTTTGACTTAAAATAATTTCCGCGATTTTTGGCCAAATTGGCTTTGCGACTCTCTGTAAGAGTGAATATAGATTAAAAAGTAAGACAGATAGAGGAAATCCGAAATATCCATTCGATAGAACGCAAGGTAATGAACATCTCAGCCAAGTTTGGTCTGGAAATATTCAGTTTGAAGAAAGTTATTATCCTCGCTGTCAAGAAATGTAGTTTGTGCTCGTCTTTGACTTAGAATATTTTCCGCGATTTTTGGCAAATTGGCCTTGCGACTCTCTGTAAGAGTGAATATAGATTTAAAAATAAGGCAGATATAGGAAATCCGAAATATTCATTTGAGAGACCACAAGGTACTGCACATCTCTTCCAAGTTTGGTCCGGAAATATTCAGTTTGAAGAAAGTTATTAGCCTCGCTGTCAAGAAATGTAGTTTGTGCTCGTCTTTGACTTAGAATAATTTCCGCGATTTTTGGCCAAATTGGCTTTGCGACTCTCTGTAAGAGTGAATATAGATTAAAAAGTAAGACAGATAGAGGAAATCCGAAATATCCATTTGAGAGACCACAAGGTACTGCACATCTCTGCTAAGTTTGGTCCGAAAATATGCAGATTGAAGAAAGTTATTAGCCTCGCTGTCAAGAAATGTAGTTTGTGCTCGTCTTTGACTTAGAATAATTTCCGCGATTTTTGGCCAAATTGGCTTTGCGACTCTCTGTAAGAGTGAATATAGATTAAAAAGTAAGACATATAGAGGAAATCCGAATTATCCATTCGATAGAACGCATGGCAATGAACATCTCAGCCAAGTTTGGTCCGAAAATATTCAGTTTGAAGAAAGTTATTATCCTCGCTGTCAAGAAATGTTGTTTGTGCTCGTCTTTGACTTGGAATAATTTACGCGATTTTTGGCCAAATTGGCCTTGCGACTCTCTGTAAGAGTGAATATAGATTTAAAAATAAGGCAGATAGAGGAAATCCGAAATATCCATTCGATAGAACGCAAGGTAATAAACATCTTAGCCAAGTTTGCTCTGGAAATATTCAGTTTGAAGAAAGTTATTATCCTCGCTGTCAAGAAATGTAGTTTGTGCTCGTCTTTGACTTAGAATATTTTCCGCGATTTTTGGCAAATTGGCCTTGCGACTCTCTGTAAGAGTGAATATAGATTTAAAAATAAGGCAGATATAGGAAATCCGAAATATTCATTTGAGAGACCTCAAGGTACTGCACATCTCTGCCAAGTTTGGTCCGGAAATATTCAGTTTGAAGAAAGATATTAGCCTCGCTGTCAAGAAATGTAGTTTGTGCTCGTCTTTGACTTAGAATAATTTCCGCGATTTTTGGCCAAATTGGCTTTGCGACTCTCTGTAAGAGTGAAAATAGATTAAAAAGTAAGACAGATAGAGGAAATCCGAAATATCCATTCGATAGAACACAAAGTAATGAACATCTCAGCCAAGTTTGGTCCGGAAATATTCAGTTTGAAGAAAGTTATTAGCCTCGCTGTCAAGAAATGTAGTTTGTGCTCGTCTTTGACTTAGAAAAATATCCGCGATTTTTGGCCAAATTGGCTTTGCGACTCTCTGTAAGAGTGAATATAGATTAAAAAGTAAGACAGATAGAGGAAATCAGAAATATCCATTCGATAGAACGCAAGGTAATGAACATCTCAGCCAAGTTTGGTCTGGAAATATTCAGTTTGAAGAAAGTTATTATCCTCGCTGTCAAGAAATGTAGTTTGTGCTCGTCTTTGACTTAGAATATTTTCCGCGATTTTTGGCAAATTGGCCTTGCGACTCTCTGTAAGAGTGAATATAGATTTAAAAATAAGGCAGATATAGGAAATCCGAAATATTCATTTGAGAGACCACAAGGTACTGCACATCTCTTCCAAGTTTGGTCCGGAAATATTCAGTTTGAAGAAAGTTATTAGCCTCGCTGTCAAGAAATGTAGTTTGTGCTCGTCTTTGACTTAGAATAATTTCCGCGATTTTTGGCCAAATTGGCTTTGCGACTCTCTGTAAGAGTGAATATAGATTAAAAAGTAAGACAGATAGAGGAAATCCGAAATATCCATTTGAGAGACCACAAGGTACTGCACATCTCTGCTAAGTTTGGTCCGAAAATATGCAGATTGAAGAAAGTTATTAGCCTCGCTGTCAAGAAATGTAGTTTGTGCTCGTCTTTGACTTAGAATAATTTCCGCGATTTTTGGCCAAATTGGCTTTGCGACTCTCTGTAAGAGTGAATATAGATTAAAAAGTAAGACATATAGAGGAAATCCGAATTATCCATTCGATAGAACGCATGGCAATGAACATCTCAGCCAAGTTTGGTCCGAAAATATTCAGTTTGAAGAAAGTTATTATCCTCGCTGTCAAGAAATGTTGTTTGTGCTCGTCTTTGACTTGGAATAATTTACGCGATTTTTGGCCAAATTGGCCTTGCGACTCTCTGTAAGAGTGAATATAGATTTAAAAATAAGGCAGATAGAGGAAATCCGAAATATCCATTCGATAGAACGCAAGGTAATAAACATCTTAGCCAAGTTTGCTCTGGAAATATTCAGTTTGAAGAAAGTTATTATCCTCGCTGTCAAGAAATGTAGTTTGTGCTCGTCTTTGACTTAGAATATTTTCCGCGATTTTTGGCAAATTGGCCTTGCGACTCTCTGTAAGAGTGAATATAGATTTAAAAATAAGGCAGATATAGGAAATCCGAAATATTCATTTGAGAGACCTCAAGGTACTGCACATCTCTGCCAAGTTTGGTCCGGAAATATTCAGTTTGAAGAAAGATATTAGCCTCGCTGTCAAGAAATGTAGTTTGTGCTCGTCTTTGACTTAGAATAATTTCCGCGATTTTTGGCCAAATTGGCTTTGCGACTCTCTGTAAGAGTGAAAATAGATTAAAAAGTAAGACAGATAGAGGAAATCCGAAATATCCATTCGATAGAACACAAAGTAATGAACATCTCAGCCAAGTTTGGTCCGGAAATATTCAGTTTGAAGAAAGTTATTAGCCTCGCTGTCAAGAAATGTAGTTTGTGCTCGTCTTTGACTTAGAAAAATATCCGCGATTTTTGGCCAAATTGGCTTTGCGACTCTCTGTAAGAGTGAATATAGATTAAAAAGTAAGACAGATAGAGGAAATCCGAAATATCCATTCGATAGAACACAAGGTAATGAACATCTCAGCCAAGTTTGGTCCGAAAATATGCAGTTTGAAGAAAGTTATTAGCCTCGCTGTCAAGAAATGTAGTTTGTGCTCGTCTTTGACTTAGAAAATTTCCGCGATTTTTGGCCAAATTGGCTTTGCGACTCTATGTAAGAGTGAATATAGATTAAAAAGTAAGACAGATAGAGGAAATCCGAAATATCCATTCGATAGAACGCATGGCAATGAACATCTCAGCCAAGTTTGGTACGAAATTATTCAAGTTGAAGAAAGTTATTAGCCTCGCTGTCAAGAAATGTAGTTTGTGCTCGTCTTTGACTTAGAATAATTTCCGCGATTTTTGGCCAAATTGGCTTTGCGACTCTCTGTAAGAGTGAATATAGATTAAAAAGTAAGTTAGATACAGGAAATCCGAAATATCCATTCGATAGAACGCAAGGTAATGAACATCTCAGCCAAGTTTGGTCCGAAAATATGCAGTTTGAAGAAAGTTATTAGCCTCGCTGTCAAGAAATGTAGTTTGTGCTCGTCTTTGACTTAGAATAATTTCCGCGATTTTTGGCCAAATTGGCCTTGTGACTCTCTGTAAGAGTGAATATAGATTTTAAAATAAGACAGATACAGGAAATCCGAAATATCCATTTGAGAGACCACAAGGTAATGCACATCTCTGCTAAGTTTGGTCCGGAAATATTCAGTTTGAAGAAAGTTATTAGCCTCGCTGTCAAGAAATGTAGTTTGTGCTCGTCTTTGACTTAGAATAATTTCCGCGATTTTTGGCAAATTGGCCTTGCGACTCTCTGTAAGAGTGAATATAGATTTAAAAATAAGGCAGATATAGGAAATCCGAAATATTCATTTGAGAGACCACAAGGTAGTGCACATCTCTGCCAAGTTTGGTCCGGAAATATTCAGTTTGAAGAAAGTTATTAGCCTCGCTGTCAAGAAATGTAGTTTGTGCTCGTCTTTGACTTAGAATAATTTCCGTCATTTTTGGCCAAATTGGCTTTGCGACTCTCTGTAAGAGTGAATATAGATTAAAAAGTAAGACAGATAGAGGAAATCCGACATATCCATTCGATAGAACACAAGGTAATGAACATCTCAGCCAAGTTTGGTCCGAAAATATGCAGTTTGAAGAAAGTTATTAGCCTCGCTGTCAAGAAATGTAGTTTGTGCTCGTCTTTGACTTAGAATATTTTCCGCGATTTTTGGCCAAATTGGCCTTGTGACTCTCTGTAAGAGTGAATATAGATTTTAAAATAAGACAGATACAGGAAATCCGAAATATCCATTTGAGAGACCACAAGGTAATGCACATCTCTGCTAAGTTTGGTCCGGAAATATTCAGTTTGAAGAAAGTTATTAGCCTCGCTGTCAAGAAATGTAGTTTGTGCTCGTCTTTGACTTAGAATAATTTCCGCGATTTTTGGCAAATTGGCCTTGCGACTCTCTGTAAGAGTGAATATAGATTTAAAAATAAGGCAGATATAGGAAATCCGAAATATTCATTTGAGAGACCACAAGGTAGTGCACATCTCTGCCAAGTTTGGTCCGGAAATATTCAGGTTGAAGAAAGTTATTAGCCTCGCTGTCAAGAAATGTAGTTTGTGCTCGTCTTTGACTTAGAATAATTTCCGTCATTTTTGGCCAAATTGGCTTTGCGACTCTCTGTAAGAGTGAATATAGATTAAAAAGTAAGACAGATAGAGGAAATCCGACATATCCATTCGATAGAACACAAAGTAATGAACATCTCAGCCAAGTTTGGTCCGGAAATATTCAGTTTGAAGAAAGTTTTTAGCGTCGCTGTCAAGAAATGTAGTTTGTGCTCGTCTTTGACTTAGAAAAATTTCCGCGATTTTTGGCCAAATTGGCTTTGCGACTCTCTGTAAGAGTGAATATAGATTAAAAGTAAGACAGATAGAGGAAATCCGAAATATCCATTCGATAGAACACAAGGTAATGAACATCTCAGCCAAGTTTGGTCTGGAAATATTCAGTTTGAAGAAAGTTATTATATTCGCTGTCAAGAAATGTAGTTTGTGCTCGTCTTTGACTTAGAATATTTTCCGCGATTTTTGGCAAATTGGCCTTGCGACTCTCTGTAAGAGTGAATCTAGATTTAAAAATAAGGCAGATATAGGAAATCCGAAATATTCATTTGAGAGACCACAAGGTAGTGCACATCTCTGCCAAGTTTGGTCCGGAAATATTCAGTTTGAAGAAAGTTATTAGCCTCGCTGTCAAGAAATGTAGTTTGTGCTCGTCTTTGACTTAGAATAATTTCCGTCATTTTTGGCCAAATTGGCTTTGCGACTCTCTGTAAGAGTGAATATAGATTAAAAAGTAAGACAGATAGAGGAAATCCGACATATCCATTCGATAGAACACAAAGTAATGAACATCTCAGCCAAGTTTGGTCCGAAAATATTCAGTTTGAAGAAAGTTTTTAGCGTCGCTGTCAAGAAATGTGGTTTGTGCTCTTCTTTTACTTAGAATAATTTCCGCGATTTTTGGCCAAATTGGCTTTGCGACTCTCTGTAAGAGTGAATATAGATTAAAAAGTAAGTTAGATACAGGAAATCCGAAATATCCATTCGATAGAACGCAAGGTAATGAACATCTCAGCCAAGTTTGGTCCGAAAATATGCAGTTTGAAGAAAGTTATTAGCCTCGCTGTCAAGAAATGTAGTTTGTGCTCGTCTTTAACTTAGAATAATTTCCGCGATTTTTGGCCAAATTGGCCTTGTGACTCTCTGTAAGAGTGAATATAGATTTTAAAATAAGACAGATACAGGAAATCCGAAATATCCATTTGAGAGACCACAAGGTAATGCACATCTCTGCTAAGTTTGGTCCGGAAATATTCAGTTTGAAGAAAGTTATTAGCCTCGCTGTCAAGAAATGTAGTTTGTGCTCGTCTTTGACTTAGAATAATTTCCCCGATTTTTGGCAAATTGGCCTTGCGACTCTCTGTAAGAGTGAATATAGATTTAAAAATAAGGCAGATATAGGAAATCCGAAATATTCATTTGAGAGACCACAAGGTAGTGCACATCTCTGCCAAGTTTGGTCCGGAAATATTCAGTTTGAAGAAAGTTATTAGCCTCGCTGTCAAGAAATGTAGTTTGTGCTCGTCTTTGACTTAGAATAATTTCCGTCATTTTTGGCCAAATTGGCTTTCCGACTCTCTGTAAGAGTGAATATAGATTAAAAGTAAGACAGATAGAGGAAATCCGACATATCCATTCGATAGAACACAAAGTAATGAACATCTCAGCCAAGTTTGGTCCGGAAATATTCAGTTTGAAGAAAGTTTTTAGCGTCGCTGTCAAGAAATGTAGTTTGTGCTCGTCTTTGACTTAGACAAATTTCCGCGATTTTTGGCCAAATTGGCTTTGCGACTCTCTGTAAGAGTGAATATAGATTAAAAGTAAGACAGATAGAGGAAATCCGAAATATCCATTCGATAGAACACAAGGTAATGAACATCTCAGCCAAGTTTGGTCTGGAAATATTCAGTTTGAAGAAAGTTATTATATTCGCTGTCAAGAAATGTAGTTTGTGCTCGTCTTTGACTTAGAATATTTTCCGCGATTTTTGGCAAATTGGCCTTGCGACTCTCTGTAAGAGTGAATCTAGATTTAAAAATAAGGCAGATATAGGAAATCCGAAATATTCATTTGAGAGACCACAAGGTACTGCACATCTCTGCCAAGTTTGGTCCGGAAATATTCAGTTTGAAGAAAGTTTTTAGCGTCGCTGTCAAGAAATGTAGTTTGTGCTCGTCTTTGACTAAGAAAAATTTCCGCGATTTTTGGCCAAATTGGCTTTGCGACTCTCTGTA
This sequence comes from Gibbula magus, assembly GCA_936450465.1. Taxonomy (NCBI): domain Eukaryota; kingdom Metazoa; phylum Mollusca; class Gastropoda; order Trochida; family Trochidae; genus Gibbula; species Gibbula magus. The sequence goes on from OW388300.1 coordinate 32,953,668, forward strand.
AGAGTGAAAATAGATTAAAAAGTAAGACAGATACAGGAAATCCGAAATATCCATTCGATAGAACGCATGGCAATGAACATCTCAGCCAAGTTTGGTACGAAAATATTCAGTTTGAAGAAAGTTATTAGCCTCGCTGTCAAGAAATGTAGTTTGTGCTCTTCTTTGACTTAGAATAATTTCCGCGATTTTTGGCCAAATTGGCCTTGTGACTCTCTGTAAGAGTGAATATAGATTTTAAAATAAGACAGATACAGGACATCCAAAATATCCATTTGAGAGACCACAAGGTACTGCACATCTCTGCTAAGTTTGGTCCGGAAATATTCAGTTTGAAGAAAGTTATTAGCCTCGCTGTCAAGAAATGTAGTTTGTGCTCGTCTTTGACTTAGAAAATTTCCGCGATTTTTGGCCAAATTGGCTTTGCGACTCTCTGTAAGAGTGAATATAGATTAAAAAGTAAGACAGATAGAGGAAATCCGAATTATCCATTCGATAGAACGCATGGCAATGAACATCTCAGCCAAGTTTGGTCCGAAAATATTCAGTTTGAAGAAAGTTATTATCCTCGCTGTCAAGAAATGTTGTTTGTGCTCGTCTTTGACTTAGAATAATTTCCGCGATTTTTGGCCCAATTGGCCTTGCGACTCTCTGTAAGAGTGAATCTAGATTTAAAAATAAGGCAGATAGAGGAAATCCGAAATATCCATTCGATAGATCGCAAGGTAATGAACATCTTAGCCAAGTTTGGTCTGGAAATATTCAGTTTGAAGAAAGTTATTATCCTCGCTGTCAAGAAATGTAGTTTGTGCTCGTCTTTGACTTAGAATATTTTCCGCGATTTTTGGCAAATTAGCCTTGCGACTCTCTGTAAGAGTGAATATAAATTTAAAAAGTAAGACAGATAGAGGAAATCCGAAATATTCATTCGATAGAACACAAGGTAATGAACATCTCAGCCAAGTTTGGTCTGGAAATATTCAGTTTGAAGAAAGTTATTATCCTCGCTGTCAAGAAATGTAGTTTGTGCTCGTCTTTGACTTAGAATATTTTCCGCGATTTTTGGCCAAATTGGCTTTGCGACTCTCTGTAAGAGTGAATATAGATTAAAAGTAAGACAGATAGAGGAAATCCGAAATATCCATTCGATAGAACACAAGGTAATGAACATCTCAGCCAAGTTTGGTCTGGAAATATTCAGTTTGAAGAAAGTTATTATCCTCGCTGTCAAGAAATGTAGTTTGTGCTCGTCTTTGACTCAGAATATTTTCCGCGATTTTTGGCCAAATTGGCTTTGCGACTCTCTGTAAGAGTGAATATAGATTAAAAGTAAGACAGATAGAGGAAATCCGAAATATCCATTCGATAGAACACAAGGTAATGAACATCTCAGCCAAGTTTGGTCTGGAAATATTCAGTTTGAAGAATGTTATTATATTCGCTGTCAAGAAATGTAGTTTGTGCTCTTCTTTGACTTAGAATAATTTCCGCGATTTTTGGCCAAATTGGCCTTGTGACTCTCTGTAAGAGTGAATATAGATTTTAAAATAAGACAGATACAGGACATCCGAAATATCCATTTGAGAGACCACAAGGTACTGCACATCTCTGCTAAGTTTGGTCCGGAAATATTCAGTTTGAAGAAAGTTATTAGCCTCGCTGTCAAGAAATGTAGTTTGTGCTCGTCTTTGATTTAGAATAATTTCCGCGATTTTTGGCCAAATTGGCTTTGCGACTCTATGTAAGAGTGAATATAGATTAAAAAGTAAGACAGATAGAGGAAATCCGAAATATCCATTCGATAGAACGCAAGGTAATGAACATCTCAGCCAAGCTTGGTCTGGAAATATGCAGTTTGAAGAAAGTTATTAGCCTCGCTGTCAAGAAATGTAGTTTGTGCTCGTCTTTGACTGATAAAAATGTCCGCGATTTTTGGCCAAATTGGCTTTGCGAATCTATGTGAGATTGAAAATAGATTAAAAAGTAAGACAGACAGAGGAAATCCGAAATAGCCATTCGATAGAACACAAGGTAATGAACATCTCAGCCAAGTTTGGTCCGGAAATATTCAGTTTGAAGAAAGTTTTTAGCCTCGCTGTCAAGAAATGTAGTTTGTGCTCTTCTTTGACTTAGAATAATTTCCGCGATTTTTGGCCAAATTGGCCTTGTGACTCTCTGTAAGAGTGAATATAGATTTTAAAATAAGACAGATACAGGACATCCGAAATATCCATTTGAGAGACCACAAGGTACTGCACATCTCTGCTAAGTTTGGTCCGGAAATATTCAGTTTGAAGAAAGTTATTAGCCTCGCTGTCAAGAAATGTAGTTTGTGCTCGTCTTTGACTTAGAATAATTTCCGCGATTTTTGGCCAAATTGGCTTTGCGACTCTCTGTAAGAGTGAATATAGATTAAAAAGTAAGACAGATAGAGGAAATCCGAATTATCCATTCGATAGAACGCATGGCAATGAACATCTCAGCCAAGTTTGGTCCGAAAATATTCAGTTTGAAGAAAGTTATTATCCTCGCTGTCAAGAAATGTTGTTTGTGCTCGTCTTTGACTTAGAATAATTTCCGCGATTTTTGGCCCAATTGGCCTTGCGACTCTCTGTAAGAGTGAATCTAGATTTAAAAATAAGACAGATAGAGGAAATCCGAAATATCCATTCGATAGATCGCAAGGTAATGAACATCTTAGCCAAGTTTGGTCTGGAAATATTCAGTTTGAAGAAAGTTATTATCCTCGCTGTCAAGAAATGTAGTTTGTGCTCGTCTTTGACTTAGAATATTTTCCGCGATTTTTGGCAAATTGGCCTTGCGACTCTCTGTAAGAGTGAATATAAATTTAAAAATAAGGCAGATATAGGAAATCCGAAATATTCATTTGAGAGACCACAAGGTAGTGCACATCTCTGCCAAGTTTGGTCCGGAAATATTCAGTTTGAAGAAAGTTATTAGCCTCGCTGTCAAGAAATGTAGTTTGTGCTCGTCTTTGACTGATAAAAATGTCCGCGATTTTTGGCCAAATTGGCTTTGCGAATCTATGTGAGATTGAAAATAGATTAAAAAGTAAGACAGACAGAGGAAATCCGAAATAGCCATTCGATAGAACACAAGGTAATGAACATCTCAGCCAAGTTTGGTCCGGAAATATTCAGTTTGAAGAAAGTTTTTAGCCTCGCTGTCAAGAAATGTAGTTTGTGCTCGTCTTTGACTTAGAATAATTTCCGTCATTTTTGGCCAAATTGGCTTTGCGACTCTCTGTAAGAGTGAATATAGATTACAAAGTAAGACAGATAGAGGAAATCCGACATATCCATTCGATAGAACACAAAGTAATGAACATCTCAGCCAAGTTTGGTCCGGAAATATTCAGTTTGAAGAAAGTTTTTAGCCTCGCTGTCAAGAAATGTAGTTTGTGCTCTTCTTTGACTTAGAATAATTTCCGCGATTTTTGGCCAAATTGTCTTTGCGACTCTCTGTAAGAGTGAATGTAGATTAAAAAGTAAGACAAATAGAGGAAATCCGAAATATCCATTCTATAGAACACAAGGTAATGAACATCTCAGCCAAGTTTGGTCCGGAAATATTCAGTTTGAAGAAAGTTATTAGCCTCGCTGTCAAGAAATGTAGTTTGTGCTCGTCTTTGACTTAGAATAATGTCCGCGATTTTTGGCAGATTGGCCTTGCGACTCTCTGTAAGAGTGAATATAGATTTAAAAATAAGGCAGATATAGGAAATCCGAAATATTCATTTGAGAGACCACAAGGTACTGCACATCTCTGCCAAGTTTGGTCCGGAAATATTCAGTTTGAAGAAAGTTATTAGCCTCGCTGTCAAGAAATGTAGTTTGTGCTCGTCTTTGACTTAGAATAATTTCCGCGATTTTTGGCCAAATTGGCCTTGTGACTCTCTGTAAGAGTGAATATAGATTTTAAAATAAGACAGATACAGGAAATCCGAAATATCCATTTGAGAGACCACAAGGTACTGCACATCTCTGCTAAGTTTGGTCCGGAAATATTCAGTTTGAAGAAAGTTATTAGCCTCGCTGTCAAGAAATGTAGTTTGTGCTCGTCTTTGACTTAGAATAATTTCCGCGATTTTTGGCCAAATTGGCCTTGTGACTCTCTGTAAGAGTGAATATAGATTTTAAAATAAGACAGATAGAGGAAATCCGAAATATCCATTTGAGAGACCACAAGGTACTGCACATCTCTGCTAAGTTTGGTCCGGAAATATTCAGTTTGAAGAAAGTTATTAGCCTCGCTGTCAAGAAATGTAGTTTGTGCTCGTCTTTGACTTAGAAAATTTCCGCGATTTTTGGCCAAATTGGCTTTGCGACTCTCTGTAAGAGTGAAAATAGATTAAAAAGTAAGACAGATACAGGAAATCCGAAATATCCATTCGATAGAACGCATGGCAATGAACATCTCAGCCAAGTTTGGTACGAAAATATTCAAGTTGAAGAAAGTTATTAGCCTCGCTGTCAAGAAATGTAGTTTGTGCTCGTCTTTGACTTAGAATAATTTCCGCGATTTTTGGCCAAATTGGCCTTGTGACTCTCTGTAAGAGTGAATATAGATTTTAAAATAAGACAGATAGAGGAAATCCGAAATATCCATTTGAGAGACCACAAGGTACTGCACATCTCTGCTAAGTTTGGTCCGGAAATATTCAGTTTGAAGAAAGTTATTAGCCTCGCTGTCAAGAAATGTAGTTTGTGCTCGTCTTTGACTTAGAAAATTTCCGCGATTTTTGGCCAAATTGGCTTTGCGACTCTATGTAAGAGTGAATATAGATTAAAAAGTAAGACAGATAGAGGAAATCCGAAATATCCATTCGATAGAACGCAAGGTAATGAACATCTCAGCCAAGCTTGGTCTGGAAACATTCAGTTTGAAGAAAGTTATTAGCCTCGCTGTCAAGAAATGTAGTTTGTGCTCGTCTTTGACTTAGAATAATTTCCGCGATTTTTGGCCAAATTGGCTTTGCGACTCTCTGTAAGAGTGAATATAGATTAAAAAGTAAGACATATAGAGGAAATCCGAATTATCCATTCGATAGAACGCATGGCAATGAACATCTCAGCCAAGTTTGGTCCGAAAATATTCAGTTTGAAGAAAGTTATTATTCTCGCTGTCAAGAAATGTTGTTTGTTCTCGTCTTTGACTTAGAAAAATATCCGCGATTTTTGGCCAAATTGGCCTTGCGACTCTCTGTAAGAGTGAATATAGATTAAAAAGTAAGACAGATAGAGGAAATCCGAAATATCCATTCGATAGAACACAAGGTAATGAACATCTCAGCCAAGTTTGGTCCGAAAATATGCAGTTTGAAGAAAGTTTTTAGCCTCGCTGTCAAGAAATGTAGTTTGTGCTCGTCTTTGACTTAGACAATTTCCGCGATTTTTGGCCAAATTGGCTTTGCGACTCTATGTAAGAGTGAATATAGATTAAAAAGTAAGACAGATAGAGGAAATCCGAAATATCCATTCGATAGAACGCATGGCAATGAACATCTCAGCCAAGTTTGGTCCGAAAATATTCAGTTTGAAGAAAGTTATTATCCTCGCTGTCAAGAAATGTTGTTTGTTCTCGTCTTTGACTTGGAATAATTTCCGCGATTTTTGGCCCAATTGGCCTTGCGACTCTCTGTAAGAGTGAATATAGATTTAGAAATAAGGCAGATAGAGGAAATCCGAAATATCCATTCGATAGAACGCAAGGTAATGAACATCTCAGCCAAGTTTGCTCTGGAAATATTCAGTTTGAAGAAAGTTATTAGCCTCGCTGTCAAGAAATGTAGTTTGTGCTCGTCTTTGACTTAGAATATTTTCCGCGATTTTTGGCAAATTGGCCTTGCGACTCTCTGTAAGAGTGAATATAGATTTAAAAATAAGGCAGATATAGGAAATCCGAAATATTCATTTGAGAGACCACAAGGTACTGCACATCTCTGCCAAGTTTGGTCCGGAAATATTCAGTTTGAAGAAAGTTATTAGCCTCGCTGTCAAGAAATGTAGTTTGTGCTCGTCTTTGACTTAGAATAATTTCCGCGATTTTTGGCCAAATTGGCTTTGCGACTCTCTGTAAGAGTGAAAATAGATTAAAAAGTAAGACAGATAGAGGAAATCCGAAATATCCATTCGATAGAACACAAATTAATGAACATCTCAGCCAAGTTTGGTCCGGAAATATTCAGTTTGAAGAAAGTTTTTAGCCTCGCTGTCAAGAAATGTAGTTGTGCTCGTCTTTGACTTAGAAAATTTCCGCGATTTTTGGCCAAATTGGCTTTGCGACTCTCTGTAAGAGTGAAAATAGATTAAAAAGTAAGACAGATACAGGAAATCCGAAATATCCATTCGATAGAACGCATGGCAATGAACATCTCTACCAAGTTTGGTACGAAAATATTCAAGTTGAAGAAAGTTATTAGCCTCGCTGTCAAGAAATGTAGTTTGTGCTCGTCTTTGACTTAGAAAATTTCCGCGATTTTTGGCCAAATTGGCTTTGCGACTCTATGTAAGAGTGAATATAGATTAAAAAGTAAGACAGATAGAGGAAATCCGAAATATCCATTCGATAGAACGCAAGGTAATGAACATCTCAGCCAAGCTTGGTCTGGAAATATTCAGTTTGAAGAAAGTTATTAGCCTCGCTGTCAAGAAATGTAGTTTGTGCTCGTCTTTGACTTAGAATAATTTCCGCGATTTTTGGCCAAATTGGCTTTGCGACTCTCTGTAAGAGTGAAAATAGATTAAAAAGTAAGACAGATAGAGGAAATCCGAAATATCCATTCGATAGAACACAAAGTAATGAACATCTCAGCCAAGTTTGGTCCGGAAATATTCAGTTTGAAGAAAGTTTTTAGCCTCGCTGTCAAGAAATGTAGTTGTGCTCGTCTTTGACTTAGAAAAATATCCGCGATTTTTGGCCAAATTGGCTTTGCGACTCTCTGTAAGAGTGAAAATAGATTAAAAAGTAAAACAGATAGAGGAAATCGGAAATATCCATTCGATAGAACACAAAGTAATGAACATCTCAGCCAAGTTTGGTCCGGAAATATTCAGTTTGAAGAAAGTTATTAGCCTCGCTGTCAAGAAATGTAGTTTGTGCTCGTCTTTGACTTAGAAAAATATCCGCGATTTTTGGCCAAATTGGCTTTGCGACTCTATGTAAGAGTGAATATAGATTAAAAAGTAAGACAGATAGAGGAAATCCGAAATATTAATTCGGTAGAACGCAAGGTAATGAACATCTCAGCCAAGCTTGGTCTTGAAATATTCAGTTTGAAGAAAGTTATTAGCCTCGCTGTCAAGAAATGTAGTTTGTGCTCGTCTTTGACTTAGAAAATTTCCGCGATTTTTGGCCAAATTGGCTTTGCGACTCTATGTAAGAGTGAATAAAGATTAAAAAGTAAGACAGATAGAGGAAATCCGAAATATCCATTCGGTAGAACGCAAGGTAATGAACATCTCAGCAAAGCTTGGTCTGGAAATATTCAGTTTGAAGAAAGTTATTAGCCTCGCTGTCAAGAAATGTAGTTTGTGCTCGTCTTTGACTTAGAAAATTTCCGCGATTTTTGGCCAAATTTGCTTTGCGACTCTATGTAAGAGTGAATATAGATTAAAAAGTAAGACAGATAAAGGAAATCCGAAATATCCATTCGGTAGAACGCAAGGTAATGAACATCTCAGCCAAGCTTGGTCTGGAAATATTCAGTTTGAAGAAAGTTATTAGCCTCGCTGTCAAGAAATGTAGTTTGTGCTCGTCTTTGACTTAGAAAATTTCCGCGATTTTTGGCCAAATTGGCTTTGCGACTCTATGTAAGAGTGAATAAAGATTAAAAAGTAAGACAGATAGAGGAAATCCGAAATATCCATTCGGTAGAACGCAAGGTAATGAACATCTCAGCAAAGCTTGGTCTGGAAATATTCAGTTTGAAGAAAGTTATTAGCCTCGCTGTCAAGAAATGTAGTTTGTGCTCGTCTTTGACTTAGAATAATTTCCGTCATTTTTGGCCAAATTGGCTTTGCGACTCTATGTAAGAGTGAATATAGATTAAAAAGTAAGACAGATACAGGAAATCCGAAATATCCATTCGATAGAACGCAAGGTAATGAACATCTCAGCCAAGCTTGGTCTGGAAATATTCAGTTTGAAGAAAGTTATTAGCCTCGCTGTCAAGAAATGTTGTTTGTGCTCGTCTTTGACTTAGAATAATTTCCGCGATTTTTGGCCCAATTGGCCTTGCGACTCTCTGTAAGAGTGAATATAGATTTAAAAATAAGGCAGATAGAGGAAATCCGAAATATCCATTCGATAGAACGCAAGGTAATGAACATCTCTGCCAAGTTTGGTCTGGAAATATTCAGTTTGAAGAAAGTTATTATCCTCGCTGTCAAGAAATGTAGTTTGTGCTCGTCTTTGACTTAGAATAATTTCCGTCATTTTTGGCCAAATTGGCCTTGCGACTCTCTGTAAGAGTGAATATAGATTTAAAAATAAGGCAGATATAGGAAATCCGAAATATTCATTTGAGAGACCACAAGGTAGTGCACATCTCTGCCAAGTTTGGTCCGGAAATATTCAGTTTGAAGAAAGTTATTAGCCTCGCTGTCAAGAAATGTAGTTTGTGCTCGTCTTTGACTTAGAATAATTTCCGTCATTTTTGGCCAAATTGGCTTTGCGACTCTATGTAAGAGTGAATAAAGATTAAAAAGTAAGACAGATAGAGGAAATCCGAAATATCCATTCGGTAGAACGCAAGGTAATGAACATCTCTGCCAAGTTTGGTCTGGAAATATTCAGTTTGAAGAAAGTTATTATCCTCGCTGTCAAGAAATGTAGTTTGTGCTCGTCTTTGACTTAGAATAATTTCCGTCATTTTTGGCCAAATTGGCCTTGCGACTCTCTGTAAGAGTGAATATAGATTTAAAAATAAGGCAGATATAGGAAATCCGAAATATTCATTTGAGAGACCACAAGGTAGTGCACATCTCTGCCAAGTTTGGTCCGGAAATATTCAGTTTGAAGAAAGTTATTAGCCTCGCTGTCAAGAAATGTAGTTTGTGCTCGTCTTTGACTTAGAATAATTTCCGTCATTTTTGGCCAAATTGGCTTTGCGACTCTCTGTAAGAGTGAATATAGATTAAAAAGTAAGACAGATACAGGAAATCCGACATATCCATTCGATAGAACACAAAGTAATGAACATCTCAGCCAAGTTTGGTCCGGAAATATTCAGTTTGAAGAAAGTTTTTAGCGTCGCTGTCAAGAAATGTAGTTTGTGCTCGTCTTTGACTTAGAATAATTTCCGCGATTTTTGGCCAAATTGGCTTTGCGACTCTCTGTAAGAGTGAATATAGATTAAAAAGTAAGACAGATAGAGGAAATCCGACATATCCATTCGATAGAACACAAAGTAATGAACATCTCAGCCAAGTTTGGTCCGGAAATATTCAGTTTGAAGAAAGTTATTATCCTCGCTGTCAAGAAATGTAGTTAGTGCTCGTCTTTGACTTAGAATAATTTCCGCGATTTTTGGCCAAATTGGCTTTGCGACTCTCTGTATGAGTGAATATAGATTAAAAAGTAAGACAGATAGAGGAAATCCGAAATATCCATTCGATAGAACACAAGGTAATGAACATCTCAGCCAAGTTTGGTCCGAAAATATGCAGTTTGAAGAAAGTTATTAGCCTCGCTATCAAGAAATGTAGTTTGTGCTCGTCTTTGACTTAGAATAATTTCCGCGATTTTTGGCCAAATTGGCTTTGCGACTCTCTGTAAGAGTGAAAATAGATTAAAAAGTAAAACAGATAGAGGAAATCCGAAATATCCATTCGATAGAACACAAAGTAATGAACATCTCAGCCAAGTTTGGTCCGGAAATATTCAGTTTGAAGAAAGTTATTAGCCTCGCTGTCAAGAAATGTAGTTTGTGCTCGTCTTTGACTTAGAATAATTTCCGCGATTTTTGGCCAAATTGGCTTTGCGACTCTATGTAAGAGTGAATAAAGATTAAAAAGTAAGACAGATAGAGGAAATCCGAAATATCCAATCGGTAGAACGCAAGGTAATGAACATCTCAGCAAAGCTTGGTCTGGAAATATTCAGTTTGAAGAAAGTTATTAGCCTCGCTGTCAAGAAATGTAGTTTGTGCTCGTCTTTGACTTAGAAAATTTCCGCGATTTTTGGCCAAATTTGCTTTGCGACTCTATGTAAGAGTGAATATAGATTAAAAAGTAAGACAGATAAAGGAAATCCGAAATATCCATTCGGTAGAACGCAAGGTAATGAACATCTCAGCCAAGCTTGGTCTGGAAATATTCAGTTTGAAGAAAGTTATTAGCCTCGCTGTCAAGAAATGTAGTTTGTGCTCGTCTTTGACTTAGAAAATTTCCGCGATTTTTGGCCAAATTGGCTTTGCGACTCTATGTAAGAGTGAATAAAGATTAAAAAGTAAGACAGATAGAGGAAATCCGAAATATCCATTCGGTAGAACGCAAGGTAATGAACATCTCAGCAAAGCTTGGTCTGGAAATATTCAGTTTGAAGAAAGTTATTAGCCTCGCTGTCAAGAAATGTAGTTTGTGCTCGTCTTTGACTTAGAAAATTTCCGCGATTTTTGGCCAAATTTGCTTTGCGACTCTATGTAAGAGTGAATATAGATTAAAAAGTAAGACAGATACAGGAAATCCGAAATATCCATTCGATAGAACGCAAGGTAATGAACATCTCAGCCAAGCTTGGTCTGGAAATATTCAGTTTGAAGAAAGTTATTAGCCTCGCTGTCAAGAAATGTTGTTTGTGCTCGTCTTTGACTTAGAATAATTTCCGCGATTTTTGGCCCAATTGGCCTTGCGACTCTCTGTAAGAGTGAATATAGATTTAAAAATAAGGCAGATAGAGGAAATCCGAAATATCCATTCGATAGAACGCAAGGTAATGAACATCTCTGCCAAGTTTGGTCTGGAAATATTCAGTTTGAAGAAAGTTATTATCCTCGCTGTCAAGAAATGTAGTTTGTGCTCGTCTTTGACTTAGAATAATTTCCGTCATTTTTGGCCAAATTGGCCTTGCGACTCTCTGTAAGAGTGAATATAGATTTAAAAATAAGGCAGATATAGGAAATCCGAAATATTCATTTGAGAGACCACAAGGTAGTGCACATCTCTGCCAAGTTTGGTCCCGAAATATTCAGTTTGAAGAAAGTTATTAGCCTCGCTGTCAAGAAATGTAGTTTGTGCTCGTCTTTGACTTAGAATAATTTCCGTCATTTTTGGCCAAATTGGCTTTGCGACTCTCTGTAAGAGTGAATATAGATTAAAAAGTAAGACAGATACAGGAAATCCGACATATCCATTCGATAGAACACAAAGTAATGAACATCTCAGCCAAGTTTGGTCCGGAAATATTCAGTTTGAAGAAAGTTTTTAGCGTCGCTGTCAAGAAATGTAGTTTGTGCTCGTCTTTGACTTAGAATAATTTCCGCGATTTTTGGCCAAATTGGCTTTGCGACTCTCTGTAAGAGTGAATATAGATTAAAAAGTAAGACAGATAGAGGAAATCCGACATATCCATTCGATAGAACACAAAGTAATGAACATCTCAGCCAAGTTTGGTCCGGAAATATTCAGTTTGAAGAAAGTTATTATCCTCGCTGTCAAGAAATGTAGTTAGTGCTCGTCTTTGACTTAGAATAATTTCCGCGATTTTTGGCCAAATTGGCTTTGCGACTCTCTGTATGAGTGAATATAGATTAAAAAGTAAGACAGATAGAGGAAATCCGAAATATCCATTCGATAGAACACAAGGTAATGAACATCTCAGCCAAGTTTGGTCCGAAAATATGCAGTTTGAAGAAAGTTATTAGCCTCGCTATCAAGAAATGTAGTTTGTGCTCGTCTTTGACTTAGAATAATTTCCGCGATTTTTGGCCAAATTGGCTTTGCGACTCTCTGTAAGAGTGAAAATAGATTAAAAAGTAAAACATATAGAGGAAATCCGAAATATCCATTCGATAGAACACAAAGTAATGAACATCTCAGCCAAGTTTGGTCCGGAAATATTCAGTTTGAAGAAAGTTATTAGCCTCGCTGTCAAGAAATGTAGTTTGTGCTCGTCTTTGACTTAGAATAATTTCCGCGATTTTTGGCCAAATTGGCTTTGCGACTCTCTGTAAGAGTGAATATAGATTAAAAAGTAAGACGGATAGAGGTAATCCGAAATATCCATTCGATAGAACGCATGGCAATGAACATCTCAGCCAAGTTTGGTACGAAAATATTCAGTTTGAAGAAAGTTATTAGCCTCGCTGTCAAGAAATGTAGTTTGTGCTCTTCTTTGACTTAGAATAATTTCCGCGATTTTTGGCCAAATTGGCTTTGCGACTCTCTGTAAGAGTGAATATAGATTAAAAAGTAAGACAGATACAGGAAATCCGAAATATCCATTTGAGAGACCACAAGGTACTGCACATCTGTGCTAAGTTTGGTCCGGAAATATTCAGTTTGAAGAAAGTTATTAGCCTCGCTGTCAAGAAATGTAGTTTGTGCTCGTCTTTGACTTAGAATAATTTCCGTCATTTTTGGCCAAATTGGCTTTGCGACTCTCTGTAAGAGTGAATATAGATTAAAAAGTAAGACAGATACAGGAAATCCGACATATCCATTCGATAGAACACAAAGTAATGAACATCTCAGCCAAGTTTGGTCCGGAAATATTCAGTTTGAAGAAAGTTATTATCCTCGCTATCAAGAAATGTAGTTTGTGCTCGTCTTTGACTTAGAATATTTTCCGCGATTTTTGGCCCAATTGGCCTTGCGACTCTCTTTAAGAGTGAATATAGATTTAAAATCAAGGCAGATAGAGGAAATCCGAAATATCCATTCGATAGAATGCAAGGTAATGAACATCTCAGCCAAGTTTGGTCCGAAAATATGCAGTTTGAAGAAAGTTATTAGCCTCGCTATCAAGAAATGTAGTTTGTGCTCGTCTTTGACTTAGAATAATTTCCGCGATTTTTGGCCAAATTGGCCTTGTGACTCTCTGTAAGAGTGAATATAGATTTTAAAATAAGACAGATACAGGAAATCCGAAATATCCATTTGAGAGACCACAAGGTACTGCACATCTCTGCTAAGTTTGGTCCGGAAATATTCAGTTTGAAGAAAGTTATTAGCCTCGCTGTCAAGAAATGTAGTTTGTGCTCGTCTTTGACTTAGAATAATTTCCGCGATTTTTGGCCAAATTGGCTTTGCGACTCTCTGTAAGAGTGAATATAGATTAAAAAGTAAGACAGATAGAGGAAATCCGAAATATCCATTCGATAGAACACAAGGTAATGAACATCTCAGCCAAGTTTGGTCCGAAAATATGCAGTTTGAAGAAAGTTATTATCCTCGCTGTCAAGAAATGTAGTTTGTGCTCGTCTTTGACTTAGAATAATTTCCGCGATTTTTGGCCCAATTGGCCTTGCGACTCTCTGTAAGAGTGAATATAGATTTAAAAATAAGGCAGATAGAGGAAATCCGAAATATCCATTCGATAGAATGCAAGGTAATGAACATCTCAGCCAAGTTTGCTCTGGAAATATTCAGTTTGATGAAAGTTATTATCCTCGCTGTCAAGAAATGTAGTTTGTGCTCGTCTTTGACTTAGAATAATTCCGCGATTTTTGGCCAAATTGGCTTTGCGACTCTCTGTAAGAGTGAATATAGATTTAAAAGTAAGACATATAGAGGAAATCCGAATTATCCATTCGATAGAACGCATGGCAATGAACATCTCAGCCAAGTTTGGTCCGAAAATATTCAGTTTGAAGAAAGTTATTATCCTCGCTGTCAAGAAATGTTGTTTGTGCTCGTCTTTGACTTGGAATAATTTCCGCGATTTTTGGCCCAATTGGCCTTGCGACTCTCTGTAAGAGTGAATATAGATTAAAAAATAAGGCAGATAGAGGAAATCCGAAATATTCACTTGAGAGACCACAAGGTACTGCACATCTCTGCCAAGTTTGGTCCGGAAATATTCAGTTTGAAGAAAGTTATTATCCTCGCTGTCAAGAAATGTAGTTTGTGCTCGTCTTTGACTTAGAATAATTTCCGCGATTTTTGGCCCAATTGGCCTTGCGACTCTCTGTAAGAGTGAATATAGATTTAAAAATAAGGCAGATAGAGGAAATCCGAAATTCCATTCGATAGAACGCAAGGTAATGAACATCTCAGGCAAGTTTGGTCCGGATATATTCAGTTTGAAGAAAGTTTTTAGCCTCGCTGTCAAGAAATGTAGTTTGTGCTCGTCTTTGACTTAGAAAAATATCCGCGATTTTTGGCCAAATTGGCTTTGCGACTCTCTGTAAGAGTGAATATAGATTAAAAAGTAAGACAGATAGAGGAAATCCGAAATATCCATTCGATAGAACACAAGGTAATGAACATCTCAGCCAAGTTTGGTACGAAAATATTCAGTTTGAAGAAAGTTATTAGCCTCGCTGTCAAGAAATGTAGTTTGTGCTCTTCTTTGACTTAGAATAATTTCCGCGATTTTTGGCCAAATTGGCTTTGCGACTCTATGTAAGAGTGAATATAGATTAAAAAGTAAGACAGATAGAGGAAATCCGAAATATCCATTCGGTAGAACGCAAGGTAATGAACATCTCAGCCAAGCTTGGTCTGGAAATATTCAGTTTGAAGAAAGTTATTAGCCTCGCTGTCAAGAAATGTAGTTTGTGCTCGTCTTTGACTTAGAAAATTTCCGCGATTTTTGGCCAAATTGGCTTTGCGACTCTATGTAAGAGTGAATATAGATTAAAAAGTAAGACAGATAGAGGAAATCCGAAATATCCATTCGATAGAACGCAAGGTAATGAACATCTCAGCCAAGCTTGGTCTGGAAATACTCAGTTTGAAGAAAGTTATTAGCCTCGCTGTCAAGAAATGTAGTTTGTGCTCTTCTTTGACTTAGAATAATTTCCGCGATTTTTGGCCAAATTGGCCTTGTGACTCTCTGTAAGAGTGAATATAGATTTTAAAATAAGACAGATACAGGAAATCCGAAATATCCATTTGAGAGACCACAAGGTACTGCACATCTCTGCTAAGTTTGGTCCGGAAATATTCAGTTTGAAGAAAGTTATTAGCCTCGCTGTCAAGAAATGTAGTTTGTGCTCGTCTTTGACTTAGAATAATTTCCGCGATTTTTGGCCAAATTGGCTTTGCGACTCTCTGTAAGAGTGAATATAGATTAAAAAGTAAGACAGATAGAGGAAATCCGACATATCCATTCGATAGAACGCATGACAATGAACATCTCAGCCAAGTTTGGTCCGAAAATGTTCAGTTTAAAGAAAATTATTAGCCTCGCTGTCAAGAAATGTAGTTTGTGCTCGTCTTTGACTTAGAATAATTTCCGCGATTTTTGACCAAATTGGCTTTGCGACTCTCTGTAAGAGTGAATATAGATTAAAAAGTAAGACAGATACAGGAAATCCGAAATATCCATTCGATAGAACGCATGACAATGAACATCTCAGCCAAGTTTGGTCCGAAAATGTTCAGTTTAAAGAAAATTATTAGCCTCGCTGTCAAGAAATGTAGTTTGTGCTCGTCTTTGACTTAGAATAATTTCCGCGATTTTTGGCCAAATTGGCTTTGCGACTCTCTGTAAGAGTGAATATAGATTAAAAAGTAAGACAGATAGAGGAAATCCGAAATATCCATTCGATAGAACACAAGGTAATGAACATCTCAGCCAAGTTTGGACCGGAAATATTCAGTTTGAAGAAAGTTATTAGCCTCGCTGTCAAGAAATGTAGTTTGTGCTCGTCTTTGACTTAAAATAATTTCCGCGATTTTTGGCCAAATTGGCTTTGCGACTCTCTGTAAGAGTGAATATAGATTAAAAAGTAAGACAGATAGAGGAAATCCGAAATATCCATTCGATAGAACGCAAGGTAATGAACATCTCAGCCAAGTTTGGTCTGGAAATATTCAGTTTGAAGAAAGTTATTATCCTCGCTGTCAAGAAATGTAGTTTGTGCTCGTCTTTGACTTAGAATATTTTCCGCGATTTTTTGCAAATTGGCCTTGCGACTCTCTGTAAGAGTGAATATAGATTTAAAAATAAGGCAGATATAGGAAATCCGAAATATTCATTTGAGAGACCACAAGGTACTGCACATCTCTTCCAAGTTTGGTCCGGAAATATTCAGTTTGAAGAAAGTTATTAGCCTCGCTGTCAAGAAATGTAGTTTGTGCTCGTCTTTGACTTAGAATAATTTCCGCGATTTTTGGCCAAATTGGCTTTGCGACTCTCTGTAAGAGTGAATATAGATTAAAAAGTAAGACAGATAGAGGAAATCCGAAATATCCATTCGATAGAACACAAGGTAATGAACATCTCAGCCAAGTTTGGACCGGAAATATTCAGTTTGAAGAAAGTTATTAGCCTCGCTGTCAAGAAATGTAGTTTGTGCTCGTCTTTGACTTAGAAAAATATCCGCGATTTTTGGTCAAATTGGCTTTGCGACTCTATGTAAGAGTGAATATAGATTAAAAAGTAAGACAGATAGAGGAAATCCGAAATATCCATTCGATAGAACGCAAGGTAATGAACATCTCAGCCATGTTTGGTCCGGAAATATTCAGTTTGAAGAAAGTTTTTAGCCTCGCTGTCAAGAAATGTAGTTTGTGCTCGTCTTTGACTTAGAATAATTTCCGCGATTTTTGGCCAAATTGGCTTTGCGACTCTCTGTAAGAGTGAATATAGATTAAAAAGTAAGACAGATACAGGAAATCCGAAATATCCATTCGATAGAACGCATGACAATGAACATCTCAGCCAAGTTTGGTCCGAAAATGTTCAGTTTAAAGAAAATTATTAGCCTCGCTGTCAAGAAATGTAGTTTGTGCTCGTCTTTGACTTAGAATAATTTCCGCGATTTTTGGCCAAATTGGCTTTGCGACTCTCTGTAAGAGTGAATATAGATTAAAAAGTAAGACAGATAGAGGAAATCCGAAATATCCATTCGATAGAACGCAAGGTAATGAACATCTCAGCCAAGTTTGGTCTGGAAATATTCAGTTTGAAGAAAGTTATTATCCTCGCTGTCAAGAAATGTAGTTTGTGCTCGTCTTTGACTTAGAATATTTTCCGCGATTTTTTGCAAATTGGCCTTGCGACTCTCTGTAAGAGTGAATATAGATTTAAAAATAAGGCAGATATAGGAAATCCGAAATATTCATTTGAGAGACCACAAGGTACTGCACATCTCTTCCAAGTTTGGTCCGGAAATATTCAGTTTGAAGAAAGTTATTAGCCTCGCTGTCAAGAAATGTAGTTTGTGCTCGTCTTTGACTTAGAATAATTTCCGCGATTTTTGGCCAAATTGGCTTTGCGACTCTCTGTAAGAGTGAATATAGATTAAAAAGTAAGACAGATAGAGGAAATCCGAAATATCCATTCGATAGAACACAAGGTAATGAACATCTCAGCCAAGTTTGGACCGGAAATATTCAGTTTGAAGAAAGTTATTAGCCTCGCTGTCAAGAAATGTAGTTTGTGCTCGTCTTTGACTTAGAAAAATATCCGCGATTTTTGGTCAAATTGGCTTTGCGACTCTATGTAAGAGTGAATATAGATTAAAAAGTAAGACAGATAGAGGAAATCCGAAATATCCATTCGATAGAACGCAAGGTAATGAACATCTCAGCCAAGTTTGGTCCGGAAATATTCAGTTTGAAGAAAGTTTTTAGCCTCGCTGTCAAGAAATGTAGTTTGTGCTCGTCTTTGACTTAGAAAAATATCCGCGATTTTTGGCCAAATTGGCTTTGCGACTCTATGTAAGAGTGAATATAGATTAAAAAGTAAGACAGATAGAGGAAATCCGAAATATCCATTCGATAGAACGCAAGGTAATGAACATCTCAGCCAAGCTTGGTCTGGAAATATTCAGTTTGAAGAAAGTTATTAGCCTCGCTGTCAAGAAATGTAGTTTGTGCTCGTCTTTGACTTAGAAAATTTCCGCGATTTTTGGCCAAATTGGCCTTGTGACTCTCTGTAAGAGTGAATATAGATTTTAAAATAAGACTGATACAGGAAATCCGAAATATCCATTTGAGAGACCACAAGGTACTGCACATCTCTGCTAAGTTTGGTCCGGAAATATTCAGTTTGAAGAAAGTTATTAGCCTCGCTGTCAAGAAATGTAGTTTGTGCTCGTCTTTGACTTAGAATAATTTCCGCGATTTTTGGCCAAATTGGCTTTGCGACTCTCTGTAAGAGTTAAAATAGATTAAAAAGTAAGACAGATAGAGGAAATCCGAAATATCCATTTGAGAGACCACAAGGTAATGAACATCTCAGCCAAGTTTGGTCCGGAAATATTCAGTTTGAAGAAAGTTATTATCCTCGCTGTCAAGAAATGTAGTTTGTGCTCGTCTTTGACTTAGAATAATTTCCGCGATTTTTTGCAAATTGGCCTTGCGACTCTCTGTAAGAGTGAATATAGATTTAAAAATAAGGCAGATATAGGAAATCCGAAATATTCATTTGAGAGACCACAAGGTACTGATTTTTGGCCAAATTGGCTTTGCGACTCTATGTAAGAGTGACTATAGATTAAAAAGTAAGACAGATAGAGGAAATCCAAAATATCCATTCGATAGAACGCAAGGTAATGAACATCTCAGCCAAGCTTGGTCTGGAAATATTCAGTTTGAAGAAAGTTATTAGCCTCGCTGTCAAGAAATGTAGTTTGTGCTCGTCTTTGACTTAGAAAATTTCCGCGATTTTTGGCCAAATTGGCCTTGTGACTCTCTGTAAGAGTGAATATAGATTTTAAAATAAGACTGATACAGGAAATCCGAAATATCCATTTGAGAGACCACAAGGTACTGCACATCTCTGCTAAGTTTGGTCCGGAAATATTCAGTTTGAAGAAAGTTATTAGCCTCGCTGTCAAGAAATGTAGTTTGTGCTCGTCTTTGACTTAGAATAATTTCCGCGATTTTTGGCCAAATTGGCTTTGCGACTCTCTGTAAGAGTTAAAATAGATTAAAAAGTAAGACAGATAGAGGAAATCCGAAATATCCATTTGAGAGACCACAAGGTAATGAACATCTCAGCCAAGTTTGGTCCGGAAATATTCAGTTTGAAGAAAGTTATTATCCTCGCTGTCAAGAAATGTAGTTTGTGCTCGTCTTTGACTTAGAATAATTTCCGCGATTTTTTGCAAATTGGCCTTGCGACTCTCTGTAAGAGTGAATATAGATTTAAAAATAAGGCAGATATAGGAAATCCGAAATATTCATTTGAGAGACCACAAGGTACTGATTTTTGGCCAAATTGGCTTTGCGACTCTATGTAAGAGTGACTATAGATTAAAAAGTAAGACAGATAGAGGAAATCCGAAATATCCATTCGATAGAACGCAAGGTAATGAACATCTCAGCCAAGTTTGGTCCGAAAATATGCAGTTTGAAGAAAGTTATTAGCCTCGCTGTCAAGAAATGTAGTTTGTGCTCGTCTTTGACTTAGAATAATTTCCGCGATTTTTGGCCAAATTGGCCTTGTGACTCTCTGTAAGAGTGAATATAGATTTTAAAATAAGACAGATACAGGAAATCCGAAATATCCATTTGAGAGACCACAAGGTACTGCACATCTCTGCTAAGTTTGGTCCGGAAATATTCAGTTTGAAGAAAGTTATTAGCCTCGCTGTCAAGAAATGTAGTTTGTGCTCGTCTTTGACTTAGAATAATTTCCGCGATTTTTGGCCAAATTGGCTTTGCGACTCTCTGTAAGAGTGAATATAGATTAAAAAGTAAGACATATAGAGGAAATCCGAATTATCCATTCGATAGAACGCATGGCAATGAACATCTTAGCCAAGTTTGGTCTGGAAATATTCAAGTTGAAGAAAGTTATTATCCTCGCTGTCAAGAAATGTAGTTTGTGCTCGTCTTTGACTTAGAATATTTTTCGCGATTTTTGGCAAATTGGCCTTGCGACTCTCTGTAAGAGTGAATATAGATTTAAAAATAAGGCAGATATAGGAAATCCGAAATATTCATTTGAGAGACCACAAGGTAGTGCACATCTCTGCCAAGTTTGGTCCGGAAATATTCAGTTTGAAGAAAGTTATTAGCCTCGCTGTCAAGAAATGTAGTTTGTGCTCGTCTTTGACTTAGAATAATTTCCGTCATTTTTGACCAAATTGGCTTTGCGACTCTCTGTAAGAGTGAATATAGATTAAAAAGAAAGACATATAGAGGAAATCCGAATTATCCATTCGATAGAACGCATGGCAATGAACATCTCAGCCAAGTTTGGTCCGAAAATATTCAGTTTGAAGAAAGTTATTATCCTCGCTGTCAAGAAATGTTGTTTGTGCTCGTCTTTGACTTAGAATATTTTCCGCGATTTTTGGCAAATTGGCCTTGCGACTCTCTGTAAGAGTGAATATAGATTTAAAAATAAGGCAGATAAAGGAAATCCGAAATATCCATTTGAGAGACCACAAGGTACTGCACATCTCTGCCAAGTTTGGTCCGGAAATATTCAGTTTGAAGAAAGTTTTTAGCCTCGCTGTCAAGAAATGTAGTTTGTGCTCGTCTTTGACTTAGAAAAATTTCCGCGATTTTTGGCCAAATTGGCTTTGCGACTCTATGTAAGAGTGAATATAGATTAAAAAGTAAGACAGATAGAGGAAATCCGACATATCCATTCGATAGAACGCATGACAATGAACATCTCAGCCAAGTTTGGTCCGAAAATGTTCAGTTTAAAGAAAATTATTAGCCTCGCTGTCAAGAAATGTAGTTTGTGCTCGTCTTTGACTTAGAATAATTTCCGCGATTTTTGACCAAATTGGCTTTGCGACTCTCTGTAAGAGTGAATATAGATTAAAAAGTAAGACAGATACAGGAAATCCGAAATATCCATTCGATAGAACGCATGACAATGAACATCTCAGCCAAGTTTGGTCCGAAAATGTTCAGTTTAAAGAAAATTATTAGCCTCGCTGTCAAGAAATGTAGTTTGTGCTCGTCTTTGACTTAGAATAATTTCCGCGATTTTTGGCCAAATTGGCTTTGCGACTCTCTGTAAGAGTGAATATAGATTAAAAAGTAAGACAGATAGAGGAAATCCGAAATATCCATTCGATAGAACACAAGGTAATGAACATCTCAGCCAAGTTTGGACCGGAAATATTCAGTTTGAAGAAAGTTATTAGCCTCGCTGTCAAGAAATGTAGTTTGTGCTCGTCTTTGACTTAAAATAATTTCCGCGATTTTTGGCCAAATTGGCTTTGCGACTCTCTGTAAGAGTGAATATAGATTAAAAAGTAAGACAGATAGAGGAAATCCGAAATATCCATTCGATAGAACGCAAGGTAATGAACATCTCAGCCAAGTTTGGTCTGGAAATATTCAGTTTGAAGAAAGTTATTATCCTCGCTGTCAAGAAATGTAGTTTGTGCTCGTCTTTGACTTAGAATATTTTCCGCGATTTTTTGCAAATTGGCCTTGCGACTCTCTGTAAGAGTGAATATAGATTTAAAAATAAGGCAGATATAGGAAATCCGAAATATTCATTTGAGAGACCACAAGGTACTGCACATCTCTTCCAAGTTTGGTCCGGAAATATTCAGTTTGAAGAAAGTTATTAGCCTCGCTGTCAAGAAATGTAGTTTGTGCTCGTCTTTGACTTAGAATAATTTCCGCGATTTTTGGCCAAATTGGCTTTGCGACTCTCTGTAAGAGTGAATATAGATTAAAAAGTAAGACAGATAGAGGAAATCCGAAATATCCATTCGATAGAACACAAGGTAATGAACATCTCAGCCAAGTTTGGACCGGAAATATTCAGTTTGAAGAAAGTTATTAGCCTCGCTGTCAAGAAATGTAGTTTGTGCTCGTCTTTGACTTAGAAAAATATCCGCGATTTTTGGTCAAATTGGCTTTGCGACTCTATGTAAGAGTGAATATAGATTAAAAAGTAAGACAGATAGAGGAAATCCGAAATATCCATTCGATAGAACGCAAGGTAATGAACATCTCAGCCATGTTTGGTCCGGAAATATTCAGTTTGAAGAAAGTTTTTAGCCTCGCTGTCAAGAAATGTAGTTTGTGCTCGTCTTTGACTTAGAATAATTTCCGCGATTTTTGGCCAAATTGGCTTTGCGACTCTCTGTAAGAGTGAATATAGATTAAAAAGTAAGACAGATACAGGAAATCCGAAATATCCATTCGATAGAACGCATGACAATGAACATCTCAGCCAAGTTTGGTCCGAAAATGTTCAGTTTAAAGAAAATTATTAGCCTCGCTGTCAAGAAATGTAGTTTGTGCTCGTCTTTGACTTAGAATAATTTCCGCGATTTTTGGCCAAATTGGCTTTGCGACTCTCTGTAAGAGTGAATATAGATTAAAAAGTAAGACAGATAGAGGAAATCCGAAATATCCATTCGATAGAACGCAAGGTAATGAACATCTCAGCCAAGTTTGGTCTGGAAATATTCAGTTTGAAGAAAGTTATTATCCTCGCTGTCAAGAAATGTAGTTTGTGCTCGTCTTTGACTTAGAATATTTTCCGCGATTTTTTGCAAATTGGCCTTGCGACTCTCTGTAAGAGTGAATATAGATTTAAAAATAAGGCAGATATAGGAAATCCGAAATATTCATTTGAGAGACCACAAGGTACTGCACATCTCTTCCAAGTTTGGTCCGGAAATATTCAGTTTGAAGAAAGTTATTAGCCTCGCTGTCAAGAAATG
Source organism: Gibbula magus (assembly GCA_936450465.1). NCBI lineage: Eukaryota > Metazoa > Mollusca > Gastropoda > Trochida > Trochidae > Gibbula > Gibbula magus. Next base: position 32,976,454 of record OW388300.1, read on the forward strand.
TAGTTTGTGCTCGTCTTTGACTTAGAATAATTTCCGCGATTTTTGGACAAATTGGCTTTGCGACTCTCTGTAAGAGTGAATATAGATTAAAAAGTAAGACAGATAGAGGAAATCCGAAATATCCATTCGATAGAACACAAGGTAATGAACATCTCAGCCAAGTTTGGACCGGAAATATTCAGTTTGAAGAAAGTTATTAGCCTCGCTGTCAAGAAATGTAGTTTGTGCTCGTCTTTGACTTAGAAAAATATCCGCGATTTTTGGTCAAATTGGCTTTGCGACTCTATGTAAGAGTGAATATAGATTAAAAAGTAAGACAGATAGAGGAAATCCGAAATATCCATTCGATAGAACGCAAGGTAATGAACATCTCAGCCAAGTTTGGTCCGGAAATATTCAGTTTGAAGAAAGTTTTTAGCCTCGCTGTCAAGAAATGTAGTTTGTGCTCGTCTTTGACTTAGAAAAATATCCGCGATTTTTGGCCAAATTGGCTTTGCGACTCTATGTAAGAGTGAATATAGATTAAAAAGTAAGACAGATAGAGGAAATCCGAAATATCCATTCGATAGAACGCAAGGTAATGAACATCTCAGCCAAGCTTGGTCTGGAAATATTCAGTTTGAAGAAAGTTATTAGCCTCGCTGTCAAGAAATGTAGTTTGTGCTCGTCTTTGACTTAGAAAATTTCCGCGATTTTTGGCCAAATTGGCCTTGTGACTCTCTGTAAGAGTGAATATAGATTTTAAAATAAGACTGATACAGGAAATCCGAAATATCCATTTGAGAGACCACAAGGTACTGCACATCTCTGCTAAGTTTGGTCCGGAAATATTCAGTTTGAAGAAAGTTATTAGCCTCGCTGTCAAGAAATGTAGTTTGTGCTCGTCTTTGACTTAGAATAATTTCCGCGATTTTTGGCCAAATTGGCTTTGCGACTCTCTGTAAGAGTTAAAATAGATTAAAAAGTAAGACAGATAGAGGAAATCCGAAATATCCATTTGAGAGACCACAAGGTAATGAACATCTCAGCCAAGTTTGGTCCGGAAATATTCAGTTTGAAGAAAGTTATTATCCTCGCTGTCAAGAAATGTAGTTTGTGCTCGTCTTTGACTTAGAATAATTTCCGCGATTTTTTGCAAATTGGCCTTGCGACTCTCTGTAAGAGTGAATATAGATTTAAAAATAAGGCAGATATAGGAAATCCGAAATATTCATTTGAGAGACCACAAGGTACTGATTTTTGGCCAAATTGGCTTTGCGACTCTATGTAAGAGTGACTATAGATTAAAAAGTAAGACAGATAGAGGAAATCCAAAATATCCATTCGATAGAACGCAAGGTAATGAACATCTCAGCCAAGCTTGGTCTGGAAATATTCAGTTTGAAGAAAGTTATTAGCCTCGCTGTCAAGAAATGTAGTTTGTGCTCGTCTTTGACTTAGAAAATTTCCGCGATTTTTGGCCAAATTGGCCTTGTGACTCTCTGTAAGAGTGAATATAGATTTTAAAATAAGACTGATACAGGAAATCCGAAATATCCATTTGAGAGACCACAAGGTACTGCACATCTCTGCTAAGTTTGGTCCGGAAATATTCAGTTTGAAGAAAGTTATTAGCCTCGCTGTCAAGAAATGTAGTTTGTGCTCGTCTTTGACTTAGAATAATTTCCGCGATTTTTGGCCAAATTGGCTTTGCGACTCTCTGTAAGAGTTAAAATAGATTAAAAAGTAAGACAGATAGAGGAAATCCGAAATATCCATTTGAGAGACCACAAGGTAATGAACATCTCAGCCAAGTTTGGTCCGGAAATATTCAGTTTGAAGAAAGTTATTATCCTCGCTGTCAAGAAATGTAGTTTGTGCTCGTCTTTGACTTAGAATAATTTCCGCGATTTTTTGCAAATTGGCCTTGCGACTCTCTGTAAGAGTGAATATAGATTTAAAAATAAGGCAGATATAGGAAATCCGAAATATTCATTTGAGAGACCACAAGGTACTGATTTTTGGCCAAATTGGCTTTGCGACTCTATGTAAGAGTGACTATAGATTAAAAAGTAAGACAGATAGAGGAAATCCGAAATATCCATTCGATAGAACGCAAGGTAATGAACATCTCAGCCAAGTTTGGTCCGAAAATATGCAGTTTGAAGAAAGTTATTAGCCTCGCTGTCAAGAAATGTAGTTTGTGCTCGTCTTTGACTTAGAATAATTTCCGCGATTTTTGGCCAAATTGGCCTTGTGACTCTCTGTAAGAGTGAATATAGATTTTAAAATAAGACAGATACAGGAAATCCGAAATATCCATTTGAGAGACCACAAGGTACTGCACATCTCTGCTAAGTTTGGTCCGGAAATATTCAGTTTGAAGAAAGTTATTAGCCTCGCTGTCAAGAAATGTAGTTTGTGCTCGTCTTTGACTTAGAATAATTTCCGCGATTTTTGGCCAAATTGGCTTTGCGACTCTCTGTAAGAGTGAATATAGATTAAAAAGTAAGACATATAGAGGAAATCCGAATTATCCATTCGATAGAACGCATGGCAATGAACATCTTAGCCAAGTTTGGTCTGGAAATATTCAAGTTGAAGAAAGTTATTATCCTCGCTGTCAAGAAATGTAGTTTGTGCTCGTCTTTGACTTAGAATATTTTTCGCGATTTTTGGCAAATTGGCCTTGCGACTCTCTGTAAGAGTGAATATAGATTTAAAAATAAGGCAGATATAGGAAATCCGAAATATTCATTTGAGAGACCACAAGGTAGTGCACATCTCTGCCAAGTTTGGTCCGGAAATATTCAGTTTGAAGAAAGTTATTAGCCTCGCTGTCAAGAAATGTAGTTTGTGCTCGTCTTTGACTTAGAATAATTTCCGTCATTTTTGACCAAATTGGCTTTGCGACTCTCTGTAAGAGTGAATATAGATTAAAAAGAAAGACATATAGAGGAAATCCGAATTATCCATTCGATAGAACGCATGGCAATGAACATCTCAGCCAAGTTTGGTCCGAAAATATTCAGTTTGAAGAAAGTTATTATCCTCGCTGTCAAGAAATGTTGTTTGTGCTCGTCTTTGACTTAGAATATTTTCCGCGATTTTTGGCAAATTGGCCTTGCGACTCTCTGTAAGAGTGAATATAGATTTAAAAATAAGGCAGATAAAGGAAATCCGAAATATCCATTTGAGAGACCACAAGGTACTGCACATCTCTGCCAAGTTTGGTCCGGAAATATTCAGTTTGAAGAAAGTTTTTAGCCTCGCTGTCAAGAAATGTAGTTTGTGCTCGTCTTTGACTTAGAAAAATTTCCGCGATTTTTGGCCAAATTGGCTTTGCGACTCTATGTAAGAGTGACTATAGATTAAAAAGTAAGACAGATAGAGGAAATCCGAAATATCCATTCGGTAGAACGCAAGGTAATGAACATCTCTTCCAAGTTTGGTCCGGAAATATTCAGTTTGAAGAAAGTTATTAGCCTCGCTGTCAAGAAATGTAGTTTGTGCTCATCTTTGACTTAGAATATTTTCCGCGATTTTTGGCCAAATTGGCCTTGCGACTCTCTGTAAGAGTGAATATAGATTAAAAAGTAAGGCAGATAAAGGAAATCCGAAATATCCATTTGAGAGACCACAAGGTACTGCACATCTCTGCCAAGTTTGGTCCGGAAATATTCAGTTTGAAGAAAGTTTTTAGCCTCGCTGTCAAGAAATGTAGTTTGTGCTCGTCTTTGACTTAGAAAAATATCCGCGATTTTTGGCCAAATTGGCTTTGCGACTCTATGTAAGAGTGAATATAGATTAAAAAGTAAGACAGATAGAGGAAATCCGAAATATCCATTCGATAGAACACAAGGTAATGAACATCTCAGCCAAGTTTGGACCGGAAATATTCAGTTTGAAGAAAGTTATTAGCCTCGCTGTCAAGAAATGTAGTTTGTGCTCGTCTTTGACTTAGAAAAATATCCGCGATTTTTGGTCAAATTGGCTTTGCGACTCTATGTAAGAGTGAATATAGATTAAAAAGTAAGACAGATAGAGGAAATCCGAAATATCCATTCGATAGAACGCAAGGTAATGAACATCTCAGCCAAGTTTGGTCCGGAAATATTCAGTTTGAAGAAAGTTTTTAGCCTCGCTGTCAAGAAATGTAGTTTGTGCTCGTCTTTGACTTAGAAAAATATCCGCGATTTTTGGCCAAATTGGCTTTGCGACTCTATGTAAGAGTGAATATAGATTAAAAAGTAAGACAGATAGAGGAAATCCGAAATATCCATTCGATAGAACGCAAGGTAATGAACATCTCAGCCAAGCTTGGTCTGGAAATATTCAGTTTGAAGAAAGTTATTAGCCTCGCTGTCAAGAAATGTAGTTTGTGCTCGTCTTTGACTTAGAAAATTTCCGCGATTTTTGGCCAAATTGGCTTTGCGACTCTATGTAAGAGTGAATATAGATTAAAAAGTAAGACAGATACAGGAAATCCGAAATATCCATTCGATAGAACGCAAGGTAATGAACATCTCAGCCAAGTTTGGTCCGAAAATATGCAGTTTGAAGAAAGTTATTAGCCTCGCTGTCAAGAAATGTAGACAGGACAAAAAGGGGTGGAATCCGACTTGGCGGATCTTGCCGGATCCTGCCGGATCCCCCCTTAATTGGGATACAGGGATCCGACGGCATATACCTTGCCATATCCAGGATCCGCCCGGATACCACCAGATCTCTCACCGGATCCTTGCTGGGTCAAAATATTGGTATATTCCCCCGGATCCCCCGGATCTCTTGTTGGATCCTCATGAGGTGTGGATACTAGGATCCGCCGCCGGATCCTCAACGGTATCTCAAAAGGCAAGGATACATGGATCCACCCCCCGGATCCTCACCAGATCCTATTCTTATGACCAAACAATGTTATGGTAGAAGAAACACTCATCTAAATTCATTTATGGTGCAATTAGTTAACAAATAACATAGACATTTATATTTGAACAATTATTTATTTCATTATATTGCATATCAAGATACATTTAAAATATGGCATTCATCATTAAAATCATTTACCAAAAAAATAACAAATTCATATGAATAGATAAACATAGCGTTTCATTAACTCATACTTGGAACTAGAACCTGTGCTACTCACCAATAATGCAATGTCTTAATGTCTTAAGTTTCAATTAGGAAAGTAAATGGACACAAAATAAGGAGCATGATAATATTACAGAATAATTCTTTAAAAACAGAATTTAAATCACAACTTAACAATAGTAATAGGTATATTTTTACTTTAAGTTGTCGTATTTGCTGTCACATTAGGTTTGTACATTCACTGCCCTATTTAACAACATGTAAAGCAATTGAAAACTAATAAATAATAAATCTGCATAATCATATAAAGTGAGTCATCACAATTGTTGTAAGAATGCATTTAGTTTTTGGATATTTTTATTACACAGCTAGTGCATCTATATATAATGTTTCATCTTTCTGACTTATGATAATATAACACTTGGATTTTTAAAACTTTTTCAACCAAAGACTGCCATGCTAAATCTGTAAGCATGTTGTACTATATGTTTAAATTAATAAAACAGTCTTCTCATAAAAAAAAGCCCAAAGTAAATTAATGAGAATGTGTATTTGTAATTGAGATGATTTTCCAATTTGAAAAATATATTCAGAAAGCAATTATCAAAACAATCTTAATTATTTTTGTTTTTACTTTTACCCTCTGACCTTTTCAGATTGCTCTATGCACATCACTACAATAACGACTTTAGATTTGACTGTATAAACAGGAATGTCCCCTCTTTTTTATTCTCCACAAAAAATACCCTGAAAGAACTCTCCCTGTACTGATCCTGCTCTTAAGGTCTGAGAGACACACAAACCTCAACACCACGATAAGGTACTGGGTCACGTGGAAGAACCCCTTGAAGGAACACGTAATATAATCTACAATTGTACACTGTGGGAATACATTTAAACAACTCCATTACCGTATTCGATGTATTTAGCACCCACTGCTAACATAATGTACAAATAGGTTTCAGAAATCATTTATACCAAATTCTCACATTTGTAAATATATACCTCCAATCAATTGGATTTTAAGTGAATGGTCTTTTATGCCTGCTCTATCTTTCTATCATCTATATACAGCTGTACTTTAACTGGAGAACTTAACGTGATATAAAATAAAAAATCCCTGAATGAATATAACTCAAAATGTAATAAGCAGCTCATCTCAAAGCCTTTGTGTATACTTTCCTCTTACGTCTTTTAATGTTTGAAATGTTATTTTGAAAATCAAGTTTTCAAAACATTTTACTTGTGTGAAGGAAATACACACTACATTAGCAAGCGCCCCTCTCTCATAATTGTATTCGTGTCAGGGCGTTTAACACGTCAAAAACAGTATTTCAATTGTACTGTAGATTGGAGCATTACAATACAATCACAATCTAAACATTTATATCATGTTATATTATCCAATATACAATGTTCAGAGGAGAGGGTTCTTGTTTCTTCTCTGTTCCTGGGTCATTAACATTGCTGTCAAAGAGATCTTCATGTTGGGGCGCAGTTCCATTTGACTGAAGGGACAAAATGAATAAAACATTAAAAACATTCACTGTTATACTGCAAAGGTAGATGGTTATTTCAGGGTTGCTACAGTTTAAACATATAAACTTGGTAAAGCTTTCAGATCATATTTTGAACTAGAATACACAAATTGTCTTGATAATAAAAATAAAGGTCTTGATATAGAAAGAAAACTTTCATCAGTTTTAGTCTCATGTGATCTTCCCTAGGCTGAATGTTGATATGTATGTCCTATTCATCATGGATTGAAAATCGTTTCCACCTCATTAAGTCCACGACTTCCGGCAGTACTTTGTCAATGAGTTTTGTGAAACCAATGATGATATGAATTGTTGTTAAAGGCAAGTTAGTGACTTTTTGGTAAACTTTGAAATGAATTCAAGCTAAAGTCTGGTATGTCAGTGACCTAGGACTTAACATTTTTTTAACCCAAGGTTCATTTAATAATCTATTTATTACTTTATGGTAGTAAGCCGTAATCAAACAAAATGCTTTATTTAAGGGGATCTGGTCAAATGGGCTGAAGGATGAAAAGGCCGATAAGAAAAGTAAAAAAGGCCGAGTGAAAAAGTCAAAGGGCTGAAGTAAATGGTCACATAGCCCATAGGAAAAGGGGCTGAAAATAACAAAATTATATATTCATTGTATTCAAACTACATTTGATAGTTGTAATATGCTTACTAGCCAAGTGATCCCAATCAATTCCAAAATTAATCCTTGGTTTGTGCTATGTTTTTTTTGTTGAAGTGATTGGATATATAATTTCATAACTAAGTAAGTTTGTTTTCCTTGTTGAGTATCTGAACTCAATGTCATGACAAATCAACTCAATTTAATACTGTCATGGTATCTATACATGTACATTTCTCCTAAACATACATGTTCACTTCTTACACTCTGGTTGTCCATTGTGTAAAGTGTGACAAAACTGTTTACAGCAATATACAACAAAGTATGTATTATTATACCAAAGGATTTGATGTAAAATCAGTTCTGTTTGGAAATTAAAGTAAAATGTATCCTATTATTAGTCAGTCTGTGCTTATTAAAAGAGATGATATAACAAAAAAAACAACAGAAAAGAAAAAAGTGAGCATGGCTATCCGTCCATTGAGAATTATAGTTGTGAAGGTTACTATGTTTAAAAAACAGCTTCAAGCATCAAAATGTTGTCCAAAATAATTTAAGGAACTAACTGTTTTCATTCACCCAGATGTAATATTTTTCAGGTAACTTAATTTTTCCCATTAGAGCATCACACCGAGAATTTGTACCAAGTTCAATTACAGATTCAAGGGCTTCATAACTCCGCAAAAAATAATATTTCGGAACTGGACTGTGAACTCGATGAAGAGTATGATCTGGACTACCTACATGTAACATTTCATTCACCTAGATGTAATAGTTTCCGAGAAAACTTGTCCTCATTGGAGCATCACAGTTCTTTTGGTACTAAGTTAAATTTCGGATTCAAGGGCCATAACTCTGTAACAAATAATATTTCGGAACTGGTTTTCGAAGTTGATGAAAAGTATCATTTGGACTACCTCCATATTAAATTTCATTCACCTAGATGTAATAGTTTCCGAGAAAACTTGTCCTCATTGGAGCATCACATTTCTTTTGGTACTAAGTTAAACTTCGGATTCAAGGGCAATAACTCCGTAAAAACTAATATTTCGGAACTGGTTTTTCGAACTGGATAAAAAGTATGGTCATGAGTACTCACAACCAAAATTTCATTCACCTAGGTTGAACAGTATCCGATAAAACTTGTCCCCATTGAACACAATAAAACTAAATCCAAAAAGTGATGTTTCCATGGAAACGACAACAAATTCAGAAATTGAAAATTGTCTGTGCGCGATCGGAAGAACATGGCTAACAACTGTACAAAGTTTGGTTGATGTACCTTTGACAGTTTTTGAGAAAATTGACCGGACGGATGGAAGGACGGAATGACCGCTATATAACCCCGCTTACTTCGTAGAGGGGGTATAATTATTGTCAAGACATTATGTAGATACCCACACACTAATAACATAAAGAAAACAATCCAGATATATCGATTCATCACTCATTAGTCACAGTCAGGGATTGGGAAAGCCAGGGGCCATGGGCCATTTTGCACAAATGGTCCATTGTCAAAGGTGTCTTTCCCAATCCCTGCACAGTATTTTAAAAATACCTATATTTTCACACTAATCAAAACATGGTACAAAAGGATAGATGAAATATCTTTAAAACAAATTTATTTTTTAAAAACAGGCAATATTAATTTCTTTTGACCTTTCATTAGATCTAATATCACAGATAAAAATTTAAAAAAAGATGAAACCTAAATTTTTGCTATGTTATTTTTTGGGTTCGACCCTTCTGACTTGGAACACGGCTCATTTGACTAAATGGCTCGGCCCTTTTGACTTTCGGCCCTTTTTACTACAACCCTATTTAAGTAGGTAGGGACATTATAAACCAATTTACTCGACTATTTTCATGTTTGAAATCGGATTAGGTTTAAGTATCCCATGAATGAGTAATACCAACAGTAGATGATAACATGGAGTAGTATTGTGAAAAAAAGTACCATAGATAAAGTAGATTCTCCTTCACATGTGGCAAAGTGTTTCGTCATCTAAACTTGATGATTACTCTACATAACAAGTCATCCCCCCCCTCCCTTGTGTTGTGGGTAAAAAACAAACCAGTCATATGCATAGGGAATTCCCATCTGAATTTTGTTTCCACAAAAATACCCTGATAGGGCCTACTTCATATAGGTAGTCAATATGTTTAATTAAATCATCATGTCGTCATGGTAAATATTTTATAAATAAAATCATAAAAAGCCCAAATTGGTCAAGTTTAGAGGTTCATAATACTACTTTTTAATCATGAAGATATCATATTCCATACATAACTTTTATACTCACATGATTATGTTATTTCTTATGTGTCTGCATCTGCAACATCTGCATCTGTAAATATAACAGATAATTTCACAATGTAATATTTGATGAAATAGCTTTCTTCTCTATTCATGGCCTGGCTATAGCACACTCTCTGACAATTATATAGATATAGAATGCCTCAAAATTCAAAATAGTGAATACAATGTTTCGGAAATTTAAGATGATATTTAAATGTTGTCAACGGATCAAGAGACTAAAGGATGTTGAATAACCCTCGTCTATGAGACCCCACAGAATTTCTGACACAAATGATACAAAATGTTCACAAATGTTAACCAATGCTTACTCAGCTGTATTTGTTGGAAATATACATATTTTGAAATGATCCTGACCATGAAAATTGGACGAAAATAATAGTTTGTTTCGTTTATGAGGGTGGGTCTCTTTGAACCAGATATATTCTTTAAATATAAAACATTTGATTGAAAACCAAATTGTGATATTGTAGTTGAAACATTGCTTTATACACACGCAACAAATTTGATTGATTTTGGATGATTTTAAAAAAAATGACTCATTATCAATTATCATTTTACACACCATTGTTTAAACTTTTTGGGCATAATTAAAAATGGTTAATTTTTCATTCAATAATAATTTCAAATCATTTAAGAGACATATAAGAAAGGCATCGTGAAGTTTCTTAATGAATATTGGGTTCTAATATATTCGTGACCATCCGTGACCTTTTTAATGCTGGGGTCCACTAAACCCCACCTGGTGGGAAATATATAAAAATAATAATATAAAACCATGTACATTTGTAAGTAATAAAGATAAACAATCAATGATATTTTTTCTTGTGTAAATATGGTTAATTTGATCATACACAAAAACAGGTTAAATTAGATGATTTTATTTATGTATTACAGATAAAAGCATTCAGCTTGGGTCCAATAGACCCCCTTTAAGTCGTTCGAGGGTTAAACAACTTGATGACAATTTACTGACAAACAAGACAGAAATCAGCAAAATTCACACCCCAATGTCAATAATGGCACATGGTTCTTACTGTTACAGAATTTCCTGACCACAACTTAAGGCAAAAGGTATTTAAGCAGTTTAATAAGCTAATCAAATGAAAATAATAAGACTTCTAAACGTTAAGGTTTTATCTGAATGAATGATATCAAATTCATTGGCCTGAATCACACTCTGTAATGATTTATTGCTACATTGATACTATACAGTGATATTTTAAAGTCTAATACAATGTGCAGTAACTCCAAGTTAGTGTTGCATCAAATAACTGCCAAAAAAATACCAACTATCATAAGGGCTGTGAATTCAGAGCTTTTCCCAGGTGTTTTAGTCATTTTCCAGGCTTTTTAAAAGCTTAAATAGATTTACCAAAGTTTTTTTTAGGAGAAATGGCTTTATTCCAGGCTTTCAAGGCTTGTTGTAGCAATTACAGGCAATATACAGTATCTTTTGAACAATAAACATAGTCCTGAGGTAAGATCTCTTAACCTACCGAGATTATATGTATTTTAATGGTGAAACAATCATACATAGTCTGTGTCTACTTTGCCTTCAAGCTGCCAATTTTAATGAATTCACATTAAAATGGCTTCTCGAAGGTAGTTCAAGTGATATGACCACTGTAACGATACCTAAACACTCAGAGTAGAGTTTTGAATATGGTAGCATGTACATGATGATATAATGTTCAATTATCTTGCCGTCAGAACTCTCAAATTTGCATGAAACTTACAAATCTATGTCTCACACAGAAGACTTCCACACCAATGTCTAGTCGCAACATTTTCTTTCAATACGGATAACCGTAACTATGGATACGGCTTATCTGGTCATGTAATGAGATGTTTTACCCTGTAACATAACAACATAGTTTTTAAACTTTCAGGATAAAAAGCAAATTTGAGAAAACAAAATATGCAAAGATACGGGCTACAGTGCCATTAAAGTTTACGATTAGTAATTTGAATACATGGTATTTGTCTTTAGCATACACTATTTGACCTAATCAAACATGAGGACAGTTGATTACGTTAAGTGCCAATGAATTGATCGTTTTTACTTATACTTTCTGCATTCACCTTATTCCCGAAACTTCCATCTTCAGATAGATTATCATTATTCACAGGTGAAATATTTGCATGTCTCAATATATGCAACGGTATCCAAAATTGGATAACTTGTTCCCAATTGGATAGCTTGTTCCCAATTCGTTTCATCATGAATTAAAATATGTTTAAATCAATGACATCTGCAATGGATCACTGCTGATTTATGACTATCAGATGTTTTTGATAATGTATTTACTTTAGACATTCTTATATTAAAAACTCAAAGTTCTGTTTGAGAAAACCAAACTAAATAAACTCAAAGCAATTACATACCAAGCATTTCAAATTGATGTTTCCTCCTCGCATACTTCGAGAGAGGCTCAGCTGGAACAGTATTCTGAGTCTCTGTAATCTTGTGCTTGTATTTTGTTCCTGGATCACTGGAACGCTCACAAAATACTTTGTCCTGATGTTGTAAATCTATCCTGAAAACTAATAATGGATGAAGTGTGAAATTTTTTTTTTTATCCAGAAGCAAACTGTCATTTTTGCATTAACCTTTGCAAGTACTCAATTCAAATAAAAATTTAAAATATTTACAAACTCATCCAACACTGCAACAGCCCGCAACACTGCCTTACACTGTATACTAATTTCCATCAATTGTTTCAGACCTCAAACGGGCATTGCGTCTTTTCGAGACCTGCGCATATGGTAGTAGGCTTTTGGTCAGGGTTGGAAACTTTAACAGGAAAATTAGCTTATTTACAAGCAAGGATAACAAATCTTTGAGGGGAAAAAGGGATATCAAGTCGCATGAATTTACACAACCATGTATCATTTTAGAATTCTTTATGTTTATTTAGAAGTATTATCTATCCATGATTGGTACAATAATTTGTTCTTAAGAACCAGTGCTTCTCATAATTTTTGGACCCATTGGGTAATATCCTTTGTTTTGGTTACCATTGAGTTATGATAGTGTATTCAGTAAAATGGTACTCCTCAGATTTCTAAAAATTAGGAACTTTATACAAAAACAAACTTTACACTCATGGTTCTATATGACTTGGTTATTCTCTACTGCATAACATTACCTTACATGCATTGAACATGCTTAAAGCAATGAATGTACTTCTTTCATCTTGTAATGTCATTTTAATTTATAAGAATTAATGTTAATTATTAGTATGTGTTGAACTTGTTAATTTCTCAGAACAATTAGACAAAGTCTACCAGACTTATTTTATATTGTCATCTCATACCTGTATAACAACTATACACTATATTTCAATAAGAACGATGTGATAAAGTGCCTTTAATACCAGGGAAATAGGAAACATACACTCAAGTAACCTGTTTTCTTGATATTACATAATGATATGACCTCATTTCACCCTACCTGCTCAATGATCAATCAGCACCTATTTTGTCAATCAGTTGGATTGCATACAGAATTTGAGGTAACATTATATTCAAGCAGCCAAGCTAGAAAGTTTTCTGTTCGTTAAACACTTAGTAGTCTGAATGAATTCATAAATATGTCCTAAATAAAAAGTTTGAGCGAAATATTGTTGACAATGTCATATTTACACAACACTATAAATACTTTAAGCATATATAACAATTTTAGTTAAGATGTAGTTGTACACTTCGTAACAGTACTGTACAGTATAAATCTTAGGTCGAGATGCTCTCTACTTAAATTGCAACCCCACTGGATAGCATAGAAGTTTCTTATTGATAATATTGCCACGGAAACAGGTAACACGAGGGTACAAACAGTACATTGGGGTTTTCAACTTGACTGGCTTAATTTGAACATACATTTGTAATTTCCAGATAGTCACCGAATACACCGAATACACTTTTTCGACAATATATAGCAATTAGCGAAATTAGCGAAATGGTTTTTTTTTAAAAATTCACAGCCAAAACATATGATTTACGATTACTCTTCCAGTCAATTTCTTACTCTTAGTCTGTTACTCAACACAACAGTTGTTTTACAATACAGTGCTCGTGTTAGAAGTGAGGACGTCCTTATACAAAAGTGAGGATTGAAGCCATAACTACGGATACTTCTTACCTGTTAGTTTTCGTCAGCTTGTTTACTTCGGTCTTGATTTGATGTTGAAAAGTCAACTCTGTTGCTTCTGATCTGACTTCCGTTTCTCAGGCTCCATGACAGTGCAGGGAATGTATTACGAATGCGGCATATCGATGAAAGGAGCTTACTTTCATGCAATCGAAAATGCTCGTGTCTTTCCGTGTTTTCTCGATGATGTTTACGGTGAAGCTAATCAAGAGTAACTTTGTGATGACAAATGGAAAACTATATACATCGTTTATGAGTGATTATATTTTTAGTCCTTTTTTTTTTTTAAAGTAGGTCAGTGATCGGGAATCAGAAAAACGTCTACCCAGAGACAAAAGTTACAAGAACTTTAGTATTTTTCTTTTAGTATAGGCCTATATAGTAGGTCTACTTTCTATACAAGTAGGTGCTGACTTCAAATATGATATATATTTTGGAGTCACCGGGCGATTTCAAGAGTTAAAACCCATTTGAAGTTTAGCAGAATGAAAAAATAAATGCCATTGTTTACTAGTAATGTGTTTGTAATGCATACACACAGTTAACATGCAGCTCAGTGGCTTTGGAAATAATTATCGTAATAATAGGTCTTGAATAATCTCTGATTGACATCGGTGTGTGAAATATTGTATTATTCAAGGATTTATAGGGGATGTCAATGTTACTCAGATATACACAAGATCTGCTATTACAGTTATTATTTCACAATAAACCAAGGTGTCTTCAAAAGATCAAGTCAAGATTCTCATGCACTCTCTTTGAAGCTTTCCTCACTATTTGTCGCTGTGAGTTATGGTTTTGATCAAGGAAAACTACCATCGTTTAACAATTTAAGCAATTTAATAATGTTGCATGGTAGTATTTATATATAGCCTGAGCGTTTAAGTCATATTATAACGTGAAAATGTCGTATGGGCTGCAGGTAGCGTCCCAAATTCATTTACCTTCGTTATGATGTACTTCTCCAATAGTATTTCTCTGCATGTTACAAATGATGACCTGACATTTTTTACACTTATATTTAATATTTTATTTAAAACTGATGTAGATTCAACCCCCCCCCCCCCCCCCCCCCCCCCCCCCCCCCCCCCCCCCCCCCCCCCCCCCCCCCCCCCCATTAATTCCCGCCACTTCTTTTCGTTGGTCATGGTTGGTTGACTACAGTGGACTGATCCGTTTATGGACACCGAAATTAGTTATCCTGTCTGCCGCCCGACAATATACGGCGGCACAGGTGTTTTATTGCCCCCTTTGAACTAATTGGATTGGAAATGAGCGGCAAGATAACAATTAACAAGTCATGATAGAGGCGGGATCAATTGACATCATATGAGTAAGCAATTATATATACACAAATGATAAAAAAAAAAGGTTACGTACGTATTTCGAATCAATATACCACCATATGTGGCGTTGTCTGGAAATGTACTCCACATTTAGCCTACAAAAAGATACACCACCACAATTTCGAAACAATTCTAACATGTACATTCCACATCTAAATTCCCTTCAAAGACATCCCTATGTTGCAGCCTATTTTGAAACATTTAATTTTTAATTTAATGTTCAAATAAATTCGTGGTCAAAATCGAAAACCGGACAATGGATCTAGGTTTGCTGCAACCATTAAGACAAACTTAATATTGGAAAGTTTAAATCAAATAAATATGAAGACAGAATTGCTTCTATAAAGCGTTTAATCGGTCTTAAAACAAATACAAACCTAAGATAGCGATAGGGACATATGCCTATAGTGCCTTAAGTGTCGACCGTTCATTAATTTGTTGTCTTTGAAACACCATTAATTATCATATAACTAGTAATGAAATATGTGATAATAATGAAAATATAATCCATATTTGTACATAAGCAATATAAAGTCATATTTTCACTGCGCCACTCGTGAAAATATCACTTACTCACTCCACTCGATGAGATAGAAATGATATTCGGCAAAAACAATGACATAGTCTTATATGTATTTGATATTTTAAGCGTTAGCATGGGGGTGAACATGAAAGTTGAGTAAGAATTAAACAAGCACCTTTTGTAATATGGTACATTTTAGAACCGAATAAAATATGCAAAACTTAACATGCATTTTTAATGAAATGGAACTGAAAGTAAGGTAAGTCATTTTTCAGAAATGTGGTCATTAAAATGCCCGACCGAGATATAGAAAAGGCCACGCCCACGGCCTGCAACAGCAACACCGAAAATTACCGAGAAGTTACGAGAACCTATCTACCCATGATTCCGTTGCAAAACACAAGTTGGATATAAAAGGGCTTGGTTCTAAGATTCATGATGTCAGCAGTAGTTTTCCTACAAGTAAGAACACCAACAATACAATGGAGAATCTCAGAAGACTCGAGAGGATGGAAAAGACGATCAGTGACACAAATTCCATCGTCAAAAAAAGGATCTACAATAAGTTGACATCGAAATCTGGGCCTTCGGTAGCAGAACCCTTGTCACCAATGTCAGTAAGTAGAATCTACTTGTGTTCACATTAAAACAACTAGGCCTATTTCTTAGAGGAGTTAGTAGTAATTACACCACTTTTTAAACATTTTGGTTTTCATATGTCGCGTGAAACGATTTGTGGAGCTTTATTGATAAGATTTAGGCCTACCCCCCAAAACTATAATCTCGAATGCTTGGTTTTCGGACACAAACCAATGTTGACAATAAACTTGTTTTAAAATTAATATAAATACACTTCACCACTTTTGCATATGATCTTTATCCAAATTGAATTGGAGACAATTCGTTGAGGAGAATGTTTTGATGCCTTGTCTTGTCTCATTTAGTGAATCGGAATACACCGATCCAGTATAAGCCCCGCCCCTTCAACGCGATTGGCTGAAATATTAGGGGGGACAAGTTACAGGCTCAGAGCGAGTCGGGCCGCGAAACTCAACACGACACACGCTATGATTTCGGCTTTCGTTGAGGTGGAAGCTGTTTGTACATTTAAATTATGTAAATATTATAAATAAGATATAAATTTTTAATCCATAAACTTGCATTTTATCAAAACTCATGTTGTGTTTGGACTTTTTAATCAGCCGCGAACACAGCGATCGAGGTCCATTCAAGCTCGATCATTTTGTAAACAAACACGTTTTGAGGTACACATCCTTCGCTTATAAGTCATTATTATCCATAATATTTCCAGCTTAACATTAACATGTGTTTAAAATGATTTCACGAATAATCATCTAGTACAGCTCTACTCCTTTCAGTGAGAAAAACCTCGGAAGCGAAGGACTGAAATCAGCAGAGGTCAAGGTCGCTTTCGCTTGTTGACAGTTTCACTACTTGAAAACTCAGAAAAGCAGCCTCTGTTGAACAATATTTATTTGTAAAATAAAAATATAATTTGTTTCAATAAATTGCATTTGTATTCAAAATTTTGAATTCAACTACTGATCTTAGATTTATGACTGTAATTATGTATTTTTAAAAAATTGTTTGTGTAGGCCTATATTAGGCCATTGTAGGCCGAGGCTACCTTTTCTGGGAAAATAATATTAAACCTATGTCTACAGGTCTTCAGATACACATCATTTTCTTTGTTCAAATACGCAATTATCTGTTCGTGCCTTCATTAGTTAATAATCTAAGTACTCTTTTTGAAATATTAGACACATAATTTGTTTTTAAATGCAATTGATTAACAGCATATTTACACAATGTAAATTGCAAGGCAGATGATGTATTCACAAAATAGGCTGGTCTGAATTAATACTAATATAAATGAAATATAATGATATATTTTTTTTTTAAAACTAAGAATGTTTTATCATACATTTCAGTTTCAAGATATGAAAGCAAATTCCTGTCTATATCACTGCTGGACCAACATATTAATGAGTGTCACATTTATTGAACCTGGATTTTGGTATATCTGTCAGTATAATTTTCTAAATATGTCATTAAAATCATGAATAAGTTTTAAGAAAAGAGTAATGTTATATGTGCACATTAGAGCCATGTATAGAAATGAATAGTGTTTATTTTGATAGAATAATATTTCTGAAAACAAATAACATAGTTTAATTTCAGTTGAATACATTAGGTAAATAAAAGTTTGATTCATTATTTTTTCTTATGATACACACATGATTATTTGTTGCAACTGATTTTGGATACACTTTTATAAATCATTGATAAGGTTTTCACTACAACTTACATATAATATACCTATTTTTTCAGTTTTCATTGTCAGGATGTAGCAGATCAGAAGATACAATCAGACACTTTCTAAATGATAAATAAATGTTTATTTATCATTTAGAAAGTGTCTGATTATATCCTCTGATCTGCTACATCCTGACCATGAAAACTGAAAAAATAGGTTTGAACTATGTTTAATTATAAAATACTGAGCTTGTATTGGACATCCAATATTATAAGTAAATTAAGTAATTATAATGTGAATTGAAAGGTAATTATTTATCCCCCTCTTTAAAACATTTAATCATTCACATAACCTCCTGTTTATTTATAAAAGTTTTTTTGTTTTTTTTAAACGGCATAATTTTTTTAAGGCAATGTCTCAAACAATTATTTAAAAAAATTCATAGCCTTTAATATGAGCTATAAGGGTATATTTTTGACCAGATATGAACTTGGTGATGAAGAAATGAAAACTATAGTTTGAAATATGTGTTAATTAGACAACTTGAAAAAAATCAGCAAAATTAATATTAGTTTTCCACTGAAAGATGAACATATTTTCTTGGTATTTTTCTACTACGTACCAATATTTAAAAAAAAATTTGTTGCATCAGTCAAATACGTCATCTTATAACCAGAGATGCCGCCAAAATACTTGTGCAAATGCTTGTTCATTCAAGACTTGACTATAGAAATAGCTTACTGATAGGAATCAGTAAACGTCAGTTGTACAAGCTCCAGAAAGTTCAGAACACAGCGGCAAGAATTGTGACCAGAACACCAAAAGCATGTCACATAACGCCTGTGCTTAAGCGTCTACACTGGCTTCCCATTGAAGCGAGAATCAAATTTAAAGTTCTATGTATCACTTACAAATGTCAACATAATATGGCTCCAGCATATCTCTTAAATTCCTTGGAGGACTATACCCCTGCAAAAGAACTTCGATCCCAGAATTTGAAGCTTCTCCAGATGATAAATATCCTTAATCAATGCTAACAGTATTACATTTAGGCTTTATTCCATAGTATTTCATCTCATCACCTTAAATGTTCTTATTTTCAATGCGCTTTGAGCATGCACCTTGTGTATGGATATAGCGCTTTATAAATGCCCATTATTATTATTATTATTATTACATGGCTATGTATTATCCCAATTGTTTTTTAAAATTAACTTACATAGGGCCTACATGGAATATTTAATACTGCAAACTTGTCAGTTGTTTGATTACATCAATTATATATTTAAAAAAATACATATAACTATCTTTTCTAGCTCGTACATACACGTATCTAATTTCAAGACTTTGAGTACGTACATGTACATCACAACGTACGTTTGACATGGTTTGTTTACTTGGTTGCAGATTTTTTTTAAAATGCCAAAATGTAAAGTGTTATAGTTTATGTAAGAATCTAAGCAAACTTCGAAATAAGATTGTTTTTAAATATTGAGGTCCTAAATATCTATAATCAAAACATTGTTTGAACTGTCATCTTGCTAAATTTATGTATCGGAGATTTGAAAACTGTATAATTCGTGCAAATTCTCACCTAAGAGCAGACGTCAGACACGCTAGTGTTTTTTTTATTGGATGATGAGTGTTTCCCACGTTGTCAGCGATTCAAAACGGCAATAATTTAATCCTTACATAATAAGAAACCACCATGTCGTGAAATAAATACATTAAAGTTAAAAGGAACGTCAAGATGTTTTGAAATCTGCAACCACCGAACTATCGCCAAATCGGTTTGTTTGTCCCCGGAAGTAAAATTGACAAAGCCGCGTGGTAATCTCGCCGCTCTGATTGGCTGAAATTACGCATGCGCGAAGTTTTGGATCGGTGTATTTCGACAGTCAGCGAGTGTATGCCGTTTTCGGACATTTCATTGGTCGATACCAACAAGGGATATCCCAAGCTATTTATGGAAGTTCCGTTCCAGCTTTAGCATATCCATCTGTGTTTGGAAATCTAAGTAAAAGATCTAACATTGTGGCATACATTTTATTGTGTAACTTATATCTGACCAAACAAAATACCATGATAAAATAATTTGGTATCTGTTAGAATATTGATAATCAAAATCAACATAAATGAAATAACTCAATATTTGGTATCAAATGTTTGTTGTCTATCACTTTATGATGTTTATGATGATGCTCATTTGTGCTCAAGTTCATAGAAGTTTCATAATGAGCTGACAAAATGTTCAAGTCTTGAATGTTCATGATTATGTAACTAGCCTACATGCTAATGTCTTGTTCATTGTTTGTTTGTACTATTTGACAACACAGCCAAATTTTTAGCTAACAAATCCATCTTATTTCCAGACAGAATGCTGTCAAGAACATGATGAGACTGTTTAGCAAGCGTGTACAGCCAGTCATACTAAGCTATTAAGCGTAAGTTACCATCTCTTTATTGTAATAATAACTGATCTGTAGAACATTACCTTGTCTCTCACAGTTGTCAAGTGAGCTTCTTTATCTGTTTATATCTAAAGACTAAATTTCAAATTTGTGTTACTCAGTGAGTAATCTACAATATGACTTTTAGAGTACAGGGACTCACTATCACCAGCTTTTATGAGTCCCAGAAAATAAACACTCCATAGTCTCTCCATAGTAATCCTATTACGGTAGTATAAATGAAACCTTGCATCTCAGGGACTCGCAGTTAAATTTTTAGCTCATCAGGCCTGAAAGGCCTGATGGGCTTATGGCATGGCATGGTGTCCGGCGTCCGTCCGTCCGTCCGTCCGTCCATCCGTAAACTTTTCGCTTTTTCGACTTCTTCTCCAGAACCAATGACTCCAAAGAGCTGAAATTTTATGTGCAGACTCCTTGGCCAATGGGGATTCTAAATTGTAGATTTCGTGACCCCATGACCCCAAATGGGGTCACAGAGGTCACAACCCCAAAAACCTATTTTCGTCTTCTTCTCCAGTTCCAAAAGGTCTAGAGAGCTGAAAAGTTGTGTAGAGACTCTTTGGTCAAAGGTGATTCTTAATTGTAGGATTGGTGACCCTGTGACTCCAAATACATGTCATGATCTAAAAACCTATTTTTTGCTTGTAAACAATGTATTACTTGAGATAAATTAAATATTCAACCTTAGATAATAAATCAAATCCTGATGAGCTACAGAGCCCATGGCTCTATTTTTTATTAGTCCTTTTCAAATTGTGTGAGTAAATGAAGCAAGACTCACAGGTAAATTTGCTTAATGTATGATATTTGTCTAAATAATCTTAAAACCATCATTGACAATGAAAACCAATGCATTATTGTCTTCCTTTCAAAGTTATTGAAAGTTATGTTGTTATTATCGCGTCGTTTTCATAATATGTTATCAATGTCAATGATGCATTGTTGTAAACAGATGCTTCAATCAAATAACCTACCGGTAATTAAGATAAGTGTTCATACCGGTCATGGAATCTAGCTATTAGTTTCATGACCTTGAAGAAAATACTATGAAAAAAGTAAACCGGCATAAATACAAATGTTAATTGATTTTATATTTCTTTTTACAATTCTGCTCATGTACTTACTTTCCGTCTTATTTTAACTTAAAAAATGTATACAAATCCTGCATCAAAGTTATCATACCTTGCTTCGTTTCTTATGGAAAACTCTAGGACCATCCTTGAAAGTCATGGAAAAGTCATTGAAATTGTGTTGCTTCATAGTGTTTGAATGAGAAAGATTCTTATACCGCACTGAAAAAACACAAATACAAATACACTGTTACCCTATAATAACCATGATCATTTCTTTTTCTATCCTAAGTCAATTAACTAGGAGTATATTTATCTGTCAGCTACCAGCTACGGTTTTGTAAGTTTATCTTTCATTGGTATTGAACTAATGTTTTATGTTTGTTCCAGATATGATGATGATGTGACGGCAGCCCGTGACAAGATTGTTAAAGAGATCATCCTCAACAAGACCGACCAACTTTGGGCAACTGAAGTCATTCTTGATGGTCATTATGAATAATTTAATGGAAATTATTATTGCAGTGAATGGTCCAAAAATCTGTTCCTGTTAAAGTCTACATATTAACTGACAGGCAACCAAAGTACATACAAAATGTACCTCATTTAAAAAAAGAGATGTATTTGATTATAGCATGATACAATACCGCTTATCTGCAGATGTTTTAATGAATTAATTGGCGATTGCTTACTTTTTAGATATAATATCTTTGTTTAATAACATGAACCCTACCATGTTTAAAATATTGTAAATGTGAACTGAATTAAGCAGATTAAATGATTTGTGCATAGAATATGTCTTATATAATATGTCGATTAACATTTGTTTTCTATCAAAATTATCTATTTATCTTTCTATCAAAGTTCTTTGACTGATGACTTAAAGGCCTACACTATTCAGTTTTAGAGTATGATGTTGAAAACTGAAGATATTTGTATTTAAAAATCATACATATGATAAAACCAACTAAGGTGTATACTTCTTTTGCCTGGTAGTTTACATTTACTCTGTTTTGAGAATAGTTAAATATGTGATAGTCTGTTAGAGTAGAGGGTTTAGTGTTTAGTATCCCATAATGTCTATTTGGTTTTGATCAGTGTTTCTGTCCTATTGTCATATTAATATTGATATTTCATGTTTTCATATATAATACATTGTTGATAGAAAACAAAAACCAGTTATGATCATAATGACTAAGGCATTTTACATCCCTAATGCAGACAACCTCCCATGCAGTCTGATTAAAATAGACACTTTTCTGAAGAATACGAGTTGCAAAAAAGTACATAAATGTAATCGGGATACAAACTCATATTGTTTGGAGGTATGATAACAGCCCACTGTGCTTGGGCAGATAACTCCAAACAGCTATCCTTTCGTCTGTTCTGAATACTTTCAAAACGGCGACTGTTTAAAGAGTATGCTGTGATTCGTCAGTTATTTGACTGGGCTTTATCTGTGCTAAACTGGTACAGAACACGTCTGTACGGGGTGTCCTCAGACCTTGTCAGGCGAGGAATCATAGTATAGAACAAGTTTGTAACCTGATATGAACTATTTTGCAGATTTAATTCCTCGGAATAGTCAATTTCAATCAGATGAATAGTATCCATGTTTAGTAAGTTAAGTAAATATAAGTAAATATAATAGTTAGGCCAAAGCCCGTGTTAAATCTAGCTTTGCCTTCAGTTCTGCATTAATGATTTTTGTTACAGATGCTTTCCGCCAAGTCTGGTGCAATCAACGACATGATCACGGCAGAGAGTTAAGTGGAAAGGGGGGCCATCGGGCCGCCAACAGATGAAACAAGAGAATGATAAGGGTAGGTGTTGGTTGTTTGTTCATTAACAGAATAAGTTTTATTCAATCTGGTTAAATATTGCTTATCCAATTTGTATTTGTGAAAGTGATAAGTCTATTGTCAGAAGCAGTGTAGTTATCCTTTAAATCTTGATATAACATATAAGGATGTCAATATATTAACCAAAACAATACCTGACAAAGAAATTGAAATAAATGCAATGTGGAGTTAGTTGTCATTCTTCTTAAAAGTGAGGGGCGGGATAGCGCAGTGGTTAGCGCGTTCGGCTTCGGATCAAGAGATCCGGTGTTCGAATCCCGCCAGGGGCACGGCAACTTTGTCTGCAGTAGAGAACTGTTCTGCACGCAGTAAGGTTTGGGTGCATGCTAAACTGAATTTCAGCGTAGTACCACCCATGGTTCGCTAGTTCCAACTGAGGCTCGCAGGTTTCACCGCAAAGTATAGCCATATGGGGTTGCGGGCTTTCTGCCTGCCATAATACTAGCAGCCGTGATATAAGTGAAATACGCTTGAAAGCGGCGTTAAACCCCAACTCACCTCACCTCTTAAAAGTGATGAGCTACAGAAAACTTTGCTTAAATGACATCAAGAAATCAAGTAAATTACCTAACTTAAAATTGGATGGAATGTCTGTGGCAACAGTGTGGCATATGTTGTTGCTCTGTATCAAATAATTTTGTCAATGTTACAGATATGCTAAGATGTCTTTTTGTGTTACAGAAAATGAAAAGAGTTGCAGCCGTTGAGAAGTCGAGACGAACTACTGAATGGAAAACCAGAGCCCTGACAGTATTGACCAGAGAGTGCACGTCACAAGTTATGACGGATGACGAGAGTGAAGAGCGACTAGTCTTGCCTCTCATCTGGGAGTCTCAGCAGCTGAGGGAGCACCTCGACCAACTAGGGGGAGTCATGGAACTGGAAGACCACCCTGCAAATTATTCAAGGTTCAAGCCTTCATCTAAGGTCCCAGCTTGGGCCATAAGAGCAAAGTATCATCATACTTCGGGTATGTTTTTTGTTTTGGACTTGATAATACTGTTCAGTGCATATTACCATAAGCATGTCATAATGTGAAATTAATTTTTGCCATGAGTAAATTTCATATTTACGAGTAAATTTCCCTCTGTTTTCCCTCTGAAATTAAATGATCAGAGCGAAGATTCTTCATGAAATCATATTGGAATAGAAATTTTATTTGTTCTGTTATATTAGCCCAGCTAATATCATTAGCCCTACAAATGTTTGATAAATTGAGTCATTTTAATTGTGTTTTATTCTTACTTTTTAGATAACTACCTTGACAAGCCTACCTTGCCCCCTACCACATCATCATCATCATTATCATCTCTAACTTCACCATGTTCACCAGAAATTTCCGTTTCCCCCTCTTCTCTACCACAGTCAACACCAGTCTCCAGATCAGCAAAAGGACGATCACTACAATAATGCACCCGCCAAAAAAACAGAAGTGAGCCCTCCCTGTGTCTTTTGTGTTTCTCAATGTACCAATAACCCAGTTTACCTACAGTTTAATAGTGGTTTGTGTATTGGTGTCCTCTATATATATATATATCACTCAGCATTTGAGCTCTTTCATTTGATGAATAAGAAAAGTGAACTTTATTTGATAAAAGTAAGCAATTAAAGGTATTATGATAATGATAAATATTGTTTTGAGGTATATAACATGATAAACAGTACTAAACACATTACACATTGTACAGCAGACTTGAGTCGCCTATAATCACAGAAGTCTGTCTTGATGACCCCCAGCATTGATAAACTACATCATGTTTTCAGTGACAACTTTTCCTCTAACCAGTAACTATTTGACTAATAATAATTAATGAAAGTAAACATGTACTATATATTATATAGCATATTCAAATAAAGTAAAGTAAAGTAAGTAAATAGGGACGGAGGCACATTGAGAACAAATCGGTTAGTTTCTTGGTTCGCTCATTACTTCAGAACTTAATAAATTTATAAAATAATAAAATCTTAATTTGTAGATTTGCAATTTGTATATTGTGGTCTTCCACCCTTTTAATCATCCTCGGTTACCAAGGGTTTTATATACGCTCCATTTCTCTCCACTGGGAAACTCTATCAGACAAATCAGTACTAAAATTACCCGCCCTTGGCCGGCGTGACGAAGTCAGTGACCAAAGTAAATGCTCAATAGGATAAGACAGAAATGGTCAAGGGAGATAACCGGTGACGGATGGCTAACAAAATGACCTCGCGTGTTTTGCAACGTGATATAAATTGTCATTGGCTCGCAGGTCCAAGCTGCGTAGTAGTTTGATTGGCTCATGCCGGCCAAGGGCGGGTATTTTGAGTACAGATTTCTCTGATCAAGTTTCCCAGGGGTGATATAGCTAAGAGAGTAACGGAGCACATATAAAACCCTGGGTAACCGAGGATGCCTTTTAATTTATTATACATTTTCTTCATTATGAGGAAGTAATTTCTTTTCCCTTCATATCTCTGACATATGTTGAGGTGTTAAGGAACCTAACACATTAAATCGGTCGATAATGTAGATTTCCTAGTTGTATTTGGGTTATGTAACCTTGTAACATAGATTTTTTTAACTATGAGTATCTCCCAAAGTATACATGTAAGTTAATTTTAACCAGCTGCAATATATCTTACCTTATTATATCACTTTGATAAGAATGGTATGAGAGAGCTATGCTCATTATTTACCTTGTTTTCTTTGTTGATAACATCTTTATTTTCATTATTTGATAACAGATCTCTATATATTTCTGGTATAATTGTCAACTTTCTCAGTAAATAGCATATAATGGTACCAGGAATATCACTTAGTATCATAATATGGTATTACAACTATGAAATTCAATATTTTAACATTTTAACAAGACAACTTATTTCATAAACAGTCAGGCATTTGCTACAATATGCATTCAATGAATCATGATTACCGTATGTGTATAGAGATTGACTCAATTAACTTGATTATCCACATTTATTGGTTTTCAATTGCCTTACATTTTGTTAAATGGGGCACTGAATGTACAAATGTAATGTGACAGCAAATGTGGCAACTAAAAGTCAAAAGATACCTATTAATTGTTGATTAGTTGTGATATAAATTCTGATTTTACAGAATTATTCTGTAATATCACTATACTCCTTATTTTATGTACATTTTCTTTCCTAATTGAAACCTAAGACATTAAGAATTATTATTGGTGAATTGCAGTTTGGAAAAGATTTGTGTGGAACATAGCGCTCAGCAGCACAGGTTCAAGTTTACTGCTCACATTATGATTTAATGAAATGCTACGTTTATCTATTCACATGAATTTGTTATTGTTTTGATGAATGATAACGAATGCCTTTTTCAAAAATGTATCTTGATATGCAATATAATGAAATAAATAATTGTTCAAATATAAATGTCTATGTTATTTGTTAACTAATTGTACCATAAATGAATTAAGATGACTGTTTCTTCTACCATAAAATTGTTTGGTCATAAGAATAGGATCTGGTGAGGATCCGGGGGGCGGATCCATGTATCCTTGCCTTTTGAGATACCGTTGAGGATCCGGCGGCGGATCCTAGTATCCACACCTCATGAGGATCCGACAAGAGATCCGGGGGATCCGGGGGAATATACCAATATTTTGACCAAGCAAGGATCCGGTGAGAGATCTGGTGGTATCCGGGCGGATCCTGGATATGGCAATGTATATGCCGTCGGATCCCTGTATCCTAATTAAGGGGGGATCCGGCAGGATCCGGCAAGATCCGCCAAGTCGGATTCCACCCCTTTTTGTCCTGTGTGTAGTTTGTGCTCGTCTTTGACTTAGAATAATTTCCGCGATTTTTGGCCAAATTGGCCTTGTGACTCTCTGTAAGAGTGAATATAGATTTTAAAATAAGACAGATACAGGAAATCCGAAATATCCATTCGATAGAACGCAAGGTAATGAACATCTCAGCCAAGTTTGGTCCGGAAATATTCTGTTTGAAGAAAGTTTTTAGCCTCGCTGTCAAGAAATGTAGTTTGTGCTCGTCTTTGACTTAGAAAAATATCCGCGATTTTTGGCCAAATTGGCTTTGCGACTCTATGTAAGAGTGAATATAGATTAAAAAGTAAGACAGATAGAGGAAATCCGAAATATCCATTCGATAGAACGCAAGGTAATGAACATCTCAGCCAAGCTTGGTCTGGAAATATTCAGTTTGAAGAAAGTTATTAGCCTCGCTGTCAAGAAATGTAGTTTGTGCTCGTCTTTGACTTAGAAAATTTCCGCGATTTTTGGCCAAATTGGCTTTGCGACTCTATGTAAGAGTGAATATAGATTAAAAAGTAAGACAGATACAGGAAATCCGAAATATCCATTCGATAGAACGCAAGGTAATGAACATCTCAGCCAAGTTTGGTCCGAAAATATGCAGTTTGAAGAAAGTTATTAGCCTCGCTGTCAAGAAATGTAGTTTGTGCTCGTCTTTGACTTAGAATAATTTCCGCGATTTTTGGCCAAATTGGCTTTGTGACTCTCTGTAAGAGTGAATATAGATTTTAAAATAAGACAGATACAGGAAATCCGAAATATCCATTTGAGAGACCACAAGGTACTGCACATCTCTGCTAAGTTTGGTCCGGAAATATTCAGTTTGAAGAAAGTTATTAGCCTCGCTGTCAAGAAATGTAGTTTGTGCTCGTCTTTGACTTAGAATAATTTCCGCGATTTTTGGCCAAATTGGCTTTGCGACTCTATGTAAGAGTGACTATAGATTAAAAAGTAAGACAGATAGAGGAAATCCGAAATATCCATTCGGTAGAACGCAAGGTAATGAACATCTCAGCCAAGTTTGGTCCGAAAATATGCAGTTTGAAGAAAGTTATTAGCCTCGCTGTCAAGAAATGTAGTTTGTGCTCGTCTTTGACTTAGAATAATTTCCGCGATTTTTGGCCAAATTGGCCTTGTGACTCTCTGTAAGAGTGAATATAGATTTTAAAATAAGACAGATACAGGAAATCCGAAATATCCATTTGAGAGACCACAAGGTACTGCACATCTCTGCTAAGTTTGGTCCGGAAATATTCAGTTTGAAGAAAGTTATTAGCCTCGCTGTCAAGAAATGTAGTTTGTGCTCGTCTTTGACTTAGAATAATTTCCGCGATTTTTGGCCAAATTGGCTTTGCGACTCTCTGTAAGAGTGAATATAGATTAAAAAGTAAGACATATAGAGGAAATCCGAATTATCCATTCGATAGAACGCATGGCAATGAACATCTTAGCCAAGTTTGGTCTGGAAATATTCAAGTTGAAGAAAGTTATTATCCTCGCTGTCAAGAAATGTAGTTTGTGCTCGTCTTTGACTTAGAATATTTTTCGCGATTTTTGGCAAATTGGCCTTGCGACTCTCTGTAAGAGTGAATATAGATTTAAAAATAAGGCAGATATAGGAAATCCGAAATATTCATTTGAGAGACCACAAGGTAGTGCACATCTCTGCCAAGTTTGGTCCGGAAATATTCAGTTTGAAGAAATTTATTAGCCTCGCTGTCAAGAAATGTAGTTTGTGCTCGTCTTTGACTTAGAATAATTTCCGTCATTTTTGACCAAATTGGCTTTGCGACTCTCTGTAAGAGTGAATATAGATTAAAAAGAAAGACATATAGAGGAAATCCGAATTATCCATTCGATAGAACGCATGGCAATGAACATCTCAGCCAAGTTTGGTCCGAAAATATTCAGTTTGAAGAAAGTTATTAGCCTCGCTGTCAAGAAATGTAGTTTGTGCTCGTCTTTGACTTAGAATAATTTCCGCGATTTTTGGCCCAATTGGCCTTGCGACTCTCTGTAAGAGTGAATATAGATTTTAAAATAAGGCAGATAGAGGAAATCCGAAATATCCATTCGATAGAACGCAAGGTAATGAACATCTTAGCCAAGTTTTGTCTGGAAATATTCAGTTTGAAGAAAGTTATTATCCTCGCTGTCAAGAAATGTAGTTTGTGCTCGTCTTTGACTTAGAATATTTTCCGTCATTTTTGGCCAAATTGGCTTTGCGACTCTCTGTAAGAGTGAATATAGATTAAAAAGTAAGACAGATAGAGGAAATCCGACATATCCATTCGATAGAACACAAAGTAATGAACATCTCAGCCAAGTTTGGTCCGGAAATATTCAGTTTGAAGAAAGTTTTTAGCGTCGCTGTCAAGAAATGTAGTTTGTGCTCGTCTTTGACTTAGAAAAATTTCCGCGATTTTTGGCCAAATTGGCTTGGCGACTCTCTGTAAGAGTGAATATAGATTAAAAGTAAGACAGATAGAGGAAATCCGAAATATCCATTCGATAGAACACAAGGTAATGAACATCTCAGCCAAGTTTGGTCTGGAAATATTCAGTTTGAAGAAAGTTATTATATTCGCTGTCAAGAAATGTAGTTTGTGCTCGTCTTTGACTTAGAATATTTTCCGCGATTTTTGGCAAATTGACCTTGCGACTCTCTGTAAGAGTGAATATAGATTTAAAAATAAGGCAGATATAGGAAATCCGAAATATTCTTTTGAGAGACCACAAGGTACTGCACATCTCTGCCAAGTTTGGTCCGGAAATATTCAGTTTGAAGAAAGTTTTTAGCGTCGCTGTCAAGAAATGTAGTTTGTGCTCGTCTTTGACTTAGAAAAATTTCCGCGATTTTTGGCCAAATTGGCTTTGCGACTCTCTGTAAGAGTGAAAATAGATTAAAAAGTAAGACAGATACAGGAAATCCGAAATATCCAGTCGATAGAACGCATGGCAATGAACATCTCAGCCAAGTTTGGTACGAAAATATTCAAGTTGAAGAAAGTTATTAGCCTCGCTGTCAAGAAATGTAGTTTGTGCTCGTCTTTGACTTAGAAAAATTTCCGCGATTTTTGGCCAAATTGGCTTTGCGACTCTCTGTAAGAGTGAATATAGATTAAAAAGTAAGACAGATACAGGAAATCCGAAATATCCATTCGATAGAACGCAAGGTAATGAACATCTCAGCCAAGTTTGTCCGAAAATATGCAGTTTGAAGAAAGTTATTAGCCTCGCTGTCAAGAAATGTAGTTTGTGCTCGTCTTTGACTTAGAATAATTTCCGCGATTTTTGGCCAAATTGGCCTTGTGACTCTCTGTAAGAGTGAATATAGATTTTAAAATAAGACAGATACAGGAAATCCGAAATATCCATTTGAGAGACCACAAGGTACTGCACATCTCTGCTAAGTTTGGTCCGGAAATATTCAGTTTGAAGAAAGTTATTAGCCTCGCTGTCAAGAAATGTAGTTTGTGCTCGTCTTTGACTTAGAATAATTTCCGCGATTTTTGGCCAAATTGGCCTTGTGACTCTCTGTAAGAGTGAATATAGATTTTAAAATAAGGCAGATATAGGAAATCCGAAATATTCATTTGAGAGACCACAAGGTAGTGCACATCTCTGCCAAGTTTGGTCCGGAAATATTCAGTTTGAAGAAAGTTATTAGCCTCGCTGTCAAGAAATGTAGTTTGTGCTCGTCTTTGACTTAGAATAATGTCCGTCATTTTTGGCCAAATTGGCTTTGCGACTCTCTGTAAGAGTGATTATAGATTAAAAAGTAAGACAGATACAGGAAATCCGAAATATCCATTCGATAGAACGCAAGGTAATGAACATCTCAGCCAAGTTTTTTCTGGAAATATTCAGTTTGAAGAAAGTTATTAGCCTCGCTGTCAAGAAATGTAGTTTGTGCTCGTCTTTGACTTAGAATACTTTAAGCGGTTTTTGGCCAAATTGGCTTTGCGACTCTATGTAAGAGTGAATATAGATTAAAAAGTAAGAAATATAGAGGAAATCCGAATTATCCATTCGATAGAACGCATGGCAATGAACATCTCAGCCAAGTTTGGTCCGAAAATATTCAGTTTGAAGAAAGTTATTATCCTCGCTGTCAAGAAATGTTGTTTGTGCTCGTCTTTGACTTAGAATATTTTCCGCGATTTTTGGCAAATTGGCCTTGCGACTCTCTGTAAGAGTGAATATAGATTTAAAAATAAGGCAGATAGAGGAAATCCGAAGTATCCATTCGATAGAACACAAGGTAATGAACATCTCTGCCAAGTTTGGTCCGGAAATATTCAGTTTGAAGAAAGTTATTAGCCTCGCTGTCAAGAAATGTAGTTTGTGCTCGTCTTTGACTTAGAATAATTTCCGCGATTTTTGGCCCAATTGGCCTTGCGACTCTCTGTAAGAGTGAATATAGATTTAAAAATAAGGCAGATAGAGGAAATCCGAAATATCCATTCGATAGAACGCAAGGTAATGAACATCTTAGCCAAGTTTTGTCTGGAAATATTCAGTTTGAAGAAAGTTATTATCCTCGCTGTCAAGAAATGTAGTTTGTGCTCGTCTTTGACTTAGAATATTTTCCGTCATTTTTGGCCAAATTGGCTTTGCGACTCTCTGTAAGAGTGAATATAGATTAAAAAGTAAGACAGATAGAGGAAATCCGACATATCCATTCGATAGAACACAAAGTAATGAACATCTCAGCCAAGTTTGGTCCGGAAATATTCAGTTTGAAGAAAGTTTTTAGCGTCGCTGTCAAGAAATGTAGTTTGTGCTCGTCTTTGACTTAGAATATTTTCCGTCATTTTTGGCCAAATTGGCTTTGCGACTCTCTGTAAGAGTGAATATAGATTAAAAGTAAGACAGATAGAGGAAATCCGAAATATCCATTCGATAGAACACAAGGTAATGAACATCTCAGCCAAGTTTGGTCTGGAAATATTCAGTTTGAAGAAAGTTATTATATTCGCTGTCAAGAAATGTAGTTTGTGCTCGTCTTTGACTTAGAATATTTTCCGCGATTTTTGGCAAATTGACCTTGCGACTCTCTGTAAGAGTGAATATAGATTTAAAAATAAGGCAGATATAGGAAATCCGAAATATTCATTTGAGAGACCACAAGGTACTGCACATCTCTGCTAAGTTTGGTCCTTAAATATTCAGTTTGAAGAAAGTTATTAGCCTCGCTGTCAAGAAATGTAGTTTGTGCTCGTCTTTGACTTAGAATAATTTCCGCGATTTTTGGCCAAATTGGCTTTGCGACTCTCTGTAAGAGTGAATATATATTAAAAAGTAAGACAGATAGAGGAAATCCGAAATATCCATTCGGTAGAACGCAAGGTAATGAACATCTCAGCCAAGTTTGGTCTGGAAATATTCAGTTTGAAGAAAGTTATTAGCCTCGCTGTCAAGAAATGTAGTTTGTGCTCTTCTTTGACTTAGAATAATTTCCGCGATTTTTGGCCAAATTGGCCTTGTGACTCTCTGTAAGAGTGAATATAGATTTTAAAATAAGACAGATACAGGAAATCCGAAATATCCATTCGAAAGAACGCAAGGTAATGAACATCTCAGCCAAGTTTGGTCCGGAAATATTCAGTTTGAAGAAAGTTTTTAGCGTCGCTGTCAAGAAATGTAGTTTGTGCTCGTCTTTGACTTAGAAAAATTTCCGCGATTTTTGGCCAAATTGGCTTGGCGACTCTCTGTAAGAGTGAATATAGATTAAAAGTAAGACAGATAGAGGAAATCCGAAATATCCATTCGATAGAACACAAGGTAATGAACATCTCAGCCAAGTTTGGTCTGGAAATATTCAGTTTGAAGAAAGTTATTATATTCGCTGTCAAGAAATGTAGTTTGTGCTCGTCTTTGACTTAGAATATTTTCCGCGATTTTTGGCAAATTGACCTTGCGACTCTCTGTAAGAGTGAATATAGATTTAAAAATAAGGCAGATATAGGAAATCCGAAATATTCTTTTGAGAGACCACAAGGTACTGCACATCTCTGCCAAGTTTGGTCCGGAAATATTCAGTTTGAAGAAAGTTTTTAGCGTCGCTGTCAAGAAATGTAGTTTGTGCTCGTCTTTGACTTAGAAAAATTTCCGCGATTTTTGGCCAAATTGGCTTTGCGACTCTCTGTAAGAGTGAAAATAGATTAAAAAGTAAGACAGATACAGGAAATCCGAAATATCCAGTCGATAGAACGCATGGCAATGAACATCTCAGCCAAGTTTGGTACGAAAATATTCAAGTTGAAGAAAGTTATTAGCCTCGCTGTCAAGAAATGTAGTTTGTGCTCGTCTTTGACTTAGAAAAATTTCCGCGATTTTTGGCCAAATTGGCTTTGCGACTCTCTGTAAGAGTGAATATAGATTAAAAAGTAAGACAGATACAGGAAATCCGAAATATCCATTCGATAGAACGCAAGGTAATGAACATCTCAGCCAAGTTTGTCCGAAAATATGCAGTTTGAAGAAAGTTATTAGCCTCGCTGTCAAGAAATGTAGTTTGTGCTCGTCTTTGACTTAGAATAATTTCCGCGATTTTTGGCCAAATTGGCCTTGTGACTCTCTGTAAGAGTGAATATAGATTTTAAAATAAGACAGATACAGGAAATCCGAAATATCCATTTGAGAGACCACAAGGTACTGCACATCTCTGCTAAGTTTGGTCCGGAAATATTCAGTTTGAAGAAAGTTATTAGCCTCGCTGTCAAGAAATGTAGTTTGTGCTCGTCTTTGACTTAGAATAATTTCCGCGATTTTTGGCCAAATTGGCCTTGTGACTCTCTGTAAGAGTGAATATAGATTTTAAAATAAGGCAGATATAGGAAATCCGAAATATTCATTTGAGAGACCACAAGGTAGTGCACATCTCTGCCAAGTTTGGTCCGGAAATATTCAGTTTGAAGAAAGTTATTAGCCTCGCTGTCAAGAAATGTAGTTTGTGCTCGTCTTTGACTTAGAATAATGTCCGTCATTTTTGGCCAAATTGGCTTTGCGACTCTCTGTAAGAGTGATTATAGATTAAAAAGTAAGACAGATAGAGGAAATCCGAAATATCCATTCGATAGAACGCAATGTAATGAACATCTCAGCCAAGTTTTTTCTGGAAATATTCAGTTTGAAGAAAGTTATTAGCCTCGCTGTCAAGAAATGTAGTTTGTGCTCGTCTTTGACTTAGAATACTTTAAGCGGTTTTTGGCCAAATTGGCTTTGCGACTCTATGTAAGAGTGAATATAGATTAAAAAGTAAGAAATATAGAGGAAATCCGAATTATCCATTCGATAGAACGCATGGCAATGAACATCTCAGCCAAGTTTGGTCCGAAAATATTCAGTTTGAAGAAAGTTATTATCCTCGCTGTCAAGAAATGTTGTTTGTGCTCGTCTTTGACTTAGAATATTTTCCGCGATTTTTGGCAAATTGGCCTTGCGACTCTCTGTAAGAGTGAATATAGATTTAAAAATAAGGCAGATAGAGGAAATCCGAAGTATCCATTCGATAGAACACAAGGTAATGAACATCTCTGCCAAGTTTGGTCCGGAAATATTCAGTTTGAAGAAAGTTATTAGCCTCGCTGTCAAGAAATGTAGTTTGTGCTCGTCTTTGACTTAGAATAATTTCCGCGATTTTTGGCCCAATTGGCCTTGCGACTCTCTGTAAGAGTGAATATAGATTTAAAAATAAGGCAGATAGAGGAAATCCGAAATATCCATTCGATAGAACGCAAGGTAATGAACATCTTAGCCAAGTTTTGTCTGGAAATATTCAGTTTGAAGAAAGTTATTATCCTCGCTGTCAAGAAATGTAGTTTGTGCTCGTCTTTGACTTAGAATATTTTCCGTCATTTTTGGCCAAATTGGCTTTGCGACTCTCTGTAAGAGTGAATATAGATTAAAAAGTAAGACAGATAGAGGAAATCCGACATATCCATTCGATAGAACACAAAGTAATGAACATCTCAGCCAAGTTTGGTCCGGAAATATTCAGTTGAAGAAAGTTTTTAGCGTCGCTGTCAAGAAATGTAGTTTGTGCTCGTCTTTGACTTAGAATATTTTCCGTCATTTTTGGCCAAATTGGCTTTGCGACTCTCTGTAAGAGTGAATATAGATTAAAAGTAAGACAGATAGAGGAAATCCGAAATATCCATTCGATAGAACACAAGGTAATGAACATCTCAGCCAAGTTTGGTCTGGAAATATTCAGTTTGAAGAAAGTTATTATATTCGCTGTCAAGAAATGTAGTTTGTGCTCGTCTTTGACTTAGAATATTTTCCGCGATTTTTGGCAAATTGACCTTGCGACTCTCTGTAAGAGTGAATATAGATTTAAAAATAAGGCAGATATAGGAAATCCGAAATATTCATTTGAGAGACCACAAGGTACTGCACATCTCTGCTAAGTTTGGTCCTTAAATATTCAGTTTGAAGAAAGTTATTAGCCTCGCTGTCAAGAAATGTAGTTTGTGCTCGTCTTTGACTTAGAATAATTTCCGCGATTTTTGGCCAAATTGGCTTTGCGACTCTCTGTAAGAGTGAATATATATTAAAAAGTAAGACAGATAGAGGAAATCCGAAATATCCATTCGGTAGAACGCAAGGTAATGAACATCTCAGCCAAGTTTGGTCTGGAAATATTCAGTTTGAAGAAAGTTATTAGCCTCGCTGTCAAGAAATGTAGTTTGTGCTCTTCTTTGACTTAGAATAATTTCCGCGATTTTTGGCCAAATTGGCCTTGTGACTCTCTGTAAGAGTGAATATAGATTTTAAAATAAGACAGATACAGGAAATCCGAAATATCCATTTGAGAGACCACAAGGTACTGCACATCTCTGCTAAGTTTGGTCTGGAAATATTCAGTTTGAAGAAAGTTATTAGCCTCGCTGTCAAGAAATGTAGTTTGTGCTCGTCTTTGACTTAGAATAATTTCCGCGATTTTTGGCCAAATTGGCTTTGCGACTCTCTGTAAGAGTGAATATAGATTAAAAAGTAAGACATATAGAGGAAATCCGAATTATCCATTCGATAGAACTCATGGCAATGAACATCTTAGCCAAGTTTGGTCTGGAAATATTCAGTTTGAAGAAAGTTATTATCCTCGCTGTCAAGAAATGTAGTTTGTGCTCGTCTTTGACTCAGAATATTTTCCGCGATTTTTGGCAAATCGGCCTTGCGACTCTCTGTAAGAGTGAATATAGATTTAAAAATAAGGCAGATATAGGAAATCCGAAATATTCATTTGAGAGACCACAAGGTAGTGCACATCTCTGCCAAGTTTGGTCCGGAAATATTCAGTTTGAAGAAAGTTATTAGCCTCGCTGTCAAGAAATGTAGTTTGTGCTCGTCTTTGACTTAGAATAATTTCCGTCATTTTTGGCCAAATTGGCTTTGCGACTCTCTGTAAGAGTGAATATAGATTAAAAAGTAAGACATATAGAGGAAATCCGAATTATCCATTCGATAGAACGCATGGCAATGAACATCTCAGCCAAGTTTGGTCCGAAAATATTCAGTTTGAAGAAAGTTATTATCCTCGCTGTCAAGAAATGTTGTTTGTGCTCGTCTTTGACTTAGAATATTTTCCGCGATTTTTGACAAATTGGCCTTGCGACTCTCTGTAAGAGTGAATATAGATTTTAAAATAAGGCAGATACAGGAAATCCGAAATATCCATTCGATAGAACGCAAGGTAATGAACATCTTAGCCAAGTTTTGTCTGGAAATATTCAGTTTGAAGAAAGTTATTATCCTCGCTGTCAAGAAATGTAGTTTGTGCTCGTCTTTGACTTAGAATATTTTCCGCGATTTTTGGCAAATTGGCCTTGCGACTCTCTGTAAGAGTGAATATAGATTTAAAAATAAGGCAGATATAGGAAATCCGAAATATCCATTAGATAGAACGCATGGTAATGAACATCTCAGCCAAGTTTGGTCCGGAAATATTTAGTTTGAAGAAAGTTATTAGCCTCGCTGTCAAGAAATGTAGTTTGTGCTCGTCTTTGACTTAGAATATTTTCCGTCATTTTTGGCCAAATTGGCTTTGCGACTCTCTGTAAGAGTGAATATAGATTAAAAAGTAAGACAGATAGAGGAAATCCGACATATCCATTCGATAGAACACAAAGTAATGAACATCTCAGCCAAGTTTGGTCCGGAAATATTCAGTTTGAAGAAAGTTTTTAGCGTCGCTGTCAAGAAATGTAGTTTGTGCTCGTCTTTGACTTAGAAAAATTTCCGCGATTTTTGGCCAAATTGGCTTTGCGACTCTCTGTAAGAGTGAATATAGATTAAAAGTAAGACAGATAGAGGAAATCCGAAATATCCATTCGATAGAACACAAGGTAATGAACATCTCAGCCAAGTTTGGTCTGGAAATATTCAGTTTGAAGAAAGTTATTATATTCGCTGTCAAGAAATGTAGTTTGTGCTCGTCTTTGACTTAGAAAAATTTCCGCGATTTTTGGCCAAATTGGCTTTGCGACTCTCTGTAAGAGTGAAAATAGATTAAAAAGTAAGACAGATACAGGAAATCCGAAATATCCAGTCGATAGAACGCATGGCAATGAACATCTCAGCCAAGTTTGGTACGAAAATATTCAAGTTGAAGAAAGTTATTAGCCTCGCTGTCAAGAAATGTAGTTTGTGCTCGTCTTTGACTTAGAAAAATTTCCGCGATTTTTGGCCAAATTGGCTTTGCGACTCTCTGTAAGAGTGAATATAGATTAAAAAGTAAGACAGATAGAGGAAATCCGAAATATCCATTCGATAGAACGCAAGGTAATGAACATCTCAGCCAAGTTTGGTCCGAAAATATGCAGTTTGAAGAAAGTTATTAGCCTCGCTGTCAAGAAATGTAGTTTGTGCTCGTCTTTGACTTAGAATAATTTCCGCGATTTTTTGCCCAATTGGCCTTGCGACTCTCTGTAAGAGTGAATATAGATTTAAAAATAAGGCAGATAGAGGAAATCCGACATATCCATTCGATAGAACGCAAGGTAATGAACATCTTAGCCAAGTTTTGTCTGGAAATATTCAGTTTGAAGAAAGTTATTATCCTCGCTGTCAAGAAATGTAGTTTGTGCTCGTCTTTGACTTAGAATATTTTCCGTCATTTTTGGCCAAATTGGCTTTGCGACTCTCTGTAAGAGTGAATATAGATTAAAAAGTAAGACAGATAGAGGAAATCCGACATATCCATTCGATAGAACACAAAGTAATGAACATCTCAGCCAAGTTTGGTCTGGAAATATTCAGTTTGAAGAAAGTTATTATATTCGCTGTCAAGAAATGTAGTTTGTGCTCGTCTTTGACTTAGAAAAATTTCCGCGATTTTTGGCCAAATTGGCTTTGCGACTCTCTGTAAGAGTGAAAATAGATTAAAAAGTAAGACAGATACAGGAAATCCGAAATATCCATTCGATAGAACGCATGGCAATGAACATCTCAGCCAAGTTTGGTACGAAAATATTCAAGTTGAAGAAAGTTATTAGCCTCGCTGTCAAGAAATGTAGTTTGTGCTCGTCTTTGACTTAGAAAAATTTCCGCGATTTTTGACCAAATTGGCTTTGCGACTCTCTGTAAGAGTGAATATAGATTAAAAAGTAAGACAGATAGAGGAAATCCGAAATATCCATTCGATAGAACGCAAGGTAATGAACATCTCAGCCAAGTTTGGTCCGAAAATATGCAGTTTGAAGAAAGTTATTAGCCTCGCTGTCAAGAAATGTAGTTTGTGCTCGTCTTTGACTTAGAATAATTTCCGCGATTTTTGGCCAAATTGGCCTTGTGACTCTCTGTAAGAGTGAATATAGATTAAAAAGTAAGACAGATAGAGGAAATCCGACATATCCATTCGATAGAACACAAAGTAATGAACATCTCAGCCAAGTTTGGTCCGGAAATATTCAGTTTGAAGAAAGTTATTATATTCGCTGTCAAGAAATGTAGTTTGTGCTCGTCTTTGACTTAGAATATTTTCCGCGATTTTTGGCCAAATTGGCCTTGTGACTCTCTGTAAGAGTGAATATAGATTTTAAAATAAGACAGATACAGGAAATCCGAAATATCCATTCTAGAGACCACAAGGTACTGCACATCTCTGCTAAGTTTGGTCCGGAAATATTCAGTTTGAAGAAAGTTATTAGCCTCGCTGTCAAGAAATGTAGTTTGTGCTCGTCTTTGACTTAGAATAATTTCCGCGATATTTTGGCCAAATTGGCTTTGCGACTCTCTGTAAGAGTGAATATAGATTAAAAAGTAAGACAGATAGAGGAAATCCGAAATATCCATTCGATAGAACACAAGGTTATGAACATCTCAGCCAAGTTTGGTACGAAAATGTTCAGTTTGAAGAAAGTTATTAGCCTCGCTGTCAAGAAATGTAGTTTGTGCTCGTCTTTGACTTAGAATAATTTCCGCGATATTTTGGCCAAATTGGCTTTGCGACTCTCTGTAAGAGTGAATATAGATTAAAAAGTAAGACATATAGAGGAAATCCGAATTATCCATTCGATAGAACGCAAGGTAATGAACATCTTAGCCAAGTTTGCTCTGGAAATATTCAGTTTGAAGAAAGTTATTATCCTCGCTGTCAAGAAATGTAGTTTGTGCTCGTCTTTGACTTAGAATATTTTCCGCGATTTTTGGCAAATTGGCCTTGCGACTCTCTGTAAGAGTGAATATAGATTTAAAAATAAGGCAGATATAGGAAATCCGAAATATTCATTTGAGAGACCACAAAGTAATGAACATCTCAGCCAAGTTTGCTCTGGAAATATTCAGTTTGAAGAAAGTTATTAGCCTCGCTGTCAAGAAATGTAGTTTGTGCTCGTCTTTGACTTAGAAAAATGTCCGCGATTTTTGGCCAAATTGGCTTTGCGACTCTCTGTAAGAGTGAATATAGATTAAAAAGTAAGACAGATAGAGGGAATCCGAAATATTAATTCGGTAGAACGCAAGGTAATGAACATCTCAGCCAAGCTTGGTCTGGAAATATTCAGTTTGAAGAAAGTTATTAGCCTCGCTGTCAAGAAATGTAGTTTGTGCTCGTCTTTGACTTAGAATAATTTCCGCGATTTTTGGC
This sequence comes from Gibbula magus, assembly GCA_936450465.1. Classification (NCBI taxonomy): domain Eukaryota; kingdom Metazoa; phylum Mollusca; class Gastropoda; order Trochida; family Trochidae; genus Gibbula; species Gibbula magus. Next base: position 33,016,588 of record OW388300.1, read on the forward strand.
CAAATTGGCTTTGCGACTCTCTGTAAGAGTGAATATAGATTAAAAAGTAAGACAGATACAGGAAATCCGAAATATCCATTCGATAGAACGCAAGGTAATGAACATCTCAGCCAAGTTTGGTCCGAAAATATGCAGTTTGAAGAAAGTTATTAGCCTCGCTGTCAAGAAATGTAGTTTGTGCTCGTCTTTGACTTAGAAAATTTCCGCGATTTTTGGCCAAATTGGCTTTGCGACTCTATGTAAGAGTGAATATAGATTAAAAAGTAAGACAGATAGAGGAAATCCGAAATATCCATTCGATAGAACGCAAGGTAATGAACATCTCAGCCAAGCTTGGTCCGAAAATATGCAGTTTGAAGAAAGTTATTAGCCTCGCTGTCAAGAAATGTAGTTTGTGCTCTTCTTTGACTTAGAATAATTTCCGCGATTTTTGGCCAAATTGGCCTTGTGACTCTCTGGAAGAGTGAATATAGATTTTAAAATAAGACAGATATAGGAAATCCGAAATATCCATTTGAGAGACCACAAGGTACTGCACATCTCTGCTAAGTTTGGTCCGGAAATATTCAGTTTGAAGAAAGTTATTAGCCTCGCTGTCAAGAAATGTAGTTTGTGCTCGTCTTTGACTTAGAAAATTTCCGCGATTTTTGGCCAAATTGGCTTTGCGACTCTCTGTAAGAGTGAATATAGATTAAAAAGTAAGACAGATACAGGAAATCCGAAATATCCATTCGATAGAACGCATGGCAATGAACATCTCAGCCAAGTTTGGTATGAAAATATTCAAGTTGAAGAAAGTTATAGCCTCGCTCTCAAGAAATGTAGTTTGTGCTCGTCTTTGACTTAGAAAATTTCCGCGATTTTTGGCCAAATTGGCTTTGCGACTCTCTGTAAGAGTGAAAATAGATTAAAAAGTAAGACAGATACAGGAAATCCGAAATATCCATTCGATAGAACGCATGGCAATGAACATCTCAGCCAAGTTTGGTACGAAAATATTCAAGTTGAAGAAAGTTATTAGCCTCGCTGTCAAGAAATGTAGTTTGTGCTCGTCTTTGACTTAGAAAATTTCCGCGATTTTTGGCCAAATTGGCTTTGCGACTCTATGTAAGAGTGAATATAGATTAAAAAGTAAGACAGATAGAGGAAATCCGAAATATCCATTCGATAGAACGCAAGGTAATGAACATCTCAGCCAAGCTTGGTCTGGAAATATTCAGTTTGAAGAAAGTTATTTGCCTCGCTGTCAAGAAATGTAGTTTGTGCTCGTCTTTGACTTAGAATTATTTCCGCGATTTTTGGCCAAATTGGCTTTGCGACTCTCTGTAAGAGTGAATATAGATTAAAAAGTAAGACAGATACAGGAAATCCGAAATATCCATTCGATAGAACACAAGGTAATGAACATCTCAGCCAAGTTTGGTCCGAAAAAATGCAGTTTGAAGATAGTTATTAGCCTCGCTGTCAAGAAATGTAGTTTGTGCTCGTCTTTGACTTAGAAAAATATCCGCGATTTTTGGCCAAATTGGCTTTGCGACTCTCTGTAAGAGTGAATATAGATTAAAAAGTAAGACAGATAGAGGAAATCCGAAATATTAATTCGGTAGAACGCAAGGTAATGAACATCTCAGCCAAGCTTGGTCTGGAAATATTCAGTTTGAAGAAAGTAATTAGCCTCGCTGTCAAGAAATGTAGTTTGTGCTCGTCTTTGACTTAGAATAATTTCCGCGATTTTTGGCCAAATTGGCTTTGCGACTCTATGTAAGAGTGAATATAGATTAAAAAGTAAGACAGATAGAGGAAATCCGAAATATCCATTCGATAGAACGCATGGCAATGAACATCTCAGCCAAGTTTGGTACGAAAATATTCAAGTTGAAGAAAGTTATTAGCCTCGCTGTCAAGAAATGTAGTTTGTGCTCGTCTTTGACTTAGAATAATTTCCGCGATTTTTGGCCAAATTGGCTTTGCGACTCTATGTAAGAGTGAATATAGATTAAAAAGTAAGACAGATAGAGGAAATCCGAAATATCAATTCGATAGAACGCATGGCAATGAACATCTCAGCCAAGTTTGGTCCGAAAATATTCAAGTTGAAGAAAGTTATTATCCTCGCTGTCAAGAAATGTAGTTTGTGCTCGTCTTTGACTTAGAATAATTTCCGCGATTTTTGGCCAAATTGGCTTTGTGACTCTCTGTAAGAGTGAATATAGATTTAAAAATAAGGCAGATAGAGGAAATCCGAAATATCCATTCGATAGAATGCAAGGTAATGAACATCTTAGCCAAGTTTGCTCTGGAAATATTCAGTTTGAAGAAAGTTATTATCCTCGCTGTCAAGAAATGTAGTTTGTGCTCGTCTTTGACTTAGAATAATTTCCGCGATTTTTGGCCCAATTGGCCTTGCGACTCTCTGTAAGAGTGAATATAGATTTAAAAATAAGGCAGATAGAGGAAATCCGAAATATCCATTCGATAGAACGCAAGGTAATGAACATCTTAGCCAAGTTTGCTCTGGAAATATTCAGTTTGAAGAAAGTTATTATCCTCGCTGTCAAGAAATGTAGTTTGTGCTCGTCTTTGACTTAGAATATTTTCCGCGATTTTTGGCAAATTGGCCTTGCGACTCTCTGTAAGAGTGAATATAGATTTAAAAATAAGACAGATATAGGAAATCCGAAATATTCATTTGAGAGACCACAAGGTACTGCACATCTCTGCCAAGTTTTGTCCTGAAATATTCAGTTTGAAGAAAGTTATTAGCCTCGCTGTCAAGAAATGTAGTTTGTGCTCGTCTTTGACTTAGAATAATTTCCGCGATTTTTCGCCAAATTGGCTTTGCGACTCTCTGTAAGAGTGAAAATAGATTAAAAAGTAAGACAGATAGAGGAAATCCGAAATATCCAGTCGATAGAACACAAAGTAATGAACATCTCAGCCAAGTTTGGTCCGGAAATATTCAGTTTGAAGAAAGTTTTAGCCTCGCTGTCAAGAAATGTAGTTTGTGCTCGTCTTTGACTTAGAAAAATATCCGCGATTTTTGGCCAAATTGGCTTTGCGACTCTCTGTAAGAGTGAATATAGATTAAAAAGTAAGACAGATAGAGGAAATCCGAAATATCCATTCGATAGAACACAAGGTAATGAACATCTCAGCCAAGTTTGGTCCGAAAATATGCAGTTTGAAGAAAGTTTTTAGCCTCGCTGTCAAGAAATGTAGTTTGTGCTCGTCTTTGACTTAGAAAAATATCCGCGATTTTTGGCCAAATTGGCTTTGCGACTCTATGTAAGAGTGAATATAGATTTAAAAGTAAGACAGATAGAGGAAATCCGAAATATTAATTCGGTAGAACGCAAGGTAATGAACATCTCAGCCAAGCTTGGTCTGGAAATATTCAGTTTGAAGAAAGTTATTAGCCTCGCTGTCAAGAAATGTAGTTTGTGCTCGTCTTTGACTTAGAATAATTTCCGCGATTTTTGGCCAAATTGGCTTTGCGACTCTCTGTAAGAGTGAAAATAGATTAAAAAGTAAAACAGATAGAGGAAATCCGAAATATCCATTCGATAGAACACAAAGTAATGAACATCTCAGCCAAGTTTGGTCCGAAAATATGCAGTTTGAAGAAAGTTATTAGCCTCGCTGTCAAGAAATGTAGTTTGTGCTCGTCTTTGACTTAGAATAATTTCCGCGATTTTTGGCCAAATTGGCTTTGCGACTCTCTGTAAGAGTGAATATAGATTAAAAAGTAAGACATATAGAGGAAATCCGAATTATCCATTCGATAGAACGCATGGCAATGAACATCTCAGCCAAGTTTGGTCCGAAAATATTCAGTTTGAAGAAAGTTATTATCCTCGCTGTCAAGAAATGTTGTTTGTGCTCGTCTTTGACTTGGAATAATTTCCGCGATTTTTGGCCCAATTGGCCTTGCGACTCTCTGTAAGAGTGAATATAGATTTAAAAATAAGGCAGATAGAGGAAATCCGAAATATCCATTCGATAGTACGCAAGGTAATGAACATCTTAGCCAAGTTTGCTCTGGAAATATTCAGTTTGAAGAAAGTTATTATCCTCGCTGTCAAGAAATGTAGTTTGTGCTCGTCTTTGACTTAGAATAATTTCCGCGATTTTTCGCCAAATTGGCTTTGCGACTCTCTGTAAGAGTGAAAATAGATTAAAAAGTAAGACAGATAGAGGAAATCCGAAATATCCAGTCGATAGAACACAAAGTAATGAACATCTCAGCCAAGTTTGGTGCGAAAATATTCAGTTTGAAGAAAGTTATTAGCCTCGCTTTCAAGAAATGTAGTTTGTGCTCGTCTTTGACTTAAAATAATTTCCGCGATTTTTGGCCAAATTGGCTTTGCGACTCTCTGTAAGAGTGAATATAGATTAAAAAGTAAGACAGATAGAGGAAATCCGAAATATCCATTCGATAGAACACAAGGTAATGAACATCTCAGCCATGTTTGGACCGGAAATATTCAGTTTGAAGAAAGTTTTTAGCCTCGCTGTCAAGAAATGTAGTTTGTGCTCGTCTTTGACTTAGAATAATTTCCGCGATTTTTGGCCAAATTGGCTTTGTGACTCTCTGTAAGAGTGAATATAGATTTAAAAATAAGGCAGATAGAGGAAATCCGAAATATCCATTCGATAGAATGCAAGGTAATGAACATCTTAGCCAAGTTTGCTCTGGAAATATTCAGTTTGAAGAAAGTTATTATCCTCGCTTTCAAGAAATGTAGTTTGTGCTCGTCTTTGACTTAAAATAATTTCCGCGATTTTTGGCCAAATTGGCTTTGCGACTCTATGTAAGAGTGAATATAGATTAAAAAGTAAGACAGATAGAGGAAATCCGAAATATCCATTCGATAGAACGCATGGCAATGAACATCTCAGCCAAGTTTGGTCCGAAAATATTCAAGTTGAAGAAAGTTATTATCCTCGCTGTCAAGAAATGTAGTTTGTGCTCGTCTTTGACTTAGAATAATTTCCGCGATTTTTGGCCAAATTGGCTTTGTGACTCTCTGTAAGAGTGAATATAGATTTAAAAATAAGGCAGATAGAGGAAATCCGAAATATCCATTCGATAGAATGCAAGGTAATGAACATCTTAGCCAAGTTTGCTCTGGAAATATTCAGTTTGAAGAAAGTTATTATCCTCACTGTCAAGAAATGTAGTTTGTGCTCGTCTTTGACTTAGAATAATTTCCGCGATTTTTGGCCCAATTGGCCTTGCGACTCTCTGTAAGAGTGAATATAGATTTAAAAATAAGGCAGATAGAGGAAATCCGAAATATCCATTCGATAGAACGCAAGGTAATGAACATCTTAGCCAAGTTTGCTCTGGAAATATTCAGTTTGAAGAAAGTTATTATCCTCGCTGTCAAGAAATGTAGTTTGTGCTCGTCTTTGACTTAGAATATTTTCCGCGATTTTTGGCAAATTGGCCTTGCGACTCTCTGTAAGAGTGAATATAGATTTAAAAATAAGACAGATATAGGAAATCCGAAATATTCATTTGAGAGACCACAAGGTACTGCACATCTCTGCCAAGTTTTGTCCTGAAATATTCAGTTTGAAGAAAGTTATTAGCCTCGCTGTCAAGAAATGTAGTTTGTGCTCGTCTTTGACTTAGAATAATTTCCGCGATTTTTCGCCAAATTGGCTTTGCGACTCTCTGTAAGAGTGAAAATAGATTAAAAAGTAAGACAGATAGAGGAAGTCCGAAATATCCAGTCGATAGAACACAAAGTAATGAACATCTCAGCCAAGTTTGGTCCGGAAATATTCAGTTTGAAGAAAGTTTTAGCCTCGCTGTCAAGAAATGTAGTTTGTGCTCGTCTTTGACTTAGAAAAATATCCGCGATTTTTGGCCAAATTGGCTTTGCGACTCTCTGTAAGAGTGAATATAGATTAAAAAGTAAGACAGATAGAGGAAATCCGAAATATCCATTCGATAGAACACAAGGTAATGAACATCTCAGCCAAGTTTGGTCCGAAAATATGCAGTTTGAAGAAAGTTTTTAGCCTCGCTGTCAAGAAATGTAGTTTGTGCTCGTCTTTGACTTAGAAAAATATCCGCGATTTTTGGCCAAATTGGCTTTGCGACTCTATGTAAGAGTGAATATAGATTTAAAAGTAAGACAGATAGAGGAAATCCGAAATATTAATTCGGTAGAACGCAAGGTAATGAACATCTCAGCCAAGCTTGGTCTGGAAATATTCAGTTTGAAGAAAGTTATTAGCCTCGCTGTCAAGAAATGTAGTTTGTGCTCGTCTTTGACTTAGAATAATTTCCGCGATTTTTGGCCAAATTGGCTTTGCGACTCTCTGTAAGAGTGAAAATAGATTAAAAAGTAAAACAGATAGAGGAAATCCGAAATATCCATTCGATAGAACACAAAGTAATGAACATCTCAGCCAAGTTTGGTCCGAAAATATGCAGTTTGAAGAAAGTTATTAGCCTCGCTGTCAAGAAATGTAGTTTGTGCTCGTCTTTGACTTAGAATAATTTCCGCGATTTTTGGCCAAATTGGCTTTGCGACTCTCTGTAAGAGTGAATATAGATTAAAAAGTAAGACATATAGAGGAAATCCGAATTATCCATTCGATAGAACGCATGGCAATGAACATCTCAGCCAAGTTTGGTCCGAAAATATTCAGTTTGAAGAAAGTTATTATCCTCGCTGTCAAGAAATGTTGTTTGTGCTCGTCTTTGACTTGGAATAATTTCCGCGATTTTTGGCCCAATTGGCCTTGCGACTCTCTGTAAGAGTGAATATAGATTTAAAAATAAGGCAGATAGAGGAAATCCGAAATATCCATTCGATAGTACGCAAGGTAATGAACATCTTAGCCAAGTTTGCTCTGGAAATATTCAGTTTGAAGAAAGTTATTATCCTCGCTGTCAAGAAATGTAGTTTGTGCTCGTCTTTGACTTAGAATAATTTCCGCGATTTTTCGCCAAATTGGCTTTGCGACTCTCTGTAAGAGTGAAAATAGATTAAAAAGTAAGACAGATAGAGGAAATCCGAAATATCCAGTCGATAGAACACAAAGTAATGAACATCTCAGCCAAGTTTGGTCCGAAAATATTCAGTTTGAAGAAAGTTATTAGCCTCGCTTTCAAGAAATGTAGTTTGTGCTCGTCTTTGACTTAAAATAATTTCCGCGATTTTTGGCCAAATTGGCTTTGCGACTCTCTGTAAGAGTGAATATAGATTAAAAAGTAAGACAGATAGAGGAAATCCGAAATATCCATTCGATAGAACACAAGGTAATGAACATCTCAGCCATGTTTGGACCGGAAATATTCAGTTTGAAGAAAGTTTTTAGCCTCGCTGTCAAGAAATGTAGTTTGTGCTCGTCTTTGACTTAGAAAAATATCCGCGATTTTTGGCCAAATTGGCTTTGCGACTCTCTGTAAAAGTGAATATAGATTAAAAAGTAAGACAGATAGAGGAAATCCGAAATATCCATTCGATAGAACACAAGGTAATGAACATCTCAGCCATGTTTGGACCGGAAATATTCAGTTTGAAGAAAGTTTTTAGCCTCGCTGTCAAGAAATGTAGTTTGTGCTCGTCTTTGACTTAGAAAAATATCCGCGATTTTTGGCCAAATTGGCTTTGCGACTCTCTGTAAGAGTGAATATAGATTAAAAAGTAAGACAGATAGAGGAAATCCGAAATATCCATTCGATAGAACGCAAGGTAATGAACATCTCAGCCAAGCTTGGTCTGGAAATATTCCGTTTGAAGAAAGTTATTAGCCTCGCTGTCAAGAAATGTAGTTTGTGCTCGTCTTTGACTTAGAATAATTTCCGCGATTTTTGGCCAAATTGGCTTTGCGACTCTCTGTAAGAGTGAAAATAGATTGAAAAGTAAAACAGATAGAGGAAATCCGAAATATCCATTCGATAGAACACAAAGTAATGAACATCTCAGCCAAGTTTGGTCCGGAAATATTCAGTTTGAAGAAAGTTATTAGCCTCGCTGTCAAGAAATGTAGTTTGTGCTCTTCTTTGACTTAGAATAATTTCCGCGATTTTTGGCCAAATTGGCTTTGCGACTCTCTGTAAGAGTGAATATAGATTAAAAAGTAAGACAGATACAGGATATCCGAAATATCCATTCGATAGAACGCATGGCAATGAACATCTCAGCCATGTTTGGTCCGAAAATATGCAGTTTGAAGAAAGTTATTAGCCTCGCTGTCAAGAAATGTAGTTTGTGCTCGTCTTTGACTTAGAAAATTTCCGCGATTTTTGGCCAAATTGGCTTTGCGACTCTATGTAAGAGTGAATATAGATTAAAAAGTAAGACAGATAGAGGACATCCGAAATATCCATTCGATAGAACGCATGGCAATGAACATTTCAGTCAAGTTTGGTACGAAAATATTCAAGTTGAAGAAAGTTATTAGCCTCGCTGTCAAGAAATGTAGTTTGTGCTCGTCTTTGACTTAGAATAATTTCCGCGATTTTTGGCCAAATTGGCTTTGCGACTCTCTGTAAGAGTGAATATAGATTAAAAAGTAAGACAGATAGAGGAAATCCGAAATATCCATTCGATAGAACGCAAGGTAATGAACATCTCAGCCAAGCTTGGTCTGGAAATATTCAGTTTGAAGAAAGTTATTAGCCTCGCTGTCAAGAAATGTAGTTTGTGCTCGTCTTTGACTTAGAATAATTTCCGCGATTTTTGGCCAAATTGGCTTTGCGACTCTCTGTAAGAGTGAAAATAGATTGAAAAGTAAAACAGATAGAGGAAATCCGAAATATCCATTCGATAGAACACAAAGTAATGAACATCTCAGCCAAGTTTGGTCCGGAAATATTCAGTTTGAAGAAAGTTATTAGCCTCGCTGTCAAGAAATGTAGTTTGTGCTCTTCTTTGACTTAGAATAATTTCCGCGATTTTTGGCCAAATTGGCTTTGCGACTCTCTGTAAGAGTGAATATAGATTAAAAAGTAAGACAGATACAGGATATCCGAAATATCCATTCGATAGAACGCATGGCAATGAACATCTCAGCCATGTTTGGTCCGAAAATATGCAGTTTGAAGAAAGTTATTAGCCTCGCTGTCAAGAAATGTAGTTTGTGCTCGTCTTTGACTTAGAAAATTTCCGCGATTTTTGGCCAAATTGGCTTTGCGACTCTATGTAAGAGTGAATATAGATTAAAAAGTAAGACAGATAGAGGACATCCGAAATATCCATTCGATAGAACGCATGGCAATGAACATTTCAGTCAAGTTTGGTACGAAAATATTCAAGTTGAAGAAAGTTATTAGCCTCGCTGTCAAGAAATGTAGTTTGTGCTCGTCTTTGACTTAGAATAATTTCCGCGATTTTTGGCCAAATTGGCTTTGCGACTCTATGTAAGAGTGAATATAGATTAAAAAGTAAGACAGATAGAGGAAATCCGAAATATCCATTCGATAGAACGCAAGGTAATGAACATCTCAGCCAAGTTTGGTACGAAAATATTCAGTTTGAAGAAAGTTATTAGCCTCGCTGTCAAGAAATGTAGTTTGTGCTCTTCTTTGACTTAGAATAATTTCCGCGATTTTTGGCCAAATTGGCTTTGCGACTCTCTGTAAAAGTGAATATAGATTAAAAAGTAAGACAGATAGAGGAAATCCGAAATATCCATTCGATAGAACACAAGGTAATGAACATCTCAGCCATGTTTGGACCGGAAATATTCAGTTTGAAGAAAGTTTTTAGCCTCGCTGTCAAGAAATGTAGTTTGTGCTCGTCTTTGACTTAGAATAATATCCGCGATTTTTGGCCAAATTGGCTTTGCGACTCTCTGTAAGAGTGAATATAGATTAAAAAGTAAGACAGATAGAGGAAATCCGAAATATCCATTCGATAGAACGCAAGGTAATGAACATCTCAGCCAAGCTTGGTCTGGAAATATTCAGTTTGAAGAAAGTTATTAGCCTCGCTGTCAAGAAATGTAGTTTGTGCTCGTCTTTGACTTAGAATAATTTCCGCGATTTTTGGCCAAATTGGCTTTGCGACTCTATGTAAGAGTGAATATAGATTAAAAAGTAAGACAGATAGAGGAAATCCGAAATATCCATTCGATAGAACGCAAGGTAATGAACATCTCAGCCAAGTTTGGTACGAAAATATTCAGTTTGAAGAAAGTTATTAGCCTCGCTGTCAAGAAATGTAGTTTGTGCTCTTCTTTGACTTAGAAAAATATCCGCGATTTTTGGCCAAATTGGCTTTGCGACTCTCTGTAAGAGTGAAAATAGATTAAAAAGTAAAACAGATAGAGGAAATCCGAAATATCCATTCGATAGAACACAAAGTAATGAACATCTCAGCCAAGTTTGGTCCGGAAATATTCAGTTTGAAGAAAGTTATTAGCCTCGCTGTCAAGAAATGTAGTTTGTGCTCTTCTTTGACTTAGAATAATTTCCGCGATTTTTGGCCAAATTGGCTTTGCGACTCTCTGTAAAAGTGAATATAGATTAAAAAGTAAGACAGATAGAGGAAATCCGAAATATCCATTCGATAGAACACAAGGTAATGAACATCTCAGCCATGTTTGGACCGGAAATATTCAGTTTGAAGAAAGTTTTTAGCCTCGCTGTCAAGAAATGTAGTTTGTGCTCGTCTTTGACTTAGAAAAATATCCGCGATTTTTGGCCAAATTGGCTTTGCGACTCTCTGTAAGAGTGAATATAGATTAAAAAGTAAGACAGATAGAGGAAATCCGAAATATCCATTCGATAGAACGCAAGGTAATGAACATCTCAGCCAAGCTTGGTCTGGAAATATTCAGTTTGAAGAAAGTTATTAGCCTCGCTGTCAAGAAATGTAGTTTGTGCTCGTCTTTGACTTAGAATAATTTCCGCGATTTTTGGCCAAATTGGCTTTGCGACTCTCTGTAAGAGTGAAAATAGATTAAAAAGTAAAACAGATAGAGGAAATCCGAAATATCCATTCGATAGAACACAAAGTAATGAACATCTCAGCCAAGTTTGGTCCGGAAATATTCAGTTTGAAGAAAGTTATTAGCCTCGCTGTCAAGAAATGTAGTTTGTGCTCGTCTTTGACTTAGAAAAATATCCGCGATTTTTGGCCAAATTGGCTTTGCGACTCTATGTAAGAGTGAATATAGATTAAAAAGTAAGACAGATAGAGGAAATCCGAAATATTAATTCGATAGAACGCAAGGTAATGAACATCTCAGCCAAGCTTGGTCTGGAAATATTCAGTTTGAAGAAAGTTATTAGCCTCGCTTTCAAGAAATGTAGTTTGTGCTCGTCTTTGACTTAGAATAATTACCGCGATTTTTGGCCAAATTGGCTTTGCGACTCTATGTAAGAGTGAATATAGATTAAAAAGTAAGATAGATAGAGGAAATCCGAAATATCCATTCGATAGAACGCAAGGTAATGAACATCTCAGCCAAGTTTGGTACGAAAATATTCAGTTTGAAGAAAGTTATTAGCCTCGCTGTCAAGAAATGTAGTTTGTGCTCTTCTTTGACTTAGAATAATTTCCGCGATTTTTGGCCAAATTGGCTTTGCGACTCTCTGTAAGAGTGAATATAGATTAAAAAGTAAGACAGATAGAGGAAATCCGAAATATCCATTCGATAGAACGCAAGGTAATGAACATCTCAGCCAAGTTTGGTACGAAAATATTCAGTTTGAAGAAAGTTATTAGCCTCGCTGTCAAGAAATGTAGTTTGTGCTCTTCTTTGACTTAGAATAATTTCCGCGATTTTTGGCCAAATTGGCTTTGCGACTCTCTGTAAGAGTGAATATAGATTAAAAAGTAAGACAGATACAGGATATCCGAAATATCCATTCGATAGAACGCATGGCAATGAACATCTCAGCCAAGTTTGGTCCGAAAATATGCAGTTTGAAGAAAGTTATTAGCCTCGCTGTCAAGAAATGTAGTTTGTGCTCGTCTTTGACTTAGAAAATTTCCGCGATTTTTGGCCAAATTGGCTTTGCGACTCTATGTAAGAGTGAATATAGATTAAAAAGTAAGACAGATAGAGGAAATCCGAAATATCCATTCGATAGAACGCATGGCAATGAACATCTCAGTCAAGTTTGGTACGAAAATATTCAAGTTGAAGAAAGTTATTAGCCTCGCTGTCAAGAAATGTAGTTTGTGCTCGTCTTTGACTTAGAATAATTTCCGCGATTTTTGGCCAAATTGGCTTTGCGACTCTATGTAAGAGTGAATATAGATTAAAAAGTAAGACAGATAGAGGAAATCCGAAATATCCATTCGTTAGAACGCATGGCAATGAACATCTCAGTCAAGTTTGGTACGAAAATATTCAAGTTGAAGAAAGTTATTAGCCTCGCTGTCAAGAAATGTAGTTTGTGCTCGTCTTTGACTTAGAATAATTTCCGCGATTTTTGGCCAAATTGGCTTTGCGACTCTATGTAAGAGTGAATATAGATTAAAAAGTAAGACAGATAGAGGAAATCCGAAATATCCATTCGATAGAACGCAAGGTAATGAACATCTCAGCCAAGTTTGGTACGAAAATATTCAGTTTGAAGAAAGTTATTAGCCTCGCTGTCAAGAAATGTAGTTTGTGCTCTTCTTTGACTTAGAATAATTTCCGCGATTTTTGGCCAAATTGGCTTTGCGACTCTCTGTTAAAGTGAATATAGATTAAAAAGTAAGACAGATAGAGGAAATCCGAAATATCCATTCGATAGAACGCAAGGTAATGAACATCTCAGCCAAGCTTGGTCTGGAAATATTCAGTTTGAAGAAAGTTATTAGCCTCGCTGTCAAGAAATGTAGTTTGTGCTCGTCTTTGACTTAGAATAATTTCCGCGATTTTTGGCCAAATTGGCTTTGCGACTCTCTGTAAGAGTGAAAATAGATTAAAAAGTAAAACAGATAGAGGAAATCCGAAATATCCATTCGATAGAACACAAAGTAATGAACATCTCAGCCAAGTTTGGTCCGGAAATATTCAGTTTGAAGAAAGTTATTAGCCTCGCTGTCAAGAAATGTAGTTTGTGCTCGTCTTTGACTTAGAAAAATATCCGCGATTTTTGGCCAAATTGGCTTTGCGACTCTATGTAAGAGTGAATATAGATTAAAAAGTAAGACAGATAGAGGAAATCCGAAATATCCATTCGATAGAACGCAAGGTAATGAACATCTCAGCCAAGTTTGGTACGAAAATATTCAGTTTGAAGAAAGTTATTAGCCTCGCTGTCAAGAAATGTTGTTTGTGCTCTTCTTTGACTTAGAATAATTTCCGCGATTTTTGGCCAAATTGGCTTTGCGACTCTCTGTAAGAGTGAATATAGATTAAAAAGTAAGACAGATACAGGATATCCGAAATATCCATTCGATAGAACGCATGGCAATGAACATCTCAGCCAAGTTTGGTCCGAAAATATGCAGTTTGAAGAAAGTTATTAGCCTCGCTGTCAAGAAATGTAGTTTGTGCTCGTCTTTGACTTAGAAAATTTCCGCAATTTTTGGCCAAATTGGCTTTGCGACTCTATGTAAGAGTGAATATAGATTAAAAAGTAAGACAGATAGAGGAAATCCGAAATATCCATTCGATAGAACGCATGGCAATGAACATCTCAGTCAAGTTTGGTACGAAAATATTCAAGTTGAAGAAAGTTATTAGCCTCGCTGTCAAGAAATGTAGTTTGTGCTCGTCTTTGACTTAGAATAATTTCCGCGATTTTTGGCCAAATTGGCTTTGCGACTCTATGTAAGAGTGAATATAGATTAAAAAGTAAGACAGATAGAGGAAATCCGAAATATCCATTCGATAGAACGCAAGGTAATGAACATCTCAGCCAAGTTTGGTACGAAAATATTCAGTTTGAAGAGAGTTATTAGCCTCGCTGTCAAGAAATGTAGTTTGTGCTCTTCTTTGACTTAGAATAATTTCCGCGATTTTTGGCCAAATTGGCTTTGCGACTCTCTGTAAAAGTGAATATAGATTAAAAAGTACGACAGATACAGGAAATCCGAAATATCCATTCGATAGAACGCAATTTAATGAACATCTCAGCCAAGTTTGGTCCGAAAATATGCAGTTTGAAGAAATTTATTAGCCTCGCTGTCAAGAAATGTAGTTTGTGCTCGTCTTTGACTTAGAATAATTTCCGCGATTTTTGGCCAAATTGGCTTTGCGACTCTATGTAAGAGTGAATATAGATTAAAAAGTAAGACAGATAGAGGAAATCCGAAATATCCATTCGGTAGAACGCAAGGTAATGAACATCTCAGCCAAGCTTGGTCTGGAAATATTCAGTTTGAAGAAAGTTAATAGCCTCGCTGTCAAGAAATGTAGTTTGTGCTCGTCTTTGACTTAGAAAATTTCCGCGATTTTTGGCCAAATTGGCTTTGCGACTCTATGTAAGAGTGAATATAGATTAAAAAGTAAGACAGATAGAGGAAATCCGAAATATCCATTCGATAGAACGCAAGGTAATGAACATCTCAGCCAAGCTTGGTCTGGAAATATTCAGTTTGAAGAAAGTTATTAGCCTCGCTGTCAAGAAATGTAGTTTGTGCTCGTCTTTGACTTAGAATAATTTCCGCGATTTTTGGCCAAATTGGCTTTGCGACTCTCTGTAAGATTGAATATAGATTAAAAAGTAAGACATATAGAGGAAATCCGAAATATCCATTCGATAGAACGCATGGCAATGAACATCTCAGCCAAGCTTGGTCTGGAAATATTCAGTTTGAAGAAAGTTATTAGCCTCGCTGTCAAGAAATGTTGTTTGTGCTCGTCTTTGACTTAGAATAATTTCCGCGATTTTTGGCCAAATTGGCCTTGCGACTCTCTGTAAGAGTGAATATAGATTTTAAAATAAGACAGATAGAGGAAATCCGAAATATCTATTTGAGAGACCACAAGGTAATGAACATCTTAGCCAAGTTTGGTCTGGAAATATTCAGTTTGAAGAAAGTTATTATCCTCGCTGTCAAGAAATGTAGTTTGTGCTCGTCTTTGATTTAGAATATTTTCCGCGATTTTTGGCAAATTGGCCTTGCGACTCTCTGTAAGAGTGAATATAGATTTAAAAATAAGGCAGATATAGGAAATCCGAAATATTCATTTGAGAGACCACAAGGTAGTGCACATCTCTGCCAAGTTTGGTCCGGAAATATGCAGTTTGAAGAAAGTTATTAGCCTCGCTGTCAAGAAATGTAGTTTGTGCTCGTCTTTGACTTAGAATAATTTCCGTCATTTTTGGCCAAATTGGCTTTGCGACTCTCTGTAAGAGTGAATATAGATTAAAAAGTAAGACAGATAGAGGAAATCCGACATATCCATTCGATAGAACGCATGGCAATGAACATCTCAGCCAAGTTTGGTCCGGAAATATTCAGTTTGAAGAAAGTTTTTAGCGTCGCTGTCAAGAAATGTAGTTTGTGCTCGTCTTTGACTTAGAATAATTTCCGCGATTTTTGGCCAAATTGGCCTTGTGACTCTCTGTAAGAGTGAATATAGATTTTAAAATAAGACAGATACAGGAAATCCGAAATATCCATTTGAGAGACCACAAGGTACTGCACATCTCTGCTAAGTTTGGTCCGGAAATATTCAGTTTGAAGAAAGTTATTAGCCTCGCTGTCAAGAAATGTAGTTTGTGCTCTTCTTTGACTTAGAAAATTTCCGCGATTTTTGGCCAAATTGGCTTTGCGACTCTCTGTAAGAGTGAATATAGATTAAAAAGTAAGACATATAGAGGAAATCCGAATTATCCATTCGATAGAACGCATGGCAATGAACATCTCAGCCAAGTTTGGTCCGAAAATATTCAGTTTGAAGAAAGTTATTATCGTCGCTGTCAAGAAATGTTGTTTGTGCTCGTCTTTGACTTAGAATAATTTCCGCGATTTTTGGCCAAATTTGCTTTGCGACTCTATGTAAGAGTGAATATAGATTAAAAAGTAAGACAGATACAGGAAATCCGAAATATCAATTTGAGAGACCACAAGGTACTGCACATCTCTGCTAAGTTTGGTCCGGAAATATTCAGTTTGAAGAAAGTTATTATCCTCGCTGTCAAGAAATGTAGTTTGTGCTCTTCTTTGACTTAGAAAATTTCCGCGATTTTTGGCCAAATTTGCTTTGCGACTCTATGTAAGAGTGAATATAGATTAAAAAGTAAGACAGATAGAGGAAATCCGAAATATCCATTCGATAGAACGCAAGGTAATGAACATCTCAGCCAAGCTTGGTCTGGAAATATTCAGTTTGAAAAAAGTTATTAGCCTCGCTGTCAAGAAATGTAGTTTGTGCTCGTCTTTGACTTAGAATAATTTCCGCGATTTTTGGCCAAATTGGCCTTGTGACTCTCTGTAAGAGTGAATATAGATTTTAAAATAAGACAGATAGAGGAAATCCGAAATATCCATTTGAGAGACCACAAGGTACTGCACATCTCTGCTAAGTTTGGTCCGGAAATATTCAGTTTGAAGAAAGTTATTAGCCTCGCTGTCAAGAACTGTAGTTTGTGCTCGTCTTTGACTTAGAATAATTTCCGCGATTTTTGGCCAAATTGGCTTTGCGACTCTCTGTAAGAGTGAATATAGATTTAAAAATAAGGCAGATAGAGGAAATCCGAAATATCCATTCGATAGAACGCAAGGTAATGAACATCTTAGCCAAGTTTGGTCCGAAAATATGCAACTTGAAGAAAGTTATTAGCCTCGCTGTCAAGAAATGTAGTTTGTGCTCGTCTTTGACTTAGAATAATTTCCGCGATTTTTGGCAAATTGGCCTTGCGACTGTCTGTAAGAGTGAATATAGATTTAAAAATAAGGCAGATATAGGAAATCCGAAATATTCATTTGAGAGACCACAAGGTAGTGCACATCTCTGCCAAGTTTGGTCCGAAAATATGCAGTTTGAAGAAAGTTATTAGCCTCGCTGTCAAGAAATGTAGTTTGTGCTCGTCCTTGACTTAGAATAATTTCCGTCATTTTTGGCCAAATTGGCTTTGCGACTCTCTGTAAGAGTGAATATAGATTAAAAAGTAAGACAGATAGAGGAAATCCGACATATCCATTCGATAGAACACAAAGTAATGAACATCTCAGCCAAGTTTGGTCCGGAAATATTCAGTTTGAAGAAAGTTTTTAGCGTCGCTGTCAAGAAATGTAGTTTGTGCTCGTCTTTGACTTAGAATAATTTCCGCGATTTTTGGCCAAAGTGGCTTTGCGACTCTCTGTAAGAGTGAATATAGATTAAAAAGTAAGACAGATAGAGGAAATCCGACATATCCATTCGATAGAACACAAAGTAATGAACATCTCAGCCAAGTTTGGTCCGGAAATATTGAGTTTGAAGAAAGTTATTAGCCTCGCTGTCAAGAAATGTAGTTTGTGCTCTTCTTTGACTTAGAATAATTTCCGCGATTTTTGGCCAAATTGGCTTTGCGACTCTCTGTAAGAGTGAATATAGATTAAAAAGTAAGACAGATACAGGAAATCCGAAATATCCATTCGATAGAACGCAAGGTAATGAACATCTCAGCCAAGTTTGGTCCGAAAATATGCAGTTTGAAGAAAGTTATTAGCCTCGCTGTCAAGAAATGTAGTTTGTGCTCGTCTTTGACTTAGAAAATTTCCGCGATTTTTGGCCAAATTGGCTTTGCGACTCTCTGTAAGAGTGAATATAGATTAAAAAGTAAGACAGATACAGGAAATCCGAAATATCCATTCGGTAGAACGCAAGGTAATGAACATCTCAGCCAAGCTTGGTCCGGAAATATTCAGTTTGAAGAAAGTTATTAGCCTCGCTGTCAAGAAATGTAGTTTGTGCTCTTCTTTGACTTAGAATAATTTCCGCGATTTTTGGCCAAATTGGCTTTGCGACTCTATGTAAGAGTGAATATAGATTAAAAAGTAAGACAGATAGAGGAAATCCGAAATATCCATTCGATAGAACGCATGGCAATGAACATCTCAGCCAAGTTTGGTACGAAAATATTCAAGTTGAAGAAAGTTATTAGCCTCGCTGTCAAGAAATGTAGTTTGTGCTCTTCTTTGACTTAGAATAATTTCCGCGATTTTTGGCCAAATTGGCTTTGCGACTCTCTGTAAGAGTGAATATAGATTAAAAAGTAAGACAGATACAGGAAATCCGAAATATCCATTCGATAGAACGCAAGGTAATGAACATCTCAGCCAAGTTTGGTCCGAAAATATGCAGTTTGAAGAAAGTTATTAGCCTCGCTGTCAAGAAATGTAGTTTGTGCTCGTCTTTGACTTAGAATAATTGCCGCGATTTTTGGCCAAATTGGCCTTGTGACTCTCTGTAAGAGTGAATATAGATTTTAAAATAAGACAGATACAGGAAATCCGAAATATCCATTTGAGAGACCACAAGGTACTGCACATCTCTGCTAAGTTTGGTCCGGAAATATTCAGTTTGAAGAAAGTTATTAGCCTCGCTGTCAAGAAATGTAGTTTGTGCTCGTCTTTGATTTAGAATAATTTCCGCGATTTTTGGCCAAATTGGCTTTGCGACTCTATGTAAGAGTGAATATAGATTTTAAAATAAGACAGATACAGGAAATCCGAAATATCCATTTGAGAGACCACAAGGTACTGCACATCTCTGCTAAGTTTGGTCCGGAAATATTCAGTTTGAAGAAAGTTATTAGCCTCGCTGTCAAGAAATGTAGTTTGTGCTCGTCTTTGACTTAGAAAATTTCCGCGATTTTTGGCCAAATTGGCTTTGCGACTCTATGTAAGAGTGAATATATATTAAAAAGTAAGACAGATAGAGGAAATCCGAAATATCCATTCGATAGAACGCAAGGTAATGAACATCTCAGCCAAGCTTGGTCTAGAAATATTCAGTTTGAAGAAAGTTATTAGCCTCGCTGTCAAGAAATGTAGTTTGTGCTCTTCTTTGACTTAGAATAATTTCCGCGATTTTTGGCCAAATTGGCTTTGCGACTCTCTGTAAGAGTGAATATAGATTTAAAAGTAAGACAGATAGAGGAAATCCGAAATATCCATTCGATAGAACGCAAGGTAATGAACATCTCAGCCAAGTTTGGTCCGAAAATATGCAGTTTGAAGAAAGTTATTAGCCTCGCTGTCAAGAAATGTAGTTTGTGCTCGTCTTTGACTTAGAATAATTTCCGCGATTTTTGGCCAAATTGGCCTTGTGACTCTCTGTAAGAGTGAATATAGATTTTAAAATAAGACAGATACAGGAAATCCGAAATATCCATTTGAGAGACCACAAGGTACTGCACATCTCTGCTAAGTTTGGTCCGGAAATATTCAGTTTGAAGAAAGTTATTAGCCTCGCTGTCAAGAACTGTAGTTTGTGCTCGTCTTTGACTTAGAATAATTTCCGCGATTTTTGGCCAAATTGGCTTTGCGACTCTCTGTAAGAGTGAATATAGATTAAAAAGTAAGACATATAGAGGAAATCCGAATTATCCATTCGATAGAACGCATGGCAATGAACATCTCAGCCAAGTTTGGTCCGAAAATATTCAGTTTGAAGAAAGTTATTATCCTCGCTGTCAAGAAATGTTGTTTGTGCTCGTCTTTGACTTAGAATAATTTCCGCGATTTTTGGCCAAATTGGCTTTGCGACTCTCTGTAAGAGTGAATATAGATTAAAAAGTAAGACAGATAGAGGAAATCCGAAATATCCATTCGATAGAACGCAAGGTAATGAACATCTCAGCCAAGTTTGGTACGAAAATATTCAGTTTGAAGAAAGTTATTAGCCTCGCTGTCAAGAAATGTAGTTTGTGCTCGTCTTTGACTTAGAATAATTTCCGCGATTTTTGGCCAAATTGGCCTTGTGACTCTCTGTAAGAGTGAATATAGATTTTAAAATAAGACAGATACAGGAAATCCGAAATATCCATTTGAGAGACCACAAGGTACTGCACATCTCTGCTAAGTTTGGTCCGGAAATATTCAGTTTGAAGAAAGTTATTAGCCTCGCTGTCAAGAAATGTAGTTTGTGCTCGTCTTTGACTTAGAATAATTTCCGCGATTTTTGGCCAAATTGGCTTTGCGACTCTATGTAAGAGTGAATATATATTAAAAAGTAAGACAGATAAAGGAAATCCGAAATATCCATTCGGTAGAACGCAAGGTAATGAACATCTCAGCCAAGCTTGGTCCGGAAATATTCAGTTTGAAGAAAGTTATTAGCCTCGCTGTCAAGAAATGTAGTTTGTGCTCTTCTTTGACTTAGAATAATTTCCGCGATTTTTGGCCAAATTGGCTTTGCGACTCTATGTAAGAGTGAATATAGATTAAAAAGTAAGACAGATAGAGGAAATCCGAAATATCCATTCGATAGAACGCATGGCAATGAACATCTCAGCCAAGTTTGGTACGAAAATATTCAAGTTGAAGAAAGTTATTAGCCTCGCTGTCAAGAAATGTAGTTTGTGCTCGTCTTTGACTTAGAATAATTTCCGCGATTTTTGGCCAAATTGGCTTTGCGACTCTATGTAAGAGTGAATATAGATTAAAAAATAAGGCAGATATAGGAAATCCGAAATATCCATTCGATAGAACGCAAGGTAATGAACATCTTAGCCAAGTTTGGTCCGAAAATATGCAACTTGAAGAAAGTTATTAGCCTCGCTGTCAAGAAATGTAGTTTGTGCTCGTCTTTGACTTAGAATAATTTCCGCGATTTTTGGCAAATTGGCCTTGCGACTGTCTGTAAGAGTGAATATAGATTTAAAAATAAGGCAGATATAGGAAATCCGAAATATCCATTTGAGAGACCACAAGGTACTGCACATCTCTGCCAAGTTTGGTCCGAAAATATGCAGTTTGAAGAAAGTTATTAGCCTCGCTGTCAAGAAATGTAGTTTGTGCTCGTCTTTGACTTAGAATAATTTCCGCGATTTTTGGCCAAATTGGCTTTGCGACTCTATGTAAGAGTGAATATATATTAAAAAGTAAGACAGATAAAGGAAATCCGAAATATCCATTCGGTAGAACGCAAGGTAATGAACATCTCAGCCAAGCTTGGTCCGGAAATATTCAGTTTGAAGAAAGTTATTAGCCTCGCTGTCAAGAAATGTAGTTTGTGCTCTTCTTTGACTTAGAATAATTTCCGCGATTTTTGGCCAAATTGGCTTTGCGACTCTATGTAAGAGTGAATATAGATTAAAAAGTAAGACAGATAGAGGAAATCCGAAATATCCATTCGATAGAACGCATGGCAATGAACATCTCAGCCAAGTTTGGTACGAAAATATTCAAGTTGAAGAAAGTTATTAGCCTCGCTGTCAAGAAATGTAGTTTGTGCTCGTCTTTGACTTAGAATAATTTCCGCGATTTTTGGCCAAATTGGCTTTGCGACTCTATGTAAGAGTGAATATAGATTAAAAAATAAGGCAGATATAGGAAATCCGAAATATCCATTCGATAGAACGCAAGGTAATGAACATCTTAGCCAAGTTTGGTCCGAAAATATGCAACTTGAAGAAAGTTATTAGCCTCGCTGTCAAGAAATGTAGTTTGTGCTCGTCTTTGACTTAGAATAATTTCCGTCATTTTTGGCCAAATTGGCTTTGCGACTCTCTGTAAGAGTGAATATAGATTAAAAAGTAAGACAGATAGAGGAAATCCGACATATCCATTCGATAGAACACAAAGTAATGAACATCTCAGCCAAGTTTGGTCCGGAAATATTCAGTTTGAAGAAAGTTTTTAGCGTCGCTGTCAAGAAATGTAGTTTGTGCTCGTCTTTGACTTAGAATAATTTCCGCGATTTTTGGCCAAAGTGGCTTTGCGACTCTCTGTAAGAGTGAATATAGATTAAAAAGTAAGACAGATAGAGGAAATCCGACATATCCATTCGATAGAACACAAAGTAATGAACATCTCAGCCCAGTTTGGTCCGGAAATATTCAGTTTGAAGAAAGTTATTAGCCTCGCTGTCAAGAAATGTAGTTTGTGCTCTTCTTTGACTTAGAATAATTTCCGCGATTTTTGGCCAAATTGGCTTTGCGACTCTCTGTAAAAGTGAATATAGATTAAAAAGTAAGACAGATACAGGAAATCCGAAATATCCATTCGATAGAACGCAAGGTAATGAACATCTCAGCCAAGTTTGGTCCGAAAATATGCAGTTTGAAGAAAGTTATTAGCCTCGCTGTCAAGAAATGTAGTTTGTGCTCGTCTTTGACTTAGAAAATTTCCGCGATTTTTGGCCAAATTGGCTTTGCGACTCTCTGTAAGAGTGAATATAGATTAAAAAGTAAGACAGATAGAGGAAATCCGAAATATCCATTCGATAGAACGCATGGCAATGAACATCTCAGCCAAGTTTGGTACGAAAATATTCAAGTTGAAGAAAGTTATTAGCCTCGCTGTCAAGAAATGTAGTTTGTGCTCGTCTTTGACTTAGAATAATTTCCGCGATTTTTGGCCAAATTGGCTTTGCGACTCTATGTAAGAGTGAATATAGATTAAAAAGTAAGACAGATAGAGGAAATCCGAAATATCCATTCGATAGAACGCAAGGTAATGAACATCTCAGCCAAGCTTGGTCTGGAAATATTCAGTTTGAAGAAAGTTATTATCCTCGCTGTCAAGAAATGTAGTTTGTGCTCGTCTTTGACTTAGAATAATTTCCGCGATTTTTGGCCAAATTGGCCTTGTGACTCTCTGTAAGAGTGAATATAGATTTTAAAATAAGGCAGATACAGGAAATCCGAAATATCCATTCGGTAGAACGCATGGCAATGAACATCTCAGCCAAGTTTGGTCCGAAAATATTCAAGTTGAAGAAAGTTATTAGCCTCGCTGTCAAGAAATGTAGTTTGTGCTCGTCTTTGACTTAGAATAATTTCCGCGATTTTTGGCCAAATTGGCTTTGCGACTCTCTGTAAGAGTGAAAATAGATTAAAAAGTAAGACAGATAGAGGAAATCCGAATTATCCATTCGATAGAACGCATGGCAATGAACATCTCAGCCAAGTTTGGTCCGAAAATATTCAGTTTGAAGAAAGTTATTATCCTCGCTGTCAAGAAATGTTGTTTGTGCTCGTCTTTGACTTAGAATAATTTCCGCGATTTTTGGCCCAATTGGCCTTGCGACTCTCTGTAAGAGTGAATATAGATTTAAAAATAAGGCAGATAGAGGAAATCCGAAATATCCATTCGATAGAATGCAAGATAATGAACATCTTAGCCAAGTTTGCTCTGGAAATATTCAGTTTGATGAAAGTTATTATCCTCGCTGTCAAGAAATGTAGTTTGTGCTCGTCTTTGACTTAGAATAATTTCCGCGATTTTTGGCCAAATTGGCCTTGTGACTCTCTGTAAGAGTGAATATAGATTTTAAAATAAGACAGATACAGGAAATCCGAAATATCCATTTGAGAGACCACAAGGTACTGCACATCTCTGCTAAGTTTGGTCCGGAAATATTCAGTTTGAAGAAAGTGATTAGCCTCGCTGTCAAGAAATGTAGTTTGTGCTCGTCTTTGACTTAGAATAATTTCCGCGATTTTTGGCCAAATTGGCTTTGCGACTCTCTGTAAGAGTGAATATAGATTAAAAAGTAAGACAGATAGAGGAAATCCGAAATATCCATTCGATAGAACGCATGGCAATGAACATCTCAGCCAAGTTTGGTCCGAAAATATTCAGTTTGAAGAAAGTTATTATCCTCGCTGTCAAGAAATGTTGTTTGTGCTCGTCTTTGACTTGGAATAATTTCCGCGATTTTTGGCCCAATTGGCCTTGCGACTCTCTGTAAGAGTGAATATAGATTTAAAAATAAGGCAGATAGAAGAAATCCGAAATATCCATTCGATAGAACGCAAGGTAATGAACATCTTAGCCAAGTTTGGTCTGGAAATATTCAGTTTGAAGAAAGTTATTAGCCTCGCTGTCAAGAAATGTAGTTTGTGCTCTTCTTTGACTTAGAATAATTTCCGCGATTTTTGGCCAAATTGGCTTTGCGACTCTCTGTAAGAGTGAATATAGATTAAAAAGTAAGACAGATAGAGGAAATCCGAATAATCCATTCGATAGAACGCATGGCAATGAACATCTCAGCCAAGTTTGGTCCGAAAATATTCAGTTTGAAGAAAGTTATTATCCTCGCTGTCAAGAAATGTTGTTTGTGCTCGTCTTTGACTTAGAATAATTTCCGCGATTTTTGGCCAAATTGGCTTTGCGACTCTATGTAAGAGTGAATATAGATTAAAAAGTAAGACAGATAGAGGAAATCCGACATATCCATTCGATAGAACACAAGGTAATGAACATCTTAGCCAAGTTTGCTCTTCAAATATTCAGTTTGAAGAAAGTTATTATCCTCGCTGTCAAGAAATGTAGTTTGTGCTCGTCTTTGACTTAGAATAATTTCCGCGATTTTTGGCCAAATTGGCTTTGCGACTCTCTGTAAGAGTGAATATAGATTAAAAAGTAAGACATATAGAGGAAATCCGAATTATCCATTCGATAGAACGCATGGCAATGAACATCTCAGCCTAGCTTGGTCTGGAAATATTCAGTTTGAAGAAAGTTATTAGCCTCGCTGTCAAGAAATGTTGTTTGTGCTCGTCTTTGACTTAGAAAATTTCCGCGATTTTTGGCCAAATTGGCTTTGCGACTCTCTGTAAGAGTGAATATAGATTAAAAAGTAAGACAGATAGAGGAAATCCGACATATCCATTCGATAGAACACAAAGTAATGAACATCTCAGCCAAGTTTGGTCCGGAAATATTCAGTTTGATGAAAGTTATTATCCTCGCTGTCAAGAAATGTAGTTTGTGCTCGTCTTTGACTTAGAATAATTTCCGCGATTTTTGGCCAAATTGGCCTTGTGACTCTCTGTAAGAGTGAATATAGATTTTAAAATAAGACAGATACAGGAAATCCGAAATATCCATTTGAGAGACCACAAGGTACTGCACATCTCTGCTAAGTTTGGTCCGGAAATATTCAGTTTGAAGAAAGTTATTAGCCTCGCTGTCAAGAAATGTAGTTTGTGCTCGTCTTTGACTTGGAATAATTTCCGCGATTTTTGGCCCAATTGGCCTTGCGACTCTCTGTAAGAGTGAATATAGATTTAAAAATAAGGCAGATAGAAGAAATCCGAAATATCCATTCGATAGAACGCAAGGTAATGAACATCTTAGCCAAGTTTGGTCTGGAAATATTCAGTTTGAAGAAAGTTATTAGCCTCGCTGTCAAGAAATGTAGTTTGTGCTCTTCTTTGACTTAGAAAAGTTCCGCGATTTTTGGCCAAATTGGCTTTGCGACTCTATGTAAGAGTGAATATAGATTAAAAAGTAAGACAGATAGAGGAAATCCGAAATATCCATTCGATAGAACGCAAGGTAATGAACATCTCAGCCAAGCTTGGTCTGGAAATATTCAGTTTGAAGAAAGTTATTATCCTCGCTGTCAAGAAATGTAGTTTGTGCTCGTCTTTGACTTAGAATAATTTCCGCGATTTTTGGCCAAATTGGCCTTGTGACTCTCTGTAAGAGTGAATATAGATTTTAAAATAAGGCAGATACAGGAAATCCGAAATATCCATTCGGTAGAACGCATGGCAATGAACATCTCAGCCAAGTTTGGTCCGGAAATATTCAGTTTGAAGAAAGTTATTAGCCTCGCTGTCAAGAAATGTAGTTTGTGCTCGTCTTTGACTTAGAATAATTTCCGCGATTTTTGGCCAAATTGGCTTTGCGACTCTCTGTAAGAGTGAAAATAGATTAAAAAGTAAGACAGATAGAGGAAATCCGAATTATCCATTCGATAGAACGCATGGCAATGAACATCTCAGCCAAGTTTGGTCCGAAAATATTCAGTTTGAAGAAAGTTATTATCCTCGCTGTCAAGAAATGTTGTTTGTGCTCGTCTTTGACTTAGAATAATTTCCGCGATTTTTGGCCCAATTGGCCTTGCGACTCTCTGTAAGAGTGAATATAGATTTAAAAATAAGGCAGATAGAGGAAATCCGAAATATCCATTCGATAGAATGCAAGATAATGAACATCTTAGCCAAGTTTGCTCTGGAAATATTCAGTTTGATGAAAGTTATTATCCTCGCTGTCAAGAAATGTAGTTTGTGCTCGTCTTTGACTTAGAATAATTTCCGCGATTTTTGGCCAAATTGGCCTTGTGACTCTCTGTAAGAGTGAATATAGATTTTAAAATAAGACAGATACAGGAAATCCGAAATATCCATTTGAGAGACCACAAGGTACTGCACATCTCTGCTAAGTTTGGTCCGGAAATATTCAGTTTGAAGAAAGTTATTAGCCTCGCTGTCAAGAAATGTAGTTTGTGCTCGTCTTTGACTTAGAATAATTTCCGCGATTTTTGGCCAAATTGGCTTTGCGACTCTCTGTAAGAGTGAATATAGATTAAAAAGTAGGACATATAGAGGAAATCCGAATTATCCATTCGATAGAACGCATGGCAATGAACATCTCAGCCAAGTTTGGTCCGAAAATATTCAGTTTGAAGAAAGTTATTATCCTCGCTGTCAAGAAATGTTGTTTGTGCTCGTCTTTGACTTGGAATAATTTCCGCGATTTTTGGCCCAATTGGCCTTGCGACTCTCTGTAAGAGTGAATATAGATTTAAAAATAAGGCAGATAGAGGAAATCCGAAATATCCATTCGATAGAACGCAAGGTAATGAACATCTTAGCCAAGTTTGCTCTTCAAATATTCAGTTTGAAGAAAGTTATTATCCTCGCTGTCAAGAAATGTAGTTTGTGCTCGTCTTTGACTTAGAATAATTTCCGCGATTTTTGGCCAAATTGGCTTTGCGACTCTCTGTAAGAGTGAATATAGATTAAAAAGTAAGACATATAGAGGAAATCCGAATTATCCATTCGATAGAACGCATGGCAATGAACATCTCAGCCAAGTTTGGTCCGAAAATATTCAGTTTGAAGAAAGTAATTATCCTCGCTGTCAAGAAATGTTGTTTGTGCTCGTCTTTGACTTAGAATAATTTCCGCGATTTTTGGCCCAATTGGCCTTGCGACTCTCTGTAAGAGTGAATATAGATTTAAAAATAAGGCAGATAGAGGAAATCCGAAATATCCATTCGATAGAACGCAAGGTAATGAACATCTCAGCCTAGCTTGGTCTGGAAATATTAAGTTTGAAGAAAGTTATTAGCCTCGCTGTCAAGAAATGTAGTTTGTGCTCGTCTTTGACTTAGAATAATTTCCGCGATTTTTGGCCAAATTGGCTTTGCGACTCTATGTAAGAGTGAATATAGATTAAAACGTAAGACAGATACAGGAAATCCGAAATATCCATTCGATAGAACGCAAGGTAATGAACATCTCAGCCAAGTTTGGTCCGAAAATATGCAGTTTGAAGAAAGTTATTAGCCTCGCTGTCAAGAAATGTAGTTTGTGCTCGTCTTTGACTTAGAATAATTTCCGCGATTTTTGGCCAAATTGGCTTTGCGACTCTATGTAAGAGTGAATATAGATTAAAAAGTAAGACAGATAGAGGAAATCCGAAATATCCATTCGGTAGAACGCAAGGTAATGAACATCTCAGCCAAGCTTGGTCTGGAAATATTCAGTTTGAAGAAAGTTATTAGCCTCGCTGTCAAGAAATGTAGTTTGTGCTCGTCTTTGACTTAGAAAATTTCCGCGATTTTTGGCCAAATTGGCTTTGCGACTCTATGTAAGAGTGAATATAGATTAAAACGTAAGACAGATACAGGAAATCCGAAATATCCATTCGATAGAACGCAAGGTAATGAACATCTCAGCCAAGTTTGGTCCGAAAATATGCAGTTTGAAGAAAGTTATTAGCCTCGCTGTCAAGAAATGTAGTTTGTGCTCGTCTTTGACTTAGAATAATTTCCGCGATTTTTGGCCCAATTGGCCTTGCGACTCTCTGTAAGAGTGAATATAGATTTAAAAATAAGGCAGATAGAAGAAATCCGAAATATCCATTCGATAGAACGCAAGGTAATGAACATCTTAGCCAAGTTTGGTCTGGAAATATTCAGTTTGAAGAAAGTTATTAGCCTCGCTGTCAAGAAATGTAGTTTGTGCTCTTCTTTGACTTAGAAAAGTTCCGCGATTTTTGGCCAAATTGGCTTTGCGACTCTATGTAAGAGTGAATATAGATTAAAAAGTAAGACAGATAGAGGAAATCCGAAATATCCATTCGATAGAACGCAAGGTAATGAACATCTCAGCCAAGCTTGGTCTCGAAATATTCAGTTTGAAGAAAGTTATTATCCTCGCTGTCAAGAAATGTAGTTTGTGCTCGTCTTTGACTTAGAATAATTTCCGCGATTTTTGGCCAAATTGGCCTTGTGACTCTCTGTAAGAGTGAATATAGATTTTAAAATAAGGCAGATACAGGAAATCCGAAATATCCATTCGGTAGAACGCATGGCAATGAACATCTCAGCCAAGTTTGGTCCGGAAATATTCAGTTTGAAGAAAGTTATTAGCCTCGCTGTCAAGAAATGTAGTTTGTGCTCGTCTTTGACTTAGAATAATTTCCGCGATTTTTGGCCAAATTGGCTTTGCGACTCTCTGTAAGAGTGAAAATAGATTAAAAAGTAAGACAGATAGAGGAAATCCGAATTATCCATTCGATAGAACGCATGGCAATGAACATCTCAGCCAAGTTTGGTCCGAAAATATTCAGTTTGAAGAAAGTTATTATCCTCGCTGTCAAGAAATGTTGTTTGTGCTCGTCTTTGACTTAGAATAATTTCCGCGATTTTTGGCCCAATTGGCCTTGCGACTCTCTGTAAGAGTGAATATAGATTTAAAAATAAGGCAGATAGAGGAAATCCGAAATATCCATTCGATAGAATGCAAGATAATGAACATCTTAGCCAAGTTTTCTCTGGAAATATTCAGTTTGATGAAAGTTATTATCCTCGCTGTCAAGAAATGTAGTTTGTGCTCGTCTTTGACTTAGAATAATTTCCGCGATTTTTGGCCAAATTGGCCTTGTGACTCTCTGTAAGAGTGAATATAGATTTTAAAATAAGACAGATACAGGAAATCCGAAATATCCATTTGAGAGACCACAAGGTACTGCACATCTCTGCTAAGTTTGGTCCGGAAATATTCAGTTTGAAGAAAGTTATTAGCCTCGCTGTCAAGAAATGTAGTTTGTGCTCGTCTTTGACTTAGAATAATTTCCGCGATTTTTGGCCAAATTGGCTTTGCGACTCTCTGTAAGAGTGAATATAGATTAAAAAGTAGGACATATAGAGGAAATCCGAATTATCCATTCGATAGAACGCATGGCAATGAACATCTCAGCCAAGTTTGGTCCGAAAATATTCAGTTTGAAGAAAGTAATTATCCTCGCTGTCAAGAAATGTTGTTTGTGCTCGTCTTTGACTTAGAATAATTTCCGCGATTTTTGGCCCAATTGGCCTTGCGACTCTCTGTAAGAGTGAATATAGATTTAAAAATAAGGCAGATAGAGGAAATCCGAAATATCCATTCGATAGAACGCAAGGTAATGAACATCTCAGCCTAGCTTGGTCTGGAAATATTAAGTTTGAAGAAAGTTATTAGCCTCGCTGTCAAGAAATGTAGTTTGTGCTCGTCTTTGACTTAGAATAATTTCCGCGATTTTTGGCCAAATTGGCTTTGCGACTCTATGTAAGAGTGAATATAGATTAAAACGTAAGACAGATACAGGAAATCCGAAATATCCATTCGATAGAACGCAAGGTAATGAACATCTCAGCCAAGTTTGGTCCGAAAATATGCAGTTTGAAGAAAGTTATTAGCCTCGCTGTCAAGAAATGTAGTTTGTGCTCGTCTTTGACTTAGAATAATTTCCGCGATTTTTGGCCAAATTGGCTTTGCGACTCTATGTAAGAGTGAATATAGATTAAAAAGTAAGACAGATAGAGGAAATCCGAAATATCCATTCGGTAGAACGCAAGGTAATGAACATCTCAGCCAAGCTTGGTCTGGAAATATTCAGTTTGAAGAAAGTTATTAGCCTCGCTGTCAAGAAATGTAGTTTGTGCTCGTCTTTGACTTAGAAAATTTCCGCGATTTTTGGCCAAATTGGCTTTGCGACTCTATGTAAGAGTGAATATAGATTAAAACGTAAGACAGATACAGGAAATCCGAAATATCCATTCGATAGAACGCAAGGTAATGAACATCTCAGCCAAGTTTGGTCCGAAAATATGCAGTTTGAAGAAAGTTATTAGCCTCGCTGTCAAGAAATGTAGTTTGTGCTCGTCTTTGACTTAGAATAATTTCCGCGATTTTTGGCCCAATTGGCCTTGCGACTCTCTGTAAGAGTGAATATAGATTTAAAAATAAGGCAGATAGAAGAAATCCGAAATATCCATTCGATAGAACGCAAGGTAATGAACATCTTAGCCAAGTTTGGTCTGGAAATATTCAGTTTGAAGAAAGTTATTAGCCTCGCTGTCAAGAAATGTAGTTTGTGCTCTTCTTTGACTTAGAAAAGTTCCGCGATTTTTGGCCAAATTGGCTTTGCGACTCTATGTAAGAGTGAATATAGATTAAAAAGTAAGACAGATAGAGGAAATCCGAAATATCCATTCGATAGAACGCAAGGTAATGAACATCTCAGCCAAGCTTGGTCTCGAAATATTCAGTTTGAAGAAAGTTATTATCCTCGCTGTCAAGAAATGTAGTTTGTGCTCGTCTTTGACTTAGAATAATTTCCGCGATTTTTGGCCAAATTGGCCTTGTGACTCTCTGTAAGAGTGAATATAGATTTTAAAATAAGGCAGATACAGGAAATCCGAAATATCCATTCGGTAGAACGCATGGCAATGAACATCTCAGCCAAGTTTGGTCCGGAAATATTCAGTTTGAAGAAAGTTATTAGCCTCGCTGTCAAGAAATGTAGTTTGTGCTCGTCTTTGACTTAGAATAATTTCCGCGATTTTTGGCCAAATTGGCTTTGCGACTCTCTGTAAGAGTGAAAATAGATTAAAAAGTAAGACAGATAGAGGAAATCCGAATTATCCATTCGATAGAACGCATGGCAATGAACATCTCAGCCAAGTTTGGTCCGAAAATATTCAGTTTGAAGAAAGTTATTATCCTCGCTGTCAAGAAATGTTGTTTGTGCTCGTCTTTGACTTAGAATAATTTCCGCGATTTTTGGCCCAATTGGCCTTGCGACTCTCTGTAAGAGTGAATATAGATTTAAAAATAAGGCAGATAGAGGAAATCCGAAATATCCATTCGATAGAATGCAAGATAATGAACATCTTAGCCAAGTTTTCTCTGGAAATATTCAGTTTGATGAAAGTTATTATCCTCGCTGTCAAGAAATGTAGTTTGTGCTCGTCTTTGACTTAGAATAATTTCCGCGATTTTTGGCCAAATTGGCCTTGTGACTCTCTGTAAGAGTGAATATAGATTTTAAAATAAGACAGATACAGGAAATCCGAAATATCCATTTGAGAGACCACAAGGTACTGCACATCTCTGCTAAGTTTGGTCCGGAAATATTCAGTTTGAAGAAAGTTATTAGCCTCGCTGTCAAGAAATGTAGTTTGTGCTCGTCTTTGACTTAGAATAATTTCCGCGATTTTTGGCCAAATTGGCTTTGCGACTCTCTGTAAGAGTGAATATAGATTAAAAAGTAGGACATATAGAGGAAATCCGAATTATCCATTCGATAGAACGCATGGCAATGAACATCTCAGCCAAGTTTGGTCCGAAAATATTCAGTTTGAAGAAAGTAATTATCCTCGCTGTCAAGAAATGTTGTTTGTGCTCGTCTTTGACTTAGAATAATTTCCGCGATTTTTGGCCCAATTGGCCTTGCGACTCTCTGTAAGAGTGAATATAGATTTAAAAATAAGGCAGATAGAGGAAATCCGAAATATCCATTCGATAGAACGCAAGGTAATGAACATCTTAGCCAAGTTTGCTCTTCAAATATTCAGTTTGAAGAAAGTTATTATCCTCGCTGTCAAGAAATGTAGTTTGTGCTCGTCTTTGACTTAGAATAATTTCCGCGATTTTTGGCCAAATTGGCTTTGCGACTCTCTGTAAGAGTGAATATAGATTAAAAAGTAAGACATATAGAGGAAATCCGAATTATCCATTCGATAGAACGCATGGCAATGAACATCTCAGCCAAGTTTGGTCCGAAAATATTCAGTTTGAAGAAAAAAATTATCCTCGCTGTCAAGAAATGTTGTTTGTGCTCGTCTTTGACTTAGAATAATTTCCGCGATTTTTGGCCCAATTGGCCTTGCGACTCTCTGTAAGAGTGAATATAGATTTAAAAATAAGGCAGATAGAGGAAATCCGAAATATCCATTCGATAGAACGCAAGGTAATGAACATCTCAGCCTAGCTTGGTCTGGAAATATTAAGTTTGAAGAAAGTTATTAGCCTCGCTGTCAAGAAATGTAGTTTGTGCTCGTCTTTGACTTAGAATAATTTCCGCGATTTTTGGCCAAATTGGCTTTGCGACTCTATGTAAGAGTGAATATAGATTAAAACGTAAGACAGATACAGGAAATCCGAAATATCCATTCGATAGAACGCAAGGTAATGAACATCTCAGCCAAGTTTGGTCCGAAAATATGCAGTTTGAAGAAAGTTATTAGCCTCGCTGTCAAGAAATGTAGTTTGTGCTCGTCTTTGACTTAGAATAATTTCCGCGATTTTTGGCCAAATTGGCTTTGCGACTCTATGTAAGAGTGAATATAGATTAAAAAGTAAGACAGATAGAGGAAATCCGAAATATCCATTCGGTAGAACGCAAGGGTAATGAACATCTCAGCCAAGCTTGGTCTGGAAATATTCAGTTTGAAGAAAGTTATTAGCCTCGCTGTCAAGAAATGTAGTTTGTGCTCGTCTTTGACTTAGAAAATTTCCGCGATTTTTGGCCAAATTGGCTTTGCGACTCTATGTAAGAGTGAATATATATTAAAAAGTAAGACAGATAGAGGAAATCCGAAATATCCATTCGATAGAACGCAAGGTAATGAACATCTCAGCCAAGCTTGGTCTGGAAATATTCAGTTTGAAGAAAGTTATTAGCCTCGCTGTCAAGAAATGTAGTTTGTGCTCGTCTTTGACTTAGAATAATTTCCGCGATTTTTGGCCAAATTGGCTTTGCGACTCTATGTAAGAGTGAATATAGATTAAAACGTAAGACAGATACAGGAAATCCGAAATATCCATTCGATAGAACGCAAGGTAATGAACATCTCAGCCAAGTTTGGTCCGAAAATATGCAGTTTGAAGAAAGTTATTAGCCTCGCTGTCAAGAAATGTAGTTTGTGCTCGTCTTTGACTTAGAATAATTTCCGCGATTTTTGGCCAAATTGGCTTTGCGACTCTATGTAAGAGTGAATATAGATTAAAAAGTAAGACAGATAGAGGAAATCCGAAATATCCATTCGGTAGAACGCAAGGTAATGAACATCTCAGCCAAGCTTGGTCTGGAAATATTCAGTTTGAAGAAAGTTATTAGCCTCGCTGTCAAGAAATGTAGTTTGTGCTCGTCTTTGACTTAGAAAATTTCCGCGATTTTTGGCCAAATTGGCTTTGCGACTCTATGTAAGAGTGAATATATATTAAAAAGTAAGACAGATAGAGGAAATCCGAAATATCCATTCGATAGAACGCAAGGTAATGAACATCTCAGCCAAGCTTGGTCTGGAAATATTCAGTTTGAAGAAAGTTATTAGCCTCGCTGTCAAGAAATGTAGTTTGTGCTCTTCTTTGACTTAGAATAATTTCCGCGATTTTTGGCCAAATTGGCTTTGCGACTCTCTGTAAGAGTGAATATAGATTAAAAAGTAAGACAGATACAGGAAATCCGAAATATCCATTCGATAGAACGCAAGGTAATGAACATCTCAGCCAAGTTTGGTCCGAAAATATGCAGTTTGAAGAAAGTTATTAGCCTCGCTGTCAAGAAATGTAGTTTGTGCTCGTCTTTGACTTAGAAAATTTCCGCGATTTTTGGCCAAATTGGCTTTGCGACTCTATGTAAGAGTGAATATATATTAAAAAGTAAGACAGATAGAGGAAATCCGAAATATCCATTCGATAGAACGCAAGGTAATGAACATCTCAGCCAAGCTTGGTCTAGAAATATTCAGTTTGAAGAAAGTTATTAGCCTCGCTGTCAAGAAATGTAGTTTGTGCTCTTCTTTGACTTAGAATAATTTCCGCGATTTTTGGCCAAATTGGCTTTGCGACTCTCTGTAAGAGTGAATATAGATTTAAAAGTAAGACAGATAGAGGAAATCCGAAATATCCATTCGATAGAACGCAAGGTAATGAACATCTCAGCCAAGTTTGGTCCGAAAATATGCAGTTTGAAGAAAGTTATTAGCCTCGCTGTCAAGAAATGTAGTTTGTGCTCGTCTTTGACTTAGAATAATTTCCGCGATTTTTGGCCAAATTGGCCTTGTGACTCTCTGTAAGAGTGAATATAGATTTTAAAATAAGACAGATACAGGAAATCCGAAATATCCATTTGAGAGACCACAAGGTACTGCACATCTCTGCTAAGTTTGGTCCGGAAATATTCAGTTTGAAGAAAGTTATTAGCCTCGCTGTCAAGAACTGTAGTTTGTGCTCGTCTTTGACTTAGAATAATTTCCGCGATTTTTGGCCAAATTGGCTTTGCGACTCTCTGTAAGAGTGAATATAGATTAAAAAGTAAGACAGATAGAGGAAATCCGAAATATCCATTCGATAGAACACAAGGTAATGAACATCTCAGCCAAGTTTGGTCCGAAAATATTCAGTTTGAAGAAAGTTATTATCCTCGCTGTCAAGAAATGTTGTTTGTGCTCGTCTTTGACTTAGAATAATTTCCGCGATTTTTGGCCCAATTGGCCTTGCGACTCTCTGTAAGAGTGAATATAGATTTAAAAATAAGGCAGATAGAGGAAATCCGAAATATCCATTCGATAGAACGCAAGGTAATGAACATCTCAGCCAAGTTTGGTCCGAAAATATGCAGTTTGAAGAAAGTTATTATCCTCGCTGTCAAGAAATGTAGTTTGTGCTCGTCTTTGACTTAGAATAATTTCCGCGATTTTTGGCCAAATTGGCCTTGTGACTCTCTGTAAGAGTGAATATAGATTTTAAAATAAGACAGATACAGGAAATCCGAAATATCCATTTGAGAGACCACAAGGTACTGCACATCTCTGCTAAGTTTGGTCCGGAAATATTCAGTTTGAAGAAAGTTATTAGCCTCGCTGTCAAGAACTGTAGTTTGTGCTCGTCTTTGACTTAGAATAATTTCCGCGATTTTTGGCCAAATTGGCTTTGCGACTCTCTGTAAGAGTGAATATAGATTAAAAAGTAAGACAGATAGAGGAAATCCGAAATATCCATTCGATAGAACACAAGGTAATGAACATCTCAGCCAAGTTTGGTCCGGAAATATTCAGTTTGAAGAAAGTGTTTAGCCTCGCTTTCAAGAAATGTAGTTTGTGCTCGTCTTTGACTTAGAATAATTTCCGCGATTTTTGGCCAAATTGGCTTTGCGGCTCTCTGTAAGAGTGAATATAGATTAAAAAGTAAGACATATAGAGGAAATCCGAATTATCCATTCGATAGAACGCATGGCAATGAACATCTCAGCCAAGTTTGGTCCGAAAATATTCAGTTTGAAGAAAGTTATTATCCTCGCTGTCAAGAAATGTTGTTTGTGCTCGTCTTTGACTTAGAATAATTTCCGCGGTTTTTGGCCCAATTGGCCTTGCGACTCTCTGTAAGAGTGAACATAGATTTAGAAATAAGGCAGATAGAAGAAATCCGAAATATCCATTTGTTAGAACGCAAGGTAATGAACATCTTAGCCAAGTTTGGTCTGGAAATATTCAGTTTGAAGAAAGTTATTATCCTCGCTGTCAAGAAATGTAGTTTGTGCTCGTCTTTGACTTAGAATAATTTCCGCGATTTTTGGCCCAATTGGCCTTGCGACTCTCTGTAAGAGTGAATATAGATTTTAAAATAAGACAGATACAGGAAATCCGAAATATCCATTTGAGAGACCACAAGGTACTGCACATCTCTGCTACGTTTGGTCCGGAAATATTCAGTTTGAAGAAAGTTATTAGCCTCGCTGTCAAGAAATGTAGTTTGTGCTCTTCTTTGACTTAGAAAAGTTCCGCGATTTTTGGCCAAATTGGCTTTGCGACTCTATGTAAGAGTGAATATAGATTAAAAAGTAAGACAGATAGAGGAAATCCGAAATATCCATTCGATAGAACGCAAGGTAATGAACATCTCAGCCAAGCTTGGTCTGGAAATATTCAGTTTGAAGAAAGTTATTATCCTCGCTGTCAAGAAATGTAGTTTGTGCTCGTCTTTGACTTAGAATAATTTCCGCGATTTTTGGCCAAATTGGCCTTGTGACTCTCTGTAAGAGTGAATATAGATTTTAAAATAAGGCAGATACAGGAAATCCGAAATATCCATTCGGTAGAACGCATGGCAATGAACATCTCAGCCAAGTTTGGTCCGGAAATATTCAGTTTGAAGAAAGTTATTAGCCTCGCTGTCAAGAAATGTAGTTTGTGCTCGTCTTTGACTTAGAATAATTTCCGCGATTTTTGGCCAAATTGGCTTTGCGACTCTCTGTAAGAGTGAAAATAGATTAAAAAGTAAGACAGATAGAGGAAATCCGAATTATCCATTCGATAGAACGCATGGCAATGAACATCTCAGCCAAGTTTGGTCCGAAAATATTCAGTTTGAAGAAAGTTATTATCCTCGCTGTCAAGAAATGTTGTTTGTGCTCGTCTTTGACTTAGAATAATTTCCGCGATTTTTGGCCCAATTGGCCTTGCGACTCTCTGTAAGAGTGAATATAGATTTAAAAATAAGGCAGATAGAGGAAATCCGAAATATCCATTCGATAGAATGCAAGATAATGAACATCTTAGCCAAGTTTGCTCTGTAAATATTCAGTTTGATGAAAGTTATTATCCTCGCTGTCAAGAAATGTAGTTTGTGCTCGTCTTTGACTTAGAATAATTTCCGCGATTTTTGGCCAAATTGGCCTTGTGACTCTCTGTAAGAGTGAATATAGATTTTCAAATAAGACAGATACAGGAAATCCGAAATATCCATTTGAGAGACCACAAGGTACTGCACATCTCTGCTAAGTTTGGTCCGGAAATATTCAGTTTGAAGAAAGTTATTAGCCTCGCTGTCAAGAAATGTAGTTTGTGCTCGTCTTTGACTTAGAATAATTTCCGCGATTTTTGGCCAAATTGGCTTTGCGACTCTCTGTAAGAGTGAATATAGATTAAAAAGTAAGACAGATAGAGGAAATCCGAATAATCCATTCGATAGAACGCATGGCAATGAACATCTCAGCCAAGTTTGGTCCGAAAATATTCAGTTTGAAGAAAGTTATTATCCTCGCTGTCAAGAAATGTTGTTTGTGCTCGTCTTTGACTTGGAATAATTTCCGCGATTTTTGGCCCAATTGGCCTTGCGACTCTCTGTAAGAGTGAATATAGATTTAAAAATAAGGCAGATAGAAGAAATCCGAAATATCCATTCGATAGAACGCAAGGTAATGAACATCTTAGCCAAGTTTGGTCTGGAAATATTCAGTTTGAAGAAAGTTATTAGCCTCGCTGTCAAGAAATGTAGTTTGTGCTCTTCTTTGACTTAGAATAATTTCCGCGATTTTTGGCCAAATTGGCTTTGCGACTCTCTGTAAGAGTGAATATAGATTAAAAAGTAAGACAGATAGAGGAAATCCGAATAATCCATTCGATAGAACGCATGGCAATGAACATCTCAGCCAAGTTTGGTCCGAAAATATTCAGTTTGAAGAAAGTTATTATCCTCGCTGTCAAGAAATGTTGTTTGTGCTCGTCTTTGACTTAGAATAATTTCCGCGATTTTTGGCCAAATTGGCTTTGCGACTCTATGTAAGAGTGAATATAGATTAAAAAGTAAGACAGATAGAGGAAATCCGACATATCCATTCGATAGAACACAAGGTAATGAACATCTTAGCCAAGTTTGCTCTTCAAATATTCAGTTTGAAGAAAGTTATTATCCTCGCTGTCAAGAAATGTAGTTTGTGCTCGTCTTTGACTTAGAATAATTTCCGCGATTTTTGGCCAAATTGGCTTTGCGACTCTCTGTAAGAGTGAATATAGATTAAAAAGTAAGACATATAGAGGAAATCCGAATTATCCATTCGATAGAACGCATGGCAATGAACATCTCAGCCTAGCTTGGTCTGGAAATATTCAGTTTGAAGAAAGTTATTAGCCTCGCTGTCAAGAAATGTTGTTTGTGCTCGTCTTTGACTTAGAAAATTTCCGCGATTTTTGGCCAAATTGGCTTTGCGACTCTCTGTAAGAGTGAATATAGATTAAAAAGTAAGACAGATAGAGGAAATCCGACATATCCATTCGATAGAACACAAAGTAATGAACATCTCAGCCAAGTTTGGTCCGGAAATATTCAGTTTGATGAAAGTTATTATCCTCGCTGTCAAGAAATGTAGTTTGTGCTCGTCTTTGACTTAGAATAATTTCCGCGATTTTTGGCCAAATTGGCCTTGTGACTCTCTGTAAGAGTGAATATAGATTTTAAAATAAGACAGATACAGGAAATCCGAAATATCCATTTGAGAGACCACAAGGTACTGCACATCTCTGCTAAGTTTGGTCCGGAAATATTCAGTTTGAAGAAAGTTATTAGCCTCGCTGTCAAGAAATGTAGTTTGTGCTCGTCTTTGACTTGGAATAATTTCCGCGATTTTTGGCCCAATTGGCCTTGCGACTCTCTGTAAGAGTGAATATAGATTTAAAAATAAGGCAGATAGAAGAAATCCGAAATATCCATTCGATAGAACGCAAGGTAATGAACATCTTAGCCAAGTTTGGTCTGGAAATATTCAGTTTGAAGAAAGTTATTAGCCTCGCTGTCAAGAAATGTAGTTTGTGCTCTTCTTTGACTTAGAAAAGTTCCGCGATTTTTGGCCAAATTGGCTTTGCGACTCTATGTAAGAGTGAATATAGATTAAAAAGTAAGACAGATAGAGGAAATCCGAAATATCCATTCGATAGAACGCAAGGTAATGAACATCTCAGCCAAGCTTGGTCTGGAAATATTCAGTTTGAAGAAAGTTATTATCCTCGCTGTCAAGAAATGTAGTTTGTGCTCGTCTTTGACTTAGAATAATTTCCGCGATTTTTGGCCAAATTGGCCTTGTGACTCTCTGTAAGAGTGAATATAGATTTTAAAATAAGGCAGATACAGGAAATCCGAAATATCCATTCGGTAGAACGCATGGCAATGAACATCTCAGCCAAGTTTGGTCCGGAAATATTCAGTTTGAAGAAAGTTATTAGCCTCGCTGTCAAGAAATGTAGTTTGTGCTCGT
This sequence comes from Gibbula magus, assembly GCA_936450465.1. Taxonomy (NCBI): domain Eukaryota; kingdom Metazoa; phylum Mollusca; class Gastropoda; order Trochida; family Trochidae; genus Gibbula; species Gibbula magus. The sequence continues at coordinate 33,055,980 of OW388300.1, forward strand.
CTTTGACTTAGAATAATTTCCGCGATTTTTGGCCAAATTGGCTTTGCGACTCTCTGTAAGAGTGAAAATAGATTAAAAAGTAAGACAGATAGAGGAAATCCGAATTATCCATTCGATAGAACGCATGGCAATGAACATCTCAGCCAAGTTTGGTCCGAAAATATTCAGTTTGAAGAAAGTTATTATCCTCGCTGTCAAGAAATGTTGTTTGTGCTCGTCTTTGACTTAGAATAATTTCCGCGATTTTTGGCCCAATTGGCCTTGCGACTCTCTGTAAGAGTGAATATAGATTTAAAAATAAGGCAGATAGAGGAAATCCGAAATATCCATTCGATAGAATGCAAGATAATGAACATCTTAGCCAAGTTTGCTCTGTAAATATTCAGTTTGATGAAAGTTATTATCCTCGCTGTCAAGAAATGTAGTTTGTGCTCGTCTTTGACTTAGAATAATTTCCGCGATTTTTGGCCAAATTGGCCTTGTGACTCTCTGTAAGAGTGAATATAGATTTTAAAATAAGACAGATACAGGAAATCCGAAATATCCATTTGAGAGACCACAAGGTACTGCACATCTCTGCTAAGTTTGGTCCGGAAATATTCAGTTTGAAGAAAGTTATTAGCCTCGCTGTCAAGAAATGTAGTTTGTGCTCGTCTTTGACTTAGAATAATTTCCGCGATTTTTGGCCAAATTGGCTTTGCGACTCTCTGTAAGAGTGAATATAGATTAAAAAGTAGGACATATAGAGGAAATCCGAATTATCCATTCGATAGAACGCATGGCAATGAACATCTCAGCCAAGTTTGGTCCGAAAATATTCAGTTTGAAGAAAGTTATTATCCTCGCTGTCAAGAAATGTTGTTTGTGCTCGTCTTTGACTTGGAATAATTTCCGCGATTTTTGGCCCAATTGGCCTTGCGACTCTCTGTAAGAGTGAATATAGATTTAAAAATAAGGCAGATAGAGGAAATCCGAAATATCCATTCGATAGAACGCAAGGTAATGAACATCTTAGCCAAGTTTGCTCTTCAAATATTCAGTTTGAAGAAAGTTATTATCCTCGCTGTCAAGAAATGTAGTTTGTGCTCGTCTTTGACTTAGAATAATTTCCGCGATTTTTGGCCAAATTGGCTTTGCGACTCTCTGTAAGAGTGAATATAGATTAAAAAGTAAGACATATAGAGGAAATCCGAATTATCCATTCGATAGAACGCATGGCAATGAACATCTCAGCCAAGTTTGGTCCGAAAATATTCAGTTTGAAGAAAGTAATTATCCTCGCTGTCAAGAAATGTTGTTTGTGCTCGTCTTTGACTTAGAATAATTTCCGCGATTTTTGGCCCAATTGGCCTTGCGACTCTCTGTAAGAGTGAATATAGATTTAAAAATAAGGCAGATAGAGGAAATCCGAAATATCCATTCGATAGAACGCAAGGTAATGAACATCTCAGCCTAGCTTGGTCTGGAAATATTAAGTTTGAAGAAAGTTATTAGCCTCGCTGTCAAGAAATGTAGTTTGTGCTCGTCTTTGACTTAGAATAATTTCCGCGATTTTTGGCCAAATTGGCTTTGCGACTCTATGTAAGAGTGAATATAGATTAAAACGTAAGACAGATACAGGAAATCCGAAATATCCATTCGATAGAACGCAAGGTAATGAACATCTCAGCCAAGTTTGGTCCGAAAATATGCAGTTTGAAGAAAGTTATTAGCCTCGCTGTCAAGAAATGTAGTTTGTGCTCGTCTTTGACTTAGAATAATTTCCGCGATTTTTGGCCAAATTGGCTTTGCGACTCTATGTAAGAGTGAATATAGATTAAAAAGTAAGACAGATAGAGGAAATCCGAAATATCCATTCGGTAGAACGCAAGGTAATGAACATCTCAGCCAAGCTTGGTCTGGAAATATTCAGTTTGAAGAAAGTTATTAGCCTCGCTGTCAAGAAATGTAGTTTGTGCTCGTCTTTGACTTAGAAAATTTCCGCGATTTTTGGCCAAATTGGCTTTGCGACTCTATGCAAGAGTGAATATAGATTAAAACGTAAGACAGATACAGGAAATCCGAAATATCCATTCGATAGAACGCAAGGTAATGAACATCTCAGCCAAGTTTGGTCCGAAAATATGCAGTTTGAAGAAAGTTATTAGCCTCGCTGTCAAGAAATGTAGTTTGTGCTCGTCTTTGACTTAGAATAATTTCCGCGATTTTTGGCCCAATTGGCCTTGCGACTCTCTGTAAGAGTGAATATAGATTTAAAAATAAGGCAGATAGAAGAAATCCGAAATATCCATTCGATAGAACGCAAGGTAATGAACATCTTAGCCAAGTTTGGTCTGGAAATATTCAGTTTGAAGAAAGTTATTAGCCTCGCTGTCAAGAAATGTAGTTTGTGCTCTTCTTTGACTTAGAATAATTTCCGCGATTTTTGGCCAAATTGGCTTTGCGACTCTCTGTAAGAGTGAATATAGATTAAAAAGTAAGACATATAGAGGAAATCCGAATTATCCATTCGATAGAACGCATGGCAATGAACATCTCAGCCAAGTTTGGTCCGAAAATATTCAGTTTGAAGAAAGTAATTATCCTCGCTGTCAAGAAATGTTGTTTGTGCTCGTCTTTGACTTAGAATAATTTCCGCGATTTTTGGCCCAATTGGCCTTGCGACTCTCTGTAAGAGTGAATATAGATTTAAAAATAAGGCAGATAGAGGAAATCCGAAATATCCATTCGATAGAACGCAAGGTAATGAACATCTCAGCCTAGCTTGGTCTGGAAATATTAAGTTTGAAGAAAGTTATTAGCCTCGCTGTCAAGAAATGTAGTTTGTGCTCGTCTTTGACTTAGAATAATTTCCGCGATTTTTGGCCAAATTGGCTTTGCGACTCTATGTAAGAGTGAATATAGATTAAAACGTAAGACAGATACAGGAAATCCGAAATATCCATTCGATAGAACGCAAGGTAATGAACATCTCAGCCAAGTTTGGTACGAAAATATGCAGTTTGAAGAAAGTTATTAGCCTCGCTGTCAAGAAATGTAGTTTGTGCTCGTCTTTGACTTAGAATAATTTCCGCGATTTTTGGCCAAATTGGCTTTGCGACTCTATGTAAGAGTGAATATAGATTAAAAAGTAAGACAGATAGAGGAAATCCGAAATATCCATTCGGTAGAACGCAAGGTAATGAACATCTCAGCCAAGCTTGGTCTGGAAATATTCAGTTTGAAGAAAGTTATTAGCCTCGCTGTCAAGAAATGTAGTTTGTGCTCGTCTTTGACTTAGAAAATTTCCGCGATTTTTGGCCAAATTGGCTTTGCGACTCTATGTAAGAGTGAATATAGATTAAAACGTAAGACAGATACAGGAAATCCGAAATATCCATTCGATAGAACGCAAGGTAATGAACATCTCAGCCAAGTTTGGTCCGAAAATATGCAGTTTGAAGAAAGTTATTAGCCTCGCTGTCAAGAAATGTAGTTTGTGCTCGTCTTTGACTTAGAATAATTTCCGCGATTTTTGGCCCAATTGGCCTTGCGACTCTCTGTAAGAGTGAATATAGATTTAAAAATAAGGCAGATAGAAGAAATCCGAAATATCCATTCGATAGAACGCAAGGTAATGAACATCTTAGCCAAGTTTGGTCTGGAAATATTCAGTTTGAAGAAAGTTATTAGCCTCGCTGTCAAGAAATGTAGTTTGTGCTCTTCTTTGACTTAGAAAAGTTCCGCGATTTTTGGCCAAATTGGCTTTGCGACTCTATGTAAGAGTGAATATAGATTAAAAAGTAAGACAGATAGAGGAAATCCGAAATATCCATTCGATAGAACGCAAGGTAATGAACATCTCAGCCAAGCTTGGTCTCGAAATATTCAGTTTGAAGAAAGTTATTATCCTCGCTGTCAAGAAATGTAGTTTGTGCTCGTCTTTGACTTAGAATAATTTCCGCGATTTTTGGCCAAATTGGCCTTGTGACTCTCTGTAAGAGTGAATATAGATTTTAAAATAAGGCAGATACAGGAAATCCGAAATATCCATTCGGTAGAACGCATGGCAATGAACATCTCAGCCAAGTTTGGTCCGGAAATATTCAGTTTGAAGAAAGTTATTAGCCTCGCTGTCAAGAAATGTAGTTTGTGCTCGTCTTTGACTTAGAATAATTTCCGCGATTTTTGGCCAAATTGGCTTTGCGACTCTCTGTAAGAGTGAAAATAGATTAAAAAGTAAGACAGATAGAGGAAATCCGAATTATCCATTCGATAGAACGCATGGCAATGAACATCTCAGCCAAGTTTGGTCCGAAAATATTCAGTTTGAAGAAAGTTATTATCCTCGCTGTCAAGAAATGTTGTTTGTGCTCGTCTTTGACTTAGAATAATTTCCGCGATTTTTGGCCAAATTGGCCTTGTGACTCTCTGTAAGAGTGAATATAGATTTAAAAATAAGGCAGATAGAGGAAATCCGAAATATCCATTCGATAGAATGCAAGATAATGAACATCTTAGCCAAGTTTGCTCTGGAAATATTCAGTTTGATGAAAGTTATTATCCTCGCTGTCAAGAAATGTAGTTTGTGCTCGTCTTTGACTTAGAATAATTTCCGCGATTTTTGGCCAAATTGGCCTTGTGACTCTCTGTAAGAGTGAATATAGATTTTAAAATAAGACAGATACAGGAAATCCGAAATATCCATTTGAGAGACCACAAGGTACTGCACATCTCTGCTAAGTTTGGTCCGGAAATATTCAGTTTGAAGAAAGTTATTAGCCTCGCTGTCAAGAAATGTAGTTTGTGCTCGTCTTTGACTTAGAATAATTTCCGCGATTTTTGGCCAAATTGGCTTTGCGACTCTCTGTAAGAGTGAATATAGATTAAAAAGTAGGACATATAGAGGAAATCCGAATTATCCATTCGATAGAACGCATGGCAATGAACATCTCAGCCAAGTTTGGTCCGAAAATATTCAGTTTGAAGAAAGTAATTATCCTCGCTGTCAAGAAATGTTGTTTGTGCTCGTCTTTGACTTAGAATAATTTCCGCGATTTTTGGCCCAATTGGCCTTGCGACTCTCTGTAAGAGTGAATATAGATTTAAAAATAAGGCAGATAGAGGAAATCCGAAATATCCATTCGATAGAACGCAAGGTAATGAACATCTTAGCCAAGTTTGCTCTTCAAATATTCAGTTTGAAGAAAGTTATTATCCTCGCTGTCAAGAAATGTAGTTTGTGCTCGTCTTTGACTTAGAATAATTTCCGCGATTTTTGGCCAAATTGGCTTTGCGACTCTCTGTAAGAGTGAATATAGATTAAAAAGTAAGACATATAGAGGAAATCCGAATTATCCATTCGATAGAACGCATGGCAATGAACATCTCAGCCAAGTTTGGTCCGTAAATATTCAGTTTGAAGAAAGTAATTATCCTCGCTGTCAAGAAATGTTGTTTGTGCTCGTCTTTGACTTAGAATAATTTCCGCGATTTTTGGCCCAAGTGGCCTTGCGACTCTCTGTAAGAGTGAATATAGATTTAAAAAATAAGGCAGATAGAGGAAATCCGAAATATCCATTCGATAGAACGCAAGGTAATGAACATCTCAGCCTAGCTTGGTCTGGAAATATTAAGTTTGAAGAAAGTTATTAGCCTCGCTGTCAAGAAATGTAGTTTGTGCTCGTCTTTGACTTAGAATAATTTCCGCGATTTTTGGCCAAATTGGCTTTGCGACTCTATGTAAGAGTGAATATAGATTAAAACGTAAGACAGATACAGGAAATCCGAAATATCCATTCGATAGAACGCAAGGTAATGAACATCTCAGCCAAGTTTGGTCCGAAAATATGCAGTTTGAAGAAAGTTATTAGCCTCGCTGTCAAGAAATGTAGTTTGTGCTCGTCTTTGACTTAGAATAATTTCCGCGATTTTTGGCCAAATTGGCTTTGCGACTCTATGTAAGAGTGAATATAGATTAAAAAGTAAGACAGATAGAGGAAATCCGAAATATCCATTCGGTAGAACGCAAGGTAATGAACATCTCAGCCAAGCTTGGTCTGGAAATATTCAGTTTGAAGAAAGTTATTAGCCTCGCTGTCAAGAAATGTAGTTTGTGCTCGTCTTTGACTTAGAAAATTTCCGCGATTTTTGGCCAAATTGGCTTTGCGACTCTATGTAAGAGTGAATATATATTAAAAAGTAAGACAGATAGAGGAAGTCCGAAATATCCATTCGATAGAACGCAAGGTAATGAACATCTCAGCCAAGCTTGGTCTGGAAATATTCAGTTTGAAGAAAGTTATTAGCCTCGCTGTCAAGAAATGTAGTTTGTGCTCGTCTTTGACTTAGAATAATTTCCGCGATTTTTGGCCAAATTGGCTTTGCGACTCTATGTAAGAGTGAATATAGATTAAAACGTAAGACAGATACAGGAAATCCGAAATATCCATTCGATAGAACGCAAGGTAATGAACATCTCAGCCAAGTTTGGTCCGAAAATATGCAGTTTGAAGAAAGTTATTAGCCTCGCTGTCAAGAAATGTAGTTTGTGCTCGTCTTTGACTTAGAATAATTTCCGCGATTTTTGGCCAAATTGGCTTTGCGACTCTATGTAAGAGTGAATATAGATTAAAAAGTAAGACAGATAGAGGAAATCCGAAATATCCATTCGGTAGAACGCAAGGTAATGAACATCTCAGCCAAGCTTGGTCTGGAAATATTCAGTTTGAAGAAAGTTATTAGCCTCGCTGTCAAGAAATGTAGTTTGTGCTCGTCTTTGACTTAGAAAATTTCCGCGATTTTTGGCCAAATTGGCTTTGCGACTCTATGTAAGAGTGAATATATATTAAAAAGTAAGACAGATAGAGGAAATCCGAAATATCCATTCGATAGAACGCAAGGTAATGAACATCTCAGCCAAGCTTGGTCTGGAAATATTCAGTTTGAAGAAAGTTATTAGCCTCGCTGTCAAGAAATGTAGTTTGTGCTCTTCTTTGACTTAGAATAATTTCCGCGATTTTTGGCCAAATTGGCTTTGCGACTCTCTGTAAGAGTGAATATAGATTAAAAAGTAAGACAGATACAGGAAATCCGAAATATCCATTCGATAGAACGCAAGGTAATGAACATCTCAGCCAAGTTTGGTCCGAAAATATGCAGTTTGAAGAAAGTTATTAGCCTCGCTGTCAAGAAATGTAGTTTGTGCTCGTCTTTGACTTAGAAAATTTCCGCGATTTTTGGCCAAATTGGCTTTGCGACTCTATGTAAGAGTGAATATATATTAAAAAGTAAGACAGATAGAGGAAATCCGAAATATCCATTCGATAGAACGCAAGGTAATGAACATCTCAGCCAAGCTTGGTCTAGAAATATTCAGTTTGAAGAAAGTTATTAGCCTCGCTGTCAAGAAATGTAGTTTGTGCTCTTCTTTGACTTAGAATAATTTCCGCGATTTTTGGCCAAATTGGCTTTGCGACTCTCTGTAAGAGTGAATATAGATTTAAAAGTAAGACAGATAGAGGAAATCCGAAATATCCATTCGATAGAACGCAAGGTAATGAACATCTCAGCCAAGTTTGGTCCGAAAATATGCAGTTTGAAGAAAGTTATTAGCCTCGCTGTCAAGAAATGTAGTTTGTGCTCGTCTTTGACTTAGAATAATTTCCGCGATTTTTGGCCAAATTGGCCTTGTGACTCTCTGTAAGAGTGAATATAGATTTTAAAATAAGACAGATACAGGAAATCCGAAATATCCATTTGAGAGACCACAAGGTACTGCACATCTCTGCTAAGTTTGGTCCGGAAATATTCAGTTTGAAGAAAGTTATTAGCCTCGCTGTCAAGAACTGTAGTTTGTGCTCGTCTTTGACTTAGAATAATTTCCGCGATTTTTGGCCAAATTGGCTTTGCGACTCTCTGTAAGAGTGAATATAGATTAAAAAGTAAGACAGATAGAGGAAATCCGAAATATCCATTCGATAGAACACAAGGTAATGAACATCTCAGCCAAGTTTGGTCCGAAAATATTCAGTTTGAAGAAAGTTATTATCCTCGCTGTCAAGAAATGTTGTTTGTGCTCGTCTTTGACTTAGAATAATTTCCGCGATTTTTGGCCCAATTGGCCTTGCGACTCTCTGTAAGAGTGAATATAGATTTAAAAATAAGGCAGATAGAGGAAATCCGAAATATCCATTCGATAGAACGCAAGGTAATGAACATCTCAGCCAAGTTTGGTCCGAAAATATGCAGTTTGAAGAAAGTTATTAGCCTCGCTGTCAAGAAATGTAGTTTGTGCTCGTCTTTGACTTAGAATAATTTCCGCGATTTTTGGCCAAATTGGCCTTGTGACTCTCTGTAAGAGTGAATATAGATTTTAAAATAAGACAGATACAGGAAATCCGAAATATCCATTTGAGAGACCACAAGGTACTGCACATCTCTGCTAAGTTTGGTCCGGAAATATTCAGTTTGAAGAAAGTTATTAGCCTCGCTGTCAAGAACTGTAGTTTGTGCTCGTCTTTGACTTAGAATAATTTCCGCGATTTTTGGCCAAATTGGCTTTGCGACTCTCTGTAAGAGTGAATATAGATTAAAAAGTAAGACAGATAGAGGAAATCCGAAATATCCATTCGATAGAACACAAGGTAATGAACATCTCAGCCAAGTTTGGTCCGGAAATATTCAGTTTGAAGAAAGTGTTTAGCCTCGCTTTCAAGAAATGTAGTTTGTGCTCGTCTTTGACTTAGAATAATTTCCGCGATTTTTGGCCAAATTGGCTTTGCGGCTCTCTGTAAGAGTGAATATAGATTAAAAAGTAAGACATATAGAGGAAATCCGAATTATCCATTCGATAGAACGCATGGCAATGAACATCTCAGCCAAGTTTGGTCCGAAAATATTCAGTTTGAAGAAAGTTATTATCCTCGCTGTCAAGAAATGTTGTTTGTGCTCGTCTTTGACTTAGAATAATTTCCGCGGTTTTTGGCCCAATTGGCCTTGCGACTCTCTGTAAGAGTGAACATAGATTTAGAAATAAGGCAGATAGAAGAAATCCGAAATATCCATTTGTTAGAACGCAAGGTAATGAACATCTTAGCCAAGTTTGGTCTGGAAATATTCAGTTTGAAGAAAGTTATTATCCTCGCTGTCAAGAAATGTAGTTTGTGCTCGTCTTTGACTTAGAATAATTTCCGCGATTTTTGGCCCAATTGGCCTTGCGACTCTCTGTAAGAGTGAATATAGATTTTAAAATAAGACAGATACAGGAAATCCGAAATATCCATTTGAGAGACCACAAGGTACTGCACATCTCTGCTACGTTTGGTCCGGAAATATTCAGTTTGAAGAAAGTTATTAGCCTCGCTGTCAAGAAATGTAGTTTGTGCTCTTCTTTGACTTAGAAAAGTTCCGCGATTTTTGGCCAAATTGGCTTTGCGACTCTATGTAAGAGTGAATATAGATTAAAAAGTAAGACAGATAGAGGAAATCCGAAATATCCATTCGATAGAACGCAAGGTAATGAACATCTCAGCCAAGCTTGGTCTGGAAATATTCAGTTTGAAGAAAGTTATTATCCTCGCTGTCAAGAAATGTAGTTTGTGCTCGTCTTTGACTTAGAATAATTTCCGCGATTTTTGGCCAAATTGGCCTTGTGACTCTCTGTAAGAGTGAATATAGATTTTAAAATAAGGCAGATACAGGAAATCCGAAATATCCATTCGGTAGAACGCATGGCAATGAACATCTCAGCCAAGTTTGGTCCGGAAATATTCAGTTTGAAGAAAGTTATTAGCCTCGCTGTCAAGAAATGTAGTTTGTGCTCGTCTTTGACTTAGAATAATTTCCGCGATTTTTGGCCAAATTGGCTTTGCGACTCTCTGTAAGAGTGAAAATAGATTAAAAAGTAAGACAGATAGAGGAAATCCGAATTATCCATTCGATAGAACGCATGGCAATGAACATCTCAGCCAAGTTTGGTCCGAAAATATTCAGTTTGAAGAAAGTTATTATCCTCGCTGTCAAGAAATGTTGTTTGTGCTCGTCTTTGACTTAGAATAATTTCCGCGATTTTTGGCCCAATTGGCCTTGCGACTCTCTGTAAGAGTGAATATAGATTTTCAAATAAGACAGATACAGGAAATCCGAAATATCCATTTGAGAGACCACAAGGTACTGCACATCTCTGCTAAGTTTGGTCCGGAAATATTCAGTTTGAAGAAAGTTATTAGCCTCGCTGTCAAGAAATGTAGTTTGTGCTCGTCTTTGACTTAGAATAATTTCCGCGATTTTTGGCCAAATTGGCTTTGCGACTCTCTGTAAGAGTGAATATAGATTTTCAAATAAGACAGATAGAGGAAATCCGAAATATCCATTCGATAGAATGCAAGATAATGAACATCTTAGCCAAGTTTGCTCTGGAAATATTCAGTTTGATGAAAGTTATTATCCTCGCTGTCAAGAAATGTAGTTTGTGCTCGTCTTTGACTTAGAATAATTTCCGCGATTTTTGGCCAAATTGGCCTTGTGACTCTCTGTAAGAGTGAATATAGATTTTCAAATAAGACAGATACAGGAAATCCGAAATATCCATTTGAGAGACCACAAGGTACTGCACATCTCTGCTAAGTTTGGTCCGGAAATATTCAGTTTGAAGAAAGTTATTAGCCTCGCTGTCAAGAAATGTAGTTTGTGCTCGTCTTTGACTTAGAATAATTTCCGCGATTTTTGGCCAAATTGGCTTTGCGACTCTCTGTAAGAGTGAATATAGATTAAAAAGTAGGACATATAGAGGAAATCCGAATTATCCATTCGATAGAACGCATGGCAATGAACATCTCAGCCAAGTTTGGTCCGAAAATATTCAGTTTGAAGAAAGTTATTATCCTCGCTGTCAAGAAATGTTGTTTGTGCTCGTCTTTGACTTGGAATAATTTCCGCGATTTTTGGCCCAATTGGCCTTGCGACTCTCTGTAAGAGTGAATATAGATTTAAAAATAAGGCAGATAGAGGAAATCCGAAATATCCATTCGATAGAACGCAAGGTAATGAACATCTTAGCCAAGTTTGCTCTTCAAATATTCAGTTTGAAGAAAGTTATTATCCTCGCTGTCAAGAAATGTAGTTTGTGCTCGTCTTTGACTTAGAATAATTTCCGCGATTTTTGGCCAAATTGGCTTTGCGACTCTCTGTAAGAGTGAATATAGATTAAAAAGTAAGACATATAGAGGAAATCCGAATTATCCATTCGATAGAACGCATGGCAATGAACATCTCAGCCAAGTTTGGTCCGAAAATATTCAGTTTGAAGAAAGTAATTATCCTCGCTGTCAAGAAATGTTGTTTGTGCTCGTCTTTGACTTAGAATAATTTCCGCGATTTTTGGCCCAATTGGCCTTGCGACTCTCTGTAAGAGTGAATATAGATTTAAAAATAAGGCAGATAGAGGAAATCCGAAATATCCATTCGATAGAACGCAAGGTAATGAACATCTCAGCCTAGCTTGGTCTGGAAATATTCAGTTTGAAGAAAGTTATTAGCCTCGCTGTCAAGAAATGTTGTTTGTGCTCGTCTTTGACTTAGAAAATTTCCGCGATTTTTGGCCAAATTGGCTTTGCGACTCTCTGTAAGAGTGAATATAGATTAAAAAGTAAGACAGATAGAGGAAATCCGAAATATCCATTCGGTAGAACGCAAGGTAATGAACATCTCAGCCAAGCTTGGTCTGGAAATATTCAGTTTGAAGAAAGTTATTAGCCTCGCTGTCAAGAAATGTAGTTTGTGCTCGTCTTTGACTTAGAAAATTTCCGCGATTTTTGGCCAAATTGGCTTTGCGACTCTATGTAAGAGTGAATATATATTAAAAAGTAAGACAGATAGAGGAAATCCGAAATATCCATTCGATAGAACGCAAGGTAATGAACATCTCAGCCAAGCTTGGTCTGGAAATATTCAGTTTGAAGAAAGTTATTAGCCTCGCTGTCAAGAAATGTAGTTTGTGCTCTTCTTTGACTTAGAATAATTTCCGCGATTTTTGGCCAAATTGGCTTTGCGACTCTCTGTAAGAGTGAATATAGATTAAAAAGTAAGACAGATACAGGAAATCCGAAATATCCATTCGATAGAACGCAAGGTAATGAACATCTCAGCCAAGTTTGGTCCGAAAATATGCAGTTTGAAGAAAGTTATTAGCCTCGCTGTCAAGAAATGTAGTTTGTGCTCGTCTTTGACTTAGAAAATTTCCGCGATTTTTGGCCAAATTGGCTTTGCGACTCTATGTAAGAGTGAATATATATTAAAAAGTAAGACAGATAGAGGAAATCCGAAATATCCATTCGATAGAACGCAAGGTAATGAACATCTCAGCCAAGCTTGGTCTAGAAATATTCAGTTTGAAGAAAGTTATTAGCCTCGCTGTCAAGAAATGTAGTTTGTGCTCTTCTTTGACTTAGAATAATTTCCGCGATTTTTGGCCAAATTGGCTTTGCGACTCTCTGTAAGAGTGAATATAGATTTAAAAGTAAGACAGATAGAGGAAATCCGAAATATCCATTCGATAGAACGCAAGGTAATGAACATCTCAGCCAAGTTTGGTCCGAAAATATGCAGTTTGAAGAAAGTTATTAGCCTCGCTGTCAAGAAATGTAGTTTGTGCTCGTCTTTGACTTAGAATAATTTCCGCGATTTTTGGCCAAATTGGCCTTGTGACTCTCTGTAAGAGTGAATATAGATTTTAAAATAAGACAGATACAGGAAATCCGAAATATCCATTTGAGAGACCACAAGGTACTGCACATCTCTGCTAAGTTTGGTCCGGAAATATTCAGTTTGAAGAAAGTTATTAGCCTCGCTGTCAAGAACTGTAGTTTGTGCTCGTCTTTGACTTAGAATAATTTCCGCGATTTTTGGCCAAATTGGCTTTGCGACTCTCTGTAAGAGTGAATATAGATTAAAAAGTAAGACAGATAGAGGAAATCCGAAATATCCATTCGATAGAACACAAGGTAATGAACATCTCAGCCAAGTTTGGTCCGGAAATATTCAGTTTGAAGAAAGTGTTTAGCCTCGCTTTCAAGAAATGTAGTTTGTGCTCGTCTTTGACTTAGAATAATTTCCGCGATTTTTGGCCCAATTGGCCTTGTGACTCTCTGTAAGAGTGAATATAGATTAAAAAGTAAGACAGATAGAGGAAATCCGAAATATCCATTCGATAGAACGCAAGGTAATGAACATCTCAGCCAAGCTTGGTCTGGAAATATTCAGTTTGAAGAAAGTTATTAGCCTCGCTGTCAAGAAATGTAGTTTGTGCTCTTCTTTGACTTAGAATAATTTCCGCGATTTTTGGCCAAATTGGCTTTGCGACTCTCTGTAAGAGTGAATATAGATTAAAAAGTAAGACAGATACAGGAAATCCGAAATATCCATTCGATAGAACGCAAGGTAATGAACATCTCAGCCAAGTTTGGTCCGAAAATATGCAGTTTGAAGAAAGTTATTAGCCTCGCTGTCAAGAAATGTAGTTTGTGCTCGTCTTTGACTTAGAAAATTTCCGCGATTTTTGGCCAAATTGGCTTTGCGACTCTATGTAAGAGTGAATATATATTAAAAAGTAAGACAGATAGAGGAAATCCGAAATATCCATTCGATAGAACGCAAGGTAATGAACATCTCAGCCAAGCTTGGTCTAGAAATATTCAGTTTGAAGAAAGTTATTAGCCTCGCTGTCAAGAAATGTAGTTTGTGCTCTTCTTTGACTTAGAATAATTTCCGCGATTTTTGGCCAAATTGGCTTTGCGACTCTCTGTAAGAGTGAATATAGATTTAAAAGTAAGACAGATAGAGGAAATCCGAAATATCCATTCGATAGAACGCAAGGTAATGAACATCTCAGCCAAGTTTGGTCCGAAAATATGCAGTTTGAAGAAAGTTATTAGCCTCGCTGTCAAGAAATGTAGTTTGTGCTCGTCTTTGACTTAGAATAATTTCCGCGATTTTTGGCCAAATTGGCCTTGTGACTCTCTGTAAGAGTGAATATAGATTTTAAAATAAGACAGATACAGGAAATCCGAAATATCCATTTGAGAGACCACAAGGTACTGCACATCTCTGCTAAGTTTGGTCCGGAAATATTCAGTTTGAAGAAAGTTATTAGCCTCGCTGTCAAGAACTGTAGTTTGTGCTCGTCTTTGACTTAGAATAATTTCCGCGATTTTTGGCCAAATTGGCTTTGCGACTCTCTGTAAGAGTGAATATAGATTAAAAAGTAAGACAGATAGAGGAAATCCGAAATATCCATTCGATAGAACACAAGGTAATGAACATCTCAGCCAAGTTTGGTCCGGAAATATTCAGTTTGAAGAAAGTGTTTAGCCTCGCTTTCAAGAAATGTAGTTTGTGCTCGTCTTTGACTTAGAATAATTTCCGCGATTTTTGGCCCAATTGGCCTTGTGACTCTCTGTAAGAGTGAATATAGATTAAAAAGTAAGACAGATAGAGGAAATCCGAAATATCCATTCGATAGAACGCAAGGTAATGAACATCTCAGCCAAGCTTGGTCTGGAAATATTCAGTTTGAAGAAAGTTATTAGCCTCGCTGTCAAGAAATGTAGTTTGTGCTCTTCTTTGACTTAGAATAATTTCCGCGATTTTTGGCCAAATTGGCTTTGCGACTCTCTGTAAGAGTGAATATAGATTAAAAAGTAAGACAGATACAGGAAATCCGAAATATCCATTCGATAGAACGCAAGGTAATGAACATCTCAGCCAAGTTTGGTCCGAAAATATGCAGTTTGAAGAAAGTTATTAGCCTCGCTGTCAAGAAATGTAGTTTGTGCTCGTCTTTGACTTAGAAAATTTCCGCGATTTTTGGCCAAATTGGCTTTGCGACTCTATGTAAGAGTGAATATATATTAAAAAGTAAGACAGATAGAGGAAATCCGAAATATCCATTCGATAGAACGCAAGGTAATGAACATCTCAGCCAAGCTTGGTCTAGAAATATTCAGTTTGAAGAAAGTTATTAGCCTCGCTGTCAAGAAATGTAGTTTGTGCTCTTCTTTGACTTAGAATAATTTCCGCGATTTTTGGCCAAATTGGCTTTGCGACTCTCTGTAAGAGTGAATATAGATTTAAAAGTAAGACAGATAGAGGAAATCCGAAATATCCATTCGATAGAACGCAAGGTAATGAACATCTCAGCCAAGTTTGGTCCGAAAATATGCAGTTTGAAGAAAGTTATTAGCCTCGCTGTCAAGAAATGTAGTTTGTGCTCGTCTTTGACTTAGAATAATTTCCGCGATTTTTGGCCAAATTGGCCTTGTGACTCTCTGTAAGAGTGAATATAGATTTTAAAATAAGACAGATACAGGAAATCCGAAATATCCATTTGAGAGACCACAAGGTACTGCACATCTCTGCTAAGTTTGGTCCGGAAATATTCAGTTTGAAGAAAGTTATTAGCCTCGCTGTCAAGAACTGTAGTTTGTGCTCGTCTTTGACTTAGAATAATTTCCGCGATTTTTGGCCAAATTGGCTTTGCGACTCTCTGTAAGAGTGAATATAGATTAAAAAGTAAGACAGATAGAGGAAATCCGAAATATCCATTCGATAGAACACAAGGTAATGAACATCTCAGCCAAGTTTGGTCCGGAAATATTCAGTTTGAAGAAAGTGTTTAGCCTCGCTTTCAAGAAATGTAGTTTGTGCTCGTCTTTGACTTAGAATAATTTCCGCGATTTTTGGCCCAATTGGCCTTGTGACTCTCTGTAAGAGTGAATATAGATTAAAAAGTAAGACAGATAGAGGAAATCCGAAATATCCATTCGATAGAACGCAAGGTAATGAACATCTCAGCCAAGTTTGGTCCGAAAATATGCAGTTTGAAGAAAGTTATTAGCCTCGCTGTCAAGAAATGTAGTTTGTGCTCGTCTTTGACTTAGAATAATTTCCGCGATTTTTGGCCAAATTGGCCTTGTGACTCTCTGTAAGAGTGAATATAGATTTTAAAATAAGACAGATACAGGAAATCCGAAATATCCATTTGAGAGACCACAAGGTACTGCACATCTCTGCTAAGTTTGGTCCGGAAATATTCAGTTTGAAGAAAGTTATTAGCCTCGCTGTCAAGAACTGTAGTTTGTGCTCGTCTTTGACTTAGAATAATTTCCGCGATTTTTGGCCAAATTGGCTTTGCGACTCTCTGTAAGAGTGAATATAGATTAAAAAGTAAGACAGATAGAGGAAATCCGAAATATCCATTCGATAGAACACAAGGTAATGAACATCTCAGCCAAGTTTGGTCCGGAAATATTCAGTTTGAAGAAAGTGTTTAGCCTCGCTTTCAAGAAATGTAGTTTGTGCTCGTCTTTGACTTAGAATAATTTCCGCGATTTTTGGCCAAATTGGCTTTGCGACTCTCTGTAAGAGTGAAAATAGATTAAAAAGTAAGACAGATACAGGAAATCCGAAATATCCATTCGATAGAACGCATGGCAATGAACATCTCAGCCAAGTTTGGTACGAAAATATTCAAGTTGAAGAAAGTTATTAGCCTCGCTGTCAAGAAATGTAGTTTGTGCTCGTCTTTGACTTAGAATAATTTCCGCGATTTTTGGCCAAATTGGCTTTGCGACTCTATGTAAGAGTGAATATAGATTAAAAAGTAAGACAGATAGAGGAAATCCGAAATATTAATTCGGTAGAACGCAAGGTAATGAACATCTCAGCCAAGCTTGGTCTGGAAATATTCAGTTTGAAGAAAGTTATTAGCCTCGCTGTCAAGAAATGTAGTTTGTGCTCGTCTTTGACTTAGAATAATTTCCGCGATTTTTGGCCAAATTGGCTTTGCGACTCTCTGTAAGAGTGAAAATAGATTAAAAAGTAAGACAGATACAGGAAATCCGAAATATCCATTCGATAGAACGCATGGCAATGAACATCTCAGCCAAGTTTGGTACGAAAATATTCAAGTTGAAGAAAGTTATTAGCCTCGCTGTCAAGAAATGTAGTTTGTGCTCGTCTTTGACTTGGAATAATTTCCGCGATTTTTGGCCCAATTGGCCTTGCGACTCTCTGTAAGAGTGAATATAGATTTAAAAATAAGGCAGATAGAGGAAATCCGAAATATCCATTCGATAGAACGCAAGGTAATGAACATCTTAGCCAAGTTTGGTCTGGAAATATTCAGTTTGAAGAAAGTTATTATCCTCGCTGTCAAGAAATGTAGTTTGTGCTCGTCTTTGACTTAGAATATTTTCCGCGATTTTTGGCAAATTGGCCTTGCGACTCTCTGTAAGAGTGAATATAGATTTAAAAATAAGGCAGATATAGGATATCCGAAATATTCATTTGAGAGACCACAAGGTACTGCACATCTCTGCCAAGTTTGGTCCGGAAATATTCAGTTTGAAGAAAGTTATTAGCCTCGCTGTCAAGAAATGTAGTTTGTGCTCGTCTTTGACTTAGAATAATTTCCGCGATTTTTGGCCAAATTGGCTTTGCGACTCTCTGTAAGAGTGAAAATAGAACAAAAAGTAAGACAGATAGAGGAAATCCGAAATATCCATTCGATAGAACACAAAGCAATGAACATCTCAGCCAAGTTTGGTCCGGAAATATTCAGTTTGAAGAAAGTTTTTAGCCTCGCTGTCAAGAAATGTAGTTTGTGCCCGTCTTTGACTTAGAAAAATATCCGCGATTTTTGGCCAAATTGGCTTTGCAACTCTCTGTAAGAGTGAAAATAGATTAAAAAGTAAGACAGATAGAGGAAATCCGAAATATCCATTCGATAGAACACAAGGTAATGAACATCTCAGCCAAGTTTGGTCCGGAAATATTCAGTTTGAAGAAAGTGTTTAGCCTCGCTTTCAAGAAATGTAGTTTGTGCTCGTCTTTGACTTAGAATAATTTCCGCGATTTTTGGCCCAATTGGCCTTGTGACTCTCTGTAAGAGTGAATATAGATTAAAAAGTAAGACAGATAGAGGAAATCCGAAATATCCATTCGATAGAACGCAAGGTAATGAACATCTCAGCCAAGCTTGGTCTGGAAATATTCAGTTTGAAGAAAGTTATTAGCCTCGCTGTCAAGAAATGTAGTTTGTGCTCTTCTTTGACTTAGAATAATTTCCGCGATTTTTGGCCAAATTGGCTTTGCGACTCTCTGTAAGAGTGAATATAGATTAAAAAGTAAGACAGATACAGGAAATCCGAAATATCCATTCGATAGAACGCAAGGTAATGAACATCTCAGCCAAGTTTGGTCCGAAAATATGCAGTTTGAAGAAAGTTATTAGCCTCGCTGTCAAGAAATGTAGTTTGTGCTCGTCTTTGACTTAGAAAATTTCCGCGATTTTTGGCCAAATTGGCTTTGCGACTCTATGTAAGAGTGAATATATATTAAAAAGTAAGACAGATAGAGGAAATCCGAAATATCCATTCGATAGAACGCAAGGTAATGAACATCTCAGCCAAGCTTGGTCTAGAAATATTCAGTTTGAAGAAAGTTATTAGCCTCGCTGTCAAGAAATGTAGTTTGTGCTCTTCTTTGACTTAGAATAATTTCCGCGATTTTTGGCCAAATTGGCTTTGCGACTCTCTGTAAGAGTGAATATAGATTTAAAAGTAAGACAGATAGAGGAAATCCGAAATATCCATTCGATAGAACGCAAGGTAATGAACATCTCAGCCAAGTTTGGTCCGAAAATATGCAGTTTGAAGAAAGTTATTAGCCTCGCTGTCAAGAAATGTAGTTTGTGCTCGTCTTTGACTTAGAATAATTTCCGCGATTTTTGGCCAAATTGGCCTTGTGACTCTCTGTAAGAGTGAATATAGATTTTAAAATAAGACAGATACAGGAAATCCGAAATATCCATTTGAGAGACCACAAGGTACTGCACATCTCTGCTAAGTTTGGTCCGGAAATATTCAGTTTGAAGAAAGTTATTAGCCTCGCTGTCAAGAACTGTAGTTTGTGCTCGTCTTTGACTTAGAATAATTTCCGCGATTTTTGGCCAAATTGGCTTTGCGACTCTCTGTAAGAGTGAATATAGATTAAAAAGTAAGACAGATAGAGGAAATCCGAAATATCCATTCGATAGAACACAAGGTAATGAACATCTCAGCCAAGTTTGGTCCGGAAATATTCAGTTTGAAGAAAGTGTTTAGCCTCGCTTTCAAGAAATGTAGTTTGTGCTCGTCTTTGACTTAGAATAATTTCCGCGATTTTTGGCCCAATTGGCCTTGTGACTCTCTGTAAGAGTGAATATAGATTAAAAAGTAAGACAGATAGAGGAAATCCGAAATATCCATTCGATAGAACGCAAGGTAATGAACATCTCAGCCAAGCTTGGTCTGGAAATATTCAGTTTGAAGAAAGTTATTAGCCTCGCTGTCAAGAAATGTAGTTTGTGCTCTTCTTTGACTTAGAATAATTTCCGCGATTTTTGGCCAAATTGGCTTTGCGACTCTCTGTAAGAGTGAATATAGATTAAAAAGTAAGACAGATACAGGAAATCCGAAATATCCATTCGATAGAACGCAAGGTAATGAACATCTCAGCCAAGTTTGGTCCGAAAATATGCAGTTTGAAGAAAGTTATTAGCCTCGCTGTCAAGAAATGTAGTTTGTGCTCGTCTTTGACTTAGAAAATTTCCGCGATTTTTGGCCAAATTGGCTTTGCGACTCTATGTAAGAGTGAATATATATTAAAAAGTAAGACAGATAGAGGAAATCCGAAATATCCATTCGATAGAACGCAAGGTAATGAACATCTCAGCCAAGCTTGGTCTAGAAATATTCAGTTTGAAGAAAGTTATTAGCCTCGCTGTCAAGAAATGTAGTTTGTGCTCTTCTTTGACTTAGAATAATTTCCGCGATTTTTGGCCAAATTGGCTTTGCGACTCTCTGTAAGAGTGAATATAGATTTAAAAGTAAGACAGATAGAGGAAATCCGAAATATCCATTCGATAGAACGCAAGGTAATGAACATCTCAGCCAAGTTTGGTCCGAAAATATGCAGTTTGAAGAAAGTTATTAGCCTCGCTGTCAAGAAATGTAGTTTGTGCTCGTCTTTGACTTAGAATAATTTCCGCGATTTTTGGCCAAATTGGCCTTGTGACTCTCTGTAAGAGTGAATATAGATTTTAAAATAAGACAGATACAGGAAATCCGAAATATCCATTTGAGAGACCACAAGGTACTGCACATCTCTGCTAAGTTTGGTCCGGAAATATTCAGTTTGAAGAAAGTTATTAGCCTCGCTGTCAAGAACTGTAGTTTGTGCTCGTCTTTGACTTAGAATAATTTCCGCGATTTTTGGCCAAATTGGCTTTGCGACTCTCTGTAAGAGTGAATATAGATTAAAAAGTAAGACAGATAGAGGAAATCCGAAATATCCATTCGATAGAACACAAGGTAATGAACATCTCAGCCAAGTTTGGTCCGGAAATATTCAGTTTGAAGAAAGTGTTTAGCCTCGCTTTCAAGAAATGTAGTTTGTGCTCGTCTTTGACTTAGAATAATTTCCGCGATTTTTGGCCCAATTGGCCTTGTGACTCTCTGTAAGAGTGAATATAGATTAAAAAGTAAGACAGATAGAGGAAATCCGAAATATCCATTCGATAGAACGCAAGGTAATGAACATCTCAGCCAAGTTTGGTCCGAAAATATGCAGTTTGAAGAAAGTTATTAGCCTCGCTGTCAAGAAATGTAGTTTGTGCTCGTCTTTGACTTAGAATAATTTCCGCGATTTTTGGCCAAATTGGCCTTGTGACTCTCTGTAAGAGTGAATATAGATTTTAAAATAAGACAGATACAGGAAATCCGAAATATCCATTTGAGAGACCACAAGGTACTGCACATCTCTGCTAAGTTTGGTCCGGAAATATTCAGTTTGAAGAAAGTTATTAGCCTCGCTGTCAAGAACTGTAGTTTGTGCTCGTCTTTGACTTAGAATAATTTCCGCGATTTTTGGCCAAATTGGCTTTGCGACTCTCTGTAAGAGTGAATATAGATTAAAAAGTAAGACAGATAGAGGAAATCCGAAATATCCATTCGATAGAACACAAGGTAATGAACATCTCAGCCAAGTTTGGTCCGGAAATATTCAGTTTGAAGAAAGTGTTTAGCCTCGCTTTCAAGAAATGTAGTTTGTGCTCGTCTTTGACTTAGAATAATTTCCGCGATTTTTGGCCAAATTGGCTTTGCGACTCTCTGTAAGAGTGAAAATAGATTAAAAAGTAAGACAGATACAGGAAATCCGAAATATCCATTCGATAGAACGCATGGCAATGAACATCTCAGCCAAGTTTGGTACGAAAATATTCAAGTTGAAGAAAGTTATTAGCCTCGCTGTCAAGAAATGTAGTTTGTGCTCGTCTTTGACTTAGAATAATTTCCGCGATTTTTGGCCAAATTGGCTTTGCGACTCTATGTAAGAGTGAATATAGATTAAAAAGTAAGACAGATAGAGGAAATCCGAAATATTAATTCGGTAGAACGCAAGGTAATGAACATCTCAGCCAAGCTTGGTCTGGAAATATTCAGTTTGAAGAAAGTTATTAGCCTCGCTGTCAAGAAATGTAGTTTGTGCTCGTCTTTGACTTAGAATAATTTCCGCGATTTTTGGCCAAATTGGCTTTGCGACTCTCTGTAAGAGTGAAAATAGATTAAAAAGTAAGACAGATACAGGAAATCCGAAATATCCATTCGATAGAACGCATGGCAATGAACATCTCAGCCAAGTTTGGTACGAAAATATTCAAGTTGAAGAAAGTTATTAGCCTCGCTGTCAAGAAATGTAGTTTGTGCTCGTCTTTGACTTGGAATAATTTCCGCGATTTTTGGCCCAATTGGCCTTGCGACTCTCTGTAAGAGTGAATATAGATTTAAAAATAAGGCAGATAGAGGAAATCCGAAATATCCATTCGATAGAACGCAAGGTAATGAACATCTTAGCCAAGTTTGGTCTGGAAATATTCAGTTTGAAGAAAGTTATTATCCTCGCTGTCAAGAAATGTAGTTTGTGCTCGTCTTTGACTTAGAATATTTTCCGCGATTTTTGGCAAATTGGCCTTGCGACTCTCTGTAAGAGTGAATATAGATTTAAAAATAAGGCAGATATAGGATATCCGAAATATTCATTTGAGAGACCACAAGGTACTGCACATCTCTGCCAAGTTTGGTCCGGAAATATTCAGTTTGAAGAAAGTTATTAGCCTCGCTGTCAAGAAATGTAGTTTGTGCTCGTCTTTGACTTAGAATAATTTCCGCGATTTTTGGCCAAATTGGCTTTGCGACTCTCTGTAAGAGTGAAAATAGAACAAAAAGTAAGACAGATAGAGGAAATCCGAAATATCCATTCGATAGAACACAAAGCAATGAACATCTCAGCCAAGTTTGGTCCGGAAATATTCAGTTTGAAGAAAGTTTTTAGCCTCGCTGTCAAGAAATGTAGTTTGTGCCCGTCTTTGACTTAGAAAAATATCCGCGATTTTTGGCCAAATTGGCTTTGCAACTCTCTGTAAGAGTGAAAATAGATTAAAAAGTAAGACAGATAGAGGAAATCCGAAATATCCATTCGATAGAACGCATGGCAATGAACATCTCAGCCAAGTTTGGTACGAAAATATTCAAGTTGAAGAAAGTTATTAGCCTCGCTGTCAAGAAATGTAGTTTGTGCTCGTCTTTGACTAAGAAAATTTCCGCGATTTTTGGCCAAATTGGCTTTGCGACTCTATGTAAGAGTGAATATAGATTAAAAAGTAAGACAGATAGAGGAAATCCGAAATATCCATTCGATAGAACGCATGGCAATGAACATCTCAGCCAAGCTTGGTCTGGAAATATTCAGTTTGAAGAAAGTTATTAGCCTCGCTGTCAAGAAATGTAGTTTGTGCTCGTCTTTGACTTAGAATAATTTCCGCGATTTTTGGCCAAATTGGCTTTGCGACTCTCTGTAAGAGTGAAAATAGATTAAAAAGTAAGACAGATAGAGGAAATCCGAAATATCCATTCGATAGAACGCATGGCATTGAACATCTCAGCCAAGTTTGGTACGAAAATATTCAAGTTGAAGAAAGTTATTAGCCTCGCTGTCAAGAAATGTAGTTTGTGCTCGTCTTTGACTTAGAAAATTTCCGCGATTTTTGGCCAAATTGGCTTTGCGACTCTATGTAAGAGTGAATATATATTAAAAAGTAAGACAGATAGAGGAAATCCGACATATCCATTCGATAGAACACAAAGTAATGAACATCTCAGCCAAGTTTGGTCCGGAAATATTCAGTTTGAAGAAAGTTTTTAGCGTCGCTGTCAAGAAATGTAGTTTGTGCTCGTCTTTGACTTACAAAAATTTCCGCGATTTTTGGCCAAATTGGCTTTGCGACTCTATGTAAGAGTGAATATAGATTAAAATGTGAGACAGATAGAGGAAATCCGAAATATTCATTTGAGAGACCACAAGGTACTGCACATCTCTGCCAAGTTTGGTCCGGAAATATGCAGTTTGAAGAAAATTATTAGCCTCGCTGTCAAGAAATGTAGTTTGTGCTCGTCTTTGACTTACAAAATTATCCGCGATTTTTGGCCAAATTGGCTTTGCGACTCTCTGTAAGAGTGAATATAGATTAAAAGTAAGACAGATAGAGGAAATCCGAAATATCCATTCGATAGAACGCAAGGTAATGAACATCTCAGCCAAGCTTGGTCTGGAAATATTCAGTTTGAAGAAAGTTATTAGCCTCGCTGTCAAGAAATGTAGTTTGTGCTCGTCTTTGACTTAGAAAATTTCCGCGATTTTTGGCCAAATTGGCTTTGCGACTCTATGTAAGAGTGAATATAGATTAAAAAGTAAGACAGATAGAGGAAATCCGAAATATCCATTCGATAGAACGCAAGGTAATGAACATCTCAGCCAAGCTTGGTCCGAAAATATGCAGTTTGAAGAAAGTTATTAGCCTCGCTGTCAAGAAATGTAGTTTGTGCTCGTCTTTGACTTAGAAAATTTCCGCGATTTTTGGCCAAATTGGCTTTGCGACTCTATGTAAGAGTGAATATATATTAAAAAGTAAGACAGATAGAGGAAATCCGACATATCCATTCGATAGAACACAAAGTAATGAACATCTCAGCCAAGTTTGGTCCGGAAATATTCAGTTTGAAGAAAGTTTTTAGCGTCGCTGTCAAGAAATGTAGTTTGTGCTCGTCTTTGACTTACAAAAATTTCCGCGATTTTTGGCCAAATTGGCTTTGCGACTCTATGTAAGAGTGAATATAGATTAAAATGTGAGACAGATAGAGGAAATCCGAAATATTCATTTGAGAGACCACAAGGTACTGCACATCTCTGCCAAGTTTGGTCCGGAAATATGCAGTTTGAAGAAAATTATTAGCCTCGCTGTCAAGAAATGTAGTTTGTGCTCGTCTTTGACTTACAAAATTATCCGCGATTTTTGGCCAAATTGGCTTTGCGACTCTCTGTAAGAGTGAATATAGATTAAAAGTAAGACAGATAGAGGAAATCCGAAATATCCATTCGATAGAACGCAAGGTAATGAACATCTCAGCCAAGCTTGGTCTGGAAATATTCAGTTTGAAGAAAGTTATTAGCCTCGCTGTCAAGAAATGTAGTTTGTGCTCGTCTTTGACTTAGAAAATTTCCGCGATTTTTGGCCAAATTGGCTTTGCGACTCTATGTAAGAGTGAATATAGATTAAAAAGTAAGACAGATAGAGGAAATCCGAAATATCCATTCGATAGAACGCAAGGTAATGAACATCTCAGCCAAGCTTGGTCCGAAAATATGCAGTTTGAAGAAAGTTATTAGCCTCGCTGTCAAGAAATGTAGTTTGTGCTCGTCTTTGACTTAGAATAATTTCCGCGATTTTTGGCCAAATTGGCCTTGTGACTCTCTGTAAGAGTGAATATAGATTTTAAAATAAGACTGATACAGGAAATCCGAAATATCCATTTGAGAGACCACAAGGTACTGCACATCTCTGCTAAGTTTGGTCCGGAAATATTCAAGTTGAAGAAAGTTATTAGCCTCGCTGTCAAGAAATGTAGTTTGTGCTCGTCTTTGACTTAGAATAATTTCCGCGATTTTTGGCCAAATTGGCTTTGCGACTCTATGTAAGAGTGAATATAGATTAAAAAGTAAGACAGATAGAGGAAATCCGAAATATCCATTCGGTAGAACGCAAGGTAATGAACATCTCAGCCAAGCTTGGTCTGGAAATATTCAGTTTGAAGAAAGTTATTAGCCTCGCTGTCAAGAAATGTAGTTTGTGCTCGTCTTTGACTTAGAAAATTTCCGCGATTTTTGGCCAAATAGGCTTTGCGACTCTCTGTAAGAGTGAATATAGATTAAAAAGTAAGACAGATACAGGAAATCCGAAATATCCATTCGATAGAACGCAAGGTAATGAACATCTCAGCCAAGTTTGGTCCGAAAATATGCAGTTTGAAGAAAGTTATTAGCCTCGCTGTCAAGAAATGTAGTTTGTGCTCGTCTTTGACTTAGAATATTTTCCGCGATTTTTGGCAAATTGGCCTTGCGACTCTCTGTAAGAGTGAATATAGATTTAAAAATAAGGCAGATAGAGGAAATCCGAAATATCCATTCGATAGAACGCATGGTAATGAACATCTCAGCCAAGTTTGGTCCGGAAATATTTAGTTTGAAGAAAGTTATTAGCCTCGCTGTCAAGAAATGTAGTTTGTGCTCGTCTTTGACTTACAAAATTATCCGCGATTTTTGGCCAAATTGGCTTTGCGACTCTCTGTAAGAGTGAATATAGATTAAAAGTAAGACAGATAGAGGAAATCCGAAATATCCATTCGATAGAACGCAAGGTAATGAACATCTCAGCCAAGCTTGGTCTGGAAATATTCAGTTTGAAGAAAGTTATTAGCCTCGCTGTCAAGAAATGTAGTTTGTGCTCGTCTTTGACTTAGAAAATTTCCGCGATTTTTGGCCAAATTGGCTTTGCGACTCTATGTAAGAGTGAATATAGATTAAAAAGTAAGACAGATAGAGGAAATCCGAAATATCCATTCGATAGAACGCAAGGTAATGAACATCTCAGCCAAGCTTGGTCCGAAAATATGCAGTTTGAAGAAAGTTATTAGCCTCGCTGTCAAGAAATGTAGTTTGTGCTCGTCTTTGACTTAGAATAATTTCCGCGATTTTTGGCCAAATTGGCTTTGCGACTCTATGTAAGAGTGAATATAGATTAAAAAGTAAGACAGATAGAGGAAATCCGAAATATCCATTCGGTAGAACGCAAGGTAATGAACATCTCAGCCAAGCTTGGTCTGGAAATATTCAGTTTGAAGAAAGTTATTAGCCTCGCTGTCAAGAAATGTAGTTTGTGCTCGTCTTTGACTTAGAAAATTTCCGCGATTTTTGGCCAAATAGGCTTTGCGACTCTATGTAAGAGTGAATATAGATTAAAAAGTAAGACAGATACAGGAAATCCGAAATATCCATTCGATAGAACGCAAGGTAATGAACATCTCAGCCAAGTTTGGTCCGAAAATATGCAGTTTGAAGAAAGTTATTAGCCTCGCTGTCAAGAAATGTAGTTTGTGCTCGTCTTTGACTTAGAAAAATTTCCGCGATTTTTGGCAAATTGGCTTTGCGACTCTCTGTAAGAGTGAATATAGATTAAAAAGTAAGACAGATACAGGAAATCCGAAATATCCATTCGATAGAACGCAAGGTAATGAACATCTCAGCCAAGCTTGGTCTGGAAATATTCAGTTTGAAGAAAGTTATTAGCCTCGCTGTCAAGAAATGTAGTTTGTGCTCTTCTTTGACTTAGAATAATTTCCGCGATTTTTGGCCAAATTGGCTTTGCGACTCTCTGTAAGAGTGAATATAGATTAAAAAGTAAGACAGATACAGGAAATCCGAAATATCCATTTGAGAGACCACAAGGTACTGCACATCTCTGCTAAGTTTGGTCCGGAAATATTCAAGTTGAAGAAAGTTATTAGCCTCGCTGTCAAGAAATGTAGTTTGTGCTCGTCTTTGACTTAGAATAATTTCCGCGATTTTTGGCCAAATTGGCTTTGCGACTCTATGTAAGAATGAATATAGATTAAAAAGTAAGACAGATAGAGGAAATCCGAAATATCCATTCGGTAGAACGCAAGGTAATGAACATCTCAGCCAAGCTTGGTCTGGAAATATTCAGTTTGAAGAAAGTTATTAGCCTCGCTGTCAAGAAATGTAGTTTGTGCTCGTCTTTGACTTAGAAAATTTCCGCGATTTTTGGCCAAATAGGCTTTGCGACTCTATGTAAGAGTGAATATAGATTAAAAAGTAAGACAGATACAGGAAATCCGAAATATCCATTCGATAGAACGCAAGGTAATGAACATCTCAGCCAAGTTTGGTCCGAAAATATGCAGTTTGAAGAAAGTTATTAGCCTCGCTGTCAAGAAATGTAGTTTGTGCTCGTCTTTGACTTAGAAAAATTTCCGCGATTTTTGGCAAATTGGCCTTGCGACTCTCTGTAAGAGTGAATATAGATTTAAAAATAAGGCAGATAGAGGAAATCCGAAATATCCATTCGATAGAACGCATGGTAATGAACATCTCAGCCAAGTTTGGTCCGGAAATATTTAGTTTGAAGAAAGTTATTAGCCTCGCTGTCAAGAAATGTAGTTTGTGCTCGTCTTTGACTTAGAATAATTTCCGTCATTTTTGGCCAAATTGGCTTTGCGACTCTCTGTAAGAGTGAATATAGATTAAAAAGTAAGACAGATAGAGGAAATCCGAAATATCCATTCGATAGAACACAAAGTAATGAACATCTCAGCCAAGTTTGGTCCGGAAATATTCAGTTTGAAGAAAGATTTTAGCGTCGCTGTCAAGAAATGTAGTTTGTGCTCGTCTTTGACTTACAAAAATTTCCGCGATTTTTGGCCAAATTGGCTTTGCGACTCTCTGTAAGAGTGAATATAGATTAAAATGTGAGACAGATAGAGGAAATCCGAAATATTCATTTGAGAGACCACAAGGTACTGCACATCTCTGCCAAGTTTGGTCCGGAAATATTCAGTTTGAAGAAAATTATTAGCCTCGCTGTCAAGAAATGTAGTTTGTGCTCGTCTTTGACTTACAAAAATTTCCGCTTTTTTTGGCCAAATTGGCTTTGCGACTCTCTGTAAGAGTGAATATAGATTAAAAGTAAGACAGATAGAGGAAATCCGAAATATCCATTCGATAGAACGCAAGGTAATGAACATCTCAGCCAAGCTTGGTCTGGAAATATTCAGTTTGAAGAAAGTTATTAGCCTCGCTGTCAAGAAATGTAGTTTGTGCTCGTCTTTGACTTAGAAAATTTCCGCGATTTTTGGCCAAATTGGCTTTGCGACTCTATGTAAGAGTGAATATAGATTAAAAAGTAAGACAGATAGAGGAAATCCGAAATATCCATTCGATAGAACGCAAGGTAATGAACATCTCAGCCAAGCTTGGTCCGAAAATATGCAGTTTGAAGAAAGTTATTAGCCTCGCTGTCAAGAAATGTAGTTTGTGCTCGTCTTTGACTTAGAATAATTTCCGCGATTTTTGGCCAAATTGGCCTTGTGACTCTCTGTAAGAGTGAATATAGATTTTAAAAAAAGACTGATACAGGAAATCCGAAATATCCATTTAAGAGACCACAAGGTACTGCACATCTCTGCTAAGTTTGGTCCGGAAATATTCAAGTTGAAGAAAGTTATTAGCCTCGCTGTCAAGAAATGTAGTTTGTGCTCGTCTTTGACTTAGAATAATTTCCGCGATTTTTGGCCAAATTGGCTTTGCGACTCTATGTAAGAGTGAATATAGATTAAAAAGTAAGACAGATAGAGGAAATCCGAAATATCCATTCGGTAGAACGCAAGGTAATGAACATCTCAGCCAAGCTTGGTCTGGAAATATTCAGTTTGAAGAAAGTTATTAGCCTCGCTGTCAAGAAATGTAGTTTGTGCTCGTCTTTGACTTAGAAAATTTCCGCGATTTTTGGCCAAATAGGCTTTGCGACTCTATGTAAGAGTGAATATAGATTAAAAAGTAAGACAGATACAGGAAATCCGAAATATCCATTCGATAGAACGCAAGGTAATGAACATCTCAGCCAAGTTTGGTCCGAAAATATGCAGTTTGAAGAAAGTTATTAGCCTCGCTGTCAAGAAATGTAGTTTGTGCTCGTCTTTGACTTAGAAAAATTTCCGCGATTTTTGGCAAATTGGCTTTGCGACTCTCTGTAAGAGTGAATATAGATTAAAAAGTAAGACAGATACAGGAAATCCGAAATATCCATTCGATAGAACGCAAGGTAATGAACATCTCAGCCAAGCTTGGTCCGGAAATATTCAAGTTGAAGAAAGTTATTAGCCTCGCTGTCAAGAAATGTAGTTTGTGCTCGTCTTTGACTTAGAATAATTTCCGCGATTTTTGGCCAAATTGGCTTTGCGACTCTATGTAAGAATGAATATAGATTAAAAAGTAAGACAGATAGAGGAAATCCGAAATATCCATTCGGTAGAACGCAAGGTAATGAACATCTCAGCCAAGCTTGGTCTGGAAATATTCAGTTTGAAGAAAGTTATTAGCCTCGCTGTCAAGAAATGTAGTTTGTGCTCGTCTTTGACTTAGAAAATTTCCGCGATTTTTGGCCAAATAGGCTTTGCGACTCTATGTAAGAGTGAATATAGATTAAAAAGTAAGACAGATACAGGAAATCCGAAATATCCATTCGATAGAACGCAAGGTAATGAACATCTCAGCCAAGTTTGGTCCGAAAATATGCAGTTTGAAGAAAGTTATTAGCCTCGCTGTCAAGAAATGTAGTTTGTGCTCGTCTTTGACTTAGAAAAATTTCCGCGATTTTTGGCAAATTGGCCTTGCGACTCTCTGTAAGAGTGAATATAGATTTAAAAATAAGGCAGATAGAGGAAATCCGAAATATCCATTCGATAGAACGCATGGTAATGAACATCTCAGCCAAGTTTGGTCCGGAAATATTTAGTTTGAAGAAAGTTATTAGCCTCGCTGTCAAGAAATGCAGTTTGTGCTCGTCTTTGACTTAGAATAATTTCCGTCATTTTTGGCCAAATTGGCTTTGCGACTCTCTGTAAGAGTGAATATAGATTAAAAAGTAAGACAGATAGAGGAAATCCGAAATATCCATTCGATAGAACACAAAGTAATGAACATCTCAGCCAAGTTTGGTCCGGAAATATTCAGTTTGAAGAAAGATTTTAGCGTCGCTGTCAAGAAATGTAGTTTGTGCTCGTCTTTGACTTACAAAAATTTCCGCGATTTTTGGCCAAATTGGCTTTGCGACTCTCTGTAAGAGTGAATATAGATTAAAATGTGAGACAGATAGAGGAAATCCGAAATATACATTTGAGAGACCACAAGGTACTGCACATCTCTGCCAAGTTTGGTCCGGAAATATTCAGTTTGAAGAAAATTATTAGCCTCGCTGTCAAGAAATGTAGTTTGTGCTCGTCTTTGACTTACAAAAATTTCCGCGATTTTTGGCCAAATTGGCTTTGCGACTCTCAGTAAGAGTGAATATAGATTTAAAAATAAGGCAGATATAGGAAATCCGAAATATCCATTCGATAGAACGCATGGTAATGAACATCTCAGCCAAGTTTGGTCCGGAAATATTTAGTTTGAAGAAAGTTATTAGCCTCGCTGTCAAGAAATGTAGTTTGTGCTCGTCTTTGACTTAGAATAATTTCCGTCATTTTTGGCCAAATTGGCTTTGCGACTCTCTGTAAGAGTGAATATAGATTAAAAAGTAAGACAGATAGAGGAAATCCGAAATATCCATTCGATAGAACACAAAGTAATGAACATCTCAGCCAAGTTTGGTCCGGAAATATTCAGTTTGAAGAAAGATTTTAGCGTCGCTGTCAAGAAATGTAGTTTGTGCTCGTCTTTGACTTACAAAAATTTCCGCGATTTTTGGCCAAATTGGCTTTGCGACTCTCTGTAAGAGTGAATATAGATTAAAATGTGAGACAGATAGAGGAAATCCGAAATATTCATTTGAGAGACCACAAGGTACTGCACATCTCTGCCAAGTTTGGTCCGGAAATATTCAGTTTGAAGAAAATTATTAGCCTCGCTGTCAAGAAATGTAGTTTGTGCTCGTCTTTGACTTACAAAAATTTCCGCGATTTTTGGCCAAATTGGCTTTGCGACTCTCTGTAAGAGTGAATATAGATTAAAAGTAAGACAGATAGAGGAAATCCGAAATATCCATTCGATAGAACGCAAGGTAATGAACATCTCAGCCAAGCTTGGTCTGGAAATATTCAGTTTGAAGAAAGTTATTAGCCTCGCTGTCAAGAAATGTAGTTTGTACTCGTCTTTGACTTAGATTAATTTCCGCGATTTTTGGCCAAATTGGCTTTGCGACTCTCTGTAAGAGTGGTTATAGATTAAAAAGTAAGACAGATACAGGAAATCCGAAATATCCATTCGATAGAACGCATGGCAATGAACATCTCAGCCAAGTTTGGTACGAAAATATTCAAGTTGAAGAAAGTTATTAGCCTCGCTGTCAAGAAATGTAGTTTGTGCTCGTCTTTGACTTGGAATAATTTCCGCGATTTTTGGCCCAATTGGCCTTGCGACTCTCTGTAAGAGTGAATATAGATTTAAAAATAAGGCAGATAGAGGAAATCCGAAATATCCATTCGATAGAACGCAAGGTAATGAACATCTTAGCCAAGTTTGGTCTGGAAATATTCAGTTTGAAGAAAGATTTTAGCGTCGCTGTCAAGAAATGTAGTTTGTGCTCGTCTTTGACTTACAAAAATTTCCGCGATTTTTGGCCAAATTGGCTTTGCGACTCTCTGTAAGAGTGAATATAGATTAAAATGTGAGACAGATAGAGGAAATCCGAAATATTCATTTGAGAGACCACAAGGTACTGCACATCTCTGCCAAGTTTGGTCCGGAAATATTCAGTTTGAAGAAAATTATTAGCCTCGCTGTCAAGAAATGTAGTTTGTGCTCGTCTTTGACTTAGAAAAATTTCCGCGATTTTTGGCCAAATTGGCTTTGCGACTCTATGTAAGATTGAATATAGATTAAAAAGTAAGACAGATAGAGGAAATCCGAAATATCCATTCGATAGAACGCATGGCAATGAACATCTCAGCCAAGTTTGGTACGAATATATTCAAGTTGAAGAAAGTTATTAGCCTCGCTGTCAAAAAATGTAGTTTGTGCTCGTCTTTGACTTAGAAAAATTTCCGCGATTTTTGGCCAAATTGGCTTTGCGACTCTATGTGAGATTGAATATAGATTAAAAAGTAAGACAGATAGAGGAAATCCGAAATATCCATTCGAAAGAACGCAGGGTAATGAACATCTCAGTCAAGCTTGGTCTGGAAATATTCAGTTTGAAGAAAGTTTTTAGCCTCGCTGTCAAGAAATGTAGTTTGTGCTCGTCTTTGACTTAGATTAATTTCCGCGATTTTTGGCCAAATTGGCTTTGCGACTCTCTGTAAGAGTGAATATAGATTAAAAAGTAAGACAGATAGAGGAAATCCGAAATATCCATTCGATAGAACGCATGGCAATGAACATCTCAGCCAAGTTAGGTACGAAAATATTCAAGTTGAAGAAAGTTATTAGCCTCGCTGTCAAGAAATGTAGTTTGTGCTCGTCTTTGACTTACAAAAATTTCCGCGATTTTTGGCCAAATTGGCTTTGCGAATCTATGTAAAATTGAATATAGATTAAAAAGTAAGACAGATAGAGGGAATCCGAAATATCCATTCCATAGAACGCAAGGTAATGAACATCTCAGCCAAGCTTGGTCTGGAATTATTCAGTTTGAAGAAAGTTATTAGCCTCGCTGTCAAGAAATGTAGTTTGTGCTCGTCTTTGACTTAGAATAATTTCCGCGATTTTTGGCCAAATTGGCTTTTCGACTCTCTGTAAGAGTGAATATAGATTAAAAAGTAAGACAGATAGAGGAAATCCGAAATATCCATTCGATAGAACGCAAGGTATTGAACATCTTAGCTAAGTTTGGTCTGGAAATATTCAGTTTGAAGAAAGTTTTTAGCCTCGCTGTCAAGAAATGTAGTTTGTGCTCGTCTTTGACTTAGAATATTTTCCGCGATTTTTGGCCAATTGGCCTTGCGACTCTCTGTAAGAGTGAATATAGATTTAAAAATAAGGCAGATATAGGACATCCGAAATATCCATTCGATAGAACACAAGGTAATGAACATCTCAGCCAAGTTTGGTCCGGAAATATTCAGTTTGAAGAAAGTTTTTAGCCTCGCTGTCAAGAAATGTAGTTTGTGCTCGTCTTTGACTTAGAAAAATGTCCGCGATTTTTGGCCAAATTGGCTTTGCGACTCTATGTAAGATTGAATATAGATTAAAAAGTAAGACAGATAGAGGAAATCCGAAATATCCATTCGATAGAACGCAAGGTAATGAACATCTCAGCCAAGCTTGGTCTGGAAATATTCAGTTTGAAGAAAGTTATTAGCCTCGCTGTCAAGAAATGTAGTTTGTGCTCGTCTTTGACTTAGAATAATTTCCGCGATTTTTGGCCAAATTGACTTTGCGACTCTCTGTAAGAGTGAAAATAAATTAAAAAGTAAGACAGATAGAGGAAATCCGAAATATCCATTCGATAGAACGCAAGGTAATGAACATCTTAGCTAAGTTTGGTCTGGAAATATTCAGTTTGAAGAAAGTTATTATCCTCGCTGTCAAGAAATGTAGTTTGTGCTCGTCTTTGACTTACAAAAATTTCCGCGATTTTTGGCCAATTGGCCTTGCGACTCTCTGTAAGAGTGAATATAGATTTAAAAATAAGGCAGAAATAGGAAATCCGAAATACTCATTTGAGAGACCACAAGGTACTGCACATTTGTGCCAAGTTTGGTCCGGAAATATTCAGTTTGAAGAAAGTTATTAGCCTCGCTGTCAAGAAATGTAGTTTGTGCTCGTCTTTGACTTAGAATAATTTCCGTCATTTTTGGCCAAATTGGCTTTGCGACTCAATGTGAGATTGAATATAGATTAAAAAGTAAGACAGATAGAGGAAATCCGAAATATCCATTCGATAGAACGCAAGGTAATGAACATCTCAGTCAAGCTTGGTCTGGAAATATTCAGTTTGAAGAAAGTTTTTAGCCTCGCTGTCAAGAAATGTAGTTTGTGCTCGTCTTTGACTTAGATTAATTTCCGCGATTTTTGGCCAAATTGGCTTTGCGACTCTCTGTAAGAGTGAATATAGATTAAAAAGTAAGACACATAGAGGAAATCCGAAATATCCATTCGATAGAACGCATGGCATTGAACATCTCAGCCAAGTTTGGTACGAAAATATTCAAGTTGAAGAAAGTTATTAGCCTCGCTGTCAAGAAATGTAGTTTGTGCTCGTCTTTGACTTAGATTAATTTCCGCGATTTTTGGCCAAATGGGCTTTTCGACTCTATGTAAGAGTGAATATAGATTAAAAAGTAAGACAGATAGAGGAAATCCGAAATATCCATTCGATAGAACGCAAGGTAATGAACATCTCAGCAATATTTGGTCCGGTAATATTCAGTTTGAAGAAAGTTATTAGCCTCGCTGTCAAGAAATGTAGTTTGTGCTCGTCTTTGACTTAGAATAATTTCCGCGATTTTTGGCCAATTGGCCTTGCGACTCTCTGTAAGAGTGAATATAGATTTAAAAATAAGGCAGTAATAGGAAATCCGAAATATTCATTTGAGAGACCACAAGGTACTGCACATTTCTGCCAAGTTTGGTCCGGAAATATTCAGTTTGAAGAAAGTTTTTAGCCTCGCTGTCAAGAAATGTAGTTTGTGCTCGTCTTTGACTTAGAATAATTTCCGCGATTTTTGGCCAAATTGGCTTTGCGACTCTCTGTAAGAGTGCAAATAGAATAAAAAGTAAGACAGATAGAGGAAATCCGAAATATCCATTCGATAGAACGCAAGGTAATGAACATCTCAGCCAAGCTTGGTCTGGAAATATTCAGTTTGAAGAAAGTTATTAGCCTCGCTGTCAAGAAATGTAGTTTGTGCTCGTCTTTGACTTAGAATAATTTCCGCGATTTTTGGCCAAATTGGCTTTGCGACTCTATGTAAGATTGAATATAGATTAAAAAGTAAGACAGATAGAGGAAATCCGAAATATCCATTCGATAGAACGCAAGGTAATGAACATCTCAGCCAAGCTTGGTCTGGAAATATTCAGTTTGAAGAAAGTTATTAGCCTCGCTGTCAAGAAATGTAGTTTGTGCTCGTCTTTGACTTATAAAAATGTCCACGATTTTTGGCCAAATTGGCTTTGCGACTCTATGTGAGATTGAAAATAGATTAAAAAGTAAGACAGATAGAGGAAATCCGAAATATCCATTCGATAGAACACAAGGTAATGAACATATCAGCCAAGTTTGGTCCGGAAATATTCAGTTTGAAGAAAGTGTTTAGCCTCGCTGTCAAGAAATGTAGTTTGTGCTCGTCTTTGACTTAGAAAAATTTCCGCGATTTTTGGCCAAATTGGCTTTGCGACTCTATGTAAGATTGAATATAGATTAAAAAGTAAGACAGATAGAGGAAATCCGAAATATCCATTCGATAGAACGCAAGGTAATGAACATCTCAGCCAAGCTTGGTCTGGAAATATTCAGTTTGAAGAAAGTTATTAGCCTCGCTGTCAAGAAATGTAGTTTGTGCTCGTCTTTGACTTAGAAAAATTTCCGCGATTTTTGGCCAAATTGGCTTTGCGACTCTATGTAAGATTGAATATAGATTAAAAAGTAAGACAGATAGAGGAAATCCGAAATATCCATTCGATAGAACGCAAGGTAATGAACATCTCAGCCAAGCTTGGTCTGGAAATATTCAGTTTGAAGAAAGTTATTAGCCTCGCTGTCAAGAAATGTAGTTTGTGCTCGTCTTTGACTAAGAATAATTTCCGCGATTTTTGGCCAAATTGGCTTTGCGACTCTCTGTAAGAGTGAATATAGATTAAAAAGTAAGACAGATACAGGAAATCCTAAATATCCATTCGATAGAACGCATGGCAATGAACATCTCAGCCAAGGTTGGTACGAAAATATTCAAGTTGAAGAAAGTTATTAGCCTCGCTGTCAAGAAATGTAGTTTGTGCTCGTCTTTGACTTATAAAAATTTCCGCGATTTTTGGCCAAATTGGCTTTGCGACTCTATGTGAGATTGAATATAGATTAAAAAGTAAGACAGATAGAGGAAATCCGAAATATCCATTCGATAGAACGCAAGGTAATGAACATCTCAGTCAAGCTTGGTCTGGAAATATTCAGTTTGAAGAAAGTTTTTAGCCTCGCTGTCAAGAAATGTAGTTTGTGCTCGTCTTTGACTTAGAATAATTTCCGCGATTTTTGGCCAAATTGGCTTTGCGACTCTCTGTAAGAGTGAATATAGATTAAAAAGTAAGACAGATACAGGAAATCCGAAATATCCATTCGATAGAACGCATGGCAATGAACATCTCAGCCAAGTTTGGTACGAAAATATTCAAGTTGAAGAAAGTTATTAGCCTCGCTGTCAAGAAATGTAGTTTGTGCTCGTCTTTGACTTACAACAATTTCCGCAATTTTTGGCCAAATTGGCTTTGCGAATCTATGTAAGATTGAATATAGATTAAAAAGTAAGACAGATAGAGGAAATCCGAAATATCCATTCGATAGAACACAAGGTAATGAACATCTCAGCCAAGTTTGGTCCGGAAATATTCAGTTTGAAGAAAGTTTTTAGCCTCGCTGTCAAGAAATGTAGTTTGTGCTCGTCTTTGACTTAGATTAATTTCCGCGATTTTTGGCCAAATTGGCTTTGCGACTCTCTGTAAGATTGAATATAGATTAAAAAGTAAGACAGATAGAGGAAATCCGAAATATCCATTCGATAGAACGCATGGCAATGAACATCTCAGCCACGTTTGGTACGAAAATATTCAAGTTGAAGAAAGTTATTAGCCTCGCTGTCAAGAAATGTAGTTTGTGCTCGTCTTTGACTTATAAAAATTTCCGCGATTTTTGGCCAAATTGGCTTTGCGACTCTATGTGAGATTGAATATAGATTAAAAAGTAAGACAGATAGAGGAAATCCGAAATAGCCATTCGATAGAACACAAGGTAATGAACATCTCAGCCAAGTTTGGTCCGGAAATATTCAGTTTGAAGAAAGTTTTTAGCTTCGCTGTCAAGATATGTAGTTTGTGCTCGTCTTTGACTTAAAAAAATTTCCGCGATTTTTGGCCAAATTGGCTTTGCGACTCTATGTAAGATTGAATATAGATTAAAAAGTAAGACAGATAGAGGAAATCCGAAATATCCATTCGATAGAACGCAAGGTAATGAACATCTCAGCCAAGCTTGGTCTGGAAATATTCAGTTTGAAGAAAGTTATTAGCCTCGCTGTCAAGAAATGTAGTTTGTGCTCGTCTTTGACTTAGAATAATTTCCGCGATTTTTGGCCAAATTGGCTTTGCGACTCTCTGTAAGAGTGAATATAGATTAAGAAGTAAGACAGATACAGGAAATCCTAAATATCCATTCGATAGAACGCATGGCAATGAACATCTCAGCCAAGTTTGGTACGAAAATATTCAAGTTGAAGAAAGTTATTAGCGTCGCTGTCAAGAAATGTAGTTTGTGCTCGTCTTTGACTTAGAAAAATTTCCGCGATTTTTGGCCAAATTGGCTTTGCGACTCTATGTGAGATTGAATATAGATTAAAAAGTAAGACAGATAGAGGAAATCCGAAATATCCATTCGATAGAACGCAAGGTAATGAACATCTCAGTCAAGCTTGGTCTGGAAATATTCAGTTTGAAGAAAGTTTTTAGCCTCGCTGTCAAGAAATGTAGTTTGTGCTCGTCTTTGACTTAGATTAATTTCCGCGATTTTTGGCCAAATTGGCTTTGCGACTCTCTGTAAGAGTGGTTATAGATTAAAAAGTAAGACAGATACAGGAAATCCGAAATATCCATTCGATAGAACGCATGGCAATGAACATCTCAGCCAAGTTTGGTACGAAAATATTCAAGTTGAAGAAAGTTATTAGCCTCGCTGTCAAGAAATGTAGTTTGTGCTCGTCTTTGACTTGGAATAATTTCCGCGATTTTTGGCCAAATTGGCTTTTACGACTCTCTGTAAGAGTGAATATAGATTAAAAAGTAAGACAGATAGAGGAAATCCGAAATATCCATTCGATAGAACGCATGGCAATGAACATCTCAGCCAAGTTTGGTACAAAAATATTCAAGTTGAAGAAAGTTATTAGCTTCGCTGACAAGAAATGTAGTTTGTGCTCGTCTTTGACTTACAAAAATTTCCGCGATTTTTGGCCAAATTGGCTTTGCGAATCTATGTAAGATTGAACATAGATTAAAAAGTAAGACAGATAGAGGAAATCCGAAATATCCATTCGATAGAACGCAAGGTAATGAACATCTCAGTCAAGCTTGGTCTGGAAATATTCAGTTTGAAGAAAGTTTTTAGCCTCGCTGTCAAGAAATGTAGTTTGTGCTCGTCTTTGACTTAGATTAATTTCCGCGATTTTTGGCCAAATTGGCTTTGCGACTCTCTGTAAGAGTGAATATAGATTAAAAAGTAAGACAGATAGAGGAAATCCGAAATATCCATTCGATAGAACGCATGGCAATGAACATCTCAGCCAAGTTTGGTACGAAAATATTCAAGTTGAAGAAAGTTATTAGCCTCGCTGTCAAGAAATGTAGTTTGTGCTCGTCTTTGACTTAGAAAAATTTCCGCGATTTTTGGCCAAATTGGCTTTGCGACTCTCTGTAAGAGTGAATATAGATTAAAAAGTAAGACAGATAGAGGAAATCCGAAATATCCATTCGATAGAACGCAAGGTAATGAACATCTCAGCCAAGCTTGGTACGAAAATATTCAAGTTGAAGAAAGTTATTAGCCTCGCTGTCAAGAAATGTAGTTTGTGCTCGTCTTTGACTTAGATTAATTTCCGCGATTTTTGGCCAAATTGGCTTTGCGAATCTATGTAAGATTGAACATAGATTAAAAAGTAAGACAGATAGAGGAAATCCGAAATATCCATTCGATAGAACGCATGGCAATGAACATCTCAGCCAAGTTTGGTACGAAAATATTCAAGTTGAAGAAAGTTATTAGCCTCGCCGTCAAGAAATGTAGTTTGTGCTCGTCTTTGACTTAGATTAATTTCCGCGATTTTTGGCCAAATTGGCTTTGCGACTTTCTGTAAGAGTGAATATAGATTAAAAAGTAAGACAGATAGAGGAAATCCGAAATATCCATTCGATAGAACGCAAGGTAATGAACATATCAGTCAAGCTTGGTACGAAAATATTCAGTTTGAAGAAAGTGTTTAGCCTCGCTGTCAAGAAATGTAGTTTGTGCTCGTCTTTGACTTAGATTAATTTCCGCGATTTTTGGCCAAATTGGCTTTGCGACTCTCTGTAAGAGTGAATATAGATTAAAAAGTAAGACAGATAGAGGAAATCCGAAATATCCATTCGATAGAACGCATGGCAATGAACATCTCAGCCAAGTTTGGTACGAAAATATTCAGGTTGAAGAAAGTTATTAGCCTCGCTGTCAAGAAATGTAGTTTGTGCTCGTCTTTGACTTAGAAAAATTTCCGCGATTTTTGGCCAAATTGGCTTTGCGACTCTCTGTAAGAGTGAATATAGATTAAAAAGTAAGACAGATAGAGGAAATCCGAAATATCCATTCGATAGAACGCAAGGCAATGAACATCTCAGCCAAGTTTGGTACGAAAATATTCAGGTTGAAGAAAGTTATTAGCCTCG
This sequence comes from Gibbula magus, assembly GCA_936450465.1. Lineage (NCBI taxonomy): Eukaryota > Metazoa > Mollusca > Gastropoda > Trochida > Trochidae > Gibbula > Gibbula magus. The sequence continues at coordinate 33,095,808 of OW388300.1, forward strand.
CTGTCAAGAAATGTAGTTTGTGCTCGTCTTTGACTTAGAAAAATTTCCGCGATTTTTGGCAAATTGGCTTTGCGACTCTCTGTAAGAGTGAATATAGATTAAAAAGTAAGACAGATACAGGAAATCCGAAATATCCATTCGATAGAACGCAAGGTAATGAACATCTCAGCCAAGTTTGGTCCGAAAATATGCAGTTTGAAGAAAGTTATTAGCCTCGCTGTCAAGAAATGTAGTTTGTGCTCGTCTTTGACTTAGAAAAATTTCCGCGATTTTTGGCAAATTGGCTTTGCGACTCTCTGTAAGAGTGAATATAGATTAAAAAGTAAGACAGATACAGGAAATCCGAAATATCCATTCGATAGAACGCAAGGTAATGAACATCTCAGCCAAGCTTGGTCTGGAAATATTCAGTTTGAAGAAAGTTATTAGCCTCGCTGTCAAGAAATGTAGTTTGTGCTCGTCTTTGACTTAGAATAATTTCCGCGATTTTTGGCCAAATTGGCTTTGCGACTCTCTGTAAGAGTGAATATAGATTAAAAAGTAAGACAGATAGAGGAAATCCGAAATATCCATTCGATAGAACACAAGGTAATGAACATCTCAGCCAAGTTTGGACCGGAAATATTCAGTTTGAAGAAAGTTATTAGCCTCGCTGTCAAGAAATGTAGTTTGTGCTCGTCTTTGACTTAAAATAATTTCCGCGATTTTTGGCCAAATTGGCTTTGCGACTCTCTGTAAGAGTGAATATAGATTAAAAAGTAAGACAGATAGAGGAAATCCGAAATATCCATTCGATAGAACACAAGGTAATGAACATCTCTGCCAAGTTTGGTCCGAAAATATGCAGTTTGAAGAAAGTTATTAGCCTCGCCGTCAAGAAATGTAGTTTGTGCTCGTCTTTGACTTAGATTAATTTCCGCGATTTTTGGCCAAATTGGCTTTGCGACTCTATGTAAGATTGAATATAGATTAAAAAGTAAGACAGATAGAGGAAATCCGAAATATCCATTCGATAGAACGCAAGGTAATGAACATCTCAGCCAAGCTTGGTCTGGAAATATTCAGTTTGAAGAAAGTTATTAGCCTCGCTGTCAAGAAATGTAGTTTGTGCTCGTCTTTGACTTAGAATAATTTCCGCGATTTTTGGCCAAATTGGCTTTGCGACTCTCTGTAAGAGTGAATATAGATTAAAAAGTAAGACAGATACAGGAAATCCTAAATATCCATTCGATAGAACGCATGGCAATGAACATCTCAGCCAAGTTTGGTACGAAAATATTCAAGTTGAAGAAAGTTATTAGCCTCGCTGTCAAGAAATGTAGTTTGTGCTCGTCTTTGACTTATACAAATTTCCGCGATTTTTGGCCATATTGGCTTTGCGACTCTATGTGAGATTGAATATAGATTAAAAAGTAAGACAGATAGAGGAAATCCGAAATATCCATTCGATAGAACGCAAGGAAATGAACATCTCAGTCAAGCTTGGTCTGGAAATATTCAGTTTGAAGAAAGTTTTTAGCCTCGCTGTCAAGAAATGTAGTTTGTGCTCGTCTTTGACTTAGATTAATTTCCGCGATTTTTGGCCAAATTGGCTTTGCGACTCTCTGTAAGAGTGAATATAGATTAAAAAGTAAGACAGATAGAGGAAATCCGATATATCCATTCGATAGAACGCATGGCAATGAACATCTCAGCCAAGTTTGGTACGAAAATATTCAAGTTGAAGAAAGTTATTAGCCTCGCTGTCAAGAAATGTAGTTTGTGCTCGTCTTTGACTTAGAAAAATTTCCGCGATTTTTGGCCAAATTGGCTTTGCGACTCTCTGTAAGAGTGAATATAGATTAAAAAGTAAGATAGATAGAGGAAATCCGAAATATCCATTCGATAGAACACAAGGTAATGAACATCTCTGCCAAGTTTGGTCCGAAAATATGCAGTTTGAAGAAAGTTATTAGCCTCGCCGTCAAGAAATGTAGTTTGTGCTCGTCTTTGACTTAGATTAATTTCCGCGATTTTTGGCCAAATTGGCTTTGCGACTTTCTGTAAGAGTGAATATAGATTAAAAAGTAAGACAGATAGAGGAAATCCGAAATATCCATTCGATAGAACGCATGGCAATGAACATCTCAGCCAAGTTTGGTACGAAAATATTCAAGTTGAAGAAAGTTATTAGCCTCGCTGTCAAGAAATGTAGTTTGTGCTCGTCTTTGACTTAGAAAAATTTCCGCGATTTTTGGCCAAATTGGCTTTGCGACTCTCTGTTAGAGTGAATATAGATTAAAAAGTAAGACAGATAGAGGAAATCCGAAATATCCATTCGATAGAACGCAAGGTAATGAACATATCAGTCAAGCTTGGTCTGGAAATATTCAGTTTGAAGAAAGTTTTTAGCCTCGCTGTCAAGAAATGTAGTTTGTGCTCGTCTTTGACTTAGATTAATTTCCGCGATTTTTGGCCAAATTGGCTTTGCGACTCTCTGTAAGAGTGAATATAGATTAAAAAGTAAGACAGATAGAGGAAATCCGAAATATCCATTCGATAGAACGCATGGCAATGAACATCTCAGCCAAGTTTGGTACGTAAATATTCATTTTGAAGAAAGTTTTTAGCCTCGCTGTCAAGAAATGTAGTTTGTGCTCGTCTTTGACTTAGAAAAATTTCCGCGATTTTTGGCCAAATTGGCTTTGCGACTCTATGTGAGATTGAATATAGATTAAAAAGTAAGACAGATAGAGGAAATCCGAAATATCCATTCGATAGAACGCAAGGTAATGAACATCTCAGTCAAGCTTGGTCTGGACATATTCAGTTTGAAGAAAGTTTTTAGCCTCGCTGTCAAGAAATGTAGTTTGTGCTCGTCTTTGACTTAGATTAATTTCCGCGATTTTTGGCCAAATTGGCTTTGCGACTCTCTGTAAGAGTGAATATAGATTAAAAAGTAAGACAGATAGAGGAAATCCGAAATATCCATTCGATAGAACGCATGGCAATGAACATCTCAGCCAAGTTTGGTACGAAAATATTCAGGTTGAAGAAAGTTATTAGCCTCGCTGTCAAGAAATGTAGTTTGTGCTCGTCTTTGACTTAGAAAAATTTCCGCGATTTTTGGCCAAATTGGCTTTGCGACTCTCTGTAAGAGTGAATATAGATTAAAAAGTAAGACAGATAGAGGAAATCCGAAATATCCATTCGATAGAACGCATGGCAATGAACATCTCAGCCAAGTTTGGTACGAAAATATTCAAGTTGAAGAAAGTTATTAGCTTCGCTGTCAAGAAATGTAGTTTGTGCTCGTCTTTGACTTACAAAAATTTCCGCGATTTTTGGCCAAATTGGCTTTGCGAATCTATGTAAGATTGAACATAGATTAAAAAGTAAGACAGATAGAGGAAATCCGAAATATCCATTCGATAGAACGCAAGGTAATGAACATCTCAGTCAAGCTTGGTCTAGAAATATTCAGTTTGAAGAAAGTTTTTAGCCTCGCTGTCAAGAAATGTAGTTTGTGCTCGTCTTTGACTTAGATTAATTTCCGCGATTTTTGGCCAAATTGGCTTTGCGACTCTCTGTAAGAGTGAATATAGATTAAAAAGTAAGACAGATAGAGGAAATCCGAAATATCCATTCGATAGAACGCATGGCAATGAACATCTCAGCCAAGTTTGGTACGAAAATATTCAGGTTGAAGAAAGTTATTAGCCTCGCTGTCAAGAAATGTAGTTTGTGCTCGTCTTTGACTTAGAAAAATTTCCGCGATTTTTGGCCAAATTGGCTTTGCGACTCTCTGTAAGAGTGAATATAGATTAAAAAGTAAGACAGATAGAGGAAATCCGAAATATCCATTCGATAGAACGCATGGCAATGAACATCTCAGCCAAGTTTGGTACGAAAATATTCAGGTTGAAGAAAGTTATTAGCCTCGCTGTCAAGAAATGTAGTTTGTGCTCGTCTTTGACTTAGAAAAATTTCCGCGATTTTTGGCCAAATTGGCTTTGCGACTCTCTGTAAGAGTGAATATAGATTAAAAAGTAAGACAGATAGAGGAAATCCGAAATATCCATTCGATAGAACGCATGGCAATGAACATCTCAGCCAAGTTTGGTACGAAAATATTCAGGTTGAAGAAAGTTATTAGCCTCGCTGTCAAGAAATGTAGTTTGTGCTCGTCTTTGACTTAGAAAAATTTCCGCGATTTTTGGCCAAATTGGCTTTGCGACTCTCTGTAAGAGTGAATATAGATTAAAAAGTAAGACAGATAGAGGAAATCCGAAATATCCATTCGATAGAACACAAGGTAATGAACATCTCTGCCAAGTTTGGTCCGAAAATATGCAGTTTGAAGAAAGTTATTAGCCTCGCCGTCAAGAAATGTAGTTTGTGCTCGTCTTTGACTTAGATTAATTTCCGCGATTTTTGGCCAAATTGGCTTTGCGACTCTATGTAAGATTGAATATAGATTAAAAAGTAAGACAGATAGAGGAAATCCGAAATATCCATTCGATAGAACGCAAGGTAATGAACATCTCAGCCAAGCTTGGTCTGGAAATATTCAGTTTGAAGAAAGTTATTAGCCTCGCTGTCAAGAAATGTAGTTTGTGCTCGTCTTTGACTTAGAATAATTTCCGCGATTTTTGGCCAAATTGGCTTTGCGACTCTCTGTAAGAGTGAATATAGATTAAAAAGTAAGACAGATACAGGAAATCCTAAATATCCATTCGATAGAACGCATGGCAATGAACATCTCAGCCAAGTTTGGTACGAAAATATTCAAGTTGAAGAAAGTTATTAGCCTCGCTGTCAAGAAATGTAGTTTGTGCTCGTCTTTGACTTATACAAATTTCCGCGATTTTTGGCCATATTGGCTTTGCGACTCTATGTGAGATTGAATATAGATTAAAAAGTAAGACAGATAGAGGAAATCCGAAATATCCATTCGATAGAACGCAAGGAAATGAACATCTCAGTCAAGCTTGGTCTGGAAATATTCAGTTTGAAGAAAGTTTTTAGCCTCGCTGTCAAGAAATGTAGTTTGTGCTCGTCTTTGACTTAGATTAATTTCCGCGATTTTTGGCCAAATTGGCTTTGCGACTCTCTGTAAGAGTGAATATAGATTAAAAAGTAAGACAGATAGAGGAAATCCGATATATCCATTCGATAGAACGCATGGCAATGAACATCTCAGCCAAGTTTGGTACGAAAATATTCAAGTTGAAGAAAGTTATTAGCCTCGCTGTCAAGAAATGTAGTTTGTGCTCGTCTTTGACTTAGAATAATTTCCGCGATTTTTGGCCAAATTGGCTTTTCGACTCTATGTAAGAGTGAATATAGATTAAAAAGTAAGACAGATAGAGGAAATCCGAAATATCCATTCGATAGAACGCATGGCAATGAACATCTCAGCCAAGTTTGGTACGAAAATATTCAAGTTGAAGAAAGTTATTAGCCTCGCTGTCAAGAAATGTAGTTTGTGCTCGTCTTTGACTTAGAAAAATTTCCGCGATTTTTGGCCAAATTGGCTTTGCGACTCTCTGTAAGAGTGAATATAGATTAAAAAGTAAGACAGATAGAGGAAATCCGAAATATCCATTCGATAGAACGCAAGGTAATGAACATATCAGTCAAGCTTGGTCTGGAAATATTCAGTTTGAAGAAAGTTTTTAGCCTCGCTGTCAAGAAATGTAGTTTGTGCTCGTCTTTGACTTAGATTAATTTCCGCGATTTTTGGCCAAATTGGCTTTGCGACTCTCTGTAAGAGTGAATATAGATTAAAAAGTAAGACAGATAGAGGAAATCCGAAATATCCATTCGATAGAACGCATGGCAATGAACATCTCAGCCAAGTTTGGTACGAAAATATTCAAGTTGAAGAAAGTTATTAGCCTCGCTGTCAAGAAATGTAGTTTGTGCTCGTCTTTGACTTAGAAAAATTTCCGCGATTTTTGGCCAAATTGGCTTTGCGACTCTATGTGAGATTGAATATAGATTAAAAAGTAAGACAGATAGAGGAAATCCGAAATATCCATTCGATAGAACGCAAGGTAATGAACATCTCAGTCAAGCTTGGTCTGGACATATTCAGTTTGAAGAAAGTTTTTAGCCTCGCTGTCAAGAAATGTAGTTTGTGCTCGTCTTTGACTTAGATTAATTTCCGCGATTTTTGGCCAAATTGGCTTTGCGACTCTCTGTAAGAGTGAATATAGATTAAAAAGTAAGACAGATAGAGGAAATCCGAAATATCCATTCGATAGAACGCATGGCAATGAACATCTCAGCCAAGTTTGGTACGAAAATATTCAGGTTGAAGAAAGTTATTAGCCTCGCTGTCAAGAAATGTAGTTTGTGCTCGTCTTTGACTTAGAAAAATTTCCGCGATTTTTGGCCAAATTGGCTTTGCGACTCTCTGTAAGAGTGAATATAGATTAAAAAGTAAGACAGATAGAGGAAATCCGAAATATCCATTCGATAGAACGCATGGCAATGAACATCTCAGCCAAGTTTGGTACGAAAATATTCAAGTTGAAGAAAGTTATTAGCTTCGCTGTCAAGAAATGTAGTTTGTGCTCGTCTTTGACTTACAAAAATTTCCGCGATTTTTGGCCAAATTGGCTTTGCGAATCTATGTAAGATTGAACATAGATTAAAAAGTAAGACAGATAGAGGAAATCCGAAATATCCATTCGATAGAACGCAAGGTAATGAACATCTCAGTCAAGCTTGGTCTAGAAATATTCAGTTTGAAGAAAGTTTTTAGCCTCGCTGTCAAGAAATGTAGTTTGTGCTCGTCTTTGACTTAGATTAATTTCCGCGATTTTTGGCCAAATTGGCTTTGCGACTCTCTGTAAGAGTGAATATAGATTAAAAAGTAAGACAGATAGAGGAAATCCGAAATATCCATTCGATAGAACGCATGGCAATGAACATCTCAGCCAAGTTTGGTACGAAAATATTCAGGTTGAAGAAAGTTATTAGCCTCGCTGTCAAGAAATGTAGTTTGTGCTCGTCTTTGACTTAGAAAAATTTCCGCGATTTTTGGCCAAATTGGCTTTGCGACTCTCTGTAAGAGTGAATATAGATTAAAAAGTAAGACAGATAGAGGAAATCCGAAATATCCATTCGATAGAACGCATGGCAATGAACATCTCAGCCAAGTTTGGTACGAAAATATTCAAGTTGAAGAAAGTTATTAGCTTCGCTGTCAAGAAATGTAGTTTGTGCTCGTCTTTGACTTACAAAAATTTCCGCGATTTTTGGCCAAATTGGCTTTGCGAATCTATGTAAGATTGAACATAGATTAAAAAGTAAGACAGATAGAGGAAATCCGAAATATCCATTCGATAGAACGCAAGGTAATGAACATCTCAGTCAAGCTTGGTCTGGAAATATTCAGTTTGAAGAAAGTTATTAGCCTCGCTGTCAAGAAATGTAGTTTGTGCTCGTCTTTGACTTATAAAAATTTCCGCGATTTTTGGCCAAATTGGCTTTGCGACTCTCTGTAAGAGTGAATATAGATTAAAAAGTAAGACAGATAGAGGAAATCCGAAATATCCATTCGATAGAACACAAGGTAATGAACATCTCTGCCAAGTTTGGTCCGAAAATATGCAGTTTGAAGAAAGTTATTAGCCTCGCTGTCAAGAAATGTAGTTTGTGCTCGTCTTTGACTTAGATTAATTTCCGCGATTTTTGGCCAAATTGGCTTTGCGACTCTCTGTAAGAGTGAATATAGATTAAAAAGTAAGACAGATAGAGGAAATCCGAAATATCCATTCGATAGAACGCATGGCAATGAACATCTCAGCCAAGTTTGGTACGAAAATATTCAAGTTGAAGAAAGTTATTAGCTTCGCTGTCAAGAAATGTAGTTTGTGCTCGTCTTTGACTTACAAAAATTTCCGCGATTTTTGGCCAAATTGGCTTTGCGAATCTATGTAAGATTGAACATAGATTAAAAAGTAAGACAGATAGAGGAAATCCGAAATATCCATTCGATAGAACGCAAGGTAATGAACATCTCAGTCAAGCTTGGTCTGGAAATATTCAGTTTGAAGAAAGTTTTTAGCCTCGCTGTCAAGAAATGTAGTTTGTGCTCGTCTTTGACTTAGATTAATTTCCGCGATTTTTGGCCAAATTGGCTTTGCGACTCTCTGTAAGAGTGAATATAGATTAAAAAGTAAGACAGATAGAGGAAATCCGAAATATCCATTCGATAGAACGCATGGCAATGAACATCTCAGCCAAGTTTGGTACGAAAATATTCAGGTTGAAGAAAGTTATTAGCCTCGCTGTCAAGAAATGTAGTTTGTGCTCGTCTTTGACTTAGAAAAATTTCCGCGATTTTTGGCCAAATTGGCTTTGCGACTCTCTGTAAGAGTGAATATAGATTAAAAAGTAAGACAGATAGAGGAAATCCGAAATATCCATTCGATAGAACACAAGGTAATGAACATCTCTGCCAAGTTTGGTCCGAAAATATGCAGTTTGAAGAAAGTTATTAGCCTCGCCGTCAAGAAATGTAGTTTGTGCTCGTCTTTGACTTAGATTAATTTCCGCGATTTTTGGCCAAATTGGCTTTGCGACTCTCTGTAAGAGTGAATATAGATTAAAAAGTAAGACAGATACAGGAAATCCTAAATATCCATTCGATAGAACGCATGGCAATGAACATCTCAGCCAAGTTTGGTACGAAAATATTCAAGTTGAAGAAAGTTATTATCCTCGCTGTCAAGAAATGTAGTTTGTGCTCGTCTTTGACTTAGAAAAATTTCCGCGATTTTTGGCCAAATTGGCTTTGCGACTCTCTGTAAGAGTGAATATAGATTAAAAAGTAAGACAGATACAGGCAATCCGAAATAGCCATTCGATAGAACACAAGGTAATGAACATCTCAGCCAAGTTTGGTCCGGAAATATTCAGTTTGAAGAAAGTTTTTAGCCTCGCTGTCAAGAAATGTAATTTGTGCTCGTCTTTGACTTATACAAATTTCCGCGATTTTTGGCCAAATTGGCTTTGCGACTCTATGTGAGATTGAATATAGATTAAAAAGTAAGACAGATAGAGGAAATCCGAAATATCCATTCGATAGAACGCAAGGAAATGAACATCTCAGTCAAGCTTGGTCTGGAAATATTCAGTTTGAAGAAAGTTTTTAGCCTCGCTGTCAAGAAATGTAGTTTGTGCTCGTCTTTGACTTAGATTAATTTCCGCGATTTTTGGCCAAATTGGCTTTGCGACTCTCTGTAAGAGTGAATATAGATTAAAAAGTAAGACAGATAGAGGAAATCCGATATATCCATTCGATAGAACGCAAGGCAATGAACATCTCAGCCAAGTTTGGTACGAAAATATTCAAGTTGAAGAAAGTTATTAGCCTCGCTGTCAAGAAATGTAGTTTGTGCTCGTCTTTGACTTACAACAATTTCCGCGATTTTTGGCCAAATTGGCTTTGCGACTCTCTGTAAGAGTGAATATAGATTAAAAAGTAAGACAGATAGAGGAAATCCGAAATATCCATTCGATAGAACACAAGGTAATGAACATCTCAGCCATGTTTGGTCCGAAAATATGCAGTTTGAAGAAAGTTATTAGCCTCGCCGTCAAGAAATGTAGTTTGTGCTCGTCTTTGACTTAGATTAATTTCCGCGATTTTTGGCCAAATTGGCTTTGCGACTCTCTGTAAGAGTGAATATAGATTAAAAAGTAAGACAGATACAGGAAATCCGAAATATCCATTCGATAGAACGCATGGCAATGAACATCTCAGCCAAGTTTGGTACGAAAATATTCAAGTTGAAGAAAGTTATTAGCCTCGCTGTCAAGAAATGTAGTTTGTGCTCGTCTTTGACTTAAAAAAATTTCCGCGATTTTTGGCAAAATTGGCTTTGCGAATCTATGTAAGATTGAATATAGATTAAAAAGTAAGTCAGATAGAGGAAATCCGAAATATCCATTCGATAGAACGCAAGGTAATGAACATCTCAGCCAAGCTTTGTCTGGAAATATTCAGTTTGAAGAAAGTTATTAGCCTCGCTGTCAAGAAATGTAGTTTGTACTCGTCTTTGACTTAGAATAATTTCCGCGATTTTTGGCCAAATTGGCTTTTCGACTCTATGTAAGAGTGAATATAGATTAAAAAGTAAGACAGATAGAGGAAATCCGAAATATCCATTCGATAGAACGCAAGGTAATGAACATCTTAGCTAAGTTTGGTCTGGAAATATTCAGTTTGAAGAAAGTTATTATCCTCGCTGTCAAGAAATGTAGTTTGTGCTCGTCTTTGACTTAGAATATTTTCCGCGATTTTTGGCCAATTGGCCTTGCGACTCTCTGTAAGAGTGAATATAGATTTAAAAATAAGGCAGATATAGGAAATCCGAAATATTCATTTGAGAGACCACAAGGTACTGCACATTTCTGCCAAGTTTGGTCCGGAAATATTCAGTTTGAAGAAAGTTATTAGCCTCGCTGTCAAGAAATGTAGTTTGTGCTCGTCTTTGACTTAGAATAATTTCCGCGATTTTTGGCCAAGTTGGCTTTGCGACTCTCTGTAAGAGTGAATATAGATTAAAAAGTAAGACAGATAGAGGAAATCCGAAATATCCATTCGATAGAACGCATGGCAATGAACATCTCAGCCAAGTTTGGTACGAAAATATTCAGGTTGAAGAAAGTTATTAGCCTCGCTGTCAAGAAATGTAGTTTGTGCTCGTCTTTGACTTAGAAAAATTTCCGCGATTTTTGGCCAAATTGGCTTTGCGACTCTCTGTAAGAGTGAATATAGATTAAAAAGTAAGACAGATAGAGGAAATCCGAAATATCCATTCGATAGAACGCATGGCAATGAACATCTCAGCCAAGTTTGGTACGAAAATATTCAAGTTGAAGAAAGTTATTAGCTTCGCTGTCAAGAAATGTAGTTTGTGCTCGTCTTTGACTTACAAAAATTTCCGCGATTTTTGGCCAAATTGGCTTTGCGAATCTATGTAAGATTGAACATAGATTAAAAAGTAAGACAGATAGAGGAAATCCGAAATATCCATTCGATAGAACGCAAGGTAATGAACATCTCAGTCAAGCTTGGTCTAGAAATATTCAGTTTGAAGAAAGTTTTTAGCCTCGCTGTCAAGAAATGTAGTTTGTGCTCGTCTTTGACTTAGATTAATTTCCGCGATTTTTGGCCAAATTGGCTTTGCGACTCTCTGTAAGAGTGAATATAGATTAAAAAGTAAGACAGATAGAGGAAATCCGAAATATCCATTCGATAGAACGCATGGCAATGAACATCTCAGCCAAGTTTGGTACGAAAATATTCAGGTTGAAGAAAGTTATTAGCCTCGCTGTCAAGAAATGTAGTTTGTGCTCGTCTTTGACTTAGAAAAATTTCCGCGATTTTTGGCCAAATTGGCTTTGCGACTCTCTGTAAGAGTGAATATAGATTAAAAAGTAAGACAGATAGAGGAAATCCGAAATATCCATTCGATAGAACGCATGGCAATGAACATCTCAGCCAAGTTTGGTACGAAAATATTCAAGTTGAAGAAAGTTATTAGCTTCGCTGTCAAGAAATGTAGTTTGTGCTCGTCTTTGACTTACAAAAATTTCCGCGATTTTTGGCCAAATTGGCTTTGCGAATCTATGTAAGATTGAACATAGATTAAAAAGTAAGACAGATAGAGGAAATCCGAAATATCCATTCGATAGAACGCAAGGTAATGAACATCTCAGTCAAGCTTGGTCTGGAAATATTCAGTTTGAAGAAAGTTATTAGCCTCGCTGTCAAGAAATGTAGTTTGTGCTCGTCTTTGACTTATAAAAATTTCCGCGATTTTTGGCCAAATTGGCTTTGCGACTCTCTGTAAGAGTGAATATAGATTAAAAAGTAAGACAGATAGAGGAAATCCGAAATATCCATTCGATAGAACACAAGGTAATGAACATCTCTGCCAAGTTTGGTCCGAAAATATGCAGTTTGAAGAAAGTTATTAGCCTCGCTGTCAAGAAATGTAGTTTGTGCTCGTCTTTGACTTAGATTAATTTCCGCGATTTTTGGCCAAATTGGCTTTGCGACTCTCTGTAAGAGTGAATATAGATTAAAAAGTAAGACAGATAGAGGAAATCCGAAATATCCATTCGATAGAACGCATGGCAATGAACATCTCAGCCAAGTTTGGTACGAAAATATTCAGGTTGAAGAAAGTTATTAGCCTCGCTGTCAAGAAATGTAGTTTGTGCTCGTCTTTGACTTAGAAAAATTTCCGCGATTTTTGGCCAAATTGGCTTTGCGACTCTCTGTAAGAGTGAATATAGATTAAAAAGTAAGACAGATAGAGGAAATCCGAAATATCCATTCGATAGAACGCATGGCAATGAACATCTCAGCCAAGTTTGGTACGAAAATATTCAAGTTGAAGAAAGTTATTAGCTTCGCTGTCAAGAAATGTAGTTTATGCTCGTCTTTGACTTACAAAAATTTCCGCGATTTTTGGCCAAATTGGCTTTGCGAATCTATGTAAGATTGAACATAGATTAAAAAGTAAGACAGATAGAGGAAATCCGAAATATCCATTCGATAGAACGCAAGGTAATGAACATCTCAGTCAAGCTTGGTCTGGAAATATTCAGTTTGAAGAAAGTTTTTAGCCTCGCTGTCAAGAAATGTAGTTTGTGCTCGTCTTTGACTTAGATTAATTTCCGCGATTTTTGGCCAAATTGGCTTTGCGACTCTCTGTAAGAGTGAATATAGATTAAAAAGTAAGACAGATAGAGGAAATCCGAAATATCCATTCGATAGAACGCATGGCAATGAACATCTCAGCCAAGTTTGGTACGAAAATATTCAGGTTGAAGAAAGTTATTAGCCTCGCTGTCAAGAAATGTAGTTTGTGCTCGTCTTTGACTTAGAAAAATTTCCGCGATTTTTGGCCAAATTGGCTTTGCGACTCTCTGTAAGAGTGAATATAGATTAAAAAGTAAGACAGATAGAGGAAATCCGAAATATCCATTCGATAGAACACAAGGTAATGAACATCTCTGCCAAGTTTGGTCCGAAAATATGCAGTTTGAAGAAAGTTATTAGCCTCGCCGTCAAGAAATGTAGTTTGTGCTCGTCTTTGACTTAGATTAATTTCCGCGATTTTTGGCCAAATTGGCTTTGCGACTCTCTGTAAGAGTGAATATAGATTAAAAAGTAAGACAGATACAGGAAATCCTAAATATCCATTCGATAGAACGCATGGCAATGAACATCTCAGCCAAGTTTGGTACGAAAATATTCAAGTTGAAGAAAGTTATTATCCTCGCTGTCAAGAAATGTAGTTTGTGCTCGTCTTTGACTTAGAAAAATTTCCGCGATTTTTGGCCAAATTGGCTTTGCGACTCTCTGTAAGAGTGAATATAGATTAAAAAGTAAGACAGATACAGGAAATCCGAAATAGCCATTCGATAGAACACAAGGTAATGAACATCTCAGCCAAGTTTGGTCCGGAAATATTCAGTTTGAAGAAAGTTTTTAGCCTCGCTGTCAAGAAATGTAATTTGTGCTCGTCTTTGACTTATACAAATTTCCGCGATTTTTGGCCAAATTGGCTTTGCGACTCTATGTGAGATTGAATATAGATTAAAAAGTAAGACAGATAGAGGAAATCCGAAATATCCATTCGATAGAACGCAAGGAAATGAACATCTCAGTCAAGCTTGGTCTGGAAATATTCAGTTTGAAGAAAGTTTTTAGCCTCGCTGTCAAGAAATGTAGTTTGTGCTCGTCTTTGACTTAGATTAATTTCCGCGATTTTTGGCCAAATTGGCTTTGCGACTCTCTGTAAGAGTGAATATAGATTAAAAAGTAAGACAGATAGAGGAAATCCGATATATCCATTCGATAGAACGCAAGGCAATGAACATCTCAGCCAAGTTTGGTACGAAAATATTCAAGTTGAAGAAAGTTATTAGCCTCGCTGTCAAGAAATGTAGTTTGTGCTCGTCTTTGACTTAAAAAAATTTCCGCGATTTTTGGCAAAATTGGCTTTGCGAATCTATGTAAGATTGAATATAGATTAAAAAGTAAGTCAGATAGAGGAAATCCGAAATATCCATTCGATAGAACGCAAGGTAATGAACATCTCAGCCAAGCTTTGTCTGGAAATATTCAGTTTGAAGAAAGTTATTAGCCTCGCTGTCAAGAAATGTAGTTTGTACTCGTCTTTGACTTAGAATAATTTCCGCGATTTTTGGCCAAATTGGCTTTTCGACTCTATGTAAGAGTGAATATAGATTAAAAAGTAAGACAGATAGAGGAAATCCGAAATATCCATTCGATAGAACGCAAGGTAATGAACATCTTAGCTAAGTTTGGTCTGGAAATATTCAGTTTGAAGAAAGTTATTATCCTCGCTGTCAAGAAATGTAGTTTGTGCTCGTCTTTGACTTAGAATATTTTCCGCGATTTTTGGCCAATTGGCCTTGCGACTCTCTGTAAGAGTGAATATAGATTTAAAAATAAGGCAGATATAGGAAATCCGAAATATTCATTTGAGAGACCACAAGGTACTGCACATTTCTGCCAAGTTTGGTCCGGAAATATTCAGTTTGAAGAAAGTTATTAGCCTCGCTGTCAAGAAATGTAGTTTGTGCTCGTCTTTGACTTAGAATAATTTCCGCGATTTTTGGCCAAGTTGGCTTTGCGACTCTCTGTAAGAGTGAATATAGATTAAAAAGTAAGACAGATAGAGGAAATCCGAAATATCCATTCGATAGAACACAAGGTAATGAACATCTCAGCCAAGTTTGGTCCGGAAATATTCAGTTTGAAGAAAGTTTTTAGCCTCGCTGTCAAGAAATGTAGTTTGTGCTCGTCTTTGACTTAGAATAATTTCCGCGATTTTTGGCCAAATTGGCTTTGCGACTCTCTGTAAGAGTGCAAATAGAATAAAAAGTAAGACAGATAGAGGAAATCCGAAATATCCATTCGATAGAACGCAAGGTAATGAACATCTCAGCAATGTTTGGTCCGGTAATATTCAGTTTGAAGAAAGTTATTAGCCTCGCTGTCAAGAAATGTAGTTTGTGCTCGTCTTTGACTTAGAAAAATTTCCGCGATTTTTGGCCAAATTGGCTTTGCGACTCTCTGTAAGAGTGAATATAGATTAAAAAGTAAGACAGATAGAGGAAATCCGAAATATCCATTCGATAGAACGCATGGCAATGAACATCTCAGCCAAGTTTGGTACGAAAATATTCAAGTTGAAGAAAGTTATTAGCCTCGCTGTCAAGAAATGTAGTTTGTGCTCGTCTTTGACTTATACAAATTTCCGCGATTTTTGGCCAAATTGGCTTTGCGACTCTATGTGAGATTGAATATAGATTAAAAAGTAAGACAGATAGAGGAAATCCGAAATATCCATTCGATAGAACGCAAGGTAATGAACATCTCAGTCAAGCTTGGTCTGGAAATATTCAGTTTGAAGAAAGTTTTTAGCCTCGCTGTCAAGAAATGCAGTTTGTGCTCGTCTTTGACTTAGATTAATTTCCGCGATTTTTGGCCAAATTGGCTTTGCGACTCTCTGTAAGAGTGAATATAGATTAAAAAGTAAGACAGATAGAGGAAATCCGAAATATCCATTCGATAGAACGCATGGCAATGAACATCTCAGCCAAGTTTGGTACGAAAATATTCAAGTTGAAGAAAGTTATTAGCCTCGCTGTCAAGAAATGTAGTTTGTGCTCGTCTTTGACTTATACAAATTTCCGCGATTTTTGGCCAAATTGGCTTTGCGACTCTATGTGAGATTGAATATAGATTAAAAAGTAAGACAGATAGAGGAAATCCGAAATATCCATTCGATAGAACGCAAGGTAATGAACATCTCAGTCAAGCTTGGTCTGGAAATATTCAGTTTGAAGAAAGTTTTTAGCCTCGCTGTCAAGAAATGTAGTTTGTGCTCGTCTTTGACTTAGATTAATTTCCGCGATTTTTGGCCAAATTGGCTTTGCGACTCTCTGTAAGAGTGAATATAGATTAAAAAGTAAGACAGATAGAGGAAATCCGAAATATCCATTCGATAGAACGCAAGGTAATGAACATCTCTGCCAAGTTTGGTCCGAAAATATGCAGTTTGAAGAAAGTTATTAGCCTCGCCGTCAAGAAATGTAGTTTGTGCTCGTCTTTGACTTAGATTAATTTCCGCGATTTTTGGCCAAATTGGCTTTGCGACTCTCTGTAAGAGTGAATATAGATTAAAAAGTAAGACAGATACAGGAAATCCGAAATATCCATTCGATAGAACGCATGGCAATGAACATCTCAGCCAAGTTTGGTACGAAAATATTCAAGTTGAAGAAAGTTATTAGCCTCGCTGTCAAGAAATGTAGTTTGTGCTCGTCTTTGACTTAGAAAAATTTCCGCGATTTTTGGCCAAATTGGCTTTGCGACTCTCTGTAAGAGTGAATATAGATTAAAAAGTAAGACAGATACAGGAAATCCGAAATATCCATTCGATAGAACGCATGGCAATGAACATCTCAGCCAAGTTTGGTACGAAAATATTCAAGTTGAAGAAAGTTATTAGCCTCGCTGTCAAGAAATGTAGTTTGTGCTCGTCTTTGACTTATACAAATTTCCGCGATTTTTGGCCAAATTGGCTTTGCGACTCTATGTGAGATTGAATATAGATTAAAAAGTAAGACAGATAGAGGAAATCCGAAATATCCATTCGATAGAACGCAAGGAAATGAACATCTCAGTCAAGCTTGGTCTGGA
This sequence comes from Gibbula magus, assembly GCA_936450465.1. Taxonomy (NCBI): domain Eukaryota; kingdom Metazoa; phylum Mollusca; class Gastropoda; order Trochida; family Trochidae; genus Gibbula; species Gibbula magus. The sequence goes on from OW388300.1 coordinate 33,112,558, forward strand.
AATATTCAGTTTGAAGAAAGTTTTTAGCCTCGCTGTCAAGAAATGTAGTTTGTGCTCGTCTTTGACTTAGATTAATTTCCGCGATTTTTGGCCAAATTGGCTTTGCGACTCTCTGTAAGAGTGAATATAGATTAAAAAGTAAGACAGATAGAGGAAATCCGAAATATCCATTCGATAGAACGCATGGCAATGAACATCTCAGCCAAGTTTGGTACGAAAATATTCAAGTTGAAGAAAGTTATTAGCCTCGCTGTCAAGAAATGTAGTTTGTGCTCGTCTTTGACTTAGAAAAATTTCCGCGATTTTTGGCCAAATTGGCTTTGCGACTCTCTGTAAGAGTGAATATAGATTAAAAAGTAAGACAGATACAGGAAATCCGAAATATCCATTCGATAGAACGCATGGCAATGAACATCTCAGCCAAGTTTGGTACGAAAATATTCAAGTTGAAGAAAGTTATTAGCCTCGCTGTCAAGAAATGTAGTTTGTGCTCGTCTTTGACTTATACAAATTTCCGCGATTTTTGGCCAAATTGGCTTTGCGACTCTATGTGAGATTGAATATATATTAAAAAGTAAGACAGATAGAGGAAATCCGAAATATCGATTCGATAGAACGCAAGGTAATGAACATCTCAGTCAAGCTTGGTCTGGAAATATTCAGTTTGAAGAAAGTTTTTAGCCTCGCTGTCAAGAAATGTAGTTTGTGCTCGTCTTTGACTTAGAAAAATTTCCGCGATTTTTGGCCAAATTGGCTTTGCGACTCTCTGTAAGAGTGAATATAGATTAAAAAGTAAGACAGATAGAGGAAATCCGAAATATCCATTCGATAGAACACAAGGTAATGAACATCTCTGCCAAGTTTGGTCCGAAAATATGCAGTTTGAAGAAAGTGTTTAGCCTCGCCGTCAAGAAATGTAGTTTGTGCTCGTCTTTGACTTAGATTAATTTCCGCGATTTTTGGCCAAATTGGCTTTGCGACTCTCTGTAAGAGTGAATATAGATTAAAAAGTAAGACAGATACAGGAAATCCGAAATATCCATTCGATAGAACGCAAGGTAATGAACATCTCTGCCAAGTTTGGTCCGAAAATATGCAGTTTGAAGAAAGTTATTAGCCTCGCCGTCAAGAAATGTAGTTTGTGCTCGTCTTTGACTTAGATTAATTTCCGCGATTTTTGGCCAAATTGGCTTTGCGACTCTCTGTAAGAGTGAATATAGATTAAAAAGTAAGACAGATACAGGAAATCCGAAATATCCATTCGATAGAACGCATGGCAATGAACATCTCAGCCAAGTTTGGTACGAAAATATTCAAGTTGAAGAAAGTTATTAGCCTCGCTGTCAAGAAATGTAGTTTGTGCTCGTCTTTGACTTAGAAAAATTTCCGCGATTTTTGGCCAAATTGGCTTTGCGACTCTCTGTAAGAGTGAATATAGATTAAAAAGTAAGACAGATACAGGAAATCCGAAATATCCATTCGATAGAACGCATGGCAATGAACATCTCAGCCAAGTTTGGTACGAAAATATTCAAGTTGAAGAAAGTTATTAGCCTCGCTGTCAAGAAATGTAGTTTGTGCTCGTCTTTGACTTATACAAATTTCCGCGATTTTTGGCCAAATTGGCTTTGCGACTCTATGTGAGATTGAATATAGATTAAAAAGTAAGACAGATAGAGGAAATCCGAAATATCCATTCGATAGAACGCAAGGTAATGAACATCTCAGTCAAGCTTGGTCTGGAAATATTCAGTTTGAAGAAAGTTTTTAGCCTCGCTGTCAAGAAATGTAGTTTGTGCTCGTCTTTGACTTAGATTAATTTCCGCGATTTTTGGCCAAATTGGCTTTGCGACTCTCTGTAAGAGTGAATATAGATTAAAAAGTAAGACAGATAGAGGAAATCCGAAATATCCATTCGATAGAACGCATGGCAATGAACATCTCAGCCAAGTTTGGTACGAAAATATTCAAGTTGAAGAAAGTTATTAGCCTCGCTGTCAAGAAATGTAGTTTGTGCTCGTCTTTGACTTAGAAAAATTTCCGCGATTTTTGGCCAAATTGGCTTTGCGACTCTCTGTAAGAGTGAATATAGATTAAAAAGTAAGACAGATACAGGAAATCCGAAATATCCATTCGATAGAACGCATGGCAATGAACATCTCAGCCAAGTTTGGTACGAAAATATTCAAGTTGAAGAAAGTTATTAGCCTCGCTGTCAAGAAATGTAGTTTGTGCTCGTCTTTGACTTATACAAATTTCCGCGATTTTTGGCCAAATTGGCTTTGCGACTCTATGTGAGATTGAATATATATTAAAAAGTAAGACAGATAGAGGAAATCCGAAATATCGATTCGATAGAACGCAAGGTAATGAACATCTCAGTCAAGCTTGGTCTGGAAATATTCAGTTTGAAGAAAGTTTTTAGCCTCGCTGTCAAGAAATGTAGTTTGTGCTCGTCTTTGACTTAGAAAAATTTCCGCGATTTTTGGCCAAATTGGCTTTGCGACTCTCTGTAAGAGTGAATATAGATTAAAAAGTAAGACAGATAGAGGAAATCCGAAATATCCATTCGATAGAACACAAGGTAATGAACATCTCTGCCAAGTTTGGTCCGAAAATATGCAGTTTGAAGAAAGTGTTTAGCCTCGCCGTCAAGAAATGTAGTTTGTGCTCGTCTTTGACTTAGATTAATTTCCGCGATTTTTGGCCAAATTGGCTTTGCGACTCTCTGTAAGAGTGAATATAGATTAAAAAGTAAGACAGATAGAGGAAATCCGAAATATCCATTCGATAGAACACAAGGTAATGAACATCTCTGCCAAGTTTGGTCCGAAAATATGCAGTTTGAAGAAAGTTATTAGCCTCGCCGTCAAGAAATGTAGTTTGTGCTCGTCTTTGACTTAGATTAATTCCCGCGATTTTTGGCCAAATTGGCTTTGCGACTCTCTGTAAGAGTGAATATAGATTAAAAAGTAAGACAGATAGAGGAAATCCGAAATATCCATTCGATAGAACGCAAGGTAATGAACATCTCAGCAATGTTTGGTCCGGTAATATTCAGTTTGAAGAAAGTTTTTAGCCTCGCTGTCAAGAAATGTAGTTTGTGCTCGTCTTTGACTTAGAATAATTTCCGCGATTTTTGGCCAAATTGGCTTTGCGACTCTCTGTAAGAGTGCAAATAGAATAAAAAGTAAGACAGATAGAGGAAATCCGAAATATCCATTCGATAGAACGCAAGGTAATGAACATCTTAGCTAAGTTTGGTCTGGAAATATTCAGTTTGAAGAAAGTTATTATCCTCGCTGTCAAGAAATGTAGTTTGTGCTCGTCTTTGACTTAGAATATTTTCCGCGATTTTTGGCCAATTGGCCTTGCGACTCTCTGTAAGAGTGAATATAGATTTAAAAATAAGGCAGATATAGGAAATCCGAAATATTCATTTGAGAGACCACAAGGTACTGCACATTTCTGCCAAGTTTGGTTCGGAAATATTCAGTTTGAAGAAAGTTATTAGCCTCGTTGTCAAGAAATGTAGTTTGTGCTCGTCTTTGACTTAGAAAAATTTCCGCGATTTTTGGCCAAGTTGGCTTTGCGACTCTCTGTAAGAGTGAATATAGATTAAAAAGTAAGACAGATAGAGGAAATCCGAAATATCCATTCGATAGAACACAAGGTAATGAACATCTCAGCCAAGTTTGGTCCGGAAATATTCAGTTTGAAGAAAGTTTTTAGCCTCGCTGTCAAGAAATGTAGTTTGTGCTCGTCTTTGACTTAGAATAATTTCCGCGATTTTTGGCCAAATTGGCTTTGCGACTCTCTGTAAGCGTGCAAATAGAATAAAAAGTAAGACAGATAGAGGAAATCCGAAATATCCATTCGATAGAACGCAAGGTAATGAACATCTCAGCAATATTTGGTCCGGTAATATTCAGTTTGAAGAAAGTTATTAGCCTCGCTGTCAAGAAATGTAGTTTGTGCTCGTCTTTGACTTAGAATAATTTCCGCGATTTTTGGCCAAATTGGCTTTGCGACTCTCTGTATGAGTGCAAATAGAATAAAAAGTAAGACAGATAGAGGAAATCCGAAATATCCATTCGATAGAACGCAAGGTAATGAACATCTTAGCTAAGTTTGGTCTGGAAATATTCAGTTTGAAGAAAGTTATTATCCTCGCTGTCAAGAAATGTAGTTTGTGCTCGTCTTTGACTTATACAAATTTCCGCGATTTTTGGCCAAATTGGCTTTGCGACTCTATGTGAGATTGAATATAGATTAAAAAGTAAGACAGATAGAGGAAATCCGAAATATCCATTCGATAGAACACAAGGTAATGAACATCTCAGCCAAGTTTGGTCCGGAAATATTCAGTTTGAAGAAAGTTTTTAGCCTCGCTGTCAAGAAATGTAGTTTGTGCTCGTCTTTGACTTAGAATAATTTCCGCGATTTTTGGCCAAATTGGCTTTGCGACTCTCTGTAAGAGTGAATATAGATTAAAAAGTAAGACAGATACAGGAAATCCGAAATATCCATTCGATAGAACGCATGGCAATGAACATCTCAGCCAAGTTTGGTACGAAAATATTCAAGTTGAAGAAAGTTATTAGCCTCGCTGTCAAGAAATGTAGTTTGTGCTCGTCTTTGACTTATACAAATTTCCGCGATTTTTGGCCAAATTGGCTTTGCGACTCTATGTGAGATTGAATATATATTAAAAAGTAAGACAGATAGAGGAAATCCGAAATATCGATTCGATAGAACGCAAGGTAATGAACATCTCAGTCAAGCTTGGTCTGGAAATATTCAGTTTGAAGAAAGTTTTTAGCCTCGCTGTCAAGAAATGTAGTTTGTGCTCGTCTTTGACTTAGAAAAATTTCCGCGATTTTTGGCCAAATTGGCTTTGCGACTCTCTGTAAGAGTGAATATAGATTAAAAAGTAAGACAGATAGAGGAAATCCGAAATATCCATTCGATAGAACACAAGGTAATGAACATCTCTGCCAAGTTTGGTCCGAAAATATGCAGTTTGAAGAAAGTGTTTAGCCTCGCCGTCAAGAAATGTAGTTTGTGCTCGTCTTTGACTTAGATTAATTTCCGCGATTTTTGGTCAAATTGGCTTTGCGACTCTCTGTAAGAGTGAATATAGATTAAAAAGTAAGACAGATAGAGGAAATCCGAAATATCCATTCGATAGAACGCATGGCAATGAACATCTCAGCCAAGTTTGGTACGAAAATATTCAAGTTGAAGAAAGTTATTAGCCTCGCTGTCAAGAAATGTAGTTTGTGCTCGTCTTTGACTTAGAATAATTTCCGCGATTTTTGGCCAAATTGGCTTTGCGACTCTCTGTATGAGTGCAAATAGAATAAAAAGTAAGACAGATAGAGGAAATCCGAAATATCCATTCGATAGAACGCAAGGTAATGAACATCTTAGCTAAGTTTGGTCTGGAAATATTCAGTTTGAAGAAAGTTATTATCCTCGCTGTCAAGAAATGTAGTTTGTGCTCGTCTTTGACTTATAAAAATTTCCGCGATTTTTGGCCAAATTGGCTTTGCGACTCTATGTGAGATTGAATATAGATTAAAAAGTAAGACAGATAGAGGAAATCCGAAATATCCATTCGATAGAACACAAGGTAATGAACATCTCAGCCAAGTTTGGTCCGGAAATATTCAGTTTGAAGAAAGTTTTTAGCCTCGCTGTCAAGAAATGTAGTTTGTGCTCGTCTTTGACTTAGAATAATTTCCGCGATTTTTGGCCAAATTGGCTTTGCGACTCTCTGTAAGCGTGCAAATAGAATAAAAAGTAAGACAGATAGAGGAAATCCGAAATATCCATTCGATAGAACGCAAGGTAATGAACATCTCAGCAATATTTGGTCCGGTAATATTCAGTTTGAAGAAAGTTATTAGCCTCGCTGTCAAGAAATGTAGTTTGTGCTCGTCTTTGACTTAGAATAATTTCCGCGATTTTTGGCCAAATTGGCTTTGCGACTCTCTGTATGAGTGCAAATAGAATAAAAAGTAAGACAGATAGAGGAAATCCGAAATATCCATTCGATAGAACGCAAGGTAATGAACATCTTAGCTAAGTTTGGTCTGGAAATATTCAGTTTGAAGAAAGTTATTATCCTCGCTGTCAAGAAATGTAGTTTGTGCTCGTCTTTGACTTATAAAAATTTCCGCGATTTTTGGCCAAATTGGCTTTGCGACTCTATGTGAGATTGAATATAGATTAAAAAGTAAGACAGATAGAGGAAATCCGAAATATCCATTCGATAGAACACAAGGTAATGAACATCTCAGCCAAGTTTGGTCCGGAAATATTCAGTTTGAAGAAAGTTTTTAGCCTCGCTGTCAAGAAATGTAGTTTGTGCTCGTCTTTGACTTAGAATAATTTCCGCGATTTTTGGCCAAATTGGCTTTGCGACTCTCTGTAAGCGTGCAAATAGAATAAAAAGTAAGACAGATAGAGGAAATCCGAAATATCCATTCGATAGAACGCAAGGTAATGAACATCTCAGCAATATTTGGTCCGGTAATATTCAGTTTGAAGAAAGTTATTAGCCTCGCTGTCAAGAAATGTAGTTTGTGCTCGTCTTTGACTTAGAATAATTTCCGCGATTTTTGGCCAAATTGGCTTTGCGACTCTCTGTATGAGTGCAAATAGAATAAAAAGTAAGACAGATAGAGGAAATCCGAAATATCCATTCGATAGAACGCAAGGTAATGAACATCTTAGCTAAGTTTGGTCTGGAAATATTCAGTTTGAAGAAAGTTATTATCCTCGCTGTCAAGAAATGTAGTTTGTGCTCGTCTTTGACTTAGAATATTTTCCGCGATTTTTGGCCAATTGGCCTTGCGACTCTCTGTAAGAGTGAATATAGATTTAAAAATAAGGCAGATATAGGAAATCCGAAATATTCATTTGAGAGACCACAAGGTACTGCACATTTCTGCCAAGTTTGGTCCGGAAATATTCAGTTTGAAGAAAGTTATTAGCCTCGCTGTCAAGAAATGTAGTTTGTGCTCGTCTTTGACTTAGAATAATTTCCGTCATTTTTGGCCAAATTGGCTTTGCGACTCTCTGTAAGAGTGAATATAGATTAAAAAGTAAGACAGATAGAGGAAATCCGAAATATCCATTCGATAGAACACAAGGTAATGAACATCTCAGCCAAGTTTGGTCCGGAAATATTCAGTTTGAAGAAAGTTTTTAGCCTCGCTGTCAAGAAATGTAGTTTGTGCTCGTCTTTGACTTAGAATAATTTCCGCGATTTTTGGCCAAATTGGCTTTTCGACTCTATGTAAGAGTGAATATAGATTAAAAAGTAAGACAGATATAGGAAATCCGAAATATCCATTCGATAGAACGCAAGGTAATGAACATCTCAGCCAAGTTTGGTACGGAAATATTCAAGTTGAAGAAAGTTTTTAGCCTCGCTGTCAAGAAATGTAGTTTGTGCTCGTCTTTGACTTAGATTAATTTCCGCGATTTTTGGCCAAATTGGCTTTGCGACTCTCTGTAAGCGTGCAAATAGAATAAAAAGTAAGACAGATAGAGGAAATCCGAAATATCCATTCGATAGAACGCAAGGTAATGAACATCTCAGCAATATTTGGTCCGGTAATATTCAGTTTGAAGAAAGTTATTAGCCTCGCTGTCAAGAAATGTAGTTTGTGCTCGTCTTTGACTTAGAATAATTTCCGTCATTTTTGGCCAAATTGGCTTTGCGACTCTCTGTAAGAGTGCAAATAGAATAAAAAGTAAGACAGATAGAGGAAATCCGAAATATCCATTCGATAGAACGCAAGGTAATGAACATCTTAGCTAAGTTTGGTCTGGAAATATTCAGTTTGAAGAAAGTTTTTAGCCTCGCTGTCAAGAAATGTAGTTTGTGCTCGTCTTTGACTTAGATTAATTTCCGCGATTTTTGGCCAAATTGGCTTTGCGACTCTCTGTAAGAGTGCAAATAGAATAAAAAGTAAGACAGATAGAGGAAATCCGAAATATCCATTCGATAGAACGCAAGGTAATGAACATCTTAGCTAAGTTTGGTCTGGAAATATTCAGTTTGAAGAAAGTTATTATCCTCGCTGTCAAGAAATGTAGTTTGTGCTCGTCTTTGACTTAGATTAATTTCCGCGATTTTTGGCCAAATTGGCTTTGCGACTCTCTGTAAGAGTGCAAATAGAATAAAAAGTAAGACAGATAGAGGAAATCCGAAATATCCATTCGATAGAACGCAAGGTAATGAACATCTCAGCCAAGCTTGGTCTGGAAATATTCAGTTTGAAGAAAGTTATTAGCCTCGCTGTCAAGAAATGTAGTTTGTGCTCGTCTTTGACTTAGAATATTTTCCGCGATTTTTGGCCAATTGGCCTTGCGACTCTCTGTAAGAGTGAATATAGATTTAAAAAGTAAGACAGATAGAGGAAATCCGAAATATCCATTCGATAGAACGCAAGGTAATGAACATCTCAGCCAAGCTTGGTCTGGAAATATTCAGTTTGAAGAAAGTTATTAGCCTCGCTGTCAAGAAATGTAGTTTGTGCTCGTCTTTGACTTAGATTAATTTCCGCGATTTTTGGCCAAATTGGCTTTGCGACTCTCTGTAAGAGTGAATATAGATTAAAAAGTAAGACAGATATAGGAAATCCTAAATATCCATTCGATAGAACGCATGGCAATGAACATCTCAGCCAAGTTTGGTACGAAAATATTCAAGTTGAAGAAAGTTATTAGCCTCGCTGTCAAGAAATGTAGTTTGTGCTCGTCTTTGACTTATAAAAATTTCCGCGATTTTTGGCCAAATTGGCTTTGCGACTCTATGTGAGATTGAATATAGATTAAAAAGTAAGACAGATAGAGGAAATCCGAAATATCCATTCGATAGAACGCAAGGTAATGAACATCTCAGTCAAGCTTGGTCTGGAAATATTCAGTTTGAAGAAAGTTTTTAGCCTCGCTGTCAAGAAATGTAGTTTGTGCTCGTCTTTGACTTAGATTAATTTCCGCGATTTTTGGCCAAATTGGCTTTGCGACTCTCTGTAAGAGTGAATATAGATTAAAAAGTAAGACAGATAGAGGAAATCCGAAATATCCATTCGATAGAACGCATGGCAATGAACATCTCAGCCAAGTTTGGTACGAAAATATTCAAGTTGAAGAAAGTTATTAGCCTCGCTGTCAAGAAATGTAGTTTGTGCTCGTCTTTGACTTACAACAATTTCCGCGATTTTTGGCCAAATTGGCTTTGCGAATCTATGTAAGATTGAATATAGATTAAAAAGTAAGACAGATAGAGGAAATCCGAAATATCCATTCGATAGAACGCAAGGTAATGAACATCTCAGCCAAGCTTGGTCTGGAAATATTCAGTTTGAAGAAAGTTATTAGCCTCGCTGTCAAGAAATGTAGTTTGTGCTCGTCTTTGACTTAGATTAATTTCCGCGATTTTTGGCCAAATTGGCTTTGCGACTCTCTGTAAGAGTGAATATAGATTAAAAAGTAAGACAGATAGAGGAAATCCGAAATATCCATTCGATAGAACGCATGGTAATGAACATCTCAGCCAAGTTTGGTACGAAAATATTCAAGTTGAAGAAAGTTATTATCCTCGCTGTCAAGAAATGTAGTTTGTGCTCGTCTTTGACTTAGAATATTTTCCGCGATTTTTGGCCAATTGGCCTTGCGACTCTCTGTAAGAGTGAATATAGATTTAAAAATAAGGCAGATATAGGAAATCCGAAATATTCATTTGAGAGACCACAAGGTACTGCACATTTCTGCCAAGTTTGGTCCGGAAATATTCAGTTTGAAGAAAGTTATTAGCCTCGCTGTCAAGAAATGTAGTTTGTGCTCGTCTTTGACTTAGAATAATTTCCGTCATTTTTGGCCAAATTGGCTTTGCGACTCTCTGTAAGAGTGAATATAGATTAAAAAGTAAGACAGATAGAGGAAATCCGAAATATCCATTCGATAGAACACAAGGTAATGAACATCTCAGCCAAGTTTGGTCCGGAAATATTCAGTTTGAAGAAAGTTTTTAGCCTCGCTGTCAAGAAATGTAGTTTGTGCTCGTCTTTGACTTAGAATAATTTCCGCGATTTTTGGCCAAATTGGCTTTTCGACTCTATGTAAGAGTGAATATAGATTAAAAAGTAAGACAGATATAGGAAATCCGAAATATCCATTCGATAGAACGCAAGGTAATGAACATCTCAGCCAAGTTTGGTACGAAAATATTCAAGTTGAAGAAAGTTTTTAGCCTCGCTGTCAAGAAATGTAGTTTGTGCTCGTCTTTGACTTAGATTAATTTCCGCGATTTTTGGCCAAATTGGCTTTGCGACTCTCTGTAAGCGTGCAAATAGAATAAAAAGTAAGACAGATAGAGGAAATCCGAAATATCCATTCGATAGAACGCAAGGTAATGAACATCTCAGCAATCTTTGGTCCGGTAATATTCAGTTTGAAGAAAGTTATTAGCCTCGCTGTCAAGAAATGTAGTTTGTGCTCGTCTTTGACTTAGAATAATTTCCGTCATTTTTGGCCAAATTGGCTTTGCGACTCTCTGTAAGAGTGCAAATAGAATAAAAAGTAAGACAGATAGAGGAAATCCGAAATATCCATTCGATAGAACGCAAGGTAATGAACATCTTAGCTAAGTTTGGTCTGGAAATATTCAGTTTGAAGAAAGTTTTTAGCCTCGCTGTCAAGAAATGTAGTTTGTGCTCGTCTTTGACTTAGATTAATTTCCGCGATTTTTGGCCAAATTGGCTTTGCGACTCTCTGTAAGAGTGCAAATAGAATAAAAAGTAAGACAGATAGAGGAAATCCGAAATATCCATTCGATAGAACGCAAGGTAATGAACATCTTAGCTAAGTTTGGTCTGGAAATATTCAGTTTGAAGAAAGTTATTATCCTCGCTGTCAAGAAATGTAGTTTGTGCTCGTCTTTGACTTAGAATATTTTCCGCGATTTTTGGCCAATTGGCCTTGCGACTCTCTGTAAGAGTGAATATAGATTTAAAAATAAGGCAGATATAGGAAATCCGAAATATTCATTTGAGAGACCACAAGGTACTGCACATTTCTGCCAAGTTTGGTCCGGAAATATTCAGTTTGAAGAAAGTTATTAGCCTCGCTGTCAAGAAATGTAGTTTGTGCTCGTCTTTGACTTAGAATAATTTCCGTCATTTTTGGCCAAATTGGCTTTGCGACTCTCTGTAAGAGTGAATATAGATTAAAAAGTAAGACAGATAGAGGAAATCCGAAATATCCATTCGATAGAACACAAGGTAATGAACATCTCAGCCAAGTTTGGTCCGGAAATATTCAGTTTGAAGAAAGTTTTTAGCCTCGCTGTCAAGAAATGTAGTTTGTGCTCGTCTTTGACTTAGAAAAATTTCCGCGATTTTTGGCCAAATTGGCTTTGCGACTCTATGTGAGATTGAATATAGATTAAAAAGTAAGACAGATAGAGGAAATCCGAAATATCCATTCGATAGAACGCAAGGTAATGAACATCTCAGTCAAGCTTGGTCTGGAAATATTCAGTTTGAAGAAAGTTTTTAGCCTCGCTGTCAAGAAATGTAGTTTGTGCTCGTCTTTGACTTAGATTAATTTCCGCGATTTTTGGCCAAATTGGCTTTGCGACTCTCTGTAAGAGTGCAAATAGAATAAAAAGTAAGACAGATAGAGGAAATCCGAAATATCCATTCGATAGAACGCAAGGTAATGAACATCTTAGCTAAGTTTGGTCTGGAAATATTCAGTTTTAAGAAAGTTTTTAGCCTCGCTGTCAAGAAATGTAGTTTGTGCTCGTCTTTGACTTATAAAAATTTCCGCGATTTTTGGCCAAATTGGCTTTGCGACTCTATGTGAGATTGAATATAGATTAAAAAGTAAGACAGATAGAGGAAATCCGAAATATCCATTCGATAGAACGCAAGGTAATGAACATCTCAGTCAAGCTTGGTCTGGAAATATTCAGTTTGAAGAAAGTTTTTAGCCTCGCTGTCAAGAAATGTAGTTTGTGCTCGTCTTTGACTTAGATTAATTTCCGCGATTTTTGGCCAAATTGGCTTTGCGACTCTCTGTAAGAGTGCAAATAGAATAAAAAGTAAGACAGATAGAGGAAATCCGAAATATCCATTCGATAGAACGCAAGGTAATGAACATCTTAGCTAAGTTTGGTCTGGAAATATTCAGTTTGAAGAAAGTTTTTAGCCTCGCTGTCAAGAAATGTAGTTTGTGCTCGTCTTTGACTTAGATTAATTTCCGCGATTTTTGGCCAATTTGGCTGTGCGACTCTCTGTAAGAGTGAATATAGATTAAAAAGTAAGACAGATAGAGGAAATCCGAAATATCCATTCGATAGAACACAAGGTAATGAACATCTCAGCCAAGTTTGGTCCGGAAATATTCAGTTTGAAGAGAGTTTTTAGCCTCGCTGTCAAGAAATGTAGTTTGTGCTCGTCTTTGACTGATAAAAATGTCCGCGATTTTTGGCCAAATTGGCTTTGCGACTCTATGTGAGATTCAAAATAGATTAAAAAGTAAGACAGATAGAGGAAATCCGAAATATCCATTCGATAGAACACAAGGTAATGAACATCTCAGCCAAGTTTGGTCCGGAAATATTCAGTTTGAAGAAAGTTTTTAGCCTCGCTGTCAAGAAATGTAGTTTGTGCTCCTCTTTGACTTAGAATAATTTCCGCGATTTTTGGCCAAATTGGCTTTGCGACTCTCTGTAAGAGTGCAAATAGAATAAAAAGTAAGACAGATAGAGGAAATCCGAAATATCCATTCGATAGAACGCAAGGTAATGAACATCTTAGCTAAGTTTGGTCTGGAAATATTCAGTTTGAAGAAAGTTATTATCCTCGCTGTCAAGAAATGTAGTTTGTGCTCGTCTTTGACTTAGAATATTTTCCGCGATTTTTGGCCAATTGGCCTTGCGACTCTCTGTAAGAGTGAATATAGATTTAAAAATAAGGCAGATATAGGAAATCCGAAATATCCATTCGATAGAACGCAAGGTAATGAACATCTTAGCTAAGTTTGGTCTGGAAATATTCAGTTTGAAGAAAGTTATTATCCTCGCTGTCAAGAAATGTAGTTTGTGCTCGTCTTTGACTTAGAATATTTTCCGCGATTTTTGGCCAATTGGCCTTGCGACTCTCTGTAAGAGTGAATATAGATTTAAAAATAAGGCAGATATAGGAAATCCGAAATATTCATTTGAGAGACCACAAGGTACTGCACATTTCTGCCAAGTTTGGTCCGGAAATATTCAGTTTGAAGAAAGTTATTAGCCTCGCTGTCAAGAAATGTAGTTTGTGCTCGTCTTTGACTTAGAATAATTTCCGTCATTTTTGGCCAAATTGGCTTTGCGACTCTCTGTAAGAGTGAATATAGATTAAAAAGTAAGACAGATAGAGGAAATCCGAAATATCCATTCGATAGAACACAAGGTAATGAACATCTCAGCCAAGTTTGGTCCGGAAATATTCAGTTTGAAGAAAGTTTTTAGCCTCGCTGTCAAGAAATGTAGTTTGTGCTCGTCTTTGACTTAGAAAAATTTCCGCGATTTTTGGCCAAATTGGCTTTGCGACTCTATGTGAGATTGAATATAGATTAAAAAGTAAGACAGATAGAGGAAATCCGAAATATCCATTCGATAGAACGCAAGGTAATGAACATCTCAGTCAAGCTTGGTCTGGAAATATTCAGTTTGAAGAAAGTTTTTAGCCTCGCTGTCAAGAAATGTAGTTTGTGCTCGTCTTTGACTTAGATTAATTTCCGCGATTTTTGGCCAAATTGGCTTTGCGACTCTCTGTAAGAGTGCAAATAGAATAAAAAGTAAGACAGATAGAGGAAATCCGAAATATCCATTCGATAGAACGCAAGGTAATGAACATCTTAGCTAAGTTTGGTCTGGAAATATTCAGTTTTAAGAAAGTTTTTAGCCTCGCTGTCAAGAAATGTAGTTTGTGCTCGTCTTTGACTTATAAAAATTTCCGCGATTTTTGGCCAAATTGGCTTTGCGACTCTATGTGAGATTGAATATAGATTAAAAAGTAAGACAGATAGAGGAAATCCGAAATATCCATTCGATAGAACGCAAGGTAATGAACATCTCAGTCAAGCTTGGTCTGGAAATATTCAGTTTGAAGAAAGTTTTTAGCCTCGCTGTCAAGAAATGTAGTTTGTGCTCGTCTTTGACTTAGATTAATTTCCGCGATTTTTGGCCAAATTGGCTTTGCGACTCTCTGTAAGAGTGCAAATAGAATAAAAAGTAAGACAGATAGAGGAAATCCGAAATATCCATTCGATAGAACGCAAGGTAATGAACATCTTAGCTAAGTTTGGTCTGGAAATATTCAGTTTGAAGAAAGTTTTTAGCCTCGCTGTCAAGAAATGTAGTTTGTGCTCGTCTTTGACTTAGATTAATTTCCGCGATTTTTGGCCAATTTGGCTGTGCGACTCTCTGTAAGAGTGAATATAGATTAAAAAGTAAGACAGATAGAGGAAATCCGAAATATCCATTCGATAGAACACAAGGTAATGAACATCTCAGCCAAGTTTGGTCCGGAAATATTCAGTTTGAAGAGAGTTTTTAGCCTCGCTGTCAAGAAATGTAGTTTGTGCTCGTCTTTGACTGATAAAAATGTCCGCGATTTTTGGCCAAATTGGCTTTGCGACTCTATGTGAGATTCAAAATAGATTAAAAAGTAAGACAGATAGAGGAAATCCGAAATATCCATTCGATAGAACACAAGGTAATGAACATCTCAGCCAAGTTTGGTCCGGAAATATTCAGTTTGAAGAAAGTTTTTTAGCCTCGCTGTCAAGAAATGTAGTTTGTGCTCCTCTTTGACTTAGAATAATTTCCGCGATTTTTGGCCAAATTGGCTTTGCGACTCTCTGTAAGAGTGCAAATAGAATAAAAAGTAAGACAGATAGAGGAAATCCGAAATATCCATTCGATAGAACGCAAGGTAATGAACATCTTAGCTAAGTTTGGTCTGGAAATATTCAGTTTGAAGAAAGTTATTATCCTCGCTGTCAAGAAATGTAGTTTGTGCTCGTCTTTGACTTAGAATATTTTCCGCGATTTTTGGCCAATTGGCCTTGCGACTCTCTGTAAGAGTGAATATAGATTTAAAAATAAGGCAGATATAGGAAATCCGAAATATCCATTCGATAGAACACAAGGTAATGAACATCTCAGCCAAGTTTGGTTCGGAAATATTCAGTTTGAAGAAAGTTTTTAGCCTCGCTGTCAAGAAATGTAGTTTGTGCTCGTCTTTGACTTAGATTTATTTCCGCGATTTTTGGCCAAATTGGCTTTGCGACTCTCTGTAAGAGTGAATATAGATTAAAAAGTAAGACAGATAGAGGAAATCCGAAATATCCATTCGATAGAACGCAAGGTAATGAACATCTCAGCCAAGCTTGGTCTGGAAATATTCAGTTTGAAGAAAGTTATTAGCCTCGCTGTCAAGAAATGTAGTTTGTGCTCTTCTTTGACTGATAAAAATGTCCGCGATTTTTGGCCAAATAGGCTTTGCGACTCTATGTGAGATTGAAAATAGATTAAAAAGTAAGACAGATAGAGGAAATCCGAAATAGCCATTCGATAGAACACAAGGTAATGAACATCTCAGCCAAGTTTGGTCCGGAAATATTCAGTTTGAAGAAAGTTTTTAGCCTCGCTGTCAAGAAATGTAGTTTGTGCTCGTCTTTGACTTAGAATATTTTCCGCGATTTTTGGAATTGGCCTTGCGACTCTCTGTAAGAGTGAATATAGATTTAAAAAGTAAGACAGATAGAGGAAATCCGAAATATCCATTCGATAGAACGCAAGGTAATGAACATCTCAGCCAAGCTTGGTCTGGAAATATTCAGTTTGAAGAAAGTTATTAGCCTCGCTGTCAAGAAATGTAGTTTGTGCTCGTCTTTGACTTATAAAAATTTCCGCGATTTTTGGCCAAATTGGCTTTGCGACTCTAAGTGAGATTGAATATAGATTAAAAAGTAAGACAGATAGAGGAAATCCGAAATATCCATTCGATAGAACGCAAGGTAATGAACATCTCAGTCAAGCTTGGTCTGGAAATATTCAGTTTGAAGAAAGTTTTTAGCCTCGCTGTCAAGAAATGTAGTTTGTGCTCGTCTTTGACTTAGAATAATTTCCGCGATTTTTGGCCAAATTGGCTTTTCGACTCTATGTAAGAGTGAATATAGATTAAAAAGTAAGACAGATATAGGAAATCCGAAATATCCATTCGATAGAACGCAAGGTAATGAACATCTCAGCAATGTTTGGTCCGGTAATATTCAGTTTGAAGAAAGTTTTTAGCCTCGCTGTCAAGAAATGTAGTTTGTGCTCGTCTTTGACTTAGAATAATTTCCGCGATTTTTGGCCAAATTGGCTTTGCGACTCTCTGTAAGAGTGCAAATAGAATAAAAAGTGAGACAGATAGAGGAAATCCGAAATATCCATTCGATAGAACGCAAGGTAATGAACATCTTAGCTAAGTTTGGTCTGGAAATATTCAGTTTGAAGAAAGTTTTTAGCCTCGCTGTCAAGAAATGTAGTTTGTGCTCGTCTTTGACTTAGATTAATTTCCGCGATTTTTGGCCAAATTGGCTTTGCGACTCTCTGTAAGCGTGCAAATAGAATAAAAAGTAAGACAGATAGAGGAAATCCGAAATATCCATTCGATAGAACGCAAGGTAATGAACATCTCAGCAATATTTGGTCCGGTAATATTCAGTTTGAAGAAAGTTATTAGCCTCGCTGTCAAGAAATGTAGTTTGTGCTCGTCTTTGACTTAGAATAATTTCCGTCATTTTTGGCCAAATTGGCTTTGCGACTCTCTGTAAGAGTGAATATAGATTAAAAAGTAAGACAGATAGAGGAAATCCGAAATATCCATTCGATAGAACACAAGGTAATGAACATCTTAGCTAAGTTTGGTCTGGAAATATTCAGTTTGAAGAAAGTTTTTAGCCTCGCTGTCAAGAAATGTAGTTTGTGCTCGTCTTTGACTTATAAAAATTTCCGCGATTTTTGGCCAAATTGGCTTTGCGACTCTATGTGAGATTGAATATAGATTAAAAAGTAAGACAGATAGAGGAAATCCGAAATATCCATTCGATAGAACGCAAGGTAATGAACATCTCAGTCAAGCTTGGTCTGGAAATATTCAGTTTGAAGAAAGTTTTTAGCCTCGCTGTCAAGAAATGTAGTTTGTGCTCGTCTTTGACTTAGAATAATTTCCGCGATTTTTGGCCAAATTGGCTTTTCGACTCTATGTAAGAGTGAATATAGATTAAAAAGTAAGACAGATATAGGAAATCCGAAATATCCATTCGATAGAACGCAAGGTAATGAACATCTCAGCAATGTTTGGTCCGGTAATATTCAGTTTGAAGAAAGTTTTTAGCCTCGCTGTCAAGAAATGTAGTTTGTGCTCGTCTTTGACTTAGAATAATTTCCGCGATTTTTGGCCAAATTGGCTTTGCGACTCTCTGTAAGAGTGCAAATAGAATAAAAAGTAAGACAGATAGAGGAAATCCGAAATATCCATTCGATAGAACGCAAGGTAATGAACATCTTAGCTAAGTTTGGTCTGGAAATATTCAGTTTGAAGAAAGTTTTTAGCCTCGCTGTCAAGAAATGTAGTTTGTGCTCGTCTTTGACTTAGATTAATTTCCGCGATTTTTGGCCAAATTGGCTTTGCGACTCTCTGTAAGCGTGCAAATAGAATAAAAAGTAAGACAGATAGAGGAAATCCGAAATATCCATTCGATAGAACGCAAGGTAATGAACATCTCAGCAATATTTGGTCCGGTAATATTCAGTTTGAAGAAAGTTATTAGCCTCGCTGTCAAGAAATGTAGTTTGTGCTCGTCTTTGACTTAGAATAATTTCCGTCATTTTTGGCCAAATTGGCTTTGCGACTCTCTGTAAGAGTGAATATAGATTAAAAAGTAAGACAGATAGAGGAAATCCGAAATATCCATTCGATAGAACACAAGGTAATGAACATCTTAGCTAAGTTTGGTCTGGAAATATTCAGTTTGAAGAAAGTTTTTAGCCTCGCTGTCAAGAAATGTAGTTTGTGCTCGTCTTTGACTTAGATTAATTTCCGCGATTTTTGGCCAAATTGGCTTTGCGACTCTCTGTAAGAGTGCAAATAGAATAAAAAGTAAGACAGATAGAGGAAATCCGAAATATCCATTCGATAGAACGCAAGGTAATGAACATCTTAGCTAAGTTTGGTCTGGAAATATTCAGTTTGAAGAAAGTTATTATCCTCGCTGTCAAGAAATGTAGTTTGTGCTCGTCTTTGACTTAGAATATTTTCCGCGATTTTTGGCCAATTGGCCTTGCGACTCTCTGTAAGAGTGAATATAGATTTAAAAATAAGGCAGATATAGGAAATCCGAAATATTCATTTGAGAGACCACAAGGTACTGCACATTTCTGCCAAGTTTGGTCCGGAAATATTCAGTTTGAAGAAAGTTTTTAGCCTCGCTGTCAAGAAATGTAGTTTGTGCTCGTCTTTGACTTAGAATAATTTCCGTCATTTTTGGCCAAATTGGCTTTGCGACTCTCTGTAAGAGTGAATATAGATTAAAAAGTAAGACAGATAGAGGAAATCCGAAATATCCATTCGATAGAACACAAGGTAATGAACATCTCAGCCAAGTTTGGTCCGGAAATATTCAGTTTGAAGAAAGTTTTTAGCCTCGCTGTCAAGAAATGTAGTTTGTGCTCGTCTTTGACTTATAAAATATTCCGCGATTTTTGGCCAAATTGGCTTTGCGACTCTATGTGAGATTGAATATAGATTAAAAAGTAAGACAGATAGAGGAAATCCGAAATATCCATTCGATAGAACGCAAGGTAATGAACATCTCAGTCAAGCTTGGTCTGGAAATATTCAGTTTGAAGAAAGTTTTTAGCCTCGCTGTCAAGAAATGTAGTTTGTGCTCGTCTTTGACTTAGATTAATTTCCGCGATTTTTGGCCAAATTGGCTTTGCGACTCTCTGTAAGAGTGCAAATAGAATAATAAGTAAGACAGATAGAGGAAATCCGAAATATCCATTCGATAGAACGCAAGGTAATGAACATCTTAGCTAAGTTTGGTCTGGAAATATTCAGTTTGAAGAAAGTTTTTAGCCTCGCTGTCAAGAAATGTAGTTTGTGCTCGTCTTTGACTTAGATTAATTTCCGCGATTTTTGGCCAAATTGGCTTTGCGACTCTCTGTAAGAGTGAATATAGATTAAAAAGTAAGACAGATAGAGGAAATCCGAAATATCCATTCGATAGAACACAAGGTAATGAACATCTCAGCCTAGTTTGGTCCGGAAATATTCAGTTTGAAGAGAGTTTTTAGCCTCGCTGTCAAGAAATGTAGTTTGTGCTCGTCTTTGACTTAGATTAATTTCCGCGATTTTTGGCCAAATTGGCTTTGCGACTCTCTGTAAGAGTGAATATAGATTAAGAAGTAAGACAGATAGAGGAAATCCGAAATATCCATTCGATAGAACGCATGGCAATGAACATCTCAGCCAAGTTTGGTACGAAAATATTCAAGTTGAAGAAAGTTATTAGCCTCGCTGTCAAGAAATGTAGTTTGTGCTCGTCTTTGACTGATAAAAATGTCCGCGATTTTTGGCCAAATTGGCTTTGCGACTCTATGTGAGATTCAAAATAGATTAAAAAGTAAGACAGATAGAGGAAATCCGAAATATCCATTCGATAGAACACAAGGTAATGAACATCTCAGCCAAGTTTGGTCCGGAAATATTCAGTTTGAAGAAAGTTTTTAGCCTCGCTGTCAAGAAATGTAGTTTGTGCTCCTCTTTGACTTAGAATAATTTCCGCGATTTTTGGCCAAATTGGCTTTGCGACTCTCTGTAAGAGTGCAAATAGAATAAAAAGTAAGACAGATAGAGGAAATCCGAAATATCCATTCGATAGAACGCAAGGTAATGAACATCTTAGCTAAGTTTGGTCTGGAAATATTCAGTTTGAAGAAAGTTATTATCCTCGCTGTCAAGAAATGTAGTTTGTGCTCGTCTTTGACTTAGATTAATTTCCGCGATTTTTGGCCAAATTGGCTTTGCGACTCTCTGTAAGAGTGAATATAGATTAAAAAGTAAGACAGATAGAGGTAATCCGAAATATCCATTCGATAGAACGCATGGCAATGAACATCTCAGCCAAGTTTGGTACGAAAATATTCAAGTTGAAGAAAGTTATTAGCCTCGCTGTCAAGAAATGTAGTTTGTGCTCGTCTTTGACTGATAAAAATGTCCGCGATTTTTGGCCAAATAGGCTTTGCGACTCTATGTGAGATTGAAAATAGATTAAAAAGTAAGACAGATAGAGGAAATCCGAAATAGCCATTCGATAGAACACAAGGTAATGAACATCTCAGCCAAGTTTGGTCCGGAAATATTCAGTTTGAAGAAAGTTTTTAGCCTCGCTGTCAAGAAATGTAGTTTGTGCTCGTCTTTGACTTAGAAAAATTTCCGCGATTTTTGGCCAAATTGGCTTTGCGACTCTATGTAAGATTGAATATAGATTAAAAAGTAAGACAGATAGAGGAAATCCGAAATATCCATTCGATAGAACACAAGGTAATGAACATCTCAGCAATGTTTGGTCCGGTAATATTCAGTTTGAAGAAAGTTTTTAGCCTCGCTGTCAAGAAATGTAGTTTGTGCTCGTCTTTGACTTAGATTAATTTCCGCGATTTTTGGCCAAATTGGCTTTGCGACTCTCTGTAAGAGTGCAAATAGAATAAAAAGTAAGACAGATAGAGGAAATCCGAAATATCCATTCGATAGAACGCAAGGTAATGAACATCTCAGCCAAGCTTGGTCTGGAAATATTCAGTTTGAAGAAAGTTATTAGCCTCGCTGTCAAGAAATGTAGTTTGTGCTCGTCTTTGACTTAGAATATTTTCCGCGATTTTTGGCCAATTGGCCTTGCGACTCTCTGTAAGAGTGAATATAGATTTAAAAAGTAAGACAGATAGAGGAAATCCGAAATATCCATTCGATAGAACGCAAGGTAATGAACATCTCAGCCAAGCTTGGTCTGGAAATATTCAGTTTGAAGAAAGTTATTAGCCTCGCTGTCAAGAAATGTAGTTTGTGCTCGTCTTTGACTTAGAATAATTTCCGCGATTTTTGGCCAAATTGGCTTTGCGACTCTCTGTAAGAGTGAATATAGATTAAAAAGTAAGACAGATACAGGAAATCCTAAATATCCATTCGATAGAACGCATGGCAATGAACATCTCAGCCAAGTTTGGTACGAAAATATTCATGTTGAAGAAAGTTATTAGCCTCGCTGTCAAGAAATGTAGTTTGTGCTCGTCTTTGACTTATAAAAATTTCCGCGATTTTTGGCCAAATTGGCTTTGCGACTCTATGTGAGATTGAATATAGATTAAAAAGTAAGACAGATAGAGGAAATCCGAAATATCCATTCGATAGAACGCAAGGTAATGAACATCTCAGTCAAGCTTGGTCTGGAAATATTCAGTTTGAAGAAAGTTTTTAGCCTCGCTGTCAAGAAATGTAGTTTGTGCTCGTCTTTGACTTAGATTAATTTCCGCGATTTTTGGCCAAATTGGCTTTGCGACTCTCTGTAAGAGTGAATATAGATTAAAAAGTAAGACAGATAGAGGAAATCCGAAATATCCATTCGATAGAACGCATGGCAATGAACATCTCAGCCAAGTTTGGTACGAAAATATTCAAGTTGAAGAAAGTTATTAGCCTCGCTGTCAAGAAATGTAGTTTGTGCTCGTCTTTGACTTACAACAATTTCCGCGATTTTTGGCCAAATTGGCTTTGCGAATCTATGTAAGATTGAATATAGATTAAAAAGTAAGACAGATAGAGGAAATCCGAAATATCCATTCGATAGAACGCAAGGTAATGAACATCTCAGCCAAGCTTGGTCTGGAAATATTCAGTTTGAAGAAAGTTATTAGCCTCGCTGTCAAGAAATGTAGTTTGTGCTCGTCTTTGACTTAGATTAATTTCCGCGATTTTTGGCCAAATTGGCTTTGCGACTCTCTGTAAGCGTGCAAATAGAATAAAAAGTAAGACAGATAGAGGAAATCCGAAATATCCATTCGATAGAACGCAAGGTAATGAACATCTCAGCAATATTTGGTCCGGTAATATTCAGTTTGAAGAAAGTTATTAGCCTCGCTGTCAAGAAATGTAGTTTGTGCTCGTCTTTGACTTAGAATAATTTCCGTCATTTTTGGCCAAATTGGCTTTGCGACTCTCTGTAAGAGTGAATATAGATTAAAAAGTAAGACAGATAGAGGAAATCCGAAATATCCATTCGATAGAACACAAGGTAATGAACATCTTAGCTAAGTTTGGTCTGGAAATATTCAGTTTGAAGAAAGTTTTTAGCCTCGCTGTCAAGAAATGTAGTTTGTGCTCGTCTTTGACTTAGATTAATTTCCGCGATTTTTGGCCAAATTGGCTTTGCGACTCTCTGTAAGAGTGCAAATAGAATAAAAAGTAAGACAGATAGAGGAAATCCGAAATATCCATTCGATAGAACGCAAGGTAATGAACATCTTAGCTAAGTTTGGTCTGGAAATATTCAGTTTGAAGAAAGTTATTATCCTCGCTGTCAAGAAATGTAGTTTGTGCTCGTCTTTGACTTAGAATATTTTCCGCGATTTTTGGCCAATTGGCCTTGCGACTCTCTGTAAGAGTGAATATAGATTTAAAAATAAGGCAGATATAGGAAATCCGAAATATTCATTTGAGAGACCACAAGGTACTGCACATTTCTGCCAAGTTTGGTCCGGAAATATTCAGTTTGAAGAAAGTTTTTAGCCTCGCTGTCAAGAAATGTAGTTTGTGCTCGTCTTTGACTTAGAATAATTTCCGTCATTTTTGGCCAAATTGGCTTTGCGACTCTCTGTAAGAGTGAATATAGATTAAAAAGTAAGACATTTAGAGGAAATCCGAAATATCCATTCGATAGAACACAAGGTAATGAACATCTCAGCCAAGTTTGGTCCGGAAATATTCAGTTTGAAGAAAGTTTTTAGCCTCGCTGTCAAGAAATGTAGTTTGTGCTCGTCTTTGACTTATAAAATATTCCGCGATTTTTGGCCAAATTGGCTTTGCGACTCTATGTGAGATTGAATATAGATTAAAAAGTAAGACAGATAGAGGAAATCCGAAATATCCATTCGATAGAACGCAAGGTAATGAACATCTCAGTCAAGCTTGGTCTGGAAATATTCAGTTTGAAGAAAGTTTTTAGCCTCGCTGTCAAGAAATGTAGTTTGTGCTCGTCTTTGACTTAGATTAATTTCCGCGATTTTTGGCCAAATTGGCTTTGCGACTCTCTGTAAGAGTGCAAATAGAATAATAAGTAAGACAGATAGAGAAAATCCGAAATATCCATTCGATAGAACGCAAGGTAATGAACATCTTAGCTAAGTTTGGTCTGGAAATATTCAGTTTGAAGAAAGTTTTTAGCCTCGCTGTCAAGAAATGTAGTTTGTGCTCGTCTTTGACTTAGATTAATTTCCGCGATTTTTGGCCAAATTGGCTTTGCGACTCTCTGTAAGAGTGAATATAGATTAAAAAGTAAGACAGATAGAGGAAATCCGAAATATCCATTCGATAGAACACAAGGTAATGAACATCTCAGCCTAGTTTGGTCCGGAAATATTCAGTTTGAAGAGAGTTTTTAGCCTCGCTGTCAAGAAATGTAGTTTGTGCTCGTCTTTGACTTAGATTAATTTCCGCGATTTTTGGCCAAATTGGCTTTGCGACTCTCTGTAAGAGTGAATATAGATTAAGAAGTAAGACAGATAGAGGAAATCCGAAATATCCATTCGATAGAACGCATGGCAATGAACATCTCAGCCAAGTTTGGTACGAAAATATTCAAGTTGAAGAAAGTTATTAGCCTCGCTGTCAAGAAATGTAGTTTGTGCTCGTCTTTGACTGATAAAAATGTCCGCGATTTTTGGCCAAATTGGCTTTGCGACTCTATGTGAGATTCAAAATAGATTAAAAAGTAAGACAGATAGAGGAAATCCGAAATATCCATTCGATAGAACACAAGGTAATGAACATCTCAGCCAAGTTTGGTCCGGAAATATTCAGTTTGAAGAAAGTTTTTAGCCTCGCTGTCAAGAAATGTAGTTTGTGCTCCTCTTTGACTTAGAATAATTTCCGCGATTTTTGGCCAAATTGGCTTTGCGACTCTCTGTAAGAGTGCAAATAGAATAAAAAGTAAGACAGATAGAGGAAATCCGAAATATCCATTCGATAGAACGCAAGGTAATGAACATCTTAGCTAAGTTTGGTCTGGAAATATTCAGTTTGAAGAAAGTTATTATCCTCGCTGTCAAGAAATGTAGTTTGTGCTCGTCTTTGACTTAGATTAATTTCCGCGATTTTTGGCCAAATTGGCTTTGCGACTCTCTGTAAGAGTGAATATAGATTAAAAAGTAAGACAGATAGAGGTAATCCGAAATATCCATTCGATAGAACGCATGGCAATGAACATCTCAGCCAAGTTTGGTACGAAAATATTCAAGTTGAAGAAAGTTATTAGCCTCGCTGTCAAGAAATGTAGTTTGTGCTCGTCTTTGACTGATAAAAATGTCCGCGATTTTTGGCCAAATAGGCTTTGCGACTCTATGTGAGATTGAAAATAGATTAAAAAGTAAGACAGATAGAGGAAATCCGAAATAGCCATTCGATAGAACACAAGGTAATGAACATCTCAGCCAAGTTTGGTCCGGAAATATTCAGTTTGAAGAAAGTTTTTAGCCTCGCTGTCAAGAAATGTAGTTTGTGCTCGTCTTTGACTTAGAAAAATTTCCGCGATTTTTGGCCAAATTGGCTTTGCGACTCTATGTAAGATTGAATATAGATTAAAAAGTAAGACAGATAGAGGAAATCCGAAATATCCATTCGATAGAACACAAGGTAATGAACATCTCAGCAATGTTTGGTCCGGTAATATTCAGTTTGAAGAAAGTTTTTAGCCTCGCTGTCAAGAAATGTAGTTTGTGCTCGTCTTTGACTTAGATTAATTTCCGCGATTTTTGGCCAAATTGGCTTTGCGACTCTCTGTAAGAGTGCAAATAGAATAAAAAGTAAGACAGATAGAGGAAATCCGAAATATCCATTCGATAGAACGCAAGGTAATGAACATCTCAGCCAAGCTTGGTCTGGAAATATTCAGTTTGAAGAAAGTTATTAGCCTCGCTGTCAAGAAATGTAGTTTGTGCTCGTCTTTGACTTAGAATATTTTCCGCGATTTTTGGCCAATTGGCCTTGCGACTCTCTGTAAGAGTGAATATAGATTTAAAAAGTAAGACAGATAGAGGAAATCCGAAATATCCATTCGATAGAACGCAAGGTAATGAACATCTCAGCCAAGCTTGGTCTGGAAATATTCAGTTTGAAGAAAGTTATTAGCCTCGCTGTCAAGAAATGTAGTTTGTGCTCGTCTTTGACTTAGAATAATTTCCGCGATTTTTGGCCAAATTGGCTTTGCGACTCTCTGTAAGAGTGAATATAGATTAAAAAGTAAGACAGATATAGGAAATCCTAAATATCCATTCGATAGAACGCATGGCAATGAACATCTCAGCCAAGTTTGGTACGAAAATATTCAAGTTGAAGAAAGTTATTAGCCTCGCTGTCAAGAAATGTAGTTTGTGCTCGTCTTTGACTTATAAAAATTTCCGCGATTTTTGGCCAAATTGGCTTTGCGACTCTATGTGAGATTGAATATAGATTAAAAAGTAAGACAGATAGAGGAAATCCGAAATATCCATTCGATAGAACGCAAGGTAATGAACATCTCAGTCAAGCTTGGTCTGGAAATATTCAGTTTGAAGAAAGTTTTTAGCCTCGCTGTCAAGAAATGTAGTTTGTGCTCGTCTTTGACTTAGATTAATTTCCGCGATTTTTGGCCAAATTGGCTTTGCGACTCTCTGTAAGAGTGAATATAGATTAAAAAGTAAGACAGATAGAGGAAATCCGAAATATCCATTCGATAGAACGCATGGCAATGAACATCTCAGCCAAGTTTGGTACGAAAATATTCAAGTTGAAGAAAGTTATTAGCCTCGCTGTCAAGAAATGTAGTTTGTGCTCGTCTTTGACTTACAACAATTTCCGCGATTTTTGGCCAAATTGGCTTTGCGAATCTATGTAAGATTGAATATAGATTAAAAAGTAAGACAGATAGAGGAAATCCGAAATATCCATTCGATAGAACGCAAGGTAATGAACATCTCAGCCAAGCTTGGTCTGGAAATATTCAGTTTGAAGAAAGTTATTAGCCTCGCTGTCAAGAAATGTAGTTTGTGCTCGTCTTTGACTTAGATTAATTTCCGCGATTTTTGGCCAAATTGGCTTTGCGACTCTCTGTAAGAGTGAATATAGATTAAAAAGTAAGACAGATAGAGGAAATCCGAAATATCCATTCGATAGAACGCATGGTAATGAACATCTCAGCCAAGTTTGGTACGAAAATATTCAAGTTGAAGAAAGTTATTAGCCTCGCTGTCAAGAAATGTAGTTTGTGCTCGTCTTTGACTTACAAAAATTTCCGCGATTTTTGGCCAAATTGGCTTTGCGAATCTATGTAAGAGTGAATATAGATTTAAAAATAAGGCAGATATAGGAAATCCGAAATATTCATTTGAGAGACCACAAGGTACTGCACATTTATGCTAAGTTTGGTCCGGAAATATTCAGTTTGAAGAAAGTTATTAGCCTCGCTGTCAAGAAATGTAGTTTGTGCTCGTCTTTGACTTAGAATAATTTCCGTCATTTTTGGCCAAATTGGCTTTGCGACTCTCTGTAAGAGTGAAAATAGATTTAAAAGTAAGACAGATAGAGGAAATCCGAAATATCCATTCGATAGAACGCAAGGTAATGAACATCTCAGCCAAGTTTGGTCCGGAAATATTCAGTTTGAAGAAAGTTATTAGCCTCGCTGTCAAGAAATGTAGTTTGTGCTCGTCTTTGACTTACAATAATTTCCGCGATTTTTGGCCAAATTGGCTTTGCGACTCTCTGTAAGAGTGAATATAGATTAAAAAGTAAGACAGATACAGGAAATCCTAAATATCCATTCGATAGAACGCATGGCAATGAACATCTCAGCCAAGTTTGGTACGAAAATATTCAAGTTGAAGAAAGTTATTAGCCTCGCTGTCAAGAAATGTAGTTTGTGCTCGTCTTTGACTTACAAAAATTTCCGCGATTTTTGGCCAAATTGGCTTTGCGAATCTATGTAAGAGTGAATATAGATTTAAAAATAAGGCAGATTTAGGAAATCCGAAATATTCATTTGAGAGACCACAAGGTACTGCACATTTATGCTAAGTTTGGTCCGGAAATATTCAGTTTGAAGAAAGTTATTAGCCTCGCTGTCAAGAAATGTAGTTTGTGCTCGTCTTTGACTTAGAAAAATTTCCGCGATTTTTGGCCAAATTGGCTTTGCGACTCTCTGTAAGAGTGAATATAGATTAAAAAGTAAGACAGATACAGGAAATCCTAAATATCCATTCGATAGAACGCATGGCAATGAACATCTCAGCCAAGTTTGGTACGAAAATATTCAAGTTGAAGAAAGTTATTAGCCTCGCTGTCAAGAAATGTAGTTTGTGCTCGTCTTTGACTTATAAAAATTTCCGCGATTTTTGGCCAAATTGGCTTTGCGACTCTATGTGAGATTGAATATAGATTAAAAAGTAAGACAGATAGAGGAAATCCGAAATATCCATTCGATAGAACGCATGGTAATGAACATCTTAGTCAAGCTTGGTCTGGAAATATTCAGTTTGAAGAAAGTTTTTAGCCTCGCTGTCAAGAAATGTAGTTTGTGCTCGTCTTTGACTTAGATTAATTTCCGCGATTTTTGGCCAAATTGGCTTTGCGACTCTCTGTAAGAGTGAATATAGATAAAAAAGTAAGACAGATAGAGGAAATCCGAAATATCCATTCGATAGAACGCATGGCAATGAACATCTCAGCCAAGTTTGGTACGAAAATATTCAAGTTGAAGAAAGTTATTAGCCTCGCTGTCAAGAAATGTAGTTTGTGCTCGTCTTTGACTTACAACAATTTCCGCGATTTTTGGCCAAATTGGCTTTGCGAATCTATGTAAGATTGAATATAGATTAAAAAGTAAGACAGATAGAGGAAATCCGAAATATCCATTCGATAGAACGCAAGGTAATGAACATCTCAGCCAAGCTTGGTCTGGAAATATTCAGTTTGAAGAAAGTTATTAGCCTCGCTGTCAAGAAATGTAGTTTGTGCTCGTCTTTGACTTAGATTAATTTCCGCGATTTTTGGCCAAAGTGGCTTTGCGACTCTCTGTAAGAGTGAATATAGATTAAAAAGTAAGACAGATAGAGGAAATCCGAAATATCCATTCGATAGAACGCATGGTAATGAACATCTCAGCCAAGTTTGGTACGAAAATATTCAAGTTGAAGAAAGTTATTAGCCTCGCTGTCAAGAAATGTAGTTTGTGCTCGTCTTTGACTTACAAAAATTTCCGCGATTTTTGGCCAAATTGGCTTTGCGAATCTATGTAAAGTGAATATAGATTTAAAAATAAGGCAGATATAGGAAATCCGAAATATTCATTTCAGAGACCACAAGGTACTGCACATTTATGCTAAGTTTGGTCCGGAAATATTCAGTTTGAAGAAAGTTATTAGCCTCGCTGTCAAGAAATGTAGTTTGTGCTCGTCTTTGACTTAGAATAATTTCCGTCATTTTTGGCCAAATTGGCTTTGCGACTCTCTGTAAGAGTGAAAATAGATTAAAAAGTAAGACAGATAGAGGAAATCCGAAATATCCATTCGATAGAACGCAAGGTAATGAACATCTCAGCAATATTTGGTCCGGTAATATTCAGTTTGAAGAAAGTTATTAGCCTCGCTGTCAAGAAATGTAGTTTGTGCTCGTCTTTGACTTAGAAATATTTCCGCGATTTTTGGCCAAATTGGCTTTGCGACTCTATGTAAGGGTGAATATAGATTAAAAAGTAAGACAGATAGAGGAAATCCGAAATATCCATTCGACAGAACGCAAGGTAATAAACATCTCAGCCAAGCTTGGTCTGGAAATATTCAGTTTGAAGAAAGTTATTTGCCTCGCTGTCAAGAAATGTAGTTTGTGCTCGTCTTTGACTTAGAATAATTTCCGCGATTTTTGGCCAAATTGGCCTTGCGACTCTCTGTAAGAGTGAATATATATTAAAAATTAAGGCAGATACAGGAAATCCGAAATATCCATTTTAGAGACCACAAGGTACTGCACATCCCTGCCAAGTTTGGTAAGGAGATATTCAGTTTGAAGAAAGTTATTAGCCTCGCTGTCAAGAAATGTAGTTTGTGCTCGTCTTTGACTTAGAATAATTTCCGCGATTTTTGGCCAAATTGGCCTTGCGACTCTCTGTAAGAGTGAATATATATTAAAAATTAAGGCAGATACAGGAAATCCGAAATATCCATTTTAGAGACCACAAGGTACTGCACATCTCTGCCAAGTTTGGTAAGGAGATATTCAGTTTGAAGAAAGTTATTAGCCTCGCTGTCAAGAAATGTAGTTTGTGCTCGTCTTTGACTTAGAATAATTTCCGCGATTTTTGGCCAAATTGTCTTTGCGACTCTCTGAAAGAGTGAATATAGATTAAAAAGTAAGACAGACAGAGGAAATCCGAAATGTCCATTCAATAGAACGCAAGGTAATGAACATCTCAGCCAAGTTTGGTCCGGAAATATTCAGTTTGAAGAAAGTTATTAGCCTCGCTGTCAAGAAATGTAGTTTGTGCTCGTCTTTGACTTAGAATAATTTCCGCGATTTTTGGCCAAATTGTCTTTGCGACTCTCTGAAAGAGTGAATATAGATTAAAAAGTAAGACAGACAGAGGAAATCCGAAATGTCCATTCAATAGAACGCAAGGTAATGAACATCTCAGCCAAGTTTGGTCCGGAAATATTCAGTTTGAAGAAAGTTATTAGCCTCGCTGTCAAGAAATGTAGTTTGTGCTCGTCTTTGACTTAGAATAATTTCCGCGATTTTTGGCCAAATTGTCTTTGCGACTCTCTGAAAGAGTGAATATAGATTAAAAAGTAAAACAGATAGAGGAAATCCGAAATATCCATTCGATAGAACACAAGGTAATGAACATCTCAGCCAAGTTTGGTCCGAAAATATGCAGTTTGAAGAAAGTTATTAGCCTCGCTGTCAAGAAATGTAGTTTGTGCTCGTCTTTGACTTAGAATAATTTCCGTGATTTTTGGCCAAATTGGCTATGCCCATGCTATAAGCACATCTGGACTTTCAGGCCTGATGAGCTAAAAATGGACGTGGCTCACCGCTTGGGTAGGTTACCCGCATTATTGCTGAATTAACTGATAGTTTGAAGGGCGATTCCCTGTCCTACACTGAGACATGAGAGGCAAGATTTATCACACACTGGGTGAGTGATCTTATTCAATGAGTACCGCTTTTCACCCAGCAGTGAGTGGGTACCTGGTGTAAGATGTGGAGGAGGTTGCCTTTGAGCGCTACAGCAGCCAGGTTAGACAATGGTAATAATGTATTGGAAGCGCCCTGAGTCCATAAGGTAGAGATATGTGCGCCATATAAAAACCATCCATTATTATTAATTTCTTCTCAAAACCAAAAAGAAAGCATCAAATGAGAAGAGTGTGAAGTAATTTTTATTGTCAATGGACACTTAATACATGTAATGGTTTGTTCTTACCTTTGTTTAACATGTGTAAAAACGTAAGTACATGAACATGAGATAAATGAAAACAGCACCATTCACCAAGCTGATTCACAGCATAAATACATACATTTCTTAAAGAAAACATTGATTTGATTATTAAACATATGTACTATTACTTGAAAATCTTTTATTCTTTAATGTCATTGTATTATTCAAATTATGTATATGTAATATATTGCAATGTTACTGGTAAGACGTCAATTTAAAAATCATCTGATATAAATCATGTTTTAACAACATTCTCCGTCTGTTCGAATCAATAATTCTAAGCAAATCGTGTAGAATTTTAAACTATTCAATTTCTATTAAGAAATAGATTTCATAATAAGTTTATTCACTGGCTTATAAACAGTTTGAAAAGTGCAAGTTAAACTAGTATAAATAAGGAGGCTTGTCGATGGCATTTACACAATATCTAAACTTCAACTTTCAAACCATTTATAATCCAGTGAACACACACATTATGAAATCTTTTCTTATAAATTTTAATTTTAATTTTAAGGGATATTTAAAGAAAACAGAAAAATATATATACATGCAAAACAGATTTAACGTTTGTTAAAACAAACGTTTAGACTTGACTTAGATAAGTGGTCAGTTCCACTAACTGATCTTAACCATAAGGTCAATCTTAAGCCTATCTTCTATAATTGGCTAAGATTGATCTTATTGCTAAGATCGTTAAGTGGAACAGTACCCTGCACGGCGCCTAGCTCTGGCCAAGATAGTAGAGCATCACTCATATGTCACCACATGCAAAACGTAGTTCAAAGTATGAAGGTATTCCTTTTCAACTGTCAATTTCGTGTTTATGAGAATGTATACTGGTCACATGACCTTGTTTAATCCAATCAGAAGAGAGCATATTGCTGTAATTTCAAAAAAGAAAAACGTTAAAAAGGCCTTATTTCATACACTACATTGAACCAGCAAATATACCTTACAAAGTTAGGAACAAACCCTATTTTTCCTTCTTGTGTACCATTTATGATCATAAAAATAATATTCCCCAATATGTTTCAAATGGATAGTTCATTAATGCAGTGTAAATCTCACAAACCGTATATTCCTCTAAATTTTCTCACTCAATATATTTCTGTGTTAGTGCCCCTTTAATTATTTATCTATTTCTGTGTCTGTTTTTGGCCTGTGACTGCAAATCTGTAAAATCAAAATTTTCTGGGTAACAATTTCTTTTGGACATACACAATGTTTCAGAGTATAGATTATTACTTCATCAACATCATTCAACAACTTCTTGAAATCGTAGATAAATATTTGAACTTGAACATCAATACTGAACAAAACTTTCACTTCAGATCTAAAGAGAGATACTTAAGCCACAGGAATATCAACAACAAGGCAACAGTGAGAACAGCTCACACATCCCCGCCTGTAGTATGACAGCTACAACATTAACTCAATTATTTTTTTTTTCATTAATTTTCAATGGACACCCCTTAAAGACAACAGCATACCAAATTTGAAGTTGTAAAGTCCTATAGATTCCAAGGTTATGCCTTCGAAAAGATTTCCTATGTACGGATGAAACCATGGAGCATGTCGTAACTGAAGTAAATTAAAATCAGATGAGATACAAGACTTTAGTGGGTACAAATAACGACCAAATCCGCAGCCCTGACCCCCACAACTGCCTTCCATAGAGATTCATTAAATGTAGCTTTCCATACATTTGAATATAGAGAGAGTTTTCTCCATCTAGTCTCTTTACGTAGTCAAGATGTGTTTGTTAAACACTGATGCCTCGGATATAGCCAAACCACTAACTAAAATATCAAAGTATTCTCAATGTGACTTATGTTGAGAATACTTTGATATTTTTATGGGTGAGTTTAGTTTTAAACTCCGCTTACAAAAGTATTTCACTTATATCACTGCTAGTATTATTGGAGGCAGAAAGCCCATTGTGGCTATGTATTGATGTGAAACCTCCGAGCATCGGCTGGAACTGCTAAACTATGGGTATTGCACTGAAATTCAGTGTAGCATTGCACCCAAACATTACTGCATATAGAACAGTTCTCTACCACGGACAAAGTTGCCGAGCCCCTGGCGGGTTTCCAATCCCGGACCTCGATCCGAAACTGAAAGACCTAACCACTGCACTATCCTGCCTCTGTTCTCAATGTAAATCAGTACTACTACCTTGTGTGAATGTTCAGATTTAGTATTTAATGGTTAAAGTTCTAGAAAAGACACACAGATCAATGTCATAAGGTCAAATGTTTGCCCTCATCTTAAAGGTATCAACAGAATGTGAAGTATCGAAGGTCTCTCACTGAAGAATACAAAACTTTAGAGACAAAAGTTTTTTCAGACAGATGGACAGACAATTGAAAAACAATATAGGCCTACTCCAAAATCTCTGATTCAGGGACAAAGACATAGTGCTTGATACTTTTATTTGTCATGTCTTCAAATGACAATTGCTTTCTTTATCAAAATAAGACATTAATACCATAAGATTTTGTATCCTCTTTATGAAATAACGAAAAGCGAGAAAACTCTCAACACTGTTCTCTCTCAAGGGAGGTAACTCTTCACTTCCTCTTGCTGACAGTGATCCAAATTTCATCTACTGGATGTGTTACAAGTCCATACGCAGGAGTCACAACCTGACCCTCGACCAGATCTACTTTGAATTTACGTAAGAGAGTTGCTATGCATGATGTGGCTTCGACGTATGCAAATCTGTAAGCTGGACAAAGTCGTTTTCCAGCAAATCCGAAGGCAGGAAATGCGAGCGTTGGTCTGTCTTTGGCGTGTTCAGGTGAGAATCGATCCGGGTCAAATCTGTACAAGGAGAATAAAATTGAATAAACAATCATGTAATATGTGAAAATTTGTCTCATAGGTTTGTCTAATAAAAATAATACGCAAACAATAGCCATGGAAATCAAACAACATACATAAGAAGGATGATAAGAAAATGATTCTTGATTGTAAAGAGAAATGAATGAAGTAATAGTACGGTAATAGCATATCAGGGAGAATGGAAGATTTTGAATCCTTGATTACTTTGAAGGAACTTTGTACCTGGTGTTGCTTAATGAAGGTGACACTGATTGTATTACAGATATAGTACACAGTAATACAGCCACCAAAAAGGCTTACTTGGTCCAGAAATTTACAATCTCTATCTGACATTGAAAAGTGGCTTCGTCCTTTTCCTTAAAATTGCTCACATTAAAAACGCTTCCTATTTTCTACATTTGAAGTAATAATATTAACTTTTCCAGGACACTTATGGTAGCAATGGACGTTTTCAGAACAACATCAATCCAGCAAAGATTAGAGTCAGGTGAGGTGAGGTGAGTTGGGGTTTAACGCCGCTTTCAAAAGTATTTCACTTACATTGCAGCTGCTAGTATTACGGCAGGGAGAAAGCCCGCAACGCCGTGTGGCTATGCATTGAGGTGAAACCTGCGAGCAACGGCTGGAACTAGCGAACCATGGGTGGTACTACTCTGAATTCAGTGTAGCATTGCACCCAAACCTTACTGAGTGTAGAACAGTTCTCTACTGCAGACAAAGTTGCCATGCCCCTGGCGGGATTCGAACCCCGGACCTCTTGATCCGAAGCCGAACGCGTTAACCACTGCGCTATCCCGCCCCCGATTAGAGTCAGTACATGTCAATACTTTTGTAGGGATTAAACGGTACGCTTGAACTTCGGTTCAATAAATATTGAGGGACATAACCCTCGGTTAGCTACTTTTTAAGGTTTGTTTCATAACCAAGAAAGCAACAAACTAAAGTCACAATAAAACTCATTTGTTAATGGAAATACCTGTTTGGCAAAGGCCAGATATCAGGATCTTGAAGACATACACCGAGTGCATGGATGACGGGAGTCTGAAAATACGAAACATAAAATCAGGTTCAATTTGTTATGTGATCTTTGATCATTTCTGGAACAGTTTGGCGCTAATTCTTTCAGCAGTTGAACTTACATTTTTAGGAATCTTGTGTCCACCTAGCTCAGAGTCAAAGTCTTGGAAGCGAGCGCCCCACGGAGCGACCACCGCACATCTCAGGGTCTCGTCAATCACCTGCCGTAGGTATCTGGGTAAGAGTCAGGGAAATGTTTAAGGTATAATAACAGAGTTAATAATCTAAGGATGATAAAGCCGAGTTGATTTATTCTCATAAAAAGCTTATACTCCAAGGAAATAAAAGACAAAGTTAAAAAGATCACTATTATCTCAATACCCTGTCAAAGATCTCTGAGGAAAATGAACGTAACAATATTTCACAAGAGAATTTGTCGGAATGAAGGAAAACCAAGATCTATGGAAGGTCAAGGTCACCAAAATCGACTGGTGTCTGCGTATTCCTCCAATGAATACTAATACCAAATTTTAAGACTCTAGGTGGAGCAGTTCATTAGATATCGCGCTAATAACTATTTTAAAAATGATCAAAATCTCATAGCGACCTTGAAAATGAGGCCACTGTCACCAACATTGACTGGTGTCTGTGTATTCCCTAAGTGAAAACTGATACCAAATTTCTCTAGGTGCAGCAAGTCATGAGATAGAAGAACAAGAAATGGAGCTGAATACTCTGCAAGATTGACTCGAACGACTTGAAAAGGTTTTATTCGTCAAACTTACAGCAACTGCCACCACATGTGGAGCGTGAATTTGCAACAATGATTTGTGTATAGCGATGACACTGCAATGGGCATTAATAGATACTGCAATGGGCAAGAAATAATGATCCAGACATAAGATAGGGACAATTACTCTTCTCTATCCACCAGATCACATTGCTACCATTTGCAATAACTGTTGCACGTACTTGAGCTGGTTGATGTTGTTTTGGTTGAGATCCTCCTTCTCCCCGAGAACCTTCACAATCTCCTTGTACACCTTCTCCTGGATGTCGGAGTGGGACGCCAGGAAGTAGAACGCCCACGTCAACACTGTGGTAACATAATCGTATTCATAGAGTTTATTAGAATGGCCATGTCAGCACTGTAGACAAATGTAAAACATAAAATTCAGAATTTTTACGTTAACACTTAAATTGCATTGCAGGAAGAAAGCCAACTTCCAAACGCAAGGCATAACTCTTGCCAGTCTGCATTACTGGCTGATTTAACCCTTGTGGTATTTCCCTCACTTTCTTGTGTCGAGGCAGTGAATCGCTGCACTGGAAATGCATAGCGGGCCTGGATTTCTAAACACAGATTTCTTAAGGAAATACTGCAAGGCCTAAATCAGCCCGTAATGGACACTGGCAAGAGTTATGCCTTGCATTGGGAAGTTGGAAGAAAGCCTGTAATACCTCTGTGAGAATGCATGCATATAATTTCAATGTAGAAATGCACTCCAACCATACTGCATGTTTACAAATCAGTCAAGCCGAAGTCTCGGCAGACTTTGAACCACAACCTCTTATTCGGAAGTCAAACAAACTGCGCACCCTTCGTGTTACGTGATCACTTGTTAACTATTCTTGCCATTGTTTCATATTGCCACAGGATAGATCAAGTATATATATATGGCAATGGTCCCAGGCGCTAATATGGAGACAAAAGGTGGTTCTTTATATACTGCAGTACTGTCAAACGCGTCATGATGATCACCACATTTGAAGACATTTGATGCAACGGGTCGTGAGATATTGCGTTAACAAGAGTTTGAAAAGTGGTCAAAGTGTCATGTTAACTTTGAAAATAAGGTCAAGGTCACCGAAGTCAACTTGTGTCTGCATAATCCCCGAAAATGCAGTCACCAAATTTTAAGATATTTGGTGCAACGGGTCGTGAGATATTGCGTTAACAAGAGTTTGAAAATTGGTCAAAATGTTGTGGTGACCTTGAAAATAAGGTAAAGGTCACGAAAGTGAACTGGTGTCTGCTCAATCCATCAATATAGGTTAATCCGACACATATTGGAAGACCTTGGGTGCTACGGTTGGGGGGGGGGGGGGGGGGGGGGGAGGGGGAAATAAATAAGGGTGCAAGGATACAAAGATACACCGTGATTTATAGGCGTACAATACGATACACGACACAATTTGCCAGTGAAACGATACGATAAATAGAGAATCTCACCCAAGTGTCTTCTGATATCAAATATATCAACACGAGTTGATAAAAGTTACAAATATCCAAGGCTTGCCGAGGATATTTTTACTTTTATCAACGAGTGTTGATATATTTGATATCAGAAGACACGAGGGTGAGATTCTATTTATCATCCAAAATCATTCTTATTACGTTTAAGTGAAAATAGTGTACATCTCTGAGCACACCTCTGCCATTTTACTTCCAGTGCGGTGAGTTCATAGCATTGTGACGTCATCATGTTTATGACGTCATAGCATTGTGACATCATTACTCGATGATGTAAAAGCATTGTGATGTCATGCAGCTGACGGCGACAGGGCATTGTGCAAAATCTACTCCCAAAAAGATATCTCCTAGGAGATATCGCTTGATCTCACACAAGCGATATCTCCTGTGGAACACAGTTTCGGATGATAAAAAATGATATGCAGTGAAATGCTTTCTCATTTGAGTATTATAGTATTTCAACATGATAAAAATTGGGAATTTTAAAAATGAATTGTCTGATGAAATATAAAACTGAATGATCCAAACTTTCTGAACTTTGAGGCTCAGGTTATAATAAAACTTTGTGTTTAGCGATAAGTATCGAAACGTGGCAGCTGTATGGAGATATGTATCATATAAAGCAATAAAGCGATAAAACAGATAATACGTACAGTTGCCGGTGGTGTGGAAGGCCCCGATGAGGTAGGTAAGCATGTCCATCTCACAGACAGAGGAGTCCGAGTGATGATCCATGAGACGGTCGATCAGCAGCAGATCATCCGATTTATTTCCTTGTTTCTTCCGATGATCCACGCTCCTTTTGATTATTTTGTACAGGAAGGCACGAGCTGACAAACAGAGACATACCAACTTTAGTATCACCTGTACAAATTCTGCCTTCTTATTACAATAATCAGCATTCAATAAAGAACCAAAATTTTAGATGATGCTTTATAAGTGCAGAAAAGAGAAGGAATTTTAGTTAAATAGAGCCACTGGCTCTGTAGCGCATTAGATTTTCATGATTTATTATCTTAGCTTGAAGATCCAAAGTTTCTGAAGTAAAACATTTTAAAAACTATTGTCAAAATACCTTAAACGACTTATAACAGGTTTAAGATTAAAAATTCATTTGTGAACTCCTTTTAAATCATGCAATAACCCCCATTCCTACAGTACCACCCCTCCCAAGCTCAACACACATCTCTTTTACTCAATACCCAGGTCACAGTAAGGTCAGCTTTAGTTATGCAAGAATGACAGGCAGTTGTGTTTCATGCCACTGAAACAGAAATTAATCTACTCAAGTACATAAGCTAAAGTTTGCTCAGTCTTGGTGCTACAGTAATAAAATCTGGTGTGTTTGAATGGTCAAATATCTACAACATTTTGCCATAGCCCTAAAATGGTGAACGACTTCATTTTCCCCCCTTGCCACACCCTTAGCGGAAATCAAGCCATAAGACCATCTTGCAATTTTGGCCTGAAGAGCTAAAAATAGGGGAGGAGTAGGGTAGAAATAAAGTTACCGGTACAGTAAGTGACAGTCCCCACTATGATTATTTATAAGGGGATTGATAATTTGATATTTTTCAGCTTGAATCAAACCCCCTCTTGATCTACCATTGGAGAGAAAGTTGCACCTAATGCTCTTCGTCAAACCTTTACAAAAATCTTAAATACATTCAAATGCAATGAAAAATAATATATTACAAAAGGAGAACCTTATACTCACATTCATTGAAGGTTTTAGCGCGAGGACTCTTCTCATCTGGTAACACCGGGTCAACCAGTCGGTGCTCCATCTCCGACCATATCTGAATAGTGAGAATAGGGAGTTTCCTGATAAGTTTTCTGATAAGAATAGCGAGTTTTCTGCTAAGAATAGCAAGTTTGCTGCTAAGGATAGCGAGTTATCTGCTAAGAATAGCGAGTTTTCTGCTGAGAATAGCGAGTTTTCTGCTAAGGCAAGCAAATTGTCTGCTAAGGATAGCACGTTTTCTGCTAAGAATAGCGAGTTTTCTGCTAAGAATAGCAATTTTGCTGAGATAGTTTTGTGCCTAGAATAGTGAATGTTCTGCTAAGAATAATGAGTTTTGCTAAGAAAAGGCATTTTTTTGCTAAAAATAGTGAGGTTTTTTTTTAAGAATAGGCATTCTTTTTGCTAAGAATAGTGAGTTTTGCTAAGAATAGGCATTTTTTGGCTAAAAATAGTGAGGTTTTTTTAAGAATAGGTTTTCTTTTTGCTAAGAATAGTGAGTTTTTTGCTAAGAATAGGCAGTTTTTTTGGCTAAGAATAGGCAGGTTTTTGCTAAGAATAATGACTTTTCTTCTAAGGATAATCAATCAAAATCAATGACTTTAACATTTAACAACTGCACCCAGAAAGGCTCACAGTTTAAGATAAGACCTGTAGATTATTGATGAAGGGGCAGAACAACATCGCTGATCGCTCAGTGACCATCTCCCAGGCAAGCCAGCATAAAGTGAATAATTGACCTTCACTAAACAAAGTTCCGGTGGTGAGGCTAATAAGTAACTTGCCTCAATGATGTCACAAAGTTTAAGAGCATGGAAAAAGCATGCAATACTACTGTGGTCGTACACTGAAGTGAAACCTGCAGTATTCTGTAACTAGTGAACCATGGGAGATGCTACACTGAATTTTTACATAGCATTGTTCCTAAACCTTACTACATGTAGAACAGTTCTTTACAGCAGATTGCCAAATCACTGGTGGGATTTAAACTCAGACCCTTTGATTAAAGTCCAATGAGTCAACCACTGACTTATTCTGTCCCTGACATATTTCTTCATAATTGATTAATATTTGTTAACAGTACATAACGATAAAAAGTTTTTTTGATATAAGTGATATTTTACTTACCAAGTCATAATGAGTTTTTAATTCCAACACCTCCTTGTCATTTTCAAAGTAATCACCAAACAGAGTAATGAGTGATGTTTTGATGGCAAAAGCAAACATGTACTGTCCTAGTGGAATATGTTCTTCTTTCACCAATGACGACCATTTGGTTACCATTCCATTTGCAATCTGTAGGAAATATAACATGGATTTTATCTCAAATTTTGTATTACTGTGGCACAGAAAATAATAACCATAAATTTTGTCTTCCATAAAATGAAGAACCCAGACATCAGAAACAGAAATACGAATTTATACACCAGACTAATTCTTATCAATATTAGTCATATTGTGAAGATGAATTTTTTGTATGTGAGAAAACATAAAACAAGGCATATATGAAGGAAAACAAATTTGAGTTCTGACATTCTTACTTTTTGCATCTTGGGATAATACATCTTGAGTTCATCATGAGAAAAACTTTTATCAAAGGCAGCTCTTCGACCTCTGCCCTCTGACCCATTAGTGAACTGGATAGAGTTCTCCCCGATAACTG
Organism: Gibbula magus; assembly: GCA_936450465.1. Classification (NCBI taxonomy): domain Eukaryota; kingdom Metazoa; phylum Mollusca; class Gastropoda; order Trochida; family Trochidae; genus Gibbula; species Gibbula magus. The sequence continues at coordinate 33,152,944 of OW388300.1, forward strand.
GCTCAAACAGTCGGAAGAGCTCAGCTGAAATAAAGGATTTGTTTTATGATTAGGAGCTTTGTAGGGTGAGAGGGCCTATAATGTAGATTATGTATAAATCATTACGTCAGTAAAACACATTCAATAGAAACTCACGTTCAGTCCATATTTTTTAGGTTATATCTAAAGTCCTAAGTTTAAAGTCAGCGCAGCATACACGAATCACCAGCTGACTGCAGTGGCGTCATGGCTTTGAGACGTAATAACATGACATTAATTTGATTAGTGAAGTTACTACATTCCTTTCAGGAATTGCAACTAAGCAATTGTTAGTCAACGTTTTGCAAATGCACTTATCAGTGTCAATAGGTAGTGTTAACAGTTCGGCCCTCAATCTTAAAACCTTTATAGCACAAAATATTTTTTTTTGTAGACGTTAAAGATTAAACTTCAATTTTATAATATAATTATTTTGAAGACAAACATTATGAATGGCAGTGGCAAAACCAGAGGGGGGCCCAGGGGGGTTGATTTTCTGGATTATAATGTAAGTAAGAGCTGGGGTAACTCTAACGGGAACCAAGGGATAGATGGCTTTGGGGTAATGTGAAATTTCCTGTATTTGCCTCCTACAGGATTATAGTATTGTGTAGGTGAGATTAGTGAATCCCAGGTATATGGTAGGTGACGAAACGTCATGTATCATTATCTACACAATAAAGAAGTTGTTATCCAGAAAACTTGGTTTTCTGTATTCTACTTCTGAATGCCCGGAGTCTTCATACCTGGTCTGTCGAAGACATTCTGGTGCTGCTTGAAGAGGTCGGGAGAGGAGATGCTGATGACGAGTTTGGGTCCCATCCAGAAGGAGGCGATGGAACCGAACTGTTTGTGGAGATCTATCAAGAACTCGTGCAGACTTCCTGCTCGGTTGATGTCAGACAGGTTCCCATCTCTGTAACCAATGTGTAATGAAATCCAATCTTATTTAAATCAGATGGAACGTAACACACCTAATGCTGTGTTTCTGATCCGAGTTCTGCACCATAGAGGTCATGTCGGGTGACCTTTCAATCCAGCCAATCAGCAACAAGGTTAGAAAACCATCTGACCAACTTGAGTTGTCAAAGATATCACCACATTCAATGTCATATCTAAGAAGACTTCTGATTGGTTGAAATTATTGAAGGTCAAAGGACACAGTGAAAGTCACCTGACTAGTTCATCTAATATAAACTCGTATACTGCCAAGTAGCACTTGTGCGAAATTATAGTCTAGTTATATGCTGGACTAACATTGAACTAGTGGTCCATCAATTACTTCTAATTGGCCACTCAGAATAGTTGCAACAAAGATAAAGTTTGATTCTAACATAACTCTGCAAAATAGACGTTTCTGATTGGCTACTGTGAAAATTCAGAGACGGTATAATTTGGTTATACAGTGCTCTGTTTAGTTTGTCTTTTGCGTTAGAATACGCTTTTTGCCAGGCAACAATAGCGAATGCATTAATTCTCCAAATACTTGCATGCTCAAATATTTTTTTAGACGAGCTGTTGCTGTGAACGAAATGACATAAATAGATAATTGTGATGATAAATTGAATCCAATCAAAGTGAGACCCAAAACGGCGAAAGTTTACAATGCAGTTCGAAAATTTCTCATTCAACAACTTGGCATTTCAGAAACGTTCCGAATAATCTCAATACGGATGACAAAAGTGTTAAAACCGGACAGTATATCACCCGGAAACTGTCGCAATGAATATTAAACTTACCTAAAACTTTATTTACAAAACTGACGCAATAACAAATATGTCAATTTTGAAAATAAATCAGAAATTATATACGAACGCTGATGCTGGTTGCAAAACACTATCGTCTACAGAATAGAGTGACCTCCCTTTAATGCATTTTGGAAACTTTTGCTGTTTTCCAAAGCCTTATAACAAGCTACGTCATTCGAGATACATCATATCTTTGTAAATGCCGTGAAATTTCTGCACGGTGTCAAATGACAAATCACTACCGATTCAATGCGTTTAAATATAGTTCAACACTTAATCGTTGATATGATAGAATGGAGATAAACATACTGTGTTTGAAAATCAGCGGCATATAACTGAATTATTATAGCTCTAAATTATCCATTTAAAGCATTCAATTTAAATTAAATTTAGAGATATAATAATATGTTTATCTCCTAATTAATATCTACATTAACCCTTACCGGTATATCAAAAGTTACACTAGCTCTAACCATGGATTCCAAAATGGACGCTACAGACAGAAGATATTTCATTGTGGGCTACTAATATATTCATGGGCAACTATAACCAGTAATTGTTGAACCGTTGAAAACTGTAACTAAAATACCAATTGTAAACTAAGTCAAAGTATACTATATGTTTGTTTCACATTGTGGACATTATTTCAGATTTTCATGGGAATTAATACATAGGGAATTTTATAAATAAATGTAGAGTTGACACTGGTCCTTAAACTTGCCAGCTGATGAACATAAGGTGCCTGGTGAAGTGATTTGAAGTACAACGCCGCTTTCAAAATCATTTTTGTCATTTGCTTGTACTTGAGAAATAGATAGAGGATATCTGTCTTTTCTTGACTAATACCATGTTTATCTCATCGAGTGAGGTGGAATGTTATATTTTCAAGAGTGGCGCAGCCACTAGTGAAAATATATAACTTTTCTACTTCACGAGATGAGATAAACATGGTATTTGTCAATAATTGATGGATATTCTATTTATTATGGTATCTTTGTAATTACGTCTGAAAAGGGTCGTTTTTACGCCGAGCTGCCGCTAGGAACACCCCGTCACCACAGTAACACTGTAAAACACAAGCCAATTCGCTGAGTCAGACCATTGTTCTATGACGTCAAATTATATCAGTCACCATTCACAGTGAAAATATAAGTTATTTTCACTGTAGTTTGATAGACAGTTTATTTGACTGATAAATCAAAGTATTGCATTGCTCCTCATATAATAAAAACTGATAAAATATCAACTTCCCTGTGCAAGGCATAATTTAACATTTCTGTGCAAGCTTAGCAGAGCCCATTATGCAGTTCAGCTGCAGTGATCTGCTATGTTAGCACAGAAAAGTAAAGGAAATGTTGCAAGGCTTAAAATAGTCAGTGTTGGAGACTGGCATAAATTATTCCTTGCATAGGGAAGTTGAAGGAATATATGTCAAACATTTTTCTGTTAATCAAATAGTTGAGTTCCTTGGGGGATTTGACAAGATCCCTTGATCCAAGGCTCAAAATGCTTATCACTGTGTTATCACAAGAACCAATAAATGTTCAAAGGTGGCACAGGGATAAGAATTTCATATGTAAATTAATTTGTTAAAATAAAGATCATAATTTACGGCCAGGATGAGAAAGTAATGAAAAATAAGATAAATTCCCTTTTGTGGCTTAAAGTAAAATGTCAGACTTACTCCTTTGTTGTTGGAGAAAGGCCTGGAACTGATGTCTCTTTTCTTGAACTCTGAAGCAAATGAATATTGATTATATTGGATAACTGTTAACTAAATGACGAGGGTCTTTTGTTCAAAATAAATGTAAAATATATTGTGATGGACACACCCTAGTAATCCATTTCATGTTATCATGATTAATAGAAATGGAACTAGGATGTGCAGCTAGTCCATCACAATATTTTGTCAGGGAGATTACACGTTGGTTATGCACAATACAATACAATTTCTGTAACACGTAGTACCTATGCCTCCCATCAATTAAAGATTAAACAGAATTTCAAGTATATGATATAAAGCATGAGGAAACAATATTCCCTATTCAGATTCAGATATGTATATTTCTAACAGGGTAGACAGATATAAGATCAGCAAAACTGAGACATAGGCTAATGGCATTTTCAGATTTCGATTGACTTTGATATTTATTTGTTAACCGTAGTGATTACTCGTGGCAGCACCACTGGAGCTGTCGCAGAACAGAGCTGGATGTGAGGTGTCAGGCTTATGAAGGGGTGTAGGTCTTTTCGTAGGAGTACAAAACGGTCGGTTCGTAGGAGGATATAATGGTCGGTTCGTAGGAGGATTATTAAATTGTATTATGTACAAGATTTGCAGTCTTTATTTGTTTTGTGATGTTGTTTTTAATAAAGTAATCTGGTAAGTATGACTAATCAGCAACGACTAGAAGATTAGCTTGTGCCGCTGAAGATGAAACGGGTAAGTCGCGACAATGCAATGTACAATCAAAACATCTCATTACAACAATCAAAACATCTCACTACATACAAATACAACTTTCCTAAACTGAGAAGACTCATTTATTTTAATCCATGAACTATACAAACACTTATGATATATATATATATATATATGCGATGAAGCAAGTCCCCCTCCTGTTCTCTCTGATGTCCCGCCGACAGAAAGAGGATTACGTGGGCGTAAGTAATTAGATCAATCAAACTAATCTCCTTCTGTTTGGTAATTAGTGTCAAATAACATATTGGTCAATTGTGAAGCTATCCTCAGTTTCGTATCGCTGTACTGACTAAACAGACACAATTAAATGTGAAAAGACACTATTTATACAAAATAAAGTAAAACAATTACAAACAAACACTTAGTAATATCCTAAAACATAATATATTTAAAAAAATAATCCTCCTACGAAAAGACCTTCTACGAACCGGTTTCACCTACGAAAAGACCACTTCCCTTATGAAGAAACTAGATGTGCCTGTGCATGTGACAATAGTTTCAATGCAGAGTATATATAAAGGTGAGGTGAGTTGTGCTTTAACGCCGCTTTCAAGAGTATTTCACTTATATCGCGGCTGCTAGTATTCCTGCAGGGAGAAAGCCCGCAACACCATGTTGTTATGCATTGCGGTGAAACCTGCAAGCATCGGCTGGAACTAGCAAACCATGGGTGATACTGCACTGAAATTCAGTGTAGCATTGCACCCAAACCTTACTGCATGTAGAACAGTTCTCTGCTGCAGACAAAGTTGCTGTGCCCCTGGCGGGATTCAAACCCCGGACCTCTTGATCCAAAGCCGAACGCGCTAACCACTGCGCTATCCCGCACCCGAGTATATATTAAAAATAATTATAAACTACAAATAACTATAATGTAACAAGGCTAATACTTATTAGACAGAGAGTTAGAAACTATAGTAGGCTATAATAAAAATATTTTATGGTCTTTGATTACACACATTTTTTGTAATTCATGTTATTCAAAATAATATTATTATACAGTTTTTGTAAATAATAAAAAAATGTTTCATTTTTACACTCTTAAAAAAATGAAAATTAATGATCAACAAAAGTATTATTTGCTTGCATGCCTCTGAGATTGAACGAGTGCTCTCAGTCGAGCTGATTTCGACAAGAATTTGAAGCAGACTGGAAAATTCGTTTTTGATATTTTTTTAGACACTGACTGAGTCCTGACAGCGACTCGTTTGCATTGCTTTGAAAAATGCGCGTGACAACACATTCACTATATATGAAACCACACAACTTACAGGATAAACATAGATAACACCTAGGATGAGACAGACGATGAAAGTCCCAGCAAATATGAGAAAATCCAACATGCTCCTTATTTATCGAATACCATTCATAAGACGTGGTGACCTGGAACCGAACAACAACCCGGAAGTTGAATCACTACGCTTTCCGCAAAATCAAAACAAAATAGGTTCCTTGTTTTCAATCTGTAATATTTTTTCTTTCGGTTGTTTATTTGAATCATGATTGAGTTAAATGTGAAATATATACTTTTGATGAATAAATTAATTCAATTCAACAGAATTAAAACAAATGCAGCGCGTAGTAATTTCTGAACTTCAGAGACGCGGGTGATTCGAAAATTTGAGACACAAATATATTTTCTTTACTTTATTTAATAAGAAGGATGCAAACGTAAAAGCATCAGTGGGACAGTATGAAGAAATATCACATTGTAAAACATTGTGGAAAAATTCCATGGTAAAAATGTGATAAGATAATTTATTACCAGATTGTGACACACTGTATGTTTATTGTTACACATTTAATATTTCGGCAACATAAATCATTTTCTGTATGATTTGTAGATTTCTGGCACTTCATTTTATTTCCAAAAAAATATTCCTGCATTGTTTTATCCAAAGGAACTTGATATCGTTATTAAAACGCAGGTAAAATAAAACCCCACACCCTATATTGCATACTCTATGTAATTTAGGGTCTATGTTTTTTACCTACGTTTTAATTACGACATCAAGTTCCTATGGTTTTAGCACAGGAACTCGATTTCGTAAGTAAAATGAAGGTAAAACATAGGTAAAACAAACCTACCCCCTATATAACATATAGTAAAGGAGCAAGGGCAGCCATTTTGCCGATCTAAGGGTCCATTCAACATTAGGTCAAGAATTACGCTATGAATTGGTGACATACACAAATGAACGCACGTACTTATCAATTATACATTTCTCCGCAAGACACGGCTAATTTCATACATATGTCACCCCTATACTTTAATAACTCGAAAATCGGCCACAAAAATCTCTCCCGTGAACGTTAGTCCGCAGTCTATGCCCATTCGAACGATCTGATTGGTCTGTTCAGACCCCCTCGTCCCCAACCACACCACCCCTGGATCCGCCAATAGGTATATGTCTTTCAAACGCTGTTTCTAAGCGATACACGCCCCTGTGTGTTTTACATTCTTTGACGGATTGATTCCGGTCTTATGTAGTAAAGTATTAGTACTTTATTAATCAAAATTGGACCTAGATATAGAAACCTCGAAAGGACTCGGATGAAAGAACAAATAGTTTTGCCAAATTAGGATATGCTAATTCATAATTAGGAGAACACTGTGTCAAAAATTGTAATTTGAGACATACTTTTCTAATTATTATGAAAAAGATATCTCCTAACTTGGATCAAAATGTACGATTTAAGAGATACGAGTTAAATAACTGATAATGATGTTTTCGTGAGGCGTTATATATATATATATGTTTGGTGCAATTCTTTCTTACTAATTTCAAATGAAACACACATATCTGTCTGTCCGGAAGCCTGTTATATAGGGCCACGTGACGCTAGCTACTATTCAGCATCGTTTTATTTTGAAAATTCATCTAAGTATCTTAAAAGTTTAACTTCTTTGCTTTAAAATTTAACTTATTTTCTTTAAAATTACAATTAATATTTTGAAAATTCATCTCGATGTATTTAAAATTCACTTACTAATCATCTCCAATGTTTATAAGGTATACAAACTCAATGAAAACATTTTCTAATTACAAGTTTTATTCGCATGAAAATTTGCCGCGGTTTCACATCAAGCCTGTACACTCCACGTGGCTGGGATCACCAGGCCGTAATTGAATTTAAGCCGTAATAGTAATACATGTAATACGTTCCAGCATACTGGTTTCATAAAAATTGCAGTATTTATATATATTCACTTGCTTATGAAGTTGTTTAATAAAAATGATAAATAAACACTTTTGGTCGGTAATTTATATACGAAGAATTTAGCAAACATTACTAAGAAATTTAGAATAATATTATCATCATGTGATGTGTGAACACCAAATAGTACAACATCCTTGTAGCTATCAAAAATTGTTGAATTAATGTTAAATTGAACCCATTTAACAAACTTTAGCCACACTTTTAAAGATACTGGGCAATAAAACAAGCTGTGTTGAATTGTCAAGGCAAAGTTTTGGTATTCTTTTATGCTTTACTGCTTTGTTAATGTTGATCTCAAAAGATATGAAAATATAAACAAAATATTTTTTGAAAATAAGTACAAACAATTACAATTTAAGATCTTGCATAATATTTATCCATGTAATGAATATTTGCATAAGATCAATGTTAAAGCCTCTAATCTTTGCAATAATTGTAATGTCAAGTTTTGAGTGTTGTACATATTCAAGTATTACAGTTTCACTTACAAGATAAATATTAACTACTGAATTTCCACGATACCAACTTGAATGTTTAATATACTTACTTGAATATTTAACAGAATTAAGTTGAATATTCAAGATCACAACTCATCTTTAATTATAAGATAAATAGTTGCGTTTGTAAAATTTCCGGGATTCAAATGTTGCTATTCAACACCCGCAAATTTAGTTTAAAACCGACGGCGTTAGCCGGAGGTTTTAAACGCTGAAATTTGCGGGTGTTGAATATCAATGAATCCCGGAAATTTTACAAACGTAACTATTTATCGATATTGTAACATGACGGTTAGTTATCAGGCGTTTTGAAACGAACTCTAGCTCTTTTTGCGTAACTATCTCTGAGTGGAAAGGACTTTGCGACCGTTCTATTTTTGTAAGAGGTGTAGTCAGGTTAAAACAAATGTAAATATTCGGCGTAATATGTACATTAGCAACAATTTACAAATAAGCTCAAACAGTGTCACTCAACTATGTTCACTTCACAATATTCCATTCTACTGAATCAAAAGCTTTCTCAAAGTCTATATAGGTACATCCATTGTGTTGTTGGGGATCAAATATGGCAAACGTTATAAATGGTCTTATTTCATCGAGAAGTACCAACTGTTACCGAAAACTACCATTTTAATGATACTCGACTTCGTATATTGACGATATGAAGGTAAAAGATTCGATTTTTGATCGAAAACCGGACAATGCACAGCGTGTGGCGCGCGCCAATGAGTCAAACGTAATTTTGGAATCTTATTTAAACCAGACAAAATAACAAATTGAGGATTATAATGTTCAATAAGTCATATAACTATTGTGCATGTAAATAGGACGTGCACTTTCGGTGTCTGCACATGTATAATGATGTTACTCGATTTTAATTGGAAACTAGTAATTATGATATGTTTGCCGATTGGGGATGAATATGCAAGCTGAGTGAATTTGTTTGTATTGTAAACAGCACATATGATGTGTTGGAACGTATTAAAGCAAAATAAAATTTTATGAAACACAATGGATGCACCTTTAAAATAAGGATACCTGGCATGTTCACAATATCAGGATACTCCATTATATTCTGTACCAGACGTGTACACTCTCCTATGTATCTGCCTTTCATAAAGCCTGTTTGATCTTCACTGATGCAGCTAGGTAGTGCATTTTTTTTATGCGAGCGGCAATTTTTGCACTCTTATATGATGTATTTAATAATGATATTGGTCAATAGTTTTTTTATATGATCTTTAGATTTGCCCATCTTTGGTATACATATTATTAACCCCTGTTTCTGACTTATTGACAGTTCACCCTTCTGGAAAGCAGCATTTAGTTAGTTGATCAAAAATGAATTTATATCCTTCCATAAAAACTTTTTTTCATTTTTCATATTCTTCAAGGTATTGGAGCTCACCTTCGAGACTCTTAGAAGTTTCATTAGTTAATTTTGGAATGTCCTTATAGGCAAACGGTAATTCAAGATCTTCATCCTTCAAGCTTTACTTGTGTAAAGAGAGTAGGCCTATACTTATATTAGGATTTCACATGTTCAATACTTTATGGTTGTATTTGTTATATTACCATCTTTTTCCACTTTTGTGATTGCTTTGTTTAAAAACTGTTGTTGCTTTAAGTAGCTTTTGATCTCAATACGATACCATCTGGGTTTTTTTTTTATTCAGGTCCAGTTTTCAACGTTTTATTCCGTCTATTTGCGTAAGAAGATCTCCCTTATCAACATCCAAACATTTTTCTAAATCTTCTTCTAGCTGTTCTAACGTTTTATTTATTTCTGCTTCTTCTTTTATTCTTGTTTTTTACTTCTTGTTGAAGAATATATTATATTGAAAAGCCCCTGTCGACACCGCTAAAGTGTAGATTTATGGGATCGTGTACCCTGGATTATCGAGGATGATCAACATACTTGATGGCTCTTTAATACACTTCCTTTCCTTTTGTGCTTTGGGGTTGAATGGGCGTCATTAAAGTAGAATGAGATTGTTTCGAGTTAGTTTCACCATCACGTGTACGCATCTGCAACATACTTTTGAAGACTGACAACCTCTCGCCTGGAAATTTCTGTGAAAATCTTCATCAACACTGCGGCCCATGGAAGATAATTGCTTCGCACATGTAAGCGTTGTAAATAGTGTTGATTTATCTGTTTGACATATACCAAACTAATATTACTGCTTTTCCAGTATCAAGAATGCCGAATCTTGCTTAGGAACTTGTGACACGTTACTGGACTAAAGTGTTAATTCTCTTCCTCCCATTAGGGCTTCCACGGGTACTCGACTACGAGTCGGGTTTAGCTGGACTCGAGTCCATTTTCTGGGACTCGAGGACTCGATAAAAGATCACATTAAAGGTACATCCATTGTGTTGTTGGGGGTCAAATATTGCAAACGTTAGAAATGGTGTTACTTTATCGAGAAGTACCGACTGTTACCGAAAATTACCATTTTGGTGATAGTCGACTTTTTATATTGACGAGATGAAGGTAGAAGTAGTGATTTCTGATCGAAAACCGGACAATGCATCGCGTGTGGCGCGCGCCAATGCGTCAAACGTAATTTTGGAATCTTATTTACAACAGATAAACTGACAAATTTGGTGTGATAATGTTCAATAGGTCATATAACTACTGTGCATGTAAATGGGGCGTGCAGTTTAGGTTTCTACACATACATAATGATGTTACTCGATCTTAATTGGAAACTAGTAATTATGATATATTTGGCGATTGGGGACGAACATGCAAGCTAAGTTAATTTATTTGCACTGTAAACAGCACATATGATGAGTCGGAACGTATTAAAGCCGAATAAAATTTTATCAAACACAATGGATGCACCTTTAATTTCACATTAATTTTAGTCACCTTGTGCAAGTTGAACATGCATGTCTTTATCACTGAGCCAGAAAATAACTTGCCTAAATATTATTTCATTTGAACCTGAAATGGTGTTAGATTTAGTAGAAGTACGACAAAAGTTAAACCTACCTAATTCATAAAATATTATTACTCCTACGAATATATTTTTTTCACTCCTACGAAATGACCTTCTACGAACGGGATCCTCCTACGAAAAATGCACTGCTACGAACGGGATCCTCCTACGAAAAGACCCATTCCCGATTCATCAACTGTAGTGCTGAACGTTGTATGGGTACTGATTATTTGGGGGACATATGGCCATATTGTATCTCGATATGGGTAGTACTTCGTGGTATATCAATGTTCCACTGTATGCATAATCTAAAGCCTCAAAGACTTACAAAATGTTATTGTGACAGGCTGCCACTTAGCTAAAGGTATCAATTTCGAGTACTCGAGTCCGAGTCGAGTCCAACCCCTCGAGTACTCGAGTCCAATATTTTGGACCCGTGGAAGCACTACCTCCCATACACGTTTTCAACAGCCAATTGTAACACCATTCTCTTCCTCTCATACACGTTTTCAACAGCCAATGGTTAAACCATTCTCTTCCTCCCAAACACAACATACACATATCAACTCACAGCCAGTGAATTATATTTTTTAATTGTTATTTTCTCCACACTTAAATACCTTTCTGTCCTGGAGAAGAAGATGTGATGTCATGATTTCATGTAGCTACGTCTAATAGACTTATCTTATTTCATCACCAGTCTTATTCAGTTCACTTTAATATCTCATGTAAAATAACAATTCTTAACTCCTCTTCAATTTATTCCTTTGCGGTCTGTCACAATATTCAGTTCATAGGCTATTCAATAGTTCTCATTTCACATTGATTACATCAAACATATCCATAATGTAGATATTAATCTGAAGTCGACACATATTTCACATTACTATTGAATAAGATTTACTGCAAAGTTATTTTCTTTTCTCAATTCCTGCATTTCTCAAAGCACATGTTAGGACTAAAAAAGATGAGACGATTCTCCATCAGGTCTTTTATAAGGGATTATTTCTCAAAACTGAATGAAGTCCACATAAAATCTCAAGAGTTCAAAACTCTTACAGCAGGGTCTTTCGGTTGTGACTCTTATTTGGGGTCATGGGGTCACTAAATCTACATTTTAGAATCCCCATTGGCCAAGTAATCTGCACACACATTTTCACCTCTCTAGACCTTTTGGAACTGGAGAAGAAGATGAAAATAGGTTTTTAATTGGGGTCACAGGGTCACGAAATCTACAATTTAGCATCCCCATTGGTCAAGGAGTACGCATATACAATATTTAGCCCTCTAGACGTTTTGGATCTGGAGACGAGATGAAAATAGGTTTTTAAGGATGTGACCCCTGTGACCCCATTTGGTCACGAAATCTACAATTAATCTAAGAATCCCCATTTGGTCACGAAATCTACAATTAATCTAAGAATCCCCATTTGGTCACGAAATCTACAATTAATCTAAGAATCTCCAAGGAGTCTGCACACAACTTTTCAGCTCTCTAGACCTTTTGGAACTGGAGAAGAAGATGAAAATAGTTTTTTTCATGGTTTCACAAAATCTACAATTTAGAATCCCCATGAGCCAAGGAGTCACATTAAATTTCAGCTCTCTTGAGTCATTGGTTCTGGAGAAGAAGTCGAAAAATCTAAAAGTTTACGAACGGACGGAAGGATGACGCCATGCAACGCCATACCATGAGCCCATCGGGCTTTTCAGGCCTGATGAGATAAAAATGAGAAATAATATTTCAATATTTTATTTTGATTCTTGGATATTAATACATTATATATATATGGTAATTAAAAAGATACAGTATTTCAATTTGATTTAATAACATATCTTTTCAATAAAGTACAGTTTCTGCCTTCATTCAATATCCCAATAGACATTTACGGTATATATGAATTGTAAAAAATAAATAGTAAAATATAGTCAAAAGTTGCTGAAGAAAAACTGATCTTCATTATCATTCCAAGATGTAAAACAAATATTTTGAGATCTCTACTTCAAGTACAAGCGAACTAGATGGACATTTACTGGAAATATCCCTGAGACATGAGAAAAGGGAAGACGATTTGAGGTGTTGCCGTATTTCCTCAAATACAACCCTGGGTTCTATTTGGTTCAGCATCCCCTCACCCTGGGTTCTATTTGGTTAAGCATCACCTTACCCCTGGGTTCTATTTGGTTCAGCATCCCCTTACCCCTGGGTTCTATTTCGATGAGCATCCCCTTAACCCTGGGTTCTATTTCGTTCAGCATCCCCTTAACCCCTGGGTTCTATTTCGTTCAGCATCCCCTTAACCCCTGGGTTCTATTTAGTTCAGCATCCCCTTACCCCTGGGTTCTATTTCGTTGAGCATCCCCTTAACCCCTGGGTTCTATTTCGTTCAGCATCCCCTTAACCCCTGGGTTCTATTCGAGGCCTGGGTTGTATGTAAAGAGATATGGTCTTAAATTTCTATTTGAGTCCCAGGTTTTATTTACTTCAGTACCCCATGACTCCCAGGTTGTATTTGAGGGTTATAAATGAGATCCAGGTTATATTCGAGGAAAAACAGCATGTCATTTGAAATGTATTTCACACAAAGGAACTCGATATCATAAATAAACCTTAAGTAAAACCAAAAGCTGAATTATCTGTTACTTTGTGGATATTCTATCAATATTTATGATTTTTTTTTTTTAAAGTTGTAAATAAAGTAAAAATACAGCATCATTACACTTGATGCACAAAACAAAATGGCAAATACTTATAGAGAAACCTTCCTTTACAATCTCATAATCACGCCAAAATTATTAAATCTTCATGATTTGTTTATCTACTGAATCATCTACAGTTAAGCCGCGATAGTCTGGCCACCGATTATCTGAATCCTGCAGTGTCCGAACATTAGCAAGATGTAACCAAACTAATCTCTATATAAATTCATTAAATGTTGTTTCATTAATCCGTTGATTTCGTTTCTGAACCCTTAAACCAATTAGCTGTAACGGGTTAGTTAATTACAACTATTTCTGATTCATTAATACAGCGGTTCATCAAAAGCGTTCGGGTAATCCCTTGACAAGCAAGCACAACACTGATTGAATCGGATTGAAACTTCAATGACAGTGGATTGACACTGGAGTGGAGCGTGTCAGCATTTTTTTTCTTAATTGTAATGTCTAACTTTGTGTGTCAGTAGTTTGTGATTGTAATAAATTTAAAGGGACACCGCATCGAGTATAAAAATCAGATCATGGGTATCTACCTATGTTGATTTACATGTCTGCTAACAAGTAACAGACACCGAATTTCAGACAATTGATGTAATTGGTAATAAAAACTACTGCATGTTGACAGTGAAGTGAAGCGTAACTCGTTAGTAGACACACTAATCAGCTTAGTGAGATAAAGATGAGACTCATTTTTATCCTCGACGCAGTGCCCCTTTAAATGTCTCACTTACAAACTCATTTGATATTGTAAATACATTCTCGTCTGTCTGTAGATTCAAAGGGGAGTAACTCCATCTTGTTTGGTTCATTTCGGTAGTCCGAACATTTCACTATCCAAACGTTTTTAATGAAAAACGGAAGTGTTCAGATTATTGAGGCCTGACTGTACACTACAAATCTATAAACCAGTCCTATAAACTCTGATATAACATTCTGTTTAAATCATTCATGTCTCATCTACACATAAGCTACTACTGATTATATACAGTCTGATTAAAATTGACCCTGTTGCGAGGAGTAAAACCTGCAAAATACTGCCTCCACCCAACTTCCCAATGCAAGGCATACCTCTTGCCAGTCTCCATTACTGGCTGATTTAGGCCTTGCAGTATTTCCTTAAGAAATCTGTGTTTAGAAATCCAAGCCCGCTATGCATTTCCAGTGCAGCGATTCACTGCTTCGACACAAGAAAGCTAGGGTAATACCGCAAGGGTTAAATCAGCCAGTAATGCAGACTGGCAAGAGTTATGCCTTGCGTTTGGAAGTTGGCCTCCACCAGGAAATGAAGTTTCATAGATTCCTCCCCATACGGTCTGAGGTCCCAGTATAAGTGCATGTTCTGTTCCAGTTTAGTGCTAACAAGTCATTAGCTTTTTAGCTCATCAGGCTGTCCATTCCAGGAACTAGTTTGTTATGCACTGCACATTTTGCAGACTGAGATTTTTCAGGGTGAATGTGAATTATATTGAGAACAATATATTTCAGTCTTCAACATCAAACAATATTAACCTTGATGAGCTACAGAGCCCATGGCTCTATTTTTTAATGATTGCCATTTTTAATGCATGTGGAATAATGTTATGGAAACAGACCAAAGGATGGCTGTCAGGAATCACCTTTTAGCTTCTGTTAGAAGAATTGTGATTGGCTAACTAAGGTTGTGTCAGATCATGCGGGTATATAGCCATTATCTCCCACATATGAGGTGAGGTGAGTTGGAGTTTAACGCCGCTTTCAAGATTATTTCACTTATATCGCGGCTGCCATTATTATGGCAGGGAGAAAGCCCGCAACGCCATGTGGCTTTGTATTGCGGTGAAACCTGCGAGCATCGGCTGGAACTAGCGAACCATGGGTGGAACTACGCTGAAATTCAGTGGAGCATTGCACCCAAACCTTACTGCGTGTAGAAAAGTTCTCTACTGTAGAAAAAGTTGCCGTGCCCCTGGCGGGACTCGAACCACGGACTTCTTGATCCGAAGCCGAATGCACTAACAACTGCGCTATCCCGCCATATGAAGCTACTATACTGATTAAAGAGAGTTGGTGAGTTGGTGAGTTGTGGTTTAACGCCCCTTTCAAGAGTATTTCACTTATATTGCGACTGCTAGTATTATGGCAGGGAGAAAGCCAGCAACGTCAAGTGGCTATGCATTGCGGTGAAACCTGCGAGCATCGGGTCGAACTAGCGAACCATGGGTGGTAGATTAAAGAGACAATAGTTTAGAAATAATGGCAAGTGCACATGTGTATACGACATTGGTTATGTTCATGGGTAATAATCAAAAATACTAAATAGCAAAACAAATAACATAATACGATTTTGATTTAAGCTCTGAACATCAATTCCTGATTAAATATCCAACAATATGCTGATTAGGATAGAATCTATTATGCAACTACAACACCTGCTCAATCAGGGAATTTCTAACTGCAAGATTCCTCCTAATCCCCTGATTGGCTACCCACAATTTGCCTCGTATAGCTGTAAATAACAAGCCAATAAAACGACTTACATCCAGCAATACTGGCCAAACCTGATTGAGAAACCAGATGAGCAATCATAAAATTTCAAATCATATTTCATTGGCTGGTAAAATACATAATGAGCAACCAGCTGCACGAGGCACATGCTGATGAGACAATCAGGGGATTTAGAGGAAGCCTGTGGAGCAGGATGCAACAATACTGATGATTACAAAATCATTAAATAAAGTTTTAAACACTATTACAATGTAAAAGCCCTTGCAAAATCTGGATCTATAAACTATATCACGGCCAATATCATAGTTATAAGGTAATCACATAATATCCTGTGTATTTAATACTGAAACATAATCAAATACGTCAAAGAACATAAACGAATGAAACTCTGTATGTATTAGTGAGTATATATGTAACCTTGAAATAAAGTCAACTGTTTAAATGAATTGTAATGATGATGTAATGAGATTAAAAAAAGTTGTTGAAAAAATCAATGATGACCATTCACCCACACTACATATAACAGAGATTCATTTTCCACAACCTCTTCAATGTATATTAAAGATATCATTTATCAAGAGATAAGGTATAAGTCAAATCTCCTAACACAACAATCTTCACAAGGTATATTCTATTTTTAAGGCATTAGCGGAGCAAGAGCTTTTCAAGGCAAATCAGTGATATGAATGGATATATAGATTACTTCTCTTCAATCATGAATAAGTTAAAATCTTTTGATTTTTTTTAGTCAAATTAATGGAACACTTATGGTAATACATTTTTGGATGATAAACATCAGATACATTGTTAAACAACTACATTGTTAAATGATTGGACACAACATGACTGAAATTGGTAATCTCTCTTTGTGAACATGATCCACACCCGTGAGAGCCTACTTTAATTGCTATCATGATTGGATGCACTTTAACTAAAATGATTAATCCCTCTTCATGAGCGTGATCCAGATTTCTTCACTTGGATGTGTTACAAAGCCATAGGTCGGTTTTACGTCCTGACCATCAACCAGTTCGACCTTGAACTTTCGGATGACATTGGCCAGGAACATGTATGACTCGATGTAGGCAAAGTTGTGGCCAGGACATTTCCGTTTCCCGGCAAATCCAAACGGTGAGAACGCAAGAGATGGATGATTCTTGATGCGATCTTTCGAAAATCTTTCAGGATCAAATCTGAAGAAATATGTAAAACAGTTACAAATAGATACATGTTACATACAAGTGAAGGAAATGCTGCAAGACTTAAATTAGCCAGTGAATGAGACTAGCGCTAGTTATGCCTAGCAGAAGGAAGCTGTAAAAGAGTTGCTGTGTGAATTGTATGCTGTCACAAGTGGTCAATGCGTTGTTGGCGACCTTGAAAATTAGGTCATGGTGTATGCTATCACAAGCAGTGAGAGGTGAGGTGAGTTGAGTTGGGGTTTAACGCCGCTTTCAAGAGTATTTCACTTATATCGCGGCTGCTAGTATTATGGCAGGGAGAAAGCCTGCAATGCCATGTGGCTATGCAGTGCGGTGAAAGCTGCGAGCATCGGCTGGAACTAGCGAACCATGGGTGGTACTGCACTGAAATTCAGTGTAGCATTGCACCCAGACCTTACTGCGTGTAGATCAGTTCTCTACTGCAGACAAAGTTGCTGTGCCATGGACCTCTTGATCCGAAGCCAAACGCGCTAACCACTGCGCTATCCCTCCCCCACAAGCAGTGAGAAACAGTGCAGCTGTTCATGAGAAATTGCACTAATAAAGGTTTCAAAAGTTGTTGGCGACCTTCAAAATTAGGTCATGGTTACCAAAATTGACTGGTGTTATTGTAGTGACTGTTGCCAGGAGATGACCTGTGTTTTAGACATTGGGACAGGTGATGAATATGTAGTGCATGTTTCACTTACTGCTTGGCGATTAGTCATGTTTGTATTATATGTCATATTTTACATATGTTTAAAGTTTTTATATGGGTGACATGTAAACATACAAGTCTGTCTGAATGTCTGAATGTCTGAACACATTGGGTGCAACAGTTAATTGATACGAGTTTGAAAAGTGTTTTTAAATTCAAGGTAAAAAGAAAACCAACTTCGATGCATTTTCCCAGTTGTTTTCATCTTGTAGCACAACTCCAAAGGCATGAAGTACTGGCGTCTGAAAGAGTTTTAAAAATATGATCAGGGCCTATTCAAGTGCAATCTCTGAATCTCATTAAAATGAGATGTTACTTAACATTTGTACATCACATCATAGTCTCAATCAACAAAATGATATTCTCAAAATATGAGCGTCTTAGCATCACTAGTTCCATGTGGGAAGTCCAAAATTGGCTAGACTGTAGACGCACATATTTGGGGGAAGGATCAAGACCAAATTTGCAAATTTTAGTCATCATGTATCAAAGATTTTCCGAAAATTTTAGCTTATATTTGAGAGGAGAGGTACAATCTTTGATCCCCCAGCAAGGTGTCATACACAATTTCTTTTTTTCTATTGGGGTGTAGCGGTTGAAAATGTTAAAAGTTTACAGTTGACAGACAGATGATGACCAATATCATATAAAACTGACAACATAACCAAATGTTACCATGTTATGGCCACTCAGGCAGGGCTTATTTCATATATTGCTATTTCATCAAATAGAAAGGAAAATTTAATTTCTGGATAAGTTTCTACCCTGTCAAGTGTTTATTAAAACATTTCACATTTAGAAAGTTTTCAAACCAGTCTGATTAAAATCGACGGTTTTCCGTCAAATAAAAATTGCAAAATAGTGCATCTTCCGGGATACGATCATATATCAGTCGTAGGTTCCACGCCAAACCATCTGATAACAGCCCATAGACTCGTGTGTTCGAGCGCAATTCAGGTAGCCAATCAAAAGACGCCCAACAAATGCTGTCGGTGCGAGAAGCTAGGGGCAGATAACTCCAAACAGCTCTCCTTTGGTCTGTTCCGAATGCTTTCAAAACGGTGACCGTTTAAAAACTACGTTGTGATTGGTCAGTTATTTGACTGTGCTAAACTGGTTCGGAACATTTGCCTATACTGGGTGTTCTCAGACCTTGTGGAGAGGAATCTACAGAACCTGTTCGTATCCCGGTAGATGCATAATTTTGCAAAGTGTATACCTCGGAACAAGGTCGATTATAATCAGACATTGGGAGATTCTTGTGGAGAGAACCCTTATCTCACCTCTTTAGGGATGAAGTAACCCCCTAACATGGAGTCGATATGTTGATATCGAGCTCCCCAGGGTCCGATGGCAACATGTCGCATTGTTTCATCAATAACCTGCCGTATATATCTGAAATTGAAATCATTTGTTTATAAACAAGACAAAAGTGCAAATATCTTAAATGCACCTATTGTTAACTTGATGATTATGTAAGCTTTTGAAGAATGATATAATTCTGTTTTAATACAACTTCAGTTTGATGTACTAAGGGTATGAGTACTGGGCATTAACAAATGTATCAGAAGTGAGGTGAGGGGTGGTGAGTTGGGGTTTAACGCCGCTTTCAAGAGTATTTCACTTATATCGCGGCTGCTAGTATTATGGCAGGGAGAAAGCCCGCAACCTCATGTGGCTATGCATTGTGGTGAAACCTGCGACCATTGGCTGGAACTAGCAAACCATGGGTTGTACTACACTGAAATTCAGTGTAGCATTGCACCCAAACCGTACTGCGTGTAGAACAGTTCTCTACTGCAGACAAAGTTGCCGTGCCCCTGGCGGGACCTCTTGATCCAAAGCTGAACGCGCTAATCACTGCGCTGTCCCACCCCATGTATCAGGAGTGATTAGTGGCGAAAGCTGAAAGATACACTGGAGCTTCAGAACAGAACCTTGTTTCAGTACATTTTCAGAGACATGCAACAAATTTAAGTCACTATATACATTCTAATGAAAGTTAAAAAAAAGCTGTTGGCTCTGTAGCTCATCAGGATTATTCATTATTTCTAAGGTGAAGACTAACATGTCAAATAAAATCACAAATCATATAATCATTTATGTTATATTTTGCTTAATTTTGGTGCTATAGCCCATTTGGCCTTTCATACACTCACTTGCTAGTTATCTAGCTAATTTCACATACTGTGTATACTAAACTCAAAATCAGACAAATGTTTGTTTAACCCCTTGCACTCATAAGATGACATCCTACCATTATTAGGTAGATTAGGTACATATACGATGGATTATTTTTTTTACAGTTATCTACCTTACAGAGAAGAGATACAGGAAGCATGTTCATTCGTCATTAACCAATGAAATTAGGTATTTTAGACAAAGGTGAGATAATGTTTCTTGAACTCCCTACATAAGATCTGTGATGTTATAGGGAGTGACATCCTCTTCACCAAGTACGTCAGTCACCTCTCTGTGTAGCTTGTTTTGAATACCTTCGTTGGATGCCAGGAAATAAATCGCCCACGTCAATACTGAAAGGTAAAATCAGGGCATGGTTTCAGTTCAGTTTTTATTATATGCTAAGCGGTGAGAAGTTTGAGAAAAGTGTTCTCACAACTGCAGTCAGTTGTCACTTTCTCATCACTGTCAAAATATCAAGGAGAGGATGATGTCATGTGTACAATGGTACGAGTCACCTTTACAATCTATGCCTTGTCATGGTCGTTGCTAAGTGACAATGCAACAATGGTATGATTTCACCTTAAAGGGGCAGTAGCACGTTTTTTGTAAAATTTATTTTTTCAAATTTCCCATTTATAATTAAGTTTATTTCATTTAAATTAACTTTAGAGGGTAAACCATATTATTACGCAAACCAATTATCCAAAGTGGTAAATACGGTGTTGCGTATAAAGCAGAAATTGCATGGCGGCCATTTTATCATGAACACAATTTATTATTTTGTATTTAAAAAAACGATTCCAATGGCTTTACCGAAATATGTACACTCATTTTTAACTTTATTTTCCGAAGAGAGGAAGATGTTTTACTATTGTTGAAATTATTTTTCAAATACATTTCATCAATTTATTTGAGCGAAAAAACGTGCTACTGCCCTTTTAATCACTCAAGGGAAGCAATACATACAACATATTTTGGACCACGGTAGTTTATAACAAGAAGACATAGTCATCAACATCCCCCGCCAGACACAAGAAATGA
Source organism: Gibbula magus (assembly GCA_936450465.1). Lineage (NCBI taxonomy): Eukaryota > Metazoa > Mollusca > Gastropoda > Trochida > Trochidae > Gibbula > Gibbula magus. The sequence goes on from OW388300.1 coordinate 33,174,206, forward strand.
GAACATGGGCAATAATTCAAGAAGAAATATTTGTGCGCTTCTCATTTTCTTTCCATTAAGGTATCGATATCCTCAAGCCACACAACTGATTTGATGTTAAACAATGTCTGAGAAAAGCTATATCCTTTGAAGATACTTGGAACAGAGTCGAAAAAGCGGAACAAGGGGAATAACTCCGGAAAATTCGAACCAACCTGCAGAGGTTGCAGATTCTTTGAAGGGATCCTCCTTGGGGTACATATAGCATAAAAATCCTAATTTTTAACTTGATGACAGGTTGTAACTTAATTTTTTAAAAATAACAGTAAAAATAAGTTCAAAAAAACACAAATAAGTGTTTTCCGAACGTGTGACCACCCTGTGTAGAGCCCCATCCCAGTGCAAACCAAGGGATGTAACTCTAATCTCGCCACTTATCAATCTAACCAAGTCAGACAGAATAAGGGGAGGTGGGTGGCCGTACCCCAAGGAGGATCCCTTCAAAGAATCTGCAACCTCTGCAGGTTGGTTCGATTCTTTTTCAGAAGGGATCCTCCTTGGGGTACATATAGCATAAGGCAGACTCCCAAAGAAGACTTAGGATGTGGATTCTGTCTGTACACTAAATATCCCTTAAAAGTGCTCTACTCAATCCAATAAAGGTGTCACACTTACCAGATCACGTGACCTCCCGCGCCGAGGGCTGAGGATGGGTGATCCCTTGGGGACTAACCAATCGGCTTAATCCGCCTGATTACCGTTATGTAGGCCAAATACCCCCCCCCCCCTCTTTTTTTTTCAAAAGACTATTGGGGATCAATAGGAGTAGGTATTTACCCGCTAGGCAGTGCCACCGGGACACCTGCTGCGGGGGATAAAAATGCCCGTCAAACAGTGCAACTGGTTAGGATGAACAACTAGGTTAGTTTATTAGTCTTCTTAGAAAACTGAACTGAACCAAACTGAACAATAACTCGAAAGCTCAATCAGCTAGAGAGTTTCAACTCTGCCCACCTGAGAGAACCGACTGACCAAACCGAGCGCGCTCCCTAGAGTGCCTATCTAGTTGGTAGTGTCGAATGAACGTGCTCGGCCGGCTCCAGATAGCGGCGGAGCAGATCTCTTCGATGGGCAGAGCCGCCGCGAACGCCTTAGACGTCGCAACCGCTCTAACCGAGTGAGCTTTCAACTGACCTGGGGCTTCTAAGCCCTTGTGAACGTAGCCCATGACAATCGCAGACACTATCCACCTGGATATTGACTGCTTAGATGCCGGCAAACCAGGCTTGGTGCCTCCGTAACAGCAGAAAAGTTGCTGGTCCTTACGGATAGCCCTGGTGCGCTTGATATAGACCTTGAGAACCCTGCGCACATCCAAAATGTGAGCATGGTTCCCCATAGACCCCGAAGAGGCCGGCTGCATAAGAGTCGGCAGTTCGATAGGAGCCGTCACATGGAACGAATGGTCGACCTTGGGACGATAGCTGTCGGGCAGCCTGATACTGACTCTGTCTTTGTGAAAGACAGTCAGTTCGGGATCAGCAGACATCGCATGGATATCGCCTACCCGCCTGCCCGACGCCAATGCCACCAAAAAAGCGGTCTTCCACGTCAAAAGCTGCAATGACAGTGCGTTCAAATCTTTGAACCCCGGACCTGAGAGCCAATCCAAAACAATTGAAAGGTCCCAAGTGGGGCTGATACGCCGGAGAACCGGACGTATCCTGTCCACACCTGCTAAGAAACGCTGTACCAGTGGATGCGATCCCAAAAGAGCACCGTCCACCGGTATGTGGAAAGCAGAAATAGCCGTAGAGTATCCCCTGACGGTCGATGCGGCTAAACCAGCATCTAACCTGGACTGGAGGAACTCCAAAACAGCGACTAGATCTGTAGAAAAGGGATCGAGAAGCCCTCTATCGCCACACCAGCGCGCATAACAGGCCCATCGATCTTCATATTGAAGGTTTGTCGAATCCCTCCTCGAAGCCAGTATTGTGTCTGCAACTCGTGCAGGAATACCGCTCTCCTGGAGGCGATTCCGGACAGTGGCCAAGCCACCCACTGAATCCTGGGATTCGGGTGTGGTGCCCCTTCCTGAAATAGTATGTCTCGTCTCGAGGGTAACAGTACAGGAGGCTGCACTAGAAACCTGAGAACGGACGGGAACCAACTCTGAGCCGACCAAAGTGGTGCCACAAGCACTAGGAGGCGAGCTGGTTGAATGGTCAACTGAGAAAGAACCCTGGGGATCAGAGGCACTGGAGGGAACGCCCACAGTACTCTGTCCGACCAGTCGATCGCGAAGGCGTCTCTGGCTAGAGCCCTTGGATCTGGTATTCTGGAGCAGAACACAGGTATCTGATTCGTCATCCCTGACGCAAACAGATCCACCTGGAACGACCCGAACAACAGGGAGATAGTTCCGAATATCCCCCGGTCGAGCATCCACTCGTGAGGTGTTAGGATGCGCCGAGACAAAGCGTCCGCACGGACGTTGTCCACTCCCGGGAGATAAACAGGAACCACCTGAATGCTGAACTGGTCGCACCACAGTAGGAACTGCCACGACTCCTGAAGGAGAGATGGAGACACTGTGCCGCCCTGTTTCAGAATGTAGGATATGGCTGTCTGGTTGTCCATTTCTAGACGAACCACAAGCCCCCTGATCCGCTCCTTGAAGCACTCGAACACACGTCGAACTGCGACCAAAGGCCCGAGGCTGTCAGGTCGTCCAGGACCCCCCCCCAGCCTGATAGGGAGGCGTCTGTCTGGATGGTGACCGAAGGCGTTGGAAGCTCTAGCGGAAGACCCTTGAGAAGGTTGCTCTCGACAACCCACCACCGAAGGTGCTCGAGCACCCAAACCGGCGTGGTTAGAACCTTCTCGAAGCTGTCCGAGTGTGACCACATTCGTGCCAGCGCTTGCTGAACCGGTCTCATACTCAAGCGAGCTCTCCAAACCACGTCCACTGTCGCCGCCATGTGACCCAACAACTGCAGCCAAGTCCTGGCTGTGTGGGTCGGCGATTGAAGGAACAAGTGGACTGCCCCGATCACTCTGGACACCCGATCCGGGGCCAGGGACACGGAACCGGAGGCCGTATCGAACCTTGCGCCCAGGAAGACCAGGTCCTGCCTGGGCGCTATGTCTGACTTCTTCAGGTTGATGATCCAACCCAGCTTGAGCAAGATGTCTAACACCTGCTGGGTGGCCTCCTGATTTAGTTCTCGAGACAAGGCTCTGATCAGCCAGTCGTCCAGGTACGGATGACAACACCTGCCCTGCGACCTGGCGGCCTGTGCCGGCACCAACATCAACTTGGTGAATACCCTCGGAGCAGTCGAAATGCCGAAGGGTAACACCCGGAATTGGTAGCACGTCCCGTCGAAAGAGAACCGAAGAAACTCCTTGAAGTCGGGGTGCATTGGAACATGGAGATAAGCATCTTTGAGATCTATTGACGACAGCCAATCTCCCGTCTCTACTGACGCTATGACCGATCTCAAGGTTTCCATCTTGAACGTTGGAACCTGTAGACTGCGATTCAAATATTTCAGATTGAGAATCGGTCTGAACCCTCCGTCCTTCTTGGGCACCAGGAAGTAGGTCGAGTAATAACCGCTCTCTTCCTGACCCTTCGGAACTACCTCGATGGCTGCTTTGTCTATTAAAGCTTGCACCTCGGCACGAAGGACTTCCGCCTTCTCGGGCAACTCGGGCACCTTCGTGTGCCGTATCCCGGAGAAAGTCGGTGGGTCGTACTTCCAAAGTGGTAAGTGGCCCTCCCTGAGTGTGGACAGGACCCAGGTATTCGAGGTGACTTTCTCCCACTCTGAGACGAAGTGAGATAGTCTGCCCCCCACTGGAAGATCTTTGGAAAGACAGTGTACCCCCGTCTCCGGCAGCATTCGAGCTGCTGGACTTTTGGGTGGTAACACGGGCTTCGGAGAACCTAGGTTTGCTTGTTTTGCTTGCCTCGGCTCCGAAAATTCCGCTGGCCCTTTTGGCCCCCACGGAAGTGCCCTTTCTTTCCCTTCCCCTTGAATCTCTTCTTGTTGCCCATAGGGCCATTCCAAGAAGCTTGACCCGAACCCCCCGGCGTGGGGTATAGGCCATCAAGGGGGGAAGGCCGCACACGCTTTTCTTGCGGAGCTGGTTCCTCGAGGAGCCCCTTGGAGTCCTCGAAGGCAACCTTCTGCTCAGCGGCTTCCTTGACTACGGCCTGCGATCCAGGGAAGAGGGTGGACCCCAACCTGAATGGCAGGTTCTGCAAGGTGAGGCGTGTGGACTGCGAATACTTTGATGTTGCTAGCCACAGCCGGCGCATCCCCATGACTGCGCCCATCATCTGACTCGAGGCACTCCTGATTGAGTCCCGAGCCAGATAACTCGATACCTCCGCCAACTGCTTCTGGAACGTGGACACCTTGGTGCCCAGTTCCTGCACTTCTGCCAGGTCCTTAGCCTGCATAGCAGCAAGGTAGGCCCCGTGTACTGCTACCCTTAGTTGTTGGGCTCCGTTCCGGTATGTGTCCTCATGGGCACGGAACTCGGCCTTCAACATGGCAGCCTGTGACAGAAATGGAGGCAGTCGCCGGCCCTGTTTGCCTACAGAAGGCTGCGCCTGAGCGCCGGACAGGGTGACGGAGGTCAGGACGCATTCGTCCACAACCGGAAGGTCGAAGAGACCATCCTCTCCCAACTGGTACCTCTTGTTGAGTTCAGGCAAATCAGCCTTCGTACGGGCACCAGATAGAAGAGGATTGATCGCCTCAACCAACAAGCTGTCGATGATGACGAGCCTGGTCGCCGGAGGCTTGCTGGGAGCAAAAGCCTCCCCCGGAAGCCGGAACTCCTCGGTGACCTGCTCCGGGACGGGAACGAGCGTCTGCGGGATAGCGATCGCTATTCGGTCACGCGTCTCCTTCAGAAGCCCGGCGAGCGAGACAGCACGGCCGGATTCCTCATCCTCCTCCTCTGAATAGTCGGAGTCCTCCTCCTCCGGATCCCCGGCACCGGAGCCACTAAGCTGTGACCCGGTGTCCGAAGCCCGATCTCGGATTGTCCGTTTGAGAGGGATGCGGAACCCAGCGCTGCTCACCGGCGCTCGTTCCCCGACCGGAGCCGGTCCCCGGGGCTGCGACTGCACCGGCGCCGAAGCACCGGTGACCGTGGCCTTGGGGTTACCTGTGCCCCTCGACGTGCTCGGCACCGGAGTACCTTGCACCGACGAGGGGGCTTTGGTTACTTGCGTACGAGGCAGAGCCGGAGCAGTCTCTCGGATGCCTGCGTCGGGAGCCACTACCTTGCCGGGGCCTGCGCCCGGTTCAGTAGTGCCCCCGAGGTCATTACCCGCACGAGTGCCGGTTGACCCTCGGACATCAGGGTCCGGCAGGGCGACGACGGTCAACTCCTTACGGAGCTGAGCCATCATCGTCCCCACCATCCCCGTCATCTGCCCCTGGATTATGGCAGTGATAGCTGCCGCGTCCAGATTAGGGTTAGTGTTAGATTTAGGTTTAGGAACATGCAAGTGTGCTTGAGGTGAAAGAACTGGAGGGGGCGTAGAACCCCCCGCAGCAGGTGACCCCACCTCCATATCCACCTCATCCGATGAGGAAGAGGGGATAGGAGGGGAGTGCACCTTCTTACCCTTACCCTTGCCCTTACTCCTCTTTTCTTTAGAGGGGGGGATAGCACCTTTAATTTCCTGCCCTGCCTTCTGCAGGTTCCTATAGAAGAGCATGTCGATACCTCGCTCCTTCTTGGCCCTCGGGGTGAAAGCGATGCACAGCTTACAGGTGGTGTCGTCGTGCTCATCCTCGACAAGACAAGGCAGACACCTGTTATGCTTGTCGGCAGGGGGAATGCGGGTCTTGCACCCCACACATTCGGTGAAAGACTGCAAGTCAAACACAGAATGTTTAGGGGTGTGCATGTGTGTAAGTGCAATGTTTATGTTTCATAAATGTGCATCATACAAACAAAACGCAGAGGCGATACTATAATAACTAAGCACTAGGCAAGTAATGAATAGTAAGCCACTGAAAGAAATAAAGCATGAATATTCCTAGTACATGCTTGCCGACTGAGACGATGACCCCGAGAATGAAAAAATTCAAACAGGGAGAAATCCTCGTCAGTAAAGTGCTGCCCTACAATGCGAAGCACGATAAAGAACCTTCAAAACAATCAAATCTCAATACAAGAATAGCAAAGTACTAACACATTGCATTTTGTTTGAGATCCGCCATTTTGAGCGTTTTCCATCCGCCATTACTCGTTCAATTCGAAGCACGTGCGAATTGAAAAACGAAGTTACAACGCGACAAAAACCATATAAGTAACCTAAACATTCGCCTTTACGAATAAAAAGGGGTTACCACACATACAGTACTCTTTGTCTTGTCCATTTTCTCAAGTGGAAACTTATTTCAAAGTCAAAAACTCTCGGAGCAGAAGAACGTCTTGCTTGCTCGATGACAGATTGATAAGTGGCGAGATTAGAGTTACATCCCTTGGTTTGCACTGGGATGGGGCTCTACACAGGGTGGTCACACGTTCGGAAAACACTTATTTGTGTTTTTTTGAACTTATTTTTACTGTTATTTTTAAAAAATTAAGTTACAACCTGTCATCAAGTTAAAAATTAGGATTTTTATGCTATATGTACCCCAAGGAGGATCCCTTCTGAAAAAGAATTAATCACATGCTTCTTTTTTTCGAACTCCATTAAGGTATCAATACCCTTAAACCACACCCCAAATATGGTTATCCTATCTTAAATAGTTTCTGAGAAAAGCTGTCCCCTTTGGAGATACCTTGAACAGAGTCCAAATATACGGAACAAGGGCAATAACTCCGGAAAAAATAATCACATGGTTCTTATTTTCGAACTCCATCAAGGTATTAATGCTCTCAAACCACACACCAAATTTGGTTGTCCTATCTTAAACAGTTTCTGAGAAAAGCTGTCCCCTTAGGAGATACCATGAACAGAGTAAAAAAATACGGAACAAGGGCAATAACTCCAGAAAAAATAATCAGACGGTTCTTATTTTCGAACTCCATCAAGGTATTAATGCTCTCAAACCACACACCAAATTTGGTTGTCCTATCTTAAATAGTTTCTGAGAAAAGCTGTCCCCTTTATAGCGGACGGTCGGACACACACACACACACACGGACGCACAGAGCTCAAACCTATATCCCCCTTCCACTTCGTGGCGGGGGATAATAAAACAAAACAGCTTGTGTTTTTCAGTGCAATATCACTTACCGTATTTCTCATCTTCATAGTATATTGCAATATTATAAAATTCAATATATACAGGATATGTCTTTTCTTGACTAATACCATGTTTATCTCATCGATAAAAAGTTATATTTTCACGAATTGCACAGCCACGAGTGAAAATATATAACTTTTCTACCTCGTGAGATAAGGTAAACATGGTATTTGTCAAGACTTGACAGATATTCTATTTATTTTATGATGTTATCCTTGTAATTACGTCCGAACAGGATAGTTTTCACATCGAGCGGCCACTAGACCAGCACAGTAACACTGTGACGTCATAAGCCAATTCCCTGCGTCAAACCATTTTTTTATGACGTCAATTTATATCAGTCACTTGTCGCAGTGAAAATATAAGTTATTTTCACTGTAGCTTGATAGACAGTCTATTTCACTGATAAATCCCAGTATTTCATTGCTCGTTATAAAATAAATATATATATAATTTCCTATTCTGTATATATATATATACTCACAGTTGCCCGTTGTGTGGAAGGAAGCAACCAGGTAAGAGATGCTGTCGTGTCGTCCAAACTCTGAACCCTCGCTGTGTTGGGATATACGATCTACAAGTAACATCTCTTCTGATTGGTCATTGGACAGTCTCTCATCTATAGCTCCGCCCACTAGTTTCTGTATGGCTTCCAGGGCTGACGGGTGAAGAAAAAGTTGGATTAAAAAATCAGTTTTCTGCTTTAAAGAGAGGTTTCTATTGAAGTATCAGCCATATTGTTTTGTGCATTACATTAAATTAAGCTGAACTTTTACCTATTTTCCAATTTTTGATAATAAAACATACATATTGATAGAATATCCACAAAGTATTAATTGATTAATTGTAAGATTGATAAACAAATACTTGTTTTGCTGTAACAAAGCCTTCCACACTGTTAGCACTGATGAATTGTCTGTCTTTATTTTCTAATGAAAGTGCTGCAGTCTTTATCTGATTGTCAATTATAAAGTCATCAAAATATTAATATATGTTTTATAATATAATTTGTTTTAACTTTTTGTATTATAATCATATTTTAACATTTGTGTGAAAACAAGATGGTCCTCTCAAATTTGATCCCTCCCTTTAAAGGTAGGAATGGATAAAGGATTGTGGAAAAAGTATTGTGGATAAAGGGTTGTGAACAAAGGATTGTGGACAAAGGATTGTTGAAAAAGGGTTGTGGATGAATGGGAACACTTCTATAATATTTCTTGCAATTCGTCTTGACCTTCAAACAATACAGTTTATTTGGAACATCACTGGGGGGCGCCCTCAAATCCCCCTCTTGATCCTGGTTCGTCGATTTGAGATGAAACACTTCCAGTCATTTAGGATGGTTCTGCTAAGGGAGTTATATTTTTCAATATTGTAGCTTTTTTAGCTTGCTATATAACAATTCAGTTTAAATGTGTAACTTTTATCATGACAAGATTTTGAATGTAACTGTTCTAAGAAGCAATTTGGTATTTTAGTTTTCAATTATATTTTGGTGATCCAGTTTGACATAAGATTGGCAATAAACTTCAAAAGATTAATTATTAACAAAGGCATGGCATTTGAAGATCAAGGGTGGGCCTGAATATACAAATCCAATGAACTAATGGAAAGACTATTTGCATCTACACAAATTTAAAACATCTTGTTAATTTTAATAATTCAATTTTTCATTCAACAAAATTAATATGCACTAAGATATGATATTCACATGTTTATTTATGTTATATTTATGTTTCTGTTTTCTTATGCACAACTGTCAGTGGTTTTACGGGAAATAAAGTTAGTTGAATTGGGAGAAAAATGAAATTTGGAACAGACTGTGAAAATCAGTACACACTGAAAACTTACATCTGTTGAATGTTTTAGCTCTGTCACTGTCTTCGTCTGGTAGTGTAGGATCAGACTGTCTCGTCTCCATCTCCGACCAAACCTAAACATAAAGTTTGTTTTATCAAAACAAGTTACCTGTAAACCATCAATCAACAACATGAACATTCAGTGTTCAATGGTAGAATATAGTTACATTGGTTTTAGGTTTCAAATAGGCATACTCACTCCAAACTTGCTTTTAAAAGATGAACCCTTTTATTTATTTATGCATTAGTGTCTCAAGGTCTTATGATTGTCATTATCATCATTACTATATCATCATCATCATACAAAGACCACCTTCATCATCATCATCATCATCATCATCATCATCATCATCAAAGGATCATCACTATCATCATCAACAGAGTCTGAGACCATCACATCAAATATCATGACCATCATCCCCATTAGCATCAGCAAGCCTCGGATATTTGTAACTTTTATCAACTCGTGTTGATATATTTGACACTTGGGTGAGATTCTATTTATCATCCAAAATCATTCTTATTACGATTAAGTGAAAATAGTGTACATCTCTGAGCACATCTCTGCCATTTTACTTCCAGTGCCGTGAGGTCATAGCATTGTGACGTCATCATGTTTATGATGTCATAGCATTATGACATCATTACTCGATGATGTAAAAGCATTGTGATGTAGCTGACAGGGCATTGTGCAAAATCTACTGCCAAAAAGATATCTCCTAGGAGATATCGCTTCATCTCACACAAGCGATATCTCCTGTGGAACACAGTTTTGGATGATAATATATTATACTCACAATATCATAATTCTTCTTGAACTCAGCCACCTGTTTGTCGTTGTCGAAGAAGTTGCCAACTAAACAAGTCAGGGCGGCTTTGATTGCAAACACAAACATCTCTTGTCCGAGAGCAATGTGCTCTCCCTTTGGCAAGGACGACCATTTTGATATTGTGACGTCAGTTATCTTTAAGAAAATATATAATTAGTCATCATTGAAATATTTATATACAAAGAGAATTTATTTAATGTCATTATTGCACAACGTCTACTTGATTTGATGTGATAGGGGTTATTTTGAAATGTTTCAAATCTGTTTGTAAAAAGGGATGCTCTCACACTTTCTTAAATCTAAGTAAAAGTACTGTTTGTCAATTCATTTAACAATTATAATCAAAACCAAAATAGAAGATAAACAGGTTTAAGCAAATGGATCAAGGCCATAGAGATAATGTAAGATATACGATATGTAAGACATTTAACTTTACTTCAAAGGTGTAACATTTCTTTATATCTAATCCTCAAACTTTCAACTTCTTCCAACTTTAAAAACATTATACGATCCATTTGTGAATACCTCTTCAATACATATAGACATTTAGAGATAGAGGTAAGACTCCACTTTCATATTAAAATTTATAAGCAAAGTACTTAATGTACCCTCCCTCATAAATGCACCCATAATGAATTAAAACAAGCAATTGTCACTAAGGTGACATGTTCCCCTTCCACAAATTAATACTTCAAAATTGAAAAATAATGTCAAGATCAGCAAGATCTGCTGTGACCTTGAGAATAATGTCAAGGTCACCAAAATCTAATCAGCCCTTTGTCTTCCCTGGGAGGTGCTTTGTGTAAGATATGAAGAGAATCCAGGGAATGGTTCTTGAGATATCCCGCTGACAAGGGTAAAATGACAAAGTCTCATTATGACCTTGAAATGTAGGTCAAAGTCACAAAACTCTGTAGGAAAATTTCTCTCCCTATGATGAACCCATATGCAAAATATGAAAAGAATCCAGCGAATAGTACTTGAGTTATTCCATTTTGTACGGACACACAGACGTAGCCGAAAACTATATCCCCCGCTTCGAGCTAAACACGCAGCAGGGTATAATATATAGACCATCCCCTCAATTTCAGCAGTACTGTAAACAATTGTTCCAAAAATGATATTTCTATTTAAAAGTAAAAATCTTAGATCTTAAAGCAAACTAAATAACATCTAATTACTTAAAATAAGTTATTGTAATTTTGAAAATGACATATATTTTTTCATATTCTAGTACTATTAATTATAATTATATTATCATGTGTGCGCTTTGAGCATGCTGTGGCATAGATAAATTTGCAGTACAAGTACGTTTTTATAACATCCGTTAGTTTATGCAAACCTTTTGCACTTTCGGGTAGTACATGGAGAGTTCGGAATGACTGAAGCTCTTATCATAGGCGTTTCGTCTGGCCTTTCCATCGTTTCCGTTCACATACGTGATAGATTTACTTCCAAACAAAGGCTCAAACAGGCGGAATAACTCGGCTGTGGAGAAAAAAAATCATTATTCAGCTAATTCTATTCTACTACTTATAACATCTGTGAGTCTATGCAAACCTTTTGAACTTTTGGGTAGTACATTGAGAGTTCGGAGTGACTGAAACTCTTATCATAGGCATTCCTTCTGGCCTTTCCATCATCTCCGTTTGCATACTGGATAGATTCGCGTCCTAACACGGGCTCGTACAGGCGGAATAACTCGGCTGGGGAGGAAAAATCATTAACTGATCAATTTGTTGTATTATTATTTGTTGTATTGTTAATATTGGGAAGACCGTGAAAGACACCATGAATACAGGACTTAGCCTATACTTGTGCTAAAGCAGTTGAATTTAGTTCAAGCCTGTAGTGTAGTCATCGGAATTCTAATCAGAATCGATTGTAATGCAAAGAATGTCAGAATATTCATATTGGAACTGACATTGACTTAAAAAGAAAGAACTTATATCATGCTCCAATAATGGTTGTCAAGTTGTGTTCATCTCTAAAAGAATTTACCGAATCCGTCCCTGATTGAACAAATGTATTTTTTCTTCAATAATTATCCACAGTTCAATGGTTCTTTGCAGCTACTGAAGCTGCACTTATGCCTTGAGTATTCCTAAGTGATATTGGTATTTAGGATTTCTTTACAGACTTTCTTTACAACTCAGATAGTGATCAACCCATAAATTTTTGCCCGATTCGAAATTTCAAATACAAGTTAGTTCAACTCTTCAGGCTTACATATGACCCATAATCTGGTCACGATTATGTGGTCTTCCCATATCATTTTAATTTTGTGTTTCTGCATACGGTATCTTTGACTTTAAGTTATGAGCTCTAAACACTTTGAGCACAGAATATTCTCATGGATATTTGCGCTATACATATGATCTATTATAATTATTAGTAGTAGTAATTTTCAACCTTGAACTCTGTTTGAAGTATTCTCACTTACGAGGTCTATCAAACACATGTTGATGTTCCTTGAAGAGTTCCGGAGATGCAATGCTCACAACCAACTTTTTCCCCATCCAGAAAGACGCTATGTCTCCGAAGCGTTTGTGAAGATCTGTGAGGAACTCATGGAGACTGCCAGCTTTACCGATATCAGGGAAATTACCATCTCTACAAACACAAACATTTCTCCTTTTAAAATGAACTATGTATATGTTACATGCAAGTTAGAACTAGGTAATAGACAAAATATGCAGGTTAGAACTTCCAACTAGCTGTGAGTGTTATTCTGAAAGAATATACACTGACTCCGATATTTATTGAAAGGCATATATAACTAGCAGGGCTCTGCAATATATTCTGGACCTCCCAGAATTTACACGGGTATACTTTTGAGGGAGGATATATATTTTCAGACTTTTCAATGTTGTATCTGTATACTGGTACAGATTGTGAAATACAATTATTGCAATATGTTTTTTCATTTGGAAAGATATTCACCAAATAATACTGAAGGACATATATGGATATATCATATATCCTTTTCTAAGGTAAAACTGCAGTTTTTAGATGCAAATAAATGCTTTTGGTGTGCAAGTGAACGTTGTTTTTGGAATATACTGTATCAATTTTTTAAAAATCTTCTGCAAGGCATTTCATCTAAAATGTAATGTTGAATTGAATATATATTAGTGTAAAATGTTGAAAATAATAAAGTTCAATATATTGCAATATTATCGCAATACAGAGGCTGTGCATTGCAATATATCACAATATTAAATTTAGTGTAATATCCAGCCCTAATAACTAGTCACTTGTATATGATATTTACTCTTTTGTAGTTGGAGACAGTCCTGGAACAGTACATTCAGTTGAATTTCCCTGTAAAAAAAACGAAAACATATTTTTAAAAATGTAATTATCATGTACAAGCATTAAAATGTTCTATATTCAAGTTAACTTTTAATTGAGATTAACTTTGAAAACTTAATTTGCTGCTGGCAAAGAAAAATGCAGACATGCTCTGTAAACTCATCAGAATTTAAGTGATGGAAAGTTAGAAATGTAAAAATATAACTGTTTTCTCAAGTAATACATTTGTAAAAAAATTATCAAAATGCCTCAAATGATGTTAAACATAATTAGAATTAGCAGCAGTTGCTTCGCCAAAATCGGCTCTTTGACACTCTGACATCGCCTTATAAACACGATGATACTGGGGGAAGAGGTTATATAGCTACAGTTCTGCAGCTAAATTAGAATGTGCTTCATAAGTTAATATCCAAATAAATTGTTTAATTAGTTTCACAAAATATATGGAATATTACAGTATTAATAACTAAATTCATTGAAAGTTGAATCCTCGTCTTGATAACGAGCCATTTCACCTAAATTTGTGGGTAGAAGATGATTATTATAAGAATTTCCCGCATCTCTCACGATAAGGGTCTGCTCCTTGTACATTTCTGAACATATGGCCAACCGAGCACAACTGAAATTGATGTTTAAACTTTAAATACAAAGTGTCATCTAATAAAAACATATGAATTACATACCTTTAAGAAATATGAAAGTAATAAATAGCTCAGAATGAAAAATATCACGACAGTTATGATAGATTCAATCATTTTTTCTTGTCAACTATTTTTTCCCAACAAAAACGATTGCCTAACAACCTCCCACCGATTAAAACCGTGCGATTTCCGTTTCCGGTATAGTGCTCAACTTTGTGATAACTATCTTTCTATCATCACATATAAACAATATTTCAACATCAATTTTGAATTATAGATTTATTTTTAACTTAGATGAAATGAAAATATGATAAAATATATTGACATAACTGGTAATCAAAACGTAAACACGCGTAGTAATACATTAAAGTTGCAGTAAGCGGAAGCGGGAGATTTCAAGCACCTGCTGAATTTGACAAACAGCTGATAAGATTTTCTCAAACCTAATGGAAGGAGTGAATTTCATGACCGTTGTTTGAGTAAGTAGAGTCCATAGAGGATAATTTACGTATATGAAACGTCTAAGAGGTCGATTTATTTTAGATAGTTTTAAAATGTCTAGAAAATTGAATGTGAACAGAAATTTATCTTTCAGTTTCAGGTATCTCGAGATGAGTGTGCTTGAACGATTTCCTGAGCCACCGGGGCGTGGCCATGTCACTGTTGCCGAGCAACAAGGGGAATTTGTTTCTGTTCCAGCAATAGACACTAGTGGAGAAATTGGAATTGTAAGACAAAACAAAGTAAAACAATAATAAAATAATACAATTAAGTGTTTTTAGACTTTGTGAGTTCACTCATTTAAAAGTCGGTTTTAAATATTAATAATGATTTAAATGAATCCAAAGAATAGCAGAAACAGACTAAACCCATATGAGGTAATAAAAATTTAAACCATCCTTTTTCTCAAGAATGACCGATTATTACCTCTTAACGTAGATTATATACTTTTGAACCAATTGAGCATAAAATCTAGACAGACGATTTTAATTTACCCATTTTAACAATGTAGCAATTACCCTGTGATCCATTTTGAAAAGAATCATTAAGGCGTGATTGATTAACCACAGACAGGGTGTTGTCTGTGACCCACTCCATGGAGCCTCAATAATAACACACAACTGGTGGACCACTGGTGGGCCACTAGTACCTGCTCCAGTGGCCCACTAGTAGTTTGTCCAGCTGATAGAAGGTGGGCCACCGGTGGCAGCCACTAGTGGCTATCTGCCACCAGCGGCCCACCAGCTACCACGCTGGTGGGCCACTTGCTACCCACCAGTGGCAAGCCACTACCGGTGGGCCACTTGCTAACCACCAGTGGCAAGCCACCAGCTATCTGCCACCAGTTGCCCACTAGCTATCACACCGGTAGGCCACTTGCTACCCACCAGTGGCAAGCCACTAGCTACCTGCCACTAGTGGTCCACTAGGGGGTGTGTTTTCTTGGGATCCGTGGAGCCTCAATAATTAATTAATGATGATTATCACTGCCGCAAGATGAATTTATGAGGTGTGTTAAATCACCAAAAACACATTTTTATGCAATAATTATGTAATTGTCATTTGCAGAATTACCTAGTTTGATATCTAAACATTCGATATATGGAAAATTTAAGTTGTTTTATTGAAATTTTGTTAGTGAAATTAACAATCAAAATGTTGTGAAATTACGTTGAATTATGACTATCGCTGATAATGAGATTACTCCAGTGACGTCACAGAAGTCATTAACTTTGTTGCAGTTACCAGGCTACCCTATGATTACAGTAACAAAAGAAATGTCTAGAAATCTGTCTCAACGGGAAACTGCAAAATCAGCATTTCTTCCTCATGATGAGACTGTATGGAAAAGAGCAATGCATGCATGGTAAGATATGAAGTAAACCCATTGAAATTGGCATTGTATATAGTGTGACTCTGAAAAGTCTGTAATTTTAATGAAAATGAAATTTTAAAATGATTGATTCAGCGTCGAATTTGCTATGATTTTTTGTAGGAGGGACAAGTTAATCAGTTTCAGCACAACGTAAACAATCAGCGTCCTAGATTCAAAACTGTAGTTCATTACAAGTCATTTATTGAACTATGTTGTTCATATTACTACCATAGTATTTTATTTGATTTTCAGGTATGAACATGGAGTAACTGGAACATTTGAAGAGGTTGTGAAAAGTAAAACTGAAGGTGAAGAATTGAGATCCAAAACTAGTGATATTTCATTTGCCTCATCCAAGTCACAAGCTGAAATTAACCTTATCAAAGCACTAGTCACTCGAACGAGTTATTTCCTAAAGAACTTGTCCAAAGCACTTCCAGCTAGGCAAATGCATCTACAGGGATGGTTGTCGCCATATTTGATCTTTTTGCATTGCGTGAAATGAAAACATGCTATATTGTACCTAATTTTTTAATCACTAAAGACATACACTGATAGAGTATAACATGTCATAAAACTAATAAATACTTTGTTGTTATGCTGTAGCAACGTTTTCCCCAGTCGCTGTGCCGATGAATGGCTTCAGTTCTCATTGTTTTATTATGTCCCCAGCAAACTTTACGGGAGACATAATGTTTTTGCTTCCATCCGTGATTCCGTCCTTCCATGATTCCGAAATGCTTTCGAGAACCGTTGGATTGAAAGTTGGAGCGGGGGACATCACAGTGCATCACATACACATATTTCTAGTTTTGCAACTAATGTACGCTTGTCTTTATCAAGTTGTGAAATATAAAGTCATCAAAATATTACCTTCATTACTCTCTTTCAATTTGATTGTGTATTATTCAGATATTGATAACATACATGTGTAAACAGGAATATCCTCTCGAATTTCGTTTCCACAAAAAATACCCTGATAGAACCCTCCTTTAAAGTTCAAACTAGCCTTTTGGGATAAACTCCTATGTAATGTTTACTTTACAAAGCAAATCATATTAACTCATTTTCTTTCAGTTCCTCCTTGGATTGCATCGACTGCTAAATCGACTCTTGCTTTCCTGAGATGGGCCAATTCTCTAAATGGATCTCTCTTCCCTCATCTATCCGTTCGTATCTTTTACATATTTCACTTTTGAAATGAGAATGAATGCTGTTTATTGTTTTGTTTATAGGAGTGAAACAGTTCACAACTACATCATCCTCGGTTACCCATGGTTTTATATATGCTCCGTTACTCTCCACTATATCACCCATGGGAAACCTTATCAGGGGAATCTGTACTCAAATTACCCGCCCTTGGCCGGCGTGAGCCAATCAAACTGCTAGGAGTGAAACAGTTCACAACTACATTTGTTAACGACAATATTTGCTTTCAGTGTTCTCAGTCCGGTGCATCAAATTGTTTATTTGGTTTGTACCGCATATTTTTATGTCATTAATTTATGATTTTTTTATTATCATATTTGCATTTTGATTAGTGAAAATGTTTTGTTTTGATTCGGAAGTGAGCTGAAAATATAATAAAGAGAAGGTACTTTGCCTCAGTACCGAACTGAATCTCCTAATGCTTGATATTGAAAATGACAACTGAAATGTATGTACTCATTTGAATTTTGTTTATAATTTTCAGTTGTCCAATGAAGATCTGATATCTAAATTCACATCAGTAGCTGACTGGTATGTTTTGTAAGACTTATATGTTGTGATTCTTCGTCCCTTTGAAAATTATAACTGGACCAATTAGTAGTAATTCTGTTTTGTTACTATATGACATGGAAACTTAAAATTGTATATGGATGTTACCTATATGGTGCTATTATGCCATTTAATAAGCCCAGATATTTTTAAATTTCTACCAAAAACAGTCAAATTTCCCAAATTTGATTTGTTTCCTGAGCCCAGTGTAGTTTATATTTATGTAGGAGAGACCCAGAGTTTTCACAAGTGTTGTAGCCATGAGTGAAAATTAGTAGATAATGTTTCTATTATAAGATTTAATACTTGTGATTAAACTAACTAGGGTAAGTTTCATGTCGAGGAAAAGCCTGTCATCACGGTAGCAATGTAACGTAAGACCATTGCTTCATGACGTCAAACTTTTGAAGTTTAACCACAGAGAATGAGTCCATGGTGAGAATGAGTCCATGGTGAGAATGAGTCCATGGTGAGAATGAGTCCATGGTGAATGTATGTCTTATCTCATCAGGCCCAGCAGTCCAGTGAGAGCATTTGCCTGGCATCCACACACTGTGAAAGTTGCCTACGCTCTCCAGGATGATTCGATCCGCGTCCACTCAGGGGGGAACACCCTTATGCCGATACTCAAACACAAGCTGCAGAAAAATGTCGCCGATCTTGCCTGGCAGTTAGTAGAAACTTATTAATTTGTACAGTATGACCCGATTTAAAAATAAAATCTACTTTAAACATCATAATTTTGGAACTTAATTTTGTTCAAATTAATTTCTTGAAAAAGTTTTTAATTTACCTTATGCCATATTCCTATGTTTACTGAGAAAAGATTAGAAAGGTGCTGCTTGGGCGTTCTTCTAGATGATATACCATGAGTATGAGAAACAAATTGTTACTGAAAAATGATGATCATGACATGACGAGATTGGTGCAGTACCTCTCTCCGACCACGTCGATGTCAGGTCCCTTTATACTCTGGTATAGTGTCTGGAGTAAAAAAAATTATTTTCAGTGTCGCTCTATTATTCATAATCTAAAGACAATTTCATCATGTTCTTTGGTTTTCACTGGTCCCCTGAACAGCCAAGATAAGCTGCAAATCAATGCTGTTCGAACTTGTGGAACATTGGAAATTAGATTTGAAATATTTTCATTTTGATCCATGATTTTTTAAGTAGGATAATGTTACCATTGCAAAGGGATCCATCTGCAGACATGCCTACCCTTACGATTTTGGCGTAAGCCTTACTATTATTTTGGTCAAATTAGACCTTTACGATCGAGTAGAAAAAAATACGATAAAATCAAATAAATCAAAATAAATTTAATTTTATTTCTCTTTTCATAAATCGTCTGTATTTCTCATAAATTCTGTGTGTGAACTTACCTGTGTTTGTCATTTATTAACTGTTTTGATGAACGAAAAGCTAGTAATATTTATGTAAACACAAATCAACAGTTACTGTCAAAACCAGGAAGTAAACAAATTGATAAATTTGGTAGTGCGCATGACTGTTCAATTGTCCATTCGTAATAATTCTGTTATTCCGAGTTTGTAAATGAAACAAAAGCCCCGAATTGAAACGAGTGAGATTTGATATTTGATTTTATTTGTTATAATTACTGTAGTGCTCATAAAATAATTACCTTACTATTAATTTGCTGCAATTACTATGTTTTAAAGGTGCTCCTACTATTTCTTACAAAAAGGGGTAGGTATGTATGCATCTGTTCAAAATTGGTCAAAATGATCCGGGGGCGGGATAGCGCAGTGGTTAGCGCGTTCGGCTTCGGATCAAGAGGTCTGTGGTTCGAATCCCGCCAGGGGCATGGCAACTTTGTCTGCAGTAGAGAACTGTTCTACACGCAGTAAGGTTTGGGTGCAATGCTACACTGAATTTCAGCTTAGTGCTACACTGAATTTCAGCGTAGTACCACCCATGGATTGCTAGTTCCAGCCGATGCTCGCAGGTTTCACTGCAAAGTATAGCCACATGGCGATGCGGGCTTTCTCCCTGCCATAATACTAGCAGCCGTGATATAAGTGAAATACTCTTGAAAGCGGCGTTAAACACCAACTCACTCACTCACTCTCTCAAAATGACCCTCAGCTGATCACCTTAGAAGAACATCACTGACTTACAAAATGTTTACCTTTGACTCACCCACAAAATCACCCAAAAATCAATGGCTTGCCACTTTAAAAAATATTCACTACCTTATTAGCTTGACTATTATACAGAGCTATTAGACTTACAGCAAGAACCTGCCATGAGTCATTGACTTAGTGACACTGAAAGTATTTTTCAATCCCTGAAACACTGAATGTATATATTTTCAGACCGATGTCGGCATCTGTTCTCGCTGTAGCGTGTCAGTCCTGCGTCCTCATCTGGCATGTGGAACCAACCTCCCTTGCCACAAGGTGGGTGGGACACCTTATAACATCGAGGTGTAAATTAAACAGAGCAGTACTCAGATTTTGTAGATGGTTCTTCTTGGGTAATAGCAAAAAAGTCAAAAGTTGAAGATTATGAGATAATATATAGTATGTACAGATAAAATCTGTGTGCTATGTAAACTATGTACGCTTTTAATTTGTATTCCCCATACACCTGTCATGTTTTTAAAGTATAGCTGATAATAGAAGAAACTGCACCAAACCTAACACAATTTTTCTTGAAAATACAGTCTTATGAACATTAAAATGAAGAAAATACCATGAAATATGAATAAAATTATATGATATGAATAATTTATAAATGGTATGCAGTACAAATAAAATCGACACTTGAGTGCACCAAATTGAAAGCAAAATACCTCGGTTCAACTAATGTACTTGTGAACTGTTTCAGCCCGTAAGTAGGAATTATTTCAAATAAATTTGTTTGCCTTTGTTTGAAAATAATTATTTGGATTAATTCATTGTCGTGTGTTCAGACCGTATTTAAGCTTTTATTTGTGGACACTCTAAACATCAAGGTCGGAAATAGTGTTTGCTTTACTTTCAGACCGTCTGCCAGTTCAGTGCAAGTACTACAGCATGGCGGCCATGTTCCTGTGACCAGCGTATCCTGGCATCCAGACGGCAGTATCCTCCTTACTGCCGCACCCACAGATACTGCCATATTGGTGACACATCCTTCCATCTTGTTGCATCCTCGGTTACCCATGGTTTTATATATGCTCCGTTACTCTCCACTACATCACCCATGGGAAACCTTATCAAGGGAATCTGTTCTCAAATTACCCGCCCTTGGTCAGCGTGACGAAGTCAGTAACCAAAGAAAATGCTCAATGGGATAAGACGGAAATGGTCAAGGGAGATAACTGGTGACGGATGGCTAACACAATGACCTCGCTTGCTTTGAAACGAAGTGATATGAATTGTCATTGGCTCGCAGGTCCAAGCTGCGTAGCAGTTTGATTGGCTCACGCCGGCCAAGGGCGGGTAATTTGAGTACGGATTTTCCTGATAAGGTGATACCATGGGTAACTGAGGATGATTTTGTTGCTGTGTAATCTGATTTACTATTAGATAACCATTGAAGCATGTGTTTGTCTTTCTTTCTGCTGTTCAGGCAACAGTTTGATTTCTCAAAACACACATTTTAGACAAATAAGTATCTTTGATTGTTCTGCAAAGCGCAACCAATATGGCTGCAATCCACCCTTGTTCTGTTTCAATGGATGCTTGTTACATATCTTAACCCAAATTGTCCAAGTTAACTGTAAAGGGTAAAGTCTAATGTTTGAACACTTCAATATTTATCCGTGAACATATACATATATATATATATCAGGTGTTGCAATATTTCTTTGAATCGTGTATAATCATTAACATAATCATCATCATTCTCCAATGGTTTGTTTCAAGGCATGGAATGTACCAATGGAGACGTGTGTGACGTTGCGTAGAGCGGGAGGGGGCGGAGTGTCAGGGTTGAAGTGGTCACCCGACGGGAGTAAGGTTCTTGCCATGACACCATCACCTCTCTTCAGGTTAGTCTACTTGAGTTATTAGTTGTATCATCCACAGAGATCAAACAATGGTTTATGGGATTGTCCAGCTGCTAATGGCTGCAGTAGTTTCCAAGTGCTGTTAAACAATAACTCAATAACTCAAAGTCAGGGGTTCAAAATTTTTTTGAAAAGCCACTTGACCCAGGGCAAGTGACATAAAGAAAGTCACTTGCCCTGACTAATTTTTCACTTGCCCTGATTTTTCATGATTATAATGAAATGAGACAAAATAAAACAATTGAACGTTGATGTCAGTGTTGTTTATGTTTTATATACAGCTTTAGAGGGAAAAGTGAATGATTTTAATAATGTATATATGAACAGTCTCCCTGAGTGACACATATTGTAGAAAGGTAGTGTTTTAAAATACCAATTTTATGAATATATTCACTGGAATTCTAAATTTTATCATATATATTTTAATATTAATATATTAACAGATTATGATTGATATAACTAAATTAATTTCAAATGCTAACAATAAACATGTACAAATTAATCATTTCATTTTTTCAGTTTCACTTAGCTAAATGAATGTAAATTCTATCACTTGAAATTTTCAATTGATTTATAACAAATTATCAATGTATCAAAATAGTATTGCAGTTATGTACTGTGAAACAATATGTTTCAAACAGAAATATTTATTTAGTTTCTATATCAAGCAAATTATAAAATGTTGATTTCTTGCAAACATCTGTCATGCTATCATGAAAACAATATCAAGACTTGTTTATGACAAACTGAACAACCAGGTTATCATTTAAATATATGTATTTATTATTTATAATATTTGAACTACAACTTGAACTCACAACTTCATTTAGTATTTACAGCTGTCCACTCGTAAATCCCTGTTATCCATTGATAAAATCAGGCTCTCACCAAATGTCAGTCACCTTCTCTACTTCTGAAGTAAATATGAAGATTTTCGAAATATTCTGGTTCCCTCACAATGTCAAAAATATTTTCTCTAGAAGCTTTGTAAATTATAAACGTAAATCGGCTAGATCTACTTGCATACTTGTCACCGGTCGGAAGACTGAATGTCAAGGCCATTTATCATTCGGAAGAACTGCAAATGTCAACCGAACCTTGAAATACTGATATTTTTTTTACTGGCTGCCAACTTCAGTCGAAGAAAACCGACATGTGTTGAGTGCGTTTACTCATTTCTATAAATAGACACAATGTTTGACTGCGCTATGTTTACAAGCTTTAGACTTCTTTTTACTGATAATCTAAAGTAAATGAAAGGTACCGGTAAATGACAGTTGCATTTTAATAATGAAAAATTTATTCAGATGACTTTTTAAGCATTTTCTTCACATAAATTGTTGGTTGCCCAAGGACCAGTAAGATATCATAATTTGGTTGCCCGTATTGAAAATTGACTTGTCCCGGGCGTCGGACAATGGGATTTATGAACCCCTGAAAGTGGTTGATGGGAAAGGAAATCTATAAAAAAGAAAATATAGCACAAATTCTTTTACCTTTTTGGGTCAATTTAAACTGGTTAAATGCATATTCAGCCCTCAGCCCTCTTAAATGGAGGGGTCGTGATTGCGCAGTGGTTAGCATGTTTGGCTTTGGATCTACAGGTCCAGGATTCGAATCCCGCCAGGGGCAGGGCAACTTTGTCTGGGTTGGAGAACTGTTCTACATGCAGTAAGGTTTGGGTGCAATGCTATACTTTCAGCGCAGTACAACCCATGGTTCGCTAGTTTCCGTCGATACTCCCAGGTTTCACCGCAATGCATAGCCCCCAGGCTTTCTCCATGCAATAATACTAGCAGCTCTGATATAAGTGAAATACTCTTGAAAGCGGTGTTAAACTCACCTCACCTCTTCAATTGAAGACAGGTTTTGTAGTTTTTTACTTCATTTTCAGGGTTTGGTAAACAAGAACATTGCATGGATGTTGTTTGTGAACTGGGAGTTGTGGTTTGAGAAAGCAATCATTTCATTATGTTATTTCATTTTCAGGGTTTGGGAAACAAAAACATGGGGCTGTGAGACATGGTCAAAGCTGTCGTCAAGATGCATGGTAAGCTGGCAATACGACTTATGGCAACTGTGTACAGTTTGTGATATTTTGGCACATGTGTAATTATTTTGTCACTCTTATTTCGACCAACAGTCATTTTGACTTAAACTTCAAAATCAATCAATGTTTGCCAGTGTGATATCACAGACACAACTACCCTTTTCTAATATCCTGTCAAATACATTTTCTTCTGAGAGAACAGTTCTACGTGGAGTTATGCACTACTTCACTGTACAGAACTACCGTTGGCACTATCAAATCCGGCTGCGGGATAGCCAATGGTTAGCGCGTTCAGCTTCGGATCAAGAGGTCCGGGGTTCGAATCCCGACAGGGGCACGGCAAATTTGTCTGCAGTAGAGAACCATGGTTCGCTAGTTCCAGTCGATGTTCGCAGGTTTCACCGCAATGCATAGCCACATGGCGTTGAGGGCTTTCTCCCTGCCATAATACTAGCAGCCGCGATATAAGTGAAATACTCTTGAAAGCGTCGTTAAACCCCAACTCACTCACTCACTATTAAATCCACCTCTCCTCAGTTACTGTAAACAATTCCTCTGTGTCCTAGGCTGCTTGCTGGAATCCCAAGGGAACAGTCCTCCTGTTTGCTATGGAGAACGACCCAATCATCTACTCCATTAAATTCAACATTATGAATGCGTACGGAGGAAGTGATGCGAGCAGCAAGGCTATTGCGGTTGCGGATGTATCGGACGTGGAGCTCCAGACAAACAACGGAGACACTGTGCGAGTGGGCGGCTCTGTACACTCCATGCAGTGGGACCCTACTGGGGAACGTCTCGCCATTCTCTTCGAAGGTAATACTCCACAGTTCTTTTCAGATAGAATCAGCTATCAGCATGTTTTTTGGGAGGGGCGAATAGCTCAGTTGTTAGCACATTATGCTTCAGATCAATAACGTTCGAATATTTTGTTTTGCAATTTTGTCTGCGGTAGAGAACTGGGCCCCCTTTCACAAAGCACTAAGGTGATAGTAAGTCACTAAGGTAACCTTAGTCCAATGTAAAAGGATGGGAGTCAAGGTTAACCTTAGTAAATTGAAGGATAGAGGGTAAGTTGTTTCAGATATCATTGTGAATGTTTGACATATAAGTCACTAATGTAGTCGAGACTTTTGATAGCAATTAAAAAAGGCGGTTGTCACTCATTGTGACTAATTGTATAGAGGGGTGTGGATAATTTTATATCATTGTATACAGTAAGATATAGCATTTTCTCAAATTTTCTGTGATTCTAAAGGAGGGAGGAGAAAGTGCAAGTTTGTTTGATTTCAAACCTAATGAAAACTAAAAATGTGACTCCTCAATTGCTTGAAGGAATCACTTTGGTAACGATTTATTTACTCTTTGATTTAACAAGATATAAAATACTGGAGAAGAACACCATGGTTAAGTACATGTTCAAATCTTTAAAAATGTCTTCATTATTTAAAGCTAAAATCTTGATGTAAACTACAGCTATACCAATAAGAAGGAACAAGATGGTTTGAGAAGAAGGCAATTGAACTAGAAACAAGCAAAACACTAGTAAATAAGCATGGATATGTCATGGGATGATATACCTCGATTCAAGTTAGCAAATTGGACTCCATTGCTACCCTAATCAACTCAAACTTCACAAGATCTTAATGCATTCGTAATTATCCCCCGCCCATCTGTCTGTCCGTTCGTCTGTGCATCCGGGCTTTTCCATTCCGGCCTCAAACTTCAAAACTATTCAATATATTTTGCTGAAACTTTGTACAGGTATCAACCAAGTAGTCTAGATGTGCCTTTTGCTATAAAGAAATTTGAGAAAATATTTTTTTTTTTATGAATGCAAACAGTCTGGACTTAGAACCAAGAAGAGGGAAAACTATATTCCAGCCTCAAACTTCTAAACTATTTAATATATTTTGCTTAAACTTTGTACAGGCATCAACCAAGCAGTCTAGATGTGCCTTTTGCTATATAGAAATTTGATCACTAATGAGTTATGAGTTATAACAATTTCCAAGAAAGTAAATGCATTATACATTCAAAATGCATAAATATATTCAAAATTTGAAAATGTTTCTTTGTTTCTATTTTTTGTTTTAACAGGTCACGAGAACGAAGCTAATGCCTATGTCGCAGTCTTCAAAACCATCACTCATCCCATCATGGAAATACTTCCTTGGTAAGACTTGGCCTGTGTGAAATACACATCACAAATGAGTCGACACATGTAACGTTCGGTCAACACTGAATGACCACAAGGATGGTAGCCATCTGTGATGGGGACGGAATAGCCCTGTGGTTAGCATATTGGCTCTGATTTAAGAGGTCTTGGGGTTGAATCTCGCCAGGGCCTTGGCAACTTTGTCTGATGTAGAGAAACATTCTCCACGCAGTAAAGTTTGGGCGCAATGTTACATCGATTTTCAGCGCAGTACTCCCCATGGTTCACTAGTTCTAGCCGATGTTAACCCTTACGTTGCGTATTTATATTTTACCAATTTTAGCTCCTGTGGCGGAATTTACAGGCTCGCAGCTCGCAGCAGTAGTTTGAGCTTTGGCACTAACTAGCTCTGCTGGCGGAATTTACAGGCGGCGATTCCGGTACCGTTTTTACGAAATATACCGCATCTACATGGCGAATAAGGACTATATACGGGCGTTCAATACAAATTCAAGTAGCGACACCCGTACACAAATGGCTAATTCACACCCGAAACTTTGAATGAATTTTCTATGTTTTTTCGTTTTTATTCTATTACTTTCGAAAGATTGTCTTTAATTCGGGCCTCGTAACATCATAAATACGAAACGAAAAAAATTCCATTTATATACGGAATTGAAGATGTCTAGCTTCACAATGATATAAAAATTATTAGAATGCGACCTTTGGTTATAATTCTATAGCTATGTAAAGTTTGTCTTTATTTCCACCTATAAAATCGTAAATACTTACAACATGTATGCGGCATTGCGAACGGTCGTTCATCGCACTTTTCAAAGAAATCATAATCTCGGACCAGTTGATAAATAAGCACATGTCAACCCTAATATGGTTATGTTGTTTGACCTTTCAAATAAAAGCTAACCTCGAACCATAACTGATGAAAATATGTTGATTAGTTTGTGTGCCGTTTGGTTTCACATGTCTCTCAGAAAGGTAAAATTGTATCTTTATTTCTGAATAAATATGCGCATTTTTAAAAAGAATAAAAGATTATTCTTTTCGGTTTATTGTGATATAAAAATCTTGAAAATGCATTCAGTATTTTAGCCGTGATAAATGTGCAAGTAGTTATGAAAATCGCTGATTGTTAAAGGGATTGTCGGTGTAAACG
The DNA here is from genome assembly GCA_936450465.1 of Gibbula magus. NCBI lineage: Eukaryota > Metazoa > Mollusca > Gastropoda > Trochida > Trochidae > Gibbula > Gibbula magus. The sequence continues at coordinate 33,201,155 of OW388300.1, forward strand.
TGCCCTTTTCCACGGCGCTTGCTGTGTCTTTATTATTTTTTTTGACATTTGCTAATTTTATATGGGAATGTAGTCCATTGTTTCCCCTTTATTTTGCCGTATTTTTTTTTTAAAACAAACAATTCGCTCACATGATATGAAGTGCGGGAGTAAGGCGAGTTAGCGATTTTTTTCCCCGTCTCGCGAGATGCGAGGCAGATAGCAGTCTCGGGCGAGGCAAACCCGACGCAATACAAACACGTGGGTGAAAATAGCCTCAAGCGAATTAATGCTTCGGGGGCTAAGCCCGACAAAATTGGCCTTTTGTAAAGCTAATTATCGATGCGTTACGGGTCAACAGTGCACACGCAAATTGGTGTGAATTTTGCTTGATATTCCGACCACACACTGAACAAAGCTCCATTCTCATGGGTCGGGTCACGGACACAATCGACTCGGGACGCGTTGACAGGGCTAGTAAAGTAGTGAGACAGCCGTGAATTATTCTAAGTATCGTATCCGGGATCCGTATACAGACACCTCGGAATCGCTTATAGCCCGCCCGGATAATTCCGGGATTCGCAAGTTAAGGGTTAACAGGTGTCACTGCAATGCATAGCCATGATAGTGTTGCGGCCTTTCTTTCTGCAGTAATACCAAAAGCTGTGATAGTTAATAAATAACATGTTGTTTGGCATGGCTGAGTTGGGTTCATTTGCTTTGAATCGCTAGCAATTGCTAACATTTGTTAACTGGCTGATCATTCAAACATTAGAATGTCTGACAATGGTTCGATTACAGTTCAACTGGTTCTCTTGTAACATTGTACTGAGATGATCATTTGATAGATTTCAACATCTGTTAAGTTTTAAATTGTTTATAAAAGAATTCACTTATTATTCATTGATACCAATTTATCTCACATAAATCACTACTTTGAGGCCTGTTATATGTCAACCACATTCAGGTATTTGACATGAATTCTATGTTAAAGATCTGATGAATGACAGATGATTACCTCTACGTATATTGTATATCGGAATCAATTGAGCATAAAATCGAGACATATACACTTGCAATTGATAATTAAGACCATTTTAATTCACCCATTTTAACACTACCGCAATTAGTTGGGCGATTCATTTTGAAAATGCTCACTGAGGCATGACTGTGATAAGCGACAGACAGGGCCAGCTAGACAGCTACTCCGCCGAGTCTCGTTAATTAATTAATAATAATTATCACTGCCGCTAAATGAAATTATGAGGTGTATTACTTAGCCAAAAAGACATGTTTATGTAATAATTGTGTGATTGTCATCTGCAGAATTACCTAGTTGGATATCTAAACATTCGATATATGGGAAATTTAAGTTGGTTTATTGAAGATTTCTTTGTGAAATTAACAATCAAAATGTTGCAAAATTACGTTGAATTATGACTATCGCCGAAAATCAGATTCCTCCAGATACATTACAGAAGTCATCCCTTCAGGGTCACACCCCCGCAGACTTTCATTCTGGTCGCCGGGGCTAAATTAGGAATTTTGTTTAAAAAGCTGTATATAAGTAATTTATGGACCGATTTCAGAAAATTAAAATCGAGCAATTGTCAAATTGACATCCCATTTTAATGAATCTGATTTGGACCATATGTCATTGCATCTATCCTTTAACTATTTTCAGTGGACTGGTCAAGGGACAAGATAACGAGAGAGCTCACTGCATCAGTTTCCGGCCCAAATTTGATCAAGGGGCTCTGTTGACTGTTGTAAGTTTTAATTTTCTTTCAATTTGAAACAAGGAATGAAACACACATGGTTCGAAGCTATTTACCTTTAAGTGGTAAAATGACAAATTTTAGTTTAAAAACATTTTGAAAATGAGAGAAAAAAGAACTTGAGATTGTTAGCTTAGTTTTTGGCGGGCTCAGATCTAGTGCTTCTGTTGGCTTACATAATGAGAGCAAATGTTCATCAAGTGATCCAAACTAGAACTGGTTTGAAAGATGAATCCAAATAACAGCTTTCAAAATCTCTGCATAACCTTTCTTATAACTCCATTTTCAGGTGTGGTCCTCTGGAAGGATAGGTTATGTCCCCTTGCTGTATCTCCCCACAGAGGGCGCTGTGCAAGACATTCCCACTCCTGTGAATGGCCAGCTTGGCATATCCCTCCATACAAGCTTCAGATAGCTGAATGTGGTTGTTGATGGTGCTTTGTTGGTGTGATGGACATTTTCAAAATGCATTTGTGTCATCCTTGATGGACATTGTGGAACTTTATACGAGTTAGTGTGTTCGGCTTCGGATCTAGAGGTCCGGGGTTCGAATCCCGCCAGGGGCACGGCAATTTTGTCTTCAGTAGAGAACTATTCTACACGCAGTAAGGTTTGGGTGCAATGCTACACTGAATTTCAGCGTAGTACCGTCCATGGTTCGCTAGTTCCAGCCGATGCTCGCAGGTTTCACCGCAAAGCCACATGGCATTGCGGGCTTTCTCCCTGCCATAATACTAGCAGTCGCGATATAAGTGAAATACTCTTGAAAGCGGCGTTAAACCCCAACTCACCTCACCTTTTAAATATATAGTGCTTAAGTGTTTGAATTTTTGTGTAAGAGTACCAATTCAATAATAGTCATGACCAGTGGCGGATCCAAGGGGGGGGGTTCAGGGGGTCCGGACCCCCCCCTTTTCAAATCCATGTATAAGTTGGGATATAAATTTACACCCCCCCCCCCCCCCCCCCCACTGAGTGGAGAAAAATTGTTTTGGGACCCCCCCCTTTCAAAAATCCTGGATCCGCCCCTGGTCATGACAACATATTATGGTGCAATGAACTTTGTGTGTGTCTAAAAATTGTTTTTTGCAAATATTGTCATGTTGGATAACTGTTACATTTGTGCCATTTGCCTATTCTGTTAATCATAATTAAATGTCTAAAGTGCTGTATGTATTTTGAAAAATGTATGAATAAATGCTATCTATGAACGTCCATTGCATATGTTTTGTTTCTATTTCTACAGGGTATGAGTTTCACATTCGGGAATATAGACTGGATATAATCTCACTTTGAAGTGGTTACGTGATATATTGATATTTTTCAATATGCAGTTTCTTCATTCTTCAGTCCTGGATTAAAATCTTAATGGTTATAATACTAGTATCTGCTTGTATAAAGACAGTTGGTGGCAACACAACATGTGGTTCTGTTGTGTTAAACAATTAACATTCATAATCAAGCTTAGTCAAAGGTATTCGACTTAATCTGTCCATGTGACTTAACGGGACTTACTCTGCACAAGTTTCAATATTGTCAATCAATATAAACAATTGAAGGACCAACAGAACTTGACTTAGTCTTTGAGGTTCAGAGCCCCGTTGCATAAATCAATGTCACTTAGTTAACCTTGCAATGTTAAAATATTGTACTGAGGTTAACTGAAGTTTAACCCGAATGTCTGGTACATGCGCGAAGTGAAAGGAATGTTTTCAAACACTGTTCTGGGTGTGCGGAACATGTTTCAGTGCTGTGCTGCTTGCACCACCAATTTCAAGGGAATATGGTCCGCACGCCCAGAACAGTGTTCACACATACTCCTTTAACTTCACATGTACCGGATGTTTTGGAACAAACTTCAAAGATTTAAAGGAGCAGGCCTTATGCTCACTTGCCAGGGTACACTTGATTTGGTCTAAACCAGCTGACAGCCAGTGTTGAGCCACATGCACTAAGATGTGAATGGCAAACCAGCTCACTGGAGATATCAAATGCATCAGGCAAAACACATGAGCCGACCACAGCTACTCATTCAGTCAACAGCAGGTGCCTCGTTCAGCTGCTCAAAAAACAAGCTTCTCAGCCAGCAAACAACCAGGCAAACGAGATGACCCAGCCAGTCGGTGTGAAAATCAAGTGTACCCTAGGTGAATCTCAATTCAACATAATGGCTATTATTGTTTCGGGACCCGGCGTACGCCGCCAGAAGCGGCGTAACCGGCAAATCACTTAATTGGAACCCGGCACACGCCTTAGGCGTACTCTGGATGCACCGGTTTGAAATGACCGGCGAAGGCGGCGTACAAATGTTACCCTTGCGACATTCAATAACCATTTTGTTTATGAAGTTGCGTTGGACAATGAAATAGTTGACTGATTTATTTTTAAATGTCACTGCTTATTTAAAAACAATGCATTACACGCTAATAAAATATTAATCAATGGTTTGAACTAATTTTCAAAAAGTACTTATATAATATAAATGACATGTTTATTGAAGCTAGTTTGAGGGATGAAGACGTCTTCCTGTCTGCACGCCGATACACTTGTTTCAACTGAGCCTGGTCCAGGAACGGCGTATGCCGGACACGTGACCGGTGTATACGCTGCCAAAACGAATCAAGCATAGCCTATGAATATGGGCTAAGGTCACACTTAGCTTAAATGAGACTGCCAATAGGTCAAGACCGTTACCGGTAGTAAAATTTTGTTCAGGCCACAAATATTCTTATACATAGAATACACAGAACCAAAAGTTTAAAAATTAACAAAGGATTTATTATCACAGACAAAAGGTGTAATAGACACATAAATATGAACAAACTTTTTAAAAATAGATAAAAGTGCTTGAACTGCAGAACACAAACTAGTTTTTAGTGAAATATAAATAGTTCTCTTATCAAGTGGTAATCTACCAATTATATTAACAAATGAAGATATTTTACAGGCAAATTATTTAATTGATATGGTGCATGGTATAAACAAAATTAAGGGGATTTGCAGAATAAATTGTTTACAGAAAAATAATTCAAATAGGATATCAAGAATAGTTCTGAGATGTGATGTGTGACCTGTGATATTTTTTTATCGTCACAAATTTTCACAAAGTAAATGTTGAAATACCCGTAAGTTTATTCAGATGCTAATTTTGAAGTTAAATTAGCCCAGGCAAAATTAATTACTTAGTTTACATATTTTTGGGGGGCAAAATGTCAAAAGGCAAACAAAATAAAGAAACAGCAATTTTGCTCAAGTTTAAATGAAAAGTGTTCAGATAAGCAAAACAGTAACATGATTTAATAAGAAAATAATAAAGTTTCACTTATTTGTTGAAAAGATCAAGATACATTTTGGATTGAAAAGGAAAATTTGGCTAACTGCGGTCACATATGCATTAAATATATTTTTGAAGGGTATTACATTGACAGGATGATGTGAATTAATATGAACCTACTCTTGAGAAATTTGGATTTGGATTGGATATCTTCCACTGCTTTCAAAGGTGATAATAATTACATGTTTGCTCGGTAAGTTTCCCAATTATGCAGGACTGTTATTGTCCCTTATCCTGTGTTTTAAGGATGGTATCTGGAAATTTATTGCCAAAAAAATAAACAGTGTACAAAGATTTATTTGCTTTTTATGTCATGTTGCATATCACATGTCAAACGATATTTTCACACACTCCTCTGAAATGTATCTTCAATTCTTGTAATCTTAAAATAAAACTTTTGAAAATGTATTTGAACAGTGATTTAATTCTGTTCAACATGAATTCGAAATATGTTTAAAACATCTTAGTTAATAATGATGTAAATAGGTGAAAAAGAATTCATGCAAATTATAACAAAGTAAACAAACTTTGTGTTGACAGAATAATGTTAAGTTATCAGTACTCTTAAGATGAAAATTAATTTCTTCATTACAGTCGCAACAAAACATATTTAAAAATCTAACATAAAAACTATTAATCTACATGGAAGCCCTCTATTAAGTTTGGCTTCTCATTTGAAAGAAATTATTGTAAATATGTATTTATTGAGAAATAAACATGTTGATAATAAAAAAATGAGTATTAAAAGAACACGTTTAACAAGAAAAATGATGTCAAGAGTCATACATATATTTTATAATGGCCTTAACAATTTCAAATTCAATATTGCATAACAGGTGAGAGTTGCTTTTTCATAGCTTTTAGAAATATATAAAACATTGCAATCTACTGAATAGACAGTAAAACTATATAATTTTACTTTTTAACAAATAAATGACAGTAAAATATTGCCTAAAACAATTATTTTATCAAATAAGTTTCATCTAAAATAACAATGCAGTGAATAAAACAATTTCAATAAATTACTTCAACAGTGTAAAACATTAATAAATTATTAAAGGTAATATATCACAAGTTTGTCAGATCTGAGCAGATCTTTTGTATAAATCATTCTTTCTTGGATCCAAATATTGTCTCTTTCAGCTACTCTCCAGTTTGGAATCCCCTGAAAAAGAGAAATCAAATATTCACTCAAAATTTAATTACTAAGTTTGAATAATCTGCTTGCTGAAATTATTTCATTGTGGAAAATATCTTCTTTTTTTTCCCCTATCAAATTCAGTTTACCATATTTAGATTTACAAAATTTAAACTTGAAGATGTGTTTTGCTTGAATTTTAGTTGCTTACAACAAAAACAATTCATAGTCATTGAATCTAAGTGGCACACATCAAAAAACATTTCAAACTCTACTTTGAGAGGCATTTAGAAGAGGTACCGGTATTCTTAATTTCAAAGTCATTACATCTGGGCTCCGTTCCATAACAGCGAGCACTTATACTTGCTCATTGATTGTTCAATGTAGCTCTCAAGTAGCACTCATTCTCTCTTGAACGACAAGGTCCTAATTCCTCTAACTTTGCTCGCCTTGCTACGTAGCGCTACATTGAGCAATGGCGTTCAAAAGAGGTTTAAAAGTAATTGCTCATTGAGCGATTACTTTGAAACCTCTCTTGAACATGGGCCTGATTGACCCACACAAAACACATTTTCCCTTCTAATGTCGTAAAAGGAGGCATATGGAGTTATATAAGTGCACAATAATATATAATGTCCTATAACATCACATGGCACATTTTACTGAATATGTATTGCTAGAAAAGAAGTTATCAACACTCAAGTGCGATGATGAAACCCAGGTTATAACTGCAATGTAAGGTACAGATGTTCAATAAAGAAAGTTACCCTTTTGAATATTGTTTCAAAACAAAAAATAGAGCCATGGGCTCTGTAGCTCATCAGGTTAAGTTATTTAAGTTATTGTTTACAAGCAAAAGATAGGTTCTTAGATCATGACCACTGTGACCCCATTTGGGGTTAAGGGGTTACATAATCTACAATTTAGAATCCCCATTGGCCAAGGAGTCTGCACACAACTTTTCAGCTCTCTAGACCTTTTGGAACTGGAGAAGAAGATGAAAATAAGTTTTTAAGGATGTGACCCCGGTGACACCATGTGGGGTCACGTGGTCACATAATCTACAATTTAGAATCCCCATTGGCCAAGGAGTCTGCACACAACTATTCAGCTCTCTAGACCTGTTGGAACTGAAGAAGAAGATGAAAATAGGTTTTTAAGGATGTGACCCCTGTGACCCCATTTGGGGTCATGGAGTCACGAAATCTACAATTTAGAATCGCCATTGGCCAAGGAGTCTGCACATAAAATTTCAGCTCTGTGGAATCATTGGTTCTTGAGAAGAAGTCGAAAAAGCGAAAAGTTTACGGATGGACGGATGGACGGACGGACGGACAGACGCCGGACACCATGCCATGCCATAAGCCCATCGGGCCTTTCAGGCCTGATGAGCTAAAAATAAAAAGTTTATACTTTGCTTCACTCATGTTTTAGAAAGTTTGAAACAAGTTTGTAGTAGCACATGCACTTTCTGTATACTTTCTTTATTACTTAACTGTACATTTGTGTTAGATTACAGAGGTACAGGCATGTTGACGCGAAGACATGATTACTTACCTGACATTGAGATGTGCACAGCTTCTTACGTGCAGCACAAAGTCCTGCTCCGTGCCTTCCTCGTCCATGTGCACGAGGGCCAAGTAGTCACCAGGGGGCAGCATGTACTTCACGTCCAGGTCCCACGTGATCACGAACGTGCCACCTTCAGCCGCTTCAGGGCAGTCGTCATAGTTGTCATAGAGGTAGTCGATGTCAACCGGGGGACGACAAGTCAACTGCGAGTGATTAATTTTCATAATTTAAACAAGAGCAATATTAACCCTTTACCTGCAGGAACCGCAGTATTCCTGTCTTGACAAGGTGGCAAATATAGAGGATACTAAACAAACTGTCATTTAATACCATTTCTATTAAACAAGTTAATGATTTGATATGAAACTAGAGAAAGCGAGTTTCATAAAAATGGTATTAAATGGAACAAAGTTTAGTATTCTGTTTATTACTTGCCCAAATTAATCAAGCAAAATTGCCGATAGTGTGCTGAAACTAAGACTTCCATGAGTCATGTAACCATTGTGATGGCGGTAAGATCAATGTGATGTCACAACTCCACAATATTGTGACGTCATACTTGCAGCGGTATTACACTAGTTTAACATTGCCATATAAATATTACAGTATCTTCCATGGGTGAGTAACAACAAGGATTATTCTCTGTGTTAGGGATAATTTGCTTAACAGTTTTATTCAGGCAATGATCTATAATTGTGATTACCGTACTGAATACAGAATTTGTAAGACAACTGACCGGGTAGATCCTGATTCCGATGGGGTACTGTTGACCGCCCTGTGGCTGGAGCAGATGGAAGATGACCGGTAGAGCTCCACCTGACCACACAAACAAGTGATTGACCACAACATCTTAGCAAAATGCTTATCTGGTTATGAACTAAGTATGTTGTTGTGTGAACACTTACAAAATAATTGTTGATCACATGCCTGGTAATAAAATTTAGAAAATCATGTTGTAACCAATTAAGATTTTCTATTGCTTGTACAAGTAAAACGTGCTAGAACACAGGAACACTTGGGGAATTATTACTTGAGTCACCTATGTCATAAGGGAAGACAATGATAAACTTTTTCAGTCCGAATTATGGCTTGTTTTAACAAAACTAGTAAGTTTTTCCGACTGGCAATTTTGTACTTTTTTGTTACACTTTGTCACTTAAACCAAACACTAACATTAAAGTGGCAGTAGCACGTTTTTCGCTCAAATAAATCGATGAAAATTTGAAAAATAATTTCACCAATAGTAAAACACCCTTCTCTCTTCGGAAAATCAATTTAAAAATGACTGTACATGGTTCAGTAAAGCCATGGGAATCATTTTTGTCAATCGAAATAATAAAATGTGTTCACGATAAAATGGCCGTCATGCAATTTATGCTTTATATGCAACACCGTTTATTACTACAACCAATAATATTTTTTTGTAATGAATGTTTTACCCTCTAAAGTAAATTGAAATGACACAAACTACAATTATAAATAGTAATTTGAAAAAATCTATTTTGCAAAGAAAGTGCTACAGCCCCTTTAACAGGCTGACTTGGTTAAGTGAAAATTATTTCATCAGTAATGAGCATAATGTGATTAATAAAGCTGTACTCTTTTTTTTACCGAGAAATCATTTAAGAAATAGATTTTCATAATGTGTTTGTTCACTGGCTTATAAATGGTTTGAAAGGTGCAAGTTAAACTGGTATAAATGCTGGAGCTTGTTGATGCCATTTATACTGCAGTTTAACTTGAACTTTCAAACCGTTTATAAGTGAACAAACACATTATTAAATCAATTTCTTATAAATTCAAAATTTGCAATTTAAGCGATTTATAATCAGTAAATAAACTTTTGAATATAACAAATCTCTGCAAAAATGTACAGTGCATGATAAAACAAATGTTTATAGTATTGTCTTAGATCAGGGGCTAAATTAGCTCCACCCACAATAACACTGCATCACCACATGCAAAACGTAGTTCACAGGAAATATGATTAAAGTATTTAATTTTTGGTTCTAACATGCTGTTTAAAAAGTTTAATCAAGAAAGAGCATGTGATAGCAGTGTCATAATTGTGCAATGATACAGTGATAATGTTATACTGCAGGTTATTTTTTGTAAACATCAGAGTTTTTCAGCTGTCAATCTTGTGTTTATGAGAATGTATACCGGTCACATGACCTTGTTTAATCCAATCAGCAGAGAGCATATCGCTTAAATTTCGAAGTCTGAAATCATATTATCATCATCATTGATCTGTTACCTCTGTCCGGAATCGTGAAGGCAAACTCTGGATTGTTGGCGTGGGTTTCTCGCTTTGAGATTTGTCCTCCAGAATTACTTCCTGACCAGCGTCCAAAAAAGGTCTCACAGATATCTGAATAAAATGTTTATTTCATAATTACATATACATTATAGATACAAATTTAGTAAAAAATAGTCATTATAATTTTGTATATATAATACCTTTAATTGTTAATGATTTCTGTGTCTAAATGTTGTATGTATATACAGTGCTGTGTCAAAAGTATTCACGAATTTCGGTAAAATGTGAAATAAAAAATAGAGCCATGGGCTCTGTAGCTCATCAGGGTTTATATTGTTTAATGATGAAGACAGAAATAGATTTTAAGGTCATGGCTTGAGGCCCTTATTTGAGGCACCACAGGGTCTCAAAATCTAAAATTTAGAATCCCCATTGACAGAGTCTGCACACAATATTACAGCCTTTGAGGTACATTTGTTCTGGAGTAGATGAAAATAGTTTTTTAAGGACGGACCCCTGTGACCCCATTTGGGGTGACAGGGTCACGAAATCTACAATTTAGAATCCCCATTGGCCAAGGAGTCTGCACACAACTTTTCAGCTCTCTAGACCTTTTGGAACTGGAGAAGAAGATGAAAATAGGTTCTAAAGGATGTGACCCCGGTGACCCCATTTGGGGTCACAGGGTCACAAAATCTACAATTTAGAATCCCCATTGGCCAAGGAGTCTGCACACAACTTTTCAGCTCTCTAGACCTTTTGGAACTGGAGAAGAAGATGAAAATAGTTTTTTAAGGATGTGACCCCGGTGACCCCATTTGGGGTCACGGGGTCACGAAATCTACAATTTAAAATCCCCATTGGCCAAGCAGTCTGCACACAACTTTTCAGCTCTCTAGACCTTTTGGAACTGGAGAAGAAGATGAAAATAGGTTTTTAAGGATGTGACCTCTGTGACCCCATTTGGGGTCATGGGGTCACGAAATCTACAATTTAAAATCCCCATTGGCCAAGGAGTCTGCACACAACTTTTCAGCTCTCTAGACCTTTTGGAACTGGAGAAGAAGATGAAAATAGGTTTTTAAGGATGTGACCCCTGTGACCCAATTTGGGGTCATGGGGTCACGAAATCTACAATTTAGAATCCCCATTGGCCAAGGAGTCTGCACATAACTTTTCAGCTCTCTAGACCTTTTGGAACTGGAGAAGAAGATGAAAATAGGTTTTTAAACATGTGACTCCTGTGACCCCATTTGGGGTCATGGGGTCATGGGGTCACGAAAACTACAATTTAAAATCCCCATTGGCCAAGGAGTCTGCACACAACTTTTCAGCTCTCTAGACGTTTTGGAACTGGAGAAGAAGATGAAAATAGGTTTTTAAGGATGTGACCCCTGTGACCCCATTTGGGGTCATGGGGTCACGAAATCTACAATTTAGAATCTCCATTGGCCAAGGAGTCTGCACACAACTTTTCAGCTCTCTAGACCTTTTGGAACTGGAGAAGAAGATGAAAATAGGTTTTTAAGGATGTGACCCCTGTGACCCCATTTGGGGTCACGGGGTCACGAAATCTACAATTTAGAATCCCCATTGGCCAAGGAGTCTGCATATAAAATTTCAGCTCTGTGGAGTTATTGGTTCTGGAGAAGAAGTCGAAAAAGCGAAAAGTTTACGGACGGATGGACGGACGGACGGACGGATGGCCGGACGCCGGACGCCATGCCATGCCATAAGCCCATCGGGCCTTTCAGGCCTGATGAGCTAAAAATATAAATTACAATGAAGACAGAAAGGAAATTGCGCCAACGGTGCGTGAAATTTTTTATGTAACAGCGCATGTTACTCTACTTTCTGTATGGCGTCACAAACTTAGTCATCCGCTTCAATGATTTAACACAGACAAACGTAAACAAATGGGTCAGAACTCCCGAGAAATCAACAGAACTCAATAGTACCACTTGAATTGTCAATTAATTCATGTAAAGTATTTCCATGCTGATGCAATTAATCTCTCATGTTTTTAGAATAATGTTTTACCTCAAGATCAAATATGATGATAGTTTTTGATATTTTGATTATCATATTATGTTAATTGAATAAATGCTAAAATTTTAAAGTTTCTACACTTTCAATAAACATAATAGGTATATTTTCAACTTCTCACAAAAATATCGAGGAATTTCTGTGATACATACCTAATTTTGTGTTATTCCATTCACACTCAGAGTCACATGACATCAGGTCTGAATGCCTTGGAATTTCTCTGAAAGAAAATATTTACAGAATTGAAAATTTCAGTAAATCTAACTCTGATCCCAATTCAAAACAGTATGACCTGTTGGACAACAACTTAGAGCATTTAAAAATATTATTTTTTCTTGTACAACCTTAATTTGTCAACATACATATGATATCAATTATTACAAAAAAATTCATCTACAATCTGAAACAATGCTCATATCCTGACAAGTTTAATTTTCTTTCAAAAACACCTAAGCACTCGATAGATACACGCCACAGATTTTTCTTTCTTGTGAACCATTAGGATTCTGAGGGCTTTTAAAAAAATAGACCACAATGCCCAAATATGGAAGTATTGAGTAAACAATGGCAGTGATATTGATCAATGTTGACATTGTTCTTTTGTTGTTTATTTAGCTATGAAAATATTGACAAAAACTCATATTTCACTTTGAACAAGATAAATTTTGAAAATGTTGCTGTTCAAGAACATCGATTTATTTTGACAAGTATCTATTATAAGTTGTGTAAGGTCACCAAGCTTGTAAATATATTACTATCATAAATAGAATTGAAGAACCATGAAGTACCCTGAATTTCAGGTACCCATTTGTACAGCTGCGTGGACTGAGTGTAATGTTGATGAAGTGACTTGCCCAAAGATGCAACACAGTGAGAGACCCAGGTCACAAATTTTGGGTGTCTCAATCAGGATTCAAACACAGGTCGTCGGCGTGAGAGTACAGCAAGCCAACCATTACACCAGTGACTGTGTTCACATATTTCTTACACGTTTCTTTACTAATACCATGTTTATCTCATTGAGTGAAGAAAAAAATACGGATTTTTATTTTAACCGATAAATGCTGTATTTCACCACTGAAAATATAATAAATACAAATATTTTTACTCACTTGCAGTCGTACAATTGACATGGTGCATAGACTCTGATGAGGAATTCCTTCTCCTGTCCGGCGTCCAGCGTCGACGGAACGACTACATAATGTCCAGGCTCCACACGGTGTCTGAACGCACACTGGATTGCTGGACTGAACACGTTCGTTTCTGTTCCAAGCAGCTCCAGAACATATTTGTGTTTACGTCTTTGCTGACAGCCGAGAACCTGGATAATAAAGAACACAACATTTTTAAAAAATATAACTTTGTCGTTTCTGTTTGTATCTTGTCAATAAGCAGTGTTCAGTCCCACAATGATAGATAGACACTTGAATATATAGTAGAACTGTAGCTCACCTGAAACCTATAAATCCAGATCTGAAATACTGCCACACAGTTTTACTATTTGTATACAGTCAAGCCGCGATAGTCCGGCCAACGATAATCCGAATCTAGCAGTGTTCAAATGGTAGCAAGCTGTATCCAAACTAATCTCTATATAAACTCATTAAATGTTGATTCATTAATCCGTTGCTTCCGTTTCCGAATCCGAAAGCCAATTAGCCGTAACGGATTAGTTAATTACAACTATTTCTGCTTCATTAATCCGGCGGTTAATCAAAAGCGTTCCGGTAATCCCCTTGACAAGCAATCATCACACTGATTGGATCGGTAAACTTCAATGACAGTGGATTGACACGGGAGTTAAGCGTATCAGTAGTTTGTGATTTTAATAAATTGTAATGTCTTACTTTGTGTATCAGTCTAAGTTTGTGATTGTTATAAATTGAAATTCTCATTTTGTGTGATATCCAGCATGTCAAACTCATTTGATATTCTAAATACGTTCTCGTCTGTCTGTAGATTCAAAGGGGATCAACTCCATCTTGTTTGGTTCATTTCAGACTAGTCCCAACATTTCACTATGTTTTTGATGAAAAACGGAAGTGTTCGGATTATCAAGGCCTGACTGTATTTTAAATGTTTAAGTGATTAACATGTCAGTGTCTCAGCTCTAAATAATACTCGAAGGCATGATACAAGTGAAATACCTTTGAAACTAATGCTAAAACCCACATCACCTCTTGACCTTACTTCTCTTTCAATATGGTGTTAAAGGGGCAGTAGCACGTTTTTTGCAAATTTTATTTTTTTCAAATTCCCATTTATAATGGTAGATTATGTCATTTATATTTCCTTTAGAGGGTAAAACATCTTATTACACAAACCAATTATCCGTAGTGGTAAAAACGGTGTTGCGTATAAAGCAAAAATTACATGGCGGCCATTTTATTGTGAACACATTTTATTATTTTGAATGACAAACACGATTCCCATGGCTTTACGGAACAATGAACACTCATTTTTAAACTTGATTTTCCCAAGTAATAAGGATGTTTTATCATTGGTGACATAATTTTTCAAATACATTTCATCGACTTATTTGAGCGAAAAAACGTGCTACTGCCCCTTTAAACTTATGAAAGATCAGTGATTAAATCAGTGATGACATACAATATTTATGGATTAAATAAAATAATTATCCTGTAATAACTTTTTGTAGCAACAGTAAATAAATTTATACTAAAACAGCTTTATTTTAGTTTAACGTACATACCTTGTAGAGATCACATCTGATGGAGAATTTGTCCGTCTTTCTGTGTTCCGTCTTCTGTATGAGTTGTACCACCAGGGGAACTGTACCATCTTCTGACATACCTGTATCATCAGTCAAATATTGTTATCATCCGTAATTGTGTTTCACAGTTGATACCACTTATGTGAGATCAAGTAATCATTTTTAAATTAGGTTTACACAATGCTATTAGTGACTATTATGTTATGATGTTAAAACCTGGTGACATATCACAATGTAAATGAATCATAAACCTTATGACATCACTATGCTATGAACCCACCCCCAACCCCCTTACTACGGGATTGGGTGTGTGATCCCAATAGTAATAAATACCATTGAATCCGTGATGATTTTAGAATATTAAATTACATCTTAAATATAGCATTGATCATTTCATAAGTTAGAGCAAGGGAGGTTTTGATCCTTAACGTGTGAACATTGTTTGATTGAAGTAAAAATATCCCCTGTAAGTCTCATATATTTGCATCTTTTATGATACCATCAATTGATATCATTGTTATCCCTTTTTATTCACTTTGTTAGCTTTTTCAATATTTATGCTAAAAACAAAATATCAATAAATCCTAAACTTGGAAAGTTTCAATTTACTTAAAACCAGAGAACTAAATTTAAAAACAAGGGTAGATATCCTTGAGATAAAGTGTTTATTTGAAGCTTAATATAATTAATATAAATTACGAACCTTCATCTGGGACTGTGAACACAAAACCTGGGTTGCTGAGTCTTTCCTTGAAGCCGGCAGCAGTCGGACCCAGCCATTGGCCGTAGATCTTCAACACGTGATCTGGTAGGCAAAAATTATAAAAAAAATTATTAAAATTTTTTTTTTTAACGTACACATTTGTTACAATATAATAGGTGTAAATAAGTAATCATAAGATGGCAGTAGGTGAACGTTAACCTAAAGTCTGGGGATCTACTAAAGGATATGCCTATTTCATAAATGCATACCTAACGATCTGATCATGAAGCAAATATTGTCATGAAAACATCATTTTGGTTAATCTTTACTTTTTGCCTCAGGGTCACTTAAAATTTGGTTAAAAATGATTAGCTGTCAGAATCCACATTCATTCTAAAATAATAATGAGGTTTGATAAATAGTAGAGTTACAAGCGTAACTTTTAATAGCATACATTAATCTGTCAACTATTTTAACACCTTAATTTCTGATTTAATTAGTGACAAACATTATGAGTAGTTAATTCAAAGGAATCCCAAACTTACTCGGATTATTACAAGACCAACAGATAAAGAGTTAATAAACTGAGAAACCATTATCACAATATCTATATTTTGAGTATGTTTTATTTTCATCATTTGAACTCTTGTCTATATTTGAAGTGATGAAAAGACAGTTACCAATGTTTCAGTTTGATATTAAAATATCAACAATTTATTGGTTATAATTACCGGTAGTCAGAAAAATCATGACTCATGGTAAGTTTTAGAAACAAGCATGTGTTCTCATAAGAAAAGCCTGCCTGTCTACAGCCCTCAGGTATTCCATCAAGAAAATATGCTTACTTTTAGAATATGCACAGAGTCTTGTTTTATACTATACTCACATATTTTGTCCATGTCTCGACCTGATAACATCATGCTATAACCTCACTGGACTGCTAAGTAGTAGTGATGTGTTCAATGAGTATATTTTGAAAGAATGATTTTAAACAATAGATAGAAGTCTTCAGATCAAGAAATATCAACATTGTTTGATTAAAATCCAAATATCCTTTGTAACTTACATAATTTAGAAATACTTGCCATTTAGATAGTGAAGAAATATAACATGGTTATATATGGGATAACACTACCTTCAATAATACAAATTCTTGTACTTTTCGGGCTGAGTCCCATGCAGGATTCGAACCCGCGGCATTCGAACCCACGCCCTCAGAGTAAGGCAACTATCGCCAGCAACTTACATCAAGTCATGTATATCCAATATTTGTAATATCAAAAGACATGAATGGAACCTTAACCTTGTGTGTCTGATGCAACAAAAGTTTTTTAGTAGACAGATACCCACATGTCTACAGTCCTCAAGAAATCCCTCCAAAAAGCATGCTTACTTCTAGATAATCTCCAGGAGTCTTGGTTTATCCTATACATATATATTCTGTGATTAAGACTATCAAACTCACTTAAAGAATCTGAGCATCCGTCCATGTCGAAGTCTGGAGTGATGGAACATATCGTTGTTTGTGAGAAATACTTCATGAAGTCGCGTAAACTGATCCAGAACTCTCCATCGTCTATATTCACTCGCTGTATGGTGTTCTCCGGTATGCTCTGCCAGTCACTGCTCCTGTGACAAAATAAAAATTTATTAAGATTGTAGTGAAACATTTTTAGGCATGACAAATTGCATTTTCACTCCACAGAGGTTGCTCAACTCATTTCTTGCCACGTAACCTTAAAGGGGCAGTAGCACGTTTTTTCGCTCAAATAAGTTGATGAAATGTATTTGAAAAATAATTTCACCAATAGTAAAACATCCTTAACTCTTCGGAAAATGAAGTTTAAAATGAGTGTACATGTTTCGGTAAAGCCATGGGAATTGTTTTTGGAATTAAAAAAAATTAAATTGTGTTCACAATAAAATGGCCGCCATGCAAAAGTTTTTACCAATACAGATAACTGGTTTGTGTAATAAGATGTTTTACCCTCTAAAGTTAATTTAAATGACATAAACTATCCTTATAAATGGGAAATTTGAAAAAATAAAATTTGCAAAAAAGCGTGCTACTGTCCCTTAAAATACTGATTAAGAGTATTTTGTTGTGGGAAGAAATACGTAGAATTTTACTTAGAAATGTTACAAGTGGGTCATATCTAACGATTCTTGCAAAATCCCCCTGTTTGCAACACTGAATCCGTCCAGGTCCTTACTTTATTATTATTATTATCATAAATAACATTGTCTTCACATCTCAAATTGACTTCTGTATTGAGATATCTGGGAATTGTACAAGTGATATTTTTCTAAACTGTTTGAGCGGCATTCTAGAAGTTGGTGTAATAGAAAGACAAGTAATTTATGGATGTTCAACTTCTTGTGAAAATGTGAAATAAAGAAGTTGAACATCTATAAATTCCTTGTCTTTCGATATTTTTCTAGTCATTTGGACGGTTACAGGAACACTTTGCAATTGATTTTGCAGTTTAAAACATCACTGATTGCACAACCAACTTTTATTTCAACCAGTCAGGAAAAATTGTGACAGAGTTTACGTTGGAAGAAATGATTTCAGTCACTTTTTGTGAAATTAAAACCAACCAAATCATGACGATAGAAATTAAATGCTGACTTTCCGTGCTTTTTTATTGGAGGAAATGCTATTTTCACAAATATGTAGATTTTATTCATGATTTCTTACATATTCATATTCATTACATAGTTAGTTGTTTTTTGGTCCTTCAAAGTAACATTTTACCAGCTGAAGTGACAAAAGATTCTGGGTGTCAAATCTACATGAATCACGACCAGTGAACTTGCCACTTAAGACTGATTTATAAGTAAAAACATTCCAAGACGCCACATGGTGAAGCACAAAAATCACAATTTTATTTAATTAAATTCAATTAGATTTAAATTTTACACACAGAATATATTTTTAAGTCCTTACTCGTCACTCCATCTTCCTTTCCATTCCGTGTTGCCCCACGGGTTCCTGACTCGTAGCAGCTGTTCCACGTTTCCGTCATACCGCTGTGCCTACATTACCAAGACGAAAACAAATAATTCAGTTGGTTTACAGATTCGCTCTTTACATGATTTTGATCAAGAGAGATAATATATTAAATATTCAATCAATCTTTATTTTCATACTGAAAGGCCTCAGGCCTGTAGTACATATTGCATTTATTCATTTGATGGTAGCAACACAGTTAGTCTAAGAGTAAAAGCTTTATGGATGTAGATGGGACAAATTTTCTAATTGAACTTTACAAGACGTTTTCATCAATGATATAAACTTAATAGTTTCAGGGTGTTCATAATAGTATTTCTTTATATATACAGTTCTTAACGATAAGTATGCTGGGCAAACACACACAAAATGATACTCATCTTCGACATTATTCAAATTGCACATTTGACATATTCTATTTTCTTTTTTAATATGTTTATATCTCCCAGTTTCAATATATAAATCATGCGAAGAGCAGCGTAGTCTTCCCAATGAAGATTTATATTTCCTTATTGTCAAGATCGAAAGGTAATGTTCTGCATGATTTGCATCTTCTAACATTTTGTAGTAGAAACATTTGTTAGACAATGAGAGACTAGTTAACAAATTTTGAAGAAATATATCTTTAAAGGTACATCCATTGTGTTGTTGTGGGTCACATATGCGTAATGTTATAAATGATGTCAATCTTTCGAAAGGTACTGACTGTTACCGAAAATTGCCATTTTGATGATAGTCAATTTAGTATGTTGATGATATTAAGGTTAAAGTGTAGATGTTTGATCGAAAACCGGACAATGCACCGCTTGTGGCGCGCATCAATTGGTTAAACATAATTTTGGAATCTTATTTTCATCATATAAACAGATAACTTTGGATTGATAGTGTTTAATAGGTCTTATAACTACTGTGCATGTAAATGGGACGTGTTGTTTCAGTGTCTGTACATGTATAATGACGTTCCTCAAATTAAATTAAAAAAATAGTAATTATGATATAATTGGCTATTTGGGATGAATATGCAAATTGAGTGAAATTATTTGAACTGAAATCAGCACATATCGTATGTTGGCACGTATTTCAGCAAATAAAAATTTACGAAACACAATGGATGTATCTTTATATAAGCCTTTGTTTTACTAAGAAGAAAAAATGAGAGTGGGATATATATTAAATATTGGAGGAAAAGTGGTGGCTCCAGAGAAGGGGTACATCGAGTTCAAAAGATTATGTTTCTATAATTAAAGGAAAGATTGATATAAGCATTGTAATATTTTGCCTGACCTGCCACTATGCCTTTGATTATTGTTAGATTACATTTACAAAGACTCACCTCTTCCGCACCGGTCAAGGAGTATGCATGTCCACCGATTAGACCATGATGACCATCAAACTCATCCTGAAGTAGAAACATAATATATACCGTCAGTCAATCTTTATACAACTTCTTTACTTTAAAGGGGCAGTAGCACGTTTTTTGCAAAATTAATTTTCTCAAATTACCTATTTATAATGATAATTTGTGCCATTTAAATTTACTTTAGAGGGTAAAACATCTTATTACACAAACCAATTATCTGTAGTAGTAATAATGGTGTTGCGTATAAAGCAAAAATTGCATGGCGGCCATTTTATTGTGAACACATTTTATTATTTTGAGTCACAAAAACGATTCCCATGGCTTTACGGAACCATATACTCATTCTTTAACTTGAATTTCCGAAGAGAGAAGGGTCTTTTACTATTAGTGACATCATTTTTCAAATACATTTCATTGACTAATTTGAGTGCAAAAACATGCTACTGCCCCTTATCAAACCTCAAAGTTAACATCTTTTCTAATAAAACAAAGTATTACACGTAAGTTCCATCTTGCTCTGTACTGTCTCCAACAGTGTGTAGGTATCCCTCAAAAGATTTCAACTAATATACATCCTTCTATAGTATATAAAGGGTTGTCTATTGGTCTATTTCAAAACTAAAATTTAGTAAAATATAACAGCAATGATAAACTGAAATAAAAATGAAAATAAATTTTCAATGAATTTATATTTAGAAGCAAACTCCATTTTTAGTTGAAGAAAGTGGATATGGTCCTTAAAGGGGTTGTAGCACATTTTTGGCAAAATTTATTTTTCCAAATTTCCCATTTATAATGATAGTTTATGTCATTTAAATTTACTTTAGAGGGTAAAACATCTTATTACACATACCAATTATCTGTAGTGGTAATAACGATGTTGCATATAAAGCAAAAATTGCACGGCGGCCATTTTATTGTGAACACATTTTATTATTTTGAGTCACAAAAACAATTCCCATGGCTTGACCGAACCATGTACTCATTCTTTAACTTGAATTTCCGAAGAGAGAAGGGTCTTTTACTATTAGTGACATCATTTTTCAAATAGATTTCATCAACTAATTTGAGTGAAAAAACGTGCTACTGCCCCTTTAATACCTCCATCAGTTTGATGCACGGGTTTGTCCTTGCACCAAACTAATGGAGGCTTTTTGACAATATCCCACATAGGGAGCAAACTGGCAAAATAAAGAGCAAAAGCTCCAAAACTGTTCACAAAAATGGCTCCTACTGCCCTGATAATGGTCATTAAAACGTCACAAGCATTATGCCCTCAACACCAAGATAGTTAACTGTCAATTTCATTATCATAATGCCTGATGATGGGACAGAACGGCTAAACTACAGATTAATCAGCATACATAGCTTTATAGATCTATCGCACCACTTGGTAATGACATTGAAAGACATCATAAAAACGTCATATTGTAACAGAGGTTGTGTGGGAAATATGGCATATTGTAACAGAGGTTGTGTGGGAAATATGGCATATTGTAACAGAGGTTGTGTGGGAAATATGACAATTTGTAATAGAGGTTGTGTGGGAAATATGACAATTTGTAACAGAGGTTGTGTGGGAAATATGACAATTTGTAACAGAGGTTGTGTGGGAAAATATGACAATTTGTAACAGAGGTTGTGTGGGAAATATGACAATTTGTAACAGAGGTTGTGTGGGAAATATGACAATTTGTAACAGAGGTTGTGTTGGAAATATGACAATTTGTAACAGAGGCGGTGTGGGAAATATGACAATTTGTAACAGAGGTTGTGGCTAAGAATTATGACAATTTGTAACATAGATTGTGTTGAAAGATATGACATGAGAAGACAACAACACCAGTGAAAATTATGTATCTTACCTACATATTATATACATATTTTCTAAAAGATGCAATTGAACAGTGTTCCATTCCAAGAATTTCAAGAATTCTACTTACAGGAACGGTACAGCACACCATTGCGCCAGTGTAGAGGGCGTTACGAATTCTGTAGAATATTCTTCTAGGGTTGACGTTGTCGTCTTCAAAGTCGATCCGCTCCGCTAATCCTCCGGTTAAAGCGAGATATGCATCACTGGACTGCCCTCCATATATGGAATTGTATGAACCGTGAAGTCTGAAAACAGCAGATGATGATGCCATTATTGATTGTTTGGTTCTATATCAATTAGCAATGATATCCAAAAGTTAATTAGCATTCTCCTCCAAATAGGGGTTAAACAAAACTATAATATCTAGGGATGGAGTATATCCAAGATATAACCTAAATGGTACCTGACAATTTGAACTTAAAGTTTTGCACATTTAAACCAACTTTGGGTGGTGATTTACATTCTAATTATAGCTTTAACATAAATATGAATTGTCAAAGCATTATCTATTCACGTTTTAAGAAATCGTCATTTTGGAATATCAACGAGATAGAAGCTTCAAAAAGCGATTTTTGCCTTGATTTGTGACGTCCTACAGTAATGATGCATCAACAAATTTAAATTCAACAAGTATTTGTCACTAAGGTGACATGATCCCCCGCCGCAAATTAATACCTCAAATTTCAAAAATAATGTCAAGATCAGCAAAATCGACTGTCAGACATGTCGAAAAAGTCAGAGCTCCACTGTAACCTTGAGAATAATGTCAAGGTCACCAACATCTAATCAGCCCTTTATCTTCCCTTTGAGGTGCTTTGTGTAAGATATGATGAAATTCCAGTGAATGGTTCTTGAGATATCCTGCTGACAAGCTTTACATGTACATTATCATGTCGAAAAATTCAAAGTTCTACTGTGACCTTGTGAATGATGTCAAGGTCACCAAAATCTAATCAGCTCATCATCTTCCCTAGGAGGTGCTTTGTGTAAGATATGATGGAATTCCAGTGAATGGTTCTTGAGATATCCCGCTGACAAGCTTTACATGTACATTATCATGTCGAAAAAAATCAGTTTCACTGTGACCTTGAGAATAATGTCAAGGTCACCAAAATCTAATCAGCTCGTCGTCTTCCCTAGGAGGTGCTTTGTATAAGATATGATGGAATTCCAGTGAATGGTTCTTGAGATATCCCACTGACAAGCTTTACATGTACATTAACATGTCGAAAAATTCAAAGTTTCACTGTGACCTTGAGAATAATGTCAAGGTCCCCAAAATCTAATCAGCCCGTCGTCTTTCCTTGGAGAAGCTATGTGTAAGATATGAAGAGAATCCAGCAAATGAATCTTGAGATATCCCGCTGACAAGGATAAAATGACAAAGCCTTGTTGTGACATTGAAATGAAAGTCAAGGTCACAAACCTCTGAAGGAACATTACTCTCCCTATGATGAACCCATATGCAAAATATGAAAAGAATCCAGTGAATAGTATTTGAGTTACTCCATTTCGTATGGACGTACGCAGCCGAATACAATATCCCCCGCTTCGCGCTAAACGCGCGACGGGGGATAATAAGTTTATTCATGTCAATGATATCATTTATTAATTAAATTTCTACTTTAAAAATTGTTTAAACTTAAATATCAAACATTGTGGCCAAAAACATATTGAAAAAGCGATTTTAGCACCCCACGTTGCTTGAACAGACATAAATTATAAAAAACACAATTCTCTGATGTATGAAATTGTGAGTACTTCATATTAACCCTTAACATGCGGGCGACGGAATAATCCGGGCGGGCTATAAGCGATTCGTAGGTACTCCAGTACGGATCCCGGATCGCTTACTTAGACGAATTCACGCCTGTCTATGTACTGGGCTAGCCTCCATACCGGGTCCCGAGTCGATTGTTTCCGCGACTCGCTGCATGAGAATGGCTGTATTTATGCCTCGCAGCCCGCAATGAGAATAAAACTTTCTTCAGTGTCTGGTCAGAACGTCCAGCAAAATTCACACCAATTTGCGTGTGCATTGTTGACCCGTAACGCATCGATAATTAGCTTTACAAAAGGCCAATTTTGTCCTGCTTCGCTCCGATGGCTACACTGCCCGGCGGCTAATTAGCACCTAAGTGTCTGCACTGCCCCGGGGTGAGATAGGCCCGTACAGGCTTATCTGTCTCGCATCCCGCCACATGGGCAGATAGCCTATGCTTATCTGTCTCGCATCTCGCCACATGGGCAGATAGCTTCTAATTACGGGAAGATATTGCGATAAGCTACCTTTCTCTCGCACTTCGTATCATATGAACCAATTGGTTGTTTTCATTTTTTTTTATACCAAAATAAAGAGGAAAGAATGGCCTTCAATTGAGCTAACATAACTGAAAATACAGCAATCGCACAGAGATAGCCGACTTTCGCACTTTTGAATTTTGATACATGTGGCGCATTTACCCCAACATGCCTCGGCGCTCTATTTCTAAGAAACTACTTGGGATATTTTCATAATTTTTTTATCAGTATATAGATAAAAGAATTGTCTTCAATTCCATATAAAATACGTGTATTTTCGGCAATAACTTTTGATGCGCCAGGTGTCGCGCAGAAGGTGATATTCGGCTTTGAATAAGTGGCGCTCTTAGCATATACCATCATTACGGGCTTTATAACTTGTGAACCGCAAGTCCGATTTTTATAATTTTTACATCATTGTAAAGAGAAAAACATTGTCTTCAATTCCATGTATAATGCGCATGTTTTCGGGAAGAACTCTGCATGCGCAAAGCGCCGCGCCAAAAGGTATAATTTTCGCACTTCATAACTTTTGAACCGCAAGTCCGATTTTTATAATTTTTACATCATTGTAAAGAGAAAAACATTGTCTTTAATTCCAGATATAATGCGCATGTTTTTGGGAAGAACTATGCATGCGCGAAGAGCCGCAATATTGATGTACGCATAAGTGAAGAAGTATGATAATATATAACTAAAATACTGTTCTTTTGATACGCAAATATAGAGCTTTATAAACGATGAACAACTGTCATGACGGAATTTTGTTTCCAGTTTTGGAAAAAAAATTATAACATAAAAGTGAAAATATATTTGAGTACGGGACCCGCCGCTCGGGGAAAAGCCTTTTCGTGGGAATATTTTCTCAGGAAAATATTTCACTTTTCGGAGTTTCTAAAAATGCGTGAACATTTTTGTTACTGATGCCATTTGCGAAAGGTTTTTATTTCTAAAATTCAAATGCGAGGGCGCACCTTTCCAAACCATTTGAATTGAATTTATTATTTTATCTTTTACATTATTGAATAAAAGACGTTTCATTCAATAAGATTTGAAGAATTATTTATATGTGTAGCGGACTGAACTGAGCAGATGGAGAATTTGATTCCTCACCACTTTTATTACCAAAGTTCTTTTGTATCACAATTACTTTTTTAGGTATTAGTTTTTTCGTGAGCAGGGGAATTTCCGACGGGATTCGCCATGACATAATGAGAAAAAATTCCCATGAACATGGGCGTGGTCCGTCATCTTCGGGACCGACCCACAAGTATAAATATCTACCGGGGGGTGCGCGGACCCCCCCGCTTTTGGTCGCCACCCCCCAAACTTTTTGTGCAAATTATTTTTTTGTTTCTACTTTGAAATAAAGGTTCGTGTCATTCCGAGGTATGAAGGTTTCTGCTATATATGTCGAGAGGGCATGGGAACCCATTCCCAATAGAATCCGGGGTTCGTCCCATAGGATTGTTCCTCGGAGTCTCTCGTTCTCAAAAGAGAACATGGGAAACCTGTCCCGCGATTGAATCCGGGGTCCGCCGCGGAAGACGGGGATGGGAATTCCCGGAGAGCATGGGAGTATGCTCCCATGGGTCCGGGCTCCGCCTCGAGAGACCGCTCCTTGGATGCTCTGCTTCTCGAAAAGAGAAGTCATTCGGCAACTGACAACCCGAGCTTCCCTGACATAGTAGTTTATTTTCCGGGCCTCGCGCCCGGTGCTACACGTCGCCGAGGAAATCAGAAAATGGTCCGTTTGACATATGCGTCGGAAAAATCGGCGCGATGTCAGAAGCCGTCGGCGCCGTCGGCGCTTGCGGCGCAGTCGTCCTAGATGCGCCGGGAGGTTCTGAAACTGGCAAATGAACGTCCATGAAGCTCACATTCATTATCTCTGTATGTTTATTGTCTCTAATCACATGTTATATGTTGCATACATCTAACGCATTTTCAATCATTTACAGGTTGAAGCAGAATGCTGCGCGGACGTGGACGCAAGGCCCTGCGACGGCCTAGGACGTTGCATACTAGGACACGCAGCTTTGAAGCCGTTACAAGCGACGACGACTTCATCAACGAGATCCATGCTGATGAAGCCTCTGATATGGAGTCAACTGACAGTGATGGTAGCAGTGGTTTAGACAGTGATGATGCATATGATCGGGACACTGTAATAGATAGTGAACATGGTGACACAGATGCTCTGAGTGATATAGAGACAGAGATTGCCAGAAAGATTCTAGCCGCCGGTAATTCCACCGAAGAAGACTTTAGTGGTTTTGAGGAGGAGTTTGCCGAAATACCACAATATAATCATGATAATTCACAGACGTTTGATGAGTGGGTGGATGGTTCGCGGCCACGTGTAAACTTGCCTTTCACTGGTCAAACTGGGTTGCGCCAGTTCATAGAACTTCCTGAGAACCCTGAACCTATTGACTTTTTCAATTTGTTTATACATAATGATGACTATGAGGATATGGCAACGGAAACCAATAGATATTTCAAACAAGCAATGGAGGACAAAATTCTAAGACCCCGTTCAAGAATGCAACAGTGGCAAGACACTAATGCAGAAGAGATGAAGGTATTTGTAGCCATGACAATTGCCATGTCATTGGTTGTGCAGAGAAACTTTGCTGATTACTGGTCAACAAGTGATGTTACCTCAACGCCTTTCTTCGCCAAGTGCATGCCCCGAGACAGGTTTTGGCTTCTTATAACCTACCTACACTTGGCTGACAACAGGAGGATGCCGGGCCGTAACACCCCGTGCTTTTCACCAATAAATAAACTGGGACACTTGTATAACCGGATAGTTCACCGTTTTTCAAGAGTGTATAAACCGCATCAAAACATTTCAGTCGACGAGGGCATGGTGCCCTGGAAAGGTAACTTATCTTTCAAAGTTTATCTTCCCGACAAGCCTAAGAAGTATGGGATAAAGGCTTTCATGTTGTGTGACTCGCACAACGGATACGTTTGCAAGTTCAAACTCTACACTGGAAAAACGAATGAACCGGTTTCTGAAGGTGGCAAAACTTATGATGTAGTCATGGACTTGGTGAACGACTACGTTGGACAGGGGCATCACATCTTTATGGACAACTACTATTCGTCCACAAATCTGTACATAAATTTGTGGGAGCGGGGAATAGGTGCCACGGGGACGTTGAGAGCCAATCGAAAGGGACTTCCTGATTCAGTCAAGAAACCTAAAAAGAAAGCCAAGCAAGGGGACATGACAGTTTCTCACAACCATGGCCTACTCGTTCTTCGCTACGAAGATAGAAAATCAGTGCTTCTCATGTCTACTGTTGAAGATACACAACTTGAACAAACAGGGAAGAAGAACCGGGCAACAGGGGAACCAGTTCTCAAGCCGCGCATTGTAACAACGTACAACAAGTACATGGGAGGTGTTGATCGGGCCGACCAGATGTTGTCGTACACGCCGTTCCGAGTGAAGACCCTGAAGTGGTGGAAACGGGTTTGGTTTCACGTTCTCAACGTTGCCATGTTGAACTCTTACATCGTTTATAAAGAATACAGCAAAGATAAACCTCTAAAAACAAGTCGGGAATACAGGAAGGCTTTGGCGCAACATATAGTAATATTTGCGGACAAGGAACAAGTTCCATCACTTTGCAGACGTCCCCGTGGTCGGCCGAGCACGAGCGACGAGAGTGTCACTCGTCTTCATGGACGTCACTTTCCGACGAAGATTGAGCCTGTCGGAAGGAAGAAAAACGTCACAAGGATGTGTGTGGTATGCTCTAAGGCAAAACGCGCCGTCCTCGCAAAACAGATTGAAGAAGGCAATGGGCCAGCAAGGAAGAAAAAACGAGTAGGCAGAGAGTCTTCTTATGAATGTACAGATTGTAATGTTTCTCTGTGCGCCGCACCATGCTTCAAACTGTACCACACCGCCACTGACTATTCCAGGGCTTACATCACTGCCACGGAAAAAGAAAGAAATGAAGAAGGGAATGAAGAAGAAGAAAATTGAAAGTAAAGAGAGCCGAAGTGTGGACTAGTATATACACATTATATACATACCTTGTTAGGTCCCTAAAGCTGTTCTGCGCACAACCGCAGGTAAATATTGTGTATATTTGTACATAAATGCATTGTAATTTCATTGTAATACATGTCATTGCAAATAAAATATTCTTTATTTTATCAAAGAGACAGAGAAAGTGAATGCGAGCTTTCATTGGAAGTTCAGCCAGAACCGCATCATAAAAAAACACCCATAAATGCTGAACCGGGTGGCCGATTTTCATAAAACTTACATGGGGTAAAGAGGAAAGATTCAGCTTTGATTCAATATAAAATTTATACATGCGCACGAAAAACTAAAGTTGCGGCACGTGCCCCGATATGCGCGATAGTCAAAAAGTTGCCTCAAAGTACCGAGGGTACCTTCATTTGGCCCGCTATAGCTTCCGAACGAAGTTGCGCATTTTTTTTCTTTTTACATCATCGTAAAGAGCAATAAATTGTCTTCAATTCCATGTATCATATGTATATGCGCAGCGAAAAATAAACATGCGGCAAATGATGCGCCAGATGTCGCAAAAAGTTAGTTTTTCAAAAATGAATTTTCTAAGTACTGGGGGTGCCTTCCTTACGCTCTTCATATATTGCGAACCGTTTGACGTATTCCAATAATTTTTATATCATTGTAAAGAGGAATAAATTGTCTTCAAGTACATACGTGTTTCGCATGCGCGCGAAATAATTTACGATTTTATAAAGCTGGAAATAAAGACAAACTTTACACCGCGCAACATGTATTGCGTTCGCCGCGGTGATTAGTGTATGCTGTGCTCATTAGTACCCATTAGTTCCACGCGCGCTCGGCTCTGGCACCCTCGAGGAGGTCTCGAGGAGGTCTCGAGGAGGTAACGGTACTGTAATTAGCACAGTCCCGGGGGGACCAAGCAGTGCCAGTAACTTGGTGCGCGTCGGGACCATTCACGTGGTACTGTCGGGTTAGCGTCACTCTCCTTTGGTTGGTTATATTTTCTGAACCATAAGTCGTATTCTAATAATTTTTACGTCATTGTAAAGAGGAATAAACTATCTACAAGCACATATAAATTTCGCAATATGCGCGCTCAGGAGTTTTGATTTCATGAAGCTGGAAATAAAGACAAACTTTAGATGACAATAGAATTATAACCATAGGTCGCATTCTAATATTTTTTATATCATTGTAAAGACAAACATCTGGTCTTCAAGTCCATAACAAAATTTCAGTAGCGCGCTCCAAATTCATGATGTTATAAGGCCCGAATTAAAGACAATCTTTACAAAGTAATAGAAAAGTAAAGAAAAATCGTAAAAAAATAATTCAAAGATGCGGGTATGAAGCAACCATTTGAGTACGGGTGCCGCGACTTGAATTTGTATTCAACGCCCGTATATAGGCCGTATTCGCCATGTAGATACGGTATCTTTTGTAAAAACGGTACCGGAATCGCCGCCTGTAAATTCCGCCAGCAGAGCTAGTTAGTGCCTAAGCTCAAACTACTGCTGCGAGCTGCGAGCCTGTAAATTCCGCCACAGGGGCTAAAAATGGTAAAATATATATACGCAACGTAAGGGTTAAGCATGTGTCTATCAAATACATCAAAAATCTCCAACATTATAATTTAATTTTATACTATTTTGAAAATGTTGGGATGTTTCTTTTGCACGTAAGTATAATTACTTCCAAATGAGTAAGTTCCCCCTAAGAATATAATTAAGTAAACTCCCAAGGTGCTGATTAATATATTGCGTCTATTGTATTTTTGTCAATACTTACTTTCCAAAAGCTTTCTCCAGTAGGGAGACCCACATCTCTCTATCGTCAGTTGCGGACCTCGCACCCCAAATCTGACGGCCGTAAATAACTGGGAGATGGTCGTCAATATACACATCCTCCCAAACTCCAAACTTCCAGAACCGACAGTGGAAGACGCCAGTGTTTGGATCGTAGTCGCTTGGCTTCAGAACCTGAACAATACCAAAACATTATTTGAAATTTGTCAAGCAAAAAAAAAAAGCCATATTTTAGCAAACGAAAAGTTTCTTCATTTGCATTCTTTTACTAGCCCAGCAACTTTTCATTAGCCATTGAAATTCTACTAACAGGTTATAAAATTTGTTACAGTCGTTTCTGTTTGTGGAGCGAAATTACCTTACTTACACAACTGACGATGCATGTTTTCAAAACAACACTTCCATCCTGTGACCCTTGATCATGACTCTTGGTTGCTGGCATTTGACATGACCTCTGACCTTTGAACTTGTCTGTTCGAGCGCTAACTTGCTTCCTTTGTTTTTTGGTACATTTTAGTAAGATAAATACGGCATTCAGTAATATAAATTTGTTATAACATTCCGTCTTGGGTGACAGTGTCAGTCCTTTGTTTTTAACCCAATTGCCTCTGCCATTTTTTTAAAAAACCTGACGTGGGGCTAATGGCTTTTTCACACTTTATAATTCATAGTAAGACACTTGCTCTGATTATAATCTCTTATTCTGACATTACCCTTTCTAGAAGTTGTGGGTTCTCGGAGAGATTGGCCACCATCGAGAGGAACCAGCAGGTTCCAGCTGACCCTTGACCTATGTCGAATCTTGTCGTACCTTCTGAGAACAGGACCGGGTTGTTAACAAGCTCCTGTAGTTGAAAATAAAAGTCAACAAAAATGTGCAAGAAATTGAATTCTTGTGATGTTAAACTTAAATTTATAAAATATTATATGGATAATGATATAGAAGCTTGCCAAAGTGAGCCATCATTAGTGAAACTCCTATAGACTTACATGTTAATTAACCAATGCAAAAATAATTAAAATTTGAATTGAAGTCATTTCATTGTAATATTTCATTGTCAAAATTAAACTTACACTAGGTCTTTTCCATTCCAGATCATAGCGACGGTATTCCTCTATGGCAACATGCAATGGAAATTCTTTATCCGTCCATTGTCCTCTCACACGTGGTTCTTCATCACAGTAACTTCGGGTAGGGCGTACTCTGAAGTCTTTCTCCGTATATTTCAACCCAAGCCCATCATCTTTATCCCCACGATCTCTGTCACCACGATCGCGGTCACCACGATCTCTGTCACCATGATCTATGTCATCACGGTCTCTGTCACCACGGTCTCTGTCACCGCGATCTCTGTCACCACGATCTCGGTCACCACGATCTCGGTCACCACGGTCATCATGGTGATTATCATCATGATCATGACGATCATTGTGATCTGGTCCAATTATCGTTGTATCTCTATGACGGTCATCACGGTTATTGTCATCATGGTGACGTGTGTTGTCATGGTAACCATTGTCCTCAGAGACAGTGGGTGAGGATGTTCCACAACCCATGTTTTGTGTTTCGGTTTAATATCTGAAAATCAAAAGAAACATGAATTTGCATTTTTCAATACATTTATTCTTGTAAAACTAAAGAGGTGTCATTTTAGCTTAAATATTCAAAGAGTAAAACTCAATTTGGAGGGGTGCATAACGTAGAAAATTTCGTTCTGGAGAAGAAGATGAAAATAGTTTTTTTGGGTTATGACCCCTCTTACCAATATCCCTATTTCCCAATACATAGTACATAATATTTCAGCTATCTAGAGTCACTGGTTCTGCAGAAGAAGTCGAAAAGTGAAAAGTTACGGCCGACCACCAGACTCCATGCCATAAGCCCATTGCTGATATTTAGTAAACAATTTTGACGAGTCCATTGAAATTTTACTTTTTAGGTTTCCACTGTACTTGATTCAAAAGAAAACAAGATTTTCTGGATGACAACTTTTTTTTTTGTGAACATAATTATATAACATTTTGGAGTATGTGTTTAAACACATTCATCACGTGGAATGTGGAATGACAAAGCTGGAGAGCATAGAACTTAGTCTCTAAATGATTAAATGAACTTCTAAATACCCTTCAAAGTCGTAATTGATTCATATCAGTTATGTTGAATTTCACTTTTTGACAATATTTTGGCAGTCCAAGCCTCAGTAGAACAAGACTTTATTTGACAAAGTACCTATTTTTATATGCACAAAATAAATAAAAATAAAAATATAAAATATTAATCATAATTATGAATTTCTTTTGGTCATCATGTTTAGTAATGTGTATCTAGTCAGTTTAATATGTTTATTTTCAGTAAGGGAAAAGTAATTATTTTAACCAAGAAAAAATCGGAGAAAAAAACATACAAATTATCCTTTCTGTCAATGTATATGGCAAAAATAAATAATAGAATTTGAAAAACATCATTGAAAAACATCAGTTGTCAGACCAGCTAATGCTGCTTTCGTCATAATAATCAAATACATTTAAGAAATTATGGAGAGATAAAACACACTGAATACAGCAACGGTAAGAGGCAAAAAGTTTGACTGAAGATTTCATTAAAATATTTGGAAAATTTGAGGGTAAAAATTATGGAAGAATAAAAACAGTGTATTGTGACCTTGAAATACTTATTTACCTAAATAGAATTCAGTAAATATCAAACATAAGGAAATAATATAAATATTTGTCATATCTATTAACTGACCTTGGCATTCACGCTAGCTAGCATTCAATGATATATAATGTGTCCATTGAAGATATAATCCATCTTTATGATATATTTATACAATTAATAAACCCAAGGAATAACAGCCATATGGTACAAAGCAATACAGACGGATATGAAAGTGACAACATGTGAGTCATTGACTGTCAATCAAGAGGTCACATGACCTCCTTCATGTAACTATGTATTGCCTGTATTGTGTATAGCAACTATGATAGGACTTACTTCTTAAAGCAACGAGTGTGTTATTTTGTCAACATACCCGGTATATAAACTAGATGGTGTTTTTACTTGTAAAAACAGATGTCTCCCCCTTCCCCCAAACACTAATTTAAAGGGAAAGTTCTATCACCGATCTATCAGCACCATCTTGGATCCTTGACATTTCGTGAAATGAAAACAAGCAATATTTAACCCAATTTAACATTTTTGTTATAATAAAACATATTCACTATTAGAATATTCACATAGTAACACATAATGTATCATAAAAGTAATAAACAATATGCTGTTTGGCCCTAGCAAAGTTTTCCCCACTCGCAGCGCCGATGAATGGCTTCAATTCTCATTGTTTTGATTTTTCAACGAATGTGCGCTTGTCTTTATCAAGTTGTGAAATGTAAAGTCATCAAAGTATTAACTTCATTAATATCTTTCAATTTGACTGTGTTTTAATCATATATTTATGGCATATATTTGTAAACGGAGATATCCTCTCGAATTCATTTCCACCAAAAATACCCCGATAGAACCCTCCTTTTAAGCCTTGCCTCATTTACTTAATTTCCTGTGCTAGCATAGTAGAGCATACTATGAAGTTCCGGTGCAGCACGTCACTACATTAGCACAGAAAAGTTATGAAATTGCAGCATGGCTTAATTAGCCATTGGTGGAGACTGGCATGAGTTACAAATCACTTGTGGGGGGAGTTGTTCTCAGTTAAGCAAGTGGTAAATAACTGGGTGCCAATATAAGAATATTTAATCTAACCAGCATGTGCACTCAGCTGATACTTATAATTAGGTCACTAGTGTATACAGGGAAAAGTGAGAAAATATGCCCCCTTGGAAATTCCCATTCATTGCTCCTCAGACGAACTATTGTCCAAATCTTGGATCCTTTCAAAAGTTGAATAAGAATTTTTAAACAATTACACAAAGAAAACATATTTGATAAAATATTAATTAAACATTGCTAATTAATAACACTATGACCAAAAATAATCCATTTGGGTCAGTTGTATATTTAAGTTTTTTTCTGCATCCACACAAGAGTGGTCATACAAGTTTAAAAAACAACAAAAAGAAAATGTCAATGCTTCATTTTCATATAAAGTATTTACAGATCAACTTATGCAGGAATTTGGAAGAAAAAAACATTAAAACAAAAGTGGTTATGGCCTCCATCGTAGCACTAATATCTGTAACTTTTATATGATCATATTTCATAGTAAATCTTTATCAAGAGGAAAAAACAACTTACAACACTGTTAGCATCAATACTGCAAGAAGCTAACACAACACTAACATTCTGTGCTGATGTAGAGCTGTGAGTGAGCTGAGAGGTGCTAATATTGGAAACAGCTGTCATGCTACAACGAACTCGGCTACCAGAAAATACCGCATTTCTTCTAAAAACTGCCAGTTCTCTTTTCTTTCACATTTTGATTCAGTAAGTTGTATAATATCACTTTCAGCTGTGATAATGCTAGAACAATCTTGGATACCAGAAAATAAAACATTATATTATAAATGGGAGTGCTTTTTTCTTTTAGATTTTGAATGAGTTGCTTAAAATGCAAATACCATTTTCAGCTGTCATGCTTGAGTGAACTTTGATACCAGAAAGTACTGTATTTCTTCTTAAAAAATTATTTTTCTGTTAGATTTTTATTCAATAAATTAATAAGAACTTATATTGGCTTCAGCTATCACACTAGAATGAACTTCTATGCCAGAATGTACCACATATCCTCAAAAAAATCCAGCACTAGTTTTCTTTAAGATTTTGATTCATAGAGTTGAGTTCTTATATTGGCTTCAGCTGTCATGCTTGAATGAACTTGGATACCAGAATATTTGAAGTACAATATTTCTTGATAGGGGTGGGGTTGGACCCCCTAAATATTTTAAGTACCATATTTCTTGATATTTCCTGAACCTCCCCCCTCACCCCACCTCCCTCTGGATAAGCCAGTGCATATGGTTTTTAAAAAAAAATGTTTTACACAAGACAAATGGCAACATTGACACATAATGTATGATAGGCAGACACAGAATTAAGGGTAAAAATATATTAATACCCAATATTCTATCCCAAAACGAATTTGAAATTGTGTTTTGAAGAGACATAAACGGTATCATTTCCTGATGAATGAAATCGTGTATACCTAAGGCAACTTTTTATTATTTATTTAGCTGGTTAACAGATTCTCCTACCTAACTTTTACAAATTTGAAAAAAAGGCTACTTTGAATCTCTCCAAATTTTCCACCTAATAAAAAATGTTGCAAGATTTTTTCGACAAACAGAAAAGATGAAAAAGAATGATTTTCTTATTTAATTCAGTGCCTGTTTTGCTAACCCGAACACTTTTCATTTACAGTTGAGCAAAGCTTTTTTTTACCATCTGCCTTTAGACATCTTGCCCCCATGAATCCATAAACCAAATAATTATTTTTTCTCGACCTAAGATAAAATAGACATTTAAAATCTACTTTACCCAGCACCAATATTTTGTTTTTGACACTGTTGAAGATTTTGCTGGTGTTCTTCTGCCCGGTAGCGTATACTTGAATGAAGATGGCAAACTGGATTCACATTTGGGACCAAATATTTGTTCATTTAATAATTAATTATAAATGAGTGACAATATCAACAAGTGAAAATGATGACCTGTACTTATACTCAAGTACCGATTGAGGGCGTTTAGTTTATCTGTGCTTCACCCCAATGCAGGATGATGTAACTGTCATGTCTATATCGCTATCATTGTCATCTGTATGCATGCATTGCAACATATGCAACTTGGCTTGCAACATATGCAACTTGGCTTGTTGAAAGAGGTTGTTTGCATTAGGACTGCTACAGATCCAAATGGTTGCTTCAGATACCTAACCCCCTTTTAGCCTACACTAAGATACCTATTTTGTGGTTCCGAAACATCAATTTTGTAAGACTCTTCAGCAGGGAGGAGCTTGGAGGGTACCGTATTTCCTCCAATTGGGGCCCGGGCCCTTATTAACATGTAAAGGCTCTTACCCCCCGGCGCTTTTTGGAGGCCCGGCTCTTATTTGAGGCCTGCATGGCCCTTATTCATTATTGAGTATGACCAATGCACGTGATAATATCGGATAACTGACGAAAATGTCTTAGAATAACACAAACTCCTCGCCATTTGACGTAAACCTAATTTAGAATGGTAGTTTAACCCTGTTAGTACCTGGGAACATATATGGGGAATAATTTCTAGTAGGGAGTAATTAATAATGCGATATGAACCGGACCCCAATAAAAGACCCCGCCCTTATTCACCTTTAGGTGCCTTTACCCCTCGGCTGCTATTGGAGGAAATACGGTATTATAAACCTCCAATGACGTCACACCACTATACTGCCTATAACATTATAATCCTATGTGGATGTATTATCCCGGGGATTATCACACAATCCTGGGATTGTAACTTAATTTTCCTCTACCCCGGGCAATTATCTAATAATACCCATCTTCAAATATCTATATTAAATACTGAGATGTTAAGTTTAAGATGAAAGTTAGTGTTTGTTATGTCTAACTCTATTGAAAAACAACTCTTAATTCAAACATCAATCACCAAATGTTTTTTCCAAAAGCCCGTCTAGAACCCGAAACCCCCATACTCCTGCACACCAAGTGCAGCGATGATACCACTATGTTATAAGGACTAGGCTGGTTGAGGATGGTTCGCTAGTGCTCCTTATTAACTGTCTTAAACTAATGGGGATATTTTACGGACAACTCCTTTTGTTTTTCACACTATAAATTCGAATAGGTGAAACATAACATTTAACCATGGGCTGGGGTTGTAAGCTTGATAAAACATGCCAAAGGGTGTTTATGAGATTTACTCTTGGGATTATCACTTGGGTTGCGGGTTATAAATCTCATAAACATCCTTTGGCATGTTTTATCATACACATAAAAAGAGCTAGGATGTTAATATAGAGCTATAGGAAGCTAAAATATATATATATATAAAGCTCAGTAAAAAGGATAGAATATAGAGCTAGCAGGATAAAATATAGAGCTGAAAGGGTAGAATATTGAGCTAGGACAATAAAATATAGAGCAGAAAGGGTAGAATATAGAGCTAACAGGATAAAATATAGAGCTGAAAGGGTAGAATATTGAGCTAGGAGGATAAAATATAGAGCAGAAAGGGTAGAATATAGAGCTAACAGGATAAAATATAGAGCTGAAAGGGTAGAATATTGAGCTAGGAGGATAAAATATAGAGCGGAAAGTGTAGAATATTGAGCTTACAGGATAAAATATAGAGCTGAAAGGGTAGAATATTGAGCTAACAGGATAAAATATAGAGCGGAAAGTGTAGAATATTGAGCTAGGAGGATAAAATATAGAGCAGAAAGGGTAGAATATTGAGCTAACAGGATAAAATATAGAGCGGAAAGTGTAGAATATTGAGCTTACAGGATAAAATATAGAGCTGAAAGGGTAGAATATTGAGCTAGGAGGATAAAATATAGAGCGGAAAGTGTAGAATATTGAGCTTACAGGATAAAATATAGAGCTGAAAGGGTAGAATATTGAGCTAACAGGATAAAATATAGAGCGGAAAGTGTAGAATATTGAGCTTACAGGATAAAATATAGAGCTGAAAGGGTAGAATATTGAGCTAGGAGGATAAAATATAGAGCGGAAAGTGTAGAATATTGAGCTTACAGGATAAAATATAGAGCTGAAAGGGTAGAATATTGAGCTAACAGGATAAAATATAGAGCGGAAAGTGTAGAATATTGAGCTAGGAGGATAAAATATAGAGCAGAAAGGGTAGAATATTGATCTAGGAGGATAAAATATAGAGCTGAAAAAGTAGAATATTGAGCTAGGAGGATAAAATATAGAGCAGAAAGGGTAGAATATTGAGCTAGGAGGATAAAATATAGAGCTGAAAGGGTAGAATATTGAGCAAAGAGAAGGATCTGAAACGGTACACTTGAGTTTTGGTTCTGTGGGTATTGAGGTACAGAACCCTTGGTTTTTGGTTCATTTCAGATCAAAGAATGCCAAAAGTCACAATGAAACACATTTATTTCAAAATAAAATCTAGTAATTGTAAATGAAATCATAATGAAACTAAAAGTAATTTTATGAATTTAGGTCAGAAAAAATTAATTACTTGGTTTATGTTTAATTTGGGACAAGATGTTTATTAAAAGCAGGAGGTGGAAAAAGCCATTTTGGCCTAGTGTAAATAAAATATTGCCTGAAATTTGTTAAATTGTCATGTCGACATTATGTATCAATCTCTACAAAATCACTAGACTGACGTTTCATTTCTGGAATGTGTGCTCATTTAATATTCTAACTTTCACTTTCAGCTACATTAAGTGTTAGCTGGATTTATTGTTGAGATGTGAAGTGGAGACTACCTAGATGGTTACTAGTTTCGTTATTGTTGATTTTCATCGTGATTTATTAATGTAACAATTTCCTGCCATGAATTTGCTTTTCTAAATAGAGCTAAGAGGATCAAATTATAACTGAGCTAGTGAGTGAGTGAGTGAGTTATTGTTTAACGCCGCTTCGGCAGTATTGCGGCCATTAGCGGCGAGATATAACTGAGCTAAGAGGCTAAAATATATATAGAGCTAGGAGGGTAGAATAATACAGTTAATCACAAAATGTAGAATTAGGAGGCTATAAATATATTATATATACGAAGGTAGGAGGCTAAAATTTAAATGTAGCAAAGAGGAAAGAAAATATAGCTTTGAGGTTAAATATAGAGCTAGGAGGTTAAATATAGAGCTAGGAGGTTAAATATAGAGCTAGGAGGTTAAATATAGAGCTAGGAGGTTAAAATATATAGAGCTAGGAGGTTAATATATAGAGCTAGGAGGCTAAAATATATAATATAGAGCTAGGGGTTAATATATAGAGCTAGGAGGTTAATATAAAGAGCTAGGAGGCAACATATATAGAGCTAGGAGGCTAAAATATAGAGCTAGGGGTTAATATATAGAGCTAGGAGGTTAAATATAGAGCTAGGAGGTTAAATATAGAGCTAGGAGGTTAATCACAAAATGTAGAATTAGGAGGCTATAAATATATTAAATATACGAAGGTAGGAGGCTAAAATTTAAATGTAGCCAAGAGGAAAGAAAATATAGCTTTGAGGTTAAATATAGAGCTAGGAGGTTAAATATAGAGCTAGGAGGTTAAATATAGAGCTAGGAGGTTAATATATAGAGCTAGGAGGTTAATATATAGAGATAGGAGGTTAATATATAGATCTAGGAGGGTAAAATATATAAAGCTAGGAGGCTAAAATATAGAGCTAGGAGGTTAATATATAGAGCTAGGAGGTTAATATATAGAGCTGGGAGGTTAAAATATATAGAGCTAGGAGGTTAATATATAGAGCTAGGAGGCTACAATATATAGAGCTAGGAGGTTAATATATAGAGCTAGGAGGTTAAAATATATAGAGCTAGGAGGTTAATATATAGAGCTAGGAGGTTAATATATAGAGCTAGGAGGTTAATATATAGAGATAGGAGGTTAATATATAGATCTAGGAGGTTAAAATATATAGAGCTAGGAGGTTAATATATAGAGCTAGGAGGTTAAAATACATAGAGCTAGGAGGTTAATATATAGAGCTAGGAGGTTAATATATAGAGCTAGGAGGTTAATATATAGAGCTAGGAGGTTAAAATATATAGAGCTAGGAGGTCAATATATAGAGCTAGGAGGTTAAAATATATAGAGCTAGGAGGTTAATATATAGAGCTAGGAGGCTACAATAGATAGAGCTAGGAGGTTAAAATAAAGAGCTAGGAGGTTAATATATAGAGCTAGGAGGCTACAATATATAGAGCTAGGAGGTTAAAATAAAGAGCTAGGAGGTTAAATAAAGAGCTAGGAGGTTAATATATAGAGCTAGGAGGTTAAAATATAGAGCTAGGGGTTAATATATAGAGCTAGGAGGTTAATATAAAGAGCTAGGAGGCAACATATATAGAGCTAGGAGGCTAACATATAGAGCTAGGGGTTAATATATATAGCTAGGAGGTTAATATATAGAGCTAGGAGGTTAAAATAAAGAGCTAGGAGGTTAATATAAAAAGCTAGGAGGCTAAAATAAAGAGCTCGGAGGATAGAGTATAAAAAGAAGATCAAATAATAGAGCTAGGAAGCTAAGATAAAGAGCTTTTGGAGGCAAGAATAAATAATTTCTTAGCTTATTTAGTCATGCGGTATTGTGCAATTAAATCAAGTGTAAATTGTGTTTTGGGTCTTCTAAGAAAATACACAACTTGATAGTCACTTAGCCCTTTCACCACTAAGAAACCTGAATGCTAATACGTTGTCTGGCCTCTGTAGAGGCCTGTAGGGGTGAAAGGGTATGGTATGATGTGATACACTGCTATTCAAGGCTTCAATTAATTTGGCTTATTTCATTTCTTAACATAAAGTGATGGGTTGTTTCCCATTTCAGTGCAATGAATATTACCACAAAAGAT
The DNA here is from genome assembly GCA_936450465.1 of Gibbula magus. Classification (NCBI taxonomy): domain Eukaryota; kingdom Metazoa; phylum Mollusca; class Gastropoda; order Trochida; family Trochidae; genus Gibbula; species Gibbula magus. The sequence continues at coordinate 33,241,595 of OW388300.1, forward strand.
CTAATTATTTGCGAACACCTTGAAAAGTTTATTAATATCTGCTCGAACTGCAGAGAAATTTTGTTTCTTCTGAAAACCTTATTTCAAAATGGGGACAAACAAACAAACTGCACAAAATCTGACTTTAATGGATTTCATCCATTAATGATTTTCATGATAATATCAGATTTATTCCATAAGCACAATTATACAAGAAATTTCTTGTATGTAATTCTTCATTTCTATTTAATCACACTGAATTCACACCTGAAACAAGCACAAGTAACATGTTTATTGCATTTATGATATTGATTTCTTATTGATATTCACTATAAATGTTGTGTCAATGTCGACATGACAAATAAGGTAATATCAAAGACAAAATATCAATATAATCTTGAGAAATTATGGATTAATAACATTATCTTTGATGAAAGGGAAAGAGAAGCATATGTTAGAAATCAGATGAAGAAAATGAGTCAGTTGTTAATAATTATTGATTGATTGAGTCATTACTGAAATGTTATAAAGGTCATCTGAAATAATTTATGGGTATAAAACAAACACCTAGGATTTTGTTTTAGAAAGTACATAATATGATATACGTCTTACAGTATCTTCTGTATAATAATTATACAATATTCTATTAGAATTTGACAACATTTCTAAAGAAGTTGACAGAATTTTGACATTTTCAATTTCAACTATCATTCAAAAGTTGTGGCAATATATGAAATGTCCATGTGGAATAGATTTTAATAGAATGACAATTAAAGAAACAAAATTTGTTTACATCATTTATGAGTTTATTCTTCAATTCTTTCTTAATATAATTACCTGAAGGATTTAGATTTTAGGCAATTTTTTATTTACATGAGACCAACATGTGTTCCTTTAGGATTTTGCCTTTTCCCAATATTAAAACTATATATAGTCCCAAGCACTGAATAATATGCGAGCTAATAATAAAGTATAGATATTTTTCAGAGAAGAAAACGGAATCAATAACAGATGTGTTTCAATATTGACTAAATTCAATGTTAGCTCAACTCTAATGCTAATGTTATGTACAAGTGCTTTGCATGACAACCTGTCACCTCAACCTGTTATGATGAGTGATTGAAACATATTTCATGACAAGGTGTCAACAATGATTGATTTGTTGACTTGTCCTTCACATCTAAGGTTAGCTCATATAAAAATAAACATCTTAATTCTTCAAATATACTTCTAAAAAACAGTATGAGCCTCGATGCCCAAATTTTCAAGAATTTATTGTCTTGTTTATGCATTCTTTCAAAAACAGAAATCAACATAAATGATTTGGCCTGGTGTTCAGGAGAAGAGTACAAGAATTGTCTTTTGTAAATGTATAAAAGATACTGTAACAACAGTAACATTATATAAGTTTCACATCACAAAAACATAAATCTAAAATTCAACAAACACTTATGTGATACTGGTATTATTATTAATTAGTTCGTGTTAACTGAACAGTTTCTTAGAAACACTAGAACTGCACATAGAGATGTATAACGAATAACAACATAAAGCGAAAGTAGAGTAAATTTAATCGCTTTGAAAAATGTCAAAACAACACAAATGTAGGCCTATTGTAAAATAACAAAATAAATTTTATATTTACCTAATTTATAAAGCTTATTCCAGTAACACTTGGCAACGGACTTTCAAGAATCAAGCGTCGATGTCATGTGAATTATTTACGTCACTGTATTGTCGATATCCAGTGACGTAAATTTCATTCCGTGTTGAATTCACTCGGTAATTACAGCATTATTGCACGGGCAGTCAATCCATGTCTATATCACCTGCCAATCACTGAGACCTCCATGTCAACAAACACCGTTTAACCCACAAGTCAAGCGGTTATCACGAGCAGCTCGTGCAGTCGGGGAACAGTTGTCTTTAGCCAGGCGAGCATTTGGATCATAGCTTGGCAACATGTAAACAAATACCCGTGAGTTGACAAAGGGAGATAATTCGCTTTTGACTCTTTCTGACCTCTTTCACATTTAGTTACAATGTGATAGGCTTTATATAAATGAATGGGAGTTTAAATAGATTCACACCCTATAATACTCACCGTTGGAAAAAGAAGGCACTCAACTGTAGCAACGGAAGGCACATGTCCCACACTTCATGGATGTGACATTTTGAAATTAGATATAGGCCTAATTAAATCTGTACTAATTGTTAAACTAAAAACAATTATCACCTTCATCGATGTTTCAAATGTCCAGTTACATGGCATAATAGATAAGATTGTTGAAGGGAATGTTTTAAGCCTGTATTTCATATAACAGATGTCGGTTTTTAAGTACATAATTTGGAAATATTATTCATTATTAATAAGCAGTTTAGCTATATAATAAACTTTTCAGAGTGTTTGAATATCTGCTGGGGTTCAGTCAAACATATCCCTGCAACATATGTCCCGATAAATGTCGTGATGAAAAGAAAAATGTATTTATCACACCAATAGGCCTATGCTGTGTTAAAAATGTTACGTATCCTATTTTTCTAAAAACAACGTCCGGTTGTATTATATGTTCAATAATAGTCAAAATGACATTACTGATTCTCTAATGCTTACCCTTTAGTTCGCAGTGTATTTTATACATAAATTTTAATTATATTCGAATATATCAAACAAAATTTTCAGTTACTTAGTCATAAAAACATCGAAGTATCACTTTACTCTTGTTTTGCTCCACAACAGATGAATTTTTCATGTAATAACTTACAGCAGATTTGAAACAATACTTTTATGGACAAAATCCTGAATTTTCTCAGCAATTGTTCATGTAGAGTTTCTTACGTTTAGTGTAATTGAGCTATCACCCTGCACATGGGTGGACAATTGCCTTCCGTAGCTAAGAGAGCCTTCTTTTTTCAACGGTGCGTATTATAGGGAGTAAAATTTATTTTTGTCCAGTCGTGTATAGGTCTATTTTAATCGTATTCAATACACGTTCATGCCACGAATAAAACCAATCAACATATTTTGAATTCATTTACGTTGAACCATTTTCATATTTGGAGTCACACTATATCTGCAATAGTAAAATTATGGTATTTTTTTTTCAAATCAAGTACCTTGCGGGATTCGAACCCGCGCCCCAGAGTCAAGCTATAAAACCGCCAGCACTGACTATTCCACTCGGCCACCAAGACTTCGACAATCATTTTCTGCTAATTCATTTACCTTGTATTATTTACATCGGATGAAACTAACAGAGGATTCGCATTGACATCGTCTCTTTTTTAACAGAATGTTTATAATTCTCTCAGCAGAGTTAGTTGCTATATAATTACATGATATTTGCCAATATAGCCTACATGTGCACTTGAAAAGGTAGCCTATGTAAAAGTAAAACCAACCTCTATATGATTACTTCCATGCTTGTTTGAAACCGATTTCAAAGTCAACCACCCTTATTTATGAAATAGAGTGATTATTTTAAGTTATACTGATTTATTGAAAAATGTTATTCTATTTTAAATATTAAAAAAAAACCACGGGGTTCTGTAAAATGCCTTTAAAAACTGGAAGCACTGACCAAGAACCACCGAGAGAATTAATTCTATTGAAATCAAATTATAAAGTAAATCCAAATATTTTAGTAAATTTAATCAACTATTCAATACCGACATTATCATTGAATACAATGTATACCGGCATGCTATTTTACTGATGAATACACAAAGTATGTAACATACTCCATGATTTGTTTAATGATCTACACCCATGAAGGGTACTTTAGGCTTTTTTATTGGAGGGGCAACCTCCCCAGCTGGGTTTACATGTTATGTACCAGCCAGTCTCTACCAAATGCTTATTTAAGCTTTGCTGCATGTCGTTACATTTCCTGTACCAGCGCACTTTGACCTCGGAGTGCAATCAGACATACCGTATTTCCTCTAAATGGAGACCGGCTCTTATTTGAGGACCGGCCCTTATTTTATTTTCATGTTTGACCAATACACGTGATAACCTCTGATAACTAACTAAAAGTGCTTAGAACAACACAATATGACATGTACACCGAATTAAGCGTGTAGTTGAACCCTCTAAGTGCATAGGAACATATGTGTGAAACATTAAACTAGTAGGGAGTGATCATTGATGCTATATAAACCGGGCCCCTATTAGAGGCTCGGCCCTTAATTGAGCCCGGTTCTTATTCACCTTCAGGTAGCTTTACCCCCGGCTCCTATTTGAGGCCCGGCTCCTATTAGAGGAAATACGGTATCTTGAACAGGAAATGCGACGAAAAACAGCAAGGCTGACATAAGTCAGTGAAACTGGCGCGTGTTAAACCTTGCAGGGGAAGTAGGTGTAGGTCATCTGTATGTTCTTTAATGTTTCACCTTTTAATGTAACTGTATCCTCGGTTACTCAAGAACCTTCATAAAGCATTCAAATTATTCATCGGAATATTAACCCATGGGTGACTGAGGAAGGTTGAAATCGTTAAATACATTCGTAAAATTGGAAGCGTATATGTAAAACCTCAAAATAAACACCATATCGAATCAATACGAGAATCATGTTGCCCATCCTCGATAATCCAGCGCCATTGTTCCGATAAATCTACACACATAGACATGTAGATTTATCGGAACAATAGCGCTGGATTATCGAGGATGCATGTTGCCATCCATCTCTTGTATTCTCTATTGAAGATTTTGCATGAACATTTGACGAACCCTCCTAGGTGAAACCAAAACATATGTGAACCCACCTCTTTGAAAGTTCCTGGTTCCCTACAGTTTCCGATTTTCATCATGACCTTGTGTGTTATAGAAGCGCCAAGGTGTAATATATAAGGGACCTTTTAGCATTGAATATTACTAAAATTTGATGATTTGATGATTAAATGATTTAATACCAGGCCATATATATTTATGGGGTTTGACAGTGCTGTTTTAGTCCAAAAGGCCCCAAAACTGTAATTTTTGTCGAGGCAACTTAAAATGAAAGTGTTTCTATCTATATTTGTTCTTAAATATCTTGGTTAGCGTTTAATCTCGATTTTGCAACCCCCAAAAAAGTTCAGGCTGGGAAAAAGTGGAATCGCACTGTGTCGTTCAGGAGAGAGTGCGCTACATTGAGCGCTACAATGAGTTTGTTTTATAATTTTATCTTTTAATTCATTGTAATTGTTTTAAAATGTTTTGCCGATGTGTTTTATCTGTAATATAGTCTCTCATAACCCCATGGTGGGTGGCTCGACATGTTTTACATGTTATTTTTATCATGATGTAAATATATTTACTGTAAACATGTATCGAGGTGCGACTTGAATACAATATATGTCTGTCTGTCTGTCTGTCTGTCTGTCTGTCTGTCTGGTCACGGTGAACAAGTGATTCAATTGAATAGCGGTCTTCTTTGGGCATGGTTTTCTTAATAGTTTGTGACTCGAATCGCACTTTTCCACTACAGTGGACTTCATCATAACAGGTCACCTTTGATTAATTTTTTTAGAAATCATTTAATTTTACATCTTAAAACGTCATGTTTCTTTTTCCCGGTAGTGTATATTACGATCAGACGTTAGTTATGTACATGTATATTCTTTCTCATCCATTATACTCAAAGAGCTTTACAAGTTTACGATGATAATTTAATATTGTTTGAAGAGATGCGTCGTGAGATTTGCTTTGAAACAAACAAGTTCCCATGTCAATCGGCGGAGCATTCCAAAGTTGCGGCAGAGTTTTTAAAAGGATATTGTCCGAAAAGTTTGAGTTTGTAAATCTCCTTGTGAAATTTCTTATCATTATTTCATGGAATGTATATTTTATGTATCATAATATTAGACACCAAATGCTTCAAAATATCAGTATATATTGCAATAACAGAGTACAGTTAAATGTAGACTTGTTGTTAAATGGCAATGTAAATCTTTCTCACAATGACAACGTGCATATTTTTAAAGAAGTACATAGTTACATATCTCTCACTGGAAGAGTTGACAATTAAGATATAAACTACTTATAACCCATTAGAAATTTTTCTTTTGTCATTATACTCTGCTATGTCATTTCGGATTCTTTTGTAAATATACTCTATATAAACATGTCTCTGTACATAATGTATGTTACGTTTCAATATTATATGTCAACATTGTACATAAGAGAGGGTTTCATTAAGTTGGATAACTATTACCCAATCCTTTCTCTTGAATAAAATTCTGGAGAAAATTTTGTGTGACAGATAGCGGAGATCAGGTGGAATTATAAACACTGTCTACACCCAATACCAAAAGAAACTTTGCATCTCAGTTGATTTTATCATATGTATGTTTTTCAATTACAAATATTTCAAGTTTTGGACATCGTACACTAAAACTGAAAAGAAATGGCGTATTGTCATCAGTCAAATATTTTTTTCAGAAGTTTTTAATTTTTTTTACAAAAAATGAAATTTAAAAAAAATTAAAAAATTAAACTTTTAATTTTGACAAGACACACATGTTAAGCGACTAACGCACTACTGAAACAGTTTCTGATGTTAAAAGTCCGTTGATATTACCCATTACCACCGAGTACGAGACCACCACCGAATCACAGACGAATTGATCAAACACATTTTGATACCCCTCGTATGTTGATGCGTCCAAACTTTTTATTTAAATAAACTTTTGAAATGAATATTTTCATACATCGAATGTAAAATTGAATAATTATTACAAAACTTAAAAACCCAAATCCAATCGTTGCCTATTATGTGATTTATTAAGACAAGAAGATGGGTGCAAAGTTTCTTTTGGTATTGGGTTTAGTTCTTGTGGTATGGGCAATGTAAATGGTTTGTTTAGTCAAAAGAGGAATTTTACATTTCCATCAAGTAAATATTCCTTCTTGGGGTAAAACACAGTAAGATACACCATAAAAGTTTATATTAATGTTATTTTTCAGTAAATCAACCCAAACTATGAAACTAAAACCACAGGGGCGTGTAGAAACAACGTTTGAAAGACATATACCTATATAGACCCTATATGTCTTTCAAACGCTGTTTCTAAGTGATACACGCCCCTGTGACTAAAACTATAACATGACGTTGTAAAATACCCCATTTTCTTCCCACAGAGATTATAACCTTTGATTTTCGAACGTAAGCTCTGTTCTATTGGGGTCATATTTCTCGTTGACAATGCCACCAGAGAGATTATACGAGCGCTTTCCGGGAGAGCTGGGCTCCGTTCCATAACAGCGAGCGCTTATAATTGCTCATTGATCGCTCAATGTAGCGCTCAAGTAGCGCTCGTTCTCTCCTGAACGACACGGTGCAATTCCTCGATGTTTGCTCGCGCTACATTGAGCAATCGCGTTCAAGAGAGGTTTAAAAGTAATCGCTAATTGAGCGATTACTTGGAAACCTCTCTTGAACATGGCCCTGGTTTCGCTAATGCCACCAACCAGCCGTCTGTTCCATAACAGTGAGCGATTATAATCGCTCAATGAGCGCTCATTTCCTCCTGAACGACACGGAGCGATGTCTCGAGGCTTGCACCCTTTGCTACATAGCGCTATATTGACCATGACCCAGGAATCTCTATTTATAGTCGAGAATTTAGAACAGAGGTTACATTCGGAAATCTGAAGGCAGTAACCTGGGGGAAGAGAATGAAAATATCCTAGCGTCCAAAAGAAACGCTACCAAAAAATGCAAGCTATTTTATCCGACAAGTAAAAAACACAAACGATTTTTGATTTTTGAAACATTATCTGTTCATGTTTCTTAAAAACAGTCATCGTTTTGGAATCTCCTGGTAGGCGAGATAGGAGAGTAAAATAAGACTTGTTGCCATGTTTTTGACGTCCTTCAATTATAGTCCAAGAATTAGCTTATTGCCCATATTTAGAAAATAAATGTTCACTTTAAAGTCAAACAGTCTGTCCCCAAACCACTTTGAAGTAGCGATTTCAGCAGCTGAGAGGAGTTTGAACAGACATGATAATCAAAAGCATCAAGTCCTGGTGAATAAACTTGTAATGGCCTCCGGTTTATCTTTGGAAATCCGATCGAGTCCGAAGTTTGTCGTGACAATAAAAGTGTTGCGACAAAAAAATTTTTACAAACAAATTTCATAATTGACATGCCTTACATAAGTTCTTTGGACATTTTTACGTTGAAATTATTTTAATCAATTATTGAAAAAAAAATCCAAGGAAATTTTTCCAATTAATTTTTGTTTTCCAATGGAATACTTCTTAACAAAACATATGCTTATCAAAGACGTTCGATATCACCTCTGCTTTTGGTATCATTTCTTTTGGACGTTAGTTTTATATATAAAATACGCAAATATAAAAATGTAACTGTACAAAATCCAAATTTTAAAACTTATTTGTTATTTAAAGCAAATGAATAATGAAGTAATAAGTGCATGCTAAATAATATGAACATTTCAAACGATAACATTGTGAAGCATTGTGGCATTTCTTAACCACAAGGTAAAACACAATCACTGTCATATTTGTCATAAGTGTACATGTATGCACATCCACTTTTGCCTAAATGCATCATCGAAGAAGACCGTTACGTTTTATTAAACGTTTACTTTTCTGTGGAAAATAACACATAAAATGCGTATTAAATAAAATCATTGCATTTCATATATTTCGTTTCAATATCAAAACACCATAGATGCGAGAAAGGGTGCCACATATCATAGTCCTGCTTTTAACCAATGGAATCTTACATCGACCGAAAACTTTAAAGTGGCAGTAGCACGTTTTTTTGCTCAAATAAGTCGATGAAATGTATTTGAAAAATAATTTCACCAATCGTAAAACACCCTTCTCTTTTCAAAATATCAAGCTAAAAATGAGTCTACATGGCTCAGTAAACCAATGGGAATCATTTTTGTCATTCGAAATAATAAAATGTGTTCAAAATGAAATGGCCGCCATGCAATTTTTGCTTTCAACGCCACATCGTTATTATCACTACGGATAATTGGTTTGTGGAATAAGATGACTTACCCTCTAGAGTAACTTAAATGACACAAACTATCATTATAATTGGGAAATTTGAAAAATAAATTATTTGCAAAAAAACGTGCTACTGCCCCTTTAAAGAACTTAGCCTTTGACTGTAAAGGGCGGGAATGACAACTTAGCTTGTATTGAGAGGTGTGCCGCGAGACTCATGCTATTCTTGGAGACGTTCATGGAATTAAAGGGGCTGTAGCACGTTTTTTGCAAATTTTATTTTTTCAAATTTCCCATTTATAATGATAGTTTATGCCATTTAAATCAACTTAAGAGGGTAAAACATCTTATTACACAAACCAATTATCCGAAGAGGTAATAATGATGTTTCGTATAAAGCAAAAATTGCATAGTGGCCATTTATCGTGAACACAATTTATTATTTCAACTACAAAAACGATTCCCTAGGCTTTACCGAACCATATACACTCATGTTCAACTTGATATTTCGAAGAGAGAAGGATGTTTTAGTATTGGTGACATTATTTTTCAAATACATCTCATCGACTTATTTGAGCGAAAAACCGTGCTACTGACCCTTTAAAGTATTTCGTTACGTAAAATTTATGACACTCGCACTCTTGTATTGATCGATATATATTTTCAAATCTAGACAGTGACTTCAAGTACATATTTGTATCTAAAATAACAATGCCTTAGATAAATTAGTTTATAAAAATCACCGATGGATATACACTATCTTCTGTTTGAGAGGCATTTTAGAAGTTGTGTTATGAAGAAGACAAGGCTATTTATGGGTAATCAACTTCTTTATGTTGCAATGTTTCGATAAAGATCCTTATACCGCAGGAACGCTGATAAAAACAGCAGGTTATATACATTTTGTATGATAATGAGATAACACATTTTCCCATATGATTTATTTTTTTGTATACCGAAACGTCGCAATTGTTAAATGAAGAAGTTGATCATCCATAAAGGTCCCTGTCTTCTTCATACACGATCCTCTTTGAGAGGCATACAATAAACATTTGAAATAACAAAAATGAAATAAACAATTACTTACTTTCGTCTTCATATTACTAATTATTGTGCACATATTGAGTTTTACAAACATATAGCAGTCATAGTAACCATTCAAACAAATAATCATGTTTGAATACGTTCTCTTCCCACAGGGGTAACTTCCTTCAGATTTTCTATCGTAAAAATTAAAGGAAGTAAACGCTGTAAGAAGAGAATGGTTTGACTAGAAAGTAAACGCTATGTTTACCGGTCATCTAATCATCAACGAATCGCAACATATATTTCTACATAAATGGTGTCTTAGGGGTAGATATTTAAACCAACGAAAGGTCACATTGTATTAGGTTACAACATTTTTGCAGCGAATATGACGGTACTGACACATGATTTATGAAAACATCTAAAAGCAAACATATCATATTCGATGGAGTAATCTTATAAATACAAAGGCTCTGCATACGAACTATTAAACTTTTTCTTTCAAGATATCTTTATACAAGAAATACGAAATATACAGGGTCTTACAGTCCCGTAACTCTTTCAGACAATGTGTAACTGGCACTTAATGGATGGAATTATCAACTATATAATGTTGACCATCATCTTCTCATGCAAGGCATAACTTGCACCAGTTTCTATCACTGGCTAATTTAAAGGCACCGTAGCACGTTTTCCTTACTGATATGAAGTGGCTCACGAAAAGGTAAACAAGTGTTACCAATGGGTAAATCAAACTACTGAATCAATCAAAAGTGTTCTATAGGGAATGTACATTGTTCGGTTAAGCCATGCGGGTCAATTTCCCTTCGAGCGGCCATTTTAATGTGTTCACATTAAAATGGCCGCTCGAAGGTAGTTCAAGTCACCTGACCGCTGTAGCGATAACTAAACACTCAAAGTAGAGTGTTGAATATGGCACCATGATAGAATGGTGAACCATCTTGCTGTCTGAACTCTCAAATCCGCATGAGACCTACAAATCTACCTCTCACACTGAAGAGTTCCATACCCCTGTCGCTTTATACGTCGCACCATTTTCTATAGATACGGCTTAGCGGATCGTGTAGGCCTACTGAGATGTTTTACCCTCTAACATAACAATGTATTGTATAAACTTTAAAGATAAATAGCAAATTCGAGAAAACAAACTATGCCAAAAAAGTGCTACAGCGCCTTTAAGCCTTGCTGCAACTTTTCAGTGCTAGCATAGTAGCGTGCTATCAGAAATCTCTGACACAGAAAAGGCAACGAAAAGCAGCAACTTCACTTCATCGTTGAGTGTCATCTATAACATGGACACAGGGGGAAATGTTCAACCATTTAAATGTCATGTACATGAAGATGCTATTGATATATATATTCAAAAACAATGACAGGTCATCAATTAATAGAAAAAAGGGATCTTTTATCTTGATTTATGTATTTTGTCTTCATTTCTATGTAAATATAGTTCTATCATGTCTGTATTATACTTTTTTGCAATGTCAAAATTCCATATACATGGGAGAAGAAGATAACGAACGTTGGGTAACGCGTTCCTAATTTCCCCCTTCAATATATTAAAATTCATGTAGAATTAAATACAACGGTGTTTAAACACATAAACAGTGCTTCTGCCAACTACTTTCATGAATTCAAGAACAAAATTATTAGAGAAATCTGTATGCTAATTTCGGATACAAATGATAAAGTTTCTTAGAAACCAATAAATCGACATGAGCAATAACCGGGTATTTTGAAAAACCGGAATGAGATTGGTAAACCGGTTCCAGGTTCGTCGACGGCAAGGGGGAGATTGATGAAGTGCTGAATACAAGTTCCTTGACACGCGCCTTTCAAACTGAAACAGAATTTAAATTTTGATGAATTCATTATTAGTAATTAATGACTGTAATAAATTTTCAACATATTTATGAACAAGTTTTAATTACACCATTGCATGATTCAGTGTTTTTGTTGGTACTTCATTATTTAATTAATTACAATTTTACATATTCACTACAAAAGGTAAAAATATGTTGACAGTTCAAATGCAAAAAGAATGTTCCACTCGTGGAAATATCGACTTTGCCCCGTCACTCAATGAGAGATAAATGATATTGCATTTAATTCATTTACGTCTTATAAAGAGAACCGCAGAGCTGGAAATGTAATTCATTCTCTATACCATTACTTGTTTTCTCTTGGCATAAACTACCAGGCAAAAGAAAGTATACACTTTAGTTGGTTTCATCATATGTATGATTTTCAATTACAAATGTCTTGAGTTTTCGACGTTGTACTCTAAAGCTGAATAGTGTAGGCCTTTAGACATCAGTCAAAGAATACTTATACCTCTTTTTAAGTTTTTAAATTAAAAAAATAGTTTGGATATATAAGAACTGTTCATCGACATATAAGACTTATTCTGTATGAAAATAAATAAATGTGCCTCATTTTGTACACATTTAAAACATTTTAAACATAGTAGGGGTCATGTTGGTGTACATTTCGTACCCCTGCCTACACTAAGCAAAGATATTTAACTAAAAAATAACAAATCACCAATTAAATCATTCAAACAACTGCAGATAAGTGCATGGTGTTGTATAGTGCCATAATCAAATGTATCAAATTTCTTTTAAAATATTAAATAAATCGAAACCAAATGAGGAATGTACTTTATTTTGCCTTGCAGTTTACTTAGATATCTGCAACTTTCAATAAATACCCTCTGTGACATGTCCATTGTAATGAAAACAGGGATGTCTAACTGAAGAATAATTGAGATTAAAGATACCAAACGGCGTTATATTTATACTTATTAGTTAATCGAGTTAACGATTCGGTATCACACGAGCGAAAGCGAATTTAATGCCAACTCATTCAAGACTTTTAAATGGCATCACATGGAAAGTACCAGTAGCTTATATTCCTCGCCCACACGTAGTAATTGCAATTCCTGCGAGACATGTAGGCCAACTCTGTGAAGACGATTTTAACATTATGACGTCACAAATGTAAATCACTGTGACGTAATACATGCAGCGATACTACACTTGTTTAATGTTACCGAAATAATATAAAACTACATGCATCATTATCCGCGGGCAAACAATAAATCCCAAACATCAACTGCTGATCATATAAAACGCAGTCACTATATAATAAAAGTACTTACTGACAAAACCCATGCCGTATAAACTGGTAAGCTCCGATCTTGCTCAGCTGTGCTATCTTCCTCGGTATATTCTCCACATCAGTCAGGGTGGAATTGATGAAGAATACCTCATTCCTGCCGGGATATATATTTTAAGTGTTTTAAAGGGGCAGTAGCACGTTTTTTCGCTGAAATAAGTTGATGAAATGTATTTGAAAAATAATGTCACTGATGAGTATATAAGTACGATCTCAAAGGTGTACACATGATTTGATTAACAAGCAAGTATACATTTCTACAAGAAGTGGACATGTACATGGAATATTGGATGTTCAAATAAACCTTATTCCTGTTATTTTCGCGCTAAAGAAATTTAATTATAGGAAAATGGTGTGTCCTGAGTTCTCCGTGGTTATAGAGACTTGAAACTTACAGGGGGCCAAAACAATTTCAAACGTAGGTTCAAAGGCAACATTATTGTAAAATTGGATGATTCGCAGCTGCAGGAACCACAAGTGCAATTCAGGGCTCAGTTCCATAACAGCGAGCGCTTATAATTGCTCATTGATCGCTCAATGTAGCGCTCAAGTAGCGCTCATTCTCTCTTGAACGACACGGTGCAAATTCCTCGAAGTTTGCTCGCCTTGCTACGTAGCGCTACATTGAGCAATCCATTCAAGAGAGGTTTAAAAGAAATCGCTAATTGAGCGATTACTTTGAAACCTCTCTTGAACACGGCCCAGGTTGATACTGAGCAATGAGCATAACCCTTCGTGGTGTGGAGTCAGCTAACGCCTAAATTTGCTAGTGTAGAATAACAATGAATCTCAGAAAATTTGCAAACGCAACTATCTATCTTATAATAATTAACCACATTTGAATACATTGGAGAAACAAAAAGTGGACTGTTTCAACCAACGATCTTATCATTGAGGCCTTGCGGTTGGAACGTCAGTAGCTCAAATATCCATCTCAATTCTCGAGATCTTCTGGATTGTGTGGTTCTCTCTGACTCAGGATTTTGTCTAAGTTGAGCGATTATTTTGTAGAATAAGTCGCTCTTTGAGTTGTCAGGGAGATTGAAGTTGGAGAGTCTGATGAGTCCTAAACCAAGAACGAAACTAGTCACTCAATCAAAATCATTGCCCCTCCACAGTTGTTAAGGTCACTCGTCTCTTAATCACCTTTGAACACAGTTGAATCAGAAAAATACATCTTGAGACTTAATAACAATAAAGATCTTATACGCATTTTATGTAATTTTCGCTGTTTAAGCCACAAGTTGAACATTCAACAACAACGATATAATGTTGATATACCTAGAAATATACTCATTTGTGACAAATGTAATTTAAATGTTATACAGAATGAATTTAATTTTTTACTCGTATGTCCAAACTATTCTGTACATAAAAAATTGTATATACCTCGTTATTACTATACGTTTCCATCAGAATTGAAATACAAACAACTTTTAGCAACAACAAATGTACAAATATTGAAATCTGTTGTAATCTTTCTGAAACGCAACCTGCCTGTATGAAATGTAATAATGCTATAATTATGAAATGTAATACTATAATTGTAAAAACATCTGTCCATCCGCAAAATGTATTTGTAATTGTACTCTTGGCCATGAGGCCTTTAATATTGCATAAACAACAACTACTACTACTACTACTACTACTACTACTACTACTACTACTACTACTACTACTACTACTAGGTACTACTACTACTACTATTGAATCAAGAGCCGAATGAAGAGTAGCAGAAAAGCTCCAAGAACGTCATCAGTCGGCTGACGACACCAAGTGTGTTTGCATAATATACTGGACAAAAATGTTTGTAAATTTTGAACTTATCCATACTGATTTATTTATTCGTTTAGCTTATGATGAAATATCAATAATAAAATCCCAATATTCCTAACTTATTTGGTCCAGTACAATCATAATGATGACACTAACATCTAGACCCATGGCAGACACACCCGTTTTTGACAATGGTTTTGGACCACCCTGAACGATTATGAAACTGTTGGTTTTATTGGAATCTTTTGTTTTTGTAAATATCACTGTGATATACCTTCTGCCAACATCACGTCATTACGTGATTTAACGTTCACTCAAATTAAATGAACTTCAGTTATTTTCCTGTTTATTTAAATTAATCTTCATATTGCAAAAATTTTAAGTGGTATGCCCGCATTCAATAGTTTACCAGAATGAAATCAAGTTTCTTTTCGACGTGAATTTTTTCTCTCCATTCTTGTCTAACTTCAGTCATATGTACCGCTAAATGTGGACATATGATAATAGTTTCGCTCACTTTACATGCTACAATTTCAAGTTATGTTTCATAAAGAATAAATAATTAATGTAAACCATATATTTGCCACATGTCAAGGGTAAATAATTCATTGGGCCAATCTCACAGTAAGACCCCAAAAAATGTTTTAAACTTTAAAAAAATAAAATAAAATTGTTTTTTTCGAATGAAGAGATAAATTCCATTTTATACAGACTTTTCACCACTTAAAAAACGAATTATTTATATAAATAAAGCATAAATATGAGTTACTATTCCAAATGGTCAATAATATCACCAATTTCTTGTTAAAGCCTATAAAAAAGACCTGAGGCGTGGGTTTGAAATACTGATGCGGGCGGAAACCAGAAACATTTTTTTTTTATTGGGCCTAAATAACAACTTTATCATGCCCACTTCAACATTTAGAGTCAAGTCCTAAACTATACAATTGTAAAGTGGAACGATAAATTATCCTTTTTAATTATTTTTTTTTAATATAGATTAAATGTATTTCAGCAAATATCACTAAATATGTTTTGGTGTATCAGTTAAAATTTTATAACATTTTCAGCATAAATTAGTTGATATGGCTAATAAACATCATAGAAATAAAATAAATTAATATTGAACATACAAATTATCCTAAACACTAAACAGATGCAAGAATGTTTTCATTTTCATAACAATATGTATCTTCGTTTATTGCCATTTGATCTCTAACATCTTGACTTGAGTGCAGTTCATTATCACTATAAAATCTCATTTAATACCCCAACCTGGGGACATGCTTTTAATTTCCATACATTGAGGTTTAGGAGGTGCTCCTTTTATTTTATCACTTCCTTCTACTTACGTGGAACAGCAGATATCCGAATTGAATTGAAAAGGCCCTGGTTCTTCGCCGCTTGCGCTTCTTGTTCTATTTGGGGGATGAACACCGTTTTTCCAGTTAATAAACTCACTAGGATCGACGCCTATTGATACTTTTAATTCATCCAGGGTCATAAACATGTTGCCATATGTTTTCTTTATGTCGTCTTGGGCGTTTGATTCATCCAATGTTTTTATCGGCGTCATGTATGAATAAGGAAGGTTAAAGAAGATATCCTTGCCGTACACCATTCGAGTGCAGTATGACAATGGCGTGTAGTATTTTCTGTAACTTGGGAGGATGTTTCTCCTGTAAGCTGGCCTGTAGTAGCTGCGGAATGGTCGGTACAACCCATCTGATTCTTTGATGACCCATAAGATGAGGCTTATGATGAAATGCTGAAAATATAGTTAATGAGTGTTTAATTGATCCTACGCTAGTATTTTATACCTTCGATTGACTACATAAGTTGTTATCGTCTGTTTTTTAATATGTATACAATGCTACATACTAAATATTGATATTCTTGTATACTGTTAGATAACTAGATTTATGTTATGTGAAACTTTGACTCAACTACAAAGTAATAAAAACTTTTTAAAAATAAACAAATACAAATAAATAAACAAATACATTTTAAAAAAAATTCCGATACATACACTCCGTATTAAAATTGGGATCACCAAGAAATGTTTAAGTCTTCTAACTTTC
The DNA here is from genome assembly GCA_936450465.1 of Gibbula magus. NCBI lineage: Eukaryota > Metazoa > Mollusca > Gastropoda > Trochida > Trochidae > Gibbula > Gibbula magus. The sequence continues at coordinate 33,258,625 of OW388300.1, forward strand.
GTTTCAAGATTTTAAAATTTTGTTTCCATTATAATATTCTTAAATAATCATTTAAGTTCTAATTCTCGCATATCTACTCGAGGACAGTGAATTATTGTGAGACATTCCCTTTCATGGGATGACGAGGCAATAATTGCTTTATCACCTTGATATTTCTTCCCTTGAACCGATTAACCGCAGTGTTGTCATTTATGTGAATGTATTATCACCTTGATGCTCTGTAGTTCGTGATACTTACAACAGGTGTGTCTTATAAGGCAACATAAATGTAATTTGTAAAGCTGCTTTGTAAAGTCTTTAACCGGATCAAACTGTGAAATAATATCTCGTCTAGACGATGTCTCATGTTCAACCAATTTAAGATGTGGTGATTTGATATTTTCTGAATTTAATTACATAATGTATGTTGTCAAACATGGTGTTTTCCTAATACAATACCTTTTTAAAAACTTTCTGTTACTTAATAAAATAATGTCGACTAGTTGAGATAGACCACACAAATTTAAGCCAATGCAGAAGTCTCAATGAACGGGACCAAACACGTAAATAAAAATATTTTTGAACAATTTAAAACTTCTTAAATAAACTAAAAACCAACAACAACAACCCACGGGCCCCAACCTCGCCCTCCCCACAATAAACAACTAACCCCCCCCCCCCCCCCCCCCCCCCCCCCCCCCCAAAAAAAACCCCCAACAACACAACAACAAAAACAGAGAAAAAAACAGAGAAAAAAAACAACAAAAAAAACCAACGAAAAAAATAACAAAAAAAACCCAACAAAACCAAACAAAACCCCCCAAACATTACTATTACAACAATAGTAAAAAAAAAATATATATATAATAAAAACCAACCCAAAAAATCCTAATGGAAGAAACATTATATATATTATATCTTTCTTCTTTAACATAAAATAAGTCAACAAAGTTGAAGGATTAATTGAATCTGATAGCCTGAATTAGCCTAGCACTTACACATCTCGTTTAGCACCATATAAAACTGTTTCTTAGATCAGTGTTCACTTGTCACATAGGTACACAATGTAGGTACGTATACTGCTATAACAACCACTCCCTTTTAGGCTTAAAGGTAAGGTTGCATATACACAAGAACTTCTGCATTCATGTTGTTTTTATTATTTTGGAGAAAAAAATAAGATTTGCATGGTCACTATTTAAAAATAAATGTACAGTGGATTGTTGAAAGAATGAACATGAATTCACAAGCACTACTAAACATGAATAGGATCAAATACATAATTCGCACAATACTTTGGAATGAGATAAATGTTCATTCCCATTGGGATTATTTTCCAAAGGTATGTGTACATGTGTGTAATTGAATCTGTTCCCACTGACCCATAACAACTAATGACAGGTGTTTTGTGAGGTTAGCGAATAGTTCCTGCAAATTGGTTGACTCGTGTAAAGAAACCATTTCATGGTTACAGACTGCCCAGGTTCATAAGCATACAGCTTCACATTATTTTTTCAAGGCGCTGTATCACGATTTTATTACTGAAATAAATTGCACTTACAAAAATATAAGATCTTACCAATTGCTAAATAATGCTCCTAAATCAATAAAAAAAAGGGTTGTTATGTACATGGTTCGGTTAAGATCATTTCATGCAAGTTCATATCCAATCGAGCAGCCATTTTAATGTGTTCACATTAAAATGGCTGATCGAAGATAGTTCAAGTAATCTGACTGATGTATCGATAACTTAAGACTCAAAGTAGATTTTTTAATAAGGCACATGAAGTTCGAACATCCATGTAGATTTGGAATGTAAAAACGCAATCCCACGGGAAGTTCGTGCACTCAAAAAGGAAAAGAAATGTAATAGACAACGCTGCACGTGGAGCTCGTGAACGGTTTTGACATGCAAGAGACAACATTGCATGTGGAGCTCATTCACCCGGTATTTTGAAATCATGAGATTCTCGCATTTCGTGGTAAATGGTTTGAAGCTTCTTTGGGTGACAGTTTCGATAAATTTAGGACTTTAGTCACTATTGGATTACAGAAAAGTTCTATGTCAATAGTACTAAGTTTAGGATTTTGTATTTACAGATAAACATTTATTTTCGATAACATCATACAAACGTCAAAAGTGACATCACAGAAGTTTGAACGAGTTTTACGCTTAAGATTTAACATATCAAGTCTCGAAACGCCTTTTGAATGGTATTTACAGATAACAGAAATAGAATATGACCTCACAGTTTGGAAGACACTCGAGCTCGCGTCTGTTGGATCATAAACGAAAACAACTATTTGAAATTCAGATTGAATGCAGATGAGGCGGAATATAAATAATTTATGACGTGACAATCTACTTTGTACACCGAAGCCGAAGGTCATCTAAGATGAGGCTGTGTCTTGTATAATCTGTCAACATAACGCTGAATACAGGGTTCGCACCTTATACCCTGTTTATTTATCAATTTTATAAATAAAGATGTAAATAAAGAAGTTCCAGAGAAATGAACCATTATGATCGCTTAAAGGAGACTAGCTTTTTCAGTATTTATCTGATATTTTACAGGAAGAAAGTTTTCTTGAATTCAGGGCCGTGTTCAAGAGAGGTTTCAAAGTAATCGCTCAATTAGCGATTACTTTTAAACCTCTCTTGAACGCGATTGCTCAATGCTCAATGTAGCGCTACGTAGCAAAGCGAGCGAACTTTGAGGTGTTGCACCGTGTCGTTCAGGAGAGAATGAGCGCTACTTGAGCGCTACATTGAGCAATCAATGAGCGATTATAAGCGCTCGCTGTTATGGAACGGAGCCCAGGTGTTCTTATCACGGTCTATATCTATACGACGACAGTAACATGACAATGGCAATTCTTACTTCCAGGAAAAATCAACTTAAATAGTTTAAAATAACCACAATAGGAGTAAGCGTTATTGTCAGTGGCCAATGCTACAGTGGTGTAACAATTGGGATTTTAGACTGAGGAAGAATTGTTCTTACCTTTATTCACAATAATTTTTAGATGCACTTAATCTGTTCCATGTGCACTTACTGAAGATAAGGGTTTGATTGAGTTATTGATCCCTTGTGATTCATTGTTAAATGGAGAGAGGGAGACTTGGTATGACACTTATACTTTATATGCATTTTAAGAGTAATTTTGTTACTAAAATTATACTGTCTAGCACATGCCAAGACATTATAAGTAGGCCATGGCAAAGTTTCTGTGTTGATCCCCAAATAGTGGAAACTGGCCGTTATAAAAATATTTTTTGGGAAAATAAAAACTGATTTAATTGTATCAAAAATGTCGAAGATTTTTTACATGTTTTGTTTCAAGTATATGGTGACCTGAGACGATCCGTTTTAAATAAGAAAATTATTGATGACCTTTAAATATGTTCACCTTTATATAGTAACTGTTAACCCCAGCCCCACCCATATCATTACATTATAAGAATGAAAGGTACTCGTACGTATCTTGCAATGTAAACTCCATTTCAGAAAGCTTCGAGTGATACTCTTAAACTTATAGCTTTTAAATGCATGGCATTGTTTTTTTAGCGTAGTCAAAAGAACGTTTAGATGGACACCTGTACCGGTCAATTTGTTATAGCTAAGGTGAGTCCCAAGGCCAATTGTAAAATCCTCAGAGTTCATGAAACAAAACTGTTATTATGACATTATTAGAAATGCGTATACAAGCCAAGCAAATACCATTACAACACACCGAATCACAAATCTGAGCATTTCGCGTAAGAAAACACACTATTAACCATGCAATCACATACCAATTTGAAAACGTTTAAACATCGATCTGTACGCTGTATGAGAACCAAGTGCAAAATAGGTGTTGGTTGGCACACCAAGGTGTTCAACTATACCGTTATGAATATACAATGGTGTCTTCTCGTAGCCTTGAAGATGGAATATAATACAATAATAACAAAAAAATTCTCTGTCGTTTAAGTTAAAGGTACATCCATTGTGTTGTTAGGGGTCAAATATGCCAAATGTTATAAATGGTCATACTTTATCGAGAAGTACCAACTGTTACCGAAAACTACCATTTTGATCATTTCGCGTGTGGCGCGCGCCAATGAGTCAAACGTAATTTTGGAATCTTATTTAGATCAGACACAATTTAAAAAATGTGGGTAGATAACTACTGTGCATGTGAATAGGACGTGCACTTTCGGTTTCCGCACATGCATTATGATGTTACTCGATTTTAATTGGAAACCAGTAATTGTGATATATTTGGCGATTGGGGATGAATATGCAAGCTGAGTGAATTTGTTTGTATTGTAAACAACACATGTGGTGTGTTTGAACGTATTAAAGCCAAAAATTTGTTTATGAAACACAATGGATGAACCTTTAATGTAAAACATTTGAGTATACCAGTAAAAAGTGCATTAATTAACTCCATGTGGTCGGAGGTGAGCAATTGAGTATTTTGTTGGATTCACATTATGTCAAACGTTATAAACGGTGTCATTTTATCGAGAAGTACTGACTGTTGCTGGAAATTATCAATTGAATGCTAGTCCATAAAATTTGGTGACAAGATGAAGGTGAAAGTCGCGATTTGTTATATAAATCCGGGCAATAACGCGCTCCAATTGGCCAAACGTAATTTTGGAATCTCACCTATAACATCCAAAAAGACAGAAGTGGGTTGGTAATGTTTAATAGGCCATACAACTATTGTACTTATAAATGGGACCTGTAATTTCGGTTTCAGCACATATAAGGCTGTTGCTCGATTTTCAATGGAAAAAAGTTATTATCATATATTCGGCGATAGTGTGTGAAAATGAACGTCATGCGAACTTATTTGAACTTAAATCATCAGCTTTTAACTCAACAAATAAATATTAATAATATTTAATAATAATAATATAATAATATATGTTTATAGTTATAAAGTATACATGTGTTTTTATAAACCTTTCATATGGTCATCATACCTCAATAAATATACGCATATATGTTATGTATGTGTTTATGAATTTATACATGCAATAGCGTCTCTCATAAATCTCGGAGCGATGTGTTGCTCTTAACAGGCGAGACAAATAAACATTTCGTTTTTCTGCCACACTACAAACCGCTACAATATGGAATAAACACAACGTTACACATGATAAACTTTCAATATTCAAAGCTCCTGTTTAATAGGCTCAGCATTATCGTAACCGAGATTTAGGTAATCCGGATAAACCAGCGCTAAATCCTTTTAAATCCAGTATTACTTGAAAACCAACATGACAACTTGAACTTGTACATTACCAACACATCAAAACGTCAGACATACTTACTTTGGGATATACTTCCATTGCAGCCGGTAGATGCAAGGTGCGTATCTGATGCGGACCTTATTCCATTGTCAGAGTGTTATCTCAGCATCCCTGTGGTTTTCAAGCCTATATACCCTTGGGCTTGAATAAGTAAATGTCCTTATTAATGTAAATTTAGTTTGAGACAACGACAAAGGGAAGTAAGTGTTTCGATTATTGCGAATGAATTACTGCATTGTATCATCAATGTCTTGACAAGGACGTCGAAATATAAATATTTAACATTTTAATATTACTATAAATATCTTAAAAATACATATTATAGTTATGATTTTTATCATTCATATTATAAAAAACAATTGGACTTAATTCGAGTTCGTGTTGGGTACTAAATAATCAGAATCTTCATTAGGTGATGTTTTAAACGTTTAAGTCAATCGGTATTCCAGCGTCAAGTATTTTGTTTCATAAAGTGATAATTTCCCCCTTTAACATTAAAATATCAAACGAAATTGACCCTAAATTTTACTTTTTAGAATTATATATCAGAAATGAATTAATTTCCTTGACATCAATACAAGTAGGTAAGAAACCGCATCATATAATGTCTCTGACAAGTTATATGTAAGTAGGTAAGTACTGTAGGTTTGCACAAGTTATGTAAGGTCGATGTAGAAATGTGATAAGGTATTTACTGTATACACGCGATATCAGTGCCCAGGAAAACTGCGATAAAACCCCTTATATAATGTCAACATGATTTTGAATATCTATGTATTTAAACATCCATTTATGACAACAAAAATATGAAGTATTCATAATGACAACTTTTTTCTCACAGTATTTATATTAACATAATACTTTCTATATACAGTGTTCAAAATAATAGTCTTATTTTGTGCATTATTCGTAACATCATGTTATAATAAGCAGTATTCATAATACCGATAAGGCATGTAATATTCAAAAAACAATTTAACTTTGGATACAGTATTTCTGTGAGATTTAATATTCGAGGGTTTATCGGGTGGTGCATAGTTTGTAAACGAACATAAGTTATTCAGATATTTTTGTAGAAAATTTACTGATTGTTTTTCATTTTTATCTTTTACTTTGGGAACATCTCTAGTTAAATAAACGAAAAAGGACAACTCCTTTAAAACATACAAGTGTTAGATAGTTTATGCAATACGTTTACCAATTCAAATGTAATTGTAAAAAAAAACTGTCGAAATATAAATGTGCACGTTTAAATTTATTTAAAAACATTTACATAACGGTCTTCTGGGCAATATTCAAGTGATATACTTACTTTTCAATAAGTTTAACAATAAAAGCGATACGGCATGAATATTTCGTAACTAAATTATGAAATACGACCCATTTTGCATCCTCGTTAGCACGAAAGAGCAACAAATTGTTTAAAAATTTACATTAATAATTATATCCGCGTTTTTATAAACTAATATAACCTCAGGTATCACGAAACAATGCTATTTATTGTAGGTTAGCTCCCAGTTATGAATATTTTATCATATCTTATATTATTGAGCTTTAAAATGAAAACAAAAGGGCGTAGGGAGTTTCCCTGTTGAACACCAGGGTTTTAATAGGAAGTGTTTGAACTCAGGTAGACGGAACTTCAGAAAATGCATTAAATGAAATTAATTTTCTATGTTGTGGGTGACCTGGAATATACATGTATATATTAAAGAGGGTTTAAAAATTATGGGCCACTATTGGATAACACCATTAAAGAGAGGAGACGAAGAGTAGTGTCATTAAAAATGCATGATCATCTTTATTTTGATGCCATATGAAGAACGAAAGTGAAATATGTATCATGAAATATGTTTGATATTTTACGTTGTTTACAGGATATTTATATTTTTCATTGTTACAAGTCAAAGCTACGGTATTTCCTTGAAAGATGCCGGGTCTCAAATAGAAGACCTGGAATATACATGTTTATATTAAAGAGACGAGACGAATAGTAGTGTCATTTAAAATGCATAAACATCTTTATTTTGATGCCATATGAAGAACGAAAGTGAAATATTTATCATTAAATATGCTTATGATATTTTACGTTGTTTCAAGGATATTTATATTTGTCATTGTTACAATTTCAAAGCTACGGTATTTCCTTGAAATATGTCGGGTCTCGAATAGAAGACGGGGTATGACGACCGTTTGAAGAAAATAGAGCCAGCGGCTCTGTAGCTCATCAGGATTTGATTGAGTATTAAGATTGTAGATCTAAACAAATAGCACATATGAATAGCTCTGTAGATAGACTATAAACCATGCAAACGATCTAAGGTAGTTTATCATATAAACCAAAGGTCACACAAAATATTATTTCCATTAGTTAGACAAACAGATCTTTTACAAATTGTAAATTCAGATAGCCCCAACTGCATGACAGGAGGTTCATAAAATTAAATGCAGTTAAATTGCTGTTAAAGGGAGATAGTAATTCAAAGGCACAAGCATGCACACCTTTGATTTCAAAACACCAACGAGTAACATGTTTGAATGAAGCAATTGCATCTATAAAATGCACCCATCCCCCTCCCCCACACATACACCCGCTAACTCCAATCACTCCTTTCCTTCACCTGAATTTTATAATAACTTTAAAATCTTTATCATTAGGAATAGAGATGAGTTGAATTGTGGTTTAACACCGCTTTCAAGAGTAACATTAGGAATAGAACAACGAGACTTACAAGCCGTATTTTCCTCATAGAAACATGATATTCTCCAAATTTGAGCGTCCTAGCATTACTGGTTTCTGTTTTGAAATTTAAGGTTTGAGTTTAACACCCTGCCATGCCCCTATTTGAGAAGGGATTTTGACCAAATGAACAAACATCAGTCCACATAGGTGTAATTCTGAAAAAATTTCCTTTCTGGTTTTGGAGAAGAAGTCATTTAGAGAGTTTAGAGAGGATCCCCTGCCACACCAATATTTAAAAGGTGTCAAGTTCAAATGAACAAACATAAATCTTCCCATAACAAAGATGTTAATCTGAAAATTTCAGCGTCCTATGTCAACTGGTTTATGCGAAGAAGTCATTTGATGGTTTCACTAATAATGCCTGCCATGCCCATATTTGACAGGGGGCGAGGTCCAAATGAACAAACTGTGACTCCCCAGGTGCAAGGTACCTGCACACAAAATTTCAGCTTTGGAGTTGCAGCGGTTCAGGAGAAGTCTAAAATGTGAAAAGTTTAGGGACTATGGACGCCAGACAGACGCCAGACAAGGGCCCATGCCTTAAGTACATCTCAGCTAAAAATGCAATGAGTAAATCAATGTTCACAATGTCTCTTAAAGAAGATATTGTCCACGTTCAATAATGAATAAATATTCGCCAGAACAAAACCACATTCAAGTTTTTCATGATTGATTTTCAACGTGCTTGTTACTTGGATGATAAAGAGCCATTGAGTATCTTTAAAAAACCACATGTGCTGATTTAAATTCTAATAACTTCACTTGACTTGAATATAGTCATATCCTATCGCAAAAAATACATGATAATTATATAGTTTTAATTAAAATCAAACAATATGTGCAGAAACCGAAATTATGCATGGTCAATAAATTGTATTCAAATATAACAACAAACACGATTATTCTTTTATTTCTGTTTATTTTTACCATACACAAGTTAGACAACAAAATCAATTTATCACAGAAATTAAGCATCTATTGTTAACAAGTCATAAACTCAGTATGGAACAATATGATGAATGTATAATGGAAGTAACAAATAATGAAAATAGATTTGAAGAATCAGCATCTATTCTTAGTCCTGGCCGTCTCAACGAACTAATCCCAAAATTATTATTAAACATCCTACAGCAATCACATATCAAAAGCAGTAAATAAAATCATATAAAACCCCAAATCACTATTTATGAAAATTGTAAACATTTCCCTCAGTAATAGTATGTGTAGAAATATAAAACATCTACAATGACTGAAAGAATGATTTGTGTCAGCTATAAAATATCCACTGGCAACTTCCCTAGATGTTTTGAATGTAGGACATATTACTATGAAAAATTATGCAAATAACATATGAGTGTTGAAATGGATCTTACTGTATAAAAGAGAACGGTGAATTGAAAATGTCATGAAAATTTAAGTACATTGGAAAAAGAATGAACTACAATGAAATACTTTTAAAATGAACTTCTACAACACTCAAAACATTCTCTTGCCCTAGAGAAAACTCCCCTCAGATTTCAGACCCTAACAGGAAATCTGAAGGGGATAGCCTGTGGGAAGAGAATGCACTCAAATATAATATAAGAATATTTCATACAACCAGGAGACATTTGATTTTTTTCCTATCATGAATATTGCATTTTTGAAATAGTTTATAAGTCACAACACATATATACCATTATACCTCTAAAAGTCATGGATTAGAAGTTGTAGAAACTCAAAAACTGAGCTCAAGCACTCGCTTGAATATGAAGAAGAAATTAATAAATAAATCAGTTATTTATTAACAAGTTTAGATATTCTATATAAAGTCAGCAACAATTAGGATAAGATACAATTTCTAAAAGTCGATGTTGGTTGTAATAAAGTTAAGTTTCACAAATATATTCACAATGTAATATCAACAGCAGATGAGTATATCAAGTTTTAATAATATTTCAGTGTCATGAAATATAACTGATAAAATATTTATTTAAGAAAATGACATCAGCAGTGTGAATGAGGTAGCAGTTTTGTAAAAATATCTGCTATTTGATCAGTAAGAGTGAGTGAGTCAGTTTGTTAAACGCCGCTTCAGCAGTATCGCAGACATTTGTGGCGAGTGATCAGTAAGAAGTTACCAAAAATAGATAGAATTATAACATTGAAGTTACAAAATTATTCAGTGTATACCATGGTCAGAAACAGAGAAAGAATTATTGAGGGTTGGGTATCCTGCATTGGGGGTGGAGTATTTCCTGTATTTATGTTGCACATGAGGTTGGAACCTACAAATGTAGGTCAAAAAAGGATACAACATCTATGAAGGTTTGAATACCTTGATTCGGTTCGATTTTCAATTCTAACCATTCGTTTCGATTGTTTTTTATTCGATTCATGCAGAAGAGTTTTATACAGCAGACAAACTTGCCATGCCCCTACTTCCTTGATCCAAAGAGGATAACATCAAATCGGACATCGTTTAGTATTCTATATACAGTGGCGGATCGCAGGGGGTTGTCGAGGGGGTCCGGACCTCCGCTCCCCTTTCAAAAATTTTTGCCTGGGCGGGTATGGGGGAAACCCTTTTTGGACCTCCCCCCTTTCCATTGGTGGACCCCACCCACAAAATCTAGGACTTGACCAGAGGACGAGCTTGACTTGACCAGTATATCTTATCTTTGGGGCAGTTCTGATCTAGATTTATATTCATCATAAAGCTAATTTAACTTGTGAATGGTCAAAATCAAAATATAACTAAACCTTTGATAGAAAAATAAAATATTGAGACAACTAACAACAAACAAACAATTCAATATGGAATAAATTGTCATGACATATTTTGGATATTAAGTCCAACAAATTGTTCGTCTGACTCCTACTCAAAGACTAATGGGAAGTGTATAAGAATTTGAACTATTACTCCATCCATGACTGAATAATTATGAATCTTTATGTACAATGTCATTGGAGCCATGTCAGATATCTAGAGGCAACATTATCTGAAGATTGTCTGACATCTATGAGGCAACATTATCTGCAGATTGTCAGACATCTATGAGGCAACATTACCTGAAGATTGTCAGACATCTATGAGGCATCATTATCTGAAGATTGTCTGACATCTATGAGGCAACATTATCTGAAGATTGTCAGACATCTATGAGGCAACATTATCTGAAGATTGTCTGACATCTATGAGGCAACATTATCTGAAGATTGTCTGACATCTATGAGGCAACATTATCTGAAGATTGTCAGACATCTATGAGGCAACATTATCTGAAGATTGTCTGACATCTATGAGGCAACATTATCTGAAGATTGTCTGACATCTATGAGGCAACATTATCTGAAGATTGTCAGACATCTATGAGGCAACATTATCTGAAGATTTTCTGACATCTATGAGTCAACATTATCTGAAGATTTTCTGACATCTAGGACTTGGACAGTTTTGCTTTGAGGAGGAGGACCATGAAGGCGAGGAGTCGGAAGCCAACAAGAAGCGTGGCGAGGAGACTGATGTCAAGGATCACGTTGTCCTGTAACATTAAAACAATAGATATCATTCTGTAGAGGCCACATTTCTATTATTATAAATCCTAAACTTGTGATCCCTGGACCTGGGTTTAGGCTATAAAACAAAGCCTTACTATCAGCAACCCTCAAATTTTAGCATTATACTTTATATAAACTACATCCTACCTTCATTAATTGGACCAGTGAATCTCGGAGTACTTCTCTCTTACGTTGCTATGAAAACACATGCAATCACATGCAGCACTCTTTGTAAGAGGATATTTAATGTGTGCTTCGGTGTCTGCTATTGATGCACATGATGTTACATATTTCATTAAATTGTGAATCTGAATCTTAATACCAACAGGGAAAATGTATTCCGCTTCTGCTTCTGGTTTGGTTTGTATATTAAAGCTACTTGCCATGTGCTAATGGCCTGATAAAGATGAGTGTTACTTATGAATAATGAGAACATAAAGTACATAATATTACCATCAAACATTTATGGTTTATAAGTTGGATAAAACACTCCTTCAACATGATGAGGAAAGAAAGCCCTCAGTCAAGCAGAGGTATGGTAGCACATTTGCTTGATGGTAGCACATTTTATCTGCATTCATCGAGAAATGGCAGCAGGTTTTTGAGAGCTCTTGTCCAATCAGAAACGCAGAAATTAGTGTAACAAAACCATTTTGTAATTATATATAAATGTTACTAAAACTAATGCATAACATACCTTTGTGAAGTTGAGGTATTCCAACACATCTTTGCCATTCGTGTAACATCTCTGGGGGGGACCAGTGCCATTCATTGGAGGAAAAGTGCCGTTGCCAGGGAGACCATTACATTCTAATGAAAAAGAACAAAGTTGTGTAAATATTTTTTGTGAATGAGATATTAATACCTTTAATAAGTAGCGCTGAATATGAACTAAATTTTATGATGCATTATATCGCAATACATAGCCTCTGTATTGTGATATTGCCATATATTGAATGAACTTTATTTTCAAAGTTTTTCACTTATATATGCAGATTGACATAAAAGTTTAGATGAAATGTCTGCAGAACTTTCAAATACAGAAAATTTCTCAAAAGGATTTACAGTAGATTCCAAAACAGCAGCCTACACTTATAATAAAGCCCAACAAATGTTCTTGCACATCAAGAGCCAGAACCTGCATTTAAAGCCTGCAACTTTATCTTAGAACAATATATAGTTGAGGTGAGGTGAGTTGGGGTTTAACGCCGCTTTCAAGAGTATTTCACTTATATTGCGGCTGCTAGTATTATGGCAGGGAGAAAGCCTGCAACGCCATGTGGCTATGCACTGCGGTGAAACCTGCGAGCAGCGGCTGGAACTAGCGAACCATGGGTGGTACTGCGCTGAAATTCAGTGTAGCATTGCACCCAAACCTTACTGCATGTAGACCAGTTCTATACTACAGACAAAGTTGCCGAGACCCTGGCGGGATAGAACAATATATACTAATGATACATTTCACTTAAAAATATTTGCTGTGATATATTTGAAATGGAAACTTGAATCAATCTATGAATTTTTACAAAGCGTATTTGAGCCAGAAACCATTTTCGGTCCTATGACAGGATCCACGGTGTCGTACCTTCAATGAATGTTACATAATTAGGCAGGTATACTTTTGTAATATATCTAGAGTCTGGCAACTATGTCCCAATAGTCTTCAGAATAAATTAACATCTTACCCAGACTATCAACATTTTCCCACTGGTTGACTGATAGCACTTCATTTGCATATTGGAACCAGGAAATGTATTTCAGCCAGATGAAATATACTGGAACAGACCTGTTGAGAAATATGAATAACATGTCAGTTCTACATTTTTTAACATAAAACCAGGGCCGTGTTCAAGAGAGGTTTCAAAGTAATCGCTCAATTAGCGATTATTTTTAAACCTCTCTTGAATGCAATTGCTCAATGTAGCGCTACGTAGCAAAGCAAGCGAACTTTGAGGTTTTTGCACCTTGTCGTTCAGGAGAGAATGAGCGCTACTTGAGCGCTACATTGAGCAATCAATGAGCGATTATAAGCGGTCGCTGTTATGGAACGGAACCCTGGCATCTGATTGGCAGAAAAAACAAGACTTCCCTTGCAAACTTATTTCATGAAACATGCTTTTTGTGAGGCTTGCAGGACCAAGAGAAATAGCATATTTTCATAGCATAAATGGTTCAAGCGCGGTGATTCCTAATGAACAATCCTGATGGTGTGTAGATGTTAGAAAATCCATTTACTGACTTAGGATGTCTTTACAAATGTAGCTCAGTTTGTAGAGCGTCCATTTATCACCCGGAAGGTCAGTGTTCCCAGCCGCGTCATACCAAAAGACGTTAAAAGGTGGGAGTAGTTGTTAGAACAACGCTTGAACTGGCGCTGCACTGTGGCTGCCGGGTGCACAGAGCACAAAATGAGTTACTTTGTATTGAGGACAATAAGGAGTTATTATTATTTGCATGTTTTTTAAAACTATTCATACCCGTTATTGAGGAAGAGTCCTCCAAACAGCATGAAGGGAATGAGAAGAGGCGGAGCTATCGCCAAGGCAACGTCCACGGAGCCCGATACAGTAGATATGAGGTATCCTGTACAATAGATAAGACTTTGTTAGTACCGGGTATAAGACCAGGGGGCCGGGCAAACAAACATCTTTAAAACATGGGGATGGGCGTTTAGAGACCCCAACTCAGATGAAAATTCATACGGGAGACCGTCAGACAGTTAGAATAGCTTTTATGTAGGTTTTTGACACTTAACTTAAAATAATATTATAGATTTATGTAATGTATGACCATGGAACATCTGTCAAAATTGGGAGTGGGCTATAACCTGAGAATAACCCCAATCAGAACAACCCTCTGAAAAGTGGTCTTAGGCTTGAGTGTGGTCTTATACCTGATAGAATACGGTATTACATAAACATATTGAGGCACATAACCACATATGAAAAACATCAGTAATAGTGATCTAATGTTATGTAACGTTTCTACAAAGGGTTCTCTCACAACCTACCAAAGGAAACTGCAACGTTAGCCACTAATATAACAACTCCAGAACATATCAAGAAGGTGATTGCATCGTTGTAGAAACCTGGAAAATAAACAGATCAATTTGTAAACAAATCATTGGTGTGTGCAAATAAATAGTCTTTCTTTAAAGGACTTATAAATATATGTTCAAATCTCCTGCAAAATCAATTTGGTATTTTTTGGAAAAATCAATATAAAGATTTTTATGATTTATAATAAGATAATATTTCTATGAACTTGCAACTCAAATACAGTTGGGGTATATCAATGTTATATTTAAATTTTTGTTTGATTCATGTACACAATTAGATGATAGTAATGTACAGTCTAACTACAGTATTTCCTCTAATAGGGGTCTAGGCTCTTATTAACATTTAAAGGCTCTAACCCCCCGGCGCTTATTGTAGGTTCAGCTCTTATTTGAGGCCCAGGCCTTATTTCATTTTTAGGTTTTACCAATGCACGTTATAATCTCTGATAAGGCTGGGCACACACTATGTCCGATTTTATTTGCGATGCGTCATCAATGCGTTGCGTTGCGTTTTTCCGAGCACACTACACGTGTTAAGCAAGTGCAATAAATAGTGCGCATAGTTAGTACACATGATACATAGGCCTTCGCACTATCCTTCCATGTCTTTTGAGTGGGAAAACCCCTTGAGAAGTGTAAAATATAACGACTCATAGGGAATCCTCCATGCCTTCTATTTTTACGATGCGATAAAATAGGTGCAGCATCTATTTTCATTGCATCGGATTGCATCGCATTGACGTAGTGTGCACGGCCTCTGAAAAATACACTGTCTTCGTTTTTTCAACACATCGCATGACGCATCGCAAGAAAAATAGAGCCATGGCCTCTGTAGCTCATCAGGAGATAATGAGTGGGGTATGTTATGGAGTGGGCTCCTTTTCAATATTTGATAAAATGGTGATATTCTATGAATAAATTCTTTTTTTAGAGTCAGTTTAAGACTAAAGCAGTCTCACACACAGTCTATAACACAGCGCTGCCCAGTAGTTTGAAGTACCGTAACCTGAAACCTCTGTGTTACTATCAGTTTTCATCCTTCTGCCAGGGAGTGGTCACCCCCAGGTCAACACAATGCAATTACATAACATGCAGACAGTGGACTCACAGCCAGTAAAATTTATATGTTAGATGTTGTTTTTCCTACAATTAATTATTTTACTGTACAAGAAGATGAAAATAGGTGTGGTGTCACAATCTCAGGTAGCTACTTAAATCTTTTATAGTCCTATGCTATCACCAGTCATATTCAGTTCACATATCTCATGTAAAATAACAAATTTTTAATTCCTCTTCAAATTATTCCTACAAAGGGTATTCAGTAGTTTTCATTTCAAATAGATTCACATTAAACATGTCCATCAATGTAGACATCTATCTTATATCTTGTTCCTATTTAATAGAATTAACTGCAAAGTTAATAGAAAACTAAATAAGTTATAAAGTATAAACTATGATATAAATATGGTATACAAAATTGACTCGTACTGGAAATTCTCATTAATTAATTAATTAATTCTCCAAATTAATTATACAATATCATGAGATATTCAAAAATTCCATTATTTACTCTTAAATTTCAAAGAACATTATATTAGATTTAATAAAACATTCTGTATTAAGTCTTTAGAATACTTTAAGACTTTTTGCCTTTATCAGCAATTCACTTGCAAAATACAAATAATTACTCATATGTGAAATGTGAGACAAAGATGAAATATGACTTATAATTTTTGTTAGACCGCCAGTTCTAAGTTTTTAATTCTCAACATCTTTTTCATCAGACATATTATATTCTCAAAGCACATGTTAGAACTCTCACATCAGATAGATGAAATGCCTTTCCCTCAGGTCTTTTCTTTAGGTTAGACCGCCAATTCTAAGTTTTTAATTCTCAACATCTGTTTTTCATCAGACATATTATATCCTCAAAGCACATGTTAGAACTCTCACATCAGATAGATGAAATGCCTTTCCCTCAGGTCTTTTCTTTGGGATTACCTCCCTTACCTACATACTGGCTGAAGTGCACATAAAATCTCAGAAAGATGGCGTAAACTAAAATAGGCTTTTAGGTTATGATCCCTGTGACCTCACCAAATTTACAATTTATAATCTCTTACAGCCAAGGAGTCTGTACATAAAATTTCAGCTCGCTAGAGCCGTTGGGAATGGAGAATATGAAAATAGCGTTTTAGGTCACTGCCTCTGTAACCCATATTTGGGGTCTCACGGTCACCAAATCTACAATTTAGAATTTAGCATGGTAGTTTAACAATCTGAGTACCTGGGAACATACATGGGGAATATTATCTAGTAGGGAGTGATCATTGATGCAATATTATTATACATGTATATTGATGCTCTTATTCATCTTTAGGTACCTTTAGGCTGCTATTAGAGGCCTGGCTCCTATTTGAGGCCCGGCCCTTATTAGAGGAAATACGGTATATGCCTCTAAAATACACACATCATAATGACACAACAAGAAAATAGTGTAATGTGTATTTATGAAATGAATGAGGACAGTTAAAAGTTTTTGTGTTACTTCACAAAAAAAAGATTCATAAGAAATTACCTATCATCCAATATAGAACAGCCACCATCAGCCATGGTAGAAATATAAATGTTGGCAACTAAAAATTAAAACAATCATGAAATTCAGTATTGAAATTAATTTTCAATTCATGTATATGGTTAATTTAGCAATGACTAAAAGTCATGATAGGAAGAAAATACTAACAATTATTTTATTATATTTCTAAATCAATATTTAAGTAATGTTCAAGGTGAATTACTGACCATGATTTAACAGAAAAAGCTTAAAATGTTTCTTACCGGTATATATATCTTATCTGTTATATTTCTTATGCATATACAGGTACACAAAATGGTATCTGCACAATATCCATACTAAGGGAGATAACTCAACTAATCTAGGAGGTGAGGTGATTTGGGGTTTAACGCCGCTTTCAAGATATTTCATTTATATCACAGCTGCTAGTATTAATGCAGGGAGAAAGTCCGCAACACCATGCCAGTTATGCATTGTGGTGAAACCTGCGAGCACTGACTGGAACTAGCGAACCATGGGTGGTACTACGCTGAAATTCAGGTGTAGCATTGCACCCAAACCTTACTGCATGTAGAACAGTTCTCTACTGAAGACAAAGTTGCCATGCCCCTGGCATGATTCGAACCCTGGACATCTTGATCTGAAGCTGAACGCGCTAACCACTACTGTATCCCGCCCCAAAGAAAGGATACCACAAGTGATAACAATGACTTAGTTTACTTCTTTCTTTCATGTATACCGGTAAGTCTGTGGAATAAACACAAATATAGCAAACCATATTCAAGAGAAAATGTTTATCCAAATAATTTCCTACCTCAGCGAACGTTTTTGCGAGAAAGTACACATCAACTCTGTAGAGACCACTCCCGTACTCCCTCATGAAAATGGCTAGTTCAATTGGAAATGACTGAAAAACATTACATATTTTATGAAGAAAATTAGCTATAATTTATGCAATTTCTCTAAGAGGACAAATGTACAGTGCTAAACATTGATATTCATCTTAAAGACAGAGATATTTTATATGAATACACATGTGATATAGTTTAGAACACTATATATGTACAGTGCTAAACATTGATATTCATCTTAAAGACAGAGATATTTTATATGAATACACATGTGATATAGTTTAGAACACTATATATGTACAGTGCTAAACATTGATATTCATCTTAAAGACAGAGATATTTTATATGAATACACATGTGATATAGTTTAGAACACTATATATGTACAGTGCTAAACATTGATATTCATCTTAAAGACAGAGATATTTTATATGAATACACATGTGATATAGTTTAGAACACTATATATGTACAGTGCTAAACATTGATATTCATCTTAAAGACAGAGATATTTTATATGAATACACATGTGATATAGTTTAGAACACTATATATGTACAGTGCTAAACATTGATATTCATCTTAAAGACAGAGATATTTTATATGAATACACATGTGATATTGTTTAGAACACTATATATGTATAGTGCTAAACATTCATATTCATTTTAAAGACAGAGACATATTATATGAATACACATGTCATTGATTAGAACACTATATATGTACAGTGCTAAACATTCTTTGGTCCCTTGGAGTTCGTTATATCTGTGTTCTACTGTATAGATAGAATGGCATTTGTACTGTATATATACTTACATTGACGACAGAGAACATGTTGCTAAAGGATGCGTTAGTAATGAGAAGAAAGAGAGCTCCGTTGATGTTCATCACCCCTTCCTGGTCGTAGGTCTGTCGCAGGTACACCAGGCCCAGCACTAACGCAATAACCTGTAATAATAATAATTATAGTCCACACGCTTCTCATCATCCTCGGTTACCCAGGGTATTATATATGCCCATATATCACCCATGGGAAACTCTGTCAGCGAAATCTGTACTAAAATTACCTGCCCTTGGCCGGCCGGCGTGATGAAGTCAGTAACCGAAGAAAATACTCAATACGATAAGACGGAAATGGTCAAGGGAGATAACCGTAGACGGATGGCTAACAAAATGACCTTGCATGTTTTGCAATGAAGTGATATGAATTGTCATTGGCTCGTAGGTCCAAGCTGCTCACGCCGGCCATGGGCGGGTAGTTTGAGTAGAGATTTCTCTGATGAAATTTCCCATGGGTGATATAGTGGAGAGAAACGGAGCATATATAAAACCCTGGGTAACCGAGGATGGCTTCTCTTCTTCATGCAAGTAAGTTATTGTTGAACACAGCTCAGGCAAAAAGCAACCATAAGCAACAATCTTCATACTAACAAGGAGATATGAATCTGCAAGGTTACTGTATTTCCTCTAATACGTGCCTGGGCACTTATTTTGTCACTACCCCTTGACCCCCCAAGCTTATTAGAGGCCCGGCGCTTTTTTGAGACTTGGCACTTATTTCTTTAATAGAAGATTGAAGTTCACTAAGGAAGCATTAATCTAATAGTTTAGACCCAGCGCTTATTAGAGACCCGGTGCTTATTTTCTCAACTACGCTTATTGGAGACCCGACGCTTATTGGAGGAAATACGGTTACTTTCATGACTTGGTCAATACACTAGGATAAAATATATCAAGTCTTTATGATATTATTGGTAAATTGTTTGCTGGATCAGCTAAATATTCCTTCATTGTCAAGTGCTGGATCCAGGATTATTATTATTATTAGGATATTTATATAGCGCACATATCCATCCACTAGTGGTTGCTCAAGGCGCTTACATTGTTTCCCCTGGTCAATGGCATTCTTTCACCGTCCAATCATTTTTTCCAATTCAACTCCCATGGGGTCCACACCAAATTTTACAGACCCCAAGGAGAACCAAGCATTTTCAATGAGTGAACCCTGAATCCCCTGAACTCGCAACTGCACAGGCTACTTTACATGCTTAATTTGTTAAAGGAACAGGGCGTCAAGGATAAAAATGAGATCATCTTTATATACCTATGCTGATAGGTAGATAAATCTGATCTCACTTTTATCCAATGTGTCAATGTTAGTATTAAATGCAATGCGCAAGACAATACATTTTTCCTGCTCATAAATCACAGCTATTTGGAACAGTGGAATCAACCGTATGGGCATCCTCGGTTACCCATGGTTTTATATATGCTCCATTACTCTCAACTATATCACCCATGGGAAACCTTATCAGGAGAATCTGTACTCAAATTACCCGTCCTTGGCCGGCGTGAGCCAATCAAACTGCTACGCAGCTTGGACCTGCGAGCCAATGACAATTCATATCACCTCGTTTCAAAGCAAGCGAGGTCATTGTGTTAGCCATCCGTCACCGGTTATCTCCCTTGACCATTTCTGCTTATCCCATTGAGCATTTTCTTTGGTTACTGACTTCGATACACCGGCCAAGGGCGGGTAATTTGAGAACAGATTCTCCTGATAAGGTTTCCCATGGGTGATATAGTGGAGAGTAATGGAGCATATATAAAACCATGGGTAACCGAGGGATATGGGATATGGGATAATTATGTATGACCTAAAGTAATATTGTGCATCACACATTACTGGATGGAGATTTTAAGACCAACCTCAACTGACAAATTATCATTAATATACGTACGATGGTTTGGAACACACGGACCCGGAACAGAATCACGTCTCGGAAAACACTAGTCCAACTTCTCCAAAACACGGCTTGGAACTGTCGGCACCACGACGTCTGGTATCTTCAAATTAAATGTTGTAATGATAACTATCTGATTATTTATACATAAGAAAATATATATAAATAAGATATTCACTTTCCTGAAAAGCATTAACACAAATTTAAAGTGAAACAAAACAGACACTTGATTTTATCATATCATGTCAGCAGTGTTATGACCAGGGATGCAGAAATCGGTCTATTTGCCGGACATGTCCGATTGGGAATCCAGTTTGACCGAAATGGAAAATAGACTTATCGGACATTTGAAAAGTCAGTTGACCGATTGAAGAAAATAACAAGAAAACTTAACAAACATCCCTTACAAGCATTAAATAAAGGCAAACTGCCTTGCTTGTGTCAGTCATATATTCTAATTGTTTATGAAATTGAAAACACGTTCAATCCAGTCAAGAACTTGAACAAGTCAGTTATAAATGTTGGCAGAAATAACACTTAGATCTACCGTAAGATATTTAATTGAAATTCTCAGTGTCATTTAGTGACTGGAAGATGTGATTATGACCTACAAAACAAAACTATACTTATGTATTACAGTTGCTTTAATTTTTGTTTATGCAATAGTTGGTCACTATAGACTATCGCTATCAAAATAGTAATTTCAAAAGACGATCAATATCATGATAGGTACATCTAAGTCACTCCTAAATTTAGTCTTATTGTATGATTCAACTATCATGAAATAATTTTGATATGGAGACTGAAAAAAAGTTGGTTTGGCAAATGACTATTGAAGATAGCTGATATACTTTCACTGAAGACAGTTAATGGGAAAATTGTAAAGGGACACAGCGTCGAGAATAAAAATCAGATCATGTGTATCTACCTATGCTGATTAACATGTCTGCTAACAAGTCACAGACACCGAATTTAAGACAATTAATGTAATTGGTAATAAAAACTGCTACTTGTAGACAGTGAAGTGAAGTGTAACTCGTTAGCAGACACTCTAATCAGCTTAGTGAGATAAAGATGAAACTCATTTTTATCCTCGATGCAGTGTCCCTTTAATATCTACCGGCAGCTTCCACCATCTTGGTTTTTAGGCATTACGTGAAAAGAAAACATGCTATATTTAACCCAATTTTATGCTTTTAAAATAATAAAAAGTATACAATGATAGAATATTCACATAGTAACACATAACATAGAATGAAACTAATAAACATAAGATAATTTTTCCTGACTCGAAATGGCGATGAATGGGTTCACATGGCATTGTGTTTATTTTTCAACCAATATGCGGTTATCTTTATTAATCTGTGAAATACAAAGTCATCAAAATATAAATGTCATTACTTTATTTCAATTTGATTGTGTTATAATCATGTATTAATAGCAAATATGTGAAAACGGGAATATCTTCTCTAATTTCGTTTCCACAAAAAATATTGCTATGGAACTCCGTTTAAAGTATATAAGATTGTGACTGTTTTATGATAGATGTTTATTTCACTTGCAAATCTAAGTTTGTATTTCTACTTAATTAATAAATACCTGTCATTCTCACTGCCAAATGCATCCTCGAACTGAAAGAGAAATAAGAAATAAAATCATACAAATGAGAAAAGTTGAGAAATTTGAAAATTCAAATTCAATCAATTTTAATTAGTAATTAAATGGCGAAGTCCTGATGCTGTTTTCAAGAATATTCCACCACTTTCAAGAGTACTTCACTTATATCACAACTGCTAGTATTATAGCAGGGAGAAAGCCTGCAACGCCTAGCGAACCATGGGTGGTACTGCACTGAATTCAGTGTAACATTGCACCTAAAACCTACTGTAGAGTAAGTAGGAAGTTCTTTACTGCAGACAAAGTTGCCAAGCTTCTGACGGGATTCGAACCCTGGACCTCTTGAAGATGACGTGCTAACCATTGCACTATTCAGTCAATTTACTACGGTACTAAGGCCACAGGCCTGTAGTACAATCACAAGAAGATCACATTACAGATTATTTTCTGTTACAACATTCCTTCTTTCTAAATAAATAATAGCACTATTACGTACCTCTCTTTTAGATACCCAGCGTTTATTTGAGAAAATATGGTACTTCTTTTCGTATCATTTGTAATGACAAGGTCAAGATTAAACTTGATTAATAGAAACTGATTTTTGTTATTAACAGAACCTTACAATGAAGAGAAGAAAAATAATTAAGGAGTTTAATTACCACAACAGATTGGTTTTTGCCACCTCTCTCGGACGTGATTTCTCTTATATTGGCTTTGATCTTTCCACATGTATCACTTGCAGTGAAAGCATCACACACCCTCTGTACAAAATCACAAAAAAGTTCCATATTGAATTTCTTACAGAGAATAAAGTTGGTGACACAGCACTAATTTGATCCTACGTTTGAACACAATTGCACAATTGTCATTCAAACATTCGTTTGTAATTTTATTATATTCCATTTATTAAATCTAATCAAATGAATATGATGTGCAATCTGTAATAAATCCTACGGTCGACCATTCGTGGCCGTTTTCAGGCTTGAAAGTTTTCAAGGATATTTCATAGAATGACTGCAACCCAAAACATGATTGTCCAAGATTGATTGCCATGTACATGATTTGTTAGCACGATTAGATGTGATATATGATGATCGTAATAGGGATCATAATTTAGAAGCATGATTACCAAAACAATCTCATTCAATGATGACAAATTAGAATAATAGTCATATCTGTGGGAATATCTGAACAGAAAAATATTTTCTACGATAAAAACAATTGCCACAACTGACTGATTTGGTAAGACTGCCACAATAACTACACAATTTCAATTGTAAAGAGAAGTTGAAACTATTTTAGTGGTATGCAGCAAGTGACTATATGTCAAGAGTTACCTCCACTCTATCTCTGCACTTGGGTTCATCCCCAGGAACTATTGCCATTGTCAGAATGTAGAAATCTGCCGGGTTGAAGTTTTGTGGACATGGATACCCTTGGCTGAAAAATCACAATTGTAAAATACGATATTTTTAAAGTTTATTTTCTACAATAGTGACAAGGGACACCAATTTCAACCACAACAAGAAGACATTGTCATAAGCATCCTTTGCCTTAATGGTTCTCAATAAACCTGGAACCTTTCTCTTGAATGTCCTAAATCTAGTGAATTTGATGAACTTATCTGAACTCACTTTGGCAAAACAGAAGCATGCTTCTCATTTTGTGAACTCCATCAACATATTTATGCATTCAATCCTCACATCAAATTTGGTTATCCTGACTTGAATAGTTTTTTCTTCAGGGATACCACGAACGAGTTAATAAAACCGAACAAGGGCAATAACTTTAAAAATCTCAATAAAAGAATTTACACCCTCAAGCCTCACACCAAATTTTGTTGCCAGTCCATTCAGAAATCTTATAAAACTACTCCAAGACATGGCAAGCTCCATATCGCAGTCAGTTGACTGCTGGATGTGCTTTCTGTAGAGGTAGCCAGTTTGATGATTATGCAAATGAAACAGGACCACCGATTGGTTGGGGCAGGGGAGGTAACTGAAGTCTACTTATAATCAGGAGATAAACCTACTGTGTTTGAAAATCAGAGACATGTTATATTGGATTGATATCGAGTAAATTTTAAATTGAAACCGAATGCGTAGCCATTCTACCATGACCGTTTTACCATGGGACTCTTTTTGTCGGATGCTGACAGTGTGTACAACGGCAGGGCGCGAGCTCGGAATTACATTCGAAAAATACTTTGTGAGAACAGCAGCGATTTCGTACAAAAAATATTGTTGTTATACACAAAGTTTTCCCCGACAAGTTCTCTTTAACCATTTAAAAAAAATCTAATATATGTGTCATTTTTTACGGGAGTTTTAATTTTGTTTTCCCAACATATGCGTTCACAAAATCAAGATTCGTATTTCCTGAATTTCGCATTTTTGGAATAACCCTCATTTACATATCACGTGACGTTCAAAATGGCTACCGTTTGCCAGCAGCTGTGAATGACAAGCTTTAGGACTTGTATTTATTAAAATGAAGTGTTCCAGGTGAGGAGGGTAACTGTCTCATTCGGGTAAGGAATGCACATTCTAGTTATACACATAGGTGTGCAGATGATATGACATATGTATTTTATTATTTTGCATCAAAACGTTATGCTCAGTTTTCAGATCCGGCTGACCATTGCGTCATTGTGTTTGCTCGGTTTCTCAACTGCATGGATGTCGCTATTTGAAGATCTTGTTACTGACGATGTTTGTCTTGCTTATCTATCATTTAATGAAGCTCTAAAACATGCTACAGGAAAGATTGATTTGATTAGTATCAGTTATTTTGATTTCCACAAGCAGAGCACACTTAAGAATCAGTCGTTTGTTTGGATAGATTGTGACGTCACAAGGTAAATGTGTCAATACGCGGTGAAGCGGCGCTAAAATCAGAGGAGGTTAAATCCAGAATTGATCACGTTTGATTTTTCTGGAGAACCAATAAGAATCGAGTATCATGGTCATGGTAGAATTGTGAAGTGAAGACGTTCAATCAAGCAAAGAATTGTTGCAAAGTGCAGCAAGGCTGTAAGTTAGCTAGTGATGGAGACTGGCACAAGATATGACTTGAGGGGGAAGTTTAACTGATCAACAACTAGAAAGTCATACGCTGGTTCATTAACATTAATTAAAGAAAAATGTTTCGAAACATTCATCGGCAAGAAATTTTGGTGAGTGTGCCACTTAATTAGACAAATAATAAAAGAATTTTAGAAATAAGTTTAGGAAAGACAAGAAAATCATATACCTGCCATAGAAGTCAAAAGCATCACTGCTAGGACCCAAGAATGCTGTTCTTCCTTCTGCCAAAATCAGAACTCTGAAAAGAGAAAAAGCCATTTTAGTTGAAGGAGGAGAGATATATATTTGAACAATATATAATTTCTTTTAGCATTTGATTAAAAATTGCTGAGTATTAATCATTTTCACATTTTACATAACCCACCCAACAATTTCCCTTTCCCTATCTAATTTTTCACTTCTTATTAAGAACCATTGGCGATTAAGAGCCAGAATCTTTAATAAAGGTACCTTGTCCAATTAATTTCAATTTTTAAAATTACACAATTGTATAACGTACTCATTAAACATAGCGAAGACCTCAGAGGACGGCTGGTGGATAGTACACAGGATTGTCCTCCCCTTGGATGCCATGTTCTTTAGAGTCTGTACCACGTTCTGAGCCATGAACGAGTCCAATCCAGATGTAGGCTCGTCACAGAACATCAGAGGTGGGTTCGTCAGCACCTGAGGTAAGAACATGTTCTGTGTAATATGTAACATATGTGCATGAGTGCAGAATAATTCATATATCATATACGTACTTTACATTTTACAAAGTAACATCTCGTTCATATCCTTTCTCATCTGAACTTCTCAGTATGAAAAACTATGATGATTTCCATCAAATAGAATTAGGGTACAAACTGAGATCATAACTTACTATGGTAATTGTAATAAATTGCTAAAAGATGCTACAAAAGATAATTTAAGGATCTTTTCTTTGCAATAGGAAGAAGCGTGAGTGAGTGAATTATTGCTTAGCGCCGCTTCGGCAGTATGCAGCCATTAGCCGCGAGAAATAGGAAAAAGAATATTTTTACAATCTGTGATGATTTCCATCAAATAGAATTAGGGAACAACTAAGATTACAACTATGGCAATTGTAATAAATTACTGAAAGATGCCAAAGATACTTTAAGGATTTAGGAACTAGAGTATCTTTTTACAAATTTGATCTTTAATGAAAATAATTTATATAATATTTAACCTCTGAACCAAAGGACAGCCTCTTCATTTCTCCGCCAGATATACCCTTTATTCGTCCTGGGATGCCGATCCGTGTCTCCGAACATTTACTTAAACCCATCTGGAGAACAAGCAGAAATGTTTATAGAATGTTCTTATAAATCTAGTTCATCAATAGATAACTGGACAAAATTGTTTGCGGATATTTTGAAATATTGAAATTATGACTAATGATGACTTATTTAGTCCAGTATATGTCTGTAATGGGGATGAATGTTGACACTGACTAAACTGCTTAATGTTTTCATAGTAACATTAATATTTGATATGTGTTGTTGATATCCATTATTTCAATAATTTATAGGATTAATATTTTTTAAAATAATATTCATATTTTACACTTGTAATATTTACACTTATCAAAACTGCATTTTCAAGTAAAATAGTGTTATTGTGAATTTAATTTCACCTGGTTCTTAGGTCTTGAAAGAACCAGGTGAAAAGCAATATATATGTTCAACAAGCAAAACACAAAAGTGGACTGTTTCACAATTAATCTTTACCATTTTCAAAATAATGTTTATGCAAACTTAACCTAACAGAGATAAATAGCTAAATGGCTTTAGATTTATAAGATGAATTAAATTTTTTCTTTTTACAAATACAAAGACATTTGTGAGAGCTATTGACCTACCTCGAGGATGACCTCCTCCACTCTCTGTAAACGAGCTTTTTTCGACAATGCTCTGTCCATCCTTAACATGGCCTGAAGGATAATATTAAAGGATGGATGAAATGATATATGGTCAAAATCGGATTCATTAAAATGGGATGTCAATTTGACAATTGCTCGATTTTAAATTTCTGAAATCGGTCCATAAATAACTTATATACGGCTCTTTAAAAAAACGCCTTATTTAGCCCCGGCGACCAGAATGAAAGTCTGCTGGGGGTGTGGCCCCTGAAGGGATGACTTCTGTGACGTATCAGGAGGAATCCGATTTTCGGCGATAGTCACAATTCAACGTAATTTCGCAACATTTTGATTGTTAACGAAATCTTCAATAAACCAACTTAAATTTCCCAAATATCGAATGTTTAGGTATCCAACTAGGTAATTCCGCAGATGACAATTACACAATTATTACATAAACATGTCTTTTTGGCGATGTAATACACCTCATAAATTCATTTAGCGGCAGTGATAATCATCATTAATTAATTAACGAGACACCGGCGGAGTAGCTGTCTAGCCGACCCGCCTGCCTCTTATCACAGTCACGCCTCAGTGAGCATTTACAAAATGAATCGCCCAGCTGACTGCACTAGTGTTAAAATGGTGAATTACAATCGTTTTAATAATCAAATGCAAGTGTATATTGTCTCGATTTTCTGCTCAATTGATTCCGATGTACAATATACGTAGAGGTAATCATCTGTCATTCTTGAGAAAAATGCATTTCATCAGATCTTTAAAGTTATCAAGTTTCCAAACATCTTCATATATAATCCTAGTATTAATTTCTATCAGCCTAATATCATCACCAAGTTATGTATCACGAGTTATATTTATCTTATCCTGCTCCATCAGGCTATTATTCACAAAGGATAATCTAAGCAGCTTTCATCTCGTATCACTGTCTGTTTGATGTTTGATCATTGATATAGCATGTATTTTGTCAGCCAATGAAATGTGTGATTTGAGATATCATTGTTGCTCATTGGTGTTCATCTACACACCGCCAATATTGCTCAACTTAAAGTCATTTTATTGACTGATTATTTATCAACCTTATACAACCAGCGGATTGTAGCATTGTGGATACAAATACTGTGATAGGGGAGGATGAATTTTATTTCAGCATCTTTATCCCCAAAAGGTGACTTGAGGTTTTTACTTGAGGAAATACTGTACCTGCTTATCATGCAAGAGAAGAAACAAAATGATAAAGGACAGAAATAAGTTAGAAGTGCCTGAATGTGAAACAGATTTATCAATGGAAGATACAAATATCTGAGGAAATCTTCAAAAAATGGTTCAGTTTTGGATCTCAGTAGATCAAATGCTTAAAACGAGTTTGATGGCTTTGCTTCACATAATCGTTCATGAGAGCAATGGAATTAAAAGTACTTTTAGAATTTAATTTTTCTACCTGAAATCCCTCACAAATTGACAATTCTTCAATCACAATGTGAAACATGTGAAGCAACTGTAGATCTGAGCCAAGCTCTTGCTTCTTTTAAAAGTCCTATTTGTACCTTCAGAATAGTGCGCTATGTCAGAAATTGATAGTCCAGCCGAACAAGTAGAAAGAGCATTAACAAACTTGGGTTTAAAACTACTATAACAGAAAGATTCACTAAGGTTTGAAAACTAAATAGTAATAGTTAGCGAAAAGATCACAAGGATAAAAACGTGAACCACATTAAAGGGACAGTAAGAATGAATGTTTTGTGGACATTATAACTAAGAGGTGAAAAGAGGTGATTTGAAATTATTATATATCAAGGCTGCTTATATTAATTACTGCGAAGAGAAAGCCTGCAACACCATTGTGGCTGTGCATTGCGGTGAAACCTGCTAGTATGGGCTACAACCAGCAAACCATGGGTGGTTATGCACTGAAATTCAGGTGAGGTGAGGTGAGGTGAGTTGGGGTTTAACGCCGCTTTCAAGAGTATTTCACTTATATCCCGGCTGCTAGTATTATGGCAGGGAGAAAGCCCGCAACGCCATGTGGCTATGCTTTGCGGTGAAACCTGCGAGCATCGGCTGGAACTAGCGAACCATGGGTGGTACTATGCTGAAATCCAGTGTAGCATTGCACCCAAACCTTACTGTGTGTAGAACAGTTCTCTACTGCAGACAAAGTTGCTATGTCCCTGGCGGGAATCGAACCCCGGACCTCTTAATCCGAAGCCGAACGCACTAACCACTGCGCTATCCCGCCCCCTTGAAATTCAGAGTAGCACAGTGTCAACAATAAAGCAATTTAAATGAAATTTGTCTCTTTATTGGTTATTGGAAAGGGAGGTAACTCATAATGAATAAAAGGCTATAAACCCAAGAACACCTGGAGCGAGTAGCAAGACAGAACCCAAGTCAATGATTCTCTGTGATGTGAGGTGAGTGTTTCACTTTTATCACGACTGCAAGTATTAATGCAGGGAGAAAGCCTGCAACGCCGTGATGGCTATGCATTGTAGTGAAACCTGCAAGCATTGGCTGGCCCTAGCGAACCAGTTGTGGTACTACGCTGAAATTCAGTTTAGCATTGCACCCAAACCTTACTGCGTGTAGAACAGTTCTCTACTCATACAAAGTTGCTGAGCCTGGCCGGGATTTGAACCCCGGACCTCTTGATCCGAAGCTGAACGCGCTAACCACTGAGCTACTCTGCCCCTATGCTCTGAGCACAAGAAGATAAATGATATCGTACTTACCCTGAACATGAGATGCTCTCTAATAGTGAGAGTTCCGATGAACATCTCGTCTTGTTGACAGTACGCGGATATGTTCTTGATCCCGCGACCCACTTCCACTCCGTTCACTCTGATAGCGCCCTCTATGATGTACTGGGCCACATTACGACCCGTCAGCATGTTCATTAGCGTCGACTTTCCAGCTCCACTTAATTGATAAAAATAATTTTGATTATTTACAAACCATTCAGAGTTGTCAAAAAACAGGAATCAACTCATTCACAAAGGCATCAAGAGACACCGGTCTAACATAATTTGTAAAATACATCTATGAATTATAATTGTATATCTTTAAAGTTCCATTTCAGTATGTGAGTAATAAACATGCAGAGTTTCAGGAAGATATGGTTAAGGGTTTTGAAGTTCTGCTCTGGAAACTAAATTATCACTGAACAAATTCCAAATCCAACGTGTTTCTATGGAAATGAAAAAAAAACGACTTTTTTTCAAAAAATTTAAAATATCAAAAGGCACCAGTTTAGTCAGTTGGTAATATACATGCAAAGTTTCAGAAATATTTAATCCATGGTGATGACGTCACTCTATTGTGTTAACAGTGGATTATTTTTAAGAATCTACTGGTCATTGACTAATCCAGTCAGGAGGGGTGTCAGGTTTTGACATTTTCGTAATGGCTCACAAAGTAATTTGTTCAAGAATGATGTATTGTCTTAGTATATCTGATTAGAATCTTAAAATATCTGATTATTTTTGTAATGTCTGACCCGGGAATCGAACATGTAACCCTTCGTCTGTTACGCAGCGCCCTAACCTATTCGAATACCAGGCCTGCTGGTAATCATTTGATTGTTTGTCAGTAAGATCCCTGCATTCTAAACAAGACTGGTAAAGTGTGAAACGCGTGGGGATCGTGCTGAAACACATGAAATGCAGGAGTTCGGCTGTCAGTCAAATCGCTTTGCGTGGAAGATTTGCGCCATGCACGTGTGTGGAAGAATCCATTTCATAAGGGTCGAAGCTACGTGTACCATATCCGATGAATGGGCACCGAGATTTGCAAAATAATATTTTTTTAGGTTACATAATTGAAATGTATTGTCTATAATGCTAGATAATCAGATATGTATGTTTCATACGTCATACATGGATTAAGATGGAGAGTGCATGAGGAGCCGTGGATTTGTTAAAAATAATCAACTCGCCCCTTCGGGGCTCGTTCATTATTCTTAACGAATCCACGGCTCCTCATGCATTCTCCATTACATCATGAACGGTTTGAGTTTTGTTTCAGAAACAAAATGATTATGGACAGACAAACAGACGGACAGAGAGACAACTTTATCTGACGGTAGTACATGCCGGTGGGATCACACCGAGTACTTTTAGCCAAAGGGCGTCTTGTTTTATCATATAATGATGTGAAGACATCAAAATTTATCACATACTAAAATGAAAATAAAAGTTTTAATTTGGATTTTTTCCAGAGTGTAATTGTCATAATATTTTTTTTTTTTACACAAAGACGACTTTAGAGATGAAATTAATTTTTTTTTGATATATTCAAAAAGAAAAGACATAAAAGATTAAAACTGTCTTTGTCAAACATTAAGTAACATGCTGCTGTGTTGTAATTGCTTAAAAACATCACTCAGAAACATTCACTGTGCAATAAATGTCATAGCTAAAGTAATTTTTCGTAATATTTGTATGCATTAAAAAAATAATAAATATTTTGACAGAACAATTAATCTGGTGATAAATTTATTTTTGGAAAAAAACTCTGAACTTTATCTCAAATTAACCCTTTTTTCCACGTTGAAGCAACCAAACAATTCTAAGTGTCTAATTTATAGGAATTTGTGAAGGTGGAAGTACATCCCTTCTTTCAAAACATCCAAAAAGTCCCCCCTTCTATGGAGGTGGGGCTGATAACTTTTACCGGTACTTTGATTCTTGGTTTACAAATACCATTGAAGAGGTTGAAATTGGACTTAACAAATTACTAGTCATTCGGACTGACGCATTTGTGAAAATTGGTTTTTGAAAATACATCTCAATTACATTAATATTTCAAGATTTAACTAGTCCTTCTGACAACTAGTCATTATGCTTTACTAGCCCAGCATCTTTCCCACAATCTATAGGCCAACTGACTAGTGCTAGTTTCTGACTGCCGTGAATTCAATAAATGAATTTGTGCTAAAAACTATCAAACTTTGTCGTCGATTGTACGACTGTAATGATGTTATCTTTGAATTAACAGCAAAGAATCATTATCTCAGCCACACATGCAAGAGGTTACTTGGGATTTAACACCGCTTTCAAGAGTATTTCACTTACATCACGACTCTCTCACACATGGTGAGGTGACTTGGGATTTAACACCGCTTTCAAGAGTATTGCACTTATATCACAACTCTCTCACACATGGTGAAGTGACTTGGGATTTAACACCGCTTTCAAGGGTATTTCACTTATATCACAACTCACTCACACATGGTGAAGTGACTTGGGATTTAACACCGCTTTCAAGAGTATTTCACTTATATCATGACTCTCTCACACATGGTGAGGTGACTTGGGATTTAACACCGCTTTCAAGAGTATTTCACTTACATCACGACTCTCTCACACATGGTGAGGTGACTCTGGATTTAACACCACTTTCAAGAGTATTTCACTTATATCACGACTCTCTCACACATGGTGAGGTGACTTGGGATTTAACTCTGCTTTCAAGAGTATTTCACTTACATCACGACTCTCTCACACATGGTGAGGTGACTTGGGATTTAACACCGCTTTCAAGAGTATTTCACTTAATTACGACTCACTCAAACATGGAGCAATACTTATGTAAGTAAATGATTTATGTAAACATGCCAATATAAGTACATATACTTATGAGGGTCACTGTGTCCCAATGAACTATGAAAATGATCTACAAGATGACGATGATTGTATACTGTTTGGCTATGTCAAACAGCTGGCGGGCCCAGGTAAACAACGGAACAATTGTACCAAACATCTCAGCTATCTTTGTGTACTCTCTTTACTTATTACGGTTCATATGTACCTTGAACACACATGGTCTTCTAGAAATCATAGTTCTGTATTTTGAGGTCAGATGAGGTGATAGATTTTAACTCTGATATTTAAAAAAATTTTTATTTCTCATGGTTGAGATCATTAACAGATTAATAAATCTTTGAAGAAATTGCAAACTCATTAATGACTTGCATTGAGATGAAATGTTATGTATTGGCTACAACTAGCAACAATTTTGTTATGACTTAAACAAAACACATAATGCTTTATATTTGAAGCTTTGCTTGTTAAATCTGGACACATTAAAGAGTTATTGAGTATTTTTCATAATATCTTATTTGGCTTTCAAACGTACCAAAGACCACATGTGCTGATTTAAGTTAAAAAAATTTCACTTGCAGATATCCATACCCTACCGCCAAATATATGATAATTGCTTGTTTCCATTGAGCTTCTCAGTCTTTTACATGATCAGAAACCAAAATTCATACGTCCCATTTACATGCACAATAGTTACAATATGACCTGTTAAACATTACTATAAATAAGTCTATACACGAAGTCGAGGGCCAATACAACGGACCGAGGACCTGTAACTCGGCCAATACGGAAATACTTAATTAATGACAATTTTATTAATTAACTTCTTTTCATTCTATTTGCACAACACTAGACAACCCATTTATATTGAAATAATAATTATAAACAAGATTGGTGAACAAATAGCACGGGTCAAAGTTGTGAAGCGACAGCTTCGGGCTTTCACCAAATGTGCAACTGCGACTCAAATTGGCCCAGTTTGTCTCGTATTGGCCCAGTTTTTCCCGTTTTGGCCCAGTTTCCCCGTATTGGCCCAGTTGTTGAATCATATGGTCTAGGCCGTAAATGCCGTAAACATGCCATAACATTGATAGTTAATTAATTAAAAACCGATATCTGTGATTTTGTCTATTACAGTTATAGTTAAGTTTACAAAATTACTTTTGACCAATTGGAATGTGTCTTGTCCAGTCAGTTTGTTCTTCTCGATAAAATAACACTTTTCATAATGTTTGACATAATGGGACTCCAACAACATATTTAATGGCTCTTTAACAGGAACTAACAATCAAAAATATTACACTTTTGATGAATTTGAAGCAAATAAAACTCTTTGACTATGATGCTTTTACAAACATCATTTGTGATACAAGTTTTTTTATAAATAAAAAACAATTCTCTAAATTACGCCACTTACAAATTGACAGAATAAATGACATTGAAAGGTCAGCTTGATATGTAACGGACTATATCCCCTACTTCATTTGGTGTGAATTAACAGTGGCCAAAAGGGCAAGCTATTTACTCAAAGAGTAATTTCGCTACTAGTGATCACTCACTCCCCATCTCTAGCTATTCCTTCCCACACAACCTCTGTTACAAGTAGGCCATATTTCATAGGGGTGAAACGGTACACTTGAGCTTCGGATCGGTACGCATTGCGGTAAAGGACCCTCTGTTCGGTACACTTTCGGATTGGTACAAAACAAAGAAAGTCTTTCAATATATAAACTAAACCAAACACATGTTTCTCTTCATAAGCAGTTGGTAGGGTGTGGAAATCATTTGGATTTAAAATTGTATGATCGAAAATATAATTGCATCTGAGTTAATAATACATAATTGCTTAATTACGTTATAAATTTGGTATCCACCAAAAAATCACGTTGATGTACCGTGTACCGAACGGAAAGCAAAATACCGCTGTTCAACTACTGTAGTTGTGAACTGTTTCACCCCTAATATTTCACATACACTACTAAACTTCTATATGTGTAAGTTTGCAACACTGATGGCGTTCTAATTTCTATCCAATCAAACGTTGTTTCACTTCCAACTGACTTCTGTCTTGTAAAAGATACGTGAACATCGCACAGTAGAAGGTTCTAGTCATTTTGACGATTACGGAAACAGAATGTCAGATTTCAACTTGAAACAATGTCACTGACTGCACATACAACTTTGCAATCAATCAGGATTCTCTATTTCTAGCCCAGAAACTACTCCACTTGTGACAGAGGCTACATGTGAATAAAATGAGTTTGAGTAACCACTGTTTGAGAGAATGATGGTAATAAGAAAGGTCAAAGAAGATTACCTTGCACCAATGATGGCCAGTAGAGTTCCTGGCTTGACCAGACCGGATACTGGAAAAAAATAGATATTTGATTTATAGATGAATATTGGTTTTGAATAACATGACAATTTTTTAAGCATTTTTACGTTCATAAAACTTTTTTGCATGAAAAAATTTGTTTTGTTATATTTTTGTTTGTTGCATTCCTGGTTCTGAACCGACCATAAAATTGATACCTTATACAACCTTATACAAAAATTCTTTTCAATCAAAACAAGGGTTATGTCAAAATTAACTACCAAAATCTTAAGAAAATGGTATCTCATTATATGTATTGAATCAAATTATATCATTATCATTCTAATATATTATGTTAAATATGAAATGCATCATGAAATTTGTGTAATATCAAACCTTTACCTCTTACACAAACATCACATTATCTATGGAAGAGAAAAATATTTGTCTTACCATTCCGTAGAATTTGTTTCTGCTTGATGGGTTCGCCACTTCCTGTGCAGCACTTCTTTCTTTGAGATTTCACATAAACGTTCACATTTTCCCATGTCAAGTTTATTGGTTCAATCACATCCCCTTGACTCACATATCTCTTCCGTCCACCGTGTGAATTGTCATGATATTCTCCAGAGAGTTGAGTTTCTTTTTCCCTAGAAACAGACACGCTGACGTAAGCAGGGGCTGTTTGCGAATTGCCTCGCATTAACGGAACTCTTTCGTCGTCAGACATCATGCTTTTCTGACTAAAGTCTCGATTCTGGTAAGCACTTCAGTGATGAAGCTAAAATGCCTGTGCAGAAATTTCCCCTGAAAAACACAAAATCATCAAATAAGACCACTTATGAAGCTCTAGTTGTGTCATACTATTGAAACTTTATATAGTGTTTTGGGATTGTTGCTAATAAGTGGCATAATGTTATGAATCACTATATAGGGATTTCTGGAACTGCATTTTTGTGAAACCATTTATTTTGCAATAATTATTGGATTATAAGTTGGATAACATGGGCGTAGCTACCTATACGCAATGTACTCAATTGAGTACACATTTTCCCCCAGATTTTGGAAAGACAAAAAAATGCAAAACATTTCATTTGATCTGTGATAAAATTTCGAAAATTCAAAGAATAGATACGTTGTTTAAACCGCGCCAACCAACACAGCACATTATTGTGTGTCTGACGATTGTACAACCTCAAAATGGGATCTGGATATGTTCAAAAGCATGTAGAAGAGATATTCTTTTTGAAGATTTGAATATAGTATGGCAAACAAATGAAACAATGAATTTGAAGTTTTAGGAATAACATTTATTCCTACTTTAAAAGATTAATGGATTATGATCAAAACGAGAAAAGAATTGTAGAAGTTAATAGATAACTTGCAATCGGAACATGGAGAAAAAGGTCTTTGACAGTAACTGATACCATTACCGTGATTAAAGCATAATGAAGATATATGTTGATAGCATTTAACTTGTAGTGTACTAAACGGAAGGATGGTCACTCAAGACAAGCCCCATGTACACAAATCATCTCACATGATAATATTTATTATATTTACTCAATTGTCAAATGCTTAGTTTGTCACCACTGGAAATATTAAAATAAGTATGATTAATTTTTTGGTGAGGGATTCTAAAGATGTCAATCAGTTGTTTGAACAAAGGTCAAGGTCAGAAATCACGTGACCACGTTCACTGCCGACAGCCGAAGATAATAATGTGAATAAAATCCTATTTCAGCTCATATGGCTTAACCATAACTTCAAAAACCCAAATCACTATATCAGACACTGGGCTAAGAAAGGACTTTTGACCATTAAGAACCTATTTGGAGAGCATGGTTTATTTTCTTTTGAAGATTTGAAAAATAGAACCATGGGCTCTGTAGCTCATCAGGATTTCATTGATTTACTATCTAATGTTATCCCAAGTACTACATTGTTTACAAGCAACGGATATGTTTTTAGATCAGGTCACAGGGTCACCAAATCTACAATTTAGAATCCCTATTGGCAAAGGACTCTGCACACAACATTTCAGCTTTATAGACAAAAGAAGATGAAAATAGGTTTTTAAAGTGGTGATCCCTTTGACCCTATTTTCATCCCATTCTCCATGGGGATTCTAAATTGTAGATCTCGTGACCCCTTGACCCCAAATTGGGTCACAGTGGTCACATCCTTAAAAACCTATTTTCATCTTCTCCTCCAGTTTCAAAAGGTCTAGAGAGCTGAGAAGTTGTGTGCAGTCTCCTTGGCTAATTGGGATTCAAAATTGTAGATTTCATGACCCACTGACCTCAAATATTGATCACTGGGTCACAACCTATAAAAAATACCATTGTAGCAAGCTTTGAACAGTACTCTTGAGATTGTATGTGCTTTTCTCTTCAGAAATGTGTGAGTTCTAACGGTTCTAAGAAATGGTTGTTGAGAAAGAAGTTGAGACTTGAAAATTAAGAATAGAGGATTTAACAGAAATTGTGTGTAATACTTATTTTATAAGCCCATAGCTTTTATTATATTTCATATGTAAAGACTAATATTTTATCATTATTGAATAACTGATGAGCTACAGAGCCAATGGCTCTATTTTTTGCTTGTCAACCATTTGGAGTCATGGGGTCACCAAATCTACAATTTCGAAATCCCATTTGTCAAGGAGTCTGCACACAACTTTTCAGCTCTAGGCCTTTTTGAACTGGAGAAGATAAAAAAAAGGTTTTTAAGGTTGTGACGCCATTTGGGGTCATGGGGTCACCAAATGTACAATTTAGAATCCCCATTAGCCAAGGAGTCTGCACACAACTTTTCAGCTCTCTAGACCTAGTGGTCCGGGAGAAGGAGTCGAAAAAAAGCGAAAAGTTGACAGACGGACCGATGCTGGACGCCACGCCTTTCAGGCCTGATGGGCTTAAAATCAGTATGGGATAAAAGGTGCATACCTGGATCTTGAATACATATGTATTACCCGAAGCATGCATGTGGAAACGCCTTAAAGATAACAGAATTACTCTGTTAATTCTTAACAGAGATTTCATGACTTCAATAAAAGGTTCAATAAAAAATATGTTAAACTCATCTTTGACAATGCTTAAATACTCATAAATGAGAAAGTTTATTTGAAATTAGGATTTTGTACGGAACAAATGTTTAATCTGTATAGAAGTAAGTTATAGGATAACAGACTTAAAGATTTTCAGTTTAAATTTGTTCATGGAATTGTATTTAACAAAAAAGAACTTTTGAGAATGAAATTGCTTGAAAATGCGCTATTTTCATTATGTAGAGATTGGGAATTTGAGGAAAACCAAACATTATTTATGCACAAAAATAGTCAATTTACGAGCAATATATTGTCAGCATTTGAACCTCAAAACTGCCGAGGAAATAGCATTTCAGCCCTTCTATTTAGAAATTGTTTATTCCCAGACCCCCTAGGTCTGCGCCCTCGATTGAGTACATTTTTCAAAACCCTAGCTACGCCTCTGGATAAACAATGCTCCATTTCAATGGAAAGACAAAAATTTCTTCTTTTTGTTTGGGGGGGGGGGGGGAGGGGGGGATTATTATGTAGCATAAGATTGCACAACTTGCTGAATACATGTCAAAAGTTTGTCATGTCAAAAATTAAGATATAATATATATTGAATATTAATTAATAAATTTTATTTATAATAAAATGATAAATTCCCCCTCAAAGTTTGGTTCTAGATTGGGCGCTACTTGCATTACATGAAAGATCTAACTTTAAATATATTGTGGAGGGCTTATAGTGGTACTTGAGTATCAAGTATCATTGAGTATCAATTGCTAGTAGTTAGTACTCTTTATTGAAGTTAATGGGAAGTGAAAACACTTGAATTCTAATTCTAATTCAACGAAGAAGGCATTTTCTAGCACTTTGGTGATTAATTTAATATATCTTCCTTATTAATTCAATTCAGGGGAACAAAGCCAAACATTTTCGAAATTTTATTTTTTACCCATGACGTCAGCTATAGGTACATGATAATAATCTACATTGGGTACTTATCTTTTCCTACATTATATTAAACATCCTATATATTTTTGGGAAATTGGTTATTTCCTATGGTGTTAATTTCATAACTCTTCAAGATATACACCAAATGTAAGTTTGTTCTACTGATTTACAAATCAATGATCAAAGAAAAAAATCCAAAAAAATCCAAAAAAACATACAGCTGCCTAAGAAAGTTAAATGTCTCTTGGGCACACTTTTTTCATTTCATAATTGACAAGGGCGGTAGGACATTTTTAAAACTTTTTGTTGGAAAATAAATTGACGAGGGAGGAGAAGAGTTTATTTTTTCACCATCAAAACATAGCTTGGTGGTGGGAGAAGTATACAAAATGAAAGAACATACAAACCTGTAGACCCAATATATTGTTGGATAAATGGATTTTTGGGACTGGCAAAATTGATGAGGCAAATTTATAATATATTTTTAAAACTGACAAAAAAAACCTGTCACATGCACAAATAAGTGATGCAATGATGTGCGAGAAACATTTCCTTTTTTTTAAATTTAGCCAAAGTTAGACAATCTATAATTGTGAAAATATAAAATGAATTTATTAATATTGAGTAATTTTGAAAATTGTTAATCTCTAAGACTCCAATAGTACCAACTGAGCTTAAGATTATTAGTAAATTGATAAACCTCAGGTGTTTCATTTGTTAGAGGAATTAAAGTACGTTATTCTGTTATTAAAAGTTTTGCAACTCAAAATGATTAGTTAATTTACTGAAAAGGCACACAAGACTTTCATTAATTACAGTATAAAAGCAGAGATTGTAAATTGAATATGACATGTGAATATACATTCTGATAACAGTTAGTTCACCTAGAAATATATGATAACAGCTATGATAATGCAAGATATGATAACATACTAATATAAATGTAACACATTATATCAATTGTATAAACTTGTTTTATATAACAAGAATAGTGGAGAACATGAACACTTTTTTGTTGAACAATTTATTACAATTATTACAATGAGGTGAGTTTGGTTTTAAAGACACTTGAAAGAGTACAATGTATTTGATTTATATAAATATCACATTTGCTGGTATTATTGCAGGGAGAAAGCCCGCAACACAATTGTGGCTTATATGCATTGCGATGAAACCTGAGACTATCGAGACTATGGTTGGTACTGCCTAGTCTTCGACTAAGACTATGAAAAAAGTATGGATTCTGAAAATATCACCATTTTATTAAATATTGAAAAGGAGACTGTAAGAAATGAAATTTTCATAAAAAGGCTCCTTTTCAATTTTTGTTATATTTTTGTTAAGAGTCTAAGTGTTAAACTAGGTACTGCCATGAACTTACCTTTAGTATAAGGCAAGGCAAACAAAATTATAATT
This sequence comes from Gibbula magus, assembly GCA_936450465.1. NCBI lineage: Eukaryota > Metazoa > Mollusca > Gastropoda > Trochida > Trochidae > Gibbula > Gibbula magus. The sequence continues at coordinate 33,299,326 of OW388300.1, forward strand.
ATTATAAAATCACATATACAGCCTAGTGCAAATAATCAATCATTTCAGACAATGCACAGAAACGAAATGGCGGATACCCAGATAGAACTATCCCTTTAACTGGGTTTACCTTTAATCTGCATTCTCTCACGTCACGGTAAAAACACCACTTATCTATGGAGCTTGATCAGTTGACCTTTCAACTTTCAACCCTCACTCAGCTATTAAACTATATGTCATTGGAGATATTATATTCGTCGAAAACGATCTGTCCGACGAATGCACTTGGTCGGGTCTAAACATATAAGTCCAATCAATATATTAAAGGTGAATTTTTAAGCTCGATCAACGCAACATTGGGTTATACAACCGTCCCAGTGAATCAAGAAGGACGGTTCGTACATTTTTATACAACCATTGTGGAACTAGACAAGATCGATGCGCTGAAGCGTAAATCAAGCTTTATCTTTGTCTCGGCAGGTAAAAAGAGATAGGCCTACCTCGTTCCGTCAGCCAAGTCCCGATCTGAGAAATTAACCACGCAATCGGCACATGTCATTTACACGTGTGGAGCAAAGACATTTGTGTGACATACATAACATGCGTCACGTGACTACCTTATTTAGACGATCTGATTTGAGGCCCGTTTTGGGTTGACAGAAATTGGAGGCTGTTTGACCTAAATATTTCACGTTGAGATATGACGTTAATGAAATTACAGAGTCTTGTAGGCCTGTACGTATGGTTAAATATTCATCGTAAAAAAATAAATCATTTATATATAATTGTTGTATTAGTCTCTCGTTGGGTGTAACCCCTTTTTTTGTTCCCCCAAACCGAAACGATAATATCATGTATAGTACCGACCCAGTTAGTTGCATGGGTTGAACGAGTAGCGACTATTGTCATGTAAATCATAGATTGCATGCATTGTCAGTGACATGTTCGCTAACCAATGCACATGCAGGCGAGTTTCACGTGGAGGCCGGGGGGGGGGGGGGGGGGGGGGGGGGGGGGGGGGTCACTCAATTTAACCTGCTAAATTGTTCTCTGATAAGCGCTTATAAGAGACCATAAATTTTATTTAAAAATTATTTCATGTATTTTAAGTTTCTAAGGAACTAACTATTGGGCAAACTCTTACAAGAAAGGTTTGAATTAACAAACAAAAATAAAAAAAATCGTCAATGTGCGACTTGGATGGGTAGATACCAACACTCGCAGCACTCGCTTACCCCTACTCAAGGAATACGTCTTTGCCCTACTTGAGAGGACAAGGTCAATAAATGGGACGAATTAAAGGTACATCCATTGTGTTGGTTGGGGTCAAATATTGCAAACGTTATAAATGTTGTTACTTTATCAAGAAGTACCGACTGTTACCGAAAACTACCATTTTAATGATAGTAGACTTAGCATATTGACGATATCAAGGTAAAAGCAGTGATTTCTGATCGAAAACCGGACAATGACCAGCGTGTGACGCGCGTCAATGAGTCAAACGTAATTTTGGAATCTTATTTATAAAAGACAAAAAGACAGATTTGAGTTGATAATGTTTAATAGGTCATATAACTACTGTGCATGTCAATGGGACGTGCACTTTCGGTTTCTGCACATGCATAATGATTTTACTAAATTTTTATTGGAAACTAATAATTATGAAAATATTTGGCGATTGGAGACAAGTATGCAAGCTGAGAGAATTTATTTTCATTGTAGACAGCACATGTGATGAGTTGGAACGTATTAGCCAAATAAAATTTTATGAAACACAATGGATGTACCTTTAAGTGAGCGCATGACGTATCTGATGCTGTCGTACATGTTGCATGTATACACCCAAATTCATTTCTTTTGTTGAAGATATGTCATTATATATATTTAGTGTTATCTGTACAGTCAATTACTCCGTCATCAATTTACAATTAATTTATTTGACAAAAAATGAAATAGTGCAAGTCTTTTTTAAAACAGCAAAATGCTAAAATTAATTCTTAAGACATTCTTGTAATTTCTTAAGTTATAAGAAGTGTAAAGTGTAAGAAGACGGAAGGGGTGATAAAGGGGGTGCTGAGGCAAATAAACCTCGGTCTCCAATAGAGACCGGGGGTAATTTTTTAAAGGTACATCCATTGTGTTGTTGGGGGTCAAATATATGCCAAACGTTATAAATGGTCTTACTTTATCGGGAAGTACCAACTGTTACCGAAAACTACCATTTTGATGATACTCGACTTACTATATTGACGATATGGAGGTAAAAGTGTCGATTTCTGATCGAAAACCGGACAATGCACCGCGTGTGGCGCGCGCCAATGAGTCAAACGTAATTTTGGAATCTTGTTTAAACCAGACACAATAACAAATTTGGGTTGATAATGTTTAATAGGTCATATAACTACTGTGTATGTAAAAAGGACATGCACTTTCGAGTTCTGCACATGCATAATGATGTTACTCGATTTTAATTGGAAACTAGTTATTATGATATATTTGGCGCTTGGGGATGAATATGCAAGCTGAGTGAATTTGTTTGTATTGTAAACAGCACATATGGTGTGGTGGAACGTATTAAAACCAAATACAATTTTATGAAACAGAATGGATGCACCTTTAAGGGCCGGTGTGCTGAATGAAATAGAACCCCGGGATTGAATTGGAGGAAATACGGTACTTGTTATTCATAATGTGTAATTTCCTTGAGACAATAGTGTTATTAGGACATTGCATTGTTCTTCGATTCCCCGGTCATTCCAATAATCACATGCTTGTCATATATTTAGATGGTCAGGAGAGTTTGTGGAATAATTGATTTCAATATGTGTTATTGGTATATATATCATAGGATATTTTTTTGTGTGTGAAATAATATAAATATGAGTTATTTTGTCATCATCCGGTCCAACACGTTTGTTTCATCGGATATCATGTCCACGTGTTTTGAATGAAGTAAAATGTACATACAAACATTGTAACCTAATTCCAATAGGAAAGAAACTTCTATGAATTTGAGCACTAATAATGTCAAAATATCATAAATATCATAAAGTGATAGACAATATATCTTTCAAACATTTCAACCAAATAAATCTGTTGGTGATTTTGGTTGACAATCAAATTACGACAACACAACATAAGCCACAATATTATTTTTTACTGATTTCCAAGCACAGAATGAAAGTGTACAATTACTTTTAAAATTAATACATGCTAATATTATGTGTATGTTTATGTAACTATTTCATTATTATTGATAATCAGCATAAAATGCATCTTTCGGGTAAATACAAAATTCTAAAACGTGTTCATTGGAAACACAAAAAACAATACTAGCAGTCAAATACCTTGATTACTTCGAGTTTATCCAAGGAAAGTTGAAAATTTCAAGCGACACATCGCAATATTTTCACTAGAAAACCCTCCAAAATGGTAACAAAATATATAAGAGATACCCTATTTGTGATTACGCAGATTTAAAAATAGATCAGGGGTACCCTCTGTGGTCATGTGGTTAATGATGATTGTTATATATCAGCAGCGACTCTATCTCTCAAATCAGAGATCGAGCCCCTGATATCAGCTTGCTGAAAAGCATCATTTTAAAAGAAAATCAAACAATGAAGTTCGTCTCAAAATTGTACCATGTGAAAAACAAGGTGAGGTGAGGTGAGTTGGGGTTTACCGCCGCTTTCAAGAGTATTTCACTTATATCGCGGCTGCTAGTATTATGGCAGGGAGAAAGCCCGCAACGCTATTTGGCTATGCATTGCGGTGAAACCTGCGAGCATTGACTGGAACTAGCGAACCATGGGTGGTACTACGCTGAAATGCAGTGTAGCATTGCACCCAAACCTTGATGCGTGTAGAACAGTTCTCTACTGCAGGCAAAGTTGCCGTGCCCCTGGCGGGATTCGAACCCCGGACCTCTTGATCCGAAGCCGAACGTGAAAAGCAAGTGACCAGTGAGAGGTTAAGGTTGGGAGAAATACAGTCATATGTAAATAGTACGAAAATAGGTGACACGTAACTAGTTTTATTATTTACACTACTATACTGGTTGTGTTTTGAGAATCAAAGTGTGAAAAAAAGAGATTTCTTTCTATAAAATTTTGAATACATTTTCTAAGTGTAATATATTCTCTATCTATAACATTTATCACTGAAAAATTACAATATTTCATTGCTTATTAAGTTATCATTATTATCAAATGTGTAAATATATAATTGTTGGTATTTTTTGTATTACCCGGAAGCTATTTGCAAGCGATTCAAAAGGAATAAAGTGGGTACAGACAGAATTACATTTAAAGTGTGTCACATGACGTTTACGAAAGTCGTGCAAATTTGTATATACCACTTCACACTCGTTTCGAAAAGTCATATGACATACGTTCTCATGTAATAATCTATATATCTATATGGTTTATGCATGAGATTATACCTACAGGCTCAAGGAGCGGACTCAGGATGTTCGTTGGGAGGGGTGGACCCCTTAATCATAATTCTTTGAATAAGTAGGTATTGATAACTCCGATTGTAACTTAAACGCAAGTAATACTACGAATTTACATCCATGAAGGCTACACATTGAGCTTTACTGAGGGAATCTCACGAGGAGTGTTAAATAATAATTAGATCACCACTCTTTATGTCATCATGCATTTCCAAACGAGTCAATTTGAATTTTTTTTACATTTCAAGTATGTACACATACAAACGTGACTGGTTAAATATGGTCTCTGATTTCAACATTCAATCTTATTCAATACTCAAAAAACACATGTCTATAGTACATGATGCAACTGAATATACATGTGAATGTTTTTGATGAGTTTATAAGCAATGATGGCGTACTACTCTTCTCTCTGGATAGTCAAGTCTATAATTGCTCATTGATTGCTCAATGTAGCGCTCAAGTAGCGCTCAAGTAGCGCTGATTCTCTCCTGAACGACACGGTGTAAAACCTCAAAGTTCGCTTGCTTTGCTAGTAGCGCTACATTGAGCAATCGCGTTCAAGAGAGGTTTAAAAGTAATTTGAGTGATTACTTTGAAACCTCTCTTGAACACGGCCCTGATTTTCATAGCATAGTATATACACATAGCAAGATATTCAATTACATCCTGATTTTTACTGTTGAATAAAAATGAGAATTTCTCTTAATAAGAATGGACACAATATAATTATTCAAGATATTTTTTACGTAATTTATCATATAATGGACACAAGCAAGCAATGGTATTTATTTACTTTCTATCACGTTGATATTGCATGATATACATAACCTTCTTCTCTTATACAATGTATTGAGTGAGTGAGTGAGTTATAGTTTAACGCCGCTTCGGCAGTATTGCAGCCATTAGCGGCGAGTCTTATATTGAAACAAGTGCAAGTTCATGTAGGCCTATTTGTGTGTAAAAGGTCCTCGAAACACATACCATTGATGATATCTAAATCGATGATACCATAGCTATCTACGTTCACTCTCAATGACTCTGTAAATACGTTATGTCTGCATGCTTATCTTAATTTAATGCCATTACATCACTATTTATGTCCCAAATATTGAACTCTAATATTGAACTCAAATATTGAGTCTTGTGAGGCCCAATTAAGGTATGTAAAGTGTACATATATCACATTACCGGTACTAAGATATTTATAACAAAGCTATTTTGATCGTCTGAAATAATTTTGTTTTAAAATATGTCATGAATGGGTGTATCATTATTTCATCAATACAAATACGTATATAACCAATTTGATTTTTCGTCTGTAATAATGCAGTTTTAATTTGTTTTAATGAATATCCTATGTTTGTCTTAAATAATGGTTGTACATATCTCCGAACTAAATTTGAATAATAAATCCCGCAAAACCGTATACTTTATAAAAAGTTGCACATGTATGCCATAAAAAGCATATGACGCTTACTATAATAAGTTCAAAGTTATCAAAAGTAATATTAGAAATAATACTAAGTACTGTACTGATAAAACACAATGGACCCGTTTCCTCTTAAGTTATATGGGACACTTCTGCTCCGCTAACTTAAGAAAAACCTAAAATGATAAATATCCTCGTTATATAAGGCATGTTACATTTATGAGAAAGCCCCGAAACAGGATTTAATATCTCGGGCAGTACAAACAATATGGCAACAAGAGTCATCTTATGACAAGGGACATGTTCAGCAGGGTAATCGCTCATTGGTCGCTCGACGCATAATAGTTTCCTATTGAGAACAAACTTCAATTGGAAATAAAGTTGTTCAACATAGAATGACACAAGCTTTTTTTAAATCAGAGAAAGGCGTTTCACTGTCTGCATGTCATCAACATGCATGCGTCAGTGCTTTTGTAGGAGCAGGGGTTTGTAACAAGAGCAGTGAGGACGCTTTGCTGTACTATATGTACTATAATATATGTCGTTGGATACAGATCGTAACTTTCCTGGGCTCTACTTTGAAATGGAACTTCTTCCTACGATGACAAACATGCTGCAAACTTTAATAAATACCTTTTCTTTGTATTTTCTGTATAATATGTAAATAAGGGACCAAATTGTTTATTAAACAATCACCTGAAATACAATCATAACTCACTGACTGTTACATTCATACTTCCGGGTAAATGTAAACACGTATAAGGCCTACGTACTCTTCAGATACGTCGGTTTACCATAGTTGAATAAACCCAATAGACGGCGGGTCTGGACGCCCGTGGTAGTATGGCCATTTGATATAGAAATAGATACCGAGTAATCAACTTTCGTACGCAGGCGATTTTGGTCTTGCCGTATTTCCTTAAGTAGGCCTATTCCATACCAGGAAACCAGAGCCCATTATGTTTTTCAGATGCAGGGATCCACTATCTTAGCACGGAAAGGAGAGAGAAATACTGCAAGGCTTAAATCAACCAGTCATGGAGACTGGCAAGAGTTATTCCGAAGTGAAGTTGCCGAGTGATAAAAAAAATCAAATTAAAAAAATTAAAATAAAATTGGTTTAAAAAGCTTTGTTTATATGTTACGTATGCCTTTAAAGAATATATTTCCCCCCGTTCAATAATTAATAAATAAATATTCACACAAACAATTATATTCAAGGAATTTTGTCATGATTGCACTTCTATATTTGTTTAAGTTTGTTAGTTGGATGATCTATATTGCCAAAAAATTAACGTGCTTATCTTATGACATATCTATATACAATACAATACAATTCAACCACGCATTTTTAAGAAAATCTTTTGAAAATTATTATGCTTTCAATGATGAGCTTTTCCTTATTTTCCCAACACGTTTGAATTCTACATACCTTTGCAATGGGCTATATGAAATGATGACTTTGCCGACCACTTATACCTTCGAATGCTAATATGAGTGCCTGGAAACCACTCAAGCGTGTTATATACTTTTTACTTTGGGTTGTTCATAGTCACGCATATAAGAAAATGGAAAAACTCATGTAAACGTTTCCTTATTATTAGTGTGATATTGTCAAGTCATGATTACTTTCAAACATCAATGTTGTCACGCTTAGATTAATCAACAGTGTTGTGACAAATTTGTCACGAGTACAAATTCATTTAAACTTTATATCGTTTTTCATTATAAACCCAGTTAAAATATAATGGCTGGATTGTCCTTTTCATTGAAGCAAGTAGATTACTAAATTTTATGTTTGTTTTAATAATATCGATTTGCTGTTATGGGATAGAATAAGACATCTTTTCATTCTCAAACTAATTGTGTATGGAGAATAGTATATACATTCTAGTCCTTTGCACGAAACAAGTGAGTAACGTTTGGTATGTCCGGAGCGGAAGCGAGATATATTTAGAATAACACCGAAGTGTCATCTGATTCCAATATGTCACGAGCTCGATTCAGTGCATGTTACAAGTTCAAGACGTGTCAAGTATTTCAATTTAAATAATGAGTTGATATATTTGATATCATAAGACATACATTTTACCTCATATCACAAGGATTTCACTTCATGCTTATATACGATGCTCCAAAACATCGAAGAAGAAAATAAATGAAGCCTAAATATCATTGTAATCCTACTAGGAGTAAACTTATTGATTTGCTGTCATAGTTTTACTTTAAAAACCCCCAAACCTTTTGTATTAAGACAGCATTCATCACATACTAAATGTGCACTTGTCCACTTTATAGGGATAGTTTCAACCACTAGTTAGTGATGTAATCAAGTCTATGACGTCATAACAATTCGAGTCAAGCATTATCATGCGATGTCAAAGTATTTTGGTTGATATTTTTGTGAACATTCTATTTTCCAAACGATATCTCCTGTATACGATAATCGCTCATCGCCCAAGAGATATAGCAAGTTTGCAATGGAAATAAAGAGTATGTATGTATGTATGTATGTACTGTATGTTTGTATGTATGTATGTAATGTGTGTATGTATGTATGTAATGTTTATGAAACTAGTATGTATTTTTTGCTTGTATATATTTGCGCGTGTTTACATGCATGCCTTTATTGTACACATCATTGTTATATATTACTGTATGTTTTTATCAACTATATATATCACTCTTGTGTATATTTTATTGCTATATTCATTTCAAATGTATGCCTAATGGGCCCTTGGCCTCCTGTCTCAAATAAGGAATATCTCTCTAACGCAAACCAATCCTCCTAACGCAACACCTTTTCCCAAGACTCAGACGGATAATCGGATCGTGTAATGGATTGAAAGTAAAAAAATACTGCATAAATGTTTATTACAAATGGCAAGAAACAATTCGAAATGTGACGTTATACACAACATGACGTCATTATGCGTCAGGGAATAGTATGAAAATATGATCCCCGATATTGTAAAACTGACTCAAATCATTTAAGACACCCTTCGTAAATCAAAAACGGTCAATATGCGTTTTCGAAATCAAATACTCCAAGCTAGGCTGTTTACAACCCAATGACTTTCACGAATAAAACAGAACATAACGTTAGACCATGGCCATGTTCAAGAGAGGTTTAAAAGTAATCGCTCAATGAGCGATTCCTTTTAAACCTCTCTTGAACGCGATTGCTCAATGTAGCGCTACGTAGCAAGGCGAGCAAACTTCGAGGAATTTGCACCGTTCGTTCAGGAGAGAATGCGCTACATTGAGCGCTACATTGAGCGCTACATTGAGCGATCAATGAGCGATTATAAGCGCTCGCTGTTATGGAACGGAGCCCATATAGGCTTGGGAAAAACAAACGCGGGTCATACATATTATATATTAACACTGTTACAGTAAGTATATCACACAAATTCATTTCCCCCAAGCCTGTACATCAGGCCACTTATGATCAGATTTAATTAGAGTTGAACTTGGATAACCATTTGGGTTTGTTTTGTGGAAACATATTTGTATGCTATATTCCCATATGTTCTATTAAATGAACGGTCCATTTGCATGGTTGCTTTAGGTATTTTTGTGATAAACAGTATTTCAGATGCACAACACAGGAAAATTCCTTCTAAATTTGGCTCCACGTCTTTAAGGAAATTATTATAAAATCACAAGATATTGAATCATATAGGATGAAGCATTATTTTGTCTTCAGTAATAATTAACATCATGTATACGGGAAACTACCATATTTTACATGTATGTGTATTCAATTTATTGAGACTTGAATATCTGAATAAGGACCAACCTGCAGATTGTATTAAAGGCTCTTTTTTCATACACAATAATGGGCCAAATTGTATAAAGTATTCAATTCATCATATAAGTTTACCAATAACAGGTAATGAAAACATTTGCTGGTATAAAACGTGTTTATTTAAAAAACGAATGTACAATAAATGAAATTACATATCCGAAATAAAGATTCGTTTTTATATAGAAATAATTTGTTGAAGATTTATGGGTTCATGTAAAACTAACACATAGATTTGAAATATACACAACATGAATTTACAAAATCTATTCCAACAAGAATCTGAAATCAAGACATTTTAAGAGGCTGTAGCACGTATTTTGCAAATTTTATGTTTTCAAATTTTCTCATTTATAATGATAGTTTATGTCATATATATTTACCTTAGAGGGTAAAACATCTTATTACACAAACCAGTTATCCGTCGTAGTAATAACGGTGTTGCGCATAAAGCAAAATTACATGGCGGCCATTTTATTGTGAACATATTTTATTATTTCGAATTACAAACACGATTCCCATACCTTTACCGAACCATGTACACTCATTTTTTAACTTGATTCTCCAAAGGGAGAAGATTGTTTTACTGTTATTGACATTTTTCAAATACATTTCATCAACATATTTGAGGGAAAAAAAACGTGCTACTGTCTCTTTAACACAACATTTAACCTTCTCCCGTAATTTCAATGACATGTGGTAGACAGCAGCAAATGAATATCAATATCAGGTTCGTACACATGTCCATATAATTAATACATACAACAAATTGAACGATACTAGTTTACACGTTACAAATCGTATTGCATGCAAGTGCTTAATAATGCAATGAAAAAACAACACGTTCGCATCAAACATTGGACGAAAGCGAACAGATGACGACAGGCTTAAGGAAACACACAATAATATTTGTCTTCACAAAATTAAAAAAAAATAGCCTTTGTACAAAATCAGGACCGGGACAGCCTAGCCTTGAAAAGCAGCACGATGTAGGACATAACCCTGTAGCCCACCAGTAGTACCCCTATCAGCCAGAGGTCAAGGGTTACATTATCCTGCAGCAGATAACAACAGTGAAAATGATGGTGATGTAGAATGTGATGAGGCTGATTGTCGTGGTGGTGATGATGGATGGGTTGATGATAATGATAATGAAGATGGAAGGGATAATTATAATGATGATGATTAAAATGCTGTTGCTTATGATGATGATAAGAGGGATGATGATGGTGGTGATAAATGGGGTGATGGTGTAGATGATATTGGTGATGATTTAAATGTTGCTGCTTATGATAGTGATGAAAGAGATGATAATGATGATGATGATGATGATGATGATGATGGAAGGGATGCAACTTCCAAACGCAAGGCATAACTCTTGCCAGTCTGCATTACTGGCTGATTTATCCCTTGCGGTATTTCCCTCGCTTTGTTGTGTCAAGGCAGTGAATCGCTGCACCAGAAATGCATAGCGGGCCTGGATTTTCAAACACAGATTTCTTAAGGAAATACTGCAAGGCCTAAATCAGCCAATAATGGAGACTGGCAAGAGTTATGCCTTGCATTGGGAAGTTGGAAGGGATGATGATGATGAAGAAGATTATGATGATAACGGTGATGATAATGATGATGATCATCAAAAGATATGAGCTTTCGGTAAATTACAAATATTATTACACGATTTTAATGTGAATAAGATTGGAAAGAAATATTTACAAGATAAACATTTAGTGTTTCAATAAAAAGATATATGATATTCAAATACAAAAGGCATGAAAAATGTATATATAAAACAAAGATACTTAAAGGTTATAGAAACGAAATCAATAAAAAAAATCCCCAACATATATATACGAAACGATTTTCTCTGCCAAACTCACTTTACTGAAACTAAGACTCTCCAGCACTTCTTTTCCATTGGCGAAGCATCTACTGGTCGGATCACTGCATTCTGAAAACATTCCATAACGACTTTTTATATTAAATTTGTAAGATCATCAAATAAATGATTTCGGGTGGTGACAATTTATTTATGTATGAATACATTTCTTAGATAACTCTGAAAACATAGTTCCTACATTTTGATATTACCCGAAAATGTGTTCCAAAAATGTGTTGGTCTGTATTTACAGAATAAAAAAGTTTGTTTGATTGTGTAAGTTCTCACATTCTAGAAAAGACACACAAACAGAAAAATACATGATCAAACACGATTTTGAAAAAATGAAATTATATCAGCATTTCAAAAGTGTTTTCATCTATGTCCATTAATTTGGATCATGCAAATTTGGACATCAATTGTAGTGCTTCTTAAATTTGTGTGACGTCATCCCATATTGTTCTCTACTAAAACCTTTTCATACTTCAAATCTGTCACTTCAAATTAAAACTGATTCAAATTAGCAATAGTTTGAGTGTAATTTCCGCGTAGGTCGACGTCCTCGTAAATGACAACTCCTAACAAAGAATGCGTCTCGGCCATTCAGGAGTCGGCTCCATTATTCTTAAGGAGGAGAAGATATTATAACCTTTGTATCAAAGGAAAAACTCTAATGTAACCATGCACTATTTGCATTACCCATGGGCTAACTATGCTTGACTATCTTACCCAGTTCTTTTACGTCTTCCCATTGGTTGACGGATATAACCTCGTTTCCATAATTGAACCAAGACAGATACTTGAGCCAGAGAAAGTAGTCCGCCACAGATCTGAAACAAAGAGACCAAGAGGTGATACCAAGTGGTATCCCTTTAAATCTGCCAGGAGTGAGGTACATGTTTGAAATCATCCTGCTCCGTGATTGTATTTGTATCCGTTAAACTACTACAATACCACGATTTCATGAGCCAAATAACTCTCGTTCTTGCTATACATAACCTGCCAATGAAAGACTATATATTCGGGCACTATAGGTAGTACCCGGATGAGAGGATATACACTTAAGCGACCGTCGAGGTTCAAATCACGCCATTTCATCAGCTGAAACGTTACATGATGTGCTATTTAGCGAAAGTAACCACCCGTTAGCAGAACGACAGTTATTAGGCACAGAGGATCAGTATTGTGGAAGCGGTAGCAGGATGGTATGCAATTGACGCAAGTTCATTTAATGGCGTTGTGAAGTGACACGAAAGAGCAGTCTGATTAAAATCGACCCTGTCCAAGAAATTAAATTTGCAAAATAGTTCATATCGGGATACGAACTGGTTCTATAGATTTCTCGCCACAAAAGACACCCCGTATAGGTGCGTGTTCCGTACCAGTGTAGCGCAGAAGAAGCCCAGTCAAATAGCTGACCAATCACATCATAGTTTTAAAACGTTCGCCGCTTTGAAAGCATTCGGAACAGATGAAAGGATAGCTGTTTGGAGTTATCTGCCCCGGCTTCTCGCACCGAAAGCATTTGGACATAGCCCACAATTCCATGCGCTAACTTTTACTTACCTCAACCAGGAAGCAATTCAGAGACAATGTAGTCCCTAGTGTAGGGGCTGTTTCTCGTACTTGTAAAGATTATTTTGTGACATGTGATGGTTCAAATGAAAGGTCTGATACTATAGTATGTGTGTGATTTTTTCTGGGTCTTAGATTTACTGCTATAGTGTTGGTGTGAGCAGGCAAAGTGACCCAATATTGAAGGTCGAGGGTCACGGACCAACCTTGAAGACGGGGTCACATTTGTTTACCCTGGCTACCGGCCAAAAATGCCACGAAACCCATGCTCACTTTTTGACTGAAAAGTGGTCTATGGCAGGTAAGTCAGTGTGCAAAAGCTGAATGCCCAACGAGATATAGGTAATTGGCTGTATTATAAAGACAATGATGATAGAACTACTGGAAATTAATTGTGGGTTGTGGCCATTTGTTGAAGGTTCTGTGACTGGTTAACTGCATTGCGTCAGTCTATGGGCGAGGAAACCTCCGAAAGATATGAGTTCGTATCTCGATAAATGTACTATTTTGCAACTTTTATTCTTCGGAAAACTGTCTATTTTAATCAGACTGCACGAAAGAGCTATACACTATGAGAGGTCCTCTGTCTCAGGTCATCATACACTTGATTAAATGGGTACCAGGAAGATTGATTCCATGATGGTTGGCCGAAATTATGTAAATGGAAACAAGGTAAGGAGTGCCCGGCCCGTCAACTAGTGTTCTAGCATGATTATCCAGGTCAAAAATATAATTTTTGGAAATAATTAGCTAGTGTCCGTCCTTTATTTCTATCAATGTATGCAGTACTAGGAATGGGTAGTTGAATATATTTTAAAACGGCTTGTCGCACTTATGTTTAGGAAATACCAGAACTGGGGTATTTGTATATATTTCAAAGAGACTTTTCTCATTCATGTAAAGAACATACCAGCCGGAATGTATGTGTTTGTGTGTGTTAGTAGATGTTGGCGTGTTGATATGGTGATACGCATGTTTGTGTTGTTGTTTTTAATTATCAACGCAAATGCATGTACATGGCTATGTAATTTTGATTCCCTAAGGCAAATTACAGGGTGCTAATTTAAACGTCAAATTTTATTGCAATACAGAATCTTATAGATAAGTGAAAACGACTGTCATTTCGACAGTATCTGACCGAGCAAGAGCGAAGTCAGTTACCATAGTTAGGTCACGAGTTTCGTATACATATAATTCATATATACGTTATTAAATCGAGTGTGGTATTTATTGATACATATTTACTGTTATCATGATGATTATTACCCAGTATTCAGGAAGAGTCCCCCGAAGAGTATAAAGGGGATAAGAAGGGGCGGGCCCAGCGCCAGGGCAACATCAACTGACCCCGACGCCACGGAGAGAAGGTAACCTGGAATACAGAACAAACCGATTCATGTATAACAAGCACTTGACATAATCCCCAAGCCACAAATTAATACTTTAAAATAAAAAATTCAACTGGGCTCTGAAGCTTCCCAAGAAGGACATTGGTTTATGATGATAATCCAAAAACCAGGGCCGTGTTCAAGAGAGGTTTCAAAGTAATCGCTCAATTAGAGATTACTTTTAAACCTCTCTTGAACGCGAATGCTCAATGTAGCGCTACGTAGCAAGGCGAGCAAACTTCGAGGTCGTGTCGTTCAAGGGAGAAGAAGCGCTCATTGAGCGCTACATTGAGCGATCAATGAGCGCTACGAAGCGCTTCATTTTGTTGAACGGCCGGTGTAAGATTGAAAACTTACCCGCGTTGAAATCATACCCGGCGGGTACTTTTTCAACGTTGAATTATGACCCGGGGTCACTTTTCAACACCTCGGGTATTTTTTCAACGTTGTATAATTACCCGACTGTGTAATTATTCAATTTGACAAAAGACCAGAATTAAATTAATATTTCAAATTCTTACTATTTTCACCATCATGTTCATACATATATCCTTACATACACGTATGGTATTATGCAGTCTCATTAAAATCGCACAGTAATTATTTACACTATGTTACACAATATACGTATTATTATACTGATTTTAATGAGACTGGGTGCGGTATGGAAACCTACCAAATGAAACTGCTACATTGGCTACGAAGGTTGTAACTCCAGCACAGATAAGAAACGTGATGGCGTCCTGGTACATCCCTGTTGATCAAAGAATATACACAGATATCATTACTCTTTTAAGTGTATCATATTACATACGAAATTAATGTGAGCTTTTGTATAACCAAAGCGAGAGCGAGGGTTATACACATATTTGCAGATATTTCAGAAGAGGTCATTGGATCAATCCCTGTTTATCAACCAATACACAAGAAATTATTATCCAAGTCAGTGTATCATGACTTACGGTGTGAAGTTTTGTATTAACCGAGCGAGATCGAGAGTTATACAGAAATTTGCAGGGATTTCGTAAACTGTCATATGATACACTTTTGGGTGTAATAATTCATTCTATTTCGTTTGAAAAAACCATTAAATGACCTGCTTATTTATAGCAATGGCCTGTTCCAGTGATGTTAAATGGCTTCAGAGACGACGAGGTACGGACAACTGAACAACCATTGCTAAGCAAAAGTGCACATGTGTACCTATGGAAACTATTACATCGCTTATTGTTCACCATATGGGTAATGAATAATAATATGCGTATGACCCCGAGCAATGGTGAGGGAAAGTCTCTATTGCGAGGGCAAATAATACGATGCAAATTGAAGAGTTAGAAAATAAATCATTTAATATGTCAAGGCAAAACATCAGATAAGCTGAACATAAATAATACCTACCTATCATCCAATATAAGATAGTCACGAAGATAAATGGTAGGATAACGAACGTTGGCAGCTAGAAAAAAATACATTAACATGTTATTTTACTTTAGTAAGTATTCCATCTTGAATCGAACAATATCAATTTGCATTTACAAAAGTGCGAAAAAAAGATGTTATCACATCCACTTTTTACAAGTTTTTTCTCTCTCGTTTTTATGGATATATGTAAACATATCTACTGTAGACAAAGCTTTCATGTCAATATAAATACTTCAAAGCAACATATTGATGTTAAATGCCAACCAAACAATAAAATATTTACCTCTGCAAATGTTTTAGCCAGAAAGTACACGTCTGTTCTGTAAAGTCCGCTACCGTACTCTCTCAGGAAGATGCCCACTTCTATTGGGAATGACTGAAATAATTCAAAATATTATTTCGTTTCATCTCAACTCAATGGCGAAATATATTATCACCAATAATGATTAAAAACTAGGACGACAAGATAAAGGTTTGAGACAAAGGGATTACACTGGATCGATCCACTGTTCCAAAATTAACGAATAAAAATTGACAGTTTTTTCATTTTAATTGTTTTTGCACTTCAGCAAATCAAAAGGCCGTATTTCCTCATATACAAATCCAGGGTACTATTTCGTTCATCACCCCCTTACCCCCGGATTTTACTCTCGAGGCCCAGGTTTTATTGAAATGCGGTAGGCCTAAATTCATATTCGAAACCAAGGTTGTATTTAACTCAGCACCCCTTACCCCTGGTCGTATTCGAGGCCTGGGTTATATTCGAGACCCGGGTTGTTTTCGAGGGAAAACAGTATGAAGTTTTCCTAAATTGTTGGACCTTGGATCTCAAAAATCGATAAGGTCAACGATAGGACACATTCATGACAGACCAAACTGCACAACATTTCCACATGACAGAAGCTGAATAGAGTGGTTTGATGTGCATCTGAAGCTTTCTGACGTAGGTCGAGTTGGTTTAAACTATGAAATTAAAACACTGATATAAATGAATTAATATAAATGTGTGCAAACTTGTCCGCCCAAAATGGTTTATTTTGTCTATTTAAGAATCCAATATTAAAAAAAGCTAGCAACCAGCCAAATTTATCAAGAAAGAAGCTGCCGGACAGGAGTATTTCTTTATATATTCACTCAACCACAAAAGAAACGTCATCACATTGTCAACAGTGTGAAAAACGAAATACTGTTACCGGAGAAAGTCGGTTTTCATAGGGACATGCTTTTGTAAAAATGGACCCACAATTTGATACATCAGAGTATACATTTTAATTGTTTATTTTCATGCCTGTTAAAGTCGGACTGGGTGCTAAAATCGCTTTTTCAAAATGTTATTTTTGGCCAGAATGTTTGACATTAACTTCAAATTCATAAAATGTATAAATTTAATTAATAAAAGTTGTTGACGACATAATTAACCTTCTTGGACTTAAATTTGTTGAATGTCTTTACTGTATTAAGTCATAAAACAATATAGAAAGCCCGTTTAGACTCTCATATCTCGTCTAGTCTAGAGATTCGAAAACGACGATTTCGTACACATGTGCAAATTTATGTATAACCCTCGCTCTCGCTCGGGCAATACACAAATTTACACTCGTTTCGTTAAAGTCATATGACATACTTATCTCTATAACACTCACATGTATGACCGAGAACATACTGGTGAAGGAGACGTTCATGATGATGATGAAGATGGCCCCGTTGATGTTCATTACTCCGGTCTCGTCATAATTCTGGTCCACATACACTAGGCCTAGCACTATACCGATAGTCTGTAGAGACATAATTAATTACAGAAAAAACATGTGTTATAACTCTTGCATTGCCATAAATAAAAAGCTACTGCAGTTATAGAAACATGTTAGATTTTTAAGTGGGCCAAAGAGTGATTTACCTCTAAATAAACTATTGCTGATGCTGTTTTCTGGTCCTGTAATTAATTGATTACCAGGAGGTCTGAGAAATATCACATTTCTCCAGTTATCTTAATGCAATAAAGCCAGTGACAAACTCCTGCAGTGCAGTTGACCTTCCCTAAGTCAGTCATCAGTCATCGTACGAATAACATGTGCTAAAGATTGATTATTTTTTTCTGCCATAATTCGTCACTTCGAACCAAGTGAACACGATTTATTTCAGTCATGTTTAGGCGATCTTCTTTCATTACATTTTTACAACAGTGTAAATGATACTTACCGAAGTCTAACTGACTCTTACCGCAATCTTAATCATTCATACCGCAGTCTAAATGAGTCTTACCACATTCTACATGATTCTGTCAGAAGTCTAAGCTTTCCTTACCGCAGACCAAATGACTCTGCATTCTGAATGCCTGTAACCGCAGTCTAAATTATTCTTACAGACGTCTAAATGAATCTTACCACAGTCTAAACGACTCTTATTGCAGTCTAACTTACTCTTACAGCAGTTTAAACTATTCTTACCACAGACAAAATGACTCTTACGACAGTCCAAATGATTCTTACCGCAATCTCGATGATTCTTACACCAGTCTAAATTATTATTACCGCAGTTTAAATGACTCTTTCCGAAGTCTAAATAAATCTTTCCGAAGTCTAAATGACTCTTATCGCAGTTTGAATGACTGGATGACTGAATGACTGTTACCTCAGACTACATGATTCTTACATCAGTCGAAAAGATCCTTACCGCTGTCTGTAAGACCCGAACGCGGAGCAAAACTGCGTCACGGAAGAGGTTGACCCAACTTCTCCAGAATAGAGCCAGAAACTGGGTTATCCAGGGCGTGGAGTATCTGGAACATCGTCACTCACGTGTTTTGTAGTGAATTATTACATATAAATATATTATTCATCAATGGACAATATCGAAACCTCGAGAATACTATTCACATTAATATGACTTCAGAAATTAAAGGCAGAACGCAATGTTATCAAAAATCACCAAAAATCATACATAGTTTCTCTCGTCTATAGTGTTTTATGTTTTGCAATTACATTCTTCTTCATACATTTCGGGTAGCAGATAATCAACACTGTGTGTATCCTGGACAGATACATCAGTCACAAGTGTGTATCATGTATTGATGAACTTAAACTGGCACTGAAGGACTTGCATAGTATCGCCTTTAGCTTGGCTGGCGATTAGATTATTCACAAAAGACAAAACGCAGAGGGTCTCTCTCACATCCATGGTTTATATATGAATCATCTTATTACAGGTGAACGAGGACCTCGAGAGCAAACTCGCCCAAAGGTTCCCCGCTCTGCCAGAAGCTCTATTATTTCATGTTGATATATTTTTCATCAATCGTTTACATTATTATATCACTGTTCGCAATTCATGAACATTTAATATCAATGTGCATTTATTATAATTTCAAGCATAAATGCATTATGTTATATAGGCGATAATAGTCTTATTGCTCTTTTGGGGGATCGGGGGATGGTTGTTACGAGAGGGAGGTGAAATCGTCACCTCTTCTGTACTAGTGTAGCAGCGCACACTACAACGTTTAGGTGCAGCCCGCTGCTACGCTAGAATAGAATAGTTAACGAAATGCAGCAAAACTATTTCAGTCATGGAAACTTACGCGAGTTATGAGTACTAGGAATAAAAATAAACGCACACATGAGGCATACCTGTTACCTTCCTTCCCAAATGCCTCCTCAAACTGAAAAAATACAACATAACAAACAATAAAGCTTCGATGGAATTAATTGCCATTCTTCAACAGATCGATTGTAAGAAAATGAATAGCTATTCAAACAGAGAGATAGAAATTATGTTTAACCTACTTCATTCTCTTCCCACGGACCTTACTCCATTCAGGTCTTCAATCCTAACCTCTGTTGCACATGGACCATATTTCACGATTATCACACAATCCCCTGGCGGCGAAAGTTTTTTGCAACACTGGTAACGTCCTTACGTTTATCAAATCAAACGTCGTTATACATTTGCGACCGGTCTCTGTCTTGTAAACAATATTGTATGCGCATCGCACAAATGAAGCAACTCTAGTCATTTCGACATGATCAGTTTGAAACAATGTCGCTGAGTGCAAATTTGGTGCAACCAATCAGGATTCTCTATTACAAAGTGCTCCATATACAACAGAGGTTGAGATGGAAGAACCTGATGGAGTAACATCTGTTGGGGAGAGAATTAAACTACCTGTGAGTTATGGTATCTCATATGAAATATATTTAATAACTATATAATATTTATACTTCATTTAGATATGTAGGAAATGCTTGAAAAAATTATTGTTATTATTCTTCTTAAACGATATTCCTGTCCAGTAATTAATCTTTGTCCTGTATGAAATAACAAATTCACATGAAAAGTCTATTCCAAATTGGTTATGTTCCCAATCTATGTTTATGAATAAAATAAGAATGTTTGAATCAAACCAGAGTAAATACATGCAAACATTGGTAAAGACTCAACAACATGTTTTACCATTACGTATGAACTCCCGTATTGTGTCTTTGACGTCGTTTCCTTGATCTTGTGCAAGATGTTACTGGCTGGTTCACTTTTACTGAATGCATCACAGATAGTCTGAAAGCACAGTTTTTATCTTGAGAAAAACAACATTTTCTTTTTAGTTATTGCGATGTTTATCAAAACAATTTTCTTGGAAAAGTAACACACATACACTATAGGCATTAAGACGAGTTACATACCTTATGTGAACAATAACACATGGGTTAAATCTCACATATACACATACAAATATTCTTATTCATATATGTTATAAACAAGGTCCTTGATCTTGAATTTCTTCCTTGTGTCCAGAAACGGATTTTTTGTAACATTCACAGACGGCTTAACGGATGGCTGACTGTCACACCTTGTTTATAGTATACAATGTATACAGACAGGTACATTAACATTACGTTTATGTATATTTAGGGTCTGGCCCCTGTAAACAAAATGTCTGTTTTGAAAATACAACATAAGAAAATTCTAGAACCAAGATCTCCATCTGATGGGTAATCGTCTGTAATCACGATATGTAAATATTCTAAGCTGAAACTAATTAGAAAGTATTAACAAAGAACTGATCTCAAGTTGTTTAAAATTTCCAATCCTTCGGAACAAAACTTCGCCCCGTTCAATAGCAGCGAGCGCTTAAATTGCTAAATGTAGCGCTCAATGTAGCGCTCAATGAGCGCTTCTTCTCTCTTGAACGACACAGTGCAAATTCCTCTAAGTTTGCTCGCCTTGCTACGTAGCGCTACATTGAGCAATCGCGTTCAAGATAGGTTTCAAAGTAATCGCTCATTGAGCGATTACTTTGAAACCTATCTTGAACACGGCACAGGATTAACACATGTTACCCTCTTTTATTTTAGTGGTATTCAAACGGATGTTAACAAGAGTTACCTCAACTTTCTTCCGGCACTGAACCTCCTCCCCAGGCGCTATAGCGAGGGTGAGTATATAGTGGTCAGCTGGGTTGAAGGTGCGTGGACACGGGTAGCCTTGGCTGAAATACAGATTTTTGTGTCAACTGAAATGACATTCTCTTCCCAAAGACATTATTCCCTTCAGATTTTCGATCGTAACCGTGCAAGGAGCTCTTTGTGCATTCATTCATGTATTGACATGTAGGTTACATAACTACCATAATTAGTATGATTATTCAGATGAAAACTCTTTGTTTATACCAATCCTCGGTTACCCAGGGTTTTATATATGTTTCGTTACTCTCCACTATAACACCCATGACCAAGGGCGGGTAATTTTAGTTCTCTGATAGAGTTTCCCATGGGTGATATAGTGGAGAGTAACGGAGCATATATAAAACCCTGGGTAACCGAGGATGTGTTTATACCAGGGGTTCTGATATTTACCTTTGAAAGAACTTAGCTGCTTCACTCGTTGGTCCTAAGAACGCGGTTCTTCCTTCGGAGAGAATCAGAACTCTGCGGTCAGAAGAAATAAGAAGGTTTGAATCATAGTCTCTGTAGGTCAGTAGATGAATTGATCATGAAACATAACCTTGTCATATATTTCATATGTGCTTGTGTTCATATACCACAGATGCTATTGTTCTTTTTAAGATTCCATATTTTTATTTCTGGTAATTCATTAAATACTTGGAGCTGGCGTCAGTGAAGATGATCTTTACACTTGTTTATCGTGGCTTTATTGTTTAGAATTAGAATGAGAGGAATTATAAACCTGAAAGAGTAGCATATGACATCTACGAACTCTTTCAATGTACGTAACTTTCGCTCTCGCTCGGGTAAAGATACATTCCTTTAATAAATTTCACAAGAAACATATGATCGTTTAATAATTTATTTTTCCCCCTGAACGAGTACATCGTTTTTGAAAACGGAAATAACGAATTCACTGTCTGCACGAGTTAAGTTTCGAATCAAATGGCATTAACATTATGTCTTCACCAAATAACCAACATAGATTCAAAAGCATAAATAGGCACTGAAATGTTCCAAACTTTCAGCAGTACAAAATGGAATGAAGAATGAAGTTTGAAGTATGAAGTATTAAAACTAAAATCGAGGAATACTTCATCGCTGAATACGAAATCCCTCACTCATCAAACATAGCGAAGACCTCAGAGGACGGCTGGTGAATAGTACACAGGATTGTCCTCCCCTTGGACGCCATGTTCTTGAGAGTCTGTACCACGTTCTGGGCCATGAACGAGTCCAATCCAGACGTAGCCTCGTCACAGAACATCAGAGGTGGGTTCGTCAGCACCTGAGGTAAAACATAATTACTTATATGGTGAAGAAATTCAAACATAGCAATGAGGTCATTATGTGTAGGATAAACACGCTACAGAGGTTATGCTTGGGATTGTAAAACCCGAGGTAAGAATCTGAGCGGGAAGTAAGAAGGAAAGCGAAGCTTGAGGTCTTACTTTCTGCTCCGCTTTCTGAACGAGGATTTTCAATCCGAAGCATAATCGATGTAGAGTGTTTTATCTGAATTAGATACCGTAAAACATAAATGTCAAAATTTACATTTTATAATGTTTGATTCCCAAATCCTGCATTTATAAAGAGTATGTCTCCGGGACGAGCGTTATATACAGGCAGAGAAGGTATTACTGTAAATAGAGGAAATCCATACTGTTCTTTCGACGTCCTCGGTAGCGTCAAAATAGAACGTCCGGTTTAAGGAGCAAAGGGTAACGAGTTCGATTCCGGCCATGACACTTTTAAAAAGTTATCTTTGTATACTTTTCGATGATAGTTGTTGTGAAATTGTGTTGGTCTGACATTATTCTTAATCTCATTAAAACTTCCAAACATATCTTACTTTCAAAATAAAAACCTCAAACGGGGTTATTATCGGAAGAAAAACAGACGAAATTCGAGGGGACATTCCTGTTACCAGATATATGTTCTTAATACATGGTTATAACTCATCCAGCTGAAACTGGTGATTCATTCACATTTTAGAACCAAATTTTCCACTTCATTTTTTAATCTGTTTTGTCTAATTTCTGCGTTTGGAGTTGGTTTTTCTTATTATCTACATCAAGTATTTCGAGATATTAACAAAAGTGTATACAAGATAGAACTCACCTCTGAAGCAAAAGAGAGCCTCTTCATCTCTCCACCCGAGATACCCTTTACTTTCCCTGGTACCCCGATACGGGTGTCTGAACACTTAGTCAGACCCATCTGTAGAAAACAAGTTTCTAATATCATAATAACTGAACTAGCTAACACCTTAAACAATCCTCTAATCTAAAGAATCGACCTTATGATTTCAGGATATGAAATTAATCGGACATTAAACTACACTTACATCTAATGAGGAAACAATTGGTACATTGTACATTCCAAATAGATATAGTATTTATTTTTGGTGAGGGGAGTTTACGTTTCGGAGTGTATTCGTCTTGTCACTTAAAATTCCAAATTTAAATGCATAGTCATGTAAGATTTGGTAGGTTAGAAAGTTGGTAGGTGGGTGAATTTGAAGGCAACTTTTGGGCCAATAAATGTCCTATATGCGTATTGCCTCATTTGCGATTCAAATTAGAATTTAAAATACAAAACAAAATCATATGCAATACTATTTGAAAGTATTTTGTAAACAACATGACATTTTCACCAAGAATGGATTAAAGATTAAAGTTGCTTGAGTTTGACAGTTTAAACTCTTTGAGGTCTTCTCGATGGACCTTATGTCCATTAATACATCTCTGTACCATTGTTATAATGATGATGACACATAGAATGTATCCTTATAAATTACACTTATATGTATTCAAGTGGCCAAGTCGCAAACAAGTAAGGGTGGATTCGTCTTTCCGGCTTCCTCGGCGATTCGTTACATGTTTTGCAGTTTGAGGAAAATAGTTGTATATTTTGCATTGATGCAGCAGTCCTACTAACTTTACCACAGTTAATTTGGCTTATCATAAGCCCTGTTTATACGGCGAACTTTGCACATATGCAATATTGCTTATGGTAGTAATATACACACGTGAGTAAAAGTAAATTTGCTATGCGTTCATATGTGTTTAATTTCTGCCTTTGAAAATGGGCTTCCAACTATTTTAATATATGAATAGAGAATTCCTAAAGCATGTCAATTGATATTTATTAGATGTAAACTAACTAAATGACATTAATTTATATCTGTCAACATTGTTTTGACTATTTCGCCCTAACTGTACAATGAAAATCGGATAGTCAGATGGAATTCGAAGGTCATCGAGTGCAAGAAGGAGATTATCCTATACATGTATATAGAGAATTCGAAAAACAATATTAAGAGTTTCTAGAGTTCTCTCATATATTTACTCAAACTGTGTGAAGTCACTATGTCTGTATACGACTAACTTTTACTAGAAAAGTGAAAATACCATATTTACTCACGGTAGTAAAAATGTGCACCTCCCCCTGACGAGGTGCATATTTGCTTACGGTAGTGAAAAATTTGCCTACGGTAGTAAAACATACATATGTGCAAATGCGTCCATACGGTGAAGTATGGGCTTATGACTGCGAAAAACAATTGTGGAACTTTGCAAAGTCGTTCTCATGTCTGCGAGAACCTATAGCATGTCATGACTAATAAAGTGTCATTCAATAGAGTGTGAAAATGAAAAATAATACGCAAACAAATCTCTGCGTTGACCATGCATTACTCAGTGAACTGCTGCCAAAGAATCTATACAAATAATGCTTTTAACGATTTGGTATGGTTAATCGGGTAACCGCTCCATTCCTTCTCTTGTCATATATAAAAATACCAATGATTTACCATTGTTCATTGCTACTTATTTCTCATCTAGACGTAGTTGGAAAGTTGACAAAAATCGTTTTCAGATTGTTGCAACGCTACGTAACGACACAATGCTTCATGACTAGAGTAAACTACAACAGCAAATGTAACTAAACTGACGGGCAAAAGAAAGTATAACACCCACTTGTTTTCGATGAGATGCCTTTGATTATGGCACGATACAACAACACCTTTCGGCAGTAGTTTGAATGACTTAATTGGTGACTGTTTTATTTTTAAACTAAAATATCATTATTTAAAGTAGACAGGGGTAAGAAAGGAAATTTACACCAACATGCCCCCCACCATGTTCAAAATGTTGTAAATGTGTGCAGGACGAAATCGAAGCACATTTATTGATTTTCACACACAGTATGTGATATATGTCGATGAACAGTTGTTCAAAATTAATTTGGGGGAATTTAAAATTTTTAATTAAAACAATTTCAAACCGCGTAGAAGTATTCTTTGACTGATTTAATTTTTGGACTAATTTCACAAACTAGTCCTTTTTTTAATACGACGTCGAAAACTCGAGACATTTGACTTTGAAAATTATACATATGATAATTACAACTGAGCCATATACTTTCTTTTGCCCGTCAGTGTAGACACGTGAGTTACAGATTCATGTGTTCCTGCATCTTACCTATACCCATTTTAGAAGCATTTACCGGATTTCATCAAGGATACATTGTGGGGTTAACTTTTTACGTTGACATGAGTGGTGCCTAACTTTTAAGCGGGTGTATATTGGCTATTTATATTACCTCTAAAATCACTTCCTCGACTCTCTGCAATCGAGCCTCCTTCGACAACGATCGGTCCATTCGTAACCGAGCCTGGAACCAACACATAACACGTATTTAATACATCCATTGTGTTTCATAAAATTTTATTTGGCTTTAATACGCTCCAACTCACTACATGTGCTGTCTACAATACAAGTAAATTCACTCAGCTTGCATTTTTATCCCCAATCACCAATTATATCACAATTACGAATTTCCAATTAAAATTGAGAAACATCATTAATTATTCATGTGTAGAGACCGAAACTGCACGTCCCATTGACATGCACAGTAGTTATATGATCCATTAAACATTATCTCACCAAATTTGTCATTCTGTCTGTTATAAATAAGATTCCAAAATTACGTTTGACTCATTGACGCGCGCCACACGCTGTGCATTGTCCGGTTTTCGATCAGAAATCACTACTTTTACCTTCACATCGTCAATATGCTAAGTCGACTATCATTAAAATGATTGTTTTCGGTAACAATCGGTACTTCTCGATAACGTAACACCATTTATAACGTTTGCAATATGTGACCCCCAACAACACAATGGAGGTACCTTTAACACAGGTGAATCTATGATTAAGATGATGTTTTTCTTATATATCAGACAGGATATTTTTCCATCAATAACTTATTCACGTCACTGCGTGATCTTTACAACATGAGAACAGGCACCATTCAGACCATTAGTTTAAAAAAAGATATGACTTTTGATTTGACATTTGAAATGCAACAGTGGATAAAACAAAATGCTAGAAGATTTTTTTTTACGTGCAAACAATTTTTAAAAAAGCTTTACATTTTAGTTTTTCGAATTATTCCTTTGGCTAGTTATAAACTTTTTAATCTTATGAAATACTGTTCTACAGTAATCTGTCTCTTTAGCAATGATGTCTTTCTTCCAAATCCTAATTATCTACAATAACTTACTTTCATTAGCGTCACTTTTAATCAAACTGAGACTATTGACACCAAATATAAGCACACACAACTGTGAAGGCTTAGCTGCATATACTCGAACCAATACGTAAGAAGTAATGATGTTAAAGGGACACTCCATACGTTATTGTAGTCACATAGGGCAAAGGTTACCAAAGGTGTTATTTTATCGAGAAGTAAGGACTGTTGTCGAAATTTACCCTTTTATTGTCAATTTACAGTATAGTCACATTATTAAGATGTTTAGTGACGATTGTGATCGAAAACCGGACAATGTTCCGCGACTGGTTGGTACTGTTCAATGGAACATATAACTGGCATACATGTAAATGGGGCCCATGAATTCGGCTTCTCATCATGTATTAAGCCGCTGGTCGAGTTTCATTGAAGGTTGTTATTGTCAAATATTTGGCGTTAGGGGATACATATGCTAGTTGAGTGAGATGACTTGGACGTAAATCAGGACATTTGATATGTTTGTATGTATCAAATCTAAATACAATTTCATGGAAAACACGTAGTGTCCCTTTAAAACAAATAAACCGGGAATACACATTCCCTGCATGAAAAAAGTATTTTCGTGAGGGTAATACTCAAAAAGTAAGAAGCATACACCGACAACAAGAGTTTCCCTAACAGCAAAATACTGAATACAAGAAACATACTGAATACAAAACAAATATGTACTGAATACAATATAATACACTGAATACAATACACATAGACTGAATGCAAAACACATACCATGAATACAAAAATTATACTCCGAATACAAGAATAAAATATATACTGAATACAAGAAACATATACTGAATGCAAGACACATCCCATGAAAACAAGACACATACGCCGAACACAAGACACACACAATGAATACAAGACACATACTCTGAATACAAGACACATACTCTGAATACAAGACACATATTCTGAATACAAGACACATACTCTGAGTACAAGACACATACTCTGAGTATGCGAGACACATATTCTGAATACAAGACATACACACTGAATACAAGACTCCGTTTTACTAAATACAAGACACTTACCTTGAACACAAGAGTTTCCCTGACGGTGAGTGTCCCAATAAATAACTCATCTTGTTGACAGTAGGCGGAGATGTTGGTGATAGCTCTGCCGACCGCAGCACCGTTCACTTTAACGTCACCGTCAGTGTAGTACTGAGACGTGTTTCTCCCCGTTAAGACGTTCACTAGTGTGGACTTGCCTGCTCCACTGAAGTAACGTTGTACATGGTTTTGTATACCTTTCTTCGTTAAGGACATAATTAGATTAAGAATTATTTCCTTCTGAATTGTATAAAATATAATAAGTATTTATATCGTCTATTTCTCGAGGCCTCATGTCTGTCCAAGGCGCTCCCCACATTATTGAATTGTTATGAACATAATAAGTACAAATTCACTCTATATACATATCTCTACTCCATGATGAGTATGACCTTCCCTTACCTGTACTTCCAGGTGAAGAGACGCGTGCTTTAAATCAAGCTTTTGTTTCATTATCAAATATTTGAGTGAATTCATTGGCATACCTTTTCTTTAAAATCTAAATAGACATTGAAGCATTTCTAAATAGTTTATCCACTCAGGATTATATTGTGTAAATTACAGAGTAGCATATAGAATTACATTGCTACAAATAAATCTAAAATACTACCTGGAACCTATAATTGCCAGCAAAGTTCCCGATTTCACAAATCCAGTAACTGAAAAGAAAATTAAATAAATAAAGTATATTTACATTGGAAATCGTAATTTCGGACAGAAAGACAGATTTGGGTTGGTACTGTCTAAAAGGTCATACAAGGGACGTGAAATGTTATAACATGTCTCACGATTGGGTATACAAGACGAGTGAAGATATTTAAATCTATATCAGCACGTGATGTTTTTCACCACGTATGCAATTCAAATCCTTTATTTCACTATTACAAACTCCCCCCCCCCCCCCCCCCCCACCCCAGAAAAAAAGATAAATTAATTAGTCGGATCCATTTGTACACCTTAGTCTACACACTGAAATCTCCATTAAAGGGACACCGCGTCGACATTAAAAATCAGATCATTTGTATCTACCTATGCTGATTAACATGTCTGCTAAACAAGTCACAGACACCAAATTTCAGACAATTGATGTAATTGGTAATAAAAACTACTGCAGGTTTACCTTTGGATTGTCAGTTTATTGCATTTGATTACATGGTTTTACCCATTTTGTTATATGGGTCTGAAGTATGGGGTTTCAGTATTATTTTAATGTTAGAGAGAGTTCATAAATATTTTCTTAAATTGTGTTTAAATTTACGCAAGAGCACACCGGATTATATGCTCTATGGAGAAACCGGTAGATTTCCTATTGACATTTTTGTTAAGAAAAGGATGATTTCATATTGGCTCAAGCTAATGACATTGGAATATTCTAATAAATTGTCAAGCATTTGTTATAATATTTTGTACAGAAAATTCATCAAAATCATAATTTATCTAATTGGTTTAAGTGTGTCAAAAATATTTTAGACAACTGTGGACTTAGTTTTGTTTGGCATAACCAATGTGCGGTAGATAAAAATTGGCTCCTGTCCACAGTAGAACAAAATTTAAAAGATCAATTTATCCAGAATTGGCACTTTGAAAAATCTTTTTATTCTAAAGGAAAGTTTTATTCATGTATTACTTTGGCACAGACAATTATATATTTCTTCCATTAACTATTTCAAGGTCTTTATTAAGAATTAGAAATAGTAATAATTTATTACCTGTAGAGAAAGGAAGATGGTCCCATGTACCCTATCTTGAAAGAATCTGCCCACTTTGTCATCTTGGGGTTGGTGATGAATTTCACTATTTATTTATCTGTACATCATTTTTGTGTGAAAGAAATAAGTTTGTTAACCAATACTTTGTAATAAAACCCAGTTTCTATAAACTACACCTGCTGAAGACCAATGTACACAAAGAAAACTTAGTAAATTTATTAAATGTATATTAGATAAGTTTAATGAATGAGTAACTGTATGCTGCCTCACATAATGTGACATGTAAATTATATCTGTAACCATGTACCACTGTGAGTGGTCGTTATGGAATAAAGTTGATTGATTGATTGATTGGTAGACAGTGAAGTGAAGCGTAACTCGTTAGCAGACACTCTAATCAGCTTAGTGATATAAAGATGGGACTCATTATTATTCTCAACGCAGTGTCCCTTTAACAACGAGACGTAACATGTTCACGAAAAGCAATCCATTTGGAGCAAACAAGAGACAAACCCTTTATCAATATAGGGCCTACATATTCATGTAATACGTCGAAGTTTCAAGGACACGTCTCCTACCATCCCTGAGGACATGTTTCCTCTGAGGACCTTTCTTCTTTCTCCAGCCAGTTGACAGAGGGACATGAACGTTAATGTTCTCCCAGGACAGGTTGATTGGTTCAAAGTCCTCCGTGTTGGACACCAGGCGACACCTTCCCTCGTAACTCTTCGAGTCGCAAGGTTCGACGACGACGTCATTGGTGAAGCTTGACTCTTTGGGATTGATGTCCACTTTGTGATCACTGGAGTAGGGAGGGGAGTACCGGGCACTTCCGTTTGCTAACAATGGCGCGCTTTCACTCATGTTGTCTGAAAGAGACATGATCAACCAATGAAGAGATTGGAAGTGTGGTTAATTTTTACGAAATGATTTTTGCGTCAACGAATGAAGTTGTACCTTTATTTATCGTAAAACAGTCGTATTGTAACAACATATAGCAGGGATGGACTTCTTTATTATATATACATACAACTTTTCAAGGCCAAAGCGTGCCTCTTCATCAGGTAAGTGAAATTAACAGAGATATGCAGGGAACATATTGTAGGTGTACAAGAAGTCAGAAAAGAAGTGGAATTTACATATATTTACATTAATTAGACAAAGGCAATGAGTATCACTGGCGTTTATATAGGAGGTAAAATGGTAACACTTACCTTATGAAGAAGAACGGTTTGGTCTTGAACCGATGTATGTATAATAAAAACGTTGTTACATTGCATATTAACTTCTAAATGCCCATCTTGAACTTAATAATATTGTATGCCAGCTACAACATAATGAAACGAGAAGGTAAATAAAACTATAACCGTGCTGAACCCGTACACTAAAAAGCCTTCAAAACAAGCTGTGAAGAAACCACAGGAAGGGCTCCTATGTAAGTCATCTTTGACCTACATCAGTATTTTTAATCTCGTTATCACCACGCTCAGCAGTGTCACATGTAGACTGTCCCAAGTGCAAGTGATATGAAGTGATGTAAAACGTTAGATTGCAAATGTGTGTACGTGGTTTATCATTAACGAGGTTAACAAGAGAAACATATTCGAGAGCTGTAGTAACTCACCATAAACGTTCAGATAATGCACAGGAACCTGTATTGGCGATAAACTAGCGACTAGAAAGCATATAAAGTCGACGATCCCATTAGCCAATCATGTTACAACTATTGGGCGTTCTGATGCACCATGTACTGGGCTTTGTAACAGGGCCTAGGGCCTCTCAGCTGACAGGATAATTAAAGCGATTTTTCATAAAAAAGAATTCAAGCGATGTTTTTAATTTTAATTTTTCTGGGCTATCTTCGCCGCTTAGTTTAGTAATATGTTAATATTTAAAGCTTTCATATAAGCGTTAATACCCGATCGATTTTTATGTTTTATGGCTTAGTTAAAAGATTTTAATTGTTTTTAATGCATTGACATTGACCATCTTGACAAAATTACCGGAAACTTGCCAAAAAATTATTGACAAATTTAAACATAATTGTTCGCAGGGTTTTTCCAACTCAAAATAAGCGAGGTAATCGTAGACCGATACTATTATCTTACCACACAAAGCATTGTGGTAGACTAGCACCGTGTTTACAAATAAATGAAATATATAAATATAAATTGCTGGTAAAATCAGAATAAAATACCACTCTACAGGAAAATATCAAAATAGTTTGACACATGAAATAACTATCGTCACAGTCAACAATGCGTGACAAGAGTAACATACAGGACGAATATAGTCGAGGATATTCGTGTTCACGTGCGTTACCATAGCAACTTTGCAATTGACATGCTTGCAAACCATTGTTACTGCGTTCTACACAATAACTGACGTAAAATACCATAAAGGAAAATTCTTCTGATGAAATCACATTTTTTACCTGCTAATCGAGAGTATATGTGCCTTTTAAACCATATTACATGGGAAGATCGAGGATGCAGCAGACGAAAGATTTATCTTACAGTTGTTATAATTTGTACTCGATTTGTCGAAAATGAATTAGAAACACTAACATCCTCAATGGCTCTTTAAGCATTGCTGTATTTCGCCAGTCTTTATGTAAAAGCGTAGCAGTGTGCTGCACGTGGACTTTATAGTGCAATAAAAAATTCTGGTCCCACTTTGTACAATTTGATACTTTGCTTCTCAAGTCCACTCCCTATGACTACATGTACATGTATCAACCGCCTTTATCAGATGCTAAACTACCAGACAAAAGAATGTTCTCACATAGTTTATCATATGTATCATTTCATTTGCACATATCTTAAGTTTTGGATGTCATAATCAACTACTGAAAAGAACAGGTTTTCAGTCAGCAGTCAAAGAATACTTCTCCATGTTTTCTAATTTAATTTTTTTTTAAATTTCTGCATAAACTATTTTTGGTGATACACTGTTCATCGACATATTTCCTATGTGAAATTTAATACATATGCCTGATTCTGCACACATTTCTTACCCCTGTCATTACAAAGATATTTTTACTAAAATTTAACCACAGTCACCAATTAATTCATTCAAACTTCTGCAGATAATTATTATTGTATCATGCCATAGTCAAATGATTTGCATCTGATTTCTTTTAAATATTGAATTAATCGAAACCAACTGAGGTGAGTAATTTCTTTTGCCCGGTAGTTTAGTATGCAGCTGCATCATACACGTTTTTAGTAGTTTAGGATATGTTGGATTCCTCGTAGCAAGTCGAAACCTTAACGGACCCGATTTTGTTTTTAAACATATCATTTAATATGTTGCAACATATTATAATTTATACGGTTAAAACATAAGAGCTGTGGCAGCTCATCTAGGTTACTGAAGATTAATTTAAAAAAAAAACCAAAGATTCTTTACATGATATTGATGAACATATTTATTAATTCATATATCTATATACTATGTATGTATCGATGGTCCGTTGTCAATGTACTGGTATTATTGCAAAACCTAATTGTTCGAAAAAACACGGTTTATATTCGAAATGTACAGCATGGGAACAAACAAATGAATTGCAGATATACATTCCATAAATTACAATAAATAATGATACCTTACTGTTTCCCAATTGTCAGATGAAAAGACGAAACAATGATAAATATTCCCATTGAGGGCTTGTCCTACTACTCTCAGTATAATATCACTGTTATTAGTAAAATGTGTGCATAAACATGTCGCCCACCGGCAATTAACTTACTTGGTCACCTATTTCTTGCCACTTCTCACGCAGAATATAGTGATTTGACTGTACATCGTATATACGTACACTTGACGCTAAATGCGAACTTCACTCGCAATGATGATTTATAAAGGTCACTGAATATAGGGCAGCACGTTATCTATGTAACTCTTAACCAGACTTACTGAATACCCTTACTTATTTTTCCTTGAAGGAAAAAGAGTTTACAACTTCTTAACTGGAGGAGTGCGACCTTTCGGTGTAGATTCTAACACCGTTATCATCATTTGCTTGATAACGGTGTTAGAATCTACACTGAAACTCCTCCAATAAAAAAGTTGTACATCCATAAATCTCGTTCTCCTTCATCTAACGAACTTTTAAATACCATTGAAAGTTCTTTTTCCTTTTTAAATGAATAATTGCATCTCCTTCAAATATTCTGATGATAACTGATAAAGAACAATATGTATGGTTGTATTCAAATATCCTTATTTCTGACAGCGTTGACAATCAGGGGTTGTCACACGTCTCTCTCCCATGTAAGTTCACTCCAGTCTTCATCTATTTTTGCAGAAATGTATCGACTTTCAATGTCTCCAATGTCATTCATGCATGTAAACTATATTTTGGTATACGCGATTTATTTCACCGTTGTGTTACTCTTTTTAAAGGGTGATTATTAGTATTATTGGAATTTGCTCTTTATACTGTATGGAATGTTTATCTGTTTCTCTGTATGTCAGATGCATTTTGTCGTTATCAAATAGAAGGACCACGTGTTTCCCTGTTTTACATCGATTTATATTTGTAATTGTTTATTCCCATTCTTATCTTATTTGAATGTTTGAGATGTTAATTGAAAGGAAACCGAAACTGAAGAAAAAAAGTCACTTCAACATACATATGTGCATATCAGGCTGTAATGGCACTTAGAAAATACATTTCACGCTCATAACAAATAATTACTGACATTAATCATTAAGATTGCAAATGATTGCTAACAAAACTATAAAAAAATATAATCATTAAGTCAATCGTCATCAAATTATTGTTTCAAATGATAATTAGATGCAATCTCCCTAATTTTCATAAACACGTTTTGTTTTTTAAAATTTCCATTCTTATTTTTTTGAAAGTTTGAAAGATTAATTAAAATGAAAGTGAACCCGAAGAAAAGAAAAGTCACTTCAACATACATATCAGGCTGTAATGGCACTAAGAAAGTACATTTCACGCTCATAACAAATAATTACTGGCATTAATCATTAAGATTGGAAATGTTTGCTAACAAAAATAAAACAAATCATAATCATTAAGACGTTCATGCTAGCGATTGCGAAGTCAAATGTCATCAACTTCTAGTTTCAAATTATCATTATCAATCTCCTTAATTTTGATTACACGTTTTGTTTTTAAAATAATTATTTTCTAAGATCTGAAACCAATCACAGTTCTGAATTGATTGAAAACGCGGACGTTATTAGACGGAAATAGCATTTACACAACTAAAACAATTTCAAATTCAAAATTCTTGATTACATCTATGTGCTCATCTAACCAATTTCTTATCGTTAATCATCGTCCTTAGGTAGCCCGAGTACGCATGCATCCATAACTTGCTAAATGTGTAATGATTTGTTGATTTTCATTATTTCACTGATTGGCCAATAATAAAACACGACTTTGCATCAGTATGATAATCATTAGATTAAGACTGCTTTCGTTTTCCCGAAAACGGCTGACATTATTCCGTTCATCAGCCGTGAAACGCAAGCGACTATGGCGTCATTATTCACTTGTGACGTCACAGTGGTTCTCGGCGGTAACGCGATGCAGTTTTTGCTGTTTTGTTTATATACAACTGTAATTAAAAGTGTAATTAATTCCGGTACAAATGAACAAACCTCATCCATTCGAGCTTTAAAAGGGGTAACGTTGTTTTTCAGGGCATATCCTTTGTCGGGCAGTTAATTGAAGGCCTCGGGCTTCTGCAAATGATAATGCCCTGAAAAACAACGTTACCCCTAAAGTTAATAATACATCGCTACTTTAAGAGGGTAAAATCTTTCATTACACAACCCGATAAGCACTTTTCATAGAAAACGGTTATCGGTATTGGTAGAAAATGATGCGACGTACATAGCGACAACTCTTTAGTGTGAGATGTAGATTTGTAGGTCTCATATGCTTTTGAGAGTTCACCATCACCAGTTGACCATTCCACCATCATCAACTTTATTGCGTCAAGACATCGTTAACTTTAATGTCACTGAGAAATCATTAACTATTGGTAGAATTGAAATATGAACTTCAGTCGTTGCGAAAAGTTGATGTCGCTTTTTGACATTGTTAAGTATCACACTAGGGATGCTAATGACATCTTTTTTTGCAGGTAAATTTATTTTTGAAAATACCAGTTCCAAAGGGAATGCATGTCAGACAGAACAATGCACGGAGTACTGAATCCGAACTTGTAATTGCATCGGTATTAAAGTAAGACAAGACAAGACAGGACACGCTAATGCATAGAGGATATCTGTCTTTCCTTGACAAATACCATGTTTATCTCATTGCGTGAGGTAGAAAAGTAGATATTAAATATATTAACTTTTCTACCTCACGAGATGAGATAAACATGGTATTTGTCAAGGAAAAACAGATATTCTATTTATTATATCATTATTTCTGTGTTGTACGTTGAGTTGGAGTGATTTCAACGGCAAACGTACAGCCTTCGCAAGCTGACAATATGACGTCATAACCTTATCCCGATGACGTCACGCGAGTGGTGATAAAGTTTATCGTCACTCAGTAGAGCGGTGATAAAGGTTATCACCACTGTAGCTTGATAGAGGGTTTATTTCACTGATAGAACCGAGTATCTCACTCCAAATTATGTAATAAAAGATAATACAAGATATGACAAGATGAGATAAGACTAAACAAATGTGTGACAATTTGTATGATATATTAAATATGGAGTAACGTTAAATCAATACGTCCCATAATACATATACTTATACAAAACATGTAGGTATACCGCTCAATATATCTATGAGTAGTTCACCATAGCCCAACAATTTACAGACGCTGGTCATACTTTGCTATCATACTATGACGTATGGAATTGCGGGGACGTCTTGCGAAATCATGTCCCTATCAAAACCTTTCAAAACCTTTCTCCGGCAGCAGTATTTCGTTTTCACACTGTTGAAAATGTGGTGACGTTTCTTTTACGGTTGAGTGTAGTTTGTTTTTATTTTGAAGACTGAGAGAATGGTATCAACAATCTATGCCAGTAGAGAAGAGACATTGTATAAAACATATGTGGAAAAATTTCAATATTTTCATACAATCATCAAACGATCTTAATATTTTGTCCATAGAGTCACTTTTGGTACAACGTATAAATAAAGTAATTATTTAGGGGACTGTATCGTTGCAGAAACCCCTAATATAGCAGTAACTATCGATAGCACATTAGACATACCTTATACAGTCACGACTTTAATGACAATGAACAGGTCAGGTCTTACCACAAAGAAGCACAGTTGTTGATCATGTTAGATATTAGCATAAACTTTGGTGTGTATGAGTTTGTAGATTTATTTCATCATACAATACAAATATTCAATAGTAGTATGACTTTGTGAATGTAAAACGACTTTCCTTTCGTATTCGTATTATACAAATTGTGGGCAAACTATCAACTTTTATATGATACTGTTCTGTAGTGCATTTCTAAAGATAACCATGTAAGACAGATAGCAAGAAACAGATTACAAATCGGACGATTTCTGACATTATTTCCTTTTAAAGCCAAAGGCCGAAAATCAGTATAAGAATAAAATGTATTCATGACTTTCGTCTTAAAGAGCCAATAATTAGGATACTTATATCGCACTAAATCCACAACAGAAAGGGCTGTGCTCAAAGCGCTACACATATTATTACCCTGGCATACGGACCAACATCGTTCTATTGTCATTCTCAACTCTCCTTGGATTATGCAACCTAGCTCCCAATTAAGGCGCCTGAAGGTTATTTGTCACATTGCCTTCACTTCCGAATGGCAACTGCATCAATGCTGGAACGGACGGTACTTCTCAGGTTATTTATTATCAGTTCATGGATGGCTTGCTGCACTAAAACAGCACACGAGTTTCTATATCACAGAGTACAGGCCTCCCTACTGTTTTACCATTAGCACCGTAACTACTCATTTTCATGACAATAAACGATAGTCTTGTTGATTCCTTATACCTAGACGCATTCAACAAAGTATTTTAACTTCGATTCATGTAAAGTTCGGACTGTAATCAGTTAAAACATTACTCACCGAAATAGGAGAACCTTCTTCGGACGCCATTTTTTGCATTTCCGGCATCGACCAAGAATTCACGGAAATGGCCGATATCGTTTCTGATACCAATGTTGTTCCTTCCGACATCAGACGGTCTGTTTCTTTAATTTCCGTGGATTCATCGATATTGCTGCGATTGTTTCGAGAAAAGAAGCATTTTCTTACGTAATGGGCGCGTTTCTTTCAAAATTGGATAGATTTCTTCAAAATTGACGTATTTCCTTGATTGATTGAAAACATATTTTATTCATTTAAGAAATGGATTGGGCACAAGTTGTGAAACTTATAGAAGCCCTCTCCACGTAATCAACAACGTATTTCCTTCAATTACTTAGGGGGCCTGGAATACTATTTTCGGTAACCTCAGCTCACACAATGCATGGTTACTAGTCAACATTGATATCTGCACATGTGCACTTGAAAAACATATAACACCGCTTATAAAAACATGCTTTCGTATGTCTTACCACCAAGGGATTTCAATGAAAATTTACCTTGACCTAAGGCGCCATGCAAATCGACTTCAGAATCAGAATAGAAAGAAAAATCTCAAAAGAATTCAAGCATCAATATAATCTTGTCACACAATTACACTGTGATGTAAATTCGATATTGTGTACCTTTGATCCTGAAATTCTAGCAAGTTTTAAAACGAAAATATGTGTTAACTGAAGGAACTGGCTCCAGGAAATCGGTGGTGAAAAGCACAAAGCAAATCAATTAAACCTCCTTAAGAATAATGGACCAAAGATAGCAAAAATCATTCAGTGGTAATTAAGGTAAAGGAAAGAGAATAGACCTGATGTGTTTGAAGGGACCTTTTGTGAAAAAACGATAAAATGTACACGTCAAGAACACACTTCAAACAGAATGTTCGTTGCAGATTGTCTGATCTTGTTAGTGATGAATGTTCCTGTCGTTTGAACGCTCGTCTTGTAGGTAAAGGTTAAAGTACGAAGACGAGGTCTTGGTGCAAGTAGATAGGTAGATAGTGGAGCACAGTGGTGTAGTGGTTAGCGTGCTGGCCTCTCACGCTAAAGGCCCGGGATCGAATCCCGGTGGAGAAATTTGTGGCCTGTGTCTCATACTGTGTTGTGTCCCTGGGCAAGACTCTTCATCCATATTGCACTCAGTCCAGCCAGCTGTATACATTGGTACCTGAATAACGGGTGTACATGGCTTCGTGTAGCGCTTCGGCAGCTCCGAAAGTACAATTCCGTCAGGGTAAAAAAAAAGTGTAACGCCCAGAGCAACCACCCGTTGATTGGATTGTTCGCGCAATATAAGAAAACTTATTATTATTATTAGACCGCAGGGTGGGTCAGGTAGAGCAGCCTTGCATTTCACGACTTTCGCTCACGTGTCATCGTGCGGCACGCTGAAATGTACACGCTTGCACACTAAACTGCTCGACCAATGTCAACATGATCAAAGTTATCCCAATCACAACACAATTTCAATATGTAAAAGATAATGTGCACATGAACCGTAATACGACGTTAATGAAATAAGTAATGCAGAAACTGGCAATTTAAGTAAGAGGCAATGGAATAGTGTAATCAATTAGTCATTAAAATCAGTGTAATTTAACCGGCTCCGTAGCCTAATGGTATGCACGCTTGGTTGCAAACCGAAAGGCCAGTGGTTCGATCCCCGACCTTCGAGTGATATATTTGTAAAATCCTTGTCTTGTAATTCTGAGAATATCTAAATTTTTATGGGAATTGTCTGAGATTTGAAAAGAAATAAGTTTAAAAACCAAAATTACTAATGTTTGCGATCTACCTTATACGAGGTCTCTAAATCACAGATAGACATCTAACGAGGTCCTAAGTTACAAATAGACCTAACTTGATGTCGCCAAGGTCCAGGTTGCGGAACGGTGCAAAACAAAGAGATGACGTCACCAGAGGTTTATAAGGGGCACTTTGTGCAGTGGTTAGCATGCTGGCCTCTCATTTCAAGGCATCTTGATCGTTCCATTATCCGATCAACTGTAAGCACATCCTTTAGCATCCTAAGATTGATCTCAGACAAAAATCGTTTGGTGGAACGGCACCCATAGCTCTAATCCCGGTAGACACACACAGAAATTGTATCCTTTGTCTCACAGTGATTCGTGTCCATGAACAAGACAGTCAACTCATTCTACGTGTTCAAATGAGTAGATTCATTAAAGCTGTGTCTGATATTGTTCGTAATGAATGTTGTTGTCCTTTTAACTCTAGTCGAGTAGAATATCGACTAGTTTGTGTTGTGGTTATAGTCGAGTCAAAATATATATATATATCTCTCAACTGATTCTTGTAGGGTTTAGTGTATATAAAGTGGACTCCCGGAAAGTGTTTTTTTCAAGATGGCGTCCAAGATGGCCGCCAAAATCTCTTAATGATCATTACTCTGTACCCATAAACTCGAATGTGATGATCTTGGTGTCTACCCCTTGGTTTTTGGGGACAACGAACACATTAAGAATTAAAAAATGTGTTTGTCTATAATACAATACAGACATCCAATATGGTGTCAAAAATGGCCGCCGACACCTCCAAATGTCCGCAAGTCCATTACTATTCACTCAAATTTGATGTTCTTGATGTCTATTTCAACGTTTTGGGGGGCAAGGAACACATTGTTAAATTACGACCACAGACCTTCATGTATTTAAAGTACAATCTCTTCATGGTAATGATCCAGCAATAATCAGATTCTAGCACCGGATACAGGGCGAACAAATAATACATTGTTGTAATATCACTGGAGTAGACATAGATTGGTTGCATTTTTCTTTAAATGTCAATAATAGAACATCTCTACATCTGTAGCCTTGTGTAATAACAACCAGATTCTCTGAAGATGAAGTATCCAGACAAATATATTCGCTACAGATTTCTCACGTTGGTTAACTTGATCAGCTTAAAATGTTAACAAATTCATTTGAACCTTTCTCATTAGAATGAATTATTGTTTAAAGTTTGCAAATCGGTAACTAATCATCTCATATCTCCACATGCACTAGTTCTTATGCATATG
Source organism: Gibbula magus (assembly GCA_936450465.1). Classification (NCBI taxonomy): domain Eukaryota; kingdom Metazoa; phylum Mollusca; class Gastropoda; order Trochida; family Trochidae; genus Gibbula; species Gibbula magus. The sequence continues at coordinate 33,340,191 of OW388300.1, forward strand.
TCACATAAATCATTTACATATACCAAATCAAATATGTAAATATCTCTCAGGTATCTGTATTTCTTATAAGATAAACTCCAATATTTCCTTTCGTAATCGACATGCAATTGTTTTTCCTCATTTATCATAATTTGAATGCGATAATGTCAATACAATAGAGTTGTGGCATACTACACAATCATTCATTTTGACTTTTGAAATTAATTTTGAGTTGTCTGAGTGCTTTTTTTTAATCATATGAGTTCAGTGTGAAATTCTACAATAACATTAAAATAACGATGCACGATGAACATAAATCTTTGTTTATGATTCTGATATTTGATAAAGATTATGAAAGGTCACTGACCAGCTGAAGCCAATTGATATTTGTTTTGGATATTCAAGCACTAGGTTACATTATATCATGATAAGTGCATATTTTATATTTTATACTAGACAGGAACCTAATAACTTTCATGCTACTACTAGAGTAAGTAACAAGTCTAAAATCGATGCCTGTTTTAATTATAGTTTTTAATACTTTCACTGGAGAAACATAAGGGATTTCATGAGGTATCCTGACCAGGATACTCCGAATTTCAGTATCAGTATACAATAGGATACTCGGGATATCCAAAAATATCCTGTTCAGGTCAACAACACACATGCTACTACTAGAGTAAGGAACAAGTCTAAAATCAATGCCTTGATGTGTTTTTAGTTACAGTATATACTAAACATATATACTTTGCATTTATGCTATTAAAACGTCTTCCGTCCTTACATACGCACAGGTAATAGTATTTGATCCTGCCTGTTTTTAATTAAAGTTTTTACATACTTTGCATTTATGCTATTAAAGCGTCTTCCTTACATTCGCACAGGTAATTGTCTGTGATTCTGCCTGTATGTGCGACGACATAATTGCACCTGAAGCTTATCCACCCGGCCACTGAAACCTTGACAAATGGCCAAGTGGATAAACTGTTGGTGCAGGTAAAGCAGGTTACTGTTGCTGTCTCTAAGGGTGTTTGTTCGAATCCGGCACGTGACTCTTCTCGTAAAATTACAAAACATTGTACTACCGCAAACTGTCCCAAACACATTCAATTACTGGATAAGCGAAAAAAAATGATAGATGAATGAGTGACTATTTTATGTACAATTAAAGAAGCTAAAAGAACCTCATGTCAACAATCATCCTGGATATTTCCTGGGGAACAATTTTAAATTGCTTGGGTGGCATTCAAAGTCAAAAGAGTCCATTTGTTTTGAGGCCACTTGACAGATTAACCATTCTCTTCCCACAGATTTTCGATTTTAATCTCTGTTTCACTATGACAGATTGCTCTGTTAGAATGGAGAGTCCTGATTGGTTGTATTGGAAGTGCAATCAGCGACGCCTATGAAAATGTGACATTTGCATTTGGAAACAGAAACGTAGGATGAACGTTTTCTCGTTTATTGTGTATTCCTCTAAGTATGTTATTGGAATTTGTGAAACAATTGATCATAAAGAGGCTGATAAAGAAAGGTGACTAAATTGGAAACAAAAACTGAAAACTGTTATTTACATCAGACATATGCTTATTAGTAAGACCATTTACAGTCAAAGACTAAGATCTTTGAAATAACACGTTCGATGTTAACGATGTAGTTGATGTAAAATATGATTTCATTGGATAATAAGCAGGGAGTGTCCCTTTTTACCGTTAGGGGAATGTTTTAGAAACGAGAAGTAAACAGAGGTTAGGATCGCAAATCCGTTGGGAGTAAACACTGTGGGAAGAGAATGTATATTAATACGTTTTAGAATATTCAAATGTTGTTTAAAGTTTTTCTCAATACATTTTCATTTTGTATAGTAATGTTAAATGTATTAAATACAGTACGCATCTGATAAGATGAGTGATGTACATACAATTATTATTTATATGTATGAATCTATGAATGGAAGGTGATTTCAAAAGTATTCCGAAAAGTATTAGAATGAAGTTATTATGCATGTGACATACATATAAACATTGTTCTATTGATTGCCCTCTACCTTTATAATAAGTGTTTCTGTTTCAAATATGAATACATTCAATTTGAGATAATATGTTTGTGATTGTAAGCTTCCTGGAGAAGTCGAGAATGTTTGTACTACAATCCTGGGCAGAAATAACCACCTACCCCAAAATGAACTACATTGATGAATTATATTTACTATAGTTAAACTATAGTTATTGATAAGACTGACACACGGTTACCTCACATTCCTATGAACTTAAGACCTGACTTTATATTTTTAAAAAAACATCTTCTGTTACTGTTTTTGAAACACACTCTTTAGAAAATATTTGTTTGAGAAAAGACGAGGAGAAAGACGAGTGAATTTGGACATTTTGGCTATTTCTTAAACAGCATACAGCAAAGATGCATTAACAATAACACTCAACGAAAGATATATGAAAATCACATTGATGTGTCAGTTTGGAATAATAGGTAACCTCAAAAATATATTCTGATGTAGTGAACGTAAGCTAACTAGGATATCTTTACACATTTCACAACTATTTTTAAATTTGAGGCTATATTTTACACTCTCCTCTGATCAATGAATAAACTTATCAAAACAATTTTAAGATTCGAAGATTAAATGTAACTGAAAGTAAACAAATATATAGTAGTATATGTCAATATCGATCCTACATTTGAAACAAGTATCAACTTTGATAAGAGATATCAATCAATTTCATAACTAAACATTTTTATTCTGGACATTCAAACGAACAACAGGATTCAACATCAATTCACATTTTAATAATATTATTTTACCTACACGTCTTAATTTCAATATTGTTTCTCTTTTATATAAAGCAGAAATTGATCATCTCTCACTTGTACTGAAGATGCAATTGAAAAGAAAAATAGAAAACAAATGATTCAATTAATTGGATGATGGGAACAGCTACATTTGCCAAGCAACAAACTGAAGCATGGAATTTGAAACATGTCTTTATTCTAACTGTATGTGTGCTTTAACAATGAAATAAATGTTCCAGCCATAAATTGTGGCAATGTGTTCAATGGGTATTTTCAATTGACTTTAATTGACTGTTGCCAAGTTGAAAGATACTTCAATTAGCTGAGAGAATATCCATCAGAGCTATCAACCTGTCTCAGAGTAACACATTAAACCAATTTGAACACATTGCACTGGAGAGTTTTATCCTTGGATGAATGCTCGTCATTGAGCTCCATTAGAATATGTCAGGAAACAAACAAGAGGTTATCATGCAAGTCATTAAGTTGGTGATCCATCAGCCTGAGGCCAAGTAATTGTTCTGATAGTCGTTTATTCCAAACGATTGCTTTCTCTCAATATGTTTCAGTAGAGATAATATAACATAACATTGCTTTAAATGCAGCATGTATTAGCCATTACTCTTTCTGTAGGAATATGAATATTCTGTGATATATGTATTTCCCATTTTTTTAGTTTCAAAGGCAACTCAATTCCAAAGTGGCTACGAACTTAGAGAATCCAATTACACATCAGTTAAAGAATATGAAGAACTTAAATTTAGGAACAACAAAATACACTTTTGTTTTAGATAAATATTTTTTAAAAGATGTTTAGAGTAGGTTTCTTAGTGTGTGTTCATCTTAGGAGTATTCACAAAAAAAACTAAAGAAAAATTTGATTTTAAAAAGATACAAGAAACCAAGTGTCTATAAAGATGAGACAAGAATCAGCATAATATAACAGAAATTCAGTACAAATATGTGACTCGAGAAGATTATGATGGGACCAACTAATTGATGTTCAAACACTGGCACTGATCAGTTACCAGTATCTATTTTCACCTTTCTACTACTGTTACGATATGTAAGGGAAACATAGTGAGTTGATCTTTGATATTCGTGACCTTTCCAACACGAGATCAACTGAAAGAATTGTCTCCTTAATTTCTTTGCACTGAGGGAATATACGTAAAAGTTGACAGCATGTTTGGAGTCACAGAGGATGAAAGCTAGAGTGTCCACCAAGTAGTAGACAGAGCCAGCCAGAGACTTCTCCGGGGGGTCATAGTGCCGGGTGAGGATGAGGACCACACTCCTGGGGGTTGTCAGCACTACAAGAGTGATGGCAGCAGTCACCAGCATCAGTGTAATTTGTCTCTGACTCTCGTTGTTGGGGGTCATCACTTGAGATGACTTGCTTCCTTTCAGGTACCTCATTATCCTCTGAGATCTCACAATTCCAATGATGATCAGCCCATTAAACACGACAAGTAGCACACACGGTATTGTAGCATAGATCATCACATTGATCCAGTACCAGATATTCTGAAGGAAGTAGATGTATTCCGGCTCTGCACTACAGTAAACCATTCCATCTTAAAGGTCCAAATTTGAGCCACTTTGACAGGGAACCACACTGCTGCAAATCTCTCAAGAGCAACGAGAATCCAATTAGCGAAGGTGCTGAGTAAATTACCGAGGTATCCTAGGAGTTTACACCCAGCTGCACCAAATAATATTTTATGGTCCCGGAGCACAAAGACCAGCAGTTTGCTGATGATGGCCAGATTATCTACAACAGCCAGGAGAGCTATATACACTGTGAGTGATTTTGCAGGTGATATCTTTGTCACCGTGAAGATGGTGGCACAATTTCCAGGTACTCCAGAATGATCCAATGGTAGAATGTCTCTATGTCAAACACAAGTTGTTCTAAGGATGGCCATTCAAAGGTGTTGTTTGATACATTCACATGAAGTTTTGATAAATACAGGAGGGTTGATTCAGTTGAATGGTTCATTTTCCGCTGTTCACTCAATATATCTGAAATTTACAGAGCATATATAATTATGTCATATGTCTTCTGATATCAAATACAATTTGATAAAAATGACAAATTTTACTTGTATCAACTTGTGTTGAGATATTTGATATCAAAAGACACATGGGTCAAAATGTATCAATCAAAATCATTCTTATTTTTTTCCGCTGAAACGTTAATCTCTGAACACATCACTGCCATGACACTTCAAGGGTGGTGATACGAAAAAACTTAACTTTGTGTGAACTTTCGCAGTTTTTAGGGTACGCGTCTAAGAAAACCTTCTCGTCCTTCAAAGTATCTCTATATGTTTTACATCATGGCATTGTGATCTATTTTTTTTTATGTCATACCATTTTTTCTTGATGACAAGGCATTATGGCGAACCCATTTTCATAACAATATCTCCCAGGACATATAGATAGAGATGACCTCCTATAAAGGATATCTCCAAGTAAACACATTTAAAAATGGTAAATACATATTGTTGACATAACTCGACAAACCAAGTTGTATATGGTATATTTGACCCACACTATCTAACACTTTTTCACTTCACACTTCACACTTCACTTTCAGAATTAGGCACCAATGGCCAGCACTGATTGTCTCAAAAGCTTATCCATTCAGCTACCGAGACATCGAGTGATCCCACAATGTTTTGCGTTCACTATATATAAAAAGGTATGTATCCCGAAACCAATGCTATCACTATTATAACTTTATAATGCCGACAGTAAGAGAATAAATGTTATTTGATAAACGAATGTCTGATACTACAACGGATTTGAGGAGCCAGAACCATTTGTTTAAATTGACATTAATACTATTTTAAGCCATATTTATGCTATAAAAGATAAAACAACAAATGTTAATTCATAACAGCTGCTTTTATTAGGATATTTTACAGTAATGGTTTAAAACGAGGGTTTTGCTTTTTGAATAGTTGAACAGATAGAGGACTTTAATAAAATATTTCATGAACAAATATGCCTTTATATGTGCTATGTAGGTAACAAACGTCTTATCACTACAATTGCTTTCACTTCATTGAAACGCAAAGAGGCAATTACTTGAAGGTCAAATGATGAAATTATGACATTAAACACGTTTATAATGGTATTGCTATAGATCTGATCACTGAATTAACAAAGACAAGTGATATGCAAAATTAACCTTTGGAAGAAAGGGAAAAAGGAAAACGAAGTTTTGTATTAAACAAATACGTACAAATAAACCTAGTTGTTGAAACTTGACTAACTTATTGATTCAATAAAAGTTGTGTTCAAATATGAAATCATGTAATCAAACCGGTAGCGAATGGGGTACAAAGTTTGTTTTGACACAACATTTTTAGAAAGCAAGCCATTACCATTTTTATTATTATGAAGTCAGTAGAAAATAAACAAAATGATATTGATGTGTATCAGAAACAATCATCCAATTGTCCATTCTAGAGTGTATACATATTATTATAACCATTTTATAATTGGATAATTACACTACATTTAGCTATTTTTGATTGGAGGAGAAATCTCAATATTTGTGGCTGTGATATCCGATTTGAACAAAACAGATGTAAACAAATCTTTAAATGATAACACAAGAGTCTGTCAAAATAGAGACAAAACAAAATATTTGAAACTATATGATTTGATATATGAAAACAAACCCTGGGTGTAACCTTCTATATTCCTTATTCGTTCCAATGATGCTGATGACTAGTGGTAAGCCCTTGTTTCTTATATCTCAGCTCCAGTTTGATCAAACTCAACTCTCCAATCTTAGAAACCTATCAGGGATTGTGTCTATTATTTCGTAGGTATCTTGTTTTCTCGTAATAACCCCTCATTATTATTTCAGTCGGTTTTTTTTCTGATAATAACCACGTATGAGGTTTTTATTGTGAAAGTAAGTTTTTACTTTTGATAGTAAGACCTTAAATGAGACTAAAATATTTTTTCACAACTCAATTCATAACAATTATTATCCAAAAGTATACAAAGATAACTTTGTCAGAGTGTAAATGGCGGGAATCCCCATTGCTCTTTAAACCGGACGCTCTACCTCCACGCTACCGAGGAAGATGAAAGAACTGTGTGGATTTCCTCTATTTGCAGTCACACTGTCTCTGCTTCTATATAACGCTAGTCCGGGAGACATTCCTTTATAACGCAGATTTTGAGAATCAAACATTATAGAATGTAAATTTTGACATTTGACAGTTCTAAAATTAAAAAACCCCACTACCCCTCATTCTTCTGCTGTAAGAAAACTTCAATATACGATAAGCGCTCACATTTATGTTTTATGGTATCTAAGTTAGATAAAACACTCTACCTCGGTTATGCTTGGAATTGAAAACCCTCGTTAAGAAAGCTTCGGGGAAATAAGACCCCAAGCTTCGCTTTCGGTCTAACTTCCCGCTCAGCTTTCTTACCTCGGGTTTTACAATCCCAAGCATAACCTCTGTATCGTGTTTTATCCTACACATAGAGAACCGATCACAGGGAAGCTGGACAAGAGAACACAGCAGTAGTCATTACAGGTTACAAAAACAGCAGACAAGATGTTTCTGTTTAACTGATGTTATTTACAGTGACAGCGCTTCTGTGTTTCAATCAATCAACTGGCTTGATATAACAAACGTTAATCAAACTATAGAATGGTCAAGAGAAATGTTGCGACTTTGGTGTGGTAAAAAGAAGAATCCGATCAATTTGAAATTAAATTTGATCAATCAAAATAAGAAATAGCTGTATTGTGTTTGTGTGAGTCAAAGTTTATATTTGTTTTATACTAGGAACGATGAGTTTAGACTTTGTATATATTTGTAGGACAAAATTCTGAATTTTATAAAGGTTTCTATTTAGATGTTATGATTTCCTTAAATTTGTCTAAAAGTTCAAATAGTGTTTTTGTTGTTTTCATAAACCCACCTTTTTTACATGAAACTTTCAAAAGGTTTCTAGTATTTGGCATGATTTAATTAAATTGGAAACAAATTATTTAAATTTTGTTGTTGTTATAAAAACATATTAGGACCAAATGCATTCATTAAAATGTCGTTCTTGAGAATTCATAGGGCCAACATTCAATTATCTATATAATCACAACTATTTTGAAAAAAAAAAGAATTATTTTGCAAATAATCGAAACGTGATGAGCATAGTAAAACAAAACTTGCATAATGACACAAAGACGAATATCGCTTCAAGGATATATTCAAAGTAATATTTCAAAGAATTCACTTGTATAAATGAACATACTGTATTAATTTAAAATAAAAAAGGCTTCAATCATTTGGACATTTCACATTAAGAAAAAAGGAAAAGTCGACTGTCACAGACTTGCACATATACAATATTTTGCAATTAAAAAACCCCGGAAATATTTAAACTCATTAGATAGTGTTACAACCAACTTTGTTAAATAGGTCAAGAGACACCATGGATGCAAATATGCATGGAGGACATTTTATTTGATTATAATTCAAGACTTGGCTGTATCGTCTCCTCCCTACTTGGTCAACTGTCTAATTAACTTCCTCCCAAATTGGTCTCCCTCTTTAACTATTAGTTTAAACGGTAGTAGTTGTATGTAAAACAAGCAGAAATTAGTCATGACAGTCAAACACACAAACTAAGCTGAATCAATAATCTGGTAGCACACTCTTGGAGAACAATTTGACTTTTATGTGCATAATGTATCAATCAGACTGGAACAATAATAATATAGAGTTGATCTACGACATCTAATCATTAAAGGTGCATCCATTGTGTTTCATAAAATTGTATTTGACTTTAATACGTTCCAACACATCATATGTGCTGTTTATAGTACAAATGAATTCACTCTGCTTTCATATTCATCCGCAATCGCCAAATATATCATAATTACTGGTTTCCAATTAAAATCGAGTAACATCATTCTGCATGTGAAGAAACCGAAACTGCACGTCCAAATTACATGTACAGTAGTTATATTACCTATTAAACATTATCAACTCTAATTTGGCATTTTGTCTGTTTTAATTAAGATTCCAAAGTTACGTTTGACACATTGGCGCGCGTCAATCGCGACGCATTGTCCGGTTTTCGATCAGAAATCACTACTTTTACCTTCATATCGTCAATATACTCAGTCCACTATCATCAATATGGTTGTTTTCGGTAACAGTCGGTACTTCTCGATAAAGTAACACCATTAATAACGTTTGGCATATGTGACCCCCAAAACACAATGGATGTACCTTTAATGCTTACAAAATACCCTATTATCCACAATTACAATGGGTACATTGTACACTAGTAAGTGAGTTCCTTGTCTAGGAATCCCTAAGAAAGATCCCTTAATATGCAAGTGTCTCTCATGTGTACAGAATATAGTCTCCGATATTCCCATAGTCCTCCCATCTTACCTGCCAAGAATATTTCGAGATGCAGTGTCAAACGCATAAAATGTTTAATTAAATATCTTTTACGTGAGTAATTGTGCCATAAAAGGTTGGAATACCCCTATGTACAAATGGATGTCTAGTTTGAATTTGTGCAATATTAAACTTTGACAGTTGAAATTATTTCGATTTTGGTCGAGAGAAATACGTTGCCAACCTTTGCGCACTTCATTCGCACGTAGGGAAAACTGGTCGTTCACCTATGTTGCGCAACATATTTGCGCTAAACTTCACCTGTGCTCTGTGTGACAGTAAAAGCTGAAATGTTATCATTGTCAGGTACTTATTAGAAACCCTTGTCGATTGCTTTTGCATATAGATCCCTATTCATTCAAGTCTCTTATATAGATAAATTGCCTCACAAATTCATCAAGGATAAAGTGTGCGCACCTTGATATTCAAAGAGTTTTTTGTATGACCCTCATTTATCTGAAATAATCTTTCATGGTATTTACATTCATATTATTGTCGTTTTACTAGAATATAAATGACAAGGTGACTGGTAATATTTTTAGAGTTCATTGAACTGCTTTGTTGAATGATGTATAATTCAGTCAGGGGAAAAATAAATGATATCAGCAAAATTGCAAAACATGTTAATTCATGAGTGATAACAGTAACGACAGTTATGTACAGCGTGTCTCAATAAACCAACTAAACTTAATTTTCAAAACATTTTCTGTTTATGTTTCTGAAGAAAAAAACACGCCTTAAAATGTTCGTTATCGAATCTACTTAGACTAGGGAGGACAATGAATATAACGGTTATTATCAAAACACAGAGTCAATTGAAAAGATCCTATCTAAAACTGAAACGGATATTTAATCAAGCAAAATAAATAATGTATAACTACATAAATGTTTGCTTTAAATATGTTCGACTGTTATCATTCATTTTAATTATGACTACAAATTAAGCCAATTTGCAATTGAAACATGACTGTAAACTATAAACGAAACATCTACAAATCAACAAACATAAGATATATCAAGTTTTTGTTATTTAATTTACTGTGAAAAGTAGAACTGAACACATGCAATCTCCTTTTAAAGGGGCAGTAGCACGTTTTTTGCAAAATATATTTTTTCCAATTTCCCATTTATAATGATAGTTTATGTCATTTAAACTAACTTTAGAGGGTAAAACATCTTATTACACAAACCAATTATCTGTAGTGGTAAAAACTGTGATGCGTATAAAGCAAAAATTGCATGGCGGTCATTTTATTGTGAACACAATTTATTATTTTGTATTACAAAAACGATTCCCATGGCTTTACCGAAACATGTACATTCATTTTAAACTTAATTTTCCGAAGAGAGAAGGATGTTTTACTATTGGTAAAATTATTTTTCAAATTCATTTCATCAACTTGCATCAACGTGCCACTGCCGCTTTAATCTATTATAAACTAAATCTAATAACTCTCTCAACTGCGAGGCACCGATCTGGAGACCGTTTGTAGGAATTAAAGAGTTGCTTCTTTTGAAGAATCCGCCATTTTATTTTTATTCATTATGTGAAATGAGAAAAACGCTGCATGTGTAATAATTTTCATACTTTTTAATGACAATAAAACATATTTATTGAAAGATAATCCATATATTATGGAATATACAGTGACATATAAGTTAACATTAGGCTGATCAACAATGATTTGTTGTACCGCTTTCCGCACTAGTATCAGTGATGAATGGCATCACTCCTCAGTGTTTTTATTTGTATAGCAATTTGAGCTAGTTTTTATCAAATTGGTTTTTAATATGTTTCAACGTGACAGTGTTATGATGAAAACTTGATAACATAATGTATAAAAAAGAAAGGATTCCAAAATAAATTCCCCGATAGCTCCTTCCTTTTAATTTCAGTCTTCCAAATCTGGGAAGATTATAATCGTCAGTTCCATTTTCCAAAGACAAAATGAGAAAGCGTCCAAATTTGTGTTACGGTAAGTGTATTCTTTATGAAGTAGTTCACATAAAAAAACGATTCACACCGTTATAAGAGAAAGAGCAAACTAGTGTGTCCCCGAATCATGTCCCTTTGGTCCAATAAAAACTCTTCAATGACGAACACGTTGGATTCAATTACTCACATCACGGTGGGGGTGTTGTTAATCAATTATCCGTAATTAAAGTTACAGTCGTGGTTACTCTCATTGAGACATCCATTTCAATACGATACATTCAGTTTATACCATTAATTGGAATCGGAAATAATATTTCCAAAGCTCTTGAGCAAGCACCCTTTTTTTATTTAAGAAATAGAAGACGAGTTGGCGTGCTTTATCGTTGAATAAAACATAGCGAGGAGCATAAAACACAAAGGGCGCAGCCTTGAGTGTTTTATGATCTCTGCTATGTTTTATTCTACGATAAAGCACACCAACGAGTCTTCTATTTATTATATGAGATGCCCTTAAACAGTTACTCGCTTTTCTATAAAAACCGGGGACATATAATGTTGTTTGCATAAACTTTATTTTGAAAATATTAATGCCTCTCGTCGTAGAACACATTCTCTAGCATTGGACAATCAAAGTGACGTAAACTATGACGTCATTTGCCAAGCGACGCTCTAACTGTCGTCTAAAATCACGAGCATGTTTTATTGTCTCATAAAGCATGCTGTCGGTCCCATTGACCGCCTGTGTTTTATTGTCGTAGGTAACTTATATATGAGTTTAAACATTAATATTATTATACTATTTCAGGTTTATGTTGTCTTTGAGAAATCAAAGTCAGTGGAAGTTGATGATTGGCATGACAAATTCACTCGTAATGTGTTGCAATACTAATTGAACGTTACTCTGAGAACATACCTGAAAGCATACTGCTTACTGTACATTATAGAAAGGATGTTACGACAATTCAGAGAGTTAACCTTTCTGAAGGAGTTCTGAAGCCCCGAGGTTTCCGTTAGCAAAGTAACCCTTTTTACCCAATTACAGTTTTTCAGCTACAATTGATCTACTTTATTTCGCAAATGGACCTTTCTTTATTTTACACTAATTCATTCCTTTTTCTTTCAGGAGATTTCACTCAGTCAAAAAATTCGATAACAACGTCTGAGTAACAATTTAGCACTTGTAATAGCATATCTAAATTCAACCAGATGCCTGGTCACATATGAAAAAGAATAATTAAAAAATAATAATCTGATTAAATTATTTGAAATCAAATAATTAATTCTTCATGGTTGATATTGGTTATGCATAATTTCGATCACAGTAATTATTCAACTATGTATTAAATATAATAAATCAATAACCATCTCTTAATGTACATTTGTTTACAACTGTTTGAATATATACTGACTGTACACTTGAACAAACAATCTATTTATATATAAGCATGAATTAAGAATTTGCTTTTTGTTTTGTTTATTATAACAATCCTCGCAAAGGTGTTATTTTATCCTTTAAACAATGTGAAAAAATGTATAAATAGTAATGGCTGTCTGCATGTGACCTTGTTGACCACGAGGTTTATACTTTACAGTTAACTTTAAAACAACTGTCTGGATGAGAGAAATTGTATTAAATATATCAAAATGGCAGAATATATTGTAGTAAAACTTTCAACTATTTGATGATTATACTTTTATATCACCCTAAACTTAATTAAACCTGAAGTTATTGATGACATTTTATGAACAAAACAATACCAGATGTCAACACAGTCTCAGATATGTATTCCCATGATTAACTACCCTCCTGCAGTGTAATTCGATAACTTCAGACAGCAATGAATACTTTCAGGTAATCAATGTTCTTGAGCGTATGTACACGGTGTAATTCAACGATTTTCACTTGCTTGAACTAAAGAGAATTTGCCTTGATGTATATGAATCTTATACATATTTAAATAACTTAACAAATGCCACTCGAGGAGGACAAGAAAGCATATCTGCACAACTGTTGCTGTCATTGTTTCCATCCTTTGGGATTATATTCAGTCGATGCTTAATTAATGTTGTGGTGCCCTTGTGCAAGTTTGTTGAATAGAATAAATACGTTTGTTTAGGTATGATGAAGATGTAATTCAGCGTTACGTCTTTAAACTTACAAAATATACCGTAAACACCTGTCATGGTTTGTATGTTGGTGGTCATCACACTATGCATGATGCATACATATGGAAACGTATAATATTACCCTGTGTTCCATTCGCCTGCAATGTGTGGTTTCAATTATCAACTAAAGAGTATGATATGCTTGAATGTGTTCACAGGTACTTCTGTAAAAAGCTACAAGGGTTTTCTAAACACACCTGTTCACATTGTCGGAGACTGTCTTGGCCTTGTATCACTCTTAACATAATATTGTTTTGATCAGACAGCATTGTTGTTCATGGGAAGACAGTTCAACCTTGATGTTAGCTTCGTTGTCAAACAAGTATTACATTACAGATTAACTAAATGATTACGTCGGTGTGCAAAACACGCTGAAATCCAAATCTTCTCCTGAATACAATAATTTATCTTTAAATATGATGTCATTGAATTTGTAGAAAAATATCTGTGTTTGAAATATGAATGAATTGTCAGATCTTGTAAAGGATAACATTCGATAAAGTTTCGAAATTTGTAGCAAATAATTTGACCTTTGAACTCTTTTGTGTGAATGTTCATCAATACTCTCTCTGACGTAACTCAACTGACAACACACTGTGGCTCTTAATACTTACTGATCACCCTACCTTATTTATAATGGCACTTTTGCAATATGCGACACATACGCTTATGCATGTATAGCCTTCAGACAATATGTAGCAGACAGCAATTATTTAAGCCTCTCCAGTGACCCTTCGGATGAACGTAACCTTTGAAAGTGTTGATGATGATGATGATGATGATGATGTATTACTTATTGTTCTACTTGTATAACAAATGATAATGTTACAATTACTGATACGGATAATTGAATTCAATGTATGATTATAGCCCCTCAAGAGTGGTAATGATTTCTATTTATATAAACGTATATGTATATATTTCTGTGGACTTTCTTAATAGCAAGCAAGTTCAGTGGCTTCTGAGTGGATCAGGCTGGTTGATCAATATGGACAAAAGGCAATTCTCTCTCTGCGATATGGTCCTAACCTTCATATATCATTTCTCATTGGCACAGTAAATTTATAGAAGTAGTGAAAATTAGTGAAAAAATGAAACAGAAATTTACATACATAATATTCACAATAACATAAAATAGTGTAACGGTTAATGGTGATTTTACACATTGAAATAAAAAGAACACCTCTTTGCTTCAGATCAATCCAACGACCTTTTAGTAATGTAAAGGTGAACCGCTTTTACTTCTACACTTTCGCTTCTTCTGAAGTGAGAAAGAAGCTAAAAGAAACCAAATGGTGTAAACGTTGGATCAAAGTCATCGCAAATTACACAATATTTGCAAATAGGTGGGTGTGTTCAATGCAATCTAGGAATCATGCTCACAATCTGCAGATTGTTCGAACAATCTGCAGATTGTGATATACCCTAGATGGTTCGTAACAGGTACACTATCGAGATGCCGGTGTATACTATTATATCATCTAGAAAACAACTATGACGAGAGTGCACAATATAAAAATAATTCTTATGAAAGAACCATCACACTTTCATGGTGTAAATTAGTTACATTACGTAATAAAACTAATATTGCTTTCAAAAATAAAGTGTGATATAAGTTGTAGAGTTAAGATGCTAATATTGAATGAAATAACTTTGTGAATAAAGTTTTATAGAATCAACATTGGACTTAATGGAAAGTTTGTCTTATTCAAAACTTTGCTTACTAATATCAGCATAAAAGCTTATCGAGATGTGTGATTAATGTTCCTGGACAAAGAAAGAAGAAGCTGTTCATGTAAAAAAAATACCTAAAGAATAGTCAGAACATACCCCTTTATGTGGGCCTTAAGTACATTACATTCTATATGGTTATATGTCTCTAAAGTAAGTAATGTTGCCGTTTTGTCTATTTACATCCTGATCAAACTCCACACATATTATTTGCATTATAAAAGTTACATAAAAGGAAGTTATTTGTATGGAACGAGATTACACAACAGAAATATCCGATGACGGTTTTCTGTCTGGGTCAACCCGAAATTAGAACTATCGACTTACATTTCCAATTACTTGACACATTGAAAAACATCCGTTGATAAAGGGAAACGAATATTCTTAGATATATCTAATCAATTCGTGTAGTGTGTTCTTTGGAACATAAATCAACAGTAATCATCAGTACGTAGACGTCTATGTGTAAAGGTAATTTTTAAAGGCGCATCTAATGATAAATTAGTGAACAGAATTCCACTGTTCATTGATAGTATCATTCCTAATTTTCAAACGTGTTTCCATGGTAGAAATGCATTCAAGTAATTTAAGAATCCTGTTTGCTTGTATTTGAATAACCTTATAAAAAAACTAGGAATGACCCTTTTCTTAAATACGAGTAGTTTCAAAAGCCTTTTCAAAACAAATGAGAGATATACCCATACTTTTCCGAGTGTATCGAGTGATACCCTACACTTGTCCCAGTGGGGCCCTTACGAGGCGGAGCCGAATAAGGCTCCAACGGGGAAAAGTGTTGGGCATCATTTGATACACGAGGAAAAGTATGGGTATACCTGTCTTATACCCCACTTACGGTCGAGTGTAAGCGGATACTATTTCATAATATTTCAAAACAAACATTGTGTGATATGCAAACTATGCAACCATTGTATGGGGATATGTATCCTCGAGTGCCCGTGCCCGTGACCCTAATATAACGTTGCACCTCGAGTCTGGGGGTAACTACACATTACCTGGATGTCCCTTACGTTACATAATTATAACTATACAAGTTCTGAAGGAAGTGTAACCTATCACTGTGCCTATCCTAGTGTATGTATGAAATACAGGCAAAACTTTCACTGAAATAATAACAATGAAATAGTTTTAAATGTTTAATGAAACTAAAGGTTCATTACAATATGACAGATAATTATAATGCAAGTGTGTAATGTCAATTAAATATATTCACCACGTGCTACAGCAATATGCACGAAATCTCCAATTCAAATACACCACGAGTTACATCAAAATGCACGAAATATGAATATTAGACTATGTGAAGTAGAACATGACAATATGGTTTCAAGAATATGACCTACAAAAATGTAAATGAAAATGTGAGCACTGTAAATACTATCAAGAAAACTTACCAACCAGAGCCTATTAAAAAAACCATTATGAAATAAAACCTAAGTCATAACCTAAACATATCCTTCAAGACGCGTCTCCTCGAACACTGTGTCAAAATTCGTCTCTCTTTCACGGGCTTTCATCCGGTCAACCTTCAGCTAATCAACGCCAAGGACACAACGAAATCCAGCCAATCAGCCTCCATGACACACCTCACGTGATAAAGTGTGAACATCCGGAATGGTGATAATACGAAATACAGCGTTACATTAAGCATCTACCTAGAATTCCTCTTCTTTAAATGCATGTCAGTCAAGTTTACAGCAAAATTATAACATTTTATGAATTACCTGACAGGATCAGGTGGATATTTTATATTAAAGAAGAAGCTTTGACCAAGGAGAAACATTTGGTGTCAAAAACGAGTGTAGTGGCCTTTGATTTAATGCAGTTTTCTTCAAGACTAATTATATGTGGTTAGTCAAGTATGATCATCTGTTGAACTGACATATTTTTTTCCTTTAAGAATTAGACATTCTTTATATAAAGTAATGTATTTTGTAACTGTAGAGGTCAGAAAATTCTTTAATTATTAAGTTTTCAGAAAACCTATGATGAAGGTGCTAAATATTTATTTTGTAAATATTTTATTCGAAAGCAGCTTTATACATTGATTAACTGACAATATAACGTGAAGAAATAACCAATGGCTAAAAAAAGCACATGAAATTAAATAATTATTTCTGTTAAACAACTTACAAATGTATTTTGAAATTATTCTTTTCAAACATCTCTAAGAATAGTTTGACAATCAAACAGACAACTTCTCAGGCTTAATGAAATAAGTTGTGTCGCAATAAGTATATGATTGTTGGCACACTGTCACATGACCTACTTTAACAAAGCAGAGCATATGAAATAACATTGATATATTATTCTAAATAAATTTTATTGACTTTATTAATCAAAGCATTTTGGAGGTATTGTACACATTTATTTTGAAAGATGACATTGTAAATGTAAAATTGGTTAAATGTATATATGGTAATAAGATATCAGCATACTTTATATTTGTCAATAATTTATGCTCTTTACCTATGTGTAGCTTCTGTGTTGTAACCTACCTTAAATTTACATTTACTATGTTGATATAATATAAATCTCATTGAAAGATATACAGATAAACTTCTTTATTGCAATAAATGCAACGTTTCTGTGTATAGTCCGTTTGTAGTCCTTGTCATACAAACCAATAATAGACACTTCAAACTATGATCGTTTGTTAAACATCTTTTTTCCTAAGTTAAAGAAAATTCTGAAAATTGAATGTAAAATTCGCGGGGTAAAACTATGAGGGTTCGCAATTTTCACATCATCGTATTATTTTCACTTTTCTGTTAAACTTGAAATTCATCGGTACTTTTTCACGACAAACGGACTATACCTGACGTTATATCTTTAACGTTTATAAACAATCCGACAGGTACCTTTACTCTTCTTATTGTTCCTTTCCATATTATTAATGTTATTTCTGAGTTTATCATTCAGGTTTCCCCATGTGTCAACAATACAGGACTAGATATTTCAGCTGCAATCCTAGATATGTGAAATAGATTACCGTTCACTTCTAAATGGAGGAGTAGGATTGTCAACACAAAATATGCAATGCGTTTCCACCAAATTTCCAGCAATAGAACTACGTTATTAAAGTTAAAAACTCCAAGGTCACAAGGTTTAACATTGTACCCATGCATTTCGGTAAGCAGCATCATTTGAGAGCAGGAAAATCAAAGAACGTTTGAGTTCATATGGAAGATGCACAGGTTTATAATAATGTTTTAGTTTAAGGGGCAGTAGCACGTTTTTTGCAAATTTTATTTTTTAAGATGTCCCATTTATAATGATAGTTTATGTTATTTATATTTACTTTAGAGGGTTAAACATCTTATTACACAAACCAATTATCCGTAGTGGCAATAACGGTGTTGCGTATAAAGCAAAATTTGTATGGCGGCCATTATATTGAGAACAAAATTTATTATTTCGAATGACTAAAACGATTCACATTGCTTTACAGAACTATGTAGACTCATTTTTAAACTTGATTTTCTGAAGAGCGATGGGTGTTGTACTATTGATAACATTATTTTTCAAAAACATTCATCGACCTATTTCAGCGAAAATACGTGCTACTGCCCCTTTAAAATGATATGGTTTAAACATATTTATTTCCAAGAACGGAACCGGATTGGAAATAAAGAAAATACATATAATGTCATTACTCATGTGATGATCTTGTATTTCTAATTGTTCGTACTCGCTTACACATAGCATTGAACCACCTGAAGCTCTTGATCCTCCACGGCACCTGTCGTGTTCATCATGTTGTAACTTGTCCAAAACATGATACGATCCTTTGAGGAATACTTTATACACAACATAGATCTTTGGTGAAAGTTTGGAATTGAGAGCGAAGTATTTTAATCTAAGACATAGGGTTTTACTTAGGATTTTGGAATATTCACAGGAATTAGAACTTGTAATAAGAAAATTAGTTTTGATACTTATCAATGCTCTTCTCCTTGATTGAAGAGTTTTCAAATACACGGGATTTTGTAATTACCTGAATTCAATTTCATCATGGAATTATATCCGCTAATTTATCATTAGATACGCCTTCTTATCTAACAGCAAAGAGCAGGATGTGGAATTACCTTTTCTGATAGACGTCTACTGATGATTAATGTTGATATTCTGTTTCAAAGAACACACAACACGAGTTTGATTAGATGTATCTAAGAATATTCGTTTCCCTTTACCAAGGGTGTGTCAATGTGTCAAGTAATTGGAAATGTAAGGCGATAGTTCTAATTTCAGTGTGACCCAGACAGAAGACCGTCATTCTCATTCCATGCAAATTACTTCCTTTTATGTACCTTTTATAATGCAAACAATATGCTTGGAGTTTGATCAGCAGGCCTTAAGGTAGAACCAATGGGTGCTTAGAAAAAAAGATAAAATTACTTACTGTAGAGACACAAAACCGTGAAGAATGTTGAAGTAATGTGCTCATACAAACGGTATTTCCTGAGTATTCGTTAGGTATGTTGAAATACACGGAAAGCTTCGTGCTCTCTTTAACTAGGTACACTAATAACACGTCTCGAGAAACATTCAATCTAATACTGTTATGCATAAATTTTGAGAAGACAAACTATTTCCATCAAGTCTAACATAAAATTCTAAAAACCACTAAGAAAATCATTTAATTCAATGTTAGCCTCTTACATCTTTAGCAAATTCAACATTTTTATTTGGAGTGGAGTACCTCATTTGTACCATGAAAGTGAGTTTTTTTCCATATTGCGCACTCTGGCCATAGATTTGTTTCTAAATGATGGAATATGTATGCAGCTGCATCCCGAAAAAAACTTAATATGTAAATCAGTGCACATATCACGTAGTTTGGGAGGACTTTGATACATCGCTTCCACCGTCTCATATCTTTTTTTAAATTTCTTTTGCGCTTGTGGTGGTTAAAGAATTTGTAACAGTAAAAGTTAAAATGGCTTATCTTTTAATTAACAAAAATTACTTTGTCAAGTAGTTGAATTGATCCAACGTCACAATTCCAAAACAATTGTTGTTGTTTTATTTCCGCGTGTAAAATCTCCAAACTCTGCTATCTGTTGTTTTATCTATTGTGATGATTTTTCTAGTTACCTTTGCATTGCAGATTCTATTCAATAGTGTTCTATCTATGGTTGTATTGTATTGTGATGTTGTCTGAGTAAGTTTGCATTGCAGATTTTATTCATTAGTTTCAGACAATTTATCATGCCAATGATAAATGATGTGTTGAAGGTTCTGATCACATCGTAGAGCCAGGAATGGCTATTGTACACATTGATCTACAGGCCTGATCGAATCAGAAGCCAGTGCCTTGCTTCGGAGCAATAGTAAAACTTAAAATAAAGGTGGCTTAAATAAATGCATAAATGCATAAATGCATAAATAAATAAATAAATAAATAAGTAAATAAATAAATAAATAAATAAATAAATAAATGAATGAATGAATGAATGAATGAATGAATGAATGAATGAATAAATAAATAAATAAATAAATAAATGAATAAATGAATGAATAAATACATAAATAAATGAATGAATGAATGAAGGAATGAATGAATAAATATTTATATTTACCACCTTTAATTTAAGCATGTGTGTCACATATTATTTAGATTACATAGCTAAAGTTCCTACACGAATAAGTTAGGATATATCGAGGAACTAACCATTGAGATATTTGTGAGTTATTGGCTACAGTTTGTTACCTGTTAGGTTGCTTAAGACGTGGTTTCACTCTATAGTTAATTTCCGAGGAAAAATGATTTGCTTAAAATTTTAGAACTTTAGCTTTTACAAGGTTTGATCATTCATGTGTTGTTACAAACAGAGATGAATTATCAATAAGATCACCTTTACAGATAAGAGACCCAAAGGAATGGAACAATGGCAGTAACAGCTGTTGAGTTCTGCATTTTCTTGTTTTTTTAAAGTGGCATTTGTTAAGTACATTTAAATATGGACACAGTTCATATATATCAAGATCAATTCCCTTTAGTTCAAGCAAGTGTAAATCGATTGAATACAATGTGTACATACGCTCAAGATGTTTTATTCCCTAAAAGTATTCCTTTTTATCTGAAGCTATTGGACTGACAATGCAGGAGGACAGTTACTCGTGGGAATACATATCTAACAATATGGTGACATCTGGTATTGCTTTGTTCACAGGATGCCGTCATCAACAACTTCATGTTTAATTAAGTATAGGGTCAGATAAAAGTATTAATATTATTTACTAAATTAGATTCTGTCATTTCTATATTTCAATACCATTTTCTCTGACAGAATAACCCAGACAATTGATTAAAATTAAGTTAGATTAAAAAAAAATTCTTTGTTCATAAAATGTCAACATCAACAACCTCAGGTTTAGTTTTTGGTAACGTAGGTCTAAATCTAAGATCCAGGGTTTTATTTGAATTTGAATGTAGATGATTACATGATACATAGGATACTTTCAACATGCTGTCCATGTTCAACAATGTGTTCGTATAGATAAATTAGTTTAATTGTATATAATAATAGATAATGATATAATTTACGGGTTAACTAATCATAATTGTTCATGTTCATGTCACATGTATACTACCATCTTTATTGAACTATTCTTGCATTTTGTTTATAGTAGTCAACAATGAAACCACACCATGATGGTAACGATAATCAACAACACAAAAATCTGAGCAAAGATTAAGAGTCATATTCATGATCCTGCTTTTAAAAAATAAATGTAACAGTTGTACAAAATTTAAAAATGAGATGGTTTTTGATTTATTAATGATTTACATTTCAAAAATATTTCAATAATAAATTGATACAAATTATATGCACAAACTCTATCAAACATGAAGAATAACTAATTTGATTTCAAATCTTTTAATCATATATATACCCTTAAAGCCTTTTCGCTTTTGTCAAGGCATCTCATCACAATGTTCTTCAGACTTGTACATTTACACATGACGCTATTAGTGAATTTTTCTGGCTGAAAGAACTAGCGATGCATTAGTGTTAAAACAACGAAACATCCATTTGCAAAATAACACAGATCAATTGTAGCTGAAGAACTGTATTTGAGTAAAAGGGTTTCTCCGCTAAGGGAAAACCGTGGGCTTCTGAAATCCTCCAAAAAGATGAAATCTCTGAATTATTGTAACATACTTCGTATGACAAACAACCAGGCATGTTTTCAGAGTAAGGCATAATTAGTGGTCAACATATAAGGGTTTTGTAATTTAATAAGCATGACTAGCATCGACTTTCACTGTATCTAATATTTCAAATGTGCCACATCTTATGACCTCGTTGTCTTTGGCACAGGGGCTTTTATTGTCGAAACTAACGATTACAACGAATATGAAGTCGATGATCCAGCCCCATATACATAAAAAAGTAAAGGGATGTAACGGGGTCACCACCCCATGTCCGTTTGAAATTATATTTCAGAATGTTGTCATCATATTATCATTCAATGTTATATATATATACCACGGCAAAGCCAATACATTTGTCTTTAAAACAAGCCATCAAACGTAAAAATCGAACCGATAATAACAAGGATATGATTTTTCAAAGCCAAAAATATTAGCACATTGCTCATGTGAGCCATTTGCCTAGCCCACCAAAATGATTAAATATTCGCTTGAAAAAATTATTATAAAATACTTTATAATATCCTGTCAGCTAATAGTGACCCAGTTGCAAAGCCTAGTATTAGGTGCATCAGATCGGAATTTGGAATTTGTAAGCTCAGTGGGGGGGGGGGGGGGGAATTCTCCCTAAAATTTAGGGGGGGGGGGGGGGGCTGAGCCCACATTAGCCCCCCCCTGTTGCTACGGGCCTGGTGCACATTCCTCGTAGTGTGCTCGCCTTGCTACGTAGCGCTACATTGAGCAATCGCGTTCAAGAGAGGTATAAAAGTAATCGCTAATTGAGACTTTGAAACCTCTCTTGAACACGGCCCAGGTGTCACGAACTTCACGTGCAAGGCACGCTCATCCGGGCAAGGCCTATGACAAGGGAGGCAGTCATCTTGACTGAGCCAAAGTACACCATCTTGTACTCATTTGTCCTTTGTTACAGGATTTTACTGCATCAATAAGCACATAGATATCCTGAATATAGGAACCTGATAATCACAACTGTTAAGTACACAACATTCTAATCTAAGCAAAACGAAACAGAATGCAAACTTACTTACATTAACAATGACGCTCAACATAAAGTTTACAATAATATAACAAAATAACACCTACTCAACTTGCAACTACAACACTCCGGTCAACCTGTCATTAACCTTTTAAATACTTAATAATTCATGTTGTTAGATTTGTTATTAATTAACCGAAAACCTTCAAAACTGTGACCAATCGTAGAGCATGATTAGAAAAACAGTTGGTGGTAAGATTGGCCTACTGTGTTAGGTTACCAGGCGCGGCTGAAGTGTTTATTTCTTTCATGTTTTAACCAATTTGTGAAATACATGTACCAAACCAAAAATTAAAACATATTTTAAAGAATAACCACAAAGAGTGGACGTATATAAAACATAAACCTGAAATAGTATAATAATATCAATGTTTAAATTCACATAAGAAACATTGACGTGCATGCACTTTTGCCTGCTAAAGTGCTTGCTGAAAATCCTATCTCATTCGATTTGATGGGATAAACTGAATGTGTCGTGTTGGAATGAATATCTCAATGAGGTTTACAGCACTGTGACTTCAATAAAAGATAATTGACATACGACATCCCTACTGTGATCTCAGTAATTGAATCCAACGTATTCGTTATTGAACAATCTTAACTGGACCAACGGGTCGTGATTCAGGGACACACTAGTTTGCTCTTCCTCTTTTAGAACAACTTCATTAAGAATACATTTAGAGTAAAACACATACGGACGTATATTGCTTGTCTTTGGTAAATGAAACTGACGATCAACATGTTCCCAGATATAGCAGATTGAAGTTAAAGGGGCAGAAGCACGTTTTTTCACTAAAATAAGTTGATGAAATGTATTTGAAAAATTATATTACCAATAGTTAAACACCCCTCTCTCTTTTTAACAAAATGAGTGTTCATGGTTCGGTAAAGCCATGGGAATCGATTTTGTTATTCAGAATAATAAAATGGGTTCACATTAAAAGGGCCGCCATGTAATGTTTGCTTTGTACGCATCACCGTTATTACCACTAAGGATAATTGGTTTGTGTAATAAGATGTTTACCCTCTAAAGTAATATATATATATATATATATATATATATATATATATATATATATATATATATATAATGATACATGATTCTAGCACAAACAAGTTGAATCATTTTAATGAGAGTGTTATTTTGATCACATATTATTATATATTCATTTTCTATACATATACCCGTTCATGACTTTAAAAGTATGAATTATTAAACATACAGCAGTTTGCTCATCTATGTAATAATTAAAACTAAAATGTGTATCCTCTGATAGAAGCCTCTCGTAAATTCCTACAACTCTCTCCAGATCGACGACTGGGTGTCAAGAGAGCCATTGATTCAGTTCACAATTGATTAAATGGATATCAGTTTGATTTTTCACAGTAACTCAAATAACAATTACTCGATATGGGTATATTATCGTTTGTTGATGTGTACATATTTGGTTTATATTTTACAATGATGTTTCGTTATAATTGGTTTAGTTTGCTGTCATAATTCATATGAAAAATAACTGTCAAAAGTTTAAAAACAAACATTGGTATAATATATATACTTTGGTTGATTAAATATCCGCTTCCGGTTTAAAAAGGATCGTTGCAATTGGCTTGAGATATATATTATGTTTTAGTATAAATTTTATATTCTGGGGTGATCTTAAAATTATTTTGTTCTGAAGTATAATTAGTGAACGTGAAATGATTTAATCTGACGGATACTTCCAAATGAAATGGAACTGTGGAATGCATGATCTGTACCAAGATCCACCATGCATATGAGTATTACTTTAGTTAAATGTATGCATTACTTCTCGCTTTCAAATGTCAAAATATCAGGTATTAAGTTTCACAACAAATGAAAGAATATTTGCTTTTGGTCTACACTTAATGAAAAAAGTAAAGATACAGACTCAAAACAAAATACAGCCACTGGATAAACTCCATTTTGTCTTTGATAAGCATATGTTTTGTAAAGAAGTATGCAATATTACAATCAGGGCCTGTTCAAAACACATTGGCTGCTGACATAGAATTTTAAAATGCTTATGAACAGCATATTTTGCATTGAAGTTAAAAACTGATAAAATATGACTTTTAAGCTCTTTGAAGATGTTGTCAACAAAATGTACTTTCTTTGAATTGTTATTAGTTGACGCATAATTGTTGTAGGACGTTTTTGAAATAAGCAAAACAATCCCATTTAATTCTCCTCTCTCGCCTTGTCAAGTAGATTTGATAACGACCAATTTTAGGCGTGATTATTGAAACATGAGCAGAAAATGTTGAACATGATTGGCTTATTTGAATTGGCTTATTGAGACACAGTGTAACTGTAGTTATTGTGTATCACTCATGGATTAACATGTCTTGCGATTTTGTTGATATAATTTCTGTTTAGCTGTTTAGTAATGACCTGTTTAAATTCGACACCATTCCACAAAGCAGTTCTATAAAATCTCGTCTTTTAAATCAGACACATTGTCTCTAAAACTCTTAAAAATATCGTTTTGACAGTAGATTTTGAACAATGCCCTGTTGGCGTCATCAATAATGACATCACAATGCTATGACATCATAATCATGATGACGTCACAATGCTATGACATCACAGCACTGGAAGCAAAATGGCAGTTTTGTGTTCAGATATGTTAAGTTTTCATTAAAACCTAATGAAGAATGATTTTGGATGATAAATGGAACTTCACCCTCGTGTCTTCTGATATCAAATAAGCCTAGGATATTTGTTACCTTTAAGTCGTGTTAATATATCTGATATCAGAAGACACTTGGGTGAGATTCTCTATATAATAGACCATTGAATGTATAGGGATCTATACATGAAGCAAGGGATCATTAGACAAGCGTGTCTTATCAATACTTTTGACAAATTGAGCTCTCCGAGTACTTATTTTTGACATGTTTCAGCTTTTACTGTCACGCAGAGTTAAGATGAAAGGGCTATTGTGAATATGAGAGACTATATTCTGTACAAGAGAGACCCTTGACAATATACGGATCTCATTGAAAATGCAACAGAGTACTATACAGGAGGATTTCTTACTTGTTAACACTCTTTGTAAGTTTGAATGATAGATCTAGAGGAACCTTGTCAGGAGATCTCACCTAGTAATTCTACATATAACACTTGTTCCAGTTTTGAAATTTTTTTAATTTGTTATTTTTTTATTTGTTCCCAATTCAAAACATGGTAGAACAGAGACTTAAAGATTACATGTCATATACAATAAATTACAACAGTGTAACTCAAAGTTATTCAAGTTATTAGATGTGTTGGAATGTCATGTGTAATTCGGATTGTTTTACGTACAACTATTTTGGTTTAAACTAATACCTAAGGAAGGAAGCAAGTTTGAGAGGAAGTTAATTAGAGAGTTTACAATAAGGGAGGGCACGGCACAGCCGAGTCTTGAATCATAATCAAATGAAATTTGTACAATGCAAATTTGTTTCCATGTTGACCTGTTTAAAAAAGTTCATTATAATACGGTAATTCACTGCCCTAGCATTTTCCGAAAATTTCTTAAATTTGCGTGTTTATTACAGTCTATTTCCCAATGTGAAATGTCCTAAACAGGTTGTTCTTTTGTTCAAAATGGTTCAGTGTGTGGATATATGCAAGGGCAATTTTTCAAATATTAATTTGAATTTATCCATGAAGTGATTTTGTTTATCTTTATGTCGTTATTCAAATGTGAATATTTTTATGAGCATCACGTTTCAAAATCATTTAACCTATCCATTTCACTTTATTGGAGATAATTTAGATGTTTGAATTTTCACAACAAATCAACTGTCATTGACCCATGAATTCTCAAGGGAAAGTTTTTAATGACGGAATTTGGTGAAAACTAAGAAATATGCGTTTATTACAACAACAACTAAATTTTAAAATGTTTAAGACTAATTTAATGAAATCATACCATATTTATAGAAACCTCTGAAAATGTTCAACCAACTATTAGAACTCAAAGGTCCAAAACAGAAGGTCGACAGTAAAACTGCCTCAGTCATGACAGAGGATGTTTAAAATATGCAACATATGTTACGTTTTCATGTTCTATTTTGTCTTTCCAAATCTACAGTTCAAAGTTCAATTGTCATAGTTTAAGGAAACCCGAACTTTAATCAAACATACAATCACAATACAATTTTTTTTTCTATTGATGGATTCAATTCATGTTCAAATTGATTGGATTATTTTTTGTCACACAAGGTAGATTGGTTAATGTTTGCTAAATCAAGTCTGGTTACAGTGTCAGTCGAGTGATTGAACACAGTCAGAACTTCTGTCAAAGCACTTAACATCAGTCAAATAGAAACACCTTGGCGTTAAGGTAACGTGTAATGATTTCTGCTGTGTTCTCTTGTACAGCCTCCCTGTGATCGGTCCTCTATGATTGGAGAGTTGAGTTGGGTCAATACTGGAGCTAAGATATAAGGAGAGAGGAGTTACCACTAGGCATCAGTATCATTGGAACGAGTAACGAGTACATAAGTTTACACCCATAGTGGTGTGGATATTCGTTGAACTTGTCAACGTTGGAATTGATCTTAAGTGAGGTAAGTTTTATATTTCATTCATAAATCAATTCAGTTTGTTGTTGTTATAGGAATGTGTTGAAGGTACTTTGAAAAGACACGAATTGGTATTTATGATGAATTTCATAATTAATATTCATAATTACGACATTTTGGTATCGATCATTGAACAGTTTTAAAGTACATATGCATGGTAAAACACGTCTGATTGATCATGCATAAATCTCTTTTCCAAATATCATACAGGTCAATTCATATATAATTAGTTTATCTATATTGTGTTAAATTGAGCAACATATAACACAACGCTTTCATGCTCTTTTTGGTATTCTAAATTGTTTTGTCTCTCCAAATGCAAACAAATTGTTAGGTAAATTTTCCTAGTATAAATGTCTCCGGGTTCTTATTTTTATCACATCAAGTTTGCATCATGTTAATTTTCAATGCGAATTTTGATCAACATTTGCTAAATCCAGATTGGTTACAGTGTCAGACAAACGATTGATCACTGTAAGAACTGTAAATAACATCAGTTAAACAGAAACATCTTGTCTGTCGTGTTGGTAACGTGTAATGACTACTACTGTGTTCTCTTGTACAGCCTCCCTGTGATCGGTCCTCTATGATTGGCGAGTTGAGTTTGATCAATACTGGAGCTGAGATATAAGGAGAGAGGAGTTACCACTAGGCATCAGTATCATTGAAACGAGTAACGAGTACAGAAGTTTAGACAGAGTGGTGTGGATATTCGTTAATCAAGTCGACGTTGAAATTAATTTTAAGGACAAGCTAAGGTAAATTTTGTAGTTTATTCATAAATCAATTAGATTTGCTGTTGTTAATGTATATATGTATTAATGCTTTATCAACGTATCAATAATTTAGTCAATAAGTTTGTACCTTTCTAGAAGTGACATTTGGCTTATTATTTGTGATATCAGTATCATTTCATTTATATTTTAGTGACCTCATGATAACCAAAATTTAAATGGTTTGCCGAATAGAAATTTTGTTTTAAAGGAAACTTTGTACTTAGTGAATAGCCGTTTAATAAAATGATTTGATATATGTGATTGAGTTAGTGAGTGAGTAAAGTTAAATAATGAAGGTTTATCAAATATATATACTACGTCTTTGTTTGACACAAAACTGTATTAACCTGCCACACGATAACCGATTGGAAAGAATAAGCAGTTGCAAGACGTTCGAAGGTTAATTGTGACAGCTGTCATGTGTTGATTCAACAATAAAGCATGTAGCAAGGTTTTTTTAAACTAAGTTTATTGCGTAGTTTTCATATAGGTTTCTGAAAGACTTTTATATGCAAAGAAAAATGGGTATTTATGCTAATGCAGATCGTGTGAATCCAAATGTAACATTGTTACATTAAAATTGGTTTGTCAAGTCATGTCAACAACATGTACATGTATTTATCCTTTTAACCCCCGGATGAAACTCAAGGGGGTAATTGTCATGTCGCAGCCAGTCTGTCCGTCCGTCCCGAAAACAGTACTTGTTTTCTGAAATCAACCCCTCCCACAGTTTTTGACCAATCTTTCTGAAACTTTACAACCATGATACACATGTTCTTTTTATGACCAATCAGATTCATATTTAGAGAGTTATGGCCCTTGACTTTGAGTGCTCAGCTTTCTGACTGTGGGTTAAGCTTTTGCAATGTCTTTGAATATTGATATATGTGTTTCCTTTTACATACAAACGTTGAATAAAATCTAATCTTTCGAAATTATCCTTACATTTAAACTGCTTCTTTTGAGAATAAGGAACCTGGGGTTATTGTGCTTTCAGAGCATTTTTGTTCAAAATGTGTTCAACGGGAGATATCCTTTGTGTGAGATCATCTATATTTATATCCATATATCGTAGGAGATATTGTTTTGACAAAAGGTTTGCCACAATGCAATTAATTAGTATGATGTCAAAATACGGATCACAATGTCTGACGTCGTGAACATTACATTGAAAAGTAATGAAGAATGATTTTGATCGACATAATTTCACCCTTTTGTATCTAATTATCAAATATCTCAACACAAGCAGGTAACATTTGTAACTTTGATCAACTAAATGTTGATATATTTGATATCTGAAAACATTTGAGTGAGATTCTCTATATACTCTGTATATCTAAATTTCAGAAATATCGGAACTACATGAACAAAGGGAAGAACGGAGAATGAACCATTCAAATGAATCAACCTTCCTGTATTCATCTACACCTCATGTGAATGTATCAAACAATACATTTGAATGGCCAGCCTTAGAACAACTTGTGTTTGACATAGAGACAGTCTACCTCTGGATCATTCTAATTGTGGGAGTTCCTGGAAATTGTGCCACCATCTTCACGGTGACAAAAATATCACCTGCAAAATCACTCACAGTTTATATAGCTCTCCTGGCTGTTGTAGATAATCTGGCAATCATCAGCAAACTGCTGGTATTTGTGCTCCTGGACCATAAAATAGTAATTGGTGCAGCTGGGTGTAAACTCCTAGGATACCTCGGTAATTTCCTCAGCACCTTCGCTAATTGGATTCTAGTTGCTCTTTCTATTGAGAGATTTGCAGCAGTGTGGTTCCCTGTCAAAGTGGCTCAAATTTGGACTTTTAAAAAGTCTACTATTACGGTATGTATAATTGCAGTTCTTCTGTCAGTATTATTTCTTCATCTGTTCTGGACAATGACATTTGTAATTGATGATTCTGATGGAATGGTTTACTGTAGTGCAGAGCCGGAATACATCTACTTCCTTCAGAATATCTGGTACTGGATCAATGTGATGATCTATGCTACAATACCGTGTGTGCTACTGGTCGTGTTTAATATGCTGATCATCATTGGAATTGTCAGAGCTCAGAGGATAACGAGGTACCTGAAAGGAAGCAAGTCATCTCAAGTGATGACCCCCAACAACGAGAGTCAGAGACAAATTACAGTGATGCTAGTGACTGCTGCAATCACTCTTGTAGTGCTGACAACCCCCAGGAGTGTGGTTCTCATCCTCACCCGGTACTATGATCCCCCGGAGAAGTCTCTGGCTGGATCTGTCTACTACTTGGTGGACACTCTAGCTTTCATCCTCTGTGACTTCAATCATGCTGTCAACTTTTACGTGTATTCCCTCAGTGCAAAGAAATTTAGGAGACAATTCTTTCAGTTGATCTCGTGTCGGAAAGGTCACGAATCTCAAAGATCATCTCAATATGTTTCCCTTACATATCGTAACAGTAGTAGAAAGGTGAAAACAGGTAACTGATCAGTGTCAGTGTATGAACATAATTTGAATCAGGTGGTCTCATCATAGACTTCCCTAGTCACTAATGTGCACTGCATTGAGAAAGCAATGGTTTGGAATAAAGGCCATCTTAATTCTGCCGACTCGCCTTTCAAGTGATGTCATTTGTTGTCTATTTTGAGATTGTTCCTCGATCATACGTCACCTCGCGAAGGTTTGAGTTGGCTTTGCACCCAGGGTATGAAAGTGGTGGCAGCATATACGTTAAATCATGAAACACGATGATATTTGTATTGAATTACTGTTAGATATATGTTGATTCTCCTCGTCTTATCTTTAGAGACACTTGGTTTGTTGCGTTTTAAAAAAATGGTTTTAAGGTGTACATAAAGTTTTTCTTTAGTTTTTTAATGAATTATCATACGGTGAATATACACTCTTAACATAAACATTAGTCATCTTTAACGAAGATAAAAATATGTATTAAAACAAATGTGCATTTTGTCATTTCTAAATTGAAGGTTCTTCTTCGTGAAACTTATAACATTTTTATTTTCTGAAACTGAGATGTAATGGCACTCGTTAAGTTCATAACCACTTTGTAATTGAGTTGCCTTTGAAACTAAAAAAAAATTGGGAAATACATATATCGCAGAATATTCATATTCCTAAAGAAAAAGTAATGTCTAATACATAAACATGTTGCATTTAAAGCAATGTTATGTTGCATACTATCTCTACTGAATCATATTGACAGAATGCAATGGTTTGGAATAAACGACTATCAGAACAATTACTCAGCCTCAGGCTGATGGATCACCAACTTAATGACTTGCATGATAACCTCTTGTTTGTCTCCTTACATATTCTAATGGAGCTCAGTGTTGAGCATTCATCCAAGGATAAAACTCTCCAGTGCCATATGTTCAAATTGGTTTAATCTGTTAGTCTGAGACAAGTTGGTAGCTCTGATGGATATTCTCTCATCTAATTGAAGTCTCTTTAAACTAAAAAACAGACAATTACAGTTAATGGAAACTGCTCTAATTTGAACACATTGGCTCAAGGTGTTGCTGGTACATTTATTTTTGTATGACGACACACATGCACTTAGGAATAAAGCATTTTTTAAATCTATCATAGCAACATGCATACACAAGTTCCTTCTTGTGAAGGTCTTTGTTTCATGTTGAAAGAAAACAGATGTTTCCAATTCCATGCTACAACGTGGTGTTTGGCAAAAGGTTTCTGTTCCCTTCATGCAATAAATTGAAACATGTGTTCTTCTTTTTCTCTCAAAAGTTTCCACCGTAAGAGTGATGGATGATCAATTTCTACTCGATATAAAAAGATAAACAATATTGAAATTAAGATGTGTAGGTAAAATATAACGTTTCTTATTACATGTAGATTGAAAGCTTTTTCTTGAATTTAAATATGTATTCATTGATTGGAGCAAAGTGATAAATAAAACTGCCAATTTAAAAATAGTTCTGTACAATTTGTAAAGAAATCCTGATTAAAATATGCGAGTTCACTATATAATCAGACACTTTTATTGAGCTTACCTGTTATTTCAAATTGACACATCAATACGATGATCTTAATTACAATATTTACGTTTTCACACGTCATGAATGTTATATAGTTGATATCATTGTGAAGGAATCTGGCAGACACTTTTATTAATATGGACTCGTGTCCTAGTTCAACTGTGTAGGTTCGATACAATCATGATCATATCATATTTCTGTTATTTCCTTATGACAGAAATTGCTATGATTGCTACTGAATAATGCAGATGTTCATAAAGACATATGCTACCAGACAGATTGGCTGAAGCAGGGCCAGCGTTTATGACTGTCTTTATTTATGTAAAATACAGCAATCCAATTCCTACTCGAGTACCATATTCTACCATATGAGAAACACGTAGTGACGGTCACAATGCAAATATAATTTCTTTGGAGATCACGCATGATTTTCTTTTCATCTTCTAATTACTGTGCATACATGACTTCATACTATGTACGCTAATTTCCTCGATATCCTATTAAGAGCACACTGTCAACATGGCTGTTGATTAATCAAATATAAAAAAGAACATCAACTGGAACTACAACACGCATTTCTCGATTTCCCCAGAGTAAAGAACCTTACAATTACATGGATAATGAATAACTAGTAAACATTTCCCCTTTAAAGGGGCAGTAGCACGTTTTTTGCAAAATTTATTTTTTCAAATATCCCATTTATAATGATAGTTTATGTCATTTAAATAAACTCTAGAGGGCAAAATATCTTATTACACAAACCATTTATCTGTTGTGGTAAAAACTGTGTTTCGTATAAAGCAAAAATTGGATGGCGGCCATTTTATTGTGAACGCAATTTATTATTTTGTATTACAAAAACGATTCCCATGGCTTTACCGAAACATGTACACTCATTTTAAACTTTATTTTCCGAAGAGAGAAGGATCTTTTACTATTGGTGAACTTATTTTTCAAATACATTTCATTAACTTATTTGAGCGAAAAAACGTGCTACTGCCCCTTTAATTCACAGACTGTGACGTTTCAGTTGATAATGATACATTTGTCACGCGAGAAACATGTATTTTATGATCACTACAACTTCTTGATAATGTATATTCACATTTGAACCCGAAACATTACAACAGAAAAAAGGATGCGATTAACTAAGACCATACTTTATGTCTTCGCATTAAACTATAACAACAGTAGATAGAAATTAATTGAGCAAGGTCTACGTATACTCACGTGGAAAAGAAAAGCTCCCACATTTTTAAGAGAGTGTAAAGCAAAATTGTACTTTCGGAAAAAGTATGTATTGAACGTATTCGAAAGAGACATGTTTAGTAATTAATTACGCACATTTCCATACATCAGTGTATAATAATATTATCATGATGTCCATTCAAACACACGTGTAATGCTGAAATCGCTATTTCAAAGGGGTTTCTGGACATAATGTTTGATATTTAAGCTACAATTATATGAAATATGAACATTATGTAATTAAATATTAGACGTTGTTGACATAAATAACCTGCTTGCAGTTGGACTTGACGCATCTTCAGTGCATGACGTCACAAAACAGGCTTAAAAGTCCTTTTTGACTCTCCTGTCTCGTCTAGCTAAGGAGATTCGAAGACGACGATATATTAAAATGTGTGTTTCTTGGTAATATGAATAGATAATGTTTTGAAAATTTCAAAATTAGTTTTTTCTTCTAAAGACATGGCGTCACTCAGGCGTATGAATCGCTCATTGGTTGAAATAGCTAGTTTTTTTGTAGGGACGTTTTTTTTGCACGTGAGTTTATATGTCCCAGTTCCAACATTGCTCTAGAGAATGAGAATCATTTCACTATCGTATGTCACTTGTTACGAGGATTTGTGAATAACATTGCTTAAGGAATACTTTTCTAAATAACCTTCATTCATAGATTAATTATATTATGTACATCTCTCATCTAACCAGAGGTGACTGGGTCCTGACTGCGTCGCTGGTTCTCTACCCTAATGAAAACCTGTGTATGTAAGGTCATTTTCAGTATCATTCAGTTTGTCAAATGAGAAGTATCTTTGCACTGAAGAAAATACGATATATTGATAGTGACTTGTTGATTGTGTCGTGTTGTGTTGTGAAAAAATATATATCTTGTCAGGATGCAATGCAATGAAATCTGTCTGTGTCAAAGATTTGCAAGTGCAATGTCTACAACTGGTCAGTGCCTTTCAGTAACATCTTTTTACCAAATAGCCACATTTAAAGTCGCTGTAGCACGTCATTCTGACTAAATAAAGTGCTCTCATAAAAAAGTCAATAAGTGTTAATAATAATAATAATGAGGATACTTATATCGCGCTGAACTCCACAACACAAAGGGCCATGCTCAAAGCGCTACACACATTATTACCCTGGTGTAAGGACCAACATCGTTCCTTTTTCAATCTCAACTCCTTTTGGAGTATGTAACCTCGGCTGCCATTTAAGGCGCTCGAAGGTTATCTGTCACATTGCCTGCACTTCCAAACCAGGTACTCAATTGTACTGCTGAGTGAACAGAGGCACATTTCGAATAAAGTCCCTTGCCCAAGGTGACACCACGAGCCTCTCAACTCATGTCTCAGTGTGGGGCAGGGAATCACCCTTCAAACTCTCAGTTTTCATTCAGCAATGAGGCGGGTAACCCACCCATCCAGCGAGCCACGCCCGTTGTTGCTGAACTTAACTGATAGTGGTCGACTGAGCTATGCACAGGACCACGTGCCACCACCACCAATGGCTTAATAATACTCCTGAATCAATAAAAATAGTTCTAAAACGAATGGTTCGGTTAAGCCATGCGAGTCTATTTCCGATCGAGCGGCCATGTGTTCACATTAAAAGTATGCTTGAAGGTAGTTCAAGTGATGTGACTAATGAAGCGATACCTAAACACTCAGAGTAGAGAACTGTCAGAACTGTATGTAATGAGATGTTTTATTATCTTAAGTAACAATATATTGCACAAACTTTGACACTAAATGGCAAATTTGAGAAACAATATACAAAAAAGTGCTATAGCGCCTTTAAACAAAGTGTTATGTACATCATGACAGAATCATTGAATAATCTCGTATTGAAGATTAAAAATCTAACGACTCAAAGAAATTCCCTCAGACAACACATACTTAATTTCAAAATCCCAAATGAATGATTGTGTAATATG
This sequence comes from Gibbula magus, assembly GCA_936450465.1. NCBI lineage: Eukaryota > Metazoa > Mollusca > Gastropoda > Trochida > Trochidae > Gibbula > Gibbula magus. The sequence continues at coordinate 33,376,059 of OW388300.1, forward strand.
CCACAAAACATTTCTGACTCTCTTTGTGTTGTATTGACATTATTGCATTCAGATTATTATAAATGAAGAATCTCAAAAGTTGCATGTCGATTATGAGTGGAAATATTGGGTTTGTCCTAGAATGCATCCCCTCTATTTCCGCTCCATTGTCATACTACTATTACTACTACTACTACTACTACTACTACTACTACTACTACTACTACTACTACTACTACTACTACTACTACTACTACTACTACTACTACTAATAATAATAATAATAACTAGGATTGACGCGTCAATACTTAGGTCTTCAAGACTTCTCCTTGACCTTGAGCTCCATGTTGGACTCTCGGTTATTCATCAGTTTCTCAGCTTTAATATGAGCTATCAAACATGTCTTTATCTTCAGTGGTTTTTTTTACAAAGATTCTCCAAAATATATTGATTAGTATTCGAGCTATGAAGGTTTATAGTTTTGACTTCAAGGGGAGATAACTCGAGAAAGAAGTCGAAAATCCAAAAAGTGGCTCGTTAAAATCTAAGTTCGGTCACAGACTATCATCCCTGAAATGTTCATGCGAATCGGCCCAGTGGTTACTTCAAAAAGCTCTGGACAAAACAAGTACAAATAATGATAATAATACTGAAGAACACGGATAATAACAATAGGTCTTCCAGACGTAGTCTTGAAGACCTAAAAATATAAAACAATCATAATGTCATATTTGTTCGCCGTCTATCCGGTGCTAGAATATGATTATTGGTGGAACATTGCCATGTTTACATGTGATACATCAAGGTCAGTACCCGACATGTACCCTTTTCAACACCCGGGTGGAGTGAGTCGACTGTCTTGCTCATTAACCTTGAGATCAAGGACACAGTTTCTCGGGACAGTGTCTATGGATTAGAGCCCTGGGTACATTTCACGAACTGATTTTAGCCCCAAGATCAATCTTAGCCAATACTAAAAGATGTGTCTACAGTTGGTTTTAGGGCTAAGATCTGTTAATAGAACAGTCACCTTTTAAATGAGAGGCCAGCATGTTAACCACAACACAAAGTGCTCCATATTGTACAACCCCAGCGTCAACACAACAGGAACATTCATCACAAACAAGATCAGACAAACCTGTAACGATATTTCTCTTTGAAGTGTGTTCCTGGGTTCTTTTGTTTATCTTTATTTTACAAAATGCTGCAGAATATACATTAGAAACATCTTCAAACATGTCAAGTCTGTTCTCTTTCCTTCACCTTAATTGCTATTCAATGATTTTTGCTATCTTCGGTCCATTATTCTTAAGGACGCTTAAGGATTTCTTTGTGCTTTTCACCAACGATTTCCTGGATCAAATCCCTTTAGTTAATGCATATTTTCGTTCTAAAACTTGCTGGAAGTTTGGGATCAAAGGGACACATATCGAATTTAGAAGACATTGTTGTTTTATGTGCATGACGAGATCTCTACTAGAGATAATGTCAATACGTCAAGATGGATTCTGATGAAACATATATTTTCTAGTCTGAAGCTTTACAAAAAGCCCATTGGCAATGGCGCCTTAGCCTTATTAAAATCCCTTGGTGGTAAGATAAACGCAAACATTTATTTTCAAAAGCCAGCCAGATAGGCACATTTCTCTAGAGGATGGTACTGGTTAATAATAACCATGGTAAAACATACGTGGTGTCATGTTTTTTCAAGTGTACATGTGCCATATCAATTGTGAATAGTAGCCATGCATTGTGTCAGCGCAGGTCCTCAAAATTCGTATTCTGTGACATCAAACCGTGTGTTTGTTATGTTACTTAGGGAGGCCATCCTTAATCCAATAATCCATAGCATGCGAAGTACTGACGTTCCATCATTGGAGCAATTGTCATTTGCCGGGAGCGAGTTCATCCAAAAACTTTTGAAATGAGGAAACTTTGAGCTCGATGATTGCCGGGGCCAGTTTGAGATTTTTTGGGGGGTTTTACTATGTATCTTGATGCAATGGTTAAATGTATCGTCATCTAAAAGGATACGGTGAATAATTTAAATGATTGAGTTGAGAGACACGGTTCGGGGCCACCTGTAAATTGGTACTGTGTAGAGGACGACGAGCATTCACATTTATTACGACCTAACCTCAACTCTTACCAAAATGGAACAGTCGCAAAGTCGATTCCACTCAGATGTACACAAAACAGTGAGTTCGCTCTCAAACGTCTAATAACTAACGGTTATGCTAAAATACTGATAAAATAGTTGCAGATATAAGTGAACTAGTCTTAGAGATATTGAGCAGTGTACTTATGTGATTCTACAGCTAGTAGGTACGAAAGGGCGTAATGCTTTTTATTTTTCATATTTAATAATATATTAAATAAATTCAATCTCAACTCAATCATTTAATACATTTTTCTATGATCCCCAGTTCAGGTTGATGTAAAAAGGATTCCCTTTTGGGTAATACAATATTTTGTTATATTTTGTTATCTTATCTATTCTTGCCTTATTTTGTCTAATCTTGTCATGTCCTGTTTTGTCTCTTCCTATCTTGTCTTGTCTTACTTTAATACCGATGCACTTACAAGTTTTCGTACATTAATCCATGCTTTATTTTGTCTGACATGCAGTCCCTTTGGAACTGATATTTTCAGGAAAGTTGGAATTGGATAAATTTAGCTCCAAAAGAAACCGTTATTAGCATCCCTAGTGTGATACTTACCGATGTCAAAAAGCGATATCAACTTTAGATATCTCTACATTTTAAGTTCATATTCTAATTCAAGTAATGATTTCACTGTGGTATCACTAAGAAGACAGTCAACAATGTTATGATGTCATGACGATGATGACATAACAACGCATTGACATTACAGTTTAAAAAGTTTGACTCAATAGAGTTAATAATATACAACCATCTTAAATTTGGGCATTAAACCTCACCTCACCTCACCTATTTTGTGAAACATTATCAGTTCATCTTTGAGAAGAATAGAATCTCCTCACAAGGCGGGATAGGAGAGTGAAATATTGCTTTCTAGCTTGTTTGATGACATTCTGCAGCAACGATGCGTCGTCGATTTAAAGTCAAAGAAGGTACTAACATAATTTCCTTATTTAATGAAAGTTTACCTTCAATACCAAACATATTGCCCAAAAGCCCCTTCAAGAAGCAATTTTAGCACCTTGTGTGTTTGAACAGATATAAAATGTTAAGTATCATACTGTCGTGAATGAAACTGTAAAGATCTTTAGATATATACTCATCAGAGATAATAAAAATCGAATTAATCTGGAAGAAAATGTTTTTTACTCTGTTTCAAAAATAGGTATTGTTGAAACGAACAACAAAATCATTTCAACAAAACTAAATGACAGTTTTGTGTTCAGATATGTAGTTGTGTTTCTTACTTTAAACTGTTGTATAATTATTTTTGTTTTATCATAAATGATTACTCACCCTTGTTGTTTCTGATATCACATCTAGCATCACTGTCTGAAAAATGTTAAATATCCAGACTTCGGATAGCTGTTGCTTTAATCCACTTTTTAAAACATATTTGATATCAGAGCACAATTGGGTAATATATGTGGTGAATTATAATAATATTATAATAATAATAGTTCATTTCTATGAATTTCTGTTGATTAACAATTTCTTTTTGCAGGAATGGTAACGTTAAGACGACGATTAACCTCTTAAAGATGCGTTTAGAACTGGGTAAAATGAATACATACATGTAATCAAATATTTTGAATTTGAAATTGCTTTAGTTTTGTAAATGTTATTTTCGTCTGATGCGTTTTCGATAAATTAAGAACAAGTGACTATGATCAATTTCTGAACGCAGAAAATAATTATTCAAAAACAAAACGTGTTTATCAAAATTAAGGAGATTTCATCTAATGATTATTTGAAACAATAAGTTGATGACAATTGACTGCACAGTGGATTACAAAGACGTCTTAATGATTATTGTTTTATTGTTGTAATCAATCATATCAAATCGTAAACATTAAATACCTGTCATAATTTGTTATGAGCGTGACATTTGTTTTCTAAGTGCTCATTAAGCCTGATATGATGAAGTGACAGTTCGTTATGTTGAATATGTTTGTTGAACTTTTCAAACTTTCAATAAGGATAACAATGGAAATTAAAAAAATTCAAATATAGATCGATTTAGAACAGGAACCACTTCTCCCTTCTATTTAATAATGACCAAAGCACCTGACATACAGACAAACAGACATACATTTCATATAATACAGTATAAAGAGGAAATTCCAATTATACTAATTAATGTTCTAAATATCTTAGATATAATAGAGATAATTTTGTTTATTTGAAACAAGTGTTGTGTAACCAATTGAAAGTTATTCAATGAGTGATGTGTAACCAAAACAAGTTATTCAACGATAGTGACGTCATAATGCCCTACTACTTTCGCCATCAGCTGATAGCGTACAGCCGAATCCTCTCGTCACTTCAGTTTTTCAATTCATCATATATGTGGCCTGTACGTATTTCTATATTAAAAATAAAAAATTTAGAATTCGTGTTCTGATCTCGAATGTTTTATAATATTTTACTCCAATTTAGGCTTAAAGAGTTATCTCCCCTTTGTTTACAACGGCGTGTTTTTGTCAACACGAATAGGTTTTAGGAGTAAAAGCAGCTATTTTGTGAATGATTGTGTTTAGAATTACCATGCATAATCAGATTTTGCTATGATCACCGCCCAGATATACACTATGAAGTTCAAAATAAGAAGCTTGCATGTAGAAACGTTTAGCAAGGACGGTAGTATGAAAACAGCCGGTCAAAGTCTAATGCTTCTGATTTTTTTAAAAATATTGAATTAATCGAAACCACCTGAGGGGTGTTCTTTTACCATTACCATTCAAAATTCAGTAAGAGTAGGAATCGCCCAGGTTCTATGATGGTCTATATTCAGTGACCATTATAAATCATCATTATGTGTGAAGTTCACATTTAGCAGTATTTAGTATGTATTACAGTCAAATCATTATGTTCTGCGCGAGAAGTGACAAGAAGATGTGACCAATTAAGTTAATTGCCGGTGGGTGACATGTTTATGCACACATTTTACTAATAACAGTGATTTTATACTGAGAGTAGTAGGACAAGCCCTCAATGAGAATATCTACCATTGTTTCGTCTTATCATCTGACAGTGGAGGGGCAGTAAGCTTAAGGTATAATCATTTATTGCAATTGATGACGGGTATACCAGCAATCCATGTGTTTGTTCACGCGCTGTGTATTTAAAATACTATTTTAACAATTAAGTATTGCAGTACTTTCAGTACACTGACAACGGATCATCAAGTATACTGAGAAAAGGAAGTTGATTTAATTCCAGTTTCAGATGATTAAAAAAAAGTGCGATTCTGAGGCAACGTACACATCACTCCAAAAATGTCTGTACATTTCTGATTGAAAACATTAGAATGATAATTTTTGGTTCATCATTTTTATCGCAGTGATTTTCATCAGAATATTATTTCATCAATAATATTATTTAGGGTCTAAAATCAGATGGTCACAATAATGACATTAGAGCAAATCGACCAGAAACAGAAGCATAAATTCGAAGGTACCAAAGAGGGTATAATTCATAATTCCTATTTGCAGAGGAGTTTATAATCAATATTTCAGCCGTCTTGAGCAAGTGAGAATACGACAAAAAAGCGAAAAGTTTGCATACGGAAGGACACCATACCATCAACATCAACATTGTGAGTTTTATGCGTATTTATTAATCCCCATCAAATCCTAACCATGTAGATGTTTATTCAACAACGTGAATGTCGAGAATATCGGAGATGATATGATCAAATAATTAAAAGATGTTAACAGTTCTAGATTAACCATTGTTAATTATTTATTAATATTTATTAATTTTTCAAGATTTCTCAGATTATATCCACTTAAAGAGGATTGGTCTTTGATGAATTTGACAGGAGCGCTGCTCTACTATTAACCATCTGCATTAAATCCTTCTAGTGAGCAGTTTGGACCAGTCCATTTTAGCAGTATAGCAGTATTTAACCACCAAGCTGACTGTGTAACAAGAGTAACCAATGGGATACAACCCTTTGAAGGAGTATACCATTTGATACTAAACGTCAGTCACGAGCACATCATTATCGACAAGGTCGAGCCGGGTAAGTATGTGTAGTCTGAGATTTGTGGAGGGGGGCAGGGCTGGTGAGTGTGTGTAGTTTGAGATTGCCGGATCGAGGGGTGAGTAGTTTGAGATTGGGGGATGTGTGTAGTTTGAGATGAGGGGACCAAGGAGTTGGGGTTGGTGAGTGTGTATATTTGAGATTGGGGGACCAAGGAGTTGGGGTTGGTGAGTGTGTATATTTGAGATTTGGGGACCAAGGAGTTGGGGTTGGTGAGTGTGTGTAGTTTGAGATGAGGGGACCAAGGAGTTGTGGTTGATAAGTGTGTGTAGTTTGAGATTGCCGGATCGAGGGGTGAGTAGTTTGAGATTGGGGGATGGGGTCTTGACTGGTGAGCGTGTGTAGTTTGAGATTGGGGGACCAAGGAGTTGGGGTTGTTGAGTGTGTGTAGTTTGAGATTAGGGGGCCAAGGAGTTGGGGTTGGTGAGTGTGTATATTTGAGATTGGGGGACCAAGGAGTTGGGGTTGGTGAGCGTGTACATTTGAGATTGGGTGACCAAGGAGTTGGGGTTGGTGAGTGTGTATATTTGAGATTGGGGGACCAAGGAGTTGGGGTTGGTGAGCGTGTACATTTGAGAGTGGGGGACCAAGGAGTTAGGGTTGGTGATTGTGTATATTTGAGATTGGGGGACCAGGGAGTTGGGGTTGGTGAGTGTGTATATTTGAGATTTGGGGACCAAGGAGTTGGGGTTGGTGAGTGTTTACATTTGAGATTGGGGGACCAAAGAGTTGGGGTTGGTGAGTGTGTATATTTGAGATTGGGGGACCAAGGAGTTGGGGTTGGTGAGTGTGTATATTTGAGATTGGGGGACCAAGGAGTTGGGGTTGGTGATTGTGTATATTTGAGATTTGGGGACCAAGGAGTTGGGGTTGGTGAGTGTGTATATTTGAGTTTGGGGGACCAAGGAGTTGGGGTTGGTGATTGTGTATATTTGAGATTGGGGGACCAAGGAGTTGGGGTTGGTGAGTGTGTATATTTGAGATTTGGGGACCAAGGAGTTGGGGTTGGTGAGTGTGTACATTTGAGATTAGGGGACCAAGGAGTTGGGGTTGGTGAGTGTGTATATTTGAGATTGGGGGACCAAGGAGTTGGGGTTGGTGAGTGTGTATATTTGAGATTTGGGGACCAAGGAGTTGGGGTTGGTGAGCGTGTACATTTGAGATTAGGGGACCAAGGAGTTGGGGTTGGTGAGTGTGTACATTTGAGATTAGGGGACCAAGGAGTTGGGGTTGGTGAGTGTGTATATTTGAGATTTGGGGACCAAGGAGTTGGGGTTGGTGAGTGTGTATATTTGAGATTTGGGGACCAAGGAGTTGGGGTTGGTGAGTGTGTATATTTGAGATTTGGGGACCAAGGAGTTGGGGTTGGTGAGTGTGTATATTTGAGATTGGGAGACCAAGGAGTTAGGGTTGGTGATTGTGTATATTGGAGATTTGGGGACCAAGGAGTTGGGGTTGGTGAGTGTGTATATTTGAGATTGGGGGACCAAGGAGTTGGGGTTGGTGAGTGTGTATATTTGAGATTGGGGGACCAAGGAGTTGGGGTTGGTGAGTGTGTATATTTGAGATTGGGGGACTAAGGAGTTAGGGTTGGTGATTGTGTTTATTTGAGATTTGGGGACCAAGGAGTTGGGGTTGGTGAGTGTGTATATTTGAGATTGGGGGACCAAGGAGTTGGGGTTGGTGAGTGTGTATATTTGAGATTGGGGGACAAGGATTTGGGGTTGGTGAGTGTGTTGTTAGAGATTGGGGGACCCAAGGGACGGGGCCAATGAATGTGTGTAGTTTGAGATTGGGGGATTGAGGGGTTTAGGATGGTAAGTGTGTGTAGTTTGAGATTTCGGGATTTCACAATGACGAACGCTAAACTTAACCTTAGATACATTGCTAATACTTAAAGCGGTCAGAAGTTAGTTTAATATGGTTTTAAATTCAGGCGGATTAAGTCTAGACGTAATATCATCACATATTGGTAATGTTTCATGAGTATGTAAAACCAGAGTCACTAGCGCTTTGCCATGTTGGCTTCTACCAACATTCAAAGCGACTGAAAGTGCTAGTTAGCGAATATGAATGTGAACCAAATTCTATAATATCATTTCATCTTTCAACCACCTGAGAGTCGTGTCAGCGTGTTTTTCCATGTCGGTATATTTATACATCCGTACACCTGGAAAATAAGTAAGCAACATCCTAGTCTGTAAACTGAAATGAGGTGCTCTGGGAATGTTGGGATAAATTGAATGAATTATCACCCCAGATATAACAATTGCTTATTCATTGACTAATTCATCCAAATAAAAATATCCAATATGCACAATTTATGAAGTTATGAGGAAAAATATGATGGTACTGAATTTGTACCCAAAATAAGTATTGTCCTAGGAGATAAACTATACTGCTAGATCAGATATACAAAAAACAACATTTATTTTTACCAAGTTGACATTCATACACAAAAAATATGTCTTATCATACATGATAAGAAGCTAGCCATACATTAAGCTTTCAGTCTTTTTTTTTAACAATACTTGAGAAAAAGCCTACAACCATTGCATCTGTGAATACATTTGCAGTTATTTGAGTTCAATATGTTAATGTTCAACCGTTAGTACTGACATTATTTGTTCATTAAAGCATTTTATTGAATTTGACAGTTTAATATCACATATCTCATATCACTAATTGCTTTCGCCACACATTGTCTTCTTTCTTATTCAATCGATTTTGCTGTAAACCATTGTGTATTGCTTAATTAATTTCAAGCTGTATGTATTAAATGCATTAATTATTTCAGTCAATTGACGAAGTGATACATTTGATTGATTAAATGTTGCCATATGATGTAAACATATTTGTTTTAAATATATTGGATATGGATAGGTAAACAAGCTGCAATGGCTTCTGTTCATACGACTCCATTACATTTATACATAGATACAACAAAAATTAATAATAAACAGCATGATGAGAGCTATATATAAATCTACATATGTAATATATATGTATCAAATATCTGTATAACAAATGTCTTGCCAAGTGACATATGAAATATGTGGGTTACAATGGTTATGATCCACAAGGAAGCCAGAAACGACGAGAATGGTAAGCATAGATATGTCAGATTATAAATGTATATGTGCACAACTCACTTTTAAATGGCAAAAACTATCTTTGCGCGACTTGCCTTTTTATATCAGTTGAGACGTAAAAGAATAATTAAATGTTAAGTAAGTTGTTTTATTTCTGATTTATTCTATTTTAATTATTCCGACAGAAATGATACCTATAACAATCGAACGTGTTGCATACGATTTTCACGAATCTCGTACACATTTGTATACAACAGGGTTTATTCACTGAAGATTTTTTTTGTAAAATGACATACTTGCTCCTAATCTTAAGCTTTACATTGGATGATCATGACACTTTCAGACATGAGTGAGAGCGCGCCATTGTTAGCAAACGGAAGTGCCCGGTACTCCCCGCATAACTCCAGTGATCACAAAGTGGATATCAATCCCAAAGAGTCAAGCTTCACCAATGACGTCGTCGTCGAACCTTGCGACTCGAATAGTTACGAAGGAAGGTGTCGTGTGGTGTCCAACACGGAGGACTTTGAACCGATCAACCTGTCCTTGGAGAACATCAACGTTCATGTCCCTCTGTCAACTGGCTGGAGAAAGAAGAAAGGTCCTCAGAGGAAACATGTCCTCAGGGATGGTAGGAGACGTGTCCTTGAGACTCCAACATATTAAATTAATATTTATTCATGTGTTGATAAAGGGTTTGTCTCTTGTGTGCTCCAGGCTGATTAAAATCGACCTTGTTCCGAGGACTAAAATTTGCAAAATAATATATCTACCGGTATTCGAACAGGTTCTGTAGATTCCTCGCCACCAGGTCTGAGAACATCCCGTATAGGCGTGTGTTCCGAACCAGTTTAGCGCAGCCAAAGCCCAGTCAAATATCTGACCAATCACATCATAGTATTTAAACGGTCGCTGTTTTGAAAGCATTCGGAACAGACAAAAGGATAGCTGTTTGGAGTTATCTGCCCCTAGCTTCTCGCACCGAAAGCATTTGTTGGGCATCTTTTGATTGGCTACCTGAATTGCGCTCGAACACGCGGGTCTACGGGCTGTAATCAGGCGGTTTGGCGTGGAACCTACGACTGATATGAGTTCGTATCCCGGTAGATGCACTATTTTGCAATTTTTATTCCACGGAAAACCGTCGATTTTAATCAGACTGTTGTGTGCTCCAAATGCACTGAAGTTGCACTACACTGCTCTGAAGTTGTTCGTGAAATTTCCATCTCGTTGTTGATGGAGTTTTCAATGTGTAGACTAAGGTATGCAATTGGATCCATATTGTTAAATTTTCTTTTGAATTTAAATTTTTTAAAGTGGGTTTAAGGATTTGGTTTTCATACGTGGTGAAATACAACATGTGCTGATATACATTGTACATTCAAATAATTACAATCGACTTTCTACTCAATCGCCAAATATATGATAACATTTCACGTCCATGATATATGATATATTAGACAATACCAATATCTTTTTGACTGATATAGATTCCGAACTTATGTTTGTACTTTGTAAAGTACTTTCAGGTTGTAAAATCGATTGTCCGTGAGAATATTCTTAAAATTAAAGAATAAAAAAACAATAAATACAAACATAACGAACGAGTTCGACTTTAAAGATAATTTAGTTAACTATGTTTTCTTTGCAGTTACTGGATTTGTGAAATCGGGCACTTTGCTGGCAATTATAGGTTCAAGGTAGTAGTTTAGATTTATTTGTAGTACTGTAATTGTATACGTTATTCTTTAAGTAGTTAAACTACAACTCTTTCTGTTAGGTTTGGTGTATAGAAGTGCTTCAATGTCTATTTTGAATGAATTTGTTATCTAAAAGAATGGAAGGAGGGGATTGAACTACCATACCAATGTTTAGATTTTATAGAAAACGTCTCCCTATCAATTCACACAAATATTCAATAATGAAATAAAAACATGCGTCTCGTTCCCCAGAAGTATACAGGATAGCTCTTGGAAGGGAAGGTATGTACTTATTATGCAGTAGAGATATGTATATGTTACAATAAATATTTGAAATCAGTAAAATTCAGTGAAATTTCTAGTAAATACACGTAATTACTGTTTACTAAACCTTCTCAGTAAATGTTTGAAAAAAATATACTCCTGATTTCAGTAAGTACATGTATTTCCTAATAATTTTAGTAGATACGTGTATGTACTGAGTGAAACAGTAATAACGTGTATTTACTAAATTTGTTAGTAAATACATGTATTTACTGATTTCAAAGAGTTACTGTAACATATATACAGTGAATATGTACTTGAAACATGTAACAATTCAATAATGTGGGTAGCAACTTTGGCAAACGAGAAATGCACAACATAAAAACTCATTTTCTTTTATACAATTCAGTAGGTAAAGATTCTTATTTAATTATGTCTTGTACATAGTCATATAAAAGGAAACGAACAGGAATTATATCATTGACACTCTTTGTTCTGTCAGTGGAGCAGGCAAGTCCACACTAGTGAACGTTTTGGCGGCAAGAAACACGAAACACTACTACACTGACGGTGACGTTAAAGTGAACGGGACTGCGGTCGGCAGAGCTATCACCAACATCTCCGCCTACTGTCAACAAGATGAGCTCTTTATTGGGACCCTCACCGTCAGGGAAACTCTTGTGTTCAGGGTATGTGTCTTGTATTGAGGGTATTTGTCTTGTATTCAGGGCATGTGTCTTGTATAGATTGTATGTGTCTTGTTTTGAGGGTATCTGTCTTGTGTTCAGGGTATGTGTCTTGTTTTGAGGGTATGTGTTTTGTATTGAGGGTATGTGTCTTGCATTGAGGGTATTTGTCTTGTTTTAAGGCTATGTGTCTTGTATTGATTGTATTTGTCTTGTTTTGAGGGTATTTGGCTTGTGTTCAGGGTATGTGTCTTGTTTTGAGGGTATTTGTCTTGTTTTAAGGGTATTTGGCTTGTGTTCAGGGTATTTGTCTTGCAATGAGTACATGCATTATGTCTTCCGTATATATGTCTGTTTTCAGTATGTGTGTGTCTTGTATTCAGTATTTTCCAGTCAAATATAAGTTTGTGGCAAGGTATGTATTTTATTCAGAGTATTAAAATCATGATATATTCGAGATATTTCAGGGAATATACATTCCCGGTATATTCGTTTATCAAAATATCACTTCTTACTGATTGTTATCAACTAAGCCTTTACAAATGTTTGTGCTTATTTGTCGCATTAACAACGTATGTAGTTAAGATGGACACTAATAAAAGTAAGTATTTTGTCGATAATTACTTTTGGTAATAACATAAGCAGACAGATGAATAGAACGGAAAAATAAAATCTCAAAGTTAAGGACGATCCAAAAGTATATAAACATATATGGACATAAGCATTTCTTAAATAGTTTGCAAGTAAAAAGTTTCTAGCAATTTGCATTTCAAATGTCAAATCAAATGCTATATCTTTTTAAAAAAATCAAAGTTATGACCTGAAAACTTGCATGATCTTATTTTGTAAAGATCCCGCATTGACTTTGCTTTGATACATAATTGACGAAAATTTATCCTGTCTCATAGAATAACATCATCAAACTCAGGGCTTTATCCGTGTTCCATACATGTTAGGTTTGGATTCCAGGCTCAGTTACGAATGGACCGATCGTTATCGAAGGAGGCGAGATTGCAGAGAGTCGAAGAAGTGATGTCAGAGGTAAATAGCTAATATACACCCGCTTAAAGTTAGGCACCACTAACGTCAATATTAAAAGTTCACTCCAAAATACAATTTTGATGAACTGGTAAATGAGGGTAAGTATGAGGCCTTGTTTCAATAGGTAACAACCAAGAACACCTGAATACGCAATCCATGTGTTGTGTTAGAGCTACTGAAACACTTACCTCTATGCATAGATTTGCACGTAATATTTAATATATGACTCGTTACGTAGTGTATGAAGCCGATCTGTGTCTAATGTCTAATTATGTCTAGATGGGGAATTAGCAACAATGACCTGTGGTAAATTGTTATAATTGTATGAAATGAAAGGAAATGGGGAGGCAACTCTTTGTTTACCTTGCCATTGAAATTGGGATAACAATTTGGAGGGATAAAAAATACATTCCAGATTGTCAACTCTTTTTCACATATATCAGTTGATACGCTGAAAACTCTCAGTTGTTAAGTTCGTGACGTCATTTACACACGTGTATGCTCCCTTATGACTTGTGCAAAATATGTTAAAGGTGCATCCATTGTGTTTCATAAAATTTGATTTGACTTTAATACGTTCGAACACACCATATGTGCTGTTTACAATACAAACAAATTCACTAAGCTTGCATATTCATCCCCAATCACCAAATATATCATAATTACTAGTTTCCAATTAAAATCGAGTAACATCATTATGCATGTGCAGAAACCGAAACTGTATGTCCTATTTACACGCACAGTAGTTATATGACCTATTAAACATTATCAACCCAAATGTTTTATTTTATCTGGTTTAAATAAGATTCCAAAATTACGTTTGACTCATTGGCGCGCGCCACACGCGGTGCATTGTCCGGTTTTCGATCAGATATCGACACTTTTACCTTCATATCGTAAATATACTAAGTCGAATATCATCAAAATGGTAGTTATCGGTAACAGTTGGTACTTCTCGATAAAGTAAGACCATTTATAACGTTTGGCATATTTGACCCCAAACAACACAATGGATGTACCTTTAAATGTCCGGACCATTGTTTCAAAACTTAAACAAAATCGATTACTACAACTTTTAGTAGCATTTAACAAATTTTACATTTACAATGCCATCTTTCACAATAAATGTCCTTAAAATCACTGTTTACACTACCTCCAAATTTTTTGAGTTTTTAAAGTCAATCAAATTTATTTAGAATAATATATCAATTTCATGTCGTCTGCTTTACTAAAGAAGGTCATGTGGCAGTGTGCCATCAATCATATGCTAATTGCGACACAACTTATTTCATTAAGTCTGAGAAGTGGTCTGATTGATTGTCAAAATATTCTAAGAGATGTTGGAAAAGAATTATTTCAAAATAAGTTCTTTTACAGACATATTTATAATTATTTAATTTCATATGCCTTTATTAGTCATTGGTTATCTCTTCACATGATAACGTCAGTTAATCAATGTATAAAACTGTTTGTGAATAAACTATTTTCAAAATAAATATTTACCACATTTATCAACATTTTTCTGAAAAATATATACATTAAAGATTTTTCTGACCTCTACAAAATATATTAAATTATATAAAGAATGGTTTAAATTCTTAAAGAAAAATATGTCAGTTCAACAGATGAAGTCTTGAAGAAAACAACATTAAATCAAAGATCACGATACTGTGTCACAAGGCCACTACACTCGTTTTTTGAAACCAAATGTTTCTCCTTGGTCAAAGCTTCTTCTTTAATATAAAATATCCACCTGATCCTGTCATGACATTTTATAATTTTGCGGTAAACTTTCAAACTTGACTGACATGCATTTATTGAAGAGGAATTCAAGGTAGATGCTTATATGGTCTCGAACTTGAGGATATATGTTGGTCCAAGGCAAACTATTTGCTTATACATGTATATTATTTTATTATACCTCTATCAAATTTGTAAGAATGTCATTAGACAGTTCACACCACGTGATCGAAATATATTATAGTACACCTACATGTAGCTGCGCTTCCAGTGATATGGTCAATTTTGTGTCACTGCCCACAGGGGCGTGTATTGTCGATAACAACAGTCTAGAAACAATAATAAGTCGACGATCAAGCACTCACTACTACTTTTATTATAGTAGTGAGTGCTTGATCGTCGACTTTATATTGTTTCTAGACTGTTGTTATCGACAATACACCCCCCTGTGTCACTGCCGACCTGAGATATTGACTCGTCACGTGATTTGTCACGTGACTGTTTTCAAGACGGTGTCAGCTGATCTGTTTGCTGATTTGACAAATAAGGAAATACATTCTATTGTCTGAAAAAACACGAATTTCGGTATAATAAAACAACACCGAGTTACTCATGGTGTTATCATTATGTGAAAAACAAAGCCAGAGACCCGGCTCGCGATGATATATCTCAGTATACAACTATTGCTAGTCTTACAAATCTCAAATTCTAAAATTATCAAAATTCAAGAGATATATGCGAGATCATGATTGTTTAATTCTTAATTGAAAAAGTGTTGATTTGTAACCTAATGCAAGGTAGCGCTGAAGAATGAAGATAACGTATCAGTACGTTTCTTCTGAAATGAAAGTTTGGCATAACGCACCCAGTAATATTTGAAACCTTTAACAGAATATTTAAAGGTGTTATTTCACTTATTATGCATCCTGCCCAATCAGTGTATCCGCAAAACTACTACAATATCCCGATTCCCTGAACCCAATAACTTACTCTTGCTGTAGATTGGTTTCTTATCTCTATATATAACATGTATTTTTTCAATCAATGAACTGTCGTGATTTTGAACATTGATCATCTCATACATTGCTCGAATGCAAGTTCTTTCATTGGCTGGGTATATGTAACCATACGTCAGTTATATAACTCAGGGAATGAGGGTATTGTAGTAGTTTAACGATAGAAATACGCTGATGGAACAAGATGGTTATTATGATATTAGAAACTTGTTCTCTGCAGATGGGTCTGACTAAGTGTTCAGACACCCGTATCGGGGTACCAGGGAAAGTAAAGGGTATCTCGGGTGGAGAGATGAAAAGGCTCTCTTTTGCTTCAGAGGTGAGTTCTACCTTGTATACACTTTTGTTATCTCGAAATACTTATGTAGACTGATGAAGAGAATAAGAAAAACCAAAACAATAAACTCCCAAATTAGAAATCAGCTGAAAAAGATCGAATCAATGAGGAGTTAAATTTGGTTCTAAATGTGAATGAATCACATACCTGCTTCTGTTTTACCTGGGTGAGATATAATCATATGTAAATAACATGCAAATATGCAAATAATAGCGCGATAGAACCTTTTCATTAATGCTGCTTTAGATGAACT
Source organism: Gibbula magus (assembly GCA_936450465.1). Taxonomy (NCBI): domain Eukaryota; kingdom Metazoa; phylum Mollusca; class Gastropoda; order Trochida; family Trochidae; genus Gibbula; species Gibbula magus. The sequence continues at coordinate 33,392,377 of OW388300.1, forward strand.
ATAATCTGATTGGAGTTACTGACATCTCTTATGACTACAAGTATGGAACTTGAAATAAAACATCATAAACATGTAATTTTCATAAAGGTTCTGAGCGAAGATGTTTCGGTACATGTACTTACACCCTTACATCGAATATGATCGTATACACTGAAGAACAAAAGAAACGTCATCTCATTTTCAAAAGAGTAAAAAAACGCAGTCAGAGCAAATCGATTTTGATTGTCTTTTGACATGTTTTGTAAAGAAGTATTCACAATATCATACATTTGATAATGATACTTTTATATATACCCGCATACGTCTGTCCAAATACACTTTGGGTGCTGAAATCGCATGCTTTTCAGGATGGTTTTTGTCCATAAATTTATTAATTTAAGTATTTTGTTAAAAACGTGGGAATTCCATTACTAAGATGTCATAAACATAAATAACCTTATTGGATTTAGATCAGTCCAAGCATCATTACTGAAGAGCGTCATAAACAAGTCAAAACTCGATTTAGACACTCTTATTTGTTAAATATTTAGTTAAATCCCAGTTCAGAGTTATTCTGACAGGATACTAAGCCTACTTTTTGTATCTACCACTTCTTAGTAGTATGTTATGGCTACTAGCAATATTGTCTGCCATTGCCTCTGAGTGGTTAATCCAAAGATTAAACCAAACCTAACCACTTTATCAACACCCATCGTCTAGTTAAGGAGATTAAAAAAGGGGGGTTTAAAGACATATGGACAGATACTGTTTTAACAATTCAAATTAAGTTGACATGTGGAGACATGATACAACCCTGCTCCAAATAGATGACATGGCCTCATTGGTCTGTTCTATGTTGTTTCTGACACGTGTTGCTCGAATGATCTATTAAAGTTTTGATCGCATTGGTGACACGTGTGAAATTATTTCCTACTTTTACACATACAATATAATATGTTCACTATTGAGTAATTAGGCTCTTTACCTCAGGTGCTGACGAACCCACCTCTGATGTTCTGTGACGAGGCTACGTCTGGATTGGACTCGTTCATGGCCCAGAACGTGGTACAGACTCTCAAGAACATGGCGTCCAAGGGGAGGACAATCCTGTGTACTATCCACCAGCCGTCATCTGAGGTCTTCGCTATGTTTGATGAGTGAGGCATTTCGTATTCAGCGATTAATTATTGCTCGGTTTGAGTTTCAATACTTCATACTTCTGTACAGCTGGAATTTCGGAACATATTATTGTTGTTTTATGCTTTTGAATTTAAATTGGTTATTTTGGTACACTCGTCTTGAGATTAATAGACCATTTGATTCGTGACTTAAATCGTACAGAAAGTGAACTCGTTAGTTCATTTCAAAAACATTGTACTCATTCAAGGCAAATACAGAACTTATCAACACGTTCCATGTGACGTTTATGAATGTAAATTTATGTTTGTTACTCGAGAGCGAAGGTTGTGCATATATTTGTACTAAAATATCAGATCTTTCTGGTTAATGATTCCTCTAAGTACGCATTAAAGGCGCTGTAGCACTTTTTTCGCTCAAATAAGTTGATGAAATGTATTTGAAAAATAATTTCACCAATAGTAAAACATCCTTTTCTCCTCGGAAAATAAAGTTTAAATTGACTGTACATGTTTTGGTTAAGCCATGGGAATCGTTTTTGTAATACAAAATAATAAATTGTGTTCACAATAAAATGGCCGCCATGCAATTTTTGCTTTATACGCAACATAGTTTTTACCACTACAGATAATTGGTTTGTGTAATAAGATGTTTTACCCTCTAAAGTTAATTTAAATGACATAAACTATCATTATAAATGGGAAATTTGAAAAAATAAATTTTGCAAAAAACGTGCTACAGCGCCTTTAAATTCTTAACAGTAAAGTCACGGTTAACAAGAGTTGAACCCATCTTCAGTGATACCAGCTGCAACTGTCTAATGAATTACCAGAAAGAAAAGTATGAAAATTAACGCAGAAACAATAGCATATTTACAAAAGTTATATGTGCACACGTACAGATACGAAATATATGACAAGGTTATGTTTCATGATCAATTCATCTACTGACCTACAGAGACTATGATTCAAACCTCATAATGTCTTCTGACCGCAGAGTTCTCATTCTCTCCGAAGGAAGAACCGCGTTCTTAGGACCAACGAGTGAAGCAGCTACGTTCTTTCAAAGGTAAATATCAGAACCCCTGGTATAAACACATCCTCGGTTACCCAGGGTTTTATATATGCTCCGTTACTCTCCACTATATCACCCATGGGAAACTCTATCAGAGAACTAAAATTACCCGCCCTTGGTCATGGGTGTTATAGTGGAGAGTAACGAAACATATATAAAACCCTGGGTAACCGAGGATGGGTATAAACATAGAGTTTTCATCTGAATAATCATACTAATTATGGTAGTTATGAAACCTACATGTCAATACATGAATGAATGAGCAAAGAGCTCCTTGCACGGTTACGATCGAAAATCTGAAGGGAATAATGTCTTTGGGAAGAGAATGTCATTTCAGTTGACACAAAAATCTGTATTTCAGCCAAGGCTACCCGTGTCCACGCACCTACAACCCAGCTGACCACTATATACTCACCCTCGCTATAGCGCCTGGGGAGGAGGTTCAGTGCCGGAAGAAAGTGGAGGTAACTCTTGTAAACATTGTTTGAAATAAAAGATGAAATCTTTTTTTTTATTTCGAAGGAGAGGAAATCGTAAACAGGTTAGATTAATTGAAATCAGTTCGTTTGTTGATACCTCCTTATAAGTTTCGGCTTAGATCTTCAAATTCTCCGTTAAGCCGTCTGAAGATAATGGCGGACTGTAAACCATTGTGAACACCGTATAGAAATGTAGATTGCTACATATGTGTATGTGTATATGTGGGATTTAACACACGAGATGTGTAACTCGCTCAGTTTCCTTTATTGTATGTGTATTACTTTTCCAAATAGAAACTGGGAATGTAAATTGTTTGGACAAATCGCCATACCTAGAAAGAAAATGCTGTTCTTATAAAAAAAACATGGTTTCAGACTATCTGTGATGCATTCAGTGAAAGTGAATCAGCGAGTAACATCTTGCACAAGATCAAGGATACCTCGTCAAAGACACAATGCGGAAGGTCATTCGCGATGGTAAAACATTTTGAATTTTTACGAATGTTGTTTTATGTGTTTACTCTTGTATACTCTTGGTATGTACAATCGTTGACATTTCATTCAAGAAAAAGTTTAAATATACTGAACAAGGCATGTTGCGCAGTATAACAGGATTTTGTTTCAATTCTGCTTACATTAGTGATATATGAATATTAAATCGTCATTAAATATTTTTCAAATGAGATACCATAACTCATAGGTAGATTATTTACAGTTGACATCTCTGAATATCTCTTTGAATATCCTCTCATCTGATCCAGAATGACATTCTATTATATTTACGCTTGATTGTGTGTTATGCTGCACTGTTCAGTCTGAGGAGGCATTTGGGAACGCAAGTAACAGGTATGCTACATGTGTACGTTCACGTTTATTTCTATGACCATTGTTACTTCCATATAAGTTATAAATCGTTCCATTTTAAATTACTAACTAGGTTACGCCTTCGCAATTCGCAATTCGCAATTCGTTTCCTTTCCTGTGCTAGTGTATCAAAGTTTAGGTGCAGCGCGCTGCTCCAATGACACAGAAAAGTTTACTATATAGGATTAAACATATAATTGCGATGATCGTGTTGTTGGTGTATGCTATGCTGCAAATAACCCCATTTAAACTTTTTTTAATATTCGACTACATAACGTTCTGCCTTTTGTGCACATTATGCTCCAGTCCAGACTACGAACGTTATGATGACTAATATTTTTAAATGTAATAATTAATGACATAACACGTGAATGACGATGTTCAAGATACACTGCGCCCTGGATAACCCAGTTTCTGGTTCTATTCTGGAGAAGTTGGGTCAACCTCTTCCGTGACGCAGTTTTGCTCCGCGTTCGAGTCTTACAGACTGCGGTAATAGTCATTTACACTGTTGTTATAGTCATTCAGTTGGGGTAATAGTCATTTACACTGTGGTAAGAGTCATTCGGTAATAGTCATTTAGATTGTGGCAATAGTAATTTACACTGGGGGTAGCGCAGTGGTTAGCGCGTTTTGCTTCGGATCAAGAGGTTCGAATTCCGCCAGGGGCACGGCAATTTTGTCTGCAGTAGAGAACTATTCTACACGCAGTAAGGTTTGGGTGCAAAATTTCAACGTAGTACCACCCATGGTTCACTAGTTTCAGCCGATGCTCTCAGGTTCACCGCAATGGCATAGCCACATGGCGTTGCGGGCTTTCTCCCTGCCGCAAAACTTCCCCAACTCACCTCATTTACACTGTGGTAAGGGTTATTCGGTAATAGTCATTTAGATTGTGGTAATAGTCATTTAGACTGTAGGAAGAGTCATTCGTTAATAGTCATTTAGATTGTGACAATAGTCATTTAGACTGTGGGAAGAGTCATTCGTTAATAGTCATTAAGATTGTGGCAATAGTCATTTAGACTGGTAATACACAGAACAAAACATTGGGCGGATTCCACCTCTGTTCGTCCTGTACATGTGATAGTTATATATATATATATATATATATATATATATATATATATATATATATATATATATATATATATATATATATATATATATATATATATATATATATATATATATATATATTATGTCCCACACAAAGCTTTGGGGAATACATCGTGTTCGTCTCCGTCCGTTGATCTGTCCTTATATAGTATATGGTTAGACCTAGTGGTAGAGTTTTGCCTTCTCTTACTTAGGTTATTCTGATTTCATGTTTTTGTTCTGGTTTCCATGGAAACAATTTAATGTTAGTACATGTGAGGGTGGGAACTTTTTCCACCTCTATCTCAAAATCTATGCAGCATTTTTTATGAGACTTGGTGTGTGACTTTCTGAACACATTGCAGCAATTAAAGAGTCTTAAACATGATAGAAATATGATTGTTGTATTCACTGGGTTTAGTGTTATGGAATCGTGCACGTGACTAAAACAGCCAGTTGCACTGCACTTTTTCCCTTGCTTTATTGTATTAAGATAACTGGAGTTATTTGTTATTTCCCTGGGCAAACAATTAATTATAGGACCAGAAAATCACCAGCATCAACAGTAATATCGATATTCGAGGGTGAATCGTTACTGCAGTAAGTTTTAATGTATAGTAATACCAGAGCTGTTATATTTGATTTATATTGTAATTAACTCTTTCTCTGCAGACTCTCAGTATTCTGCTAGGCCTGGTGTACGTGAACCAGAATTATGACCAGACCGGTGTAATGAATATCAACGGGGCCATCTTTCTCATCATCATGAACGTCTCCTTCACCAGCATGTTCTCTGTTATACGTGTGAGTGTCTACACGAATGTTAAGCCCTGTTTATACGGCGAACTTTGCACATATGCAATATTGCTTATGGTAGTAATATATACACGTGAGTAAAAATAAAATTACTATGCGTTCATACGTGTTTAATTTCTGCCTAAGCAAATGGGCTTCCAATTCTTCTAATATATGAATAGACAATTCCCTAAACATGCCAATTAATATGTTTTAGATGTAAACTAAATAAATGACATAAATGTATTATCTGTCAACATTGGTTTGACTATATCGCCCTAATTTTAACGAAAATCGGATAGTCTGATGGATTTCGAAGGTCACCGCGTGCAAGAAGGAGATTATCTTATATAGAGAATTTGAAAAAACAATATTAAGAGTTTCTAAAGGTCTCTAATATATTTTCCCAACTTGTGTGAAGTCACTATGTCTGTATACTGCGAACTTTTACTAGAATAGTGAAAATACCATATTTACTTACGGTAGTAAACATTTGCACCTGCCCTTGACTAGGTGCAAATTTGCTTACGGTAGTGAAATATTTGCATACGGTAGTAAAATATGCATATGTGCAAATGCGTCCATACGGCGAATTTTGCTCATATGAGCAAATTTGCATATGTGTAATGGTTTACTCATATGCAAACGCTCGCCGTATAAACAGGGCTTTATATACTGACAGTGTATGTATCATGCAATAAGGCCCGTCGTATCTCGTATCCTATGTTTGGCTAAGGGATTATACATTTAATTATTTGCTACTTAAATTGACAAACTTACACTTTAAGACTGGGAAGTTTCCAAGCACTTATATTAATTCATTGATAATAATTAGTTTTATTGTTAAAACCAGGCCGTATCGTATCCTTTCTTCTAAATCCTTATGTAAAGGTGCAGCCATTGTATTTCATAAAAACTTTTATTAGGCTTTAAAACGTTCCGACTCACAATATGTGCTGTTTATACAGTGAAAATAAATTCACTCGGCTTGATTATTTATCCCAAATCACCAAATAAATCACAATTACTACGTTCCAATTGAAATAGAGTAACATCATTATGCATGTGCAGAAACCGAAAGTGCACATCCTATTTACATGCACAGTAGTTATATGACCTATTAAACATTTTCAACCCAAATTTGTTATTTTGTCTGGTTTAAATAAGATTCCAAAATTACGTTTGACCCTTTGGCGCTGCTACAGGCGGTGCATTGTCCGGTTTTCGATCAGAAATCGATACTTTTACCTTCATATCGTCAATATACTAAGTCGACTATGACCAAAATGGCAATTTCGGCAGCTTCAATTATTCCCGATAACATAAAACAATTGATAACGTTTAGTATATGTGACCCCAAACAACACAATGGATGGACCTTTAAACCGTTTCGATCTCCGTCAGAAAGCTTCAGATACACCTAAACCACTCTAAACCGCTTCTGTCCTGTTGACATGTTCTACAGTTGTGTCTGTCATTTATATGTCATAGCAATGAAAACGTTAACCATGTCGATGTTTGAGACAATGAAATTTCCTTCAAGTAAGGGAATCTATATATACTTGTATTTGCAAAACTTTAAACGGCAGAACATTTTTAAAAAGCAAAACTGTCATAATGTATTTGTTTATTGTATGATTAGCGGTTCAAGTAGAGGCACTTTATCTCCAACTTTTATCTTACTGCGTTGCTGTTTTGAGAATTGGTGATACAATATTTGTATATTGCCAATGAGTTAAATAATACTCATACCTAAATTCATACTCATTTCAGTCATTCCCAATAGAAGTGGACATCTTCCTGAGAGAGTACGGTAGCGGACTTTACAGAACAGACGTGTACTTTCTGGCTAAAACATTTGCAGAGGTAAATAATTCATGGCTTTAACATATGACATCAATATGTTGCTTTGAATGACATGCCTTAACAGCTTTGTTTGAAATAAATAAGTTTCAATGTATTCATAATAACGAAATAACTTCGAATTTGAATAGAGTGAAACACTCACCCCACTCCCCCCGTCACTTTTATAAAGCATTGGGAAATACATCCTGACACCCCTGTACGTCAATTTCGTCGACTTTAAGAAGGCCTTTGATAGTATCCACAGACCAACCCTGTGGCAGATTGTTCATATGGCATGCCACCAAAACTTATCAACATCATCAAATGCTTCTATGAAGACTTCTAGAGTGCTGTGCTCCTGACTAATAACCCTTCAGAATGGTTTGAAGTAACATCTGGCGTAAGACAAGGCTGTATCATGTATCCATTACTTTTCCTAACTGTCGTTGACTGGATTATGAGAACAACTGATGCAAACAGAGGTTTACAATGGACGCTTACAACATCACTTGAAGATCTTGACTTTGCAGACGACATTGCCTTACTGAGCTCCAGACATGAGATTTAACAGCACCAATAGAACCAACACCACTGTTAATGAGAAGAAAATTGGCATCGTAAACACCTTCACCTATCTGGGATCAGTTGTCAGCACCAGGACTCGACCAAGTAAGACATTAAGAGTAGGTTAGGGAAGGCACGAGCTGCATATCATAAACTACGAAACATCTGGAAATCGAAGCAGTTGAGTAGAACAACCAAGCTACGAATATATAACAGCAATGTAAAGTCAATTCTTCTATATGGAAACGAGTGTTGGCGAGTTACAGAGGAAGACATGAGGAAACTGGCTGCATTTCATCATGGTTGTCTCAGGCGCATCTGCAAGATCTATTGGCCTAACAAGATATCGAACCAAAATCTCCTGCACATGGCAGAGAGCACATTTCACTGATACGACAGAGGAGAATGAGTTGGCTTGATCATGTCCTAAGAAAACCAGGATTATATAACACCAAGGTGGCACTGAGATGGACACCGCAAGGGAAAAGACCAAGAGGGAGACCAAAGACTACATGGAGAAGAACAGTGGAAAAAGAGCTCTGCAAATTGGTAATGACCCGGGGAGAAGCAGTGATACAAGCCAAGGATGGATCTGGTTGGAGGAAACTTAAGATCTTATGTTCCACTGGGAATGAAGAGGATAAGTAAGTAAAGTAAGTAATCCTGCAATTCAAGATCACTTAACAAAATATGTTTTTGATACATGTATGTTTTTAATTCAAGCTGCCAACTTTCGTGATCCTACCATTTATCTACGTGGCCATTTTATATTGGATAATAGGTAAGTTCAATTAATTTCAAGCTTTTCTTACGTTTTGGCTTCAACTGTTTGAATCATTTTTTTGTTCTTCAACTTGCATCGTATTATTTGCCCTTATATTTGCCATCATGACTTACCCTCACCATTGCTCAGTTTATTTATACACTTATGGCCATTTATTACCCAATTGGTTGAACCATGTATTACCGTATTTCGTCGTCTGTGAATCCATTCATTAATTCACTGGAACAGGTCGCTGTCCGAAAAGCAGGCAGTTGTATGGCTATTTGTATGCGATTCAAATAGAATAGAATGAGTAATACGTAAAGCATTACACCCGGAGGTGTATCATATGACTTTATAAGAGCCATGCAAATATCCGTACAACTCTCACTCTCGCTCGGGCAATACAATACTTCACACTCAATTCGTAAGTCATGATACACTTAGTCTGGTAATATTTTCTTTGTATATTCGTTGATCAATCGGAATGTATCATATGATGCTTGCTGGAACCTCTGCAGATTTGCTTATAACCCTCGCTCTCGCTCTGGCAAGACATCTTCACACTCGGTACGTACATCTTAGGTATTCCTACCAGGGTAAAAATATATTTGAATCAACAGGGATGTACCAGGACGCCGTCACGTTTCTTATTTTTGCTGGAGTTACTACCTTCTTAGCCAACACAGCAGTTTCATTTGGTAGGTAAATGGTTAATTTTCATATCACACCCAGTGTCATTAAAATCAGACCGTTTCAGAAGTTTCATTATGTTACACAACTGCATCATACCATACGTATATGCAAGAATTATTCCATACACATTTTGGTTAATTAAAGGTGCAAGAATAAGAACAAATAATTCAATTCTGTGTTTCAACCGCGCTTCTATGATATGAGTGATTCTTTTGATTTAATAATTCAAGATAACTGTAATTTTAAAACATTAATTTCCTAAAAATTATATCACATAAAAAAGAATATTAGAACACTGATTAATTCAAATTACAAATAAGTGACAGTTAATGTACTCGATTAAAACTACTTTTGTGAATAAAGTCATTTCGGATAGTCATAAAGTATTGCACACACGAAACAAATGATTTAATCATAGCAGTTTGAAAGAATCATTTCAACAATCGTGTTAGAACTCGTGAAAATGAATGGAATTTGATGTATTTCAGGTTACCTTTTCTCTGTGGCGTCGGGGTCAGTTGATGTTGCCATGGCCATGGTGCCGCCCCTTCTTATCCCCCTCTTACTCTTTGGGGGACTCTTCCTGAATACTGGGTAATACTGATCATGATTGTACTCGCTGTAGAAAATATGTGTAAATAAAATCATACACTTGGTCTAATTACGTGTGAATTAAACGAAAATCGTTACATTACTATGGCAACTGATCTCGCTTTTGCTCGGCCTGATACTGTCAAAATTAAAATCGTTTCGTATAATTCTATGTGAGGAGAACTTGTTTAGTATCCTTGTCCTTTTTCAGTGGTACCTATAAGCTTTGTATACTGAAAATGAAAAAGAACTCCCCCCCCCCCCCCCCCCCCCCCGAAATCTAAAAGATTCTGTATTTCAATAAAAGTCAGTATGACGGTATAAAGTTTTTTTTAAATGCAACACCCTGTCACACTGCCATGGAGACTCTAATTTACAAAAACATGTAAGTGTATTTATAATACTAACAAAACAATCACATATATGTTATCCAGATATATGTACATCAGCACATCCACTAACATATTCACAAACACACAGAAACACATCTCTACCTTGTTTCTCATTACGAGATTTCGGTCAACTACCACTACATCATTCTCCCATTCCTTACCCATTTAATCAAGTGTATGATTGACTGAGACAGAGGACCTCTCATAGCGTATAGCTCTTTCGTGTCACTTCATAACGCCATTAAATGAACTAGCGTCATAACCCAATTAAATAAACTTGCGTCAATTGCATACCATCCGGCTAGCCTTCTACAATTGAACCTCGACGATCGCTTGCCGCTCCTCTCATCCGGGTATTGCTTATTGTGCTGGAATTGAAGTTCTTTCATTGGTGTAGATATCATATAGCAAGAACTCGCGCTCAGGAAATCATGGTATTCTTGAAGTTTAGGGATACAAATACACTCACGGAGCAGGATGATTTCAAACATGTACCTAACTCCTGGCAGATTTAAAGCTAGCATGTGTAGCGATTCTGAAATAAAGCCTTACATGGTTCATATCCTGTGTTTCAGATCTGTACCGGACTACTTTCTCTGGCTCAAGTACCTGTCTTGGTTCAGTTATGGAAACGAAGTTCTATCCGTCAACCAATGGGAAAACGTCAAAGAACTGGGTAAGACGAACAACCTTAAATCGTCCATAATTACTGCAGAATGCTTGCTGTGTATTGTTGCATGATATGTCTTCTTTTGATAGAAAGGTTAATATTTCTACATTCCTTCAAAATAATGGAGCCGAGGCCTGACTGGTATTTTTAAAAAGTTGTCAATTACCGTTCTAGAATGTAGTTTTTAAAAGAAAAATCTGCAAAATCAGACAGACCATTTTTTTTAATATCTCGGATAATATCAAAATGTGTTCAGAAAGTTGTCTTAGAGAAACACCCATACACAAATAAGATGTTACAACCTCATAACATTGTTTTGCTACAAAAAAAAACGTTATGGAATGTTTTCAGATTGCAGTGATCCGACCAGTAGATGCTTCGCCAGTGGAAAAGAAGTGCTGGAGAGTCTTAGTTTCAGTAAAGTGAGTTTGGCAGAGAAAATAGTTTTTTTTAATTGTATTTATTTGTTTGATCATTTCTATAATTTCAACTTTCTTTTTATTTATACATGTTTATACATTTTGTATTTGAATATCATATCGTATATTGGAATAACATTTAATTCCACTGTGAGAAATAACACTTCACCATTAACATCATTGAAGAATAGCATGACGTAAAATAATTGACCTTCTATTGAATTTCTGTGTAGTATGTACAAATACGTAGTACATGGACTTGATTCATCCTTCATTAGCAGAACAACATTAGCTAAATGTTTATCATGTAAATATGCCTTTCCAAGATTATTCGCATTAAAATAGTGACATTTGTATTTACCGAAGCTCATCTTCAATCTTTTGATGATCATCAACATCGCCAGGATCTTCATCATCATCATCATTATCATTAACATTACCATTATCATTATCAGCCGCAGCACCTTCATTATTATCATTATCATTATCAGCCGCAGCACCTTCATTATTATCATTATCATTATCAACATCATTACGATTGTCATCTTTACCATAATCATAATCATCACAATCATCACCATTATCTCAATCACTATCATTATGATACGATGTTTTATGCTGCAGGATAATGTAACCCTTGACCTCTGGCTGATAGGGGTGCTACTGGTGGGCTACAGGGTTGTCTCCTACATCATCCTGCTTTTCAAGGCGAGGATGTCCCGGTCCTGATCGTGTACAAAGATTATTTGTGACTTTTGTGAAGGAAAATATTGTGTAGTTCCTTAAATCTGTCGCCATCTGTTCGCTATCGTCCAATCTTTGTTAAGAGTATGTTGTTTTTCATTGCAATATTCAGCACTTGCATGCAATACGATGTGTAAATTTAACATAAAACTGGCCTGGTGAAATTTTATTCATATATTAATCACATGAACGTGTACTAAACTGATATTGATGTTTCATCTGCTATAGTGCGGGCGTAGCGTTATTTTTTATTATTCAGATCTAGGTCAAAGTTTGTGTGATATGTGTTGATTTCAGATTCTTGTTAGAATACGTTTTGTAATAACGTTCCCTATGATATCCATACAGACTTGCACGATGACTTACGAATTGCTCGACTGGCTTATGGTTTATGGTTTAAAATTCTATTCACCAATGAAATGGATTGGCAAACAAGCTGAGAGCTTATGTAAATGCCGCTCCAAAATTTCACAAATTCAACAAATAACATCCAATCAATGCATACTCATGACAAACCACAAGGCTAATGAACAATGTATGTATAATGTACGACTGACGGTTCTACTTTCTCTAAACTTCAGCACTTCTTGGAACTTTCCGTACCAGCAATGTTTCTCCAAAAACTTCGTAACTTATGTTTTCATCAAACTGGTAATAACCTTTTTAAATAATTCATTTATAAGCCTGGATTAAAACATAATATTGACAACGCATGTAGGAAAATATACACTCTTATTAACATTGATACGGTAAATGGCGAGATGCTAAGGGAATCTGAAAGCAATTCCGAATGCTGCCCTAGCGAGGTTGCGCCATAGCGCCGTCACAACCGTTTATCACTGACGTCATTTCCATGGTTACGTCATTTGAAGAAAGCATGGCGGACGGAAGCTTTTACATTATCGTTCAATGGACGACGTCCTGCAATGCAAGGTGTGGCAAAATTTATTATGATCAAGCAGTGCAAAAGCATGTTACGAGCAAATACAACTAAACGTTGTGTGTTAATGTTCATGTTGCCTTAAATATTTGTCTTATGGGAATATTGTAAACTAGATTTGAAAGTGAACATCCATTTTTACTTAAACACCAAACTTTGTGTTAAAAAGTGATTTCAGCAACGCAATGAGTGATTTAACAGACACAAGTATATAGTATGTAATTATATTATCGATGAATGAAATTGTGAATATTTCTTTACAAAATGTATGCTTATTATAGACATTCAAAATGAAATAAAATCGAGAACAGTATTTGTATTTACTCAGTTGAAACGTATACTTTCTATTGCTTATCATTTAATTTAAAAGTTTGTGATATTATTATGCAGATCTACATATTTAAGTGTAATTGATATTCAAATTGAGGTCTTGGGGAAACAAAACATCAATATGCGTAATTCTGTCTCTTCTGTCTGTAAATTTTGACAAATTTAATAACAATATCAGATCCCACCCTTATATACCGAAATGGGACAGGATGGCAAACTTGAACGTATTTTTATCTAATAAGGCTAGACATCTACGTTTCTTTCAAAGTATTACTTTGCCAGATATATAAATGCTGCATTGAATGTTAAATTGAACCGGTTTTTAAACAACCGAGTAATGAAAGGCAATTAAAACTTAACTAAAAGGCATATAACATGATTAACTTGTCATATATCTTACATCATTGGGGAGCAATCAAGGAGACACAAAATTTAAAAAAAAATAGATTTCACACATAATTTACTAGTCATTTGTATATTGAATTGAATATCCTAAATGTTATCTTGTACCATGACCAAATTTCCAAACCTATATAAATGCATTAACGACTTCAAAATTGATTTGTTGTACATTTGAGCATTTTTCGTACCCATACATGTAAAATAGTCATGATGTGAGAATTATGTGCAAAATAGGTACAAATTGAGCGAAGCGTCACTAAAATATCTCGTTTTAGCAAGAGGCCTTTCGTACCATTCTTTCGGACCTCGGAGAGTTCCACGTTTACAAGTTCCTTTCCAAGTAGTCCATGGCCATGTTCAAGAGAGGTTTCAAATGAGCGATTACTTTTAAACCTCTCTTGAACGCGATTGCTCAATGTAGCGCTACGTAGCATGGCGAGCAAACTTCGAGGAATCTCACGGTGTCGTTCAGGAGAGAATGCGCTACATTAAGCGCTCAATGAGCGATTATAAGCGCTCGCTGTTATGGAACGGAGCCCATATTTCATGATTCTCACACATCCCCAAGTTGTGAAAGTTTACAAAACAGTTTCCATATGATTATGAGCTTATCGCATACATTCGACGTCGAGTCTTTCCAAAAAGTCATCGCCTATGTTAGTGTTTTTTTTCCAAGCGTGTACATTTCACAAGGCGCCATGGAAACCCAGGAAAAACTCGTGCTTCTCGCAGGTTTTCGTCCCTTGTAACACATTCCGAATGTGAAGATTGTTATATTTACTTGTTTCTAAATGTCCTGTGAATATACACATTATTGACATGCTACCTGTTAAATGATAAGTTTACTTTATTGTGATTATACCAGCATACTATGAAACATAATTATGTATATATTCTCATTGATTATACAATTCAAGAAAAATACTTAGTTGGGTATTTTTTTTATTTCAAAGTATGTAGGAACTACATAAATGAATGAAATGGTAAATAAATAAACGCCAAAAACTGTATATTTCAATTTCGTTGAGGGCTAATACATTAACTGTATTTCTCGTTTGATTGTTTATTTACAGTGTGTGAGCTAGACAACAATGCTTTGCGCTTGAAAATAAATGACTTATCTACATTTAGACCGTAAACACCTTTACTAATTAGTGCGATTTCTCCACTTATTTTGAGTTGAAAATACTGCGAAAAATTATATGTTTTTCGATGCTTTAAAGTTTTAGTAATCATTCGGTATGTCTTTCAACATACTTGATGGCCCTTTAACGGTTACAAGAGCAGACCAACTGCAAAATTTACATGATGAAAATAGAGCCATGGGCTCTGTAGCTCATCAGGATTTCATTGATTTATCATCTAAGGTTGAATATCGAGGTTATCTCAAGTAATACATTGTTAACAAGCAAAATATAGGTTTTTAGATCATGACTCCTGTGACCCGTATTTGAAGTCACAGGGTCACCAATCCTACAATTAAGAATCACATTCGACCAAAGAGTCTCTACACAACATTTCACCTTTCAAGAGCTTTATATACTTGAGATAAAGATGAAAATAGGTTTTTGGGTCATGACCCGTGACCTAGATTGGGGTCACAGGTTCTCAAAATCTAAAATTTAGAATCCCCATTGGCCAAGGAGTCTGCACACAACTTATCAGCACTCTAGACCTTTTAGAACTGGAGAAGAAGATGAAAATAGGTTTTTAACGATGTAACCCCTGTGACCCCATTTGGGGTAAGGGGTTCACGAAATCTACATTTTAGAATCCCCATTGGCCAAGGAGTCTGCACAAAGGTTTTCAGCTCTGTAGACCTTTTTGAACTGGAGAAGAAGATAAAAATACGTTTTTAACGTTGTGACCCCTGTGACCCCAATTGAGGTCACGGGGTCACTAAATCTACAATTTAGAATCCCCATTAGCCAAGGAGTCTGCACACAACTTTTCAGTTCTCTAGACCTTTTGGAACTGGAGAAGAAGATGAAAATAGGGTTTTTGGGGTTGTGACCCCTGTGACCCCATTTGAGGTCATGGGGTCACCAAATCTACAATTTAGAATCCCCATTGGCCAAGGAGTGTGCACACAATTTTTCAGCTCTGTAGACCTTTTGGAACTGGAAAAGAAGATGAAAATAGGTTTTTAAGGATGTGACCCCTGTGACCCCATCCTTTATATCTAAAAGAGATTCCTAAAATGGGGGTGTATTCATTCATTTAGGTTTGTCAAATACGTTACAATACTTTTTCTTATGACATGTGATGCATTTTGTTGTTGAACATTTAACGCCTATTATTGATATTTTATGAGCGCTTCTTTAGCCTTTATCAATGGCGATCGATAGTCTGTGAGAATGTGACCAATCGTTTTTAAAAACCAATTGCCATGTCGCCGTAGTCAGAGTGTGTGTAGAAGCAACTGAGAACAGTACCCAGTCATGAACGTTGCAATAATGTTTTTGTGTTTATACCTTTTTTTCATCCAAATAAGTATTTTATTCAAGTAAGCAAATGGCTGTGACATTTCAATTGCAACCATAGATACAAAATATAAGCCTGCGACCTCATTATATCGCGGTACTCGATGATTCTATAAACAACAAGTTCTTTCTGCAATTGCTACCAAGATATATGTGTGCAAGTATTGTCTGAAATGCCATGTTGTTTTTATACTACTTGATCAGCGATGGTCTATAAGCAAACGGCCCTGACATAATTATCCCTTTGTTAACGTTGACCAATTTACTGCAGGCCATAAAGGTAACTCATGTCTTCACACATAACCTCTGTTTTCTATCAAAGTTTTTTTTCGCGATTAGCGCCGTATTGAAAGTGAACATACGGTTTGTTCCAGTACTCGTAAGAATCACAGGAACTCGATATCGTAAGTAAAATGTAGGCAAAACGTAGGTAAAACAAACCTACCCCCTATATAACATAGAGTAAAGGAGCAAGGGCAGCCATGTTGCCGATCTAAGTGTCCATTCAACATTAGGTCAAAACTTACGCTAAGAATTGGTGACATACACAAATGAACGCACGTACTGATCAATTATACATTTCGCCGCAACACGGCTAATTTTGAACATAAGTCACCCCTAATATAAGTTTAATAGCTCTTCTAACTAGAAAATGGACCACATAAACCTCTCCCAGTAGACACCCCTTCGAAAGATCTGATTGGTAAAATTTTCAAAGCAGACAATGTGGGAATCGAACCGACCAAACTTCGCTTTGTAGCCCAAGACCATACCACTAGACTACAGGGGATTGGTGACTAAGAAGGGTTGATTGTTGGTCCCTTCTTTGCTACCCGAAACTCGGATGACATTTTATGTGCGCTTTATTTGACTTGGATCATCTGCACTGCTGTTAAAACATTTAGACAATTTCACCCACACGTAAGAGGTAACTCATGTCGTTTCTTCCCACGAAATCTATTTTTTTAGCTTAAGTATTTTCACTTCTAGCAGTATCTCCTAGCGGCCAATATCGTACCACGAATTATGTATCTTTTTTCTATCCAAAAGAATCACGTCAACATTTATTTTCATCGACCGGGTCACTTCAAGTGCCTTATCCATTGCATGAGAAATTGGTATTTCGCATTTACACATGCCCTTCGGATATGTTTGATATAAATTATACAAATACAATATTTTCAGTTTTTGTCTCAGATGTGGTCTGTCTATCGCCATGTTTATAGTTATTCTTTTTATAGTTGAAATAGTTTACGTCGAGGATCACATATTAAAAAGGAAACGTTTATGTTTCAAATTGAACTTGCCTTTGGAAACTGATTACCTTTAAAACAGCGTCGTTGATTGCTCAAGTTACAATCAATCAATCAAAAGTTTATTTTCGTCTCACTTGTGTACATGTACGTTGATTGCACAACTTACGTTGATTGTAAGCAATCAGGTTTCTAGTCAAGAAACGTTAACATTGTAACAGAGGTAACTTGAAAGAAATGACCAGAGTAACATCTAGCTATAGACTCCAAAAGTTATGGAATAATTAAACATCCTAAATGATTAACCCAAAATCAATAAGTAGTCTCATAAATGAAACAAGATCATAACTTCTTTGATATTATTTGGATCCACATTTTTGTCACTAATCCATGTACGCCTCTGTTTATTTTTTTAGTGCCGAGAACGACTATACATTTTGATACTTAGTAAGCATGAGTACATCCAGGCTAGATTCTCTCCATTACAACTTTACCTGCTACTGTGATGTACAACCCAATATGGGTGCAATGCTACACTGAATTTCAGTGCAGTACCACCCATGGTTCGCTAATTCCAGCCGTTGCTCGCAGGTTTCACCGCAATGTATGGCCACATGGTGTTACGGGCTTTCTCCATGCCATAATACTAGCAGCCGTGATATAAGTGAAATACTCTTGAAAGCGGCGTTAAACCACACCTCACCTCACCTCACCTTACAACACAATAAATTAAAATAGTTTTATTTTGTATCCTTATCGTTTCTTTGAATTTAATGGCAAACAAAAATCTTGCAAGAAAGAGACTCATTTCTGCTTCCGTTAATGAGTGAGTCAAATGGTTCACTCTTACAGATTGATGGATGTACTTTGTAGATATATTCCTATCACAGTATATGTCTGCTTTTTACTTGTGTGGAATAAGTAGTCGTTTCTTTTGTCTATATAAACTAGATTATTGATCGACGGGGCGACATTTTAACTGATGGCTTTTGTACCAATCCATACAGGTTTTGAATAGAAGTATATACGCAAGACATCTCATGAATAAAACATCCACCGCGAAGATATGCATATATGCATAGAAAACTATGTTCTGATTAAAAAAAAACAAAGGTAAGATCCTTTAATGTTTTACATCTGAAACCGAAGTCCCAGATGTCTATTTATTCAAATTGATGAATAAGCAATGTAGATATAGACTTCAAATTGGTAAGAAAATTTGGATTATAAGGGGACATAACTCTTGCAGGGTAAACTAACATCACATTGTGTGAGCAATTCCAGCTTGAGGTAAATGCACTGTAAAACTATCTTTACTTAATTTTAAGCAAAACATTAACAACCTGTACAAATAAAAAACATTTCAAAGTATCCTTATAAGCACGAATTTAAGAAAAGGAAATCACTAATCATTTGATCGAACAAAGATATAACATAAAAAGTGACCGAAATTAATAACAAGAAGGAAAGTGATATTTAACTTCATTACATCATATTTGTCATCATGGGACGAAAAATTACTTTATTTGGTGAGCTTACTAAGTGTATCATATTAAGATTATTACATTAAGATTATTTAACAAACTCGTTTTATATGAATACACTGTCGGCCAAAAGAAACGCCCACCAGATATCTTATCAGATTTCGTAAAATCTATAATGAACAGTTTAGCAATACTATGGCATTATGAAGTTGCACCATTTCTGCATAATATATTTAAATTTCAGAAGTTGTCATGTCACAAAAGAATGGCGATT
Organism: Gibbula magus; assembly: GCA_936450465.1. Taxonomy (NCBI): domain Eukaryota; kingdom Metazoa; phylum Mollusca; class Gastropoda; order Trochida; family Trochidae; genus Gibbula; species Gibbula magus. Next base: position 33,411,653 of record OW388300.1, read on the forward strand.
GCTGAAATAAGACAAATGACTTTTTTTTATTAGTGCTTGATCAAATTGTCATACAACCATGAGCATACAGGCACGCATTGACATATAAGTGGTGATGATGCTACCGATGTACATGGGCACGGACGCATGTGAATCTACCGGAAATAACGGTCTTCATTGGGCGTGGTTTTCATGAATGTTATTTATTAGAATCACAGGTTTTCCACGATTTCAATTGACTTTCATATCAATTCGTTTTCAGCATAACGTGGAGACCACCATTGATAATATTTCAGAAATTATTTCATCTTTCATTATAAGGAAAACCAAGTAGGCGTTTCTTTTGGCCGACAGTGTATTCATTCGAGTCAAAATGTCGAGAAAATGTATAAGAAGCCACCTTGATCAGAAGAAATTTTATCGTTGCAGTTATTCGTTCACAACAATCTAAAATATTATACAATATTATCACAACTTTCAGGAAATTCAAAAAAGTAAATATTTTCAAATATATTAGATGACGATGTACAATCTAGGTTAACGTGAAAAAGAACAATAAATTCACATCATTAGCAGATAAAGTAAGCATATGCATGTTTACATTGGATGCAAAATCGTAACATGTAACACTCATACCTCGGTGTACTTCGATTTCATTACCGCTCCGTAGGGGCCATGTCTCGTGACCTTTGACTCCACCCATTAGGAGAGGAGGTTAAAAAAATCACCGGTACGTTTCCACACGAATGCAGTCATTTAGTAGACTGAAGGTCACATAAAGGTCACGAGACACGTCCCCTGCAACTCCCTAGCGCGTAACTCTTGCCAGTCGTCATTGCTGGCTGAGTTAAGCCTTGCTGCATTTCCTTAAAGTTTCCGTGCCAGAAGATCAGAGCCCACATGCATTGCAGGTGCAGCGATCCACTATATTAGCACGGAAAAACGAGGGAAATACTGCTAGGGTTAAATCAGCCAGTCATGGAGACTGGAAATAGTTATGTCTTGCGAAGCGGAAATTGCGTCCCATGCGGACAATCGTGGTGTGCTTAATCTTTTTACTGTCATTTAAATGAGATCGATATCGAATAAACATTGAATATATATTGAATATACATTGAATATCCAGTGGTTTGAGCTGAAGAGGGATGAAACGATCTTGAGCAAAATTGATTATCACAAAGACAAAATATCTGGATGCTTGAACAAGGTGACGACATCAACTGAGGTAGAAATTTATACCTGCATGAGTGGCACATCCATTGAAATATAAAGAGAATCTCACCAAGGTGTCCTCTGATATCAAATATATCCCGAAGAGAAATATCCGAGGTCCGTCGAGGATATTTTTACTTTTATCAACGAGTGATGATATATTTGATATCAGAAGATATGAGGATGAGATTTTCTTTACAATCCAAAATAAAATTTCATTACGTTTCTATTAATTTTCTACATCTCTGAGCACAACACTGCCATTTGACTTCCAGTGTGGTGATGTCATGGCATTATGACGTCAACATGTTTATGATATCATAGAATGTGATGTCATTAATCGATACTGTAAAGGCAAAAGCATTGTGATGTCATGTAGTTGACAGTAGCAGGGCATTGTACAATATCTACTGTCGAAGCGATTTCTCCTGCGGAACAGTTTTTGATGATAAATTATTGTTCCATCCCTTCGAGATGGGATTATCATTTCATTTTCAAGGATTGACTAATATTAATTTTTTTCTATCATGTGATGTAATAATTGTTATTAAATTGACATTGAATACAATTGAGTGACAATTTATTAGACATTTTTAATCGTTCGCTAAGATTTTAGTTACAGACTTGCTTGCCGACCAAATGTCTGGAGTACAATGAGGTTATAGAACATCTAAGGTGCTTTAGCATAGTCGTGATGAAATAAAGGCTAACCTAAGATGTCTCCACCCCAACATGTGACATACCATATTCATTCATGTAATCACAACAGGTTCCTCAAGAAGAAGCGCCGAGAAAAAAATAAAAAAGTCCTTACATCAAATCCTTCTTCCAAAGCTATCACAACACTGATCTAGAACCGGACTCTAATGAAGAGGGGGCGCTCTTCTGTGAAACAGCATGTCGTTGTTCAGTTGAAGGAAACACAGCCTCATCTTGATGCACGTCAAGAGCTCCTCAGCATCCGCAGTGAGGAAGTTGTAAATTCCCTGGCCTGTATCACAGTGTCTCCCTGCTTCGAACTTGAAGGCGCTGGGACTGTTGCCGAGTCTACGGATCAACTTCAAAGACCACTCGAAGAGAATCTCATGGTTCCTCGGTCTCTTAACCATGATAGATGTCGAGGAGATGGACAGGATTAGAGCACCTCGCAGTCCTACCAGCCATGATGCCTGGCAGGTCTCGTCCACATACACCTTGAAGTCGAACACTGTAATATGAGACGTTATTACAATTTGCATGTGATATTATTTTAGACAATACGGCATTAAGATATACCAAAATCACATGTACAATGATAATGTGGCTGTAGTTACTTATACAATATTAAAAACTAAATATAATCTAGTGATAAACTTTATCAGCACTAGCGTGTTAACATTAGAAAAATGTTATGACGTCATGCTAATTGATTGAAAAGACTCTACTTAGTGTTGACAGTCAATATACATAGCACACATAACAGAGGACTCATAATGTGAGGTACACACAATTTCAGGAGTATTGGGTTTCAATGAGATGAGAAAAAACATGGTAGTTGTCAAGAAACAAACTATCCTCTATTCACAGAAACGGCATATAACATCTTATATAAATGCATCTCAAATTTATGTTATTTAATTGAATTTATAACAATCAGAAAGTGTACCTCTATTCACCCAGCAGTACACTTGGGTACCACGTGCAGGTTGTAATGAAGGTGATTATTGTACTCAGTTTAGGCATTGGTAATGGTGCAGGGAGCACTTAACCAGTATCTTCACCATTACTGTAATAAAACCCCAAAATATCTCCATCTAAAACTGTCTTACCAATTGTATCATGGAACTTCTTCTTGAAGCTTTCATCAATGCTGATGTCCAGAGGCGTCTGGTTGTAGCGTGTTCTAACTTTAGGATTTGCTCCAGCATTCAGTAGGGAGACACAGGTGTCAAGGTATCCTCCCCACGCTGCACAGTGCAGAGGAGTGAGACCTTCAGCATCCGGGGCGTCCAAGTAAGAGCCGTTAAACGTCAGGAACTCCACCAGTTCTGTGTGTCCCTTAGCTGCAGCCCAGTGCAATGGTGTCCTCGTGACCCAGTCAAGACTGTTGACATTGGCGCCTGCATTTAAAAGTTGGGCAGCAACTTGAGTGAAGCCTTCTTGGCAAGCATAGTGTAAAGACGTGGCTGCAACTCGAGGTCCTGCTTTGTTGACTTCAGCTCCTTTCGACAGAAGAAGCTTGACAATTCCAAGCTGACCTTTCTCCGAAGAAATATGCAGAGGTGTGGATCCAAGGATTATCATTTGTGTCACATGTCTGTTCACAGTTCTGCTCTGTTGGGGCAATAGGCATGGCATCGTGGATCCAGGCTCATAGAATACTGAATCAGCTCCAATGTGCTTCAGCAGCAGTGCCATAGCTTTCACATTTCCAGATAAAGAGCACCCTATCATCGCTTGGCTTTTCTCTTTCTTCGTGAAAAAGCACCTGTCCAAGAGGATCTTGCAAAGTTCATGGCTTTTGTTCCATGTTGTCCAATAGAGGAATTTTCCACCGTGATCTTTATCCGAGCTGTGAATGTTGCACTTTCCATGCAATTTGGCTGATAGGTTTGATGGAGGTCTGGAAACGAGACCTTTCTCCTTTAAGGTGCCGAAGAGAGTTTCAGCAAAACAGGCTGTGCTACAGACATCGTGGGAACATACCAACGCAAAAGATCCAGCTGATATTTCTCTCATGAAACGCTTTGAAAGGGCTGTGTAGTAGGTTGGTGACAGGTAAAGTAGAAAATGCCTTCTATCCCCTTGTGTCCTGGTCAGACTGCCATTAACTTCTGAAGTTATTCTGACTCTGTCAAAGATGAATCTCAGGAAAGCATGCTCAAAGATAACTTCCGGGTTCCTCTCCCCAACAAGAAACATCACAGCATCATACATGCTTGGATGTTGGAATGATGCGATGTCGCCATCCATGGAGATGAAGGTTCCAATCAGAAGTTTCAGATCTTTACCCATTTCAATGGCTGTAGGTTTGGGGTCCTTGACTTCGCCATACTTCATGACAAGTGACATCTTTGCCTTCAAGTCATCATCTGCATTGTTGTCGTTCTCAAGCAAAACCATGTCCAATCTTCCATCAGACAAAGCCATGAGAACCATGCAGGCAAACTTTCTCCTGTCTACCAAGAAGAGGGTTTCAAGTGTTGGTACAAGGTATTTCATTGGTTGCTCAAAGAAATGCAATGCATTTTGCATTTGGATTCCTGCAAAATATAACTGGCACAGTTGTGGAAAGGCGTAGGTATTGCAATTGACTATCTGTACCTTGATTTCAAACTCCAAACCTTTTCCTTTATCTTTCGCATGACTCGTGAGAATTGACATTTTGTTGACATCTGTCAAGAAAAGGGAACCAAGATCAATTATGTTTTCTGCACTGAAGATCGTGCCAACGTACTTGCCAAGGAATGGAAGAGCTTCTTTCAAAACATACAACCTTGTAGTGACAATGAAGAAAAATGTCAAATGTCTTGATGATTCTTTGACTCGAACTTCTTCTATGTCCTCAATTTTGGTTAGGACTTTTTTCCATGCCTCAATATTTGCTTCGTCAAAAATGCAGGAGCCGAACATATCATCCACGAGCAGAATGACCGGCCCCCTGTGTAATTTCCTTGGGAAGCATTCTGGAGAATCAACAACAATAGCCTGTGCTCCTTCAGAAGCAAAATCTCGCATCAGTTGATAAGCAAGGGCTGTTTTCCCAATCCCTGGGTAGCCAGTGAGAATAATGTGACCACTGCTCTTCAATTGTGACTTAATGTAGCCATAGTTTTTATCTTTCTGGAACACCCTGCGATCATGTTCAATGTTGTTTTCAAGATCAAGGCTCACTGAAAACAAAACAGTATTAGTTGGACGCGATACTTAAATCAACATTGCATTTCTCACATGTATAACTATTTTAAGGTAAAACGCTCTATGTTGTTAATTCATGTGCTGTCTTGAACAATCTTTAGCTACATGATAAGTATATTTTTAGTATGAGTTTAGAATTATTAAAGAAACCTTGCAAAAGAATGATAATTGTATCTTTTTATCATGTCGAATTTACCTCCATCTGGTGGTTTTGGTCGGCTTCTCGGATGTGGTATGGAGCTGTCTGAAATACTTCTTCGGAAGTCACGGGGGTTGTTGCAAGGCATTGATGTTGACATCTGGTCATCAAAACTAGTCGCAGCTCGAAGAGGTGAAGATGGAGCCAAACACTCCGTGCTGCTGAACATTGTGTACATCGAAGCTTTCTCCCTGCAACAATCAATGTCACTAACATTACGTTTTCTCCCTGTAACAATCAACACCAACATTAAGGCTTTCTGCCTGAAACAATCAACATCAACATTAAGGTTTCTCCCTGCAACAATCAACACCGACATTAAGACTTTCTCCCTGAACCAATCAACACCAGTATTAAGGCTTTCTCCCTGCAACAATCAATGTGACCATTACGGTTTTTCCCTGCTACATTCAACATCAACATTAAGGTTTCTCCCTGTAACAATCAACACCAACATTAAGACTTTCTCCCTGCAACAATCAACACAAACATTAAGGCTTTCTCCCTGCAACAATCAATATGACCATTACGGTTTGTCCCTGCTACAATCAACACCAACATTAAGGTTTCTCCCTGCAACAATCAACACCAACTTTAAGATTTTCTCCCTGCAACAATCAACACCAACATTAAGGCTTTCTCCCTGCAACAATCAACACCGACATTAAGGCTTTCTCTCTGCAACAATCAATATGACCATTACGGTTTTTCCCTGCTACATTCAACATCAACATTAAGGCTTTCTCCCTGCAACAATCAACACCAACATTAAGACTTTCTCCCTGCAACAATCAACACCAACATTAAGACTTTCTCCCTGCAACAATCAACACCAACATTAAGACTTTCTCCCTTCAACAATCAACACCAACATTAAGACTTTCTCCCACAATCAACATCATCATTAAGGTTTCTCCCTGCAACAATCAATATGAACATTACGCTTTCTCCCACAATCAACATAAATATTACGTTTTCTCCCTGTTAAAATCAACAACAACATTAAGGCTTTCTCCCTGCAACAATCAACATCAACATTAAGGCTTTCTCCCTGCAACAATCAATATGAACATTACGCTTTCTCCCTGCAACAATCAACATCAATATTACGTTTTCTCCCTGTTAAAATCAACAACAACGTTAAGGCTTTCTCCCTGCAACAATCAACATCAACATTAAGGTTTCTCCCTGCAACAATCAACATCAACATTAAGGCTTTCTCCCTGCAACAATCAATATGAACATTACGCTTTCTCCCTGCAACAATCAACATCAATATTACGTTTTCTCCCTGTTAAAATCAACAACAACATTAAGGCTTTCTCCCTGCAACAATCAACATCAACATTAAGGCTTTCTCCCTGCAACAATCAATATGACCATTACGGTTTGTCCCTGCTACAATCAACACCAACATTAAGGTTTCTCCCTGCAACAATCAACACCAACATTAAGGCTTTCTCCCTGCAACAATCAACACCGACATTAAGGCTTTCTCTCTGCAACAATCAATATGACCATTACGGTTTTTCCCTGCTACATTCAACATCAACATTAAGGCTTTCTCCCTGCAACAATCAACACCAACATTAAGACTTTCTCCCTGCAACAATCAACACCAACATTAAGACTTTCTCCCTGCAACAATCAACACCAACATTAAGACTTTCTCCCTGCAACAATCAACACCAACATTAAGACTTTCTCCCACAATCAACATCATCATTAAGGTTTCTCCCTGCAACAATCAATATGAACATTACGCTTTCTCCCACAATCAACATCAATATTACGTTTTCTCCCTGTTAAAATCAACAACAACATTAAGGCTTTCTCCCTGCAACAATCAACATCAACATTAAGGCTTTCTCCCTGCAACAATCAATATGAACATTACGCTTTCTCCCTGCAACAATCAACATCAATATTACGTTTTCTCCCTGTTAAAATCAACACCAACATTAAGGCTTTCTCCCTGCAACAATCAATATGAACATTACGCTTTCTCCCTGCAACAATCAACATCAATATTACGTTTTCTCCCTGTTAAAATCAACACCAACATTAAGGCTTTCTCCCTGCAACAATCAATATGAACATTACGCTTTCTCCCTGCAACAATCAACATCAATATTACGTTTTCTCCCTGTTAAAATCAACACCAACATTAAGGCTTTCTCCCTGCAACAATCAATATGAACATTACGCTTTCTCCCTGCAACAATCAACATCAATATTACGTTTTCTCCCTGTTAAAATCAACACCAACATTAAGGCTTTCTCCCTGCAACAATCAATATGAACATTACGTTTTCTCCCTGCAACAATCAACATCAACATTAAGGTTTCTTCCTGTTACCGTCACCTATATTCGCGGTAAATATGTTACTATGTGCATTATTACAATAACATAAAATTACATCTCTAGTAAGTGATGAATATAATCAATTGATAGTTGTTCTTACACCAAGCACTCTTAGATTGATAGTATATTCAATAATAATTACACGATAGGCCATCAAGATTACCTTTGAATTGATCAAAACGGCCATGACTTTAGATTGTTTGGTTTAAGTAGGTAATTTAAATATGACGTTTAAGTGATGAAAAACTATCGGTGACCCCTATTATTATTTCTGAATTCGTTTGTTTATTCAACTGCGCGCATCATATTACAGCTTTAACAATATCTAAAATACGTGTGTCAATGAAAAATCATGTTGAATATGCGGAAAACGATGATAACAATGGCGTTTCTATTTAAGAACTGCTTAATTTTATTTCATTCCCCTTTACACTGTCATTTAGTATCAAAATTTAATCTTGCTACATTGTATGTATCGGTGTATGTGAGGTGAGGTGAGGTGAGGTGAGGTGAGGTGAGGTGAGGTGAGGTGGGGTTTAACGCAGCTTCCAAGAGCATTTCACTTATATCGCGGCTGCTAGTATTATGGCAGGGAAAAAGCCTGCAACGCCACGTGGATATGGATTGCGGTGAAACCTGCGAGCATCGGCTGGAACTAACGAACCATGGGTGGTACTACGCTGAGATTCAGTGTAGCATTACACTCAAACCCTACTGCGCGTAGAACAGTTCTCTACTGCAGACAAAGTTGCCGTTCCCCTGGCGGGATTCGAACCCTGGACCTCTTGATCCGAAGCCGAACGCGCTAACCACTGCGCTATCTAGTCCCCGTATGTAATAAAATTGTATCTGAAAGGATTCTGAGTTTAATCGTTGAAAGCGTGCGCTTTATTTAAGTAGGTGGAATTGGTCAAAAATAGCGTACTTTGGTGACATGGGTGTTACTATTAATACCGATAACTCTTTAAATCATTCAATGATCCCCGAAGTTTCTAACATTTTTGGATAAAAGGCATGAGAAAATAAACGAGTTCTAAAATATTTCGTTTCATCGTCCCATCTCTCCTTAAGACTCTCTCCTTGCACAAACATCAACATAGGAATACCATCAGTCAGCAAATAATAAACATCAACATAGGAATACCATCATTCAGCAAATAATAAACATCAAGATAGGAATACCGTTGGTCAGCAAATAATAAACATCAACATAGGAATACCGTCAGTCAGCAAATAATAAACATCAACATAGGAATACCATCAGTCAGCAAATAATAAACATCAACATAGGAATACCGTCAGTCAGCAAATAATAAACATCAACATAGGAATACCGTCAGTCAGCAAATAATAAACATCAACATAGGAATACCGTCAGTCAGCAAATAATAAACATCAACATAGGAATACCATCAGTCAGCAAATAATAAACATCAACATAGGAATACCATCAGTCAGCAAATAATAAACATCAACATAGGAATACCATCAGTCAGCAAATAATAAACATCAACATAGGAATACCATCAGTCCGCAAATAATAAACATCAACATAGGAATACCATCAGTCCGCAAATAATAAACATCAACATAGGAATACCATCAGTCAGCAAATAATAAACATCAACACAGACGCTCAGTCCCTGCAGCAACATCAAGATAGAGACTATATCCATGCAATAATCATGTTCAACAAAACTGCCCACTCACTGCAACAATTTATACTAACATAGTGATGATTTGCCTGCAGCAATAAAATCAACACAACGCTCTCCCCATGCAATAATGCATACCAACTTGAAATCTAAATCCGTACGTTATAATCATCAACTTGAGGCTGTCTCCCAGCATCATTAACAGCAGCAATCAGGATATCTCGCTACAACTACAACCAATGTCACTATAAAATCTTTGCATTTATAAAGTTCAATATCAGAGTCATATCTAACCACAATGGAGAAAAGTCTATGTTTTGATGGCATAATAAATTATGTTGTAGTGAAAGTTGAAAATACAAAAATAGAGAAAATAATATCTTACCTGTCTGCTAAGTAAGAATGAAACCCATGTTGGCTTCTCTGACTTCTACGACGGCTAGGTGTGCGTCTGAGCTGAGGATTCAAATCGGCATAGTCCCAGGCCAGGCTGGCAGATGAGGGGACGGGAACCTCACTGTACAACCCTTCCTCTCCTCGGTGATCCATATAACCTTGATTCCAAGTCCTCGTCCTGCTCCTTCTGCACATGCAAACATCAGGACCTTGGGCATCTAGGTGTTCTTGCAAATCCATTGGTCCACAATCACGAGATTGAAGCAACATGTTGTCCCCTGAGCAATGGTGTTCAGTACCAAAATGGGCCGGTAAGCAAACTTTCAAATCATACCCCTTCTCCTGATCTATCGTATCAGTTTGGGACATGTTCCTGACAAATGTGTCCGATCTGTTCTTTGTTCTCGGTGGAAGAAATGGTTTGTTTTCCATGGCTTGTGCCCTTTCGAGGCTTATATACTGACTGTGAACGGTCCTTCGAGGCCGTGAAGGAGGCGGGCTTTCAACAACTTCAGGGAATTGTGGTTTGGGATTGCAGGGAGGCGGTCGTGGTTTTGGCTGACGTGGATGAAACTCTTGAGCTTCTTTGGCTTGCCGTGGATATTGGAACCGTGGATCTTGCAATGATAGATTACCATTGTTCGGAAGGAGATGTCTTGTCCTAAAGACAGAGTCTGAATCATCGAAGAAGCCATTTACGAAAGTTATGTCTGAGTCAGTTCCAATGCTGTTTCTCCTGCTGCTGATAGTGACGTCATCGTCCAGATTACTGTACAGGTTTGACGTGTGACGAGGAGTATCCGAGGTGGCTGCGTGTCGTGTTTTGGGAGCCAGGAGTCTGGTGTCAAACATCGATGATGCATCATTGATAGTCCAACTCTCGCGGTCTCTCTGTCGGGCTGCAGGTAATGTTCTCCGGTAGGTCACTCGTTGACGTGGTTCTTTCCAGTTGACGTAAATTTGGTCTGTGGCCATTTCGTTGAAATGTTGAATGCTCGAACACCCTGTAGAAAAAACCCAACGTCGTTAGTACCCTTACCTTTAACCATAAACGGTAAACATAAACATTAATGTCATATGTGTGCGTGTAAACAGACGAAAGCCGTTGGCTGACTTTTGCAGCCAGTCATCAAGAGATTTCTGGAGAGGATTTGATGATGTTTCATATAGTGTAATCATAGAGACAGAAATTAATACGGAAGCTTATTCAAGTGCAGTCAACGATAGTGGTTGAAATGTAAAATTTGACTGAGGAATACAAAATGATATTGCATTGATTTCAGTACCTGTTTATTAAAGCAGAATGGCTATGCGGGTTATGTCCCCTATAACATCAATGGATGCTATTACCTCAAAATATCACATTGTCACTTTATTTATTCTAAACACGTATATATTATAGAAATCAACAATACTTTACTTGAAATTAATACCGTTAGTCACAATAACATCCATTCAAGTAATTACATGTACTTCAATAGTCACACATATATCACAACATCACATATATACAACAAAAGACAAGTAATGCAAAATAAATTGCTAATATTTTAACAAGGGACGACATTGCCCAACTGAAATTACCCTTCTACAACTGAATTGAATTTACCGTTGCCCGACAACAACTGTGTTCTTGCGCATCAGCCAAGTAAACGAGCAGTGTATAATCAAATTATACCGTCTTCATAGTGATCTATTAGAAACTCCTATTACACAACGTAATGGTAGAATCCGTAGGATAAGATAATAGCTTTTCTTGAAAGTTTGTCAAACATTCATTTTCATGAAAAACATCAAAACTGTTTATCAAATATATGTTTTGATAAGTAAACTATCAACTATCAACTATGTTAATCATTACTGTTTTGCAGTTTTCTCTTAACGAAATACTATTTTCTGCATAAAATGTAGCTCAGTTATCCGCTAAAAGTGAAGTTCAGTAAGAATCGGCGTTCCTTGACGAAGGGACGGTTTACCCGCTTCATTGTTTAGTAAACCGAGAGCTTGAAGGATTGATTCCCTGTCCCACACAAAGACATGCGTTGTGAAATGTGCTGTGTTACCTTTGGAAAGTTACTTTATTCCTAATTGTGTCTCTATCCACCACGCACTACAACTGGGTACCTGGTATGAAAGTAAAGGCAATGTGAGAAATAACTAAAGCGCCTAAATGGCAGCTAAATTGCATACTCCCAGGCTAACACTGTGTATGCGATGTGAGCATGCCCTTAGTGGTATAAGTATCATCGTTATCATTAGTATTATTATTTTAACCAAATGAAGGTATACTGATGACGGAAAGATCCCTTCGTCCACAGGGGAAAATATCCATGTACATGTATGCGTCATTGGTCATTCCTGGAAAACAACTTGTTTGATCACTTTCCAGTCATTTGGAAAAAATCATAATTCAAAGTGGACTTAATCAACTAGTACGGTTGTGATAGGATCAGTTGCCACTTCATCAGCATGAAATGTCATCCTATAACACAAATGTAACCTAATGCATGTTATGTATTAAAAGATAGATCTTTTCTGAAAATGATTTTAAAATATGACTTTATATGGCAGATCATTTTGAGTCATAATTACACCATTTCGAAAATAATTAATAAATTTAACTTAAATGAGGAAATTAAATATTTCCTGAAACAAAAATCCTTCCTGTTACATCAGAATGTTTGTGTAATAAATCGGTCACTTATTTTCGATTTTAGAACAATTTGAGTGATTAAATGTTATAGAACAAGAAAGCAGACAGTGCAATGAGTCCCATTATCTATTAGCGGTTCCAATACATAATTTATGTTTATTGAAGAAAACGTAACCAACTTAGCGCCCCTCGCAAGAAATATCTTGCATGAAATTGTCCAAAAAAATCACCTTTTAAAGCTTTGAGGTTACTTTAGATTCTTTCAGCAACTAGTGTGACAATCGCCTATGTGTTTTAATGTTATATTGAGGCGGGAAAACTAAAAAGACATTTTTTGCGTGTATTCAAGTTGTAGGATTTGTTGAAGTAATTCAACGATAAACTGGATCGAAATCTGCGTCTATAACGCCAATTAGACCGAGTAATTTATGGTTTAACGCAGCTTGTGCAGTATTGCAGTCTTTAGATCCGACTGGACAATAAGAGCATTAGTTTGTTACAACATTTTGCCAGCGTAAAAACGATTGAAAACGAAACTATGGCAAATTGAGTACAAGCCAAAGTTACTTACATCATTACCTACTGAATGCTATCTCTGGATGATATAGGTAATCCCATTCGGTAAAAGTCAGTTAACTATTTCTGGTATCTTAGTATTCTTGTAATAGGAATAAGGAAATACGTTGTACTTCAAAGATATTTTGACATTAAAGAATTATGATCGATGTAATACTATATTCATATAAAACAATTAACCGACGTTTTTGTCAATTTTCATATTTCAGATTTGTCTCTTGTTCTGACATGTATAATATCAAAACATGTAACTGATTCGACAGATTCAAGAGCACCAGGGAGCTCAATACGATGAATACAAAAAGATGTATCCCCTAAAACGTCATGTCCGAAAACCGTACGGCATCATACGCGTTAAAATTACAGAGTATTTATCTAGTGTTTTTGTTTGACTTTGAGACATGCCAACATTTGAAAACTGGCGCGGGTTATGACTAACGGGGGAAGTTGGATGTGATACGTTTTTTTTCTTTTCCCAATTATTTTTTCTTAAATGTCCTGCCTCTTTTGCTTATGATAACTGTGAACGTAATTAACAGCTTCACCTTACCGCAGAACTATTTCAAAATTCGTTTCCTCAAAAACATACTTTATTATAACCATAGCTTTGGTCTTTCTTATCGCAACACTTACTGCTTTACCTTATAATGTACATATTTTACCTGTTAATGTAAACATGCCACCTAATTATGTAACCACTTTATATACTTGATAATGTATGCACTTTACTTGATAATGTATGCACTTTACTTGATAATGTAAGCACTTTACCTAAAATGTGAGCACTTTACCTGATAAAGTAATACTGTAAGCACTTAACCTGGTAATGTGTGCTATGTAACCAATTAACCTCATTATGTAAGCACTTTACCCGCTAATGTAGGCACTTTATCCGATAGTAATCTTTATGATGTAAGTACTTTACAGGCTTATGTAAACACTTATCATATAATGTACATGTAAGCACTGAACTTTATTGCAGACGTTTCACAGTATCAAGAGCTCAAGCCTCTCTTTTAGCGTTTTTCATTAAGGAGTGAAGTTGCAAAATCGCTCTACATGTAGTTTCACTAGACAACATTATACCCAGTACCGGCTTGACTTCGAGACCATTCACCACCGTCATTGCCAATAAAGCTGAGAGAATCCCAAAGGAGTATCTCCAATAAGGAGCTATGCTATGGCTATGCATTCACAAGAGATAAGCTGGTATGATGCCTGACACAGTGTCGAAAGAGGGAGACACTCTTATACCCTTGTAAAAATGAATGCAATTCCGGATAGTCACTGCCACTAAAGTTCAATGTTTCCCCTGACAATAAACTATGAGAGACGGCGTCTGGAAAGATTCGATGGAGCAAATGCTACAGATTAGTCTCGTGAAATGCAATAGTATAGCTCACTGAATAAAACATATTTCTCTTTTTTCCCCAATACATGAAATACGAAAGCTTTGAAGGTCGTGGTATTACCTCGAGTGCTCTGTGCATGTTAAAGGTGATAGCAGGCACTAATAGGACTCCAAGGCATATGGATAATTGGATTTGTCATACAACATGAGAAACAAAACAAAGAAGTCCAATAGGGTTAATTCGAGAGCGCAAAAGTCTTGATTCTAATGGACAAGGAGTCACATTTTGAAGACGGATAATGCTTTTCTTCAAAGGGTATTAAGGATATCAACAACAGTAGCAGTCTTAGCGTTAATTAAATTGCAGTTCTATATTCTAGGATTGAGGTAAAGTTAAACCTTGCTTTCTATATTATTTCACAAATGTCACGATGTTATTTCAGACAAAAGCCCACAACACCATTGCGCTGAAACCTGTGAGAGACTGGAATTATGGGGGGCACTGCGGTGGAATTCAGTTCAGCATCACACCTAAGCTCATGTATATATATACTATTTTTCTCTACATGTACACTCTTTCAGTCGAATTGCACTCAACGCCGCATTCGAGGGTATTTCACTTCTGCCAAGGGTGATAGTATTAGTGTAGGGTGAATGCCCACATTATGGCTATACTTTGCGTTGAAACTTGCCAAAATCGACAAGAACTAGAAAACTGAAAATCAGCGAAGTATTGCATACAAATCATATTGAATGTATAACAGGTCTCTAGAGCTGATTAAGTTACCAATATCCTGGCGGGATTCTTGACCCGTTTTAATTACACGTGGTACGAACAAAATGTTGAATCTCCTACAGCGTTAATAAACTCTTTCATGCAAATACTAAAATATATATACCGACAAAACTGGCTTCATAAACTCCCCCACTCTACCAAATGTGATTATTATTCAGCTTTCAAACCTTATATTTCTTCTGAATAATGTAACTACAAAAACATATACATGTAGTAAGCTTGTCACGTTTCCGATGTTCATTCACACAATTTATGGATGGAAAAAGGAAGATATTTCAATATAAAAAGAGACTATAGATGTAATGTAATATGTAATATCGACGTATTAACAAATGAATATACTATTTTGCGTGTGTTTCCATGATAAATTACGTAGAAAATACCTTGTAACCACTGTAAAAATCAGGATGAAATTAAACATCTTGCTATGTTTATATACTATATGCTATGATTAGGTAAAGAGTAGTGCAGTATGTCATCATTGTAAATAAACTAATTAGCGAAAGAGAGAGTTTATTTTGTAAAGAGGCCACCGACCAATTATACAATACAATGATGACGAATAACAGTTATAACACGTTAGCGCCATATATATAATGGAAATTGTATGCTATCATGTACAGTGTCTCAATATTTTTTATATTAAAAAACTTCTTAATAATTTTCTTTTCTAATATATATATGTATATTCAATATTGAATATGCAATAGAGATTGATTGAGTGACCTGCAGCGGAACGCTTTCACCAGTATCACGGCCCGTGTATCGAGAACATGGTAGAATGAGGGTAGAAAACAGTAGCAGGAATTCTAGCAGTGGCAGTATTAACTACAGTTATAAGTTGAGTGTTCGTAGTAACATGGTATTATAGAAAATGACAAATCCTATTTAAAATTCATCTGATGCAAAAGTTCTAGAAGTTGACACGGCTGAATCAGACAAAGTCAGCATAAGACAGACAATATTTCATTTGTTTTATAGGTCAGTTAATATATTTCTTGATAAATATTTGAAACCCCCATTATCACAATACAGTTTTGTTGATCTCATGTCTTCAACAAATATAAATGTTATAAATAATGTATGCCTATTTTTATATCACGCAAGAAACATTAAAATTTCGGATGTTTTTTGTAAAGCTCATGCAATATATTTTTATATATGTCTGTATTTTGGGCCAATGGCCTTTTACTGAATAATATGTCTGTCTGTCTATCTTTAAGTCAGTTTTCATATATTATCATATATTATCATTATATAATCTCTTATTTGAAAAAACAAATAACACTCATTATATTGCCTGCTTATCATGTATAGAATATACAGTGAAATGTAAATACTGAGAAAGTAGACATACTAAAAATACATGTAATATCTGTCAGATAACGTATTAAACGTTTTCTTACATAACGATGTTCATGAAAATACTTATTCACATACCTATCATTCGTCAGAGTAGGTACATATATGTACATTAATGGAGATTTACTTCTCAAAGTAGCATTGAATCACATAGAACCCGTAAACAACCGATGATGTTAAAGACAAGAAAACGCATATTGACATAGACATTTCTCATTTCATGTTAGTTAGTATTAGAAGTACATGTAAGAATAATACTGATAATATTTATAGTAGTAGAATTAGTATTAGAAGTATAATCAGTAAAACGATAGAAGTAACAGTATCAGTAGTAGCAGCATAAACATACATGTAGTACTAGCAATAATAATATAAGTAGTATTAGAAATAGTAATAGTAGTAGCAGAAGTAACATAAACAGAAGCAGTAGTAAGAATATCAACAGTAAATTCAGCATAATCAGTAGTACTACTCGAAGAAGCAGAAGAGATAGAGTGAGTGAGTTGGGGTTTAACGCCGCTTTCAAGAGTATTTCACTTATATCGCGGCTGGTAGTATTATGGCAGGGAGAAAGCCCGCAACGCCATGTTCCTATACACTGCGGTGAAACCTGCGATCAACGGCTGGAACTAGCGAACCATGGGTGGTACTACGCTGAAATTCAGAGTAGCATTGCACCCAAACCTACTGCAGACAAAGTTGCCGTGCCCCTTGCGGGATTCGAACCCCGGACCTCTTAATCCGAAGCCGAACGCGCTAACCACTGCGCTATCCCGCCCCCAGAAGAGGTAGAAGTAGTAGAAGTAGTAGTAGTAGTAGCAGTAACAACAGCAGTAGTAGAAGTAGTAGTAGTAATAGCAGCAGTAGTAGCAGTAGCAGTAACAACAGTAGTAGTAGAAGTATTAGTAGTAATAGTAGCAATAACAATAGTAATAGAAGTAGTATCGCTATTAGTAATCAGTTTAAGTATCAGTATCAGTATCAGTAGCAGTAGTAGTAGAAGTAGAAGTATAAGTAGTAGTAGTAGTACTTAGTAGTAGTAGTAGTAGTAGTAGTAGTACTTAGTAGTAGTAGCAATAACAATAGTAATAGAAGTAGTATCGCTATTAGTAATCAGTTTAAGTATCAGTATCAGTATCAGTAGCAGTAGTAGTAGAAGTAGAAGTATAAGTAGTAGTAGTAGTACTTAGTAGTAGTAGTAGTAGTAGTAGTAGTACTTAGTAGTAGTAGTAGTAGTAGTTGTAGTAATATCAGTAGCAGTAACAGCAGTAGCTGTAGTAGCAATAGCGTTAATAATATTAGAAATAGGCCAAGGAATAGTGAACGGCGTAATAGTATGAATGAATCAATTATGTACAGTGTCACTAAGACATACATGTCACGTGTCACTAATCTTTAATCTAATATAACTCGAGTCTTATAATGATTTAAGAAAGTCCAAATACCGAAAATCAACCGTTAGACCTAAAATGTTAAACAAAATCTTACCACTGTATCTATGTGAACCATCCTCCATTACTGCTCAAGCAAGACTGCACTTAAAAGCAAACACGGGGTTTGTTGTGAAAACTCTCTACTTTCGGTTCCTACTTCCTTGTTCGACTTTTCAAATGTGTACTGGGGTGACATAACTTCCTTGAGTGATGTCATTTACTTTAACTCACGGTTAGTTTTCTTCACCGGTGTGCATTACATAGCATGCATCATACTTTCTCATACAGATGTATTTCCACAATGCGAGTTCATATTTCGATTACCGACATGCATTTTATACTTTATTCAATAGTGACAATCATACCCTTCATTTTTGAAAATATAATTATGTGTATAATAGATAGCAATATTGCCTTAATTTACAAATCATAAAAGGTAGAACATACATGTATTATGGAGATCATGTATATTTGACCTCCGTCAAAATTAAAATTTATCCTCTCTATCAGCTTAAATGCATAGCATGGGACTTTCTTAAACCGTGTAAAAGTAATACATTAAAGGGGCAGTAGCACGTTTTTTGCTAAATTTATTTTTTCAAATTTCCCATTTATAATGATAGTTTATGTCATTTAAATTAACTTTAGAGGGCAAACCATCTTATTATACAAACCAATTATCCAAAGTGGTAAAAACAGTGTTGCGAATAAAGCAGAAATTGCATGGCGGCCAATTTATGTGAAAACAATTTATTATATTGTATTTAAAAAACGATTCCCATGGCTTTACCGTATTATGTACACTCATTTTTAACTTTATTTTCCGAAGAGAGAAGGGTGTTTTACTATTGGTGAAATTATTTTTCAAATACATTTCATCAACTTATTTGAGCGAAAAAACGTGCTACTGCCCCTTTAACCGGTGATAGTGTAAATGTAAATGTGTATAATATGTCATAATGATTATGAAATATCCATGTTGCAGCTTGTTATTGAAATATTAGTAAATATGTTATTTTTGTATGATTTGTTGAATGAGATTATGGGACGGACACAGAGCTGTTTCCTGAATAAACAGGGGCAGTAATCCGAAGTGCAAATGCACCGCTCATGATCATCTCCTCGGGAGAACGTATTACTCATGAGTCTCGTTTTGAAAACGTGACTTGTCCGACATGCTCTAGTAGGCAATATCAAAGTATAAATTCCCCCTAATAGTGAATGAGTGAAATTGAAAAGAGTATTGTCAGAGGTCAAAACATAATGCTGAATGTCTACACCAAACAGATAGCGCAGTGGTTGAAGCGTCAGACTTAGGCCAGTGTTATTTTTAAAGGGGGCGTCGGGATAATTGGGGGGGGGGGGGGGGGGGGGGGGGGGGGGGGGGGGGGTGGTATGATATTCAAACTTTTCCCAGGGATTCTATCCCGCCAGATGATTGAATATGGTTTGCTGTACAAGACTGTATTATATGCTGTGCTTTAATTTCCGTATCCTCCCCCTTTCAGCCGACGATAGCAGGTTTCATCGAATTGCATATCCATATAAGTATTGTGTAACTCTCCCTTCTATCGACAAAGATACACGATCTTGTGAAACGTGTTACAACTCACTTCACAACCTCCTATAACCAAATATTATATATGTCTCACCACTCCCACCATGCCATGCCCATGTCTTCTTTCCCACCATGCATAAGTTTCCTAAGAACAGAATACTCATGCATGTGTTTAAAGGAACATTTACTAATGCGCCTTGGAGCAGCCATATTGGTCGAGCCGACTCTCGCTGGTTTCACCGCAATAGTCACTGACACCACTGTTTTATCATTTCATACCAGTTGGTCTTGTACGATAAATTTGTCTTCCTGTTTTATTAATTCGTGACAAAGATAATTACGTCGACCAGATATTTGACAGATGTATTTTTGCAGCGATATCCATTCATCAAAAACAGCGCATCTCAGTTGGTAGAGTGTCCGCTCATCACCCGGAAGGTCGGGGTTCGATTCCCGGCCGCGTCATACCAAAAGACGTTAAAAGATGGGAGTTTTTGCTTCCTTGCTTGGCACTCAACATTATGAGGATAGAACAACGCTTGAACTGGCGATGCACTGTGGCTGCCGGTTGCCAAATGCATATCAAGAGTTTCCAAATTTACATTGTAATGAGGACAATATGTCTTCGTTCCCATCATGTATAAGTTTCCCAAGAACAGAATACTCATGCACGTGTTTAAAGGAACATTTAATAATGCGCCTTGGAGCAGCCATATTGGTCGAGCCGACTCTCGCTGGTTTCACCGCAATAGTCACTGATATCAATGTCTTATCATTTGATACCAGCTTGTATAATTGTCTATCTATGAAGGCAATAGGTATGGTGGTATGCTCAAACCTCGCATTCAAGATTAGACTAATATCCTGTAGGCTAGTATTCTTCAAGAGGAAAGCCCGCAACACCGTTGCTGTGAAATAGGAAATAACGAATCACGGATGGTACTGCAGTGGAATTCTGTTAACACTGCATACAAGCTAATCTATATGTATAACAATTATAAAAAAAAAGATTATACGGCAAGAACGGTTAAGGCAGCAAGAGCAGCAAAGTTGTTGGTCTTGTACGATAAGTTTGTCTTCCTGTTTTAATAATTTGTGACACAGATAATTACGTTGACCTGATATTAATGTCGCCGGATGTATTTTGCTTCATTTCTCTATACTCATCGACGAGCGCTTCTTCTCTCACTCTTGCTCCGGTCGTAACGCCAATAGTATCTTGTGCATTACCTGTTCCATGACGTAGGCATCTTCAAATTTGCCACTTTATGTCACGCCATGGCCGAGGTGAGTTGTTACACCCCTCGGCCACGCATCATCTTATTCTGATGTGTTTCTAATATATTACAGGAATAAACTCTTAAACCAACCGCATTGCCTCAGTCCACTCTTATTAGCGGCCAGGACCCGCGACATTAAGATTTGTCAGATGTTATCCATTCAAAAAGAAAAACCAGCGCATCTCGAAGGATACATCTAAAAACTCGTGCAACGTCGTGTCAAGCAAATAAGATTTGACCCAAATATCTGTAGCAACTTCTTAATGGCTTTGATGAATTTAATTTCGAAATTGGTATGCAAATATCTCTTTGGTTTAGCAGCCATTCTCTGGGATGCGCGTCATTGTCATACAGTGTCGCTTCACATATGCACCACTTCATGCATAAAATGGACACTAAACAAATTATTCCATTGCGAACGGTGTCACAGATTCTACTAAAAACTGGGGCAGTTGTCGCTTTTCTCTTGAAAGTTCTTTCCTAAAGGTTATTCATTGATGTACACAGACAAAATCGAATATTTTTCAAAAAACATTTATAAATCATCAATGTATTTTTAAATAATTAATTTACAAATAAACTGCTGACTTTCACAATGTAATATGAACTAATATCAACCTCTATCAGGAAGAAATTAAATTGATGTCGATGATTCACATTTATTAAAAATTTAAAACTAAACGCAGTTATGAATTATGATTCATGGTCGTAGTTTCTTAATAACATAAAATTTTATTATTTTAAATGAGTGTATATCACGTTGTTTTTGGATGAAATAAATTATGATTATTTTTTAAATGTACATTGTATGTGTTCCATTTCTCACTTTGGAGGATTTAAGATCGGACTAAATAAGTTTTTGTATGACTAATAAAACTAAAGCCTTGTGAAAGAATTCACCCCTTAAGTGTAGGAGAATGTCCTCAAACTGGCCATTAGTTTGCACGTGGACCATGTTTGAGGCCTTTAGGCCGAAAACATGCTCCACGTGCAAAACTAATGGCCAGTTTGAGGACATTCTCCTACTAAAAACAAAGTTTAAGTAAACCTGTTCTTGCTACTGAAATGCACGCCACAACGCACCTTATCATGTGCAAAACTAATGGCGACCTTTGCTCTATATGTATTTCATGATCTTCTCCGAATTGTTACTTGCAAATCCTCTCCTGTCAAGTTAAAAAATGTAAAATAAGCAGGCGGTTCCTAGTGAAAGGTAAGTTTGTAAACATTATAATTGAAAGGTTGAAGTTAAACAATTATGAAACACTTTAATTAAAAGAAAAACTTATTAACTTATTAAACTCGAATTAGAAAATCAAAACCACCATGAATACTTAGTATTCATAATTTATCGCTAAATTAATAGGCAATGCTCATTTTAGTTATTTATTTAACCTCCATTTTTATTTCATTTTAATAAGATTATGACACTTCGTTAAGATTACACAGACTCATCAACCCTATTTGGGCTGCGCTACGCTATTATTCAGTTTATTTTTTATCTTGAAATATTATGGTCTTACATGTACCTTGAAATTCAAGATACTAAGTTGAAAATTCAACTTAATATTTTGAACATTTCATTTAGCATCTTAAAGATTCAACTTAGTATCTAGAAAATTGAATTCCGTATCTTTAGTAAAATTCATGTTATTATTTAAATTTATTCATAATTTCAACTTTGTCGTGTTGAATATTCAACTTAATATTGTTGAAAATTCAATCCAGTTACCTTGAATATTCAGCCCTAATTTCTTGAATAATCAACCCTATTGTAAAGAATATTCAATTCTATTCTGTGGAATAATGAAGTTAGTGTCTTGACTATTCAAATTAATTTTCTTGAATATTCAATTAAGTATCTTGAACATTCAAGTTGGTATCGTGAAAATTCAAAATAGTTAATCTCTTGTGACAACAACTTTAAAACTTGAATAACAGATTGAAATTACACTTTTAAATGTTCTTATTTTAACTTTAAGACTTGAATATGTAATAACATTCAGATCTTGTAATACAAATACTTTAGCGTTGACATTGTATCTTGTAAAAATTACGATTTCAACACCCCCACTCATTCTCTGATGCATTAGATTGGGAGTACTTCTTTATGAAACATGCGTCTATCGAATACATTTCAAAATCTACTTTCTCGGGTAGCAGTATTTTGTTTTTTACACTGTTGAAAATGTCGTGACGTTTATTTTGCGGTTGAGTGTAAGCAGCTGTGAGTAAACATCGACGTGGACAGTTTTGAAATTAATAATCAGATAATCTTCATGATGGGAGTTTGCACTGTCATATTTGTAATGGACATCAACCGTTATTTCTTCTAAAATGTTTATTTTCCGCCATAAAGGAAAACAGACAACACGATTCACCCAAAATATGAACAGATTTCAAATTAGCTCTTTCGTTATTGGATAGCTTCAATTAACTAATGAAGCAAATACGTAGTTACTCTTCGTGATTAAAATTGTAATGGTTGTGGTTTTAATTTTTTTTGGGACCTAGGACGTATTATTATCAGTTATACAAGCCCCTTAAGGACTGTTGTCCCCCGCCGCAACGCGGAAGGGAGGACTATGTATTCAGCGGCGTCCGTCCGTCCGTACGTACGTGACACTTCTTGTTAACGCGATATCTCATGAAGCGTTGCATCCATAGTCTCAAAATTTGCGGTCGGTCTATATTTTTGGAAGACGCAGACACCAGCAAATTTTGGTGACCTTGACCTTATTTTCAAGGTCACACTTTGACCATTTTTCAAACTCTTGTTAACGCGATACATCATGACCAGATGTGGTGCCAGGCTACATTGGGGGATTACGCAGACACCAGTCGATTTTGGTAACCTTGACCATATTGTCAAGATCACCACGACACTTCGGCCACTTTCTATCTCTTGTTTACGCGATATCTCATCACCGGTTGGACATAATGTCTTAATATTTTCTGACAGCCTATATTGTGGGATTTTGGTGACCATTAATTTATTTTCAAGGTCACCACACCACTTTGACCACCTTTCGAACTCTTGTTAACGCGATATCTCATGAACCCAAGCACCCAAAGTCCTCAAATTTGGTGTCAGTCTACATTGGGGGATGACGCAGACACCAGTCGATTTTGTTTACCTTGACCAAATGATGTGTCTTACTAAACTCAATGTTAACTGCGGGGGACATTGGCATGACAGTGGCAAACATTTGTTTTACATGTTTTGTGCCGCTAACGAAGTATAACAGCAATAAATTGTAAAAACTTTCATAAGCATATCACGCGAGGACTTGTATCTATTAAAATGAAGTGTTCCCGGTGAAGTTAATTGCCTCATTCGGAAAAGAAATGTATATATTTCAGTTATCGACGTAGTTGTGAAGACGATATGACGTATTTTCTTACTTTCCATAATCATGTCTCGCTCAGTTGTAAGAACCGCCTGACCAGACCGTTTGTTCGAATGGATTGTGACGTCACAAGGTATGAATGCACGAGGTATGGTTGCACATTTTACCTGCATTCATCGAGAAATGGCAACAGGTTTTTGAGACCTCTCTTCTAATCAGAGACGCGGAAATTAGTGTAACAAAATCATTTTGTATTTATTGTGTGTTGAAATACAGCATCGTTGGCGACCAAGGGTTTATTGTTGCAATAACAGACATCACCGCTGGGACTTTTCATGTGGAAACTTCGTACTAAAATGATTCACCCTGAGTCGTTTAAAGGAACATTAAGTATATTGTTGGAATGATAGCACATTATGACCCACGTTATAAATGGTGTTGTTTTATCGAGAAGTGTTGGCTGTTGCTGAACATATATTGACAATATAAAGGTGAAAGTCGCAAGGACGCGCTTATTGGTCAAACGTAATTTTGGAAATTTACCTATAACAGACAAAAGACAAATGTGGGTTGGTAATGTTTAATATGTCATATACTTATTAACTACTGTGCATATATATGGGACATGTTATTTCGGTTTCTGCACATGTACATGGAGAAAGGCCGTTGATGAATTTTCATTAGAAACAAGTAATTATCATATATTTGGCGATAGGATACGCAAGTTG
Organism: Gibbula magus; assembly: GCA_936450465.1. Taxonomy (NCBI): domain Eukaryota; kingdom Metazoa; phylum Mollusca; class Gastropoda; order Trochida; family Trochidae; genus Gibbula; species Gibbula magus. The sequence goes on from OW388300.1 coordinate 33,436,443, forward strand.
AGTATAATTATGTGCATATGTGGTCTTTCGGCCACATAAGATATTATGAAAACTACTGAATGGCCCCTTAATGGAATAATATATTGCTGCAATTGGCATGAGAAAATGGATTTACATGTTCATATAGACTGAATGTCGATTATCGGAACTTTAAGCCCAGTTTAACCGAGGATTCGTTGTCAGTGAAATTCAGTGGGTAGATTTGGTTTTACTTTGGTTGGGTGCTTGAGACACTTGAGACTTCCTACATGGCAAAATCGTTATGCGTACAATGTGCTTCATACAATTAACCGCAAAAGAAATGTCACGTCAATTCTTACCCATAAGTAATAAATACGAATGAAACAGAGTTACACCATTTGTTCAGAGGTCAACTAACTAGCTTTGAATTTTAAAACATCATATTATCATATTTCATTAAAAAAAACATTCGTTTAAAGGAGGTTTCACACACTGAGTAAAACCTATTTAAAAATTCTTGAAAATTGGCCACAAGATAGAATGAATACTGACTCTTTTATAGAAAATGTACCTTACCATTAATTTTTTTTACTAGATGGCGCCCTTATTTGCATCACTGTCTTACACAATACGAAATTTACAAAATATGCAATATTTGTCATTATAATCTAAATTTGAAATAAAGTATCAATCATGAAGTCAGTATCAAGAAAATAAAAGGCTTTTCCATGTTGATTTACAATGCTTAAGAACAAACAGTACACACGTATGAAGTAATTTTTGTATATTTAATTTTTATGAATTCTTGAGTGGAAAAGAGGATTGTAAATTCAAACCTATTACAGTGACCCCAAAATGTAAAGGACCATGGAAAATAATCAAAATATTGAAAGAAAAAAGGTAGGCCAGTAAATGGTTTTTAATAATATCAAAACACTCCTAAGATATGGTCAAAATTTTGGGCCAAAGGAAGATAACCCTAAGCTTTGATGAGCACTACGTGCATTGTAAACAGCATTTTTCACGTACTTTTTTTTCTAAATATTTTCTTATCATAAACTAAAGTGTATTTCGACTAGTTAAATAAAATGATTTAATGATCCAATTCATATAGCTATTTAAATTCCAAGGTACATGTTTTACACTGTTAACGAAAATGGACACAGAAGCTTTTGAATATCTCTATCTAGACGAGACAGGAAAGTCAGAACGTGTTTATTGGTTTTGTTGTAATACTGCGTCAATAAAGTTAAGTTGGCATCATATTTTACTAAATTACATTTTTCGTATATTTTCTTTTACTTTAAAGGGGCAGTAGCACGTTTTTTGCAAATTTCATTTTTTCAAATTTCCCATTTATAACGATAGTTTATGTCATTTATATTAACTTTAGATGGTAAACCATCTTATTACACAAACCAATAATCCGTAGTGGCAATAACCGTGTTGCGTATGAAGCAAAAATTGCATGGCGACCATTTTATTGTGAACACATTTTATTATTTTGAATGACAAAAACAATTCCCATGGCTTTACAGAACAATGTACATTTATTTTTAACTTGATTTTCCGAAAAGAGAAGGGTGTTTTACTATTGGTCACATTATTTTTCAAATACATTTCATCGACTTATTTCAGCGAAAAAACGTGCTACTGCCCCTTTAATGCCAAAGTTTCTGGTCAAACACCATTGTTGAAAATGCGATTTTAGCAACATATATTTATTTGAACGTAAAGAAAAAATAAAGCATAATACCGTATGAATGGAAATGAGAGTGCGTCTTCACACATCATGTGCCTCAACATTCAACATCGACTTTCTCTGACGTGCCGTTTCTTTTGCTGTTCAGTATAGTCTTCAGGGAGTAATTGTCATGAGTTATTGCAGTCTGATTCATTTCCAAAACACATTTGCAAAGGAGGGTTATAAATCAAAAGTTATCCGAAAATAGCATTTCATTTCCCTTTTCAAATCATCGACGCCGTGCAAGTGTTATATCCTTAAGGTTCCTTTACCTCGTTTATTATGAAACGTGGATGTCTGATCGCATCTTTTGTTGTTACTTGGTTTCTTTGCAGTGATGAGAATCTAGAAATGAAATTCACTGTGATTGACAACATTGCTTGAACGGTAATAATGTAGACGCTCTGAGATCAGATAATGCCACTTGGAGAAAAAACAATTGGACTTCATTGTCAATAATCAATGCTGGGGGCATAGCCAAATTTACATCAAAAGTTACCGATTTTTTTTTACAATGTTCATGTAATTAATAATTCTTAAATAAAGTAATCTGGTTATCGCATTCGCATATCTAAACTGACGGAGAGAAAGTATAACACTCACTTGTTTCCGATTAATTCAATATTTTAAAGAAATGAGAAGCATTTGATTATAACACGATACATTAACACCTTTCGGTGGTAGTTTGAATGACTGTATTTGTGACTTTTATTTTTTAACTAAAATATTATTTTTAAAGTATACAGGGGTAAGAAATGAAATTTACACCAACATGACCCCTGCCATGTTTAAAATGTGTAAATGTGTGCAGGATGAGGCACAGTTATTGGTTTAAACACAGAATATGTGTTATTTGTCGATGAACAGTTGCGTTTTATCAAAATTAATATGGGGGAATTTCAAAATTTAAATTTTAAAATTAATTTAAAAAAGAAAAATGCGTAAATGTATTCTACGACTGATTTAATGTTTTGGACGAATTTCCCAAACTAGTCAGTTTATGAATACGACGTCAAAAACTTGAGATATTTGACTTTGAAAATTATACATATGATAAAAACTACTTAGTGATATACTTTCTTTAGCCAATCAGTGTATTTTAAACTAAATGCGCGATATCCGAGGTCATATACACTTTTGAAAACCACGCACAAATAGGCATTTATTTCCGTTTGTCAAAGTGAATGCTTTTATTTCATTTACATGTTAAACGAAGCTTTCCCATGGATTAACATTTGCATTAATATAACGCATTATATATTGTCTTTACTCTGAAGGTATTTCCTCATGATGGAAATCAGATCATGACGGTTGACAACACGTTGACAATTGTTGTACAATCTCAATGCTATCATCAAGCACTTAACGCTACGGAATCTTTGCTGACGATAAGACTAAGAGGCAAGTATATTTCAATTATATCAAGATTTCTATGATTAATGCAGGAAGGAAACATGTTATAATGATGTTGCCTGGTGGCATTTGAAACCCGGACCTACATATATTGATCCGAAGTCAAATGCGGTAACCACTGAACTATCCCGCCCCATTAATGATGAACATGCTCAACACTTTATAAACAGGTGATGGGTCGTCGTTGTTATGCTAGTAATGCTTGGAGAGGTGTTTTCAACATCACTCAAATAAATCTTTGTGTGTGTTTTTAAAGCAGCTATGCAAATGATATAGAACCCAAATCGTACTATTCTTTCCCAATAGAGGTTACTAAACTATGTAATCACATTTGGACCATATTTCTAGGCGTTTGTGCTACAAAGACACCGTACTTATGTATATCTAATGAAAAAGAATCATACAATTTCGACTGATTTCTGTCTGGTAAGAAATAAATGCTTATCGCACAGGCGACGGCACTGCAGTCTCATCAACGGTAACTGGGATCGATTGAATGCTCAGTTTGAAACAACATGGCTGATTACATAATTAACTTTGGTTGCACTCAATCAGGATTTTATATTCCTCACACGAGAAAACGCTCGCACTAGAACATTGCTTACGTTGGAAAATATGACTTAATTAACTTCTGTGGTGAACGAATATCAAAGTTGGTGATTTAAGGTCAACAAATGGTACATATCGGAATTAGGATGTGGTCATAATGACATCAGTGGATTCCGACAGAGACGCAATACAATATATGTTATGAAGGTCAGATAAGGTCAAGGTCAGTCAGAGAGTGATGGTCTTCTGCTGATTGAAGTTGCAGGTCCATTCAACTTATTGGGGTCAAGGGAGGAAGATATCTGACGTTATGAATTGTTAAAGAGGCTGTATCACGTTTCTAATTTTAATAAAGAGATCTCACAAAACTAGGCGAGATCCTGTTTGTACAAGCTGATTATGGAGCAGGGGAAGTAAGTCAGTTCTTACACTTGACAGAACTACCATCAACTGCTAGAAATGATATGTCAAGCGGGGCAAGGAATTTGCGGTTTTGAGGAGAAAGACCACAACATTGCAGTTATACATTGCAGTGAAATCTCCGAGGATTGGCTGGAACTAGCGAACCATTTGTGGTGCTACCCAATGTAGTATTGCACCAAATCCTTACTGCATTTAGAACGTTTCTAAGCCTCTGCCGGGATTCACTCTCCAGGCATCTTTGTCAAAGCCGAATGCCCTTACTCGACACATTTTGGTAAAGAGGCATTCTCGTATGATGCATATGAAGGCTGAACTCACAGACTGTTGCTATAGTGTGAGTGTCAAGCAGCAGACAGGACAATAATCGTCTATACATTTTGACACAAATCTACTCCGATGGATCATGAGGTTAACGCGTGGAAAGCGTGATGACAGACATAACCTTGAGGTGACTTTGTCATGTTATCAGCAGTAGACAGCGTCCTCAGTGGTTTTGCCCTTCAAAGTGAAGAAAGCTCCCAGACAAACTCGAGTTAGTGAGCTACGTTTGTTGTAGGCTTCTTTGACACTTTGTCAGACATTAGCGTGTTAGAGACACTTGAAGAGGACATTCTAGAAATATATGTTTATAATAAGAATATAGGACCAATCCTTAATCACTGACATTTTTGTTAGTGTTGAAAATGTTCTTAAGCTATTCAAATCGTAGATAGTAAATTCATGCCACAAAAAGAATATTGTTCTACTTCCAAAGCTGTATTGAACTCAGCCTTACACTTTTAAATTTCTGTTCTCGAAAAGTCGAAAAAGTTGTAAGTTACATTTCCAGGGAAATGGTTGAACTAAAAATCGCAAAAAAACATCTGCACAATCATGATGAATGTATCACAAACCACACTTTATAGCGCTTGGCCTTAGAGTATTTTTGGCCTGGAAACAAAATTGTAAGCTGTGTTTCAATGAAAACTACCCAAAATAAAAATCCAAAACAAATTAAAAACTCACAAAAGCACGTACATCTTCACCTTAAACTCCGTCTTAAGACGGAGATGCAGATAACATCACTGATGTCAGCTAATTATTTTGAAAACAGCAACTACTAAGAAATAGAATAGTAATCACACCAAACCTGCTAAATTCATTCATGATATGAGAACGGGCGTAAGCTTAGCAACTTGTGACAAAAGTTTAGGAAAATGTTAATTGAATTTGTCATTTGCACAATGTTGTGCATTTTAAGGTTCATATATTCTTTAAATTCGCGATGTTTGTTTGAATTTAATTTAATAACTGGAAGCTGTATTTGAAAGAAAGGTATTCGTCACATTGCAACACTTTTCTTTTCTTTTCATCTAAATCCTTCAATTCCTTTTTCAGTAAACATTGTTTTTAACACAAACCTACTTTCATGGATCATGAGGTTGCCCTTCAAAGTGAAAAAACTCAAAAGTTCCCAGACGCACTTGAGTCAGTGAGTTACGGTTTAATATTTCTGTTCTCGAAACGAAGTTGTAAGTTGCATTTGTTGCATAAGTTGAAAACTCCAAAAAGCACATATCCACCTTAAACTCCGTCTTAAGACATCACTGATGTCGGCTAAGTGTTTGGTAAGCAGCAACTGACTAAGACAGAAAATAGTAAAAGCCTATTCATACCAAACCTGTTAAATTCATTCATAGTATGGGAACGCGCGTAAAGTCAGCTTATAGTGAGTTTAGGGAACTTTAACCCTTTTACCACTAAGAAACCTGACCATTTATTCGCTTTCTGGCTTCTATAGAGGCCTGTATGGGTGAAAGAGTTTAATGAATTTGTGATTTGCACAATGTTGTGAGTTTTAAGGTTCATATATTTTTTTCAATTCGTGATGTTTGTTTGAATTTAATGAAAGTGGGAGCTGTAATTGACAGAATGGTATTATTCACATTGCAACAATTTTCTTTTCATCCAAATCCTTCAAATCCTTTTTCAGTAAACATTGTTTTTAACAGGAAAATAATCGGATTTAATAACAAAAAGATTAACACAGTTTAACAGTTTAACTGTTTAAAATGACACACCGTCTTTTGTCCCATTGGAGAACTTTACAGTCGTTGATATACTCGTTTATATGATGCTGATTTGTTCATGAAAAACTATTCTTATAGTACAATGATAACCATTAGAGAAGGGAGCTTAATGGCTCAGTGGTTTGCCCGTTCGGCTTCGGTTCAGATTCGAATCCCACCTGGGACCAAGCAGCTTTGTCTGTGATAGAGAACTGTTCTACGTGCTGTAAGGTGTGGGTGCTAAGGGGTGAATATCAGGACAGTACCCCTTATGTTTCACTAATTCTAGCCAATGCTCACAATTTTCACTGCAATGTGGTGGCGATATAAGTGAAATATTCTTGAAAGCAGCGTTAAACCCCAAATCACCTCACCTCACCAGAAGAGTACAAAATATGGGAAATAGCTTAATCAATATTGAATACAAATATCTTTTGAAGATGCATTGTTAATAAGAAAGTATTCTAGTGTTATCCTTTTACTTTGATTCAATATCTACAATTATATTTTAAAGTAAACATATAAAACAAAAAGGATAACAATGGGAACGTTTGGTTAATGTCATTTTCTACGAGCTGGTCAAAAAACACCTGGTCAAAAAAGTTGGTCATTAAATGAAGACAAATTTAGTTAGGCTATTTCTTAGGCCGAGTCGGATGTTACATTTTCACAAAAACTGCTTGAATTTGACATTTAAAAGATCACGAATTAACTAGATTAGAAAAAATAATCCAAACAGCATTCGTCCATTAAATAGGCTGTTTCCCTCCACTAAATATAAAATGTGTACCAAAGTTGGATGGATCTCGCATATGTGAATATTTTTGTTTGAAGTTTAGTAGTAGTTGGTCAAGCATTATTTGTCACCAATGAACTGACCTTATTAAACTGACCTTGAACTGACTCGTGTCCAGGTATGTAAGGTTGGAATATAATACATATGATAAAATGTTATAACAATAGAAAGTGTGTTAAAACAACATGTTAATTGAGAGTAAAGTCACATGGTTTTGAGCAATTTTGTCAATTGTTATTTTATTTTAACAACCCTTTCTTATTTGTATATGTTGTAGTGACCATAAATTTCAAATTTGAATCAATCAAGAAAGATAATCAAGGTTTGATAGGTAAGTGGTGAACATCTGATACTTGACATGTGCATCCCTTGTGATCAAACGTTTCAAGCAAGATGATCATTTGTGACCTTGAAATTGAAGTACATCGGCAGTATTTTCCAAACCCTCGTAAGGGTTCAACATACTTGAACACGTCGGTATTAATAACTGAAAAAAAATAGTGCAAACTCTGATATGACAAAAGAAGTACAATTTCATTTTTAAGAAAAAGCAGTGAGAAGGCAACCGGTTTAATTGATAGCATGATGTAAATTATTTAGGGGACGAGTTTCATCTTCTCAAGAGCCACTGGTTCTATGCAACTGAAATTGCAACTGAACGCTTTAGCCAATGGTAATTATAAATTGTAGATGTGGTGACTCAATGGCTCCTAATAAAGACGACATGGGCCCATGACCTAAAATATTTTATTCTTGACAGAAAAGCCCTAGGAGCGCTTGGTGACCTTGGAATTATTCTCAGTGAAAGATTGATTAATTCAGCATGTGAACTTGCCTGTTAAGTTTGTCAGCGATATATCTCCAGAACTGTTTATGGATTCTCTTCATATCTTACACAATTGCTTTTCTAGTGAGGTTGCAGGGTTTTGATTTTGATGACTTGGAGGCTATTTGGAACGCTCTGAAGCTATTATTTGCGGTCTGGAAACTTCACCTAAGTGACAATTGTTGTTTTATTCAACTGATTATCAATGCAATCCGTAGATACCTTTAGTTCTGAGCATATATTGCAAGCCTAGTTTACAATGTTGAAATCATATGGTGTTGTGAGCTAATTGACATTGACTCAACAGTTATTCCATCTGGTCTATGTTCAAAATAGATAAATTCTTAACACATTCCTTGAGTCACCATGCTACGTTCATGAATAAACTGCAAGGCAAAAACAGTACTCACTTCTGTTGATTTTATCATATGTGTGATTTTCATTTGCAAATATATCAAGTTTCCGATGTCATTATCTAAAATTGAAAAGTACAGGTGTTTAGTTAGCAGTCAAAGAATACTACATGTTTTTAATTTTAAAGTAAATATGAAATGTTAAATGATATTTCGGCAAACATATTTTAGAAGATACACACACATTTACAACATTTTAAACATGTAGATGTCATGTGTAAATTTCATTTCTTACCCCTGTCTTCATTAAACAAAGATATTTTTAACTAACAGTTAACCACAGTCACCAGATAAGTATAATTGTATCGTGCCTGAGTCAAATGCATCTGATATCTTTAATGTATTGAAGTAATCGAAATCAACTGAGGTGAGTACTTTCTGTTGCCCGGTAGTTTAAGCATATATTTTACATTTGCTTGAATGTATTATCCTTCGTATGTACTGACATTTCTTTCACAAACAAATATCGAATTAATGTCATGTCTTTAGTCTTACATTTCACCGTGAAGGTCAAAAACCTTCTGCAAAAGCAAATCAGTTTAGATCTGAAAAGACGATGACATTTTACAGACTTGCTAATGAGCTTCGATTCTGGTAATGGAAGCTCCACAACAACATGACATCTGACTCCTCATTAGGAACACATGTGATCAAAATAGCAGAATGGTTTCACTTTTATCTGGGACATACATCTAATATGTAAATACTTATATGTCTACAACGTCATATGACTTAAAGAGTCTGTACACAAAATCATCATCTTGAACATTAGCTGCTTGAGAAGACAAAAATAGGTTTAAGAGCACGACCCATATAAGGGACCACAGAGTCACTCACAAGTGGAGGAATCCGCTTGCCGGATCCTTCCGGATTCTCCCCAAAGTTGGTGGAGCCTGAAGAATCCAGAAGAATCCGGCAAGCGGATTCCACCACTTTTTGTCCTGTGACTATATCTACAATTTATAATCCCCATTGACCCATGAGTATATACAAAAGAGTTCATAGAGAAGAATATGATAAGGGAAAACATATCTAAAACCAACTAAAAAATTTAAATAAATGAATATGCTATGTTTGTAAAATGTCTACTTAGTTTGCCTTTACTTCATTGTTACAACTAAGTTTTTCTAAATATTGATAATAATATTCTAAGCCTAATTTTTGAAGTGAAAAAGATAACATGTGTTTATTCTGTATTCATTGGCAATGAAGGAATATGAAATCATTGTAGATAAGAATAAGGAAATGTCGTGTCCTTCCAGGCAGATCATTCTGTCATATAATGTTTTGCCCCATTAGCTATTGACCACAACAATAATAATTATTCTGTGAGGGGAGAATGTGGGGAAGACTTTGGTTTGAGGATCAATTGCTTGCTTTAGGAAAGGTCAATGATAATTACTTATCTCTGGGATAGGGTAAATGACCATCAGTGCCGGTGGCTAAAACAGTAGCGAAATGTCAAATGTTAGTGATAGTGACACACTTAGAGAACACAGATAGGATTGATGTCAAACAAATGATAGTATCAATGTTAAATTCCACATGAAAAAAAAATATCATGATGATGTTGATATATATTTGTTTCATTTAACAATCATGAAATACATTGACAAGAAAACAAAGTATCCAAATGATAGAGGAAATATTGATCTTCAGTTTTGTCTTCCCCTCGGTGAAATGAACTTCATTTTGTCTGGAAGCTTTTGTTGGTGTTATTTTTCTACCAATGACAAAGCTTTCCGCGAGGATAAAGTGATGATTATGTCCTAAGATTCTGCTTGTCAATGTTCACTTTCGGTAATTGACATTCAAAAACTGTCAATTGGAATAAATATCAACATGCCTGTGGGGTGCAAACAGTAACAAATGATGGCACTCGTCTCTGGTAACAAAGGTATAATACTTGAAACATTTAAAAGAACGTTTAGTACTCGAAATTATGAACAGATTATAATAAAAGAAATTCCCTGTAACAATATTTCTTGTTTCATCTATCTATTGATCAATATCATTAAGCCAATATATCTAAGTTGTTAATACGAGGCACATACGAAACGCATTGAAATTGATTTATGATTAAGTCATTAGCCATAATAACGTCGTTCTGAAAGGGGATAAAGATATTTAATTTCTATAGCACCTGATCTCTAGCGTATATGCCGCTCAACGGTACTGTTGCAGTCAAATATGTTTTATTGTTTTTTGGGCATATAACATTTTTATGGCATTTTATTGACATCGTGACAATCATGATGCACATACTTATCAAGACACTGTCATGTTCACACGTCAGTCATACATTTGCTTGGTCAGCTTGTACATGCTTATATATGTTTTCAGACTTGCTCTACAAAGATAATAGATCTCTGCTTAAAATTAACCCATGAATACACTAAAAATACTATTATTTTGAGCCCTTACAACAGGCATAAAACTTCCAATTCCTATGGACATCAGCCTCAAACAACTGTAATCCCCATGGGTAATCTATGGAGCTTTCCTGGAACATGTCAGACATTTGTTAAGATTCAGTAAATTGTATATCTAGCAAAGCAATGAATACAGAACATAAAAAGATGAATGGCGATGTAAAGCAGTCTATATACTGACAACTTCAAACAAGCCAATGCTACAATTGACAACAAGGAATAATATTAGTCAACATATTTTCGCTCGTAATATTCACGGGTATGGTGCGATATAAGGTATTGTACTATAACAGGAATGTGAAAAACTAAAAACCGATTGGGCAATATCACAGTCAATGGTGATTAGATACGGCATTTCTCAATCGAAATAAAATCCGTATTTTTGGAATAACATGTTGTTCTGTTGGGTGAAACAACACTGTCAATCATATAATGCCATTATACCAATATGACTTATGATATTGATAAGTGAAGGCGATGCTCGATTCATAAAGCGAACTTATTTTTGAACCAGGACAATTTGTCAAGTTTGTCATTTGTCGTATGTAGAATCATGTATATCCCATCTCTTGGTATTCATAACTCGTGGCTGCAACATAATATATTATAAAAACAAATTCTACTTCAAGCGATGAGCAAAACATGGTAATCGAGGTGAAATGGTAATTATAATCTATGCATTTTAAAACAAATATTCAAAATGACATCTAATTTTTATATTCTAAAAAGTAAAAGATGTAAAAGGAAAGCTAGTTATTTATATTGCGATCTATCTTGTCCTTCTCTGGTGTATCAACTTCAATCGCAAAGCATTACCTGCGACAGTCTATCACTGTTCTAGCCTTGCTGCATTTCGTCACATTTTCCTTGTCATAAACTTCTACCAAGTCCACTGCTACGCTGGTACAGACAAGCTGACGAAATGTTGTTATGCGAGAAGATGCTGGTGAATCAACACACTATCTTGTGGGGTTGAGTGAAGACGTACATGTATTTCAACCATGTACCGAACTGCACCGAAATTTACAAAATAATTGATTTTGGTATTCCCACTACAGTAATGACTTTGTTTCAAGAAACCTGGAAACCAAGATGAAACTGGGTAATTCGAGTATCCACTTGGTTTCCGTTCACTGAAACTAAGTAACATTGAGTCCGTTAAACAGTGTTTTGTCTTTATTGAATTGAATGTGATCCTGTAAAGTTTGAATGATAAATTTGTTCCATAAATTTGTCAACAATTACTGAATATATTCAATATATGATATTAAACCAAAAATAGAGCCATGGGCTCTGTAGCTCATCAGGCGTTATATACATTAGCTAATTCAAAATGTCAACTTGGTGAGAGTTATAACACATAGGAAGCACTTTAAATGGAGAAGATGAAATAGGTCTTAAGGTCCTTACCCCTCTGATCTATCTTTGAGGCCAGAGCTAAAATCCCCTACAAATAAAGTCACACTTGAAGATTTAATTCATTACGGATGTTTCCTTTAAATTACCTCCCTTTAAAGAGCACATACAATCCCTAGATTAGAATCCTCTTTGGCCAAGGAGTCTGTACACAACTTTTCTGCTCTCTAGACCTTTTGGAACTGGAGAAGAAGATGAAAATAGGTTTTTGGGGTTGTGACCCCTGTGACCCCATTTGAGGTCACGGGGTCATGAAATCTACAATTTAGAATCCCCATTAGCCAAGGAGTCTGCACACACAATTTCAGCTCCCTAGACCAAGTGGTTCTTGAGAAGAAGATGAACATGCGAAAAGTTTACAGACGGACGGACGGATGGACGGACGGATGGACGGACGCCGGACACCATGCCATGCCATAAGCACATCGGGCCTTTCAGGCCAGATGAGCTAAAAATGGAATTTCTAAGTAAGTAAGTAACCTTGGGGAAAACTGTTACTATCATCTTATTCTTCCTTCTCCGAGTCGACTAAATATAAATATATTTTGATTGAAAGAAATATAACATCGCATTTTTACGGAATAAATTCTGAATAATTGACATATGGATATTGCACAATGAGGAGTGTTGTCCACTATCGAGGAGTATGGCACCGCACTCTGTGTTATTAGTGACATTTGCAGTCTCTACTTCAAAGAACATAGTGCATAAATAACGTCTGTGTTTAACCAATTATCGGATGTAAGTCGAAACTGAGAAACAAATTGTTTTCAAGGATTCAGATAATGGACAGAACGACGACCTCTCCTTTATTGAGTTTGGGAGAAGGAAAAGATTGCCACTTCTGTTTTTTAACGTAGTTGTTTCACCATTATCTGAGTTTATATGAACAAATTGTCTCCTTGGATTCAGATAATTGGTGTTTCAGGATATATCAACGATCTCTTGCCTTATCTAATGTCTTAACAAAAACGAAATTGACGACTAGATGTGCAATATAGTTACCGTTACACAACATAGTCAAAAGATAGCTTGAAAATCAAAGTGAAGATTGCTTGATTTCTAAAGATAACATTTCGTAACAGTTCTGAGTGTCCATAGTTTACCTTATCAAAATCTAGTGAAGCAAACACAGGTTTTTAAATCACTGCATCAAAGCCTGTGATAGTGCTTTCTGAGTTTCTACAATGCCCTTAATTAGATTACTCCAGGCAGTACAAAACCTTTAGTTTAACTTTTTCAACCAGCGCCATTTGCTGACGAACCACGGTGATTTGCACTATGTTTATAATCATCACGAGCAAGTTTTTCAGCTTCAATGTAAATTGGCGAAGCAAGCTTTTCAGCTTCAATGTTACTCGGAGAAACAAGCTTTTCAGCTTCAATGTCACTCGGAGGAGCAGATTTTTCAGCTTCAATGTCACTCGGAGGAGCAAGGTGTTCATTGTGATATCACTCGGAGATTACCTGTAGCAGATTTTAACATTGTCAAAGACAAGAAAGGTGACACAGTTCACGTATATATAAACTAGAAACATATTTCATTGCATTTCTCCTGTTACTTTCGTTTCAAGCGATCATTAACCTTTCTATATGAGTTTGCATTCCAGTCAATAAGAAGACTATCAGATAGAGCCATAAATTGTGTATTATATATTATTTAAGGTTGAAAACTAACTTCTCAAACACTATTTTAGGACATTTCCCGTGTTGTCCTTGCTTTGTATATTATCTAAGGTTGAGGACTAACTTCTCAAACACATATTTAGGACAATGTCCGTGTAACTGGAGCAGTCAATACTTCTTTGAGGAGTAGACCGTCAACTTATAATCGGAATTACATCAATATACTGAGTGCATGATGTCTCAAATGAAAAATTAAAAACTAGCTGTTTAATCCATATAAAGGGTCATGGGATCACCCCATTTTACACACTTATTATTGTATTTGCCCAAGGATCAACTTATCAAAACTGCAGGTTTTCGTTTTAGAACTTGAAGATATGTTACTATAAGAGATTTAAACTCACATGTTAACTTTTAAAGACAATTTTATAACCGGATATATTATTGTCAACATGTTTTAACACCAGCTTATGTACACATTATATTTGTTTTAAAGTGTCAACTAGCACTCTGCATGTATGAAAAGGCAACATTGATTAGGTTAAAAAGGCTGTTAATCACAAAACTGCTTGTCTCTATGATTTCATATTTTCATATAAATGCATTACAGTGTTTTTCTCTCCAAATATACATTTATTGATCCGAGACGTTTAAAAAATATTACATTATATGTATTATGTAGACTAATATACTTTTGTTTCATTTTATTACAAATAAATATTTGATTTCAGTGTACAGCCGATTGATTGCTTCCTCTTGGTGTTGTAGTGCAGCTCAAACAAACTTTATTTCAGTACTAAAAGGCGACAGGCCTGTAGTACAACAATACATAGGCATATTACTTTACACATAAGTATTTGTTGTTATAGTATTCGTTCTAAATAACATTGCATGATGAGTTGAGGTGAGGTGGAGTTGACGCCGCTTTCAAGAGTATTTCACTTATAATATAACGGCTGCTAGTATTCTGGCAGGGAGAAAGCCCGCAACGCCATGTGGCTATGCATTGCGGTGAAACCTGCGGGCATCGGCTGGAACTATGGGTGGTACTATGCTGGAATTCAGTGTAGCATTGTACCCAAACCTTACTGCGTGTAGAACAGTTCTCTACTGCAGACAAAGTTGCCGTGACCCTGGCGGGATTCGAACCCTTGACCTCTTGGTTCGAAGCCGAACGCGCTAACCACTGCGCTATCCCATCCCCTGCATGCTGAACATACATTGCAAAATTCTGTAGTAATTGAGTGTTGGTATCTGTTAACAATGACAATAGTTTTGTTACATTTGGATAATCATAACAGTATGGTTTAATGTATTTTATCCATGGACATTTATAGAGAGGACAGAATAACAAGAGGTATAGCTGATCTTCTACAGCATACATATTACAAACTTGACATTCTGTTTTCTCTTGCAGTACCTGCAAACCAACCAGTTTGTACAATTTGTTCATGAGATGAAAAATAATCTAAACATTGATTTTTGAAAGATAAATTTCCAATCATATTTCATATTTCAATTGTCTATTATATATACATTTAGTTGATAATGATATTAATTCTGCCCAAGATATATGTATCTTTCATTCTTTGTGTTATTGGCATGGTTATCCTCTTCGTACCAAACATACACATATGTTGGTTTTTAGAGTCTAACTAAAATCACTCAAATATTTCAACAACACCCATGCAATTCCATCCCAATTAAACCGTATTTCCTGACTATTACACTTTCCTCACCAGATCGCATGTCTTCTTTGCCCATGACTAATGACCGTGCTGCATCGAGCGCTGAGGCAGTTAAGTTGTTGCCACAAAGGATTTACTCTTGTTATTTTGTGATTGCTTATTGGATTGGCTTGCTTAGGATGGCCTAACTTTCTTCCAGTGAAAGTCATGCAATGTCCATGAATAACTTCTCCACTTGACATTTACAAATTGGCGTATCCAAAGTTTTAAAGAGAAATCTCCAAAGATTTGAACCTTCTTTGATGTTATATTGATCCGTACATGCTACTAGAAACCTAGCATGTCCTCGTTATGTGCGTGTAAATGATGATAAACACTTCTTCTTACAACTTACATCCAATCAGAGCACTGCCTCCGAGTGTGACAAGGAGTAGAAGATTAAACTACAGCTCTTTATCAGAGATATGTATTCAACATGCTTAGTTGTTCTCGTTAATAGCTCATGTGACCTGAAAGGCCTGGTGGGCCTATAGCATGGCGTGGCGTCCTTTGTCCATCCATCCAACCGTCCACCCGCAACTTTTCCATTTCCCCCGACTTCTTTTCAAGAACCAATGACTTTAGAGAGATGACATTTTATGTACAGACTCCTTGGTCAATTAGGATTCTAAATTGTATACTTGGTGACCTTGTCATCACTAGTATGGATCACAGGAGTCATGACCTAAAAACCTGTTTTCATTTTCCTCTACGTTACATGAAGAACTTGAAATTTCTGATATATATACTTCTGGAAAATGTACATCTTGAAAATAAATGATTTATTAAACATTAATTTCAACATTCCCAACCTCATTAAGGATATACATCTCTCTCTTCTTGTACTTAGTGTCATAAAAGGATGTCGTATATAGCCTCACTCATTCATTTAAAGAACATGACCCCCGCTGTGTATACCCTACCAGTATCCTCGCACTGTTGAGCACATTCTGTGTGCTACTGTCCCTTTAACGGTAGTTTCCAAGATCTCAACATCATGAACATTAATTAAGTGATATTAAACTGCAATTAAAGATTCGTAATATTAACAGAAACATAACGTATTTTATCCACTTTAGAAAAACAATCTTGCTGATGGCAATCCTTAACACGTTGTACAAATGTAAGAAGACTTATAAGAACAATATAAAGTGAATGAAGAAAAAACATTTTTTTCTCATTTTTAGAAAAGACGAAGAAAGACAAGAAACCAATAGCATGTAGTTTTAGCATGTTAGTTATGTCAAAACGAAGAGAATCGAGCTCATGGAATCAGGGTATTGTAGTAGGGTACAGGATATTAATTCACTGATGGAACATAATGTGTTCTTGTGGGCTTGTATTCGTGCAAGTGTGAAGTAAGCTACGGAGACATTTGAACACTAGGAGAATGGTCTTATACTCATTGTTAATCCAGCGAGTGAAGTTCAATCAAAGCAGACGTGATGTGATAAGGTCAGTTGTTGCAAGTCTTTGAATGGGATGTTGTGAAAGTACTGCCAGGTGTCCAGACAGGGCGTTTGAACTAGGGACAATGTTAATGTGTAATCAAAATACAGTTTATCCGGATACGTTAAGTAGATTTTGTTCACAGACACTGTAGTATGTAAGTAGATAAATGTCATCCCACATCGGATATTACTTTCACAGTAACCTAACTATATCACTTTTATTGGTGTGTATCGATTAGCAAATCAGAGACTTTTGTAGTATTCAAGATTAACTTATTACTACCAATGGATATGAGGCGAATGCCATGCTGCTGTGATCAAAGTTTAGTGAGTTTGTATTTTCTCAGTAATAAATGACGTACTTAAAAACGTAGCTTGTTGGACTCTTCACTCTTGATGTGTGAGAACTTTATTTTTTAAAATTTAAACGAACATTATCGTATCAGTTGTTACACAAGACATGCACTATTTTATAAATACATTATAGCGGGGAGGCAATTTGAGAGAATTGTGCACTTTGTGACCAGGTCTTGAAATTTTGCATGATGATAGGTATATGCAACTGTTTTTGTAATCTTTTCAAATGTGTCATGTTATATATCAAATGAAAGCTCTAATTAACAATTATTCATGGATTCAATAGATATATACCAATGCTAATTGTAGCATACATGAAGATTTGGATGTTGATAACAATTTTCATATATCTTGGAACATTTTCTTAAAATAGTACAAATATGAAAGGACTTAACCATATTAAACTATTTTTAGAAAGCCTGTAATTATAGCTTTCATTTGATATATAACATGACACATTTGAAAAGATTACAAAAACAGTTGCATATACCATTCATTGTTTGCGGCGGCCATCTTGGATTTGTGCAAACAGGCCACCAGAGGGCGATCTCACATTGTTTGCGATGGTTTCTGAAAACCTTGTACCCATACCTATCATCATGCAAAATTTCAAGAACTGATCACAAAGTGCACGATTCTGTTTAATGTTAATATATTCCTCCCCTGCTATTAAACATTAAGGTTAGGTTTCCCATCTTCTTCTATATTCCGTCACACGTTATATGGAAGGTACGTGAAACTCATTTTTAGAGGAACGTCTGCAAACAAAGAGCGGATAGTTCACAGTGCAAAACTCTGTCTCACCAAATTCTTAACTAATATCTATCTTATAACTTATTTATATCATACGGGATATTATCTTGACATTGTTATATAAATTGGTTATAAATACATGTTTCTCATTTCATGTAATGTACACAAAGAAAAGAATGGATCCTGTAATGTAATTTGGAGACAGAGTCAAATTTGACACAATATGACATTTTATGAGCTATTTAATTGAGGTGAGGTGAGGTGAGTTGGGGTTTTACGCCGCTTTCAAGAGTATTTCACTTATATTGCGGCTGCTTGTATTATGGCAGGGAGAAAGCCCGCAACGCCATGTGGCTATGCATTGCGGTGAAACCTGCGAGCATCGGCTGGAACTAGCGAACCATGGGTGGTACTGCACTGAAATTCAGTGTAGCATTGCACCCAAACCTGACTGTGTGTAGAACAGTTCTTTACTGCAGACAAAGTTGCCGTGCCCCTGGCGGGATTCGAACCCCTGACCTTATGAGCTAATTGATTATAAATAAAAGGTTATATTGGAACCTGTATAACTAACTCAGTTAGATGAAAGCTCGGGATAGCTAGTGGTTAGTGCGTTCGGCTTCAGATTAAAAGGTCCGGGGTTCGAATCCCGCCAGGGGCACGGCAACTTTGTCTGCAGTAGAGTGAGTGAGTTATTGTTTAACGCGGCTTCGGCAGTATTGCAGCCATTAGCGGCGAGATATTTAATTTATTAGCCTAATTTAAAAAAGAAAATTGCAATTGAAAAACGGAACACGGCACAAAGGCCGCAAAAACATCAGCAAATTATCACAAGTTGAATAAAAGCTGATAATGAAAAGTTAAAATTTACAATTTGTCAATAAGGTGTATAGCCTTCAAAAAAATCTAAAACACGATGCTCACCGAAATGAGTAAAAACTTGATTGATTGAAATAGAAGGAAAAAAAAGTTTCCCTGATATGTGCAGTGTCCCAACACTCACATAGAATGTGTTTGATTGTGAGAGGACACTGACAGGGTATACATACTGGGGGATCTTCCCCCTTTAAAAGATATGAGTGAGTAAGATGAGAGTGTCCAATACGACATCGTCGTAGGACACAAGCTTCCTGCCGGGTAAAAGAGGATAGAGATTTGTAACCTAAATGAGGTTGAATAGTGTGAAGTTTGTTATGATGTTGTTGGTCCCATTGGGACTTCCAACGTTGTTTAATGTAAGATTTAATAGTAGGTTTGGAATCCGTATATGGAACTTTGGTAGGAGAAATATGTTTGAGGTTTAATGCTGATTTCGCAGCTGCGTCAGCTTTGTTATTACCTCTTATACCCATATGGCTAGGAAGCCAGCAGAAGACGATGTCGCATTGGAGACACGAATTATGAAGTAATTAAATATCCCTGATAATTGGGTGATCACTCTTACAGTTTTTAATTGCTTGTAGGCAAGAAAGTGAATCGGAAAAAATATGTAATATATGTAATTATTAGGGGTTGAGTTTTTAATGTGATGGACGGCCTTAAGGATGGCCTTAGCTTCTGCAGTAAAGATGCTGCTGCAAACATGCAGCCTTGAAGCATATGTTGTTGAAGGAGTCACAGTTGCTGCTGCAACTCTGGATCCATCCTTAGAGCCGTCAGTTTAAATTGGTTTATAGTCTGCGAAAAACTCACGTAGTTAAAAAAATGCCTGTTAAAATATTAATTGGTCTGTATTAGATTTGTTATGAGTAGATAGAGAGAGGTTTACACGGGGCCTGACTAGCTGCCATGGCGTAGCGGCAAGCAGACCGTACTCTGCTATTGTTGTTAGGTCGATATCAGAATCTTCAACATGTTGTTGAAGTCTGATACCGAGTTATACAACTGCTGGTATTCAGGATTGAATACGCAGTTGTATGCAGGATTACAAGGGTTGGCTTTAAGTTTGGTGATATATTGTAGTGCTAGCTTGATGCGCCGATCTTCAAGAGATGGCTCATCAGCTTCAACGTAAAGGCTTTCAACAGGTGAAGTTCTGAAGGCCCCAAGACAAAGCCTGAGACCCTGATGGTGGATAGTATCTAACATTTTGATGTAAGAGGGGCGGGCGGAACCATAAATTATGGATCCATAATCCAATTTGGAACGGATGAGTGATCGATAGAGATGAAGAAGAGTTTCTTCATCTCCACCCCATTTATTATTTGAAACGACCTTTAAAAGGTCTAATGCCTTTAAGCATTTAGCTTTAAGGCTTTTAAGGTGTGGGATAAATGATAATTTACTATCAAATGTGAGACCAAGAAACTTGGCCTCAGGAACGACTTTGATTGGAGTTTTATCTAGAAATAGTTCTAGATCTTGGTGCATTTTGCGCATATTGCAAAAATGCACACAAGATGTTTTAGCTTTGGAAAATTTGAAGCCTTTTTCCAACGACCATTGATGGATTTTATTGAGACAGAGTTGCAATTGGCGCTCGATTGATGGCATATTTTTGCCTCTGCCGGAAACTCAAAAATCGCCCACAAAAAGTGAACCATCTGTATGGTCATTTAAGACTTTAGCCAAGCTGTTGATTTTGATGCTAAATAATGTGACAGATAAAATGCTACCTTGTGGGACACCCATTTCTTGATCAAAGAAATCAGAAAGGGTGGAGCCCACGCGCACTTTAAATTGGCGATCATGTAAAAAATTGGAAATAAAATTAGGCATACGACCTCGCAAGCCAAATTCAAATAAATCTTTTAGGATGCCATACTTCCATGTAGTGTCGCAAGCTTTTTCTAAGTCGAAAAAGATAGACACAGCATGTTGTTTGTTAATAAATGCATCACGAATAAATGATTCTAAACGAACAAGATGATCAGTGGTACTACGTTGTTTGCGGAAACCACATTGAATATCAGTTAGTAATTTATTAGTTTCCAAGTACCAAACTAGACGATCATTGATCATCCATTCCATAGTTTTACATACACAACTTGTTAAGGCTATAGGACGGTAGTTGGAAGGGTCTGTATGATCCTTCCCAGGTTTTGGGATTGGCACAATAGTGGCATTGTGCCAACAAGATGGAAATTCACCTGTTTCCCATATATGATTAAATACCTGAAGTAGAACCTCAAGGCAAGGTTCCGGTAAATTTTGTAAAAGCTGATAATGGATTTCATCAGGGCCAGTTGCTGTATCATGAGCTTTAGAAAGTGCAGTTTTAAGCTCTGACAAGGAGAAGTGTTCATTATAATCTTCTCCATTGTCAGATTTGAAATTAAGTGGTCGTTTTTCCTGTACCTTTTGGTACTTTTCGAAAGCAGGAACATAATTTGCAGATGAAGAATTTTTAGAAATTGTTTCAGCCAACTTATTGGCAATGTCAGATTTTGAGGTGAGAAGGTCATCATTGACCTTAAGATGCTTTATTGAAGATTTGGAACCTTTGCCTTTAATTCTGCTCATCATATTCCAGACTTTGCTGATAGGTGTTCTGGAATTGATCTTAGAGACATAGCCTCCCCAAGATTCGCGTTTTTGTTGGTTGACTGTGCGTCGAGCTTTAGCTCGTGCCTTGAGACAGTTATCTAAGTTAATTCTTGTAGGTCGTTTAC
Source organism: Gibbula magus (assembly GCA_936450465.1). Lineage (NCBI taxonomy): Eukaryota > Metazoa > Mollusca > Gastropoda > Trochida > Trochidae > Gibbula > Gibbula magus. The sequence continues at coordinate 33,457,989 of OW388300.1, forward strand.
TGAGCTTGCGTTCAGTTTTTTTACGTGCCTTAATGGCAGTATCGCAGGTTTCATTAAACCATGACTTGTGAATGCGTAGCTTTGCCGAGGTTTTAGGAATAGTTTCAGTTGCTATATCAATGAGACCTTTAGAAAAGGCCTCAACAGGATCAGTTGCATTAACTATTTCATCAAATATAATACGATCACGGCATAGGGCAGAAAATGTTCCCCAATCAGCCTTGGAAATTTTTTAACGAGGATTGTGCTCCTCGGGAATGAGTGATGAGGGTTGTAATACAATTGGGAAGTGGTCACTTCCACATGTATCCTCATGGACTGACCATGAGAAGTCATGTAAAAGGGATGCATCAATCGGAGGAGCAAGCTTTCCAGCTTCAATGTCACTCGGAGGAGCACGTTTTTCAGCTTCAATGTCACTCGGAGGAGCAGATTTTTCAGCTTCAATGTCACTCGGAGGAGCAAGGTTTCATCTTTTACATCACTCGGAGATCACCTGTGCAGATTTTAAGACCAGCATAGTGACACAATTCACGTATTTAAAGTGAGTGAGTGAGTTATTGTTTAACGCCGCTTCGGCAGTATTGCAGCCATTAGCGGCGACGTATTTAAACTAGAAAAATATTTCAGTGCATTTCCCCTCTAAGTTTCGTTTCAAGCGATCATTAAAGGGGCAGTAGCACGTTTTGTTGCAAATTTATTTTTTTCAAATTTCCCATTTATAATGATAGTTTATGTCATTTATATTTAATTTAGAGGTTAAACATCTTACTACACAAATACATTTCATCGACTTATTTGAGCGAAAAAACGTGCTACCGCCCATTTAAACTTTCTATGAGTTTGCATTCCACTCAATCAGAAGACTGTCAGATAGAGCCATACGTTTTGTATTATATATTATCTAAGGTTGAAATCTATCTTCTCAAACAAGATTTAGGACATTTCCCTTGTTGTCCTTGTATTGTATATTATCTAAGGTTGAGGACTAACTTCTCAAACAAATATTTAGCACATTTTCCGTGTAACTAGAGCAGTTAATACTTCTTTTAGGAGTGGACCGTCAACTTATAATCGGAATTACATCAATATACTGAGCGCATGATGTCTCAAATGAAACATTCAAAACTAGCTGTTTAATCCATACAAAGGGTCATATGATCACCACATTTTACACACTTATTAAGGATCAACATATCAAAACTGCAGCTTTTCGTTTTAGAACGAAATGAAGATATGATCAGAGATTTAAACTTGTTAACTCAATACAATGAACTCACATGTTAACTTTTAAAGACAATTTCAAAACTGGATATAATAATTGTCAACATATGTTAAGACCAGTTTATGTACAAATTATAGTTATTTCAAAGTTTCAACTAGCACTCTGCATATATGTATGAAAAGGCAAAATTGATTAGGTTAAAAAGGCTGTTAATCACAAAACTGCTTGTCTCTATGATTACATATTTACATATAAATGCATTTTCATTACAGTGTTTTTCTCTCCAAATATACTTTTATTGATCCGAAACGTTTAAAAAGAAATTACATGGTATGTATTATGTAGACTAATATATTTTTGTTTCATTTTATTACAAATCAATAATTGATTTTTAGTGTACAGCCGATTGATTGTTTCCTCTTAAAGGGAGACACTTCGGGCGAATTCTGACCGCCGCTAACGAGCCCATTACGTATTTGATTTTATGGCCAACACGGTCACGTGACTCAAACTGGGCTTCTGCCGAGCGAGCTCGTCAATGTCAAGGCGGGGGATTTCCCCTTTCGACACGCGATCGCTGATTGGCTGTTTCATCTCACTGAACACCGACATGTACACCTTGTCCTGAGTTTTTCACGCTTCTGATGTCGTATTTGAAGAGTAAATGTTTATACATTCTATAAATATTATTAGTAATGACAATATTCAACATCTTGAAACGAAATTAATAGAAATATTTTCAACTCGAAATTATTTGACAGGTTGTTGATACAATCTTTCGGAATCTACTTCTACATTCAAACTTCACATACGGGATTAAATGTAAATGTAAGAACACGTATATATTACTTTAACGGCATGTATTTCAAGATGCCGTTAAAAGATGTCAAACAGGGTTACAGGTACACACACACATTTATCATTGCTAAACTGCATGTAATGTTCGTCCAGGATTGTGATTTCAACAAGTTTGTTACAATATTTCATAGAGAAAGTCGTCGTTTACCAAGTTTCTGAATACCAATAAATAATAATATAATTTAAATGCTACTAAATGATTTCATAAAATGCATTAGAGAGGTAATATTACGACATCGATTTCCTGAAAAGATGTGTGCGTGTTTGGTGAATATCATGGTTACGACTCACATTTCATTCAACGTTTCTTTGTTGCTGTCACGTTTGATATCAGTGACAAAGTATATCCAAAAGTGTAAGAACATAAACATAAAAGGTTATTTTAATTCAAGTTTGTCGATCAAAATATTGTTTAGACCCCTATATGATGCAATGCAATGCAAACCATTTTCACTTGCTATATGAGTTTTATGAAATTTATTTCATGTATAAATGCATGAACTGGATTGGTCAACAACTGAACAAACTCACTGAATTTTACATGCAAATTGTTGCACTGTACTTGCACACATATACATTATGATTATTGTGTTCATAAATTTATCATCATTTAAACATGATGTATAAATGTGAACCATGCATGCGTTGTTGATTGGCATTTACAAAAGTCATCTAGACTTGTTTTCCAATTCATTTCTTCTCATTGAATAAAATACAATTAAACAACATTGTGATTATACACATTTATAGACAACGAACAAGATCGAATGGAATCATTTTTGTTACCAAACTTACTGTACATCTTGTAAATGAAAACGACACGGATCGGTAAATACGCTGATAGAATTTACTTGCCGCTCCATATACAAATGATCAGTTTCGCGTACCATATAGACGCTTCTTCAAGATCAAAGAGGGGAGAAGTGTTGTTACAGCAAATAAGTTTACGTAATTAAGCAGAACAAAGTCAAATAAGCTTAGTATAGGTGAGAAAAAGGGAGGAGCCTCGAGTGTAATTATTATGTTTTTACAGTTAAGAAGTTTACTGGACCGGTTCTATTACACAACAACTGGCATCTCGGTGACCGGCATGTCAATAGACATGTTAATTGTCAAATGTTCGGTCTTGGTGACACAATGCTGATCATGACAACAAATACACATTAATGCGACATTCAGTCTAGATATTGTCAGCCAATCAAAGTTAGGAATATTTATTCGACCAATGGAATTTAGGAATAGGATGATAGTTTTGTATTTTGTTTGTTTGACACTCATTTAAATAAAACCATATCATTGGACGATTACTAACGGTCACTATCTCTGAACGCAGACGTAAAAACGTCAGTCCAATAACAATTAGGCAACTTAGGGTGTTATACGACGATGTGCATGGATTACCAAGCTCACAGGTTCGTTATTCTAATCACACATTGTAGATTGCTATTCGCATGCGAAATATTTGCAAAATAATCACAATTGTATTTTGGTTATATTTACAAAAATGATATAATTGGCCTGTACGTCGTGTGTATGTTTTCTCTATACTTTCATATATGTATAAGACGCTCGCATCCGTTGAGTATCGCGCTTGTACGGCAAGTAGTTGCGAGTAGGCCTCTGCGTAATGAAAACACCGCTGAGTAGAGGGAGCGCTGATTGAGATTTCCGCCTCGCTGTGAGTTAATTAATTAATGCCTTCCACAGCTAAATTCGCCGAAGTGTATACCTTTAATGTTGTAGTGCAGCTCAACCAAACTTTATTTCAGTACTAAAAGGCGACAGGTCTGTAGCACAACCATGCATGGGCACTTACACATACTTATTCGTTGTTATAGTATTCGTTCTAAATAACATTGCATGATGAGGTAAAGTTAGGTGGAGTTTAACGCCGCTTTCGAGAGTAGGCCTATTTCACTTATATCATGGCTGCTAGTATTATGGCAGGGAGAAAGCCCGCAACGCCATGTGGATATGCATTGCGATGAAACCTGCGGGCATCGGCTGGAACTAGCGAACCATGGGTGGTACTATGCTGAAATTCAGTGTAGCATTGAACCCAAACCTTACTGCGTGTAGAACAGTTCTCTACAAAGATGCCATGCCCTATGCGGGATTCGTGTAGAACAGTTCTCTACTGCAGACAAAGTTGCCGTGACCCTGGCGGGATTCGAACCCTGGACCTCTTGATCCTAAGCCGAACGCGCTAACCACTGCGCTCTCCCGCCCCCTGCATGGTGAACATAAATTGCAAAATTCTGTAGTAATTGAGTGTTGGTATCTGTTAACAATGACAATAGTTTTGTTACATTTGGATAATCATAACAGTATGGTTTAATGTATTTTATTACACTCTCGTTGAAGATACTACTGTTGTGAAACATCAAAATGTTATTCAACATTGTTGTGAAACATTGCACGTGAAAGCGATCGCAGTCGGAACTACTTTTCAGTAGTCACATGGCCTTTGGGATCGCACTGGATTTCTTGGGACATGTTTTTTCACACAACGTCGTTATGATTAATATTGTACGGACGCTTCTATCACAATTTACCGTCAATCAGTATCGCTTGGTTGATCATGAGTTAGTTCCCTTGACATGTTATCTCGTTACGGCTTTCGGGATTTGACCGCCATTTTGCTTCGTCATGCAACTTGACGTAGCCTCAGTTTGTGTAAATTCACAAGGAATAAACCTCATGTTGAACCCACGTTTCCTGTGACAGTCGTCAGTTGAGTATTATTGCAACTACATTGTAATCCTTAAAGGTACATTTTGATATTTTCTTCTATCGAGAAATGGTTTTGATTGTTTAGAATGTAAAAAAAAATAGCTTCGTGTCGACATGTAAGTTTTCCAGGTTGTGGAGGCATTGTTCATGTCTGTCTGTTGTTACAGAAGATAACATACCAAGATAAATGAATAAAAATGCTTCAAGGAAAGTATCAATGCTGATAAACAATTTTAACGTTTGCTATAAATGTCGGAACTCCATTTTCGGCGATGCTGTTAGCAATTTGTGCCGTCAATGTTAACTTCATCGCCAACAAGGACAACGATCTCACAATTTCGCCAGATAAAACTAGCTGCAGAACTGTATGTAACTTTACTCCCCAGTATCATTGTCGTCAGGGTGTTACAGAGCCTATTTTGGCAAAGCAACTGCAGCTACATACAACTGTAACTAGCCTAACTGGGCGCTTGAAAACAGTCGCATTCCGATGACGTCACAATCACCTGACATCATTCATAAGATCTAGTGAGATTGATACGATGTTTTTGTTTACTCGCCAATTTGCGCTTCTTATAGTTCAACATAAAGACAATGTAATGAGTGTTTTGAAATTGTATTGTTCAAAATTGAAACTGTTATTAACGGATATTTGCTTGGTCTATTGTTGGTGTTTAGTGAGATGGCGTTATGCGTCCATGGTAAGAGATGTATCCCTACGCACATCTACATGAATGAATAGTAAACTTTAATTACATATTTCATTAATTTAGAGCGTGTAATAAATAAAATACTAAACTCCTTCCCGTTTAATAACATATTTATGAAACTCGTGGATGGTATTGGTATCTAACTCGCTTTCGCTCGTTAAATACCAAAACCATCCACTCGTTTCATAAATATGTTATTAAACGGGACATCGTTTAGTATTCTCTATTTATCCATGGACTTTTATAGAGAGGACAGAGTAACAAGAGGTATAGCTGATCTTCTACAGCATACATATTACAAACTTGACATTCTGTTTTCTCTTGCAGTACCTACAAAGCAACCAGTTTGTACAATTTGTTCATGAGATGAAGCAAATATAAACATTGATTTTTGAAAGATAAATTTCCAATCATATTTCATATTTCAATTGTCTATTATATATACATTTAGTTGATAATGATATTAATTCTGCCCAAGATATATGTATCTTTCATTCTTTGTGTTATTGACATGTTTATCCTTTTAGTACCAAACATACACATATCTTGGTTTTTAGAGTCTAACTAAAATCACTCAAATATTGCGACAACACCCATGCAATTCCAGCCCAATTAAACCGTATTTCCTGACTATTACACTTTCCTCACCAGATCGCATGTCTTCTTTGCCCATGACTAATGACCGTGCTGCATCGAGCGCTGAGGCAGTTAAGTTGTTGCCACAAAGGATTTACTCTTGTTATTTTGTGATTGCTTATTGGATTGGCTTGCTTAGGAGTGAGTGAGTTATTGTTTAACGCCGCTTCGGCAGTATTGCAGCCATTAGCGGCGAGATATTTAATTTATTTGCCTAATTTAAAAATGAAAATTGCAATTGAAAAACAGAACACGACACGAAGGCCGTAAAAACATCAGCGTATTATCACAAGTTAGATAAAAGCTGATAATGAAAAGTTAAAATTTACAATTTGTCAATAAGGTGTATAGCCTTCAAAAAATCTAAAACACGATGCTCACCGAAATGAGTAAAAACTTGATTGATTGAAATAGAAGGATAAAAAGTTTCCCTGATGTGTGCAGTGTCCCAACACTCACATAGAATGTGTTTGATTGTGAGAGGGCACTGACAAGGTATACATACTGGGGGATCTTCCCCCTTTAAAATATATGAGTGAGTAAGATGAGAGTGTCCAATACGACATCGTCGTAGGACACAAGCTTCCTGCCGGGTAAAAGAGGATAGAGATTTGTAACCTAAATGAGGTTGAATAGTGTGAAGTTTGTTATGATGTTGTTGGTCCCATTGGGACTTCCAACGTTGTTTAATGTAAGATTTGATAGCAGGTTTAGAATCTGTATAAGGAATTTTAGTAGGAGAAATATGTTTGAGATTTAATGCTGATTTAGCAGCTGAGTCAGCTTTGTTATTACCTCTTATACCCATATGGCTAGGAAGCCAGCAGAAGACGATGTCGCATTGGAGACAAGAATTATGAAGTAATAAAATATCCCTGATAATTGGGTGATCACTCTTACAGTTTTTAATTGCTTGTAGGCAAGAAAGTGAATCTGAAAAAATAATGTAATTATTAGGGGTTGAGTTTTTAATGTGATGGACGGCCTTAAGGATGGCCTTAGCTTCTGCAGTAAAGATGCTGCTGCCATCATGCAGCCTTGAAGCATATGTTGTTGAAGGAGTCACAGTTGCTGCTGCAACTGTGGGTCCATCTTTAGAACCGTCAGTGTAAATTGGTTTATAATCTGCGAAAAAATTACGAAGTTCAAAAAATGCCTGTCGAAATATTAATTGGTCTGTATTTGATTTTTTATGAGTAGATAGAGAGAGGTTTACACGGGGCCTCACCAGCTGCCATGGCGGAGTGGCAAGCAGACCGTGCTCTGCTATTGTTGTTAGGTCAATATCACAATCTTCAACATGTTGTTGAAGTCTGATACCGAGTGGTGGAATTGCTTTAGGTTTTGAGTTATACAACTGCTGGTATTCAGGATTGAATACGCAGTTGTATGCAGGATTTGAAGGGTTTGATTTTAATTTGGTTATATATTGAAGTGCTAGCTTGATGCGCCGATCTTCAAGAGATGGCTCATCAGCTTCAACGTAAAGGCTTTCAACTGGTGAAGTTCTGAAGGCCCCAAGACAAAGCCTGAGACCCTGATGGTGGATTGTATCTAGCATTTTGATATATGAGGGGCGGGCAGATCCATATATTATGGATCCATAATCCAGTTTGGAGCGGATGAGTGATCGATAGAGATGAAGAAGAGTTTCTTCATCTCCACCCCATTTATTGTTTGAAACGACCTTTAAAAGGTCTAATGCCTTTAAGCATTTAGCTTTTAGATTTTTAAGATGAGGAATAAAAGAAAGTTTACTATCAAAAGTGAGACCAAGAAACTTGGCCTCAGGAACGACTTTAATTGGAGTTTTATCAAGGAATAATTCTGGATCTTTGTGCATTTTGCGCATATTGCAAAAATGCACACAAGATGTTTTAGCTTTGGAAAATTTGAAGCCGTTTTCCAACGACCATTGATGGATTTTATTGAGGCAGAGTTGCAATTGGCGCTCGATTGATGGCATATTTTTGCCTCTGCAGGAAACTCCAAAATCGTCCACAAAAAGTGAACCATCTGTATGATCATTTAAGACTTTAGCCAAGCTGTTGATTTTAATGCTAAATAATGTGACAGATAAAATGCTACCTCGTGGGACACCCATTTCTTGATCAAAGAAATCAGAAAGAGTGGAGCCCACGCGCACTTTAAATTGGCGATCATGTAAAAAATTGGAAATAAAATGAGGCATACGACCTCGCAAGCCAAATTCAAATAAATCTTTTAGGATGCCATGCTTCCATGTAGTGTCGTAAGCTTTTTCTAAGTCGAAAAAGATAGACGCAGCATGTTGTTTGTTAATAAATGCATCACGAATAAATGATTCTAAACGAACAAGATGATCAGTGGTACTACGTTGTTTGCGGAAACCACATTGAATATCAGTTAGTAATTTATTAGTTTCCAAGTACCAAACTAGACGATCATTGATCATCCGTTCCATAGTTTTACATACGCAACTTGTTAAGGCTATAGGACGGTAGTTGGAATGGTCTGTATGATCCTTCCCAGGTTTTGGGATTGGCACAATAGTAGCATTGTGCCAACAAGATGGAAACTCACCTGTTTCCCATATATGATTAAATACCTGAAGTAGAACCTCAAGGCAAGGTTCCGGTAAATGTTTAAGAAGCTGATAATGGATTTCATCAGGGCCGGTTGCTGTATCATGAGCTTTAGAAAGTGCAGTTTTAAGCTCTGACAAGGAGAAGTGTTCATTATAATCTTCTCCATTGTCAGATTTGAAATTAAGTGGTCGTTTTTCCTGTACCTTTTGGTACTTTTGGAAAGCAGGGACATAATTTGCTGATGAAGAATTTTTAGAGATTGTTTCAGCCAACTTATTGGCAATGTCAGATTTTGATGTGAGAAGGTCATCATTGACCTTAAGATGTTTTATTGTAGATTTGGAACCTTTGCCTTTAATTCTACTAATCATATTCCAGACTTTGCTGATAGGTGTTCTGGAATTGATCTTAGAGACATAGCCTCTCCAAGATTCGCGTTTTTGTTGGTTGACTGTGCGTCGAGCTTTAGCTCGAGCCTTGCGATAGTTATCTAAGTTAATTCTTGTAGGTCGTTTACTGAGCTTGCGTTCAGCTTTTTTACGTGCCTTAATGGCAGTATCGCAGGTTTCATTAAACCATGGCTTGTGAATGCGTGGATTTGCCGAGGTTTTAGGGATAGTTTCAGTTGCTATATCAATGAGACCTTTAGAAAAGGCCTCAACAGGATCAGTTGCATTGATTATTTCATCATATATAATATGTTCACGGCAGAGGGTAGAAAATGTACCCCAATCAGCCTTAGAAAATTTCCAACGAGGATTGTGCTCCTCGGGAATAGGTGATGAGGGTTCTAATACAATGGGGAAGTGGTCACTTCCACATGTATCCTCATGTACTGACCATGAGAAATCTTGTAAAAGGGATGCATCAGTTACTGATAAATCTATAGCTGTATATGATCCTGTAGCAGGATGTAGATATGTGTTTGTGCCATCATTAAATAGACACAAGTCATTTTGATTGAGGAAACTTTCGAGTATTTTACCCCTAGAGTCTAGGGTATTACTACCCCAGAGGGGATTGTGACCATTGAAGTCACCCATGATAATAAAAGGTTTAGGTAATTGGGTAACAAGTTGATCAAGATCTTTTATAGTAAGATCTTGAGATGGCGGAATATATATAAAGAACAGAGAGTTAAAGTTTTAAATAATGATAAGCTGACAGCTACAGCTTGTAATCGTGTTTTTAATGGAATTACTCTGTGGATAATTCCACCACGTATTAAAATTGATGCACCCCCTTTTGCCCTATCATCAGAAGGGGAGAAAGAATTGTAAAAAGTGAATGGTCTCATTGCAACTTGATCAGATTCTTTAAAATGAGTTTCTTGAAGGCATATAGCTTGGGGATTGTACTTTTGGGCTAGCAAGCCCAATTCGTTAAAATTGACCCTAAAGCCTCGACAATTCCACTGAAGAATCGCCATAGATGCGAGGATAAAATATAATATTAAAAGCCTCATGGTGGATGTTTTATTGGAGAAAGGCGTCCGTCTGAGGACCGACCTCTCTGCCCCTTCTTGGGCGAGTTGTTAAGAGATGCTGTGTCTGATGCGTCCATAAGGACATCATCAGACTCGAGGTCGAGAGATCCATACTTGTTGTAGACCTCGACCGCATTCCTGTGGCCTTTGGGAGTGCGGTTAGATGTTTTTGATTTTGTGTTATTTGAAGCTGTTTTTGAGGTTGATTGCTTTGAGTTGTGATTTGATGGTTTTGTTCCTTTTGGTATTGTTTGAGAACCTGTCAGCTTGACAGGCTCTTTAACAGACAGAAGAGGGATTGTCATGGTACCTATTGTAGAGGATGTGGAACTACGGAGAGTAGTTTTTGTAGGTGGATCATTGATCCATTCAATGTCTGTCTGAGTTGAGACAGAGCGTTTAGGGGTATTTGCTGAAGATACTATGGATGAATACGAGGGTTTAGGTCCCTCAGTAACCAGGCGTTTAGCTTCCGGGAAGGAGATATTTTGGGTATATTTAATTTTGAGGATTTTAGACTCCTGTTGCCACCGAGGGCATTCCTTGGAGGAAGCCATGTGTTCGCCAGAACAGTTGGCGCACTTTGGCAACTCTTTGCAGTCCTTTGGATGGCTTTCATCCTCGGGCTTGCCACACTGAGGACAAACACGGTCATCAGCCCTGCAAGAGTTGCTTCCATGGCCAAACTTCTGACATCGGTAGCAACGGAGGGGGTTAGGGATATAGAGTTCGGTTGAGAGTTTGTAGTAACCTGCATTTATTATTTTAGAAGCTTGAGGAAGTGAAAAGGTTAGAAGATAAGTGTGGGTTTTGATGATTTTATCATCTCTCTTGATGGTGAAGCGCTTAACTGCTGTCACCGCCTGGTTCCTGAGGTTGTCAAGGAGCTCTTGCTCGGTGGCATCCTCGAGACATCGATCCTTATCACGGATGATGGCTTTGCTGCTGTTTAAGGTTGTGTGTGGAGAAACCTTGACAGGTTTGTCCACAATGAGTTTTAATGTTTGCAATGATTTTGATTGTTGTGGGGATTTGCATTCCACCAATAGGTACCCATTCCTGATTTTTTTAACATCCTTAACATCACCGGCAAGACCTTGAATGGTCTTGGCGGTGGCGAAAGGATTTAAGCGCAGTGGTTTGTCATCAATAGATGATATAACGAGAAATCTTGGCCAGTTGTTTGATGCTGAATATGAATTTGATTTTGATGGAGTGGCCTCTTCGTCAGAAGAGCGACTCTCATCCATTGAAAGTGTACGCTTTTTTTTGCCTGTTCTAGTCATGGTAGGTACAAAATGTTCATCGACCTGGATCCCCACCCACCACGGAGCACCACGAAGGGCAATGTTGTATGTCAGCGGGTGTCCAGCTGACAGCACCGAGGATACCAGGATGATATACTCCACTAAAACGTTGCCAATGTTTCACTGGATTGGCCCATGGGCCACCGCTATCTTGGAAGCCGAGTAAAGTTGATGAATGTGTGCAAGAGAGCACTAAGAAAGAGTACAGTGAGTAGGGATAGTACATCAGGAAGGAAAGCATTGTGGAAAGGTGGTGAAGGTATGCAAGAGAGCACCAAGAAAGTAAAGAAAATAATTGTTAAGAGAGGTAGCAGCGTAAGGAGAAGGATAGCAAAGATGTGCGCAACCAAGTGCTTGGCATGACCAGCCGATTGACCAGACCGGACCAATCTGGCCACCTGTCTAGATGAAGTCGGGGCCAAAGCAGTGTATTGGTCAGTGGAAGCATTCTGCTACACCGAACCTCAACCACCAGGCATCCTTCCTCCACCCTTACAGGTCGCAGTCCAAGGCAAACAGACTGCCCCCTTTAAGTCGCCTCTTACGACAAGCAGGAGGAACTGAGGGCCTATTCTAACCCGGGCACCCCACGGGGCGGCTTGCTTAGGATGGCCTAACTTCCTTCCAGTGAAAGTCATGCAATGTCCATGAATAACTTCTCCACTTGACATTTACAAATTGGCGTATCCAAAGTTTTAAAGAGAAATCTCCAAAGACTTGAACCTTCTTTGATGTTATATTGATCCGTACATGCTACTAGAAACCTAGCATGTCCTCGTTAGGTGCGTGTAAATGATGATAAACACTTCTTCTTACAACTTACATCCAATCAGAGCACTGCCCCTGAGTGTGACAAGGAGTAGAAGATTAAACAACAGCTCTTTATAAGAGATATGTATTCAACATGCTTAGTTGTTCTCGTTAATAGCTCATCTGACCTGAAAGGCCTGGTGGGCCTATAGCATGGCGTGGCGTCCTTTGTCCATCCATCCAACCGTCCACCCGCAACTTTTCCATTTCCCCCGACTTCTTTTCAAGAACCAATGACTTTAGAGAGATGACATTTTATGTACAGACTCCTTGGTCAATTAGGATTCTAAATTGTATACTTGGTGACCTTGTCATCACTAGTATGGATCACAGGAGTCATGACCTAAAAACCTGTTTTCATTTTCCTCTACGTTACATGAAGAACTTGAAATTTCTGATATATATACTTCTGGAAAATGTACATCTTGAAAATTAATTATTTATTAAACATTAATTTCAACATTCCCAACCTCATTAAGGATATAAATCTCTCTCTTCTTGTACCCAGTGTCATACAAGGATGTCGTATATAGCCTCACTCATTCATTTAAAGAACATGACCCCCGCTGTGTATACCCTACCAGTATCCTCGCACTGTTGAGCACATTCTGTGTGCTACTGCCCCTTTAAAGGTAGTTTCCAAGATCTCAACAAAAATAAAAAACCTTCTATATTCTCCATCATGAACATTAATTAAGTAATATTAAACTGCAATTAAAGATTCGTAATATTAATAGAAACATAACATATTTTATCCACTTTAGAAAAACAATCTTGCTGATGGCAATCCTTAACACTTTGTACAAATGTAAGAAGACTTATAAGAACAATATAAAGTGAATGAAGAAAAAAAACATTTTCTCATTTTTAGAAAAGACGAAGAAAGACAAGAAACCAATAGCATGTAGTTTTAGCATGTTAGTTATGTCAAAACGAAGAGAATCGAACTCATGGAATCAGGGTATTGTAGTAGGGTACAGGATATTAATTCACTGATGGATCATAATGTGTTCTTTTGGGCTTGTATTCGTGCAAGTGTGAAGTTAGCCACGGAGACACTTGAACACTAGGAGAATGGTATTATACTCATTGTTAATCCAGCGAGTGAAGATCAATCAAAGCAGAGGTGATGTGCCCAGGTCATTTGTTGCAAGTTATCATCCTGGCAGCCGTGTTCTGAACATTTTGCAGTCTTTGAATGGGATGTTGTGAAAGTACTGCCAGGTGTCCAGACAGGGCGTTTGAACTAGGGACAATGTTAATGTGTAATCAAAATACAGTTTATCCGGACACGTTAAGTAGATTTTGTTCACAGACACTGTAGTATGTAATTAGATAAATGTCATCCCACATCGGATATTACTTTCACAGTAACTTAACTATATTACTTTTATTGGTGTGTATCGATTAGCAAATCAGAGACTTTTGTAGTATTCAAGATTAACTTATTACTACCAATGGATATGGGGCGAATGCCATGCTGCTGTGATCAAAGTGGAGTGAGTTTGTATTTTCTCAGTAATAAATGACGTACTTAAAAACGTAGCTTGTTGGACTCTTCACTCTTGATGTGTGAGAACTTTATTTTTTAAAACTTAAACGAACATTATCATATCAGTTGTTGCACAAGACATGCACTATTTTATAAATACATTAAACATTAAGGTTAGGTTTCCCATCTTCTCCTATATTCCGTCACACGTTATATGGAAGGTAAATCGTGATTGGTCTGTTTCAGCACCATCGTGGAATCATACCGATGAAATAAAATAGACTCGTACGTGAAACTAATTTTTAGAGGAACGTCTGCAAACAAAGAGCGGATAGTTCACAGTGCAAAACTCTGTCTCACCAAATTCTTAACTAATATCTATCTTATAACTTATTTATATTATACGGGATATTATCTTGACATTGTTATATAAATTGGTAATATGTAATTCATGTAATGTACACAAAGAAAAGAATGGATCCTGTAATATAATTTGGAGACAGAGTCAAATTTGACACAATATGACATTTTATGAGCTAATTGATTCTAAATAAAAGGTTATATTGGAACCTGTATAACTAACTCAGTTAGATGAAAGCTCGGGATAGCGCAGTGGTTAGCGCGTTCGGCTTCAGATGAAGAGGTCCAGGGTTCGAATCCCGCCAGGGGCACGGCAACTTTGTCTGCAGTAGAGAACTGTTCTACACACAGTAAGGTTTGGGTGCAATGCTACACTGAATTTCAGCGTAGTACCACCCATGGTTCGTTAGTTCCAGCTGATGTTTCACCGCAATGCATAGCCATTTGGCGTCTTGCAATGAAACTTGAGTATGCTGAATCGGATGCTGGTTGCTGCTGTTTGGTGATTTGTCATGTTTCATAATCCTCTACTTGTTGTACTCGTCTCTTGTCAGTTACACTCAACCGCAAAAGAAACGTCACCACATCTTCAGCAGTGTAGAAAGCGAAATACGGATGTCGGAGAGAGTAGACTTTGAATCCTTTTTATACGGGGTTCATGAAATCTACAGAATCCCCATTAGACAAGGAGACTGCACACAACTTTTAAGCTCTCTAGACCTTTTGGAACTGGAGAATGGGATGAAAATAAGTTTTTAAGGTTGTGACCCCTGTGACCCCAATTGAGGTCAGGGGGTCACCAAATCTACAATTTAGAATCCCCATTAGGCAAGATGTCTGCACACAGCTTTTCAACACTCTAGGCCTTTTGGTACTGGATGAGGAGATGAAAATAGGTTTTTAAGGTTGTGACCCCTGTGGCCCCAATTTGGGTCACGGGGTCACGAAATCTACAATTTAGAATCTCCATTAGCTAAGGAGTCTGCATAATACTTTTCAGCTCTCTAGATCTTTTGGAACTGGAGAAGATAAAAATAGGTTTTGGGGATTGTGACCCCTGTAACCCCATTTGAGGTTACGGGGTCATGAAATCTACAATTTAGAATCCCCATTAGCCAAGGAGACTGCACACAACTTTTCAGCTCTCTAGACCTTTTCGACCTGGATAAGATGATGAAAAGGTTTTTAAGGTTGTGACCCATGTGACCCCATTTGGGGTCATGGGGTCACCAGATCTACAATTTAGAATCCCCATTAGCCAAAGAGTCTGAACACAAAATTTCAGCTCTCTGGACCTTTTGGAACTGGAGAATTGGATGAACATAAGTTTTTAAGGTTGTGACCCCAATTGAGGTCAGGGGGTCACCAAATCTACAATTTAGAATCCCCATTAGCCAAGATGTCTGCACACAGCTTTTCAACACTCTAGGCCTTTTGGTACTGGATGAGGAGATGAAAATAGAGTTTAAAGGTTGTGACCCCTGTGACCCCATTTGGGGTCAAGGGATCAAGAAATCTACAATTTACAATCACCATTAGACAAGGAGTTTGCACACAACTTTTCAGCTCTCTAGACCTTTTGGCACTGGATGAGAAGATAAAAATAGGTTTTGGGGATTGTGACCCCTGTAACCCCATTTGAGGTTACGGGGTCATGAAATCTACAATTTAGAATCCCCATTAGCCAAGGAGACTGCACACAACTTTTCAGCTCTCTAGACCTTTTCGACCTGGATAAGATGATGAAAAGGTTTTTAAGGTTGTGACCAATGTGACCCCATTTGGGGCCATGGGGTCACCAAATCTACAATTTAGAATCCCCATTAGCCAAATAGTCTGAACACAAAATTTCAACTCTCTAGGCCTTTTGGAACTGGAGAAGATGAAAATAGGTTTTTAGGCATGTGACCCCTATGACCCCATTTGGGGTCACGGGGTCACGAAATCTACAATTTATAATCCCCATTGGCCAAGGAGTCTGCACACAACTTTTCAGCTCTCTAGACCTTTTGGAACTGGAGAAGAAGATGAAAATAGGTTTTTAAGGATGAGACCCCTGTGACCCCATTTGAGGTCAAGGGGTCACGAAATCTACAAGGAGTCTGCACATAAAATGTCAGCTCTCTGGAGTCATTGGTTCTCGAGAAGAAGTCGAAAAAGCGAAAAGTCTGCATACTACTTTTCGGCTCTCTCTAATGTCACCTAGTTAAGGGGATGTTAAAACGATGATTTCTTAAAACGTGTTTCTCAGAAATATGATCAGATAATATTTTGAAATTACGTATTAAATTTTCTTGGCTTCAGAAGACATGGTGTTTCTCTGTTTCAGAAATGTTTATCACTCATGGATTGTATCTTGTATGGTGACGTTATTTTGCGGTTGAGTTGAGTGTTGAAGTTGATTCACGTTTCGTTGTTCTCTACTTCTTGTACCTGTCTCTTGACCTTTATTGAAACTAAATCTGAGTTTTTTCTTTATCAACACGTTGATTTTGATAGAACCTGCAATGGTTAAACTGATAGAGCAACTGCATGAATATGTTTGAACACAATCGGTTAAATCGGTTTATAAGATGGATAAAACGTGCCCGCAGGCAATATAAAGAATTCCATAGTTCTTAATTATGCCGACGGGATATGTTTTATTATCGCATAAACCGACTACATATTTCAATAATTAAGTAATTAATGTTAATATAATGCTTTACCGATTTGAAGTAAAAATACAGAATCGTTATAAAACTCAATAGCCAACAGTACTTTCAGATGACTTCTGAAGGTCATCTTTCCAAACTCAGCCGATGTGGTTCAGTTATGGGACTGTAGGCTTGATTCGAACCAGGAAGTCACGAGTTCGACATAAACTAGATCAAAACATGATTGATTGATTGATGTGAGAAATGTTGTGTAAACTCACTCAGTATCATGTACATATCACTTGACATCTTGACATACATCACGGCCCATAAAATCACTTAGTTGAACACATGCCAGTCGTTTATGAAATACCTACATTATAATTTGAATGGTGAATGCCATATAAATTCAATTTGTTGTGGGCATTACAATGACAGGTTAATTTGGTTATGTTATTATTATATTATTACATGAGAACTAAACTTCATTCGATTACAAGAGCATACGTAAGTAACTGTTTACTTATTCCCATGTTGGTCGGGGCTGATGTTCGTCAAAAGTACATGCTATCTTCTTCATACTTACACTTATTTCTACTGTAATCACGTTAGAGATATATAGAGATGTGAAAATATTAATGTTGTATCAAGAGGTAATTAAAAACATATTGTATCAACTTTTAGAGAAGATAAAATTTACTTTAATCCATGCCTGATCATTAGTTCTTTCCGTACAAATCATTTTTCAATTACAAGGATAATCGCTGCTTTAGTTTCAGAATCGTTTTAGTCTTTCACGATCCCAACGTGAAGCTTGATTAGTAACTCCAATTCAACAGCTCAAAATGCCTTCGGGAAAAGTAATTCTTCAAATGATCTAATGAAACATTCATTGAATCATCGTTTTTTTTGTCAAATCTGCAATCAAGGTTGTTCATTTCTCTTATCAATCAATACACATTACAAGTTGATTGCAATATTCGCGGAGTTATAGGAGATGGAATTACGTACTGCCATCTATGTGAAGGTAATCCACTCGAGGAATCCCGACAGACCTACTTCTCATTTGCAATGCCCTTATAATAACGTCGTCTGATGTACTAATACTAAAGTAAATTTATTTGATAAAGAAATTGATGGTATAAACCAATGTGATTATGACCTTCATATATGGACTGAAATATGATTTCAGACAAATTGCATTGGAGAACATCTATAATTTATAGTATTGATGTACGTTGTACTACGTTGATTGTCCTTTTTTCGTTTTTGGTTTGATGTGAAAATGTCGTCCATTGACTTTGTTTCTTGTTGCCATGTTCGTAGTGTATTGCAATGTTTAAGACCAGTCACAAAACATTATTTTTGCATCTCTCGAGTGCCCTTACGGATTTCACAATATACGTGCAAACGCACTGGTTAAATTCAATTCTAATCATCTAAAATATAAATATATACATACAGAAATATATTGCACAGATAAGTATATTTGATACAAATGATAATTCAGTGTAAGACCAGTCATAAAACGTGATGTATGTGTGATAAAATCGCATTTTACTGCTTATCATATAGTTCTCACATATGCATGTGTGGTAAATTGGCTGTTCAGTACTTACGGTAGCAATAGCGCGTTATATATTCCTTTTACCGTTAATAAGTATTTGAATCTATCCTAGGTCGTCAGTCAGTCAGTTTGTTGTGGTGGAATCGATGCTTTAGTTCCGCCCGAGGTCGTTTACTAGGAACGCTTGGGTTGGCTAAAGGAGGCAGGGGTGTTGGCCAATTGCTTATCTCCTTACTGTGTGATCCGGGTACTTGCTACGGAGGGGGTATTCAAGCGCTGTAGCGCGAGTTAGCTATAAGTCTAGACGATCAGCCAAGCTGATCGAGGTGAGCATCTTAGCATGCCATAAGTTCTGTCAAAGAGCTGTAAGCTTTGTTTAAGAGCTACAAATTCTGAACAAGAACGAACCGTTCTTCATAATGTGTTGATTAATAAAATATATTTATATCCAGGTAGAATATGGGGTTAGACGGGATGGGAAGATTCACTTCATTGCTAGCAGGGTTTTTCTAGTCATTTTGTATTTATTAGACAAAGAGTAGTTTAGGAATATGTAGGTTTACACAATTAATTGTTAGAATTCATAATAATAAACATTATTTCATCACATTCCATGATCAGCTAGGGATTGACATTCATGTTGTAGTTCCTAGAATGCATGTTGCTTTTTATTAAGTTTATAGTTGTGGTTGAAGTAAATACATATTGTTTACTGCAACCTCTAGGTCAGTTGAAGTTGGCAATTGTGGTATCATTAGTCACATGTATGACGCCATTTCACAGGGATTTTGTGACATACTTGTGGAAGTAGTTAGTTGATTTTCCTGCAGTTTGAACTTGATTTAGCTGCAAAAGGGGATTTGGAAGACACCGGAAACTGTCCTTTTTACACTGTTATCTTCTTGAATAATCTTTATAAAAGTACAACTTGTTCTGTTTGTCATTCATTCTGCTTTATCTGGAAGAACGTGGTTGCAATAGAGTGAGTTTGGCGGACAAGGTCAATTAACATAATATAAAGAAGTACACAACGCTTTGTTGGCCAGACTAGTCAGGAACCCAGTTTAGATCGTAGGTCCTCGCTGAAGGAGCAAGTTCGACCCCGTATTCGGCACCCCTCATGTTTCCAGTGGTCGTGGAAAAGTTAGGTTTTCTCATGACGTGAGTATATGGTTTCGCCTTCTCAAGTGGATGATAGAAGATTGAGGTTTCCGAGGGATGTGTCTAGAGGTAGACAGTTGGAAGGGGACACAACTGGGGTCGATAGGAGGTACCCGAGAGGAGTAGCAACTACTCCATCCATGGACAGGCATATTCCTAGGGTTCCCGTAGGGAGAACTAGCCTGATTCGTTTGACGGCAAGTTGAGTGACTGGTGGGATTATATCGTCCATTTCCAACAGTTTGCTTCTTGGAATAAGTTGTCAGATTCAGAGAAGGCACAGCAGTTAACCATGAGTCTTAGGGGTACGGCAGAAAAGTTTGACGATTGGGCAGTTGTCCCGACTATCTTGAAGTTTGTTCTGTGTTTAACCCAAGCGAAATGCTCAGTTGCCCATATGTATGAATTTAGGAGTACAAGGCAGGCTAAAGATGATGTTTTTGAGATGCATGTCGTAGATCAGTTTCTGGCAGGACTAGTTAGTTTTGAAATAAAGAAAAAGGTAACTTTTAGCCATCCAAGGACTTAGAGGAAGCCATATCTTCTGCTGTAGAGTTCGAGGCTGTAGAGGGTAGTCGTAGCAGGAAACCATTTGATTTTCATGCAAGTTCGGTAGCGAAGGTCAGGAACAAGGAAACTAGGCCAGGCTGACCTCGTGGCGAAGAGCTCCGCATCTAAGTTTGAGGTGTGTAATCGGCCAAGAGGAAGATGAACAGTCTTCCACATTTCGGGTCGAGTTGCTTCGTACTAGTGTTAGCTATTCCCCGTTTAACGTATATCCAGATCAGAAAGAGGAAACAACGTCTTCCAACTCTCTAGTTGAGATACCTGATATAAGCAATTGTCAGTTTAACGAATGTCCGGTTGTTGGGCAGAAGGAAGATAAAACATCTTCTATGACCCCAAAAATGCAGGTGATAGCTCCTCTACAAAGAAGGTGGTTATGCTTAGTGTTGGGAATGTCAGTATTGAGAGACAGCGTCTCTATTTATATGCCAATATTACAACCGGTAGAAACAACATGTTGATAGACACAGGGTCGCCCATTTTTTTTCACAGGCATTCTGAATTCATTCGGCTCGGGTTCCTGGAGGTTATCCTGGAGGAAGTAGATATGGTGAGTGAGTGAGTTAGGGTTTAACACCGCTTTCAGAGTATTTCACTTATATCGCGGCTGCTAGTATTATGGCAGGGATAAAGCCCGCAACGCCATGTGGCTATGCATTGCGATGAAACCTGCGAGCATCGGCTGGAACTAGCGAACCATGGGTGGTACTGCACTGAAATTCAGTGTAGCATTGCACCCAAACCTTACTGCGTGTAGAACAGTTCTCTACTGCAGACAAAGTTGCCGTGCCCTGGCGGGATTCGAACCCCGAACCTTTTGATCCGAAGCCGAACGCGCTAACCACTGCGCTATCCCGCCCCCAAGTAGATATGGTACTCTTTGTCAGTTGAGGGGAACAGTTGTACCGCAAGTTCAAATTGGAGCTTGGGGTTAGCCGATTCAGGTTTACTCAGTTCATTGTTGCTGACCTGGAATATTGAGTTTGGATTTTCTGGAGGATAGGAATGCTGACATTCTGGTAAGACGACAGATGTTGGGTTTTTCCGGAGGGAGAGGTTAAACAATTTAAGCTCAAAAGTGTAACTTGCTCCAGAATTAGGCGTGTAGAGAAGACTAAGGTGCCAGCACAAAAAGAAGCGTTCATTGAGTGTAGAGCATACAAAGCAATAGCTGGAACCTGTGGGTTGGTAGAACCTTATATTACTTTGAGAAAGCAAGGGTTGTTGGTGGCAAGAACTTTGGTGAACCTTAAATCTGACAGTGTGGTAGTCTCTGTTCTTAACCTTAGTGATAAGGTGATTTGTCGTCTGATTCAGTACTTGGTACGATCAGCGTTGTGGACAAGTTGGTAGTTACGGAGGACACATGTCAAGAACATCGTGCAAATGTAAATTTACCACATCATTTGCAGAGACCTGCTGTGGCTACTTTGTTGAATGACTTTAGTGATGTTTTCGTAGGAGAGTATGTGGTTATCGGTCAGACTGATGCTGCTACCCACAATATAGAGACAGGAGATTCCCCACCCATTACGTTACCATGTCGAAGAGCTGCCCTGGCTATAAAGTTGGTAAAATGCTTAGTCAGGGAATAATTGAACCCAGCAATAATTCATGGTTTGCTCCAGTGAGGTGGTGAACAATTTGCCTCGTCCCACTTATTGTACAGGAGGGGTTGCTTAACTTTTCACCATCATTATATTTATATTGACGAAATATATTGCACAGAATTCAGTATTCCCTTCTCATAATTTATTTAATATTATCATTAAAGTTAGATACCGCTGTTCTGGTTGTTTGGTCTATATGTTACCTTCCTGTAGGTTTCAAAGATAAGTAAAGCTAAATAAAGCAGTTATTTTCCCTTAAAAAAACCCTTTAAAATGACAAAAAGAAGTCTCAAGGACCACGCAAAACGAATGAACGCCTATCCTTTAGAATGATAGTCCATCAATATTCAACTCGTCATTGATTGCTTTCACCTCATCATGCGTTCTTTATTCACTCAATTTATTTCTTGTGGTCTTGAAGTCTGCTTGATGCATATTCCCATTGAATTACACAATTGAATTCCATATTCTCTCTGACAAATATTTATCATTGGCCCTTTAAAATTGGTCGCGGTCCGAATGTGATTGAAATCACTGGCATTACATCAAATCTACAATTTTAACGATTGCAAATAAAGACCATGGACGTGCTTCGAATACAAACAACTGTGGGCCATCAATAAAACAGGTGGAAATTTATTCTCTGTATTAGTGTTTATACGAACGCTGCTTTGTTCTTATTCAATACAACGTTGTTTCCCTCTTTGCAGCTACTCTAAAGTGATCACTTGAGGGTCTTGAGCACAGGAACTCGATATCGTAAGTAAAACATAAGTAAAACGCAGAGTTAGACCGCAGTCGCTACCCATTCGAACGATCTGATTGGTCTGTTGAGTTGAACTATTAATATAATATCCGTAAACAAACACGACGGCGTGGCGAGACGACAGGATATTTCGAAAATTGCTTCACTATAAATTTAACACCTGATCAGAGCGAAGCTTTGAAATATGAACAACAGAGCCAGGTCAACGGACCAATCAGATTTTTCGGAGTGTTTCGACCGCGGTCTAACGTTCACGGCAGAGGTTTTTGTGGTGGATTTTCATGTTTGAAGAGCTATTAAACTTATCGTAGGGGTGACATATGGTGGAAATCAGCCGGGATTTGCGGAGAAATGTATAGGTGATTGGTACGTACGTTCATTTGGGGATGTCACAATTTTTTAGCGTAACTTTTGACCTAATATTGAATGGACCCTTAGATCGGCAACATGGCCGCCCTTGCTCCTTTACTCTATATTATATAGGG
Source organism: Gibbula magus (assembly GCA_936450465.1). Classification (NCBI taxonomy): domain Eukaryota; kingdom Metazoa; phylum Mollusca; class Gastropoda; order Trochida; family Trochidae; genus Gibbula; species Gibbula magus. The sequence continues at coordinate 33,480,965 of OW388300.1, forward strand.
GGTAGGTTTGTTTTACCTACGTTTTACTTATGTTTTACTTACGATATCGAGTTCCTGTGGTCTTGAGTCAATGTTGATCCATTTCCCATGATGTAACAAGACAGTATTGGCAGTGTATGTGCACAATCAAAATCACAATGTCTTATGAAAGACATTGTCGTGAATGCGTTTGAGGCGTCTAACAAAACAGTGTCATTGGCTCTTGAACTCGTCAATCTTTAAACAAGACAGTCATCAACATCCCCCGCCAGACCCAAGCAATTGGAACAAGGGCACTTATTCGAGAATAAATTATTGTGCATTACTCATTTTTATTCCATCAAGGTACTCATGCCCTCAAGCAACACACCGATTTTGGTTATCCTACCTTGAACAGTTTCTGAGAAAAGCTGTCCGCTTTGAAGGTAAGGTGAGGTGAGTTGGAGTTTAACGCCCCTTTCAAGAGTATTACTCTTATATCGCGGCTGCTAATATTATGGCAGGGAGAAAGCCCGCAACGCCATCTGTCCTCTTTGGTGATACGATGAACAACGTCCAAGAATGCGGAACAAGGGCAATTGAAAAAACTAATTGCATGCCTTCAATTTTCGAACTTCATCAAGGTGAGGTGAGGTGAGTTTGGGTTTAACGCCGCTTTCAAGAGTATTTCACTTATATCGCGGCTGCTAGTATTATGGCAGGGAGAAAGCCCGCAATGCCATGTGGCTATGCATTGCGGTGAAACCTGCGAGCATCGGCTGGAACTAGCGAACCATGGGTGATACTACGCTGAAATTCAGTGTAGCATTGCACCCAAACCTTACTGCGTGTAGAACAGTTCTCTACTGCAGACAAAGTTGCCGTGCCCCTGGCGGGATTCGAACCCCGGACCTCTTGATCCGAAGCCGAACGCGCTAACCACTGCGCTATCCCGCCCCCCACTTCATCAAGGTATGTATGCCCTCAAGCAACACACCAAATGTGGTAACCCTATCTTGAACAGTTTCATATGCGTTTCATTTTCTACAGCTACTGGGCGCGGGATAGCGCAGTGGTTAGCGCGTTCGGCTTTGGATCAAGGTCCGGGGTTCGAATCCTGCCAGGGGCACGGCAACTTTGTCTGCAAATGTGGTGTTAAACCCCAACCCCAGATGAAGCAGCTGTAATGACAGGGGCCACTTCATGTGTAGCGGCTCGACTAAAACAGGAAAATCCAAAACTAGTGAGTGTTCACTGTTTTTGTCACCGTTTGGCACTTAGATGCAACGACTCCCAACAACCATGAGTATGTCAAGAACATAGAGCGATGGCTTGCAGCCTATCTGAAGATGAAGTTCACGTTAAAAGATCACAATGTCTCAGAAAACACTCGGTCGAGAATGCAGGCGATCTGTCAATGGCACCATCAATGATTACCTTTCTTTTACACGCACTGAATGATTTCAAGGAAGGGGATGCTGTTGCAAGTGGTCTGGTGATGAAATTCCACACAGTTAGATTCATTGCCTCGATACAAATCTTAAAGGAAGTGCTCCTCCCATTTGGGAAAGTTGAGCAGATGCTTACAGGAAGGCCGTGTCTCCTTCTCCAGGATCCAACCATCCTTGGATAGGTGTGAAGACGGGCTGGAGGAAATTGCAAGGTTGACCACTTTTCGAACTCTTGTTAACATGATTTATCATAACCTGATGGACCCAAAGTCTTCAAGTGAGTGAGTGAGTTGTTGTTTAACGCCGCTTCGGCAGTATTGCAGCCATTAGCGGCGAGCCAAAGTCTTCAAATGTGGTGCCAGGCTACAATGGCGGATAACGCAGACACCAGTCTATTTTGCTCATCTGATGGACCCAGTGTCTTTAATTGTTGTACAAGCCTAGAATGTGTGACTATGCAGACACCACTCAAATTGCATGACCTTGACCTCATTTACAAGGTCACCACGCCAATTTGACAGTTTTCAGCCTCTTTGTTAACGTGATATCTAATGAACCGTTGCACCCAGTCCTTATTTTCAAGGTAACCAAGGGACTTTGACCGGCTTTCAGCCTCTTGTTATTAACCTTTAGCATCCATTATCTTGAAATTTGGTGACATCTGTCGTTAGGGAATTATACATAACACTGTGACCACATTCTTGTTAATGCTATGTCATGAACCTTAGCACCCAATGTCTTCACATTTGACAAACACTTGTTATTTCATTAAAGTAACCCTTGAAAAGACATTTCACTATACTGTCATATTGCTATAAAAAAAGGTATATTAGAGTTTCATTTTTTAAATATTTCAACGCCTAAGACTGCCTGGATCCAGGCACCACCCAAGTTAACTCATGTGTCACCAGGCAATCCCACTATCACCAAATTTATCTCTAAACAAGAAGCAGGAATACGAGGGGTGAACAGACCGGGAGGAGTTGAGAGTTGGGTTACAGTAGAGGGTCAGTGTCGAGCCAGCCAGATGGCTTTACTGATGACAGACTTCATTTTAGCTTCCCTCTGTATGTCTATTTCAAGTTTAATAGTCTAACATAAGTCTTGATTGTTATGAAAATGTAATGATAAAACCAAAAAAAAAATGTTCTCTAAATAAGTATTTGAATCATTCATTCAGTGACGTTATCAACAAATATTGCAAATTTGTTTTACATAATTTTGATATATGATACAATTAACACTTTACATTGGCAATGATACAAACAATACGAATGGAATGTCAAGATTTAACATAATGGTCCTCTTTTGACAAACAACGGTTGCGCATTTAAGTCATAATCTACTATCAGATGTAAAGAACTATTGAAATACAAAAATGCTATTGCTACTGTTTATGTAACATGATATGTATATATGAAAACAAATAGACAAAAATATTAAAATGAAAACTCTAAATAAGAACAAATTAGACATTAACACAAATATGTCATGAACTTTATCAAAAGCATGTTTTTACATCATGATCAAGACCTTGACTCGAAGCAAGCCCTCGAAGCAAGCCACTCAACACTGCAGCAAGTCTAGATTATCTAGTGCTTGACTGTTCACGTGGAAACGGCGATATAATTCAAGTACATATCATAATCTACATAATCATCATAAACATCTCGACAAATGAAATATAATTGTTGAAATCAATCAACAAATGTTAGCTGTAAACGGGCATCAATATTTACAGGTGGGTATATAAAAAAAACCTATATATTATATGCAGCATAAAATATAAATAAGCTAAGCACTATAATTTGATAAGATATAAATAAACAGATAGTCTTTATCAAAGTGTTGAGGTACCGGTAAGTGTCTATATGGCGAATTCACGGGTGTTTTTCCTTGAGACTTTTAATTATAAAAAAATACATTCATTTTTGAACTTATTATTTCAAAGAGTAATTTTCTTTCTAAATTCAGCCACAATATGTTCCTTTAGTTGACTCAACTTTCTAACGTATTTAATTAAATTTAATTTAATGTATATTCATCTTCCATTCGTCCGGAATTACCGGTAGAAATATATCAATTCCTCAATTCCAACATTTTTGCAAAGTAAGAAATGTTAGGTAATGTTTGAAATATCATTTGGTGGTTTTATCACATAATGTATGGAACAGAGAAGCAAAATGAACATTCATTCCTGTTTGACAAATATGACTGGTAAAATAAAACTATGAAAACTGGACGGACAGATAATTAAGGCAGTTAGGCCTACAACACAATTTAGTTTGTAAAACCTAAACAACAGCATGACAACATTTCTTGAGATGAAAGAATATAAGAAAATTTACATTTTAGAATACAATTATGTTTCATATGTGATAACATATCAATGACATGTGCATACAGAGGAACTCATGGGAGTGACATTATATGTTTAAATAATTAGTTTTAGTGGCTAAAATCGTATCATTATCGTTATTCACAAATTTTCCTAATGTTGAGGGTTTCTTAGTTAATGAGAAGGAAAAAACCTTTGAGTACGTTGTTTATTATTTAAATTAGCAGAGAAAGTAAATAATAAACAAGTGTTTGCCACTAATATGGCAATGTCCCCCGCCGGTGACATTGAGTTAGTAAGACACATCATTGGAGCTATTTTATATATTGCATTACTGGTAAAAAGTGCCATGATGATCAGCAAATTTTAAGACTTTGGGTGTTTGAGTTTATGATATATCGTGTAATAAGAGTTCTAAAAGTGGTCAAAGTGTTGTGGTGACCTTGAAAATAAGGTCAAGGTCCTCCAATGTAGACTGACACCAAATTTGAAAACATTTGGTCAAACCGGTCATGATATATCGCGTAAGCAAGAGTTTGGAAAGTGGTCGCAGTGACCTTGAAAAAAGGTCAAGGTCACCAAATTGGTCGGTGTCTGCGTCTTCGCCCAATGTAGGCTGACACCTAATTTGAAAACATTCTGTCTAACCGGTCATAATAAATGGTGATAACAAGAGTTTGAAAAGTGGTCAAACTGTTGTAATGACCATGAAAAAAAGGTCAAGGTCACCAAAATCCCCTGGTGTCTGCATCGTCCCCAAGTGTAGACTGACACCAAGTTTGAAGACTTTGAGTCCAACAGTCAAGACGTATCACGTACGCAAGAGTTAGAAAAGTGGTCAAAGTGTCGCGGTGACCTTGAAAATAAGGTCAAGGACACCAAAATCAACTGGTGTCTGCGTCTTTCCCCAATGTAGGCTGACAACTAATTTGAAGTCTTTGGATGCAATGTTTCATGAGATATCGCCTAAACAAGGGTTCAAAGAGTGGTCAAAGTGTCGTGGTGACCTTGAACATCAGGCCAAGGTCACCAAAATTGACTGGTGTCTGCGTCTTCCCACTATGTAGGCAGACAACAAATTTGAAGACTTTGGATGCAACGCTTCATGAGATATCGCGTAAACAAGAGTTCAAAAAGTGGTCAAAGTGTTGTGTTGACCTTGAAATTGACGCCGCTGAATACATAGTCGGGGGACAACAATCATTAGCTAATACAATGGTAATATTTGAGATAATCTATCTTCAATGAGCTTTAAAATTATTTTTAAATTCATATGGTTCTGTATACTTAACCTCTACATAAAAGATTTATAAACTCTCACAAATCAATAGTGTTCCATTATCAAAATAATTGACAATATTCGTAACTGCATATTTCCACTTATTTTAATATTTAGATGAAGCCATGAATAGATTATTTAAAAAATAATCAACACTGTCTTGTAATTATGTAGTCGAAACCTCGGCCTTACAAGTACTGTTTATCTTCCAGATTGAGATAATCACATCAGCACCGCAGAAAAGAAGCCAGCTTACTTCGACCATCGAGCCTACGCCGACAATCTAGCCTATGCAGACATTCCAGCCTACCATCCAGCCTATGCCGACCATCCAGCCTATGCCGACCTTCCAGCCGCCCTTCGCCATGTCGATGCCCGCTCTGCCGTCCGTTTCCTTGCCCAGCCAGTCCATGCCGCAACACATGTAATACCCGATGACTCTGACGTACCATGAGACAATTCTTCAACCTGCCTCCTGGCCCGTGTTCCTGCCCCATCATCAAGTGTTTGTCCCAATGCTTCCTTCCTCGTCGTCGCCTCTGCCGGTGAATTCATCAGCTCTGTCGTTACCAGCTACACCTCCACTAACGTCGTGGCTTCTATCAACGTCATCGTCATCCCTGCTATCACCTTCTCCACCGCCGTCACTGCCATCACATTTTCCACCGCCGTCAATTCCATCACCTTTTCCACCACCGTGACTGCCATCGCCACCAACATCGCTGTCATCTCCAACATCGTTCTCATAACTAACGCCACCACATCAGAGCAACAGGCGTCGAATCCGCGCACTGGAGAAGGAGGTGGCCGAAGTGAAATCAACAATCCCTAACCACGCAGCAACCCACACGGACACTGACAACCCATTTCTTTTGGAAGATAACACCCATAGACATTCCAGAATTCGTTTCAGACAACACTATCCGATAAGCCTACCAGAGATGGTAGGAAGTGTCCCCTGATGAAACTATTAACATGTGTTCGGGTCTTGCCCATTCTCGAGGACAATTAATCAGGGAACTTTTCACCGCACATTCTCTTTGGAGGAACTTTATTGTAGGAATGTGAGAGGTGTCCACAGAGCTGGACAGAAGCGTCCATGCAGAGGACCTTTTGATGCGACAAAAGTAGTGTTCATTTTGGAATCTGCACTGAAGCGATTTACTACCGCAAACGTACTCGCAGAGAAACGAAAGTGTATTTCAACCATGAATTCGGCAAACAGATACATCTGGAACAGAAAGCTAAACGGTATTACCTTTCCGTGAACATGAACTCTTGACTGCGAATTTGACTGTAAACGTGTCTCTGTTCTGATAAGAATTTTGTATCCTGTTAGTGTAGTAAGGATAGTGAAGATTGATTAATGGAATGAACGTGGTCAATTTAATTTTAATATATGGACTTCACTGTTTCGTTACCGCAAATACCGCGTTCTATGCTTCTTGAGCTAGGTGGGTTCTCTCTCAGTTGTAGCAGCGAATGTGGATGAAATGATCATTTGTACTCAGTTTTGAGGTACATAGTTATAATCTATATTTATTTATAAAAGATTTATTAACTCTCACAAATCCATAGTGTTCTTATATCAAAATAATTGACAGAGTGTAACTGCATATTTCCACTTATTTTAATGTTTAGATGAAAACATGAATAGATTATTTAAAAAATAATCAACAATGTCTTGTAAGTATGTAGTCGAAGTAAGGAAACCTCGGCCTTACATATACTGTTTATCTTCCAGATTGAGATAATCACATCAGCACCGCCGAAAAGAAGCCAGCTTACTTCGACCATCCAGCCTATGCGGACCATCCAGCCTATGTGGACCATCCAGCCCCCCTTCGTCATGTCGATGCCCGCTCTGCCGTCCTTTGCCATGGCCAGCCAGTCCATGCCGCAACACATGTAATACCCGACGACTCCGACGTTCGATGAGACAAATATTCAACCTGCCTTCTGACCCGTATTCCTGCCCCATCATCAAGTGTTTGTCCCAATGCTTCCTTCCTCGTCGTCACCTCTGCCGGTGAATTCATCAGCTCTGTCGTCACCAGCTACACCTCCACTAACGTCGTGGCTTCTATCAACGTCATCGTCATCGTCGTCCCTGCTATCACCTTCTCCACCGCCGTCACTGCCATCATCTTCTCCACCGTAGTGACTGCAATCAACATCGCCACCAACATCGCTGTCATCTCCAACATCGTTCTCATAACCAACGCCACCACATCAGAGCAACAGGCGTCGAATCCGCGCACTGGAGAAGGAGGTGGCCGAACTGAAATCAACAATCCTCACCATGCAGGGTCATCTCCAGGTCCCTAACCACGCAGCAACCCACACGGACACTGACAACCCATTTCTTTTGGAAGATAACACCCATAGACATTCCAGAATTCGTTTCAGACAACATTATCCGACAAGCCTACCAGAGATGGAAGGAAGTGTCCCCTGATGAAACTATTAACATGTGTTCGGGTCTTGCCCAGTCTCGAGGACAATTAATCAGGGAACTCTTTCACCGCACATTCTCTTTGGAGGAACTTTATTGTAGGAATGTGAGAGGTGTCCACAGAGCTGGACAGAAGCGTCCATGCAGAGGACCTTTTGATGCGACAAAAGTAGTGTTCATTTTGGAATCTGCACTGAAGCGATTTACTACCGCAAACGTACTGGCAGAGAAACGAAAGTGTATTTCAACCATGAATTCGGCAAACAGATACATCTGGAACAGAAAGCTAAACGGTATTACCTTCCCGTGAACATGAACTCTTGACTGCGAACTTGACTGTAAACGTGTCTCTGTTCTGATAAGAATTTTGTATCCTGTTAGTGTAGTTAGGATAGTGAAGATTGATTAATGGAATGAATGTGGTCAATTTAATTTTAATATATGGACTTCACTGTTTCGTTACCGCAAATACCGCGTTCTATGCTTCTTGAGGTAGGTGGGTTCTCTCTCAGTTGTAGCAGCGAATGTGGATGAAATGATCATTTGTACTCAGTTTTGAGGTACATAGTTATAATCTATATTTATTGTGTAGTTGTTAGCTGTGTAAACGTGTAAATAAATAATATATATATATATATATATATATATATATATATATATATATATATATATATATATATATATATATATATATATACATACATTGTCCAACCTTTACTATATCATTCTTAATGTGAACCAATGCACATATATTGTCATAGGTCTTTATGTCTGACATGTAACCGCACGTGACACCATAATAAAATATTTGCTTCCAGTTTCTTCTTCTTAATCGTAATACCCGGTGCCTTCCGTGTTCTCATGTTTGTTGGCGGAATCATTTCACTGAATGAATGTAGTTGTATTATAGATCGCTTTTGCAGAAATATGAAACAAGATAATTCAGCACAGGATCTACACTTTACAGTCCGTCAAATTAAATGATATAAATACATATATTTTGAAGACTGAAAGAACAAGTAGTAAAATAATGTAAATGTACATAATGCAAAACATCCATGATACTGCCGAGAGATTTATCATTAACAGATTATACTTTACAGTAGAATTAATTTAAATTTATCTAATTTCATCTAATAATGAGTGGATAATGTCAACTGTACTTGAGGTGAGGTGAGGTGAGGTGCACATGCAACAACAATACATTAACATTAATCCATATTCACTTTATGCCACCGTGTAATACAAAACTTCTCCAAATTAGTTGAACCCAACTTTATAAGGAATGTTTTACAACGTTAGTAATTTATCTGTTAAATTGCTTTAACCTTTCTAACTGTTTCTTACCGTTGTACGTGTTTAATCATTTTCCCAATGATGGCTGGTTGTTACACCTATTTTAAACCGTTGATTTTGCAATGGTTAGTTGTAAATGATATAGCACCTGCATGAATGTGTTTTTAAAAAAACAATTTAAATCGGTTTATGAGATGAGTGAGTGAGTGAGTTATTGTTTAACGCCACTTCGGCAGTATTGCAGCCATTAGCGGCGATTTTATGAGATGGAACCGCTTGCAATATAAAGGATTCCATAGTTCTCAATATTGCCCACGGCATATGATTTGTCATCTTATAAACCGATTATGTATTTCAATAATTAATTTGTTAATGTTATTAACCGATTTCGCTTTACCGATTTCCAGTAGTAAAAAATATATAATACATTTCTACGGTGGCTTATTAGGGCCATCTGTGTTTATATTTTTATCTTGAAATTTCAAGATATTAAATTGAAATTTTAACATGCCTTTCTTAAAATTTCAAGATTTATTTTCTCGAAATTTGAAGATAGTGAGTTGAAATTTGAAGATAATACATTGTGATCTTAAAAATTCAACTTAGTATCTAAAAATTTGAAGAAAGGCATGTTGAAATTTCAACTTAAATCTTGAAATTTCAAGATAAAAAATCATAAAAAGAGGGCCCTAATATGCCATCGTACATTTCAGATGGCTTCTGAAGCTCCTCTTTCCAGGCTCAACCGCTGTGGTCCAGTTAAGTGATTGTAGGGTTTGTCGATCCATGATGTTACGTGTTCGACACAACCTAGACTTGCGACAATGATGATGAGAAAGGTCGTGTCAACTCACTCAGTATCATGTACATATCACTTGACATCTTGACATTTATCGCGGTCTTACTAATTCAAATTGTTGAACACATGTCAGCCATTTATGAAATACCCACAATATAATATGACTATATGGTGAATGCCACGTAAACTTATTTATTGTGGGCATCACAATGACAAGTTTATTAAGTTATATTCTATTAGTTGAGAACTAAAATTCATTCGATTACATGAGCATGTAACTGTCTAACTATTCCCATGTTGATCGGGACCATGCTTATGTCTGTTTAGTTACATCAGGCGTAAATGCATTGAACTTATATGCAATCTTATTTTCACACTTTCATTTGTATCTACAATAATCACAATAAATACTGTCCATAAAGATGTGAAAATGTTGATGTTGTATCAAGCAACACAAATTAAAAAAACATATTGCATCAACTTTTAGTGAAGATGACATTCACTTTAATCCGTGCCTGATCAACCTTTAAACATTAGTTATTGAAAAGAACATTTAGTTTTTTTCTGGATAATCATCCTTTGGTTTCAAAATCGGTGTAGTCTTTCACGATCCTAACGTTAAATTAATATGTCAAATTATACAGCTCGAAAAGCCTTCGGGAAAATAATTTTTTCCAATGGTCTATTGTAAACATTCATTGAATTTGTTGTCATTAATCTTACCAATCAATACTCATCAGTGTGCTGAAGATGATTGTAATACTCGTGGAGATACGAGAGATGCAATTACGTACTGCCATCTCTGTGAAGGTAATCCACCCAAGGAATCACGACAGACCAACTTCTCATTTGTATTGCCCTTATAATAAAGTCTTCTGATGTACTTATAAAGTAAATTTATCTGATAAAGAAATTGACGAGAATGTCGTCCATTTAACACAATTCTTACATTAAAGAGCCATCAAGGATAGTGATGAACATATAGGAAAATTGCCAAAAATCTATCCACGTAATATTTCCCAGATGTTTCGACCCAAAATAAGCCGAGAAGTTGCACTAATTAGTAAAAGTGTTTTCCTGTCTAAATATAGATCCAGTCTATTAATTTCAAGCGCAGAGCATTGTGGTCTGACTCACACACTGTTTACAAAGACACGAAAGAATAACAAAGTTTATGAGCAATGACAGAAATTGAAATATATACTAAATTGGCGCTTATTTACCATTTCATTTTATTATGTATTTGCTACATATATTGGAATAATTGTTTTGTCCAACTAGGTATTTTGCTTGAATTTTATAATTAATGAGAGTAAAAAAAAATCAGACAATAGGCAATAATTTGTATATTCTCAGGACATTTAGAAACATTGTTTATAAAGCAATTGTCACATTCATTCAGTAATGTGTAACAAGGGTAACTTGCAGGAGAAGCACGTGCAGCAAGTGGGTTGTTATGGCGACTTGCGCTAGAGACGAGCCTTCAAGCTTCGGAAACGTCTTTATCATACAATGTCATTCTTCATTTATTTTGCGCAAAGCAGTTTGACAACATTAACGTCAAAGTTGAACTATTCTTTAACTACGCGTATTGATATATTCAAATGAACAGCGTGCTATTCTTACGGTAAAATGACACCAAAATCTTCAAATCTATAACTTGAGGATCCTGTCATATTGTTCCTTTACTTTGCAAACATTTCATGCACATTTCGCTCATACTTCCTGAATAAGAGTCTGCACAGCTGCAGCGTTCGTGAATACTTCGCAACCTAATTTACACAGTAGCATATCTGCATTCTTTGCAACGATGTTCTAAACTGTTAGTAGTTAACAGTAGCAGGTTTTATACATTTATCAATCGCAATCAAATATTCAAATATAATTGCCGACCGACAGAAACATAAAAAATGTATTGTCATAATGAATAAATATTGCAATAGGTGCCTTATTGATGAGGTTTTTTGTGAAGAGGTTACGAAGCCATAATGAGGATAGGCGTTATGCTCTTGGGTGACCTATTCAAATTCACAGTGGCGAAGGATTTGCAATATCGGAACCTTAATATTTGATATTTATAGATTTGTAACAAATGAGGTTTACGATCAAATAGGAAGACGCCAAAAGTATGAACAAGCTGGAAAAGTTTTCGAGTAAAATACATGTATCATATTGCATCATAATGGATACAAAAATTAAAGTGAAATTAATAAATGAAATTATTGATTTATGATAATTATTAATTATAATAACTTTATTTTTATAATTGCCACATTCATAACCATATTTTCAGAATAGTATGGCACTTAACCACTTTGGCGTCTACTGTCAGCCAACACATCTATGCACCTGTTAGAGGGAATTGTCCTCGTATCGCCTACACCCAATATCGCGTGCACCTCACATCGCCTACACAAAATGCAAATTGACCTATACAATGGCCGTTCCATACGGAGAGACACGTTTGTAAAAGTAAAAACACAATCAAGATTAAGAGTAATTCAAGATGATACCATCTTACAGTGAGTGAGTGAGTTATTGTTTAACGCCGCTTCGGCAGTATTGCAGCCAACCATCTTACAGTGATATGGGACAATTAACATTGTAATATATACAAATTCGGACTATTTTTTTATTATAGATTTCAACATCTTGAAAATATACGTCGCAATGCTCACTAGGAGTGATCGACTTGCCCTCGTATCCCATACACCCTTTCACATCGCAAACACCTCACATTGCCAACACTAAATGCAAATGGTCACTTCTTCACCCCTACTGTGTAGAATTGTACAGTTCATTGAGACATTAATGCATTGGTTCTTGACATTGGCCATTCCATACGTAGTATCAAGTACAAGACAATAAACGTACATATTTATATTTGCAGCATATATTTTATTATAGATTTGTAAATTTACATAAACGTGGCAGTTGCCAATCAGCACACAAAGCACAATGGAGGCTGCCGATCATCTCCAATATAATCTTTACAATACATTGCAAAGCGAGTTCATAAATATTAGTATTCCCCGAGCGTGATCGAGGGATATACTAATATTTGGCACGAGGGTCAATCAATTTAGTATGATATTTATACTAATATCTTACTTAATGTATTACCGAAGTCCTAAAATTTAAGTGTATAGCTCAGCATCAACTGGCTATCCACTGTTGCCGCATTTACAACGTAACGTCATAGACGAAACGTGACGTAATAAGATTTTACGAAGTTTCATTTTACCTATGCGTCAGTGGCACTGTTAATAAGCAGGATTGACGTATTAACTTGTGAATCTGTTGTTTACAACATTTGGGCTGAATAAAATTGTTTAAAGAAACCCAATTATCAATATTATTGAGGTTATTCAAGACATTTAGGTTCTATCTTCAACGTTGTATCTCATTAGAAGAAATAAGAGATAATCACCCAGCTGCCAATGAAATGATTTGTCCTTTGACAACCCTGAATTATATCTGAACAACAGGCTAGCTTTACTCTTCAGTTGATGGCTGTGTTGCTTTGTTGTAGTATAATTAAGAATCACTTGTAACAAATGTAGAATCGGGTTGATAAATAAACCCTTGTATCCAGAATTTATCGTGAGTAAGTGTTGATTCATATTATTAATTTGTGCATTATATATTTATGTCTGCTAACAGATATAATACCGAAAAATATTTTAAAATTGTGTTTCTTCAAAGGATAATGCCCGCAATAATTAATGATTCTTTTATTGTTTCTGGCTGTTGAATTTTGTTTGATCAATTTATTTTCAAAGAGAGGAAATTAAAGTGATGTGTGCTCAATTGGTTGTAATACATGAATAAATGAATAAATTTTCACCGATTGAAATATCAAAACTTTTTGAGATGATGGCGCATTAATTTCTTGTAAACACTTTTGCTTAATAATTCTCATTTAAAAGAGACTTGAATAACTATTGCAATAGAACTGTTTTATTACTTCGATTCTCAAAATAATAACGAGTTTACCATATAACTATTATAATTTGTCCTGATGACAATTGCTTTGGCTCTGATACAAATACACTGATGTAACATGTTATACTATTTACATTGAGGAAATATAATGCACAGAGAAATGTACATGATTCAGTGTTCCCTTTTCATAATTTATCTGATAATATTTTAGTCAGCTATCACGTTTTTGTCGTTTGCGCTATATATTACATTACTTAGGTTCTATGGATTAAAAAAGCAGACATTTTCCTTAGAAGGTCCATAGAAATGACAATGCAAGTGTCCAGGTCACACGAAATGAATGAACGTCATTTGATCCCTTAGAATGCTGTGCACATCAATATTGAAGCTGTAATTGAATGCTTTCAACTCATTATGTGTTCTTTATCCATTCCATTTCACATCTTGTAGCCTTGAAGTCTGCTTGAGGCATGTTCCCAATGAATAGTAGAGTATCATGATGAGTTTACAAAATTGAATTCCATATTTCTCTCTGAAAATCATTGACCCTGTGATAATAGTTGTGGTGAGAACCTAATGGGAAACCACTGGCATATCAAATCTACGAGTTAGAGGATGGCAATGATAATACATCATCGTTCTTCCCATACAACACATTCTGTTCTCGATTCTTTCAATCAATTCTGGGCCAACGATACAATTGTTACGTTCTCTATTCAGTAAGTCTGTACCAACGCTGTATTATGTTTTTGTCAATTCACTATAACGCTGTTTACTGCTGGAGTGACAACTTGCTTCAATTTCAGATTATGTAACAAGGTCAACCAACACAAAACCGTAGTGGTGGTGCATGTGAACAATCCTGGCTGTGACTCTGAATAAACTTTTCCCTTATCACAGACATTGTCGTGAATGCGTTAAAACAATGTCATTGACTCTGTAGCTCATCAGGATTTCAATAATTTAATGCAGTATATGAGGTTCAAAATTCCTAGATTGTGAAGTGCAAGTTCGCTATCTCATTTACCGACTATAATGGTAGATTCCTGGAGTGTGATGAGCTTAAAACTGTCTTATTGACAGACTTAATGGTTCGATTCCAAGATTGAGTTACGCTTTTAACTCGCTTACTACCGACAAAACGGGTTTATTGCCGTATGCGGGGCGGATGGTTAGCGCGTTCGGCTTCGGATCAGGAGGTACGGGATTCGAATCCGGCAAGCGTCACGACAACTTTGTCTGCAGCAGAAACCTGTTCTACACGCAGTAAGGTGCAATGTTACACTGAATTTCAGCGTAGTACAACCCATGGTTCGCTAGCTCCAGCCGGTGCTAAGTTTTCACCGCAGTGCATAACCACATGGCGTTGCGGGCTTATTCCCTTTCATAATACTTGCAGCCGCGATATTCGTGAAATACTCTTGAAAGCGACTTTAAACCCCAACTCACCTCGGTGTATCGCTCTAAATTACTCCGGTTTCAATAATGAAACCTTCTTAGATTCCACGAGCAGCGCAGCCTCGAGTTCTTACACTGTCACGTATTGCTGCTGTCATTTCGCAACGACGATGGCGTGGCGTCATCCCTTCTGTGATACTTTTACTGTGTTGATAAAGTTCGAATATGCAGTCGAAACATTAAATATTTTAAAATTGAAAATCAATATGTTTCGAAACGTAGTCAGAATGAAAACATATACGAGTTTAACTCAAAGCAATATTTAGGAAGGCTTATTTTGAGTCAGTTTAACGTGAGAGTAATCGCACTGCTCAGTTACAGGCATTTGAAGAAAACATCAACTTTGAAATTAATTTCTTCAAGAATGTTAGTGTAAAATAAATGAATAAAGAATGACATTGTATGATATAGAAGTTATCATTCTCGTTTATTTGGAATTGTATGTCTCCTGCATAAATAATGAAGACGTTGTATTTAGCCCGCCAAGGTTCGTGAAATACAATGGTTATTCCTAATGCAGGATGTCAAAATCTTTGTCCACCTCGATGCGCGCTTTCCATTTTGTCTTTCACGCGTAAAGGCAAATTTGCAACATGACACCCATGAAGTCCGTGCATCACAAGATGAAATGAACAACCTCCGTGCTCTGCGTGCAGTCGCACGTTTTGCTTGCAACCGATAGAAGCCTCGGGAGACTTGAGACTGGCTTCGATTATGATGAGGTGAGTTGAGTTGGGGTTTAACGCCGCTTTCAAGAGTATTTCACTTTTATCGCGGTTGCTAGTATTATGGCAGGGAGAAAGCCCGCAACCTTGATTTCATTTAATTTTCATAAACATAGTATTAGTGGTCACAGAGTCGCCAAATCTACAATTTATGGCCTAATCCGGTTTCAGATCGGGCCCGAACTAAAAGATCACAACTATTAATAAATGGAAATGTATACGTTTTTTGAGACAATTGAAAGAACAACATGATATTGTTGCAAGCGTTATACGTTGTAGAAGGTTTTTTTCAACTCGCTAATGGCTGCAATACTGCCGAAGCGGCGTTAAACAATAACTCACTCACTTGGGATGCTTTTTAAAAAAAAAAAGGTACGATGAATGAATGAATACAAACAATTGCAATATTTGTTTGCCCTCATGTAAGACAAATAATTAAGTTCCTGTGAGAGCACTGGTGATGCTCATAGAGAGGTAACTCATTACATTGGGAACTTGCTTTAAGGGTCTGGTAGGCGGAATGGTATAAGTACTTATGAGAAATAGCTTGCATCTTTGTTTATCCTGCACTGATTGTAGATACAGAATGTGGCTGCAATACTGCCGAAGCGGCGTTAAGCAATAATTCACTCACTCACTCACTAGATACAGAATGTGCGTCTTGTATTTTACTGGCAGTGCATGGAGGTCTGAATAGGAGTGGTGTGATGGTATCTTGGGGTGTGAGTCATGATACCAGTGTTCTAGACACTGCATTAGTTCAGTGTTTCAAGTTTGCCAAGAGGTAACAGTCGCATAAAAGAAATGCAACAAAACAGACCGCTTTTAGTCTTTAAGACAGTTTAATTATATTGATCCGTCTGTTTACAGTATACTATTCGAACCTAGTGCATTATGTTATGTCTGATGGAACTAGTTTTATACCTTGGCTGGGAATAAGTGTCATGACTCTGGCGGTGGAAAAGATTTGACGAACATCATGTAAATTACTTTCAATGAAATAGCTATTTTACAGTTTCTTTCATTGAATGCATTTTAATTGATTGTGTTCTTATGTTGACGAGATATTTTTGCACTAGGAATACCAACCCTTATGAAAAGTAACAAGAAAATCCTAATAAGTATATTAGTATTATCTTCAGAAAAAGCAAGAATGACAATAAAATACATTATTGAATCATTTAAATATGCATGAACATACTAAAATAGATATGGTTGACAGTCGCGGCCATCCCCCTGGACTAGATTTATTTGAAAACCATAAGCTAAGAATACCAACCTAAACAATAACATGAAAAAAAAAATTCAATTCTAGGTTATCGATACCATTAAGCAACAAATTGGCCGCCATTTTGGATTATTATTGCTATTGTCAATAAATTGTAACTCATGTTATTTCTTGTCTAAACAAGCTAGATTCCCAATCAAATAAGATGATATAAACGGTTTGGGTCCGTTAGACCGAATACGCTGATGTTTTTACGGCCTTCGTGCCGTGTTCTGTTTTTCAATAGCAATTTTCTTTTTTAAATTAGGCTAATAAATTAAATATCTCGCCGCTAATGGCTGCAATACTGCCGAAGCGGCGTTAAACAATAACTCACTCACTCACTCCGTGAGACCGACCCCAAGATTGGTGTAACAACACAGAGGTCGGTCTGCAGGGGTGTATGGCTATGGTCGAATTGTTCTTGACAAAGGACCGGTAATGTTTTTACAAGTGTGTGGTTAACGTTAAATTGTTCAACGGTAAAGAACAGAACACTGATTCGAAGTTTTTATTGATCTTAAGCAAAATACATACGTAGCACTGAAGCGATATAGCACAAAAATATAAGTCCATCGTGTGAACCAAATATATACAAAATATACAAAAAAGTAAAATGTTCCTATTTTATTTTTCACAACAATTCACAAGTATTCAAGGTAAATTTGAACCCAATAATTTGACATAATAGGATGCATTGTCAAGGTATTCCATCAATGACATGGTGCCATTTGCGAGTCCTTGTTTGTATGTGTCCAATCGTCTCTCCAAATCCGCATACTTTTTCTTCTTTGGTGGCAGTCTTTGGGCGTCGACGTACTGCAACATTGTAACCTCATTAATGTCCTGTCCTGATTATCGCTTTGAGAGTTAATGCTATTCATTGTAACATATGTAGATACTCACTTGAACTTTGTCTGGGTTCAGTTGGAATCCAAAGCTAGCAGCAGTTTCCTTGACGAGATGGAAAGCCCTGGTGTAGGTATCCCTGGTCTTGTTTGGGAGAAGCAAGAATAACAGAGGAAACATCTGGCCGGACACCTTTGCATGGATCGTGTACAACTGCGTGAACAGTTTTGGTGACACTTAAAATGTCCCATCTCCATACATAACGTCAGATGCACAAAGGTATTCTAGGTTGGATCTGGTCGTGAATCCTATAATCTTGTCATCATCGCCGTCGTCAATCAAAAGAAACTGCTCTCCGGAGATGGTCTTCTGGTATTCTTCAGGGAATGTAATCGTCCGTCTTTGAGATGGCAAACCGGGGAAGACGGCCTGTCGGGCACGGTAGGGCTGGTTCTTGACGCTGTGGTAGGTTGGCATGGAACCTGCCAACTCTCTGCTCTCATCAGTCCATGCTTCGTCTCTAAAACCTGTCACTAGGTCGTTGTACAGACACAGCATAGGTTGTAAGGTGGTTCTTGCTTTCACCTTCATTCTCTGGAGAGTTTCCTTGACCTACAAAATATGAAACATTACATTAAATACGTAATAAATACATTATATACGAAGTTAACTGACAGACAGGCTGGTTTATGCTGTATATTTTATTCAGCCCATAATACGTTACAATTGTTCTCTCATTCTATAAAATTTACTAAAATAATCATAACTTGTTGATGATAGAGGCAAAAAGCACCCTTTCAAATGCGTTTAAATTTTGAGTCCAAAATAAACGACGAATCATTGTGGGCCAAGTGTCGGCATTGCCCATAAGATCTTGAGTTAAAAACCATTGTCGTTGGATTTCTTGTGATCTGGTGTTCATTTTATTTGAAATTTCCATCAATTACCAGTTGATACTCGATAGCACATTCGAACGAGTGATGTGGCAAGTCACGTGTGATAGGCATGTTTGAGTCAGGATATGCACGCGCATCATGACTTAATTAATACTTGTCATACGGGATGGGGGGCGGGATAGCGCGTTCGGCTTTGGATCAATAGGTCCGGGGTTCGAATCCCGCCAGGGGCACGGCAACTTTGTCTGCAGTAGAGAACTGTTCTACACGCAGTAAGGTTTGGGTGCAATGCTACACTGAATTTCAGAGTAGTTCGCTAGTTCCAGCCGTTGCTCGCAGTCTTTCTCCCTGTCGTAATACTAGCAGCCGCGATATAAGTGAAATACTCTTGAAAGCGGCGTTAAACCTCACCTCACCTCACCTCACCTCACCTCATACGGGATGATATCGGTATACTTTGCATGCCAATTTCGGTGTCATGTTGTCATTTTCATGTCGTACATTTCACGAAATGTTCAACATTTTGCTTTTGCACGATGTATTAAAGAGAATATAAGGGGCCTTTTGCGGCAATATCTGGTAATAGGCCGGAGCCCCTGTTCCTCTTCTGATTCCACATCGTCCACCAAGTGATATTCGACGGGACAGAAATGCGGGATATTCCGTTTTCGCTGCAAGGATATAATGGCATAAGTTTTATTTAGTGTATTAAATAAATAAGGATAAGAGAATAGAATTGAGTAAGAAAATACCCACCTTATTCCCACATTCATTGACATTTCGTCGCCTTCCAGGCTAAGGAAATGAGGTAGAAAAATTAATATATATTGCAGCAGGGATTGTCCCCTAAATACACTCTATTTATATGTATCATAAAGTAGCGACTCCATATTACAATGTAATGTAGTGGGCCATTACCTATAATTACCTGCTCACTAGAGGGACCAGGTTGAGGAGAATCGGGTGATGATTCGTGAAGGACCGTGAATCGGGAACCTGTAATTAAAGTTATAAATGTAGTGGACATTAACTTACCACCTCATTGGGGGCGGGATAGCGCAGTGGTTAGCGCGTTTGGCTTCGGATCAAGAGGTCCGGGGTTCGAATCCCGCCAGGGGCACGGCAACTTTGTCTGAGAACTGTTCTACACGCAGTCAGGTTTGGGTGCAATGCTACATTGAATTTCAGTGCAGTACCACCCATGGTTCGCTAGTTACAGCCGTTGCTCGCAGGTTTCACCGCAATGCATTGCCACGTGGCGTTGCGGACTTTCTCTTCTCGAAATATTCTTTAAAACGGCGATTAAACACCAACTCACTCACTTAACACCTCATTTCAATTTAGTAAATAAGGGGGTATACCTGTTGTCGTGAGGTACTTGGCCGGGGATTGCTGATGTCCATTATGTCAACAGGAATGTCAGCATATGACATATTGTTTTAATTCATTTATAACAACATGTACTTGTAGGATGACATTACGAAAATGTGTATGTGCATTTCTTCTTTGTCCCTATGTATGATAAAATGTAACTAGTGAATCAGATTCCTGATATCAATAAAATTAACAACATGTATTTCTAGGACTACATTACGAATATGGTAATGGGAAAAAAGTCATTAAGGGAATAAAGTCATTACATTCCATAACCTGTGGCCCAGTCAGAATAATTGCATTACGGTACTTAAATGATCTATGTTGGTGGATGACGTATGGATGTGTACCTCTTCGCTCGAGGTAGTTGGTGTGCGAATGTGGGCTTCACGCCGGTCACGGGCAGTTCCTTCGTCCTGTAGAATGTATTATGTTATCACTATTTACAGTAAATACACTCCTTTGGAAGTATTGCGTATGTAATGATAATTATATCCTTATAATACGGCAATTTGTGATAGAAAATTGGTGCTTTTTACCTTCGTTATAACCTAGGCCTCCTGGGGTTAACTCGAGCTTGGCCGTTAATGTCATTGTCATGGTTACTATCCACAGAGCAATAAGTTAATGTATTAGTTAGGGGAACTTAATTTCATATCAAAATGGGGTAGAAGAAAGGAGACATACTCTTAACATTTCCGTGGGTGAGTCAGTGCTGTTTATGATGTTATCTCCTCTATTGGGCGTCCAAGTGGGGAAGAGAGGTCGGGAGTAGTGATAATTTGGGTCGCCATTTAGGGTGTATATGTCTGTAATACCACATAGCAAAGACTTCAACATACTCTGATTTCTGTTGTGATTCCTAAACAGAATTTCCGCTAAGTGCCCTTCGAAATTGCCTATGGAGGTGCCATTTATTTGTTTGAAATGCTTCTTGGCATGAGACCAAGCCCCCTCAATGGTGTTTGTATGGACTGTTCTTATTTCTCCTTTAACAGAGTGTTCATAGAGTTGACGAAATCTATACTTGTGGCAAACGGAGAAGTGCTCATACCCCTCAATGTTCAACCTGCTGTAGCCCCTCCAGTAATCTGTGTAAATGGTCGACCCCTGTTCTACATATTGTCGTATTACACCTTATAGAGTATCCGATGAACGATTATCAATTGGAAATAACAGTAACTTGTTACTGTGCCTCTCAACCAAACCTAAAATCCATACTTTGACTGCCTTATGTCCTCCACAGTGGTATTTGCATCTACGGCAAAAAAGAGACTCGTCAATTTCGACCTCGCCACGCAGAGTCATGTTCTTCACGTTTACATGCACCCACTCCATACAAAGCTCACGTACGTACGACGCCCAATTCAAGGCGGTGCTCTTATAATTTAGTCCACATAGGCGGGCATTGGAGTAGTGTCATACCTTGGGAGAAGTTGTAAATGAATTGTATCAAGTCCTGCATATGGAGTTTGCTCCTAGTGAAAAAGGAATGAAGACGTATTGATTTACGATGTCGTCAGTCCTGAGGACATACCCAAGAACATCCGTCTATGGTGTTTCATGGAATCAGCACACAATAGATAGATACTACTTTATTACCCGAAAGGGAATTTTGTGTACATAATGAGTTTAAGAACATAAGAAAACAACATTTAAGACATAAGTAACAACAATGACAGGGAATGCACAGTACAACCCTATATATGCTAAGACAGGCATCTAGCAATAACTATGCTAAGAGGGTAGATATTAAGACTTGTTTAAAATGGAAATGCTTACAGGTATAAAAGAATGTTTACATCTTTTGGATTTAATATTTGGTAAAAGATATCTACGGCCAGATGGTAAAAGCTTATAACAATGGTTTAAAACACGGGTTGGATCTTGTAAAATTTGGTAGAAGATTTAAAACAGATGACATGTACAGAGTGTCTAAACTATCAAAATTAAAGCAAGCAATTTTTCCTGCAACTTTAACAATCTTCTTCAATTTGTTTTTACTTTGAAGAGAAAGAGGTCCATACCAGCACTGCATAGAAAACGTTAAAATTGATTGATTTATAAAACAAGGACATAAACGTGGGATCAATGTGAAACGATCGTAACTTTCGCAGGAAGTGAAGCCGAGACTGGCACTTGTTATAAACAGCATTGGTATTTTGAGCAAAAGTCAGTTTGTTATCAATGATTGTCCCCAGGTACTTATACTCACTCAACAACCTCGACTGCTTCACCGTTGATAGTGACGGGTGTTATAGTGGACTTCTTTCTGCGAAAATCAATGATAAGTTCTTTCGTCTTCTTCACATTTAATTCAAGAAAGTTAGCATTGCACCATTCTGTGAATCCAGACACCTGGTCTTTGTAGGAGTCCTCGTTGTCGAATAATAGACTGCCTATGGCTGTGTCGTCGGCAAACTTCACTCTATCGCAGTTGGGTTTAGTGCTGACACAGTCGTTGGTGTAGAGAGTAAAAAGCATAGGGGATAGCACATAGCCCTGGGGAGCTCTAGTATTAGTTATGGTTGACGTTCAATGCACTCTGTTCACTTTTACATACTGTTCTCTGTGCAGTAGAAACGATGCTATCCATCTGATGAGCTGTGGGCATATATCCAGGTCAGAAAGCTTCTTGATGAGTATGTGAGGTTGAATAGTATTAAAAGCCGAGGAAAAGTCAACAAAAAGAATCCTTCCATCGCCTGTAGTTTCCAGATGTTGATAGATGTTGTGTAATAGGGTGATTGTAGCGTCTTCAACTCCGCGCCTGGCTCTGTAGGCAAACTGTAAAGGGTCGAGCTTGTTACTGACTTGATTGGTGAGCATGTACAGTACAATACGCTCAAAGCATTTCATAACTACTGAGGTCAAAGCGACAGGTCTAAAATCGTGTAAACAGTTGGCTTGGGTTTCTGTTGTATTGGTATGACCTCAGACAGCTTCCAGGCTTTAGGGATGATCTGCGTGTCGAGTGAGAGTTGAAATATCTTGCAAAACACAAAACTAAGTTGATCTTTACACTCTTTCAACAGCATGCCACTCAAACCATCCGGTCCTGAAGATTTCCGTACATTCAATTGTCCAAATCGACATTTTACATCCTCTTCTGTGAGGGAAAGACTGTTGTCACTGACATTCAAATTAGATAAGAGTTCATTCGTTGCATTAGAGAAGTCATAACGGTCAAATCGAGAGAAATATGTATTAAGATGTTCAGCAAAGTCCGCCTCCTCTCCAATAGCACTAATTTGTCTGCGACTCTCAGATCCAATAATGGTTTTGATACCCTTCCAAGCCTGGCGGGAGTTATTTCGCTTGAATTCCTCTTCAACCTTTGCTTTGAAATCCTGTTTACACTGTCGTACCTTGGCGTTGATTGACTTCTGGATCTCATTCAAACTCTGTCTATCGTTGGCACAAAAAGCACGCTTTTTCTCATTTAGCAGAGACTTGAGTTCCTTACTCACCCAGGGTTTATTGTTAGGATAGATTTTGATTTCATGGGTCGGGATGATACTGTCCACGCAAAAGGTGGCCTTATCTGCTTTTAGCTCGGACCCGAACTTTTAGTTTTCATTATGTTTGAAGGACCTTGATATGAAGGAAGTAATCGGTTAATTGGTTAATACAAAAAGTAAGATCGGAATTCACATCGCAATAGGATTTAGTAAATAATATAATCATTTTTCATCCCACCAGGAATCTTCAGTACACCTTGGTTCCATGTAAAACGGAAGTGTATAAATGATTTTAAAATTATGGAAGTGTCAGTTATGGTAATAAAGATAACATAAGTATATGGGGTTCAATTTGTTCGTGGGAATCCGGTCACGTACTCCCACCTGGAGAACGTGACGTTATACGAGTACAAGAACTGGTATCTGCTTAAATGAAAAACTCTAAATAGGGTGTCTACGTGTCGTCGGGCACTGTCACCATGTAATAAATTCATCAGTGCGGCCAATTCCTTTGCAATTACGGGATTCAACCCATTAACGTAACAGAAGGTTGTGTACAGGATCCGCTCAAAATGCGTCAAATTAGCGGTCCAAAACAGTCTACGGATTCGCCGTGGCCACAGGTCGGCCGCCCCAACAATGTCTTGAATGTCCTTCCACATCTTATAGATCTCATTGTTACGTGTTGTCATCCTGTCCAATGATAGTATGATTGTGTCGTCAGATTTGTTGAAATGACACGTGACTAATCCCCAATGTACGTGCTGCACGTTTCCTTCGAAATGTAGAAACATTATTTGGGAATGCATGATATTTTAAGGTGAAATTAACATGATGGTTGTAAGTTGCATGTAATTTACATGTAATAAATGACATTATCAATGAATATTATGTAATTGCAACAATAAAAGGTTCACTGAAGAGTATCTAAGTTATATTTCTTTTCTTTGTTTTATCAATATATGTACACTTCATATGTTGTTGTACAGTGTCTATGGAAGTGGGGGGGGGGGGGCGGGATAGCGCAGTGGTTAGCGCGTTCGGCTTCGGATCAAGAGGTCCGAGGTTCGAATCCCGCCAGGGGCACGGCAACTTTGTCTGCAGTAGAGAACTGTTCTACACGCAGTCAGGTTTGGGTGCAATGCTACACCGAATTTCAGTGCAGTACCACCCATGGTTCGCTAGTTCCAGCCGATGCTCGCAGGTTTCACCGCAATGCATAGCCACATGGCGTTGCGGGCTTTCTCCCTGCCATAATACTAGCAGCCGCGATATAAGTGAAATACTCTTGAAAGCGGCGTTAAACCCCAACTCACCTCACCTCACCTTCACTGGAGAGTATCGAAGTTGTCTTGTTATATTTGTCAGTGCGTCAGTGTGCATTCGTGATTGAGGAACAAAGGTATGTGCATATAGTTCCATGTTAAATATATGCAATCTTAATGACAAGTGATATGTATTTTCATGTTAATGAAGTATGTTACACAATTAATAATTCTATTCCATTGCCTTCCGTAATTGCATTTCTTCCCTAACCCATTACAGTGTTTTATACCATACATGTATGTATGTATTTAATGGAATAAGAAAAAATGCATTACATACGGGATTGTATTATAATGAGTCCTATGTAAGTGTATTTTTTCCATATCCCCTTATATTCATTATTACCATACCTTACACTGTCATAACGATGACCAATTTAAAACACCATGCCTATGTACTCTCGTTTTAGCTCGGAAGTGGCAATTATCCTTAAGGATTTTGTAGTGAATGTAGTGAATTCCGAATTATTCGATTTCATGCTTTTTCAAACTCCCTATTTGCAGTATGTTCCCCCAAAATTTACCGAACCCCATTTTATTATATATTAGTCCCCCAAAGAAATCCCTTTTCTAGGCAGATGCAGAATGTTAAATAGAGGGATTCCTCTTACTATATATACTCTGGTTTAAGCTCGGGAAACCCTCATTTGACTACATATTCATGTAAAAACACCACTTCCGAGCTATTTCATTTCTTCGTTTTATATATATTTCCACGTAAAGTGTTAATCCAATTGGTTTACCACTTTATGATCCTTAAATTGCATTGCCGTATGTGAGTGCATTTCTTCCCTATCCCATTAGAAGGATGTATATTATATGCTGATATGCAATAACGAGGTATGGAAAAGGAACAGGGCATGCCTATATACTCTGGTTTTAGCTCGGAAGTGGCCATTATCCTTAAGGATTTTGTAGTGAATGTAGTGACTTCCGAATTATTCGGTTTCATGCTATTTTAAATTCCGTATTTTCAGTATGTTCCCCCAAAAATTACCAAGCCCCATTTTTTAAATATATTAGCGCGCCCCCCCCCCCCAAAAAAAAACAAAACACCTTTTTCAGGCAGATGCAGAATGTTAAATAATTGCATTATCCTTACTATATATACTCTGGTTTTAGCTCGGAAATCCTTAATTGTAGTACATATTCATCATATGAAAACACCATTTCCGAGCTATTTCTTTTCTTCGTTTTATCAATATATTTCCACTTCATATGTTGTTGTACAGTGTCTATGGAAGTGCTTTACCACTTCCTCATCCTTAGAATGCATTGTCGTAAGTGAGTGCATTTCTTCCCTATCCCATTACAACAACATATTAAGTGGAAATATATTGATAAATTTGTATATGATGAATATGTAGTAAAATGAGGGTTTTCCGAGCTAAAACCAGAGTGTATATATAGAAAGAAGAATCCCTCTATTTAACATTCTGCATCTGCCTAGAAAAGGGTTTTCTTTGGGGGACTAATATATAATAAAACGGGGCTCGGCATATTTTGGGGGAACATACTGAAAATGGGGAGTTTGAAAAAGCATGGAATCGAATTATTCGGAAGTGACTAATTTCAGTATAAATCCCTTCAGAAAAATGACCCCTTCCGAGCCAAAACCAGAGTATATAGGCCTGGCCTGTTTCTGTTCATACATCGATATCGCATATCACAAGAGGATATAATCACTGTAGTGGGATATGGAAAAAATGCAGTTACATAGGGGAATATGATAGAATGATTCGGAAGTGGTTAAACACTTCCATATACGCTCTACACTGACATCTAAATTGCAAACCTCGCGATAAAACGAAGGAATGAAATAGCTCGGAAATGGTGTTTTTCTATGGTGAATATGTAGTGCTATTAGGAGTTTCCGAGCTAAAACCAGAGTATATATAGTAAAAAGAATCCCTTTAAATAACATTCTGCATCTGCCTTGAAAAGGGTTTCCTTTGGGGGACTAATATATAATAAAATGGGGCTCGGCATTTTTGGGGGGAACATACTGAAAATGGCGAGTTTGAAAAAGCATGGAATGGAAAAATTCGGAAGTCACTAATTTCACTACAAATCCCTTACGAAAAATGGCCACTTCCGAGCTAAAACCAGAGTATATAGGCATGGCCTGTTCCTCTTCATACATCGATATTGCATATCAGCCTATAATATAAATCGTTCTAATGGGATAGGGAAGAAATGCAATTTAAGGGTCAGCAATGGGTATAACTCCATACCATATCATACTTAACTAAAACGATTGTGATAAAGATAAATTCAATTTATACATTAAGTAATGTAGAGGTATGAATATAGAGAAATAAATACTTGTGAATTATTACTTCGTAGATGAGGGAAAGACGAAGTGGATGTTTTGGAGGGAGGAAACAAGAAATTGACGAAATAAGCCTTAATGACATTGACGTCCCTTGGACTTTCTATTTCCTAATGATGACAACCCCCATTTCGTTAATGCGATGGCTTATGAACAATGGTCTCTTGAAACCATTTGTGTTTTGCTGCCACTGCCGGTGCCCATGTGCAGTGCATCCCCACCCCGGAATAGACTGATGTACATGGAGATGTACCCAAAACGGCAAACATACATTCTCTTTCTGGAAAGTATCATTCTTTAGTTGCATTCATCTGTTTATACCGGACATTCTGCAATTTGTATATGGATTTGCACAAGACCTTCCGTTGTACAGAGGGTTCGAATCCCGCCAGGGGCACGGCAACTTTGTCTGCAGTAGAGAACTGTTCTACACGCAGTCAGGTTTGGGTGCAATGCTACACTGAATTTCATTGCAGTACCACCCATGGTTCGCTAGTTCCAGCCAATGCTCGCAGGTTTCACTGCAATGCATAGCCACATGGCGTTGCAGGCTTTCTCCCTGCCATAATACTAGCAGCCGCGATATAAGTGAAATACTGTTGAAAGCGGCGTTAAACCCCACTTCACCTAACCTCACCTCCGTTGTACAGATTATCCAGAAATTCAGGCCTTAATTACAAAACTACCGCCGTTAACTGGGCTTCAATGATTAGGGAGATATTCAAGCAGTGGTTTCATGACAATCTAAGAAATGTTAAACTTAAAGGGGAAATAGAGATCGATCAATAGCTTTTTGGAAGACGGGTGTAAATACCACCGCGGTGCCCAGAAGGGGATCAGAGTATGGATTTTGGGTATGGTCGAAAGGGCCACCAACCGTTTACTCCTATTTCCAATTGACAACCGGGATTCAAATACCTTGATTACGTTAATAGAACAACATGTGGAAAAGGGCTCAACAATATACACTGACCACTGGGGTGGATATGCCCGTCTCAACACTCTTGGTTACACTCATTTCAGTGTGTGTCATAAGTACACATTCAAGCAAACCTACCGCAATGCAACTACTGGGGAGGAGGTGAGTGTAAATACAAACAGGATTGAGGGTGCATGGACCCAAGGAACATCTCTAAATAATTTTGAAGGACATTTAGCCGAGTTACTATTCCGTAATCACAACCGGCAGGGAAGTAGTTTCATAGCCATCACACAGGCCACCGAAGCAGTTTATAACCTGAACACCGACCCTGTCTACACATACACCACGCCCCTATTCGCATCTTGGACTCCACATCACCGTGACAAAATCATAAGCAGCGTCACGAGTGACGAAATATCTTCTGCGGTAAGTACCTAAATTACAGTTCACTACCCTGCTTTACATAACACGTGCCCCTAAGTGTACCTGTAAAATAACAAAGATTGCTTTAAAATTCCATCCACATTTCAGAATGACACAGACGTCATGAGTGACCAAGACGGTTCAGATGATGAAGTCCATGCCAGTGAGGTTTCGGAAAATGAGGTAAAAAGTAATGAACCATAAGTCAATACCAATACCATAACATAATAATTTATCGCCAGTTCATACCATTGATGACACACTGTTTCATAGGGTTCCACTTCTACACCGGGAAGGCGATCTCCCCAGGCCAGCCCACCATTGTATACATCCCCCTTACGAAGTACAGTCACAATAAGGAAGAAGGTACTGACATTTCGGTGATGCTTACACAATGTCATTACAGTAATAATTCCTGGCATATCCGTTAGTATGTATTTAATTAGTATATAACACATTGTAAAGGTACGGCACACACAGGATAACGATGAAATGCAATAAAGTAAGGGTATGAAGTAGGTCCTAAATGGATTAGCCAAGCTTTTCATACGGAATAACACTTCATTAAGTCGCCAAATTTAATTGAAAATTTACACCACTTACTACCACATTAAACATGTTTTATTATTAGGTCCAAATTACCAACAGGAGAAGATCACACTCCGTGGTTGTGGCTGAATCATCCAACTCCCGCGTGCAGGTATAATGTTTATTCATTCCTAACTTATCATTTGCCCTATTGTTGACATGGCAAATGTAACATTAATAAACATTATGCATAGCAAACAGATACCGACATCAGTGTTCTCACTGACGATTCCTCCACCGTAGAGTTCCCCCCATCCCTGCGTGAAGATGTCCCCCCGGTGTGACATTACGAAAACGAAAGGTACGTTATCATCCAATTGCAATTTATGTACTACATAAACAGAGGTTTTAAATGCATTAAGTAGGTATACAGAGGAATAAACCTTCCTTAAATATTTTGGTTTTAGGCTTGAATTAATCCACTTTAATTACGTATTTACATATAAATGTATATAAATCGGAATATTCGATTTCATGTTTGTCTACAATCCCCCTTTTCATGATATATATATGCTCCCGCTATATATGCGATTATTTGCCGATAGATTTCAGTTTTGAAAGATGGGAACACGAGGGCCAAGAATCGTAAAACCACCGCCATTGCAGCATCCCCGGATGAGGTAATACTACCAAATAAGTATTCGTCGATCAGGAGAATACACTCCACGTTCAAGTGAATGTTAAATGTATGTTAAATGTATGTTAAAAAATAACACCAAATAAGTGTAGCGCATGCTATATATTTCTTCAAACATTTATTCCCTTCATAATAGGATGGAATTGGGTCAAGTGCGGAAGTGGTTGCCTCACTACAAAGAGGACGTCTGAAGGACTAAGTGTAAGTGTTCATCCCTTACATAATATGCTAACATAAGGTGGATGTATTCCTAAAAAACAATAATAATAAAGGTAGTGTTTTCAGGTTACTCCATCCCCCGAAATAGGTGTCAACGTAACGACAAACATGTCACCACAACCATCTCCATCACGTCGGAAGGTATGACTTATTATGTTACTATACAGTATGGTATGGGAGTAACTTTGTTCCTATTCAGGCAATAGTTATGCATTTTTAAATTTAACTACGATAGAACGACATATAAAGCTTAATGACAAGTGACCAAATATGGTATACATGTATCATTATAAAATGGTACCAGGCATCCCATACTAAGGGGAGGAAAAGGCAGAACCCACATCCCAGAAATGCAGGCAGGGTTAATATAGATGTATTTTTTTTTTATGAATTATTAATTCGCATTTAACGGATGCATGTCCATACCATATGATAAACAATTTTAATTGCAGCGTAAGAAGAATCCCCACTTCTGCCCACCGGATTTCACCACCTGTGAAGACGAGGAATGGGAGGATGAAATGAGGATTCTGAAGTCCACAGCCACCCCTAGGACCTCCTCATGAGGACGGACAATTTTCCCAAAGAATCGTGATTCCTTTGTGTTTGTGAATGTGACTGACAGCGATTTTGAATAAACTTCAAAGATGCATAATTTTATTTCTTTTACTTCATTTTCCGCCTAAAAGCCGATCAGCATTTTTGTATCAACTCATTTCCATAAGGAATGTACTACTACTGGGGACATTTATTATAGGGCGTACAAATAGTTCGGGTCCGAGCTAAAAGCAGAGTATAACCAAAAGGTTATATAAGCTGTGATTATATCATTAAGTTCGGTTGGGTCAGTACAATCACCAAATAGTACACCCCAATCAGTACACTCAAAACATACTTTCAAGCGATCAGTCGATTCAGTATTCCACACTTTTACAGTTTGTTTCACAATTGTCCCGGATTTGAGCTTTGTCTATATTTGGGAATAAGATAGACACTGTTGTGGTCTGATGCACCAAGAGGGGCTTTACTGATAGCTGTATATGCCTGCTTTATGTTACCATAGCATAAGTCAATAGTTTTAGATCTTCTTGTAGCACATTTGACATACTGGTAATAATGGGGTAGAGAGTCTTTCAGGGTGCAAGCGTCGAAATCACCGAGTATTAGTTTAGGTGCGTCTGGTGATATGTTTTCAAGTCTCTGGACATGATTATGGATGTAATCTGAAGCTATCTTGTTGTTAGCGCTCGGTGGTATATACACAATAGTGACAAATATCTGGCCAAATTCACAGTAAAGGTAATAAGGTCTAAATGAAACGCATAACAGTTAGATGTCTGGCGAGCAGTGGGTTTCACGCTGTACAATGTTCTTACACCATTTACTGTTCACATACAGGCATACACCACCAACAATAGACTTTCCAGCAGGATCACTGTCTCTATCTAATCTGATCGGGCATCCAAATCCAGGGAGTTCTAAAGTGCTGTTGGGAATAGTGTCGTTTAGCCAGGTTTCAGTGAAACATAACATGCAACTGTCTCGATATTCAAACATGTAGTTCACACAGGCAGAGAGTTCAGTGAGCTTGTTCCCGAGAGATCTGACGTTAGACAGCAATATTGTGGGTAGTGCACACCCCTCTTACCTCGTTTGTGAGTTTTCCTGGATTTCCATGAATTGTTATTGTCACAGTCCAAAGGAATATCCATTTGAAGGAACACTGATATCCGTGAAACTCCGGAGGGAGAGTAGATCTTCACGTCCGTATTGAATCCTGGCGCCATCTTGGCTACCCAAGCTGAGTCCTGATTGAAGACGAATTGTCAAAACACAGTGAAATAAGAGTATTTGAATGATAAAAATCGCCAAAAAAGTACATCATTAGCTTCCTCATGTTGTCTGAGTGTCGACTATGCATTCATATCACTGTAGGACGTAGGATAACACACACAAAACATAGAAAAGACGAGAGCAACTCTGATGTGTGTCGCCACAGCGCAGCGCCAACCACAGGCATAGGGAAAGATACTAAAAATGCTCATTTTTGTGAAATCACAAATCTGAGTCACTCGTTACATTTTATCATAAATCGGGACTAAGAAGAAATGTATATAATGTACATCTTCACACTGCACATCACTAAGAACTAATAGGCCGGAAAAAGCCATTTTAGTTAAATAACAACACACAAGATAATGATACAAACTTGGGCCTTTTATTGCATATGGTAGCCTCCGACAGTGTACATTTCACCACTTCCTTCCATAAACACAAGCTTTTTATTCTTTATAACAAGTGGCATGCAATTCACACGTGTACATTAACATGTGCATGTCGGTAAAGCACGGACTTTACAATTTCCTTGCATGGTCATTTACTTCCCTCTCCAGCCTGAAATCACGTGATGTAGTACTCATTTCATATCATTTTCCCTAGCTGAAAGTATGGCATCACGCGCCTCGCAAATACATTCTATGTGGATGGACATGCAAGATATCATAGGTCCCGCCATAGATTGGCCTCTATCGATCCAGCGATTATTTTGGACATGTAATTTGGTCCATTTCGATAGGATTAGATTTTGCTTCGTAAACGGACTCAAACCTGTTGTGGCGAAAGAGTGGTCTCAGTTGATGCATCTTTGTAGGGATGCAAGTGCAGTTCGCCATATGGATGCACTATTCCGGGGTTTGGTGGAGAGCCGTTACGGGTACTTGTACTCATGATGAGATGGCAGTATGCCAATGGCCTACCAAGGCTGTAGTTGCAGCCGTAACACCTTACATTATTTGTATTATAAATATTTGTCTGTACTAAAAAAATAACTTATACACTTTCTCGACCGAGAATCCAAGGTGTACTGAAGATTCCTGGGGGGATGAAAATTTTGAGGATAAAAATCGGTACGATGGCATATACTGTCATATTATATAATAAATAGCATAGTAATATTGCCATTATATTCATAATCCCAAAAAGATTATTATACATTATATGGACATGGAGGCATACTGCTTTTCTAAATCCTTTTCCATAACAAAAAACAATCCTACTTTTACAAACAACCCCCTAAAAATAATAACCCCACAATTCACGGTATTGGATTTTCACGAAAAAGTAATAGCCCGGGCTTCGGCCCATTACCAGATAAGGCCGAGGTATGTGTTCTCGTAATGTGTTCAAATACACTAGGGCCAATTTGTTACTGCAATTATACATGCATTGTTGATTATATGTCGCCATCTATATAATACATTTAAATAAAATTTTAACATCGGTAACACTACTGCTTTATGGTATATTCATGAATATGTTATCATACATTTCTTCCATATCGTTTTTGGTTATATACTGCAATTATACATGCATTATTGATGATATATGCCGTTATCTATACAATCCATTTAAATGATATTATAGCATCGGTAAGAGTACAGATTTAGGGTACATTCATGAATATGTAATCATACATTTCTTCCATATCGTTTTTGGTTATAAATGGTTTGAAGGCCTATATACTCCGGTTATATCTCACTAACATGTACTTTATACCAGTGATATGTAGCTGAAATGACCATTTCCGATCTATAATAAATGAATACTTTGAATAACGCATATTTGCCGTATAAAATTTGCATTTAAAATGAAAGGGAAAGTTACTGAAAATGTACGTTCTTCAAAGTATTAATTTTTTTATAAATCGGAAGGGGTAATTTTTAATAAGGAAATGATGAATAAACATACACGCTAGTGATCTATAACCGGAGTATATAGGCATAGCATTTCCTACATTATGTTTCATTTTAAATAAATTGGAAAGGTGTCTTTTTAATGATCTCTTCAGTAAAATTACCCCTTCCGACCTAAAAGTGGTGTATATATATATACACCAAGGAATATCTTAGATTCTGAAAACAGGTTCAGGATACCCCCCATATGTGTGATATGGACCAAACCTAGGTATTATACCCAAATATGGGTAATAAACTCGCCCTCTAAGAGCATAAAAACCCGTGATTTCGCCACCGCGTTTGTCTTGATCACTGGCGCATCATGGTATGTTGTTTTCCTGATTCTCACACTTCCCGTAACCTTCCCTGCTAGCTTAAATAACTCTTACACGTCGCTTCTTCGGTGCCTATCAACTTTTCGAACACCACCCTCCTTCATTTTACCTACATTTTCGGCATTTCTGCAGTAATTACGGCGATTTAAGACACAATATTTACTCACGTGGTAAATCTGCATGTCCTCTCTCCATCTCAAGCGGAAGTATCCTTGCAGCGCCCTCTCTAACGTTGCAAAGGGAGGTAAAGCTCGTTCACTGAAGAGTATTATCTAAAGTATGGAAGAGTTAAAGGGATATTAATTTTAGGTGTTTATAAATCGGGTTCATGAAATAGTGAGAATTAAATGAGTTAATGGGATATAAAGGTTATCCTATAGGTTTCTCTGTATAGTTGCGTTGTTTGGAATATTTAAAAAAAAATTCATTTCATCTGTTTCTTAACCATTCATCCCGACATCCTGGAAAATAGGCACTAACGCTTCATTCTTGTATTATGTTTAGCATTGAAGGTGACAGTGTAACATATCACGTACAAATATATTAAACAAATAATTCACATACATCAAAAAATAAATTTGTCAATTGTACAACCTTATGTATATATAATGCAGGCTTACATTGAAACAAATTCAACGCAACGAATTTAATTGGAAATCAACCGGGGAAGCGCCGGAGCCACCCAAGAGTACTGGAAAACGTAAAGTGGCATGGCTTGACGACCCTCAACGCCGGAGCAAGACCTTCTCTCGTAAAAGGAAAACTGTTTTTAAATTGGTAAGATTACTTCAGAGCAAAATTATACCTTGAACATCCACAGTCGAGGATGCAAGAGAGTCTTCAATTTCCATCACACTGTCTACAAGCTGATGACCGTAATATATTTTACGGTCATCCAAAGATGGCGGCAGCCGACCACGGTAGGATATTTCTTGTTCCATTTTCAGCTCTGCAACTGTTTGTAGGAATAAACAACTATCGGAGATATATAGATAATTGTGTGCTCTTCTTAAATATATCAAATACAAAGTACGAAGTAACTCTAATAATTGATATGAGGCTCGAGAAAAGTTTCTCGATGATGACCGTAACAAAATTTCATGATGACCGTAAAATTTAAATGTCAGTTTGTCATGATGACCGTAAGATTAACACAAGAAATGGTATATTTTGCAGAAACATGTCAAATACAGCATACACTATTGTAATTAGCATGTTTTTGATATTCATTACAGAAGCTGACATCTCTTGCTATTTTTGCCCACGAAGAGACCGTGACATAAAAACCATACTTGACCACACACTTGCTAATCATTCACTGAAAGAAACATTTAGCTTAAGAAAGTTACAAGTGTGTTGCGAAACTGGCAAACAAATTTACAAATCTTTCCATTTCCCAGTTTCGGTAAAAGAATTACAAGAAAGGAAAGATAATGGATACACTATCAATGTGAACATAGATGCTAAAACAATAAACTTTAGCAAAATAAACAATGAAACTAGGCCTACTAGAGACGTGAAAGAAACTAACACTGAATACAGTGACATATTTGAAATACTCCCAGCCGCAATTTTGAAATTAGAGGAGATTGGACGTTTGAATGACTTTTGTTCAATCCTAAAAAAGATTGGAGACAGTTCCCTAGATGGCAATATTGCGCTGCACTTACTGCTTGATATTGGGCAATTCTACCGACAAAGTACCATTTACAGCATGAGGTATAGTGAGGAGTCTTTGTCATTCTGGGTGACTGTATCAAAGCTGTTTAAAGGTCGGGGGTTGTCCTTTTTTCGAGGCTTTAAAGGAGAAGGTCTTAAGGAAGACAGAGATATTGTTCCTGATCAATGCAAAATAAACTTTGCTGTGCCCTCGGATCCCATTATACAGAAAGAAATGAAGAAGTTTTTAATAGACGTTGGACAACCAGGAATCATAGATATTTCACTAGATGCATTTGCTTCGGCGCATGCTGGCAAGGATGTTAAGTTATCGATTGATGGGAAAAAGGTAGCAACTGGATTTGGTTTTCGACATGGAGATGAAAATCTATGTGGTCACGAAGACTCACCAAATCTGGCCGAACGTCAAGCCAGACACCAAGAAGAGATTCAGCTCATAAGAAAACAAATAGAAGAGGTTCAGACTTTGATATCGATGGGAGACCAATCCCTATCTGACGTGGATGCAACAAGAAACGATCTTCTCAGTTCTATTTCAAACTTGAGTAATAGGGTCAGGGAACTGAGGGAATATATTGTGAAACGTCAGAGAACTCTGGATAACTTAATGAAGCAAGTGGGACCTGAGGGAGATTGGAAACAGAGCAAATTGGCAGGATCAATAAGCTTTTGGCAAACCAAAATCATACACTCTCGTGCCACTATTTCAGATCTATTGGACTGCATAGATAAACTAGGTTACTGTGTTGCGTGTTTAAATGGAACCAACGCTTATTATGTGCATGGTGAAAACATTTCACTTGGTAGTCAAAGCAATTATGTTTGCCTCAAAGATTTGGACACTGACAACGCATCAGAAGTTGACAGTGGTTATATCAAACAGAGGTCAGAGGCATGGCACAGACTTCGTGAAAACAGCAGGGTCAGTGGAAGCACCATTTTTAACGCACTTGGGCTCAGGACGTTAAAAGAGCAACAGCAACATTTTGACAAAGTGTTTTCAGGAAAAGAAAGAGCAGTGTCACAGGAACTTCAAGAGTTATTTAAATATGGCACTGACCAAGAGATAAATGCTCTTGGTACATTCATTGGAAAGATTATGCCTGTTTATTATCCTCATCTCTACTTCCGAGAGGATGGCTGTGAAACTTTGGGGTTGGGGGATGGCTATGCAGTAGTAAGTGGAGACGGCAGTTGCATCAGTTCCGATGGCAACACTGAGCTAGCCGTTGAGTTTAAATGCCCAAAACCTGGAAAAACTTACACGACTGATCAGCATTACTGTCTGCCAGTTTACTACTCTACCCAGCTGCTTAGTCAAATGTATGCAAAACACTGTGTCAGCAGTGCATACCTCTGCTTCACTCCGGAAAGCTCAACATTTTTATGTGGTGCATACAATGCTGATTTATGGGGGAAAGTGTGGAAATATGCAGAGGATCTGTATGGAAACAAGGATAGCACCAGACCTAAAAAGCGAGACACCTACCAGAGTGAACTATTAGAGGAGTTGAAGATATATTCAAGCTCTTATGTGTTCACTGCTGAATTTCCTTCATTGAAATGCACTTCCTGTTCATGTCCATCGACTGATGACGTGACTGATGTCTATGGTCACCATGAAGGCACACAGAATGAAGACCATCTTTCTTTGTCATAGTTGGCAGCGTCGCTAGATAAGAGTCTGTACACTGTTCAGGAAGCTTATCAGATCCTGAGGAAAGCAGCTAAGGAGGTCCTAGTTACAGTGGTTTCGGATCTTGACAGGATGGGATCTCCTTTAGATGCCTCATGCAATGCTATTCCGATCCAATATGGCTTCAGTGGCTACAGTCTGCCCATGTCGCAGCAAGAAGTTTTCTATTAGAAGCTATAAACGCATGTGAAGACAAGGAGTTGAATGTAAAAGTTGTTGCCTTTGATGGGCAGTTTTCCGAGTTAGCAGTGCAAGATGAATCAGGAAGACCCCTGACTGTTTTGCGACTAATGAAAAAGTTTTGGGAGGACACTCAGAGGAAGGACAGAAAGTTGAAACTGTGCTATCTATTATCAAGCCATGATTGTCAGAGAGATTTTGAAGTTACCAGGAATGGTTCATCTTTAACACTGAGCTGCAACCAAAAGCACAACACAGTCAAATCTCCCCAAAACATTGCAAACGCTTTTGTGTCGAAGAGTGATTCAAATGAAGTTGAAACAAGCAATGATCCTCTCGGGAACATTGTAAATGGAGATACGCAAGAGGCAAACCTATCTGAAGACGCAGATGAGATTGGTGAGACGACCTCTAAGGACCTTGAACTTGCTTTAGTGTCCCTTTTAGCATTGAAGGAAGATTCAAAATGGAGTAGTACCTCTCTTGAGGAGTTTACAAAGTGTTTTCAGGGTGCTATGCAGATCAAAAACTCATTCAATGTGCAAGAACTGAAAACACTTGCCGATTTGAAACACCTTGCACATCAGGGTCTAAGAAAGGCAGAGTTGGTTAACCTGGTGTCATTGATCTACTCAGATGGTTCAAAGGTTGATATGAGAAAAAGATCCCCAAAGCCACTCAAAGATATTGTTAAGGCAATAGTGAGAAAGTGGAATATTTCAGCTATCAACGTAGCTTATGCTCAGTTAACATTTAGTGATGCATTTGAAGAGTGGGACCAACAAAATGCCTTCCATGGGCAGTATATTGTACAGACAGAAGATGGTGATAGAATCACGATACCGAAATGGTATGCACAACCAATGCTCGTTAACAACAAGTTAGTGCAACCGATCATAGATCCACACCACTTGTTTGTCAACAACAGAGCAGCTTGCTGTTCAAAGGGGATGCGCGGAATGGGAATACTCCCAGATGCCTGGTGGAAAGTAGCAAAAGAATCCAAAACGAATGGCACAGGGTTATCTGTACAGATAGCTTGCGATTTGCAAGATAGACAAAGTAACGCATTTGCGCAAACCACTTTTAGTGAGAAGGTAGAAGAAGTCATGAAACGGAATGGAGACTTCACAGAGGCAAACTGGTGTCGGCTACTGAGGAACTGGTACAGTGCCATTGATACAGCTGCAATTCCCTTGAAAAGTCGGGTTGAATCCTTTCTTGCCGTGAGATCATCACTTCTGGATGTTCTGAATGTAGGACATTTCCCGCCTCCTGGAGCCTTTGTTAAGGGTATGACATGTGTCCAGTTCGAAGGAATTATGACAAATGTTGACCGTCGACTACAGCTTTATGCGATGGTTAAGAATGGCATGTACAACCAGCGGGCTATTACAAGTTTGGATTCGGAAACATTCTTCTCTGCCTTTCAGGTAAATAATACTTGTCTCATTCTACCTCATTCCACACGCATATTAATACCCAACTTCCGGTCTCTTTGCTTTGGTTTCTTTTGTTACAAGTGTAGTTTTATTAGTCGATACACCTACACTTTTTTGGATATACCTACACGTTTTCTGATCTACCTACACTTTGTAATAACTGAGAAATTAATGGAGCAAATTTTCGAAATTTCGAAAATCTAAGTGATGATACTTTATGAAATGTTGAATATACCGTCATTGTGACATATCGATTACATTTAGAGCCCCAAGTATGTGTTTAATACACAAACATGTTCATATACACTCTGAAAGGTATGGGTATATCTCTCACATACACACACATAAACACATCCATGCATATGAACCAACATATCCGTTTTACGCAACCATTAATTTACAAAGTCTCGGACATTAAGATAAGTAATCTTTTGGTAGGATAGGTTGTTGATATACTATTACTATGTTTCAGGATTATGATCCCAAAGGGACTGGAGTTTTGCGTACTGAGGATGTACCAACAGCACTTGGTTCTGCCGTCTATATTGTTAATCAACGATTGAATCCAACAAGGTAACATGTTTTGTGATGAATTCTAATTTCGTTTACACAAGCATTATGCCTATTACTATAGCATTTGCTTTGTTACCTTTCATTTTAGTTAAACGCACTAA
The DNA here is from genome assembly GCA_936450465.1 of Gibbula magus. Taxonomy (NCBI): domain Eukaryota; kingdom Metazoa; phylum Mollusca; class Gastropoda; order Trochida; family Trochidae; genus Gibbula; species Gibbula magus. Next base: position 33,520,703 of record OW388300.1, read on the forward strand.
ACTTATGTATCGTTATTATCTAGAAAGTTTCACATGAAGACATCCAGAAAGAACAGAGTCTATCAAGTACATAAACTGCTTTCCACACATGCATCACCTGAAGTTGAAAATTGTTCCAGTTCGATTGAAAGTCACATTGTACTGCGGTAAGAACAAACATTAAGGGAGTCAGTGAGAGAAACACCACTACCGGGTAATATATCCTACTGAGATGTAAATGTTTGTTAAAATTCAAATTCAAATGGTCCTATAACTTCAGTTGACGGGATTTCAATTCTAGGAAATAGTTAATGTAACGTCATGTTAAAAAGAGACAAGGAAATTCTATCTCTAATTTAGATTCCCTGCATGTTGATTATCTTTCAGATCGCATTTCTTTGATCTGCCTGACCGAAAAACGTCTCGGCCGAAAAGGAAGAGTGGACGTATAACACCATTTGGTCAGCCAAGTAAAGGAGCCACTGGTGTCCGTGCTTATCACAAGTGTAACGAAGAGAAGATACTCCCTCACAGACGATATGGACTTTGCGACGATGACGTTGAAGAAGGCATTCGCAAGAAGGCAAAGCTGACCTGAGATGATAAAGGCCTACATACCATATATGGAATTGAAAAATGACTACAAAACAGCTCAATGACTTCACAATTTAATAAATGGACTCCCATATGTTCAGGATACATTCTAAAGACTTAGTTTGCATTACTAAAATAATAAACAAATCTGGAACTCTGTAGTAATCAATTACTTGAAAGTGTTTAAAACAATAAAAGAAAAAATACATTCGACCTAACTGATCAAAATGTATAGTCAGTGATGATGAATTTATTAATGACCTCAATCGAGATGTTTTGCTTTAAGGTGACGCTTATAATTGCTTTCGTATTTGAACTGCTTCAGACAGTTTGAACAAAGATATACTTTGGCCATGTGGATGGCTTTAACGTGACGCCTCAAACTCTTTTCATATTTGTATGTTTTTGAACAACTGTTGCACTTTAGCTGTCGATGCTCATGAACTGCAACTCTGTGTGCTATCATATCCTTGTTGTGTGAGAACTTTTTGGAACAGTCTGAGCACTGGTAGACTTGGTCCTAAAATAAAAGGTATAGACACTTTAAAAGAATAGTGTGATGCATATGTAGAAATTATTCTATTATATATCTACAAGACTGAAATTCTTTCAGAGATATGTTTATGTGTGTTTCAAAAATCCATTTTAACAACATGCCTACCTAGTATTAATGATATCATTCGTGGGGATAAAACGAGTATACATACGGAGGTTATGTACAATAGTTCATTAGCCTTCAAAACCTTCGATAGCCATATGGAATAAAACGCGATGCGCATAGTTGTACTTAAATCTATGAATGAAAAATGTCTCCAAATACAAACTTCTTACATCATAATGTTTTAGGAGATGAGATCTATGGGTGGCCTTGCTGAAGAATCCCTGATTGCATTGATTGCATTTGTAGGGGTACTCTCCTATTTGATGCACCCTGGTCATGTGCCTAGATAAGGCCTGTTTGCTGTGATACATGCTTGCACAGCGGTCACAGCAAAACAGGCCTGAAAGCAAAGAAACAGATTAACAACCAAAAAGCACACGGATGATATTATTTTTTTCTTTTTGTCATACACTGATTACAAAACGAGTGCCTGAAAATATATTCAGAAGCAAAATGAGTAAACATAGTACGATATGAAAAATATATATTATATCTATTGACGAAGTTTTTCTTTTTTGAAAACACACAATTTACTTTCACGTATAGACTGGCTTAGGTCATAGAATTGTTAATGACGACACTTAACTATGAAATTACTATCTTGTATTCTTAGTGTACCGATTGTTTCCATCATAAGTAATAAATGAATTTATAGTTCATCTGAACATGAATCTTTACAGGAAATTTTATGATGGAAAGAAATAAGATCGGTTTAATATTTGAAAGTGACTGATTCTAATTCTGAAACTGATTCATTAATAGTACTCCCTTGCCGAGCAAGATGCTATGCGGCAGAACAGTTACTGGTAATTATTTGCACGCTATCTTATACTGATATGTTTTTTTAACTCCCAGGTGGTTAATGTTTTGGTGATCCGCTACGTCTTTCCCTCAATATTTAATGAATATTAAAACATAACTGGACCTTTTGCTGGCGTGCTTGTCGAAACTGGTGGACCATCTAGCTCAACAAACGATCCATCAGCACCATTAATGTCTGAAAGTAAGATAATTTGATTTTATTATACTTAGTATATTGTGAACGCGAATGTAATGTTATAATGATAATCTAACAAATCTTAGATATTGTGAATATGCAACGTAGGCTAATGAAGTGTTTAAACATTAAACATATTACATTTTTTCATTTCAAAAGTATTTATCTAATTCAATAAGAATAATAAGGGCATATGTTCTATATATATGTTATTAACATACAACATGTGAACTTCTTGAATGCATCTCTTGAATTGTAAAAAAGCGCTATATTTCAGTAACACCATGCTCAACACAAGTTCAAAACGAAAATACTGTTTATTTACAGAATGGAAAAAGTAAAAAAGCATGCCAATTGGTTGAATTTAAAACAATTATAAAGTGATTGATAACTGTTACCTCCAGTACCCGAAGTTGCCTGAATAAGGAATACATATGTCAATTTCATTAATTGGGTAAAATGTTGAAATTATCTTAAATTAGCTTTATTACGTTAAAATTATTTGGGTTATTAACATTACTTACCTTTTCCATTTCTTTTTCAACAACTGTAAAAATCAAGATATAAAAATTCAATTAAACATGTATAAAATACTATGAAACGAACATTACAGAAATGCGTTTTTTTTAGTTTACGGTCATCATAAAAAAAGTTTACGGTCATCTTGGTCGAACAGTGAAATTTTGTTACGGTCATCATCGAGAAACTTTTCTCGAGCCTCATATCAATTATTAGAGTTACTTCGTACTTTGTATTTGATATATTTAAGAAGAGCACACAATTATCTATATATCTCCGATAGTTGTTTATTCCTACAAACAGTTGCAGAGCTGAAAATGGAACAAGAAATATCCTACCGTGGTCGGCTGCCGCCATCTTTGGATGACCGTAAAATATATTACGGTCATCAGCTTGTAGACAGTGCATCAGTTCTCCATAAAACTGCAAAATATCCCCCTTGTTGCCAGCCGACACACGGGTCCATTGTGCTCTGAGATATTCGTCAGCCTACATATCAATGAAAGTATTTCTTACACCAAAGGGATATACATTCTTTTAGAACTAACTATATGTTAGAATAAAATTTACTTTTCTAGGAAAATAAAAGTATCCAACTTACCTCTATTTCGTCAAGCTTTTTCAATATCAGCACCACCAGTTCACTTATGGTCCTTTTCTCGGGTTTTCAAAATTTGCTCTATCCTCTGGTGTCACGTAGATTGGAGGAAGCTTGGACCCAGTTCGCATGAAGTTGTTTTTAGCTGCTTGCTTTCTGATATAGCATAATAAATTGCATTTAATAGAAGGATACCATCAAATTGCACCAATTAATTTGACTTATAACGGTAAATATTAATTGATTGAATTACAGTGCTGCTTATTTAACTTATTCGCCATAACGTGTGTATGGGGCTTCAATTCATTAATCGTAATGCATAAATGAGAGTCTTATACCTATAAGTATCGCGGCTGTCCTTGCATTGCTGCACAACTACAATTAAGGATTTGTCCAGATGTGTGCTTGCATCTAGCCCGGTGTGATCTTTCACAACTTCTGGATAGCTGATGTGGCCTGAATCCCTTATCCACTTGCGGAAACCAAGAATTTCTGGCGCAAGGGACTTCTCAGACACAGTGGTAAAACTGAGAGGCCCTCTCCCAAATTAGGCAGGAACTTCTGTTTTATCTGTATTATATACATACAAATATATTAGTCATTTTTACGTTTTCAGTTGAATAGCATTTATGGACAGACAGGGGTGAAAGCTTTTCTGGCGTTTCTGCCTACAAAATCGTCACAACCCCAAATCTTCAACACTGGTGACTATGTACGTATTATATAATCATAAATTAAATATAATTACTTGGAAAAGGCTGGACATTGCCACTTAATCACTTCCAATGTCTGTAAGTATTTTATATTTTTCCAGGATGGACCAAAACTTCAACAACATACGGCTACTAAAAGTGCACTAACAATTCCCAAAGCCACACACATGCGCACCCAAACTAAACCCATCCCCAGTTCCACAGAAAATAATGCACACTCCCTTAAAACCAATGACATCCCCTCTGTTACTGTTAATGAACCCGTTCCTTCCACCAGCACCCAACAAACTAATGCCACTAATCCTCCAGCTATGCCACAACAAACAAAGACGTTAAAAAAAAGAAGTTCAAGAGTTCTGCCACCGCCCATTTCCCCACCCAAAAGTGCTAAAAGAGACAAAACAAACATCAACTCGTGCAACATAGATTCCTCCAAGTGTCCAAAGTGCGGGGTGGTATTTGACAGTCCGGAGGACATTTCAAATGGAACTCGATTAGGGGTTATTGGGTGTGAGCATCCCCAGGGATGTGAATACTGGGTGCATTGCTTCTGCCTGGGTATTCATGTGAATAAAGCCAGGCAGTTGTCCTCATTATCTTTTTTTGTGAGGAACACAACCACCTTCCTATTATTAAAAAGTGAAATGGATTAATGTTGTCTTTATTGCCTTGTGTATTATGTGATATGGAGTTTGTGTCAGGATGGACATGCTATGTTAAAGTGAAGCTGGTTTGTGCGAATTCAGATTATACATACACTATCCATTCTTTCCAGATTACGACAACTACGGATCCAAGAGCGTTCTGTCGGTATGCCAGGAGGAATCCACATTTTCACCCGCCGATTGCGTGCCTCCAGGACGAAATCTCCACCCTCTCCACGGCTTGGATGACCCGATACAGAGAGTACTTCAGTATGTTGAATATAATTGAGTACTTCATCCGGAGCTGATATACGTAAACGCTCATCACGAAACATAATTTCTCTGTATGTGGTGGCATTCACACCGTAGAAGATGCTGGAGATGGAGTCTCTGGCGGCAACCATGATGCGGGGGTTATTCCTCCTTATTGCAGCACGGTAGATGAAGAAGGGCAGGGCCCATTCTGTCAACACCGACCACAGGAATTTCAAGTTTGGACAGGCAACACACTGTACCCATTCATCTACAGAAAGATGGGTACCGGGAGACTTTGGATTGTGTTTTAAAAACTGATACATAACTTCCTGAAGAGAAGCGTGCAGAAATATGAGGAAAATTTGCCATGATTTGTGATGATTGGAACATGATTGGGCAAATGCAAGAGCATGAGGGGTCCTAAAACCACACAGGATGGCAACGTGTTTTAGGTATGGAACCCACAGAACTTTAAAAGGTTCATCTCAATGTGTCCGGCACCTGCCAAAAGCAGAATATTGTGGAAAGTTTTGCATTTGTCGGTTTCTTTAACACATTTCACGTGTACCGTTTCCAGGTGTTGCAGGAATTTCGACTTGCCAGTTTTTATTACTTCCTCACAGAAGGGGCATGTGAACCACTTATCGATCATTCGACTGATGACATTGTAAGGACTACCATCACACCCTATTGCTACCCATGCACGCTCACTGCCTACACCTGTTTGTTCTTGTATTGTGAAAAGAACTTAAGATAAGCTCTCGTAACCTGCAGGATTTATCATTAAGGGATCCCCCAAAACGGTGGTTGGCGGAGCAGGAGGGTGGTGACTGGCAACAAAAGCATATGGATCTACTGAAGATTTAAAAGAGCTCGGTTCAACATTGAAAATGTCATCATCAATGTCGTCATGTACAACGCCGTCAATGTACCTAACGTTCTCCTTAACTGATGATAATGCATTTACCGTCAATTCTTCAACGAGGGGCTTTAGAATGATATTACATGCCTTTGTCAATCCAAGCAACCTGCCATGTAGATCATCAATTGTCTGAATATGAAGCCAGTGGTATGGTGAAAATGCCAAGTGTTTCTGTAGGGTGGTAAATGGGTTGATAATGTACATGATGTTTGTCATTACGGAACAATTACTTTTGTAGTTCATAGTCACTCTCCAATTGCGACCAAGAACCTGATTGTTGTCAAAAAAGGCTGTGACATTACCATCAGTGGGACAGGTATTTGGTTTCATGGCACCTTTGTCGAACCATTTTTGCATGGTCTTATAAGTCCCACATGGAGCACTGTTGGCATAAATTGTTTGTGCAGATTTAGACCCTGTCATAAAATAGCTGAGCATGCCCACAACAAATGCTACAGGACCTATGATGGCAGCTTTAAGAAAATATAAATTCTCTATTGTTCGACACAAAATAAGCAAGTCTTTGTTTTTAGCGGGATTGCCAATGTCATTTAGGTCTATATTTGTCAATGCACATAGAAAAGTAAAAAGGAGAGGATTTCTGTCTGTCAACCATGAGAGGAAATCAAAATGTTCTATACACTCTTGAGATCGATATTGATCCTTCACTTTCTCAATGTCTGTCGCAATATCTTGACTTAAGATTTTTCCTGTTAACGAACAGAGCTTGTTCACCCATCAAGGAGTTAAAAGTCCCTGTTCAAAAGCACCAGTAATCAAGCTAATTGCATCATCCTGTGGTGAAGTAATGTTTTCATATAAGTTTTGTGATGCAAAAGCTGCACATCCTGTACAGAGGAAGGTTGCTTTTGGTTTTAGATAACCTAGTTCAATCAACGTTTGGGTAGTTTTTTTAGGATATTTTCTTGAAGAAATTTTATAAATACCATTGTTGGCTGAATCCTTCGAAAATTCTTCATGCTGAAGGCAGCTGCATTTCCTCTTCAACGCCTGTAATATTCATAATTTCCAAACTCAAAATAAATTGTCTTACCTTCAATAGTTATTTTTATTTCGATATTGTATCATTTAGCAATGTTTTTTTCAAATAGCACATAAACTCTGAAAACTCGTTTTACAAACGATGTATTATGGCCTGACAGTGCTACCGTCTATAATTGAATTTTTTAGCGGTACGGTTGAATAACCTACCTTTGCAACGTTAGAGAGGGCGCTGCAGGGAAACTTCCGCTTGAGATGGAGAGAGGACATGCAGATTTACCACGTGAGTAAATATTGTGTCTTAAATCGGCGAAATTACTGCAGAAATGCCGAAAATGTAGGTAAAATGAAGGAGGATGGTGTTCGAAAAGTTGATAGGCGCCGAAGAAGCGACGTTTAAGAGTTATTTAAGCTAGCAGGGAAGGTTACGGGAACGTGTGAGAATCAGGAAAACAACATACCATGATGCGCCAGTGATCAAGACAAACGCGGTGGCGAAATCACGGGTTTTTATGCTCTTAGAGGGCGAGTTTATTACCCATATTTGGGTATAATACCTAGGTTGGGTCCATATCACACATATGGGGGGTATCCTGAACCTGGAAAATGCACGAACGCCCGGGAAAGGGTTTCCTTTGGGGACCAATATATAGAAGGGGCTCGGGAAAGTAACTGAAAATGTACGTTCTTCAAATTATTCATTTTTAGCTCATCAGGCCTGAAAGGCCCGATGGGCTTATGGCATGGCGTCCGTCCGTCCGTCCATCCATCCGTCTGTAAACTTTTTGCTTTTTCGACTTCTTCTCCAGAACCAATGACTCTAGAGAGCTGAAATGTTATGTGCAGACTCCTTTGCCAATGGGGATTCTAAATTGTAGTTTTCGTGACCCCGTGACCCCAAATGGGGTCACAGGGGTCACATCCTTTAAAACCTATTTTCATCTTCTTCTCCAGTTCCAAAAGGTCTAGAGAGCTGAAAAGTTGTGTGCAGACTCCTTGGCCAATGGGGATTCTAAATTGTAGATTGTGTGACCCTGTGACCCAAAATGGGGTTACAGTGGTCATGATCTAAGAACCTATCTTTTGCTTGTAAACAATAACTTAAATAACTTAAATATTCAACTTTAGATGGTAAATCAATGAAATCCTGATGAGCTACAGAGCCCATGGCTCTATTTTATATAAATCGGAAGGGGTCATTTCATTAAGGAAATGATGAATAAACATACACGGTTCGCTAGTGATCTAAAACCGGAGTATATAGGCATAGCATTTATCACATTAAACTAACTTCAAAATATGGAAGAAATGTATGTTGATATGTTTCATTTTAAATAAATTGGAAAGGTGTCAGTGAAATGACCACTTCCAAACTAAAAGCGGAGTATATATATACATACCAAGGAATATCCTAGATTCTGAAAATGCACGAACGCCCGGGAAAGGGTTTCCTTTTGGGACTAATATATAGAAAAGGGGACTCGGATATACTTTTGGGGGAAAGTAACTGAAAATGTACGTTCTTCAAATTATTCATTTTTTATAAATCGGAAGGGGTCATTTCAATAAGGAAATGATGAATAAACATACACGCTAGTGATCTATAACCGGAGTATATAGGCATAGCATTTCCTACATTAGGTTTCATTTTAAATAAATTGGAAAGGTGTCTTTTTAATGATAATCTCTTCAGTAAAATGACCCCTTCCGAACTAAAAGCGGAGTATATATACACCAAGGAATATCTTAGATTCTGAAAACACCCGGGAAAACATCTTGTGTGCATTTTTGCAATACATGTATGCGCAAAATGCACCAAGATCCAGAACTATTTCTAGATAAAACTCCAATCAAAGTCGTTCCTGAGGCCAAGTTTCTTGGTCTCACATTTGATAGTAAATTATCATTTATCCCACACATTAAAAGCCTTAAAGCTAAATGCTTAAAGGCATTAGACCTTTCAAAGGTCGTTTCAAATAATAATGGGGTGGAGATGAAGAAACTCTTCTTCATCTCTATCGATCACTCATCCGCTCCAAACTTGATTATCGATCCATAATATATGGATCTGGCCTCCCATCATATATCAAAATGCTAGATACAATCCACCACCAGGGTCTCAGGCTTTGTCTTCAGAACTTCACCTGTTGAAAGGCTCTACGTTGAAGCTGATGAGCCATCTCTTGAAGATTGGCGCATCACGCTAGCACTACAATATATCACCAAACTTAAAGCCAACCCTTGTAATCCTGCATACAACTGCGTATTCAATCCAGAATACCAGCAGTTGTATAACTTAAAACCTAAAGCAATTCCACCACTCGGTATCAGACTTCAACAACATGTTGAAGATTCTGATATCGACCTAACAACAATAGCAGAGCACCGTGTAAACCTCTCTCTATCTACTCATAAAAAATCTAATACAGACCAATTAATATTTCAACAGGCATTTTTTTAACTACGTGATTTTTTCGCAGATTATAAACCAATTTACACAGATGGTTCTAAGGATGGACCCACAGTTGCAGCAGCAACTGTGACTCCTTCAAAAACATATGCTTCAAGGCTGCATGATGGCAGCAGCATCTTTACTGCAGAAGCTAAGGCCATCCTTAAGGCTGTCCATCACATTAAAAACTCAACCCCTAATAATTACATAATTTTTTCCGATTCACTTTCTTGCCTACACGCAATTAAAAACTGTAAGAGTGATCATCCAATTATCAGGGATATTTTATTACTTCATAATTCGTGTCTCCAATGCGACATCGTCTTCTGCTGGCTTCCTAGCCATATGGGTATAAGAGGTAATAACAAAGCTGACTCAGCTGCTAAATCAGCATTAAACATCAAACATATTTCTCCCACTAAGGGGGCGGGATAGCGCAGTGGTTAGCGCGTTCGGCTTCGGATCAAGAGGTCCGGGGTTCGAATCCCGCCAGGGTCACGACAACTTTGTCTGCAGTAGAGAACTGTTCTACACGCTGAAAGGTTTGGGTGCAATGCTACACTGAATTTCAGAGTAGTACCACCCATGGTTCGCTAGTTCCAGCCGTTGCTCGCAGGTTTCACCGCAATGCATAGCCACATGGCGTTGCGGGCTTTCTCCCTGCCGTAATACTAGCAGCCGCGATATAAGTGAAATACTCTTGAAAGCGGCGTTAAACCCCAACTCACCTCACCTCACCTCTCCCACTAAAGTTCCATATACGGATTCTAAACCTGCTATTAAATCTTACATTAAACAACGTTGGAAGTGCCAATGGGACCAACAACATCATAACAAACTTCACACTATTTAACGTCATTTAGGTTACAAATCTTTATCCTCTTTTACCCGGCAGGATGCTTGTGTTGGACACTCTCATCTTACACACTCGTACCTTTTGAAGGGGGAAGATCCCCCGGTATGTATACCCTGTCAGTTTCCTCTCACAATCAAACACATTCTATGTGAGTGTTGGGACACTGCACATATCACGGAAACTGTTTATCCTTCTATTTCAATCAATCAAGTTTTACTCATTTCGGTGAGCATCGTGTTTTAGATTTTTTAAAGGCTATTCACCTTATTGACAAATTGTAAATTTTAACTTTTCATTATCGGCTGTTATTCAATTTGTGATAATATGCTGATGTTTTTCTGTTTTTCAATTGCAATTTTCTTTTTTTATATTAGGCAAATAAATTAAATATCTCGCCGCTAATGGCTGCAATACTGCCGAAGCGGCGTTAAACAATAACTCACTCACTCACTCACTTTGACGTAAAAGATGAAAATTGTTTTTAGGGCATAGCTCCTGTGTTTCTGATTAAGGGGCCTCTTTGACTGTTTTATAATTTTTCAACATTTGAGAAGATTTAATACGTTGTGGCCCTTATTTGGCAATACAGAGCCACAAACTCAGTTTATAGTTTACAGTTTATAATCCCCATTGGCTAAAGAGCCTGAACACAATATTTCAGCTTTTTCTGCGTTTTTTTTCTGAAGAGGAAGAGAAAACAGGTATTGGGCATAGTACATGTGGTTCTTACTTTGGGCCAGATAGTCTCCAAATCTATAATAATCACAGGAGAAAATACAGTGATTTCCTGAAGTTTCCTGAATAGTATACGTCGGGTATCCAAACCAGTATACGGCAGTATACGTCGGGTATCCAAAAATATCCTGATCAGTATACGGCGGGTATCCAAACTCAGGATACTCTTGGAAACTTTTGTTAACTTTTGTATACTCTTGTATACTCTAGGAAACTTTTGTATACTCTTGTATACTTTTGCATGAACTATTTTATATTGAATTAACTACTTCAGAGTGCATTTTACACTTTAATAACATTAACATAATAAGGAATGAAGTTTTGGAATTAGCATGAAAATTTATATCCTTCATGAATGTAGTCTGATAATAATAGTACCGGTAACTTAATTAATGTTAATTATACAGGTTTATTTATAATTTTTACAAATCTGTATGTTGGTGGTTGGGGTTGTGGAGTTTTGAGGGTAGGTGACTGGGTGTGGGGTGCCGTTTTTCAGTGTGAAGTTCGTCAGTGAGAGGCATGAGTGTTGTTGTGTACTTGTGGCTATAGATTGGAGGTTGGGACGGCCGCTGTTGCCTGTGTTGCCTGTGTTGAGTTGAGTGGCTACGAGTTAGGGGTTTGATATTTATGTTTATTTGCTTAGGTCTAGGAAGGAAGGGTCGTGGGTAGTACTTGAACTGTGGTTTCAATTTAATTGTAGATGTACATGTAGAGGCACAGTTTATGCCTTAATGTTAGGAGATGTGAGTCGATCTAGGGTGAGTGATAACATGATGGGTGAAGTTTGGAACTGGGAATAGAACTTAATTAATAGTGAGTGACTGACTGGGGGTTATGGGCATAGATCGAGATAGTCTTTGGTAAATATATGGTTGAAGGATTACTAAGGCAGGGTTTGGTAGCGGCATGGTAAATTACTGGGAATGGGGACGGTGATGTAGGAAGGATGTAAGTGAAGAGTTATGCTGGGAGCTGGGGATATATGTACCTAGTGGTAGACTCGGGTGACTATGCTGAGATGCACATTGTCTAAGATGTAAAATAAGAAAACAATAATTAGAAAAGCAAGGTGGAGTCATTTCTATATGTAACTACAATGATATAGCGCTACATGTATGTTGCATATTTATGGGAGCATTAGTCGGATTTGTGTGTGATTGAAGTAACTAACTTTTGTGTAATGTGTCAGTCATTATGTTTTAAGATACGTCAATGTGGCTAAGTATGGTTTCTATTGTATGGTTTGCTTATGTAGATTGAAGTCGCTGAGTCGTATCTGTTCATAGAAGTGTTTCTGTGAATGTAAAGGGACAGTTGTTTAATATTCCACGGTCCTGTGATATGGTTTATGTATATTACGTAAGAGCCTGCCTGTCGTTGCAGGAAACTTTTGTAACAAAGATGCTTTGTTTACTGTGTAGTTGAATTCAGTGAACCTTATAGATGATTATGGATGTGACACATGATTCAACAAGTATTATCAAACTACAGCAAAACATACAGTAGTAATTGTTAAGATATATCATAGATATATCAACCAATGTTCGGTTTGGGTAAAAAATATAATGCTGATGGCGCAAATCATTTCAACCTGGAAACAGTTACAAAAATGGTAACATTGCGTTCTTATATAATTCCAAAGGTTACAGACCCATGCTAGACTTACAATACAACTATGTATAAAATCTAAAAATAAAGTGAATATGATATGTCTTACATAGGACGATTAATCATTATTAATTATTATTATTAATCATTGAACTTATCTTTGTAATTATTAACTTTCTTTAATGCGTGAATGGTGGTATAGTATGTCATCCCAATGTTACAAATACAAAGCTACAAACTGTTTACTCAAAAACAACGTTCGGTAGTACAAAAACATTTACAGAAGTACAAATTACAAGCACGCGTCTGTAGTCAGTCAATTGATTAAAATAAGTTAATTGAATTATACATGGATAAATAACAAACCAAGTACAGAAATACGGCATATTTTGTAGCTGTATGATAAAACTTAAGATATAATTAATTAATTAATTAAATATTAATATATAGTCTGATTCGTGCTAACTAATGTTTAATATGTACCAAACCAATTGTATGTTTGGATAACGGTGTTGGAAGTGTGAACTGCATTGACTCTGATCCCGAGTTTATTGTAGCAATAAATTAATTAGGTGTTAATTTCTGTGTAGTGCGGTGATTAACGAACCGTAACGGGATTGTGAACATCCTTTTTGAGAGCGAGTTTATTGGGGCAGTAAATTAATTGCAATTGAGTAAGTGATAGCTTCACTGTAAATCAACTGTGGGTTATTAGTTTGAGTAAAATGGGTGAAGGATTTTAAAATGTCAATGCAAAATGCCATATGAACCAATGAATAAAGTGCTTGTGTTCATATACTGAAATGCGACTATATATATGTGTACATAATACAAGTATTTCAATCACTAGAATTAGTTAGTTTTGGGAGCATTTTTCTCATATAAACATTAAAATTACGACTTTGCTTTTACCAATGTGTAACTCTTCAAGCATGAAGCATATATGAAGTCATGTGTAACCTTGTTTAATGATACAAATGTGCATACAAACGATTTTAGTTATGATAATCTTTATTTCTTATACTTAGAGGCCACAGGCCTATAGTACAAAAACGTGCAAAGATTCACATGCAAACATAGAAAACACCTGTTTGGAGGTACCTAGTTATATTTTGGAATATTATTTGTTCTCAGGACAGTATACAAAGGACAAATTAAAAGAAAATGGTATTCGTCTTCAACACAATTAAGTTTACACAATTTACAAATTCTATTTTCTAATGCCATATTGTAATATCTTCCTGTCTCAATTACTTACTCGTGGGATGAGCACCTGAAACGTGAAACTGCATTTAGGAATTTCCTTATATCTAACATACTCAAATAATATTCTCTTTCTGTGTGATTTAAACATTTTATAGTCAACACATTTGTTTGAAAGTGACAGCGATGTAGCCCATTCCTGTGTAAATATATCTTTCAGTCTTTGTGTAACATTATTTACAAAATTTGAATTGAAATCCACGTTTTGACTCTGCCATATATCCCCAAAACTAATAGTATTTGATAACTCACAAACGTTGGATACCCAATTTGCCTTTCCTCTCTTATCATACAGAATCTTCATATCATAACAGGGTATCTATTAGAAGGCATATTTAAGAAATTTTATCATTCCAGCTTTGGCAAATATATGAACTGGGAATCTGCCACACTGTCCATACACCATATTACTGGGTGTGCTTGCCTTCACTACTGGAAAGTTCTTACAGGTATAAAAGTGTATCTTTTCAATAATATCATAATGTTTAATTCCCCATACCTCTGATCCATACAATAATAGTGGAAGAATTTTTTAGTCAAATATTTTGTAAAATGATTTGCAATCAATACATTGGTTGTATCTACTAGTTTATAAATACTTTTGAGAACACCAATTAACACCTTTTTGGCTAGTGTGGAACAATGTTTTGCATGAAAGGCATAAGCAATTTGAAAAGTTTACTCCAAGATATTGATATGCGGCTGACCTTTATAACACCACTTTTCCGTTTTAGACAGCTTACCTCCGTTTTTGAATACTATAACTTAACTTTTCTCCATGTTGACAGTCAATCCTGCATTTTCTCAGTAATGTTCTAATTCATTTATATGCCGTTGTAACCCGATGACGCTTGAAGAAAATAAAATCATATCATCGGCAAACATTAATAAAAACAATTCGTCAAATAAGAGTGTAACTGGATGCCATGAGAACCACTACTTTGAATAATCAAAAATTCATTTATAAACATTGAAAACGGAAACGGCCTTAAAATGCATCCCTGTCTAAGACCAGAATTGCAGGTAAAAGAATCTGAAATGTCATGGTTATTTCTGATACAACTTTGACTTTATCATACATATTTCTGAACAATGTATTCATCTTAGGGCTTATGCCATGTTTCTCCATTACCTCCCAAAGTTTTATTTTTTGTATCGAGTCAAAGTCTTTTTTTAAGTCAATAATCAGGGCATATAGTTTATTACCTTTTGTACCAAGACACTTCTGAACTATCAATTGCAATATAAAAATATTATCTACTGTGCTATATCCCGCCCTTAAGCCTAATATCTATTTTATCTAGTGTATCAGCCCAGAATGTTAACCTCGATGATGTAGACGAATACTTTCCCTAATATACTTAGGGACTTTATACCTATATAATTATCTACATTATTTACATCTCAACTCTTATGGATTGGGATAACACTTCCAGTAGTCGATGGGAAGTTGCAACTCTCTAAGATTACGTTAAAAGCTAATATAACTAAATATCCCCCGAATGTTTTATAAATTCCGGTAAAATATTATCTACACCTGCTGCTTTGTTGTCCTTTTTTGTATGCTATATAATGTTTCTTGCCTATCTATTGGCGAATCCAGAATATCACTATATTCACTATAATTCTTCAAGCTCATAACGTAAATCGCCAGTAACTCCCGTAGTCGAGTTTACACTGAAAGTGCTATCTGTTTCCTTTCCGATAGACAAAAACATATGTTTGAAATCTTCATACCATTCTTTATTGCTTATATTATACTTTTTGAATTGCTTACCCTGCAACTCCCGAAGGATGGACCATAACTCTTTGGATTTGATATTATTTTCTAGCTTAACTGGTTTCTGCTTATAGTATTCCTTTCGTTTCTGTTTAATTTCAGTGTTATATAAATTTCTTGTTACGTGGTAATCATCTAAGTGTTGCTTACATTTATGTTTTCTAAACTGGTTTAATATTGTGACAACGCTCAGCTTTCAAACTTCTACATTCAGAATCAACCCATGGACTATCCTTTCCCGCATTTCTAAACGACAATTTTCGTTTCATATTTGCTGCAACAGTACACATCTCATCTGCCACATATTGTACACTACGATTGATATCACTGAATACTGAATCTAGACATTTATAGAGGAATTCTTGCACACTATCTGAAAACAAATTTTCTCCTCAGACCGTTCTGCCTTCCATACAAACTTGGTACATCCATTGTGTTGTTGGGGGTCACATATTGCAAACGCTATAAATGGTATTACTTTATCGATAAGTACCGACTGTTACCGAAAACTACCATTTTGATGATAGCAGACTTAGCATATTGACGATATGATCGAAAACCGGACAATGCACAGCGTGTGGCGCGCGTCAATGAGTCAAACGTAATTTTGGAATTATATTTATAACAGACAAAAAGACAAATTTGAGTTGATAATGTTTAATAGGTCCCATTATCACTGTGCATGCAAATGGGGCGTGCAGTTTCGGTTTCTGCACATGTATAATTATGTTACTCAATTTTAATCGGAAACTAATAATTATGATATATTTGGCGATTGGGGATAAATTTGCAAGCTGAGTGAATTTATTTGTATTGTAGACAGAACATGTCGTGAGTTGGAACGTATTAAAGCCAAATGTTATGAAACACAATGGATGTACCTTTAAGACAATGATTAACTCATTTCTTATTACATCATCGGTTTTAAATATGTGAGAATTTAAATTGAGTTATACATGAATATATGGATAAATAACAAACCAAACACAGATACTTACTAAACATCTGTTAGCATATTTTGAAGCTGTATGATAAAACTTACGATATAATTAATTAATTAATTAATTAGATAATAATAATTATAAAGTCTGATTCGTGCTAACATATAGTTTTATATGTACCAAACCAAACGTACATTTGGATAACGGTGTTGCATAGACTCTGATCCCGAGTTTATTGTAGCAATAAATTAATTAGGGGTTAATTTCTGTATAGTGCGGTGATTAACGAACCGTAACGGGATTGTGAACATCCTTTTGGAGAGCAAGTTTATTGGGGCAATAAATTAATTGCAATTCAGTAAGTGATAGCTTCACTGTAAATCAACTGTGGGTTACTAGTTTAAGTAAAATGTGTGAAGGATTTTAAAATGCCAATGCAAAATGCCATATGAAATGCGTTTATGTGTAAATAATACATGTATTTCAATCACTAGAATTAGTTAGTTCAACATTTTGGGAGCATTTTTCTCATATAAACATTAAAATGACGACTTTGCTTTTACCAATGTGTAACTATTCAAGCATGAAGCATATATGAAGTCATGTGTAACCTTTTTTAGAGATACAAATGTGCATAAACGATTTTAGTTTATATATATATATATATATATATATATATATATATATATATATGTGAGAATTTAATGGGGGAGGGGGGTACAGAGCCAACTTACATCCAAACGGATAACCAAGGGAGAGTTAAATACATTTATGTTCGTGCAGATACATACTTATTATCGCTAATGACAGTTATGATTAGAGGGTACCTGGTTTGTGTCATTTACTCTCCGTGCATTTATAGTTGCTTGGTTTAATCACTCTAAGTACATAATAAAAAGCATATTTACCGTTAACGATATGATTCATGAAGAAAACAATATTCCACATTTTATGGTATCATTCATCAATACGATATAGACTAGGTTTGACAAACTTGATCTTGATAAATAAAGTTAGGCACATACAACAATACAAACAACAATACAAATTTAAAAAACTATTGAACAAAGATCCACATTTGTTATCTTATGATGGTTTACCTCTAAAGTATAACAAGGTGTATTGTCTTTTCAAGCCTCCAACTTCTAATAATATTAACATTATTAAAATTTCACAATTCGTTATCTATTCCATGTATTTCATCGAGATGAGATGATATGATATGATGAAATCAACCGCCTTTCTATTCAAATTATTGATGATCGAACTGTTGTATTATTATGCATGAAACACAAATCGATATAGACTGCAGGTATGATATATCATACAACAGAATATAATTTAGCAGTTAATACATGTCCGAAATGCACGTACTACTTCACTGCCCCCTGTATGAATGTGAGAGAGAATATTTAGTTGAAATGTGCAATATGTTTAATCAAGAGTTTTGTAGTTTTAATGATTTAAAGAAAGTGGGTTTTATACTATCAAATGTTTATGTTTTTATGATTGCTGCCAAAACCTGCCAAAATATTTTGTTGAAGAGAAAACAGGTTTTATACTCGTAATTTTACCAACGTTTTTCTTTTACTCTAGCGTTTTACGTAACAATGTTCTATTTATGTGTATATATATTTTAGGTATATTTTAGTTATAGTCTCTCATAATCCCACTTGTGGATGGCCCTTTTTATGTATATATTTATTGTATGTTTTATATTGTAACGGGGTGAGACTCTAATAAACACTTGTCTGTCTGTCTGTCTGTCCTTATACACACAACGGTTCATCCCCTGGTTTGTCGGATGGGAAATTAGCTACTTTTATTATCCAAACAATCAACCTTTTAAATAAGTAAACCTTATATATCTCCCAATGTATGTTGATGTCATTATAATTGTGTCATTTTCAATGATATTCTTTATATCTTTACTTGTTAGGTTGTTAGTTAGGTGACAAAAGATCCTTTTCACGGTCGGCCCACCATTAACATCTTTAATCTTGAACGCAATTTCCAATGAAGTCAATTAACAAAACACATACACAGCGCAGTTTCAACACCCTGAGACATAATGAGCAGTAATTACTTGACAGCTAATCTGGTACATTCTCACATTTGTATATTCACGTCATGGTCAAATGAAGCAATTTGCTAGAAGGTTAAACATGACAGCTAGTGTATCTGCTCACTGCAACGGATATCAAAATTGCAAAATAGCAAATACTGTATGAATACTATATACTGTATATTATTTGAATAATTACGTCCACGTGCTAGATGCCAATGGATAACTTGAATAAAACTAGTTAGAAACTTCACCTACCACAAACAGATCAAATACATGAAGGAGATGGCTGTTAATAAAGTACTATCGTTTTTCATAGACCATATAATTTCCTTATATATTTTATTTTATATATGTTTACATATTTTTTCAGGTGTAAGATTGTACTGTCGGACATGTAAGACAAATGCTTTTTCGACAATTTACAAGATTATCATATTTCATAATAAAAAATTACCGATGTCGACTAACCATCGACCTAATCTGGTATATTCACTGCAATACCGCCATATAAAACTTCTGAAACGAATACGCACGTTATTTGATAGCATAATTCCAGCCTCATCCAGCTTATTATTGTTAACATGTATCCACTGAAAAATATATTTCACTTATGTCCATCACATACAAACCAATACTAGTTAGATTTGCTTTGCATAACAAACGTGAATTTCGTATGCTCCATCAAATTTTGCGTTATATTCATGTATATTTGTATATATGTCATTATGTATACCTTACCAGATTTGACTTCATAACAATGAACCAGTTCATTAATTGCTAAGTGAACAGTAGTATGTTATACAATAGGTGACGCTCTGCATTTAGTGAAGGCGATACGAGGAGTTTTGGGGATGTAGGCAATATGGGGTGTAGGCCAAGCTAACACATTTCAACAGGGTCAAAAACATACGGTACAAAGTCTTTTTCGGTAATGAAGGAATTGCGAGAATCATACAAAACAGCGCCTATAGCAAATTGCAAACCGTTTAATACGTACTGTACACAGTCTGGACAAGTATTATGCATAATTATAAGCACGACAATCATATCCTTGGTTAAATTATGTCAAAACTACATGTGGCATGTGGTCAAATACTTATTTTCCATTATCCCTAGTATTTCTGTAAGAAATGGATAGTTATTCAATGTTTTAAAAGATAAATTCTGCAAACATAGTGTAGTGACATTATCAAATATACTCTGCTGTCATTAAGGATTCCCCATGTTTTGATCAATATGTTATAAGGAACGAAACCAATATGGTGTACAAATCAATATTGTAATTCTTAATTTGCCGGTTGAAAAAGGTCGATATCACAATCCCTCGTCAAGAACGAGTATATACATTATATAATTCTATCTAGATTCGTGATGAATTTCATTATTTATTTAATTGTAATGCTTTATCAAATCAACGCTTATATTTGATAAATAAATATCCATACACTTTATCATCTTGTGTGTACATTGGAATGCATAAGTGCTAAAGAATCACAATCAAAAACAAATTTTTCCGTCTTACTGTAAATATTGAATTAACTCATGTGCTGCCGTTGGCAGAATATACGAGGTAGTAACCTTTTAGTCTGTGGTCCCATGCATTTACGTCACAGGGAACAGGAAGTTTGATAATAAACACAGATAAGTCAATTGTTTAATTTAACCGGACTAGCCACAGATATCAAACATCAAAGAATCGAGCGTAAATGCATTCGGCTTTTCAAAACGAAACAACCAATGGGCTAGTGTAACGGTTCAAGTAACTTTATACAATTAAGATATTTATAGAATGTGAAAGGAATATTTGATATGATCATTATACTGACCTTTATTTAAATGATCTCTCTAATTTGTAGGAATAATAATTAAAATATATAGATAAATAGTGTTTATATTATCAATATGCCTTAACAAGTTTACATTTACACTCCATGTGTTCTGTGATATAAATTTTACTATTTCCTAAACCATAATTTATTTTAGATATATTCTCATTTATGTTATTCACGTTTAAGACACATCCACTTTCTTATCACAAAGTATATATTGATATTTACAAGGATAATGATGTATTTTCATTCAAATATTGATGAAGTGATTAAATCTTCGCAACATTTTTAGATGTGAATTATTTAATCAACATTGTCCTCTTATGCCGTAGCAAAGCTTTCTACACTCGCCATTGTTTTGGATTTTGTAATGAATGTACGCTTGATTTTACAAATCAATGAATAATAATATCACCCTTATTAGCTTGGAACATGCAGTCCATTCTAAAACCATCGAACCCTCTCTTTTTACCAAAACTTTGATCTGGAACATTTCGACAGCCTAATGTATCTTACTTACGATCTGTTATCTGTACCTCGATCTTAAAATCAGTTCATTCATCATACATTATACATTGACATGAGAAGTGACAACGTACCTTTGATAGAAATCCATTCCTCAGGACTTGGTAAACACTTGTGCAAAATAAATTGCAGGAACCAGGAGGGATTAACGCAACTGAATATATCTATGAAGTGATTTGGACTTACAGAGAGTCCCAGTTTAAATAGCCACGCATTATGTAACGGTAATTAATTGTGGGCAATATGTTTCCGTGGTGGTTAATGGTCACTTCTCAAAGGGGTATAGGTCTAATTAGTGTAACCACTGTTTATTCACGCGCAGAGAGTGACACTTTAACAGTCGGTAAAAGATATGTTCAACCAGACATTGCGTCGCCACTGTCATCAATTGCCGGCAATATATCGGCGCTTTATCACACCTAGTTTCAAGTCTAATCAGTGAAAGTCATCAATGTGTATTGAGTGCTAACTTTTTGGATGATCAGTACTGGGCGTGTGTAATGTCATACGGTTCATGGCCGAGAAACCTGAATTCGAGATAAGTCACACCTGAATGGGCATGGCACTTAATCGTTTTGTTATTCCTGAATGAACACTGTGCGTGATGTGCAGTTGTTCATCATAATACTTGATATATACTTTCTGGCGAATACATATTTCTAAGTAATATAGTTAACGGGTATATACGTCATACTTTATAGTATACATTGTATACCAGACATGGGCACTTTTTTACTTTTGACAGACAAAACAATACAATATTGTCCATTTACATTTTAAGAAAGTATTAGAAGCTCAGTCAGGTGACCTGCGTATGTTATGAGTCACATTTGCTACATACATAGCCTTTTACAAAATGCACATAATCTTTCATCCTTTTTAACATAGTTCTATCTGTTTCATTCGGGAGTCTACGGTTACAGGTACTTATTGTAAATTCAATGAAAAGTATATTCGATGTAGAAAGCTTAAACGTATTATAATAATGGCATGTGGATGATTGTGTTTCACATTCGTTTTAGTGATGATGAAATGGGTTACATAACTTAGCTTTGACATTACTGTTAGGTAACCGGGAAAAATAGCAGAAAAAAGTAACTGTTTTTGCTTGAGAAAAAGCAATAGTTGATTAAACAGTATTTTATTCCCAAATAACATATAACACAAAAGAAATTATGAGAAGTTAAATTTTAAAAAAGGATTAGCAAACAGGCTATACACTAGCCTATATAAATGCTTCTTCTAAAACAAACTTAAAACAAATCATTTGTTAATACATTTGTGGGAATACATTGAAGTTCATACACATGTTTAGTAAACTCGCAATAGTTAAACATAAATGATTGCCTTTGTACAATGTATGTATTTAATTTGTGAGGTGAGACTTAAATTTATCATCTTTATTTTTGATCATTTCTAATGAGAGAAGTTCTCAGATGTCACGGGTTATAATCTTCGCAATGATTCGAATCTTCAGATTATACATTGTAAAACTGAAAGTTATGCGAGGTCCTTTCCCCACAGATATCGATGCAGTTAAATTATTGAATTCATTGCCACCTGAACAGAACTGAAATACAGCCAGTTTCAAGATTTCAAACTGCCATTCTAAACAATATTAATATTTACAGCCACTTTTGACTTAAACACCGGCATCAGATTTTGTCAAATAATACAATCTCATCTCCGACCAGAATGTACTGATCATAATGCACATAAATATCAACGGTTTATATCTCCAACACCAGCTTGCTCTTGTGGTTATATCTTTGAAGAATATTCATTAATTCCTTGTATGTCCTCTCTATAGCGATATTCGTTATTATATATCGTTAAGTCTGTATTATTATGCAAAGGGATTTGATCTGAAATCAATTTTGTTTGGAAGTCACATTTCTTGCCCAGCTGTAAATATGGAACTCTTAAATTCAGTTCATTCATTTATAAATTTAACAGGCAGATTTGATTTAAAGTAGTGCTTCTATGGCACAGTCATAATTTGTATAATCAGATTGTATCATTTATTTGTATTCATAATTATACTGTACATGTCATGTTTTGTATTTGGTTGTATCCCGGAGCGCTTTGTATAAAAGCATTTTCTTACCTACCAATCCGGTTCCTTCTTTTTGGAAATAAATATGTTTAAACAGAGAGAAGTGCTCTTACAGCTACAGCGTTTACTAAATTAAGCTGAACATAAGCCTCTGCTTAGGCGAGAGGGCAGAATTAAATCCCAGTGCATTAAAGTATCTACTGATAACAAGTTTACTTTACAAAATGTAATGTTATTTTAGTTTAAATAGTAGTCTTAATGATAACTTTTCGGGATTTATGGAGACCAGCGAGGTGGACGGACAAAATCCCCACTGGACATAATCCCCAAGGAAAATAATCCCCTATGACAAAATCCCCAGTGGATATAATCCCCCCACCCAAAAACAACAAGACACAGACACCATCCCCAACACAATAGAATGTGTCTTTGATCTTTATGTTATTTCTAATAAGTAGGCTTAAAATGATCTTTTGTTATAGAGCGTTGTAGAGTAGTTTGTACAAAGTGAATTTTGAGAAATTTTTGTTTTCATAAATAGTTCCAATTTGTCTTTGATCAGTAACAGTAAAACAGCTTGAAAAAGTGTTGTTTTCATAAGTAATTCCCTTTTTGTCTTTGATCAGTAACAGAACAAGAGTTTGAGAAATTGATGTTTTCATGAATAAATCCGATTTGTCTCTGATCAGTTGCAGCATTTTAAAAAACCTCTGCCTGTCATTTCGTGATGCAAAAATGGGGATTAAAATGTTTATTATTGTGAAAAGTTGAATCATAAATAACGAAAATATATCTTTGGATTTTAACTTTCTAATGGAGACATACTTTCGACTTAAAACTTGGTGCTAGGGAAAAAGTAACAGAAAAAAGTAACAGAAATAAGTATCAGAAAATAGTAACAGTGTTTGCTAAGAAAAAAACAGTTTTCAACAGTACAGTGAGAGTTTGTCATATACCGGTAATATACAAGCACAACGTCTTAGTTCAAAGCACGATGTCACCTTTAAAGACATTTAAAGATAAACTGCGAGTCTGTTTACCAATTCTTGTTTGTTCCTATAGGTTTACTCAAAGCTAGCTGATCAGGTTAAGATATATGTAGGAAAACAAATAACTGAAATAAGTAAAACAATTGATATAAAGAAACAATAAGAGTATGGTATTGAATTGAATTATTGTAATTTAAGAAGATTATGAAAACTACATTGATAGTAATTTTAAGGATACATTTCCTGTTTAAATCCTGTTATTACAGATAACATGTATACTTAACTTTGTTAATTTATCCTTAATAATAGTAGTTATTTACATATCATTTGATCTAAAGTAAACATATATATGGATATATCAATTAAAGCTGAATGTTCGTCTTCATATGACAATGAGGATGCAATCACACTTATTTTTATACGTAAAATAAAAAGTACAGATATTAGAAACAATGAATTGTGTTATATTGAATACGGTCAACTATTCCTTCATTTCAGTGGTGATTGTTTCGACTGAGGATGTTGACCTACATATACGATGCGTCCCATTACCAATTTATTAGCGATTTCATCCGGTCAGGCAGTCTAAAGAAAAGAGAAAAGCAAAAAAAAAACCAATGAAAAGTAACTGCTAGCCTTATGTAAGTTCGTTTTGTTTTGCACATACTTTGTTGTTATTTCATTATCTATATCCTATATGCTATTTGTATATTATGTTTGTACTTTTGAAGTGAAGTCTGAAAAAAAGCAAACTTTACAAAATCATATCGTTTTGCATAGCTATTGTCCGTTTATATTTATATTATTTCGCGCAACTTAAAACAAATTTTTTCACAGGTGTACCAATATTATAAATTTAATAACTTAATTATGAATAATCTCATTTATATTCTTTGGATTATTTAACAGCACTGTTGTTGCTTCACCATAGATATCCTGTTTTTATGTACATTTATCTCATTTATTCTCACAATTTAAAAAATCCCAACGTAACTGTGATGCAGTAATATCATGAAGCTATGTCCTGGTCTGTATGATATGTTCCATCTTATTTTAGTTCATGTTCTTCTTAATACATAAATTTATGGTTAAATGAGTTGAATAATTATTGTTGTTGGTTATTGATATAACGCTTTTTTGTATGCCCAAAGCTAGGTGCAACTAAACAATTGTCTGTCTGTTTGAGGGACAATGCATGCTTAATTAGCATTTATTTAAACAAAACTTTTAGCCACTCAGGCTAGTAATTAGCTGAGAGACCAGTTGTGCGTTGAAGAGCTTGACAGGTGTGTTGTATAAACATACAGATGACCTGGCGACAGGCTAATAAACACTATGTCTGTCTGACTATGGGCTTCGCGCGTCTGGTTGGTCATTTAAAGTTAGCCAATAAGAATTAAGGCCAAAACTAACAACCAATAAAATACATGATCATGAATATTTGGACATGCCTTTACCAGTTACCCCCTCAGTTGAAAGACTGCGCCATCATCATTAGCAGTTACTGTCAAACAAATAACGTAACGTTGATGTTATCTCTGTGTTTTTCGACATCAGTTGTGACCCAAACACATACGTTTCGATTAGGGATTTACTGTTTCAAGTTGTGTTCTTTTGACTATCTGGATATTTATAATTTTCCTCCGGATATGTTCGTCGACAAAGGTAAGTCTTCAATAATGCAATATATCCATTGTCACATATATATATATGAGATGTTTAAAGTGTGAAACGTCTTGTATGACGATAACACACTTTCACACATTTTGCGAATTATATATACAATGATGAGACAGTCTATACTACAGTCCATTAATTGATGCTGTATGAGTAACGACAAACCACGATCACAATTGATACTAACTGAACAGAGAATTTAAATCCGATATAAGTAACCAGTGCCTATAATCCAATGCATACCAAAGAGGATACAATATATCGTGTTTGCTATTAAATACATAATTCTCATAATGCCTTTCTGCTGATCACGTTTACATTTGATCTGCTTAAATAATCACGTAAATATAGTTTTATTTATTTGAATGCATATATAGCTATTATCAACTTTGTCACACGGACATTTTCATCTTATAAAACAAAAGACCCAAGACAAGTTTGTCTAGCGTAGTTTAATCTGATATAATTAAGCCAACAGAGAACACCTATATAAACAAACCAACAAATATATTTTCATTTCATTTGTAATAAATTATGACACATACTATTATATAGTGGAGTATACTAGAGTATACTGGGGTATACTGAGGTATACTGGGGTATACTAGCGTATACTGGGGTATACTGAAGTTTCCTAAGCTTTGGAAATGTCTCGTATACTGATTAGTATACGCTAGGAAATTAGGGTGGTTGACAAACCAGTATACGCCAGGAAATTAGGGTGGTTGACAAGACGTATACTGGTCAGTATACTAGCACTTTTCTTGCGGTGAATTCACATTGGCTAAGGAGTCTGAACACAATATTTCAGCTTTCTATGGCATTTAATTCTGAAGAAGAAGATGAAAAATGTTTTCTATAATCAAATCTACATTTTTATAATCCCAATTGTCCAAGTAGAGTGTACACAGGATTTGAGCTCTCTAGAGCCAGTGGTTCTTGAAAATAAGATGAAAAATAGAAAGGTTTTCAGACGGATGGACTGACTGACGCCGAACTCCTTGGCATACATTTGTATGTCATAAGTCTATCAGGCTTTTCAGATCTGAGGGCAGTCTGCTCTTCGCTTTATTGCTGATAGTGTCTGCATTGTTCCATGTATTATATATGGATAACAACTGTTTCAAAATCCGTAATACTCACACCTCCTATTTCCTTGTGTAAATACATAGTAAATAATACTAAATATACGTTTATTCCCAAATGCAAATATATTCCAGTTGTACATACACTGACATATGTATATTTCTGCATGTAAACGGGGCTTTAGAATGTAAAAGCGGAAAAAACTCGCAACTTGAAAGCCACCCTCAAAGGAGGAAAACGCCCCAACGGTCCCCTAAATAACAGTAAAAGTATATTTTAGTACCTTGGAATTGAGAAACCCTTTCATAACTACGTAATCGGGCGCTTGGAATGGTGGACTTGGTGTTCAGAGGTATCTTCGCACACTACGCTAGTAATAAGATATATCACATTTATCACATTTCATTAAAATAGCACAGGACACAAAGTGTTGGAATCCATTTGCCGGATCCTTCCGGATTCTTCCATATAGTGGCGGATCCTGGAGAATCCGGAGGAATCCGGAAGGGTCCGGCAAGCGAATTCCACCACTTATTACCCTGTGTAGCTGATTGTATACATAAATAGAGATTATTATCCGAGGAAGTGTGTCATATGACTTTTACGAAACGAGTGTGAATTTTTGTATTGCCCGAGTGTAATAATGTCTTTATTACCCATTCTGTTATTATTACCCATATGGTTTAAAATAACCGAGTTAATATTATTGATATGATCATGAGCACATGTGCACATATCACGTTTGCCTAGCAACCATTGTTTCACTGCGACTTCCCGTATTGTGTCGTCTGTGCCGTCATAAAATGATTATTCGTGACGTTTCTGTAGCTTGCCGTCGCAAGGGAAGTGGGCCGCTTCCTGCCTATTTTTACGCAAATGAAACGGAACAGAATGGGTAATAAAGAAATGATTTCACTCGAAAGTGTTCCATATGACTTTTACGAAACTCGTTAAAATTTGTGTATAGCCCTCGCTTTCGCTCGGGCAATACAAAAATTCACACCCGTTTTGTAAAATTCATATGACACACTTCCTCGGGTAATAATCTCTATTTATTACCCATATGGTTGAAAATAATCGAGTTAATATTATTGATATGAGCACGTGCACATGTCACGTATCACGTTTGCCTAGCAACCATTATTTCACTGCATTTCGTCGTATGTGACGTCATCAAACAATTGTTTGTGACGTCACTATAGCTTGCCGTCGCTAGAGAAGTGAGTCATTTCTTGACTGATTTTACGCGAATCAAATGGAATGGGTAATCAAGAAAGTATAACACTCGAAAGTGTGCCATATGAGTTTTACGAAACTCGTGCAAATTTATGTATAACCCTCGCTTTCGCTCGGTCAATACACATATTCAAACTAGTTTCGAAAAAGTCATGTGACACCCTTCCTCGCGTAATAATCTCTATAGAACTTCATTTTAAGTTCATTCTGTATCTTGATGTGATGTACGTCAAACTAATGATGAAACATTTTCATTGGCAACGAAGATTTGTAAGTGCAAATGTAGCAGTAGCACAGGACTGTGAGGGGTGGAAGTCAAATTTGTGTTTCCTTTGGTTATTTATAGTGAGTTTATATTATATTAATAAAGCAAAACTATATATGAACCGTCTAAAGTATGCTACTATGATTTAGCGTTCCCAGCATCATTTATTTCAAAACAAGAGACGTTACCAACATCCAGACTCGGAGTTACCAGCATCCCATCGTGATTTTAAAATTGCGTATTCTTCATGACGTGGACATTAATATGTAGATTCAGTGCATCAAATCTATTCACACCATCAATATTCATGTGTGTGGAAGCTAATTTTGATTATATACCCCGAGAAAGCTGTTAATTCGTGTTAAATACTCGCGAAGCGATCTTGCCTTCCACCATGTTGGGATGTTGGTAACATACGTTACCAGCATCACCTTTGGTACAGTAAACTTGTTGATACATTGATATCGGAAATTCTTTACGACCACAATTTCATTACATTGAACATTATATTTAACCACAGTAATTTTATCAGGCTAATTAAAAGAAATAAAATGATTCTTTAAGGACACTTTGGGTTTCAGTACTAAAAACTATTTTGATAAAGCTTACAAGATATATCCGGCAGCACTAACATTCTCTATTTCGTAAGTACGTCAATTACAATGTATGTCATGCCATAATTCTCGTACGATTTAATGAACAAAGTCCTTTGCTTTTTTAAGTGGGTCAAGCCATTTTTTCAAGCGATTAATAGCTCTTGGTCCGATACGCACACTTCCGTGCTGATGCTAAAATAAGGTGGTGGTCATGACGACTGATCGGGCGCATTGACTTAGAATTACAGTTATTGCAACAAAAAATGGCAGTCCTTTCATGGACATATGAAATGCGGAATTATATTATAATGGGTTACTTACAGGTGAAATAACGAATTTGAAAATAATATAGAAATCAGTCTCTACAATTCGAAATCTCATTAAATCAGATCAAACCTGGTTCGTCGATCTGAGTAGTGACCAGTTGAGATCATGTCAGCTGACTCTTCGCCTTCAGCAACACAGCCAATCAGAGACCTTCCTAGATATGGCATTGAATGTGGTCTTTTATAACTATGGTGCGACCTTACTTCAAGCTGTTTATAAAGCAAAACACGACGTTGAATGTCTGCTCGGTTGAGAGGTCCCTGATCCATATGTAAAATAGAGACTCATGATTGAGACGGCCCCAGATCCATATTTAAAATAGAGACTCATGGTTGAGACGGCCCCCGATCCATATTTAAAATAGAGACTCATGATTGAGACGGCCCCAGATCCATATTTAAAATAGAGACTCATGGTTGAGACGGCCCCTGATCCATATGTAAAAATAGAGACTCGGGGTTTAGACGGTCCCTGATCCATATTTGAAATAGAGACTCATGGTTGAGACGGCCCCTGATCCATATTTTAAATAGAGACTTATGGTTGAGACGGCCCCAGATCCATATTTAAAATAGAGACTCATGGTTGAGACGGCCCCTGATCCATATTTAAAATAGAGACTCAGGGTTTAGACGGTCCCTGATCCATATGTAAAATAGAGACTCATGGTTGAGACGACCCCTGATCCATATTTTAAATAGAGACTCATGGTCGAGACGGCCCCTGATCCATATTTGAAATAGAGACTCATGGTCGAGACAGCCCCTGATCCATATTTAAAATAGAGACATGGTTGAGACGGCCCCTGATCCATATTTAAAATAGAGACTCATGGTTGAGACGGACCCTGATCCATTTGTAAAATAGAGACTCTGGGTCGAGACGATCCCTGGTCCTTATGTAAAATAGAGACTCATAATTGAGACGGTCCCTGAACCATATTTAAAATAGAAACTCATGGTTGAGACGGACCCTGATCCATTTGTAAAATAGAGACTCTGGGTCGAGACGGTCCCTGGTCCTTACGTAAAATAGAGACTCATGCGGCCCCTGATCCATTTGTAAAATAGAGACTTGCTTAAACTCAGACTAATGATTCCGAAACTAAGTACAAAAGAACGAGTATGTTTCCGATAAACACAGTTAATACACACTCGTTGGGAAGAAATGACAGCTGAATTAATGGTGTTAAAGTAGAAGGTTGATCCTGACACATGAAAGAGAAAACAGTTACACTGGGAAAACAAATGATATTTAATCATTTACTCCTATTTAATCCCGGAGTAAATATCATCTTTAGTCATATTTAATCCCGGAGTAAATATCATATTTAGTCATATTTAATCCGGAGTAAATATTTGTAAAGTTTTGTAAAGTTTTGTAAATATGTTATTTAATTCAGATTAAATGTTTGTAAAAATGTTATTTAATTCAGATTAAATGTTTGTAAATATTATCTTTAATTAAGATAAAATATTTGTAAATATCATCTTTAATCAAGATTAAATGTTTGTTAATGTCATGTTTATATGAGATTCAATATTTGCAAATATAATTTTAAATGATATTAAATATATTATCTTTAAACGGAATGTAGCACGCCGTTCTTCCGCAAATAAAGAGCTCTATAACGGGAAGGAAGTGTAAGCAGTGGCTTAATAATACTGTCCATCAATGAAAAGAGTTGTTAAATAAATAAACTTGATTCGTTTAAGCAATGAAACACTCCCTAAATTGAATTATGTCAAGGTGTAAAAAAGTAAATATTTATCATGTCTTTGGAGGGAATTTACAAGTTGAATACATAAAAATCAATATTTTATCATAAGTTTTTATATATCGGAGTAAATGATCACTACCGGATAAAAGACTCAAATTTACTTTAAATGCGATCTCTCCTGTCATAAGTATATGAAACATTCATTGAGTTACTTATTAATTCAAGAAAATAAAAGTTGTATCCATAATCACGGATAGACGGACAAGACACGACTATATATCCCACAGTATTGCATGCCGGTGGGATAAAATAATATTTTTACTTGCCAAAACATGAAGCCAGCAAATATGATAACATTTTATGAAATAGACAATTTCAGTAGCAAGCAATTGCATTTTGGAACAAATTAATATTTTCCCTGGCTATAATGTCAATCATCAGAAGACCGTCTACGCCAGATATATGATATAATACTATTTACGATGTTGATTTAGCTGTTTACACTGTGAATGTCCCGTTTTTCAAGATTAATCAAACACTTTTAAAAGGAGGCTCTCTTAAAATTCCATTTTTACAGTCCCTTTTCAATATTTGATAAAATGGTGATATTTTCAGAATACATACTTTTTTCATGGTCTGAGTGTAAGACTATCATGTACTCAACCGCAAAAGAAATGTCACCAGCCCCTAAATATTGCTGTCTGAGAAAGTAGATTTTGAATGTTTATGATGGACACATATTTATTGAAGAAGTATTTACAAATTCATACGTTAGAGAATGATACTTTTCTTTTAATGTCAGTTCAAATACAGTTGCAGTGTTGAAATCGCTTTTTCAAAATGTTTTTGGGCCAGAGTATTTGGCATTTAAAATGTAGAAACTACATAAGCTGCAATAAAATATGGTGTCGACATGAATAACCTTCTTAAACTTAAATTTGTTGACCCGTCTTTACTGTAGGATGTCATAAAAATGCCAAAAAGCCCCTTTGGACTCTCCTATCTCATCTAGTTAAGGATATTCGAAAACGTTGAGTTTGAGAACTGCCAATTGTTGAAAGTGTGTTTCTCAGAAATATTCATAGATAATGTTTTAAAAGTTCAGGTTTAGTTAAGTTTTCCTTCTGAAGACATGATGTATCTCTGTTTCAGTCGTGAGTATCACTCGTGGAATGAATTATCTTGTATATTGTATGGTGACGTTTCTTTTGCGGTTGAGTACAGAATACACCAGCTAAATTTTACTGTTGAGTGTATAGACAATTAAATCCCGACGACCATCCTGTTTAGTGACTGCGTAAGCTATGTAAGGGAAAGCATGGGAGTAAGTGACACCTGAACACACAGTTGTGCAGATGTTTATCTATAACATAGTCTTCATTTTTTCCAAACATATACATGCAAAGAACGAAAGTGTTTCCTTTAGTTCAACCTGGTTACAATACAATAGCAGGTGACATTATATTAAGGGTATACTATTTAACATTACAAGGATCAAACATATCAGTAAAGAAACAATATTCTTGATTGCTACCTTGCTAAACCAGATTTGCTGTTATGAAGTGAACCATAAATGCATGACTTACAGTAAAAACTGGAACTACTGGCCTGCCTAATTATGATCAATCAAGCCTCCTAAAAAGCAATCAGCATTTAACCTGCTGTGATTTATGCAAAATGACAGACAGGAATATAATGTATGCCGATGCAATCGCTAGTTAAAACTTTAATTTATGTTACCTTATTTTCATGTTGAGTCATTTACGTTAAGAATATATTCTTTTCAGAAATAGTTAAAACATCCAAATGCATAAGAAGAAATGTGCTCTAAACTGCTGTTTCATTAAAAGAACAATAATTTTTTCAAACACAAATTACACATGTTACACAGAATGGAATTAAATGACATACAAATGTAAATGTCTAAAATAATCTAGCGACACTTCATCGCTGATTACTAACTCATATTATTACAACACACAACATAATTTGAAACATTTTTCGTTTATCAAGGAAAACTTTAGTGTACGATTTTGTACCGCATCTATACCTGAAAAGCGTCAAAGCGTGAAAGCAGTTGAGTGAGCTGCAGGTGTTGTCATATGTGAGTAGTTTAAATACGTGTACTGCAAAAAATCTATAAACGATTAACAATCAGTAACCTTTAATTCAGTATCACCACAATGCAATACTAGAGTGGCCTGATGCAACATGAACGCCCAGGGTTTGATGCACAAACTTCCCTCCAAATAAGCAGTTAAAATGTAAGTTTAATTTACGATTAGCTTATCATCTTGATCTGCATTTCATATGAGATTTTCTTTGATTAACTTGTAAAGTATGACAATTCAGGTCTGAATGATCTAGTGACAATAAATATACATGTCAAATATTGAAGGCCTATCACTAAAAACCTGATGACCATAGTTACGTTTTTCAGAAAATACATCCTACACCAAAGTCACACGGTCACAAGGTCAAAGGTTATGACCTCAGTGTGTGTCATCAGAGACAACATTTTCATAGGCCTATCCTGACAAATTAAAACACATTTATCAAGTTTCAAAGACATATCATTGATAAATCAAACGTCTTAGCCAAGCTATAAGTTCAGTTTTAACCCACGGTCTGAAATGAGAAAGTCAAATGCTCTTATCAAGGGTCAATACTCTAAATACACAGGTCCGATTGGTCCCAAAAAGCACATGCGTAACACCTATGTATATCAAAAGCATGTGTAAATTTAAGTTTAAGAAAGATTGATCAAAAACTGTGGGAGGAGTTGATTTCAGAACACAGGTACATTTTTCAAGACGGGCGGACAGACGGATTCGCGCCACGACATAGACCCCTTTGGGTTTCATAATAATAATATATCTGCTTCTATAGCGCTGGGTTCCATGCATGCATGCTCAAAGCGCTAACAATGTCCAAGAAATTGACTAAAAAGATGGGTTTTCAGTTTTTTCTTGAAAAGTTCGCTGCTCTCTACTGATCGCAGATCACCGGGAAGCTGATTCCACAGTTTGGCTGCTGCATAGTGAAATGTCCTATAACCAAATGTCTTCATCCTTGGTTGCTTGACGTCAAGTTGAAGTTTGGAACTGGAGCGCAGGAGCCTTGAGGGTGTGTACAGTGTGATCAGGTCCTGCAGGTATTCTGGTGCTCTTTCATACACGCAGTTGTGGACCAGTACAAGGACTTTGAAATCAATCCTGAGATTGACGGGTAACCAGTGAAGTTCATGTAGGATAGGTGACACGTTGGAATCCCTTTTGGCCTTCACAACAATCCTGGCTGCAGTGTTCTGTACCTTCTGCAGACGTTTGATGTTCTCAGCTGATGTTCCAATCAAGACGCTGTTGCAGTAATCCAGGCGACTCGGGATTAATGATCTGACAAGCGTTGCTGCAGCTGTGTCAGTTATCAGATGTCGGATTCTTCCAATGGATCTGATATGGCAGTAGCATTTCTTGATGATTTCACTGACTTGTCTATCCATGCTCAGTGATGAGTCCAGTAGCACTCCCAGATTCTTCACAGCAGGAGAGAATGGAATATGAGCATCGCCTATCTTCAGGTGATCTACATTTACCTTTTGAAGACGTTGAGGGGGGCCGATGATCATAGCCTCTGTCTTGTCATCGTTCAGTTTAAGACAGTTTTCACCCATCCAGGATTTAACTTGGTCAAGACACTGTTCCATGTTGTTGATGGCAGATTGTTGAGATGATGTATTGGTCTGGAAACTGTTGGCAAGCTGTGTGTCATCAGCATACATATGGTGATGCAGATCATGGGGTTCAATGATTTTGCCTAGGTGTTGTGAACAGGGTAAACAGAACAGGTCCTAGGACTGATCCTTGGGGTACGCCACAGATCAAGGTGGTTATGAACTGTACTTGTGCAACAATGTACAGGTTGAATGTGAGAGTTTGTGTATATGTGTCCACGTTTGTTAACAATTATTTGTGTGTGAAGAAATAATTCATTGTAAAATCCAGAATTTATGTATGTTGTTAAGGTGATAAGGAAGTGTGAGGTGTGTGGGTGCACGGACAGATGGTGGTTGAATTTAAGAGTGGTTATCTTATTTTATTTTCAGTTGTATATTTCATACATATAAATTTATATTTATCTTGTATAGCCTTCTGTTCTGGTGGCTCATATATTTTATTGAATCAAATGTATGTACCTCTGTCTGTCTGTAAATGTCTGTCTGTCTGTATCTCTCTCTGTGTCTGTCTGTCTGTCTGTCTGTCTCTCTCTCTCTCTCTCTCTCTCTCTCTCTCTCTCTCTCTCTCTCTCTCTCTCTCTCTCCCTGTGTCATTTCCGCATTTCTTCTTGATTAACTAAATTAGGGCTCATTAACAAGATACCAAACAGGTGTAAGTCATTAACTGTCGAATTTGCTCCGGCTCGTTAACAAGGGTGAGAATGACCGACGGTTAAGAAGGCATAAGCCGAATACACAAAAAACATAAGAGAATGCACACTGGAGTATTCAGAACCTCTTTAGGTTATAAACGTTGCAAGATTGACGATTGCCTAAACTAAAGGAGTATTTTTGGTGTAATGCATTACGTGAAATAAGGAGCAGATGGTATTTGTTTTTACTGATTTAACAACTTTGCAATAATGAAAGGTACCCGTTGATTTGATTTACCCGCGAGTAATAAACAACATATACAAGTTTGAGAGCGAGGTATTGCATTTGCAGTTGGTTTCGTATTCCGACATCGATGACATTTATTGAATTGAATTGCTTGTTTTCATAGGATACATATTGGCTATCAGCTCGTGTAACATACATCTTAGTTTCACAGAATTGCAATATTTACTGGCATATAGCACAGGTATTGTTTACAGTATTGGTTAACAAGAGGTTACAGCTATGAATTGTGGGGTTTTCGGTGTACTTATAAGATAAATTCTTTTTTCTAAAATTACTATAGGCGTTACATACAATGAGAAAAGGATATTCATATACAGTGTTACAATTTCTTCAATCCCTTTGACTCATAGGAAACTTATAGTATATTTCTCGTTAGCGCATTATTTTCACAATAACAACAGTACACGCACCCACAGGAGTTGTTCAACTATACACCCCCCCCCCCCCCCAAATCAATTAAGGAGACTGCCAAACCGGGGACAACCGTTCCAGCTCGTTAACTAGGTGTGCAATTTGACTGATAAAGATTGAAATGCCAAAGGGGTCAAAAATCAAATACACAGAGGTTCAGAATACACCTGTGTATTGAAGGTCGCCATAGTCATTCATGTCGCTTTTATTGCCTGTCAAACACATCTTGCTTTTATACAACAATATATTCGGCGTATGGTATAGAACAAAAACAGATTCACTCACCATGAGCAAAGAGTAACAATACAGATGTGAAATTACATGTTGATGTTTATTATAGTGATTTTTCTGTGTACTATTATAGACTGGAATAGAGTATATTTCATAAAATCTGATGTGCCAAAATACCATATGTGATGATTTGAGTTCACATAATCTCACTCGACTTGAATATATATCCCAAAAGGACACATATTTCACAATTACTTAAAGTTGAGTTACGTTTTCACATTTGTACATGAAGTCGCATTTGTGCACCCATTTTACTTATCTATAGGACCCACTAGTAAACCAACTGTGTCTTCTTTAGATAAGTTTCCAAAATTACATTGATTTGCGCGCACGCCTGTCTTGGTGCATTGTAGTTATTCTCTCTATACTGAACGGGGAAAAATAGTTATTTTCAGTAGTTGTCAGTTGTGCTCGATATATATCATCGATGATAGCATTTGACATATGGGAACAACACACTCAATGTGGAGAATCTAGGGAGGTTAAGACATAATAACACATTAATACAACAGCATTTATTCCAGAGTTGTTGATATATCGACATGAAAATATACCTGACAGAAATCATGGGTACACAGAGGAACAGTAGATGGCATTTACCACTGCGCTACCCCGCCCGTTATTTTTTAAAAAGATAAGTCATTTGTTCAAATCATAAACATTTATAACAAGAAAGGTTTTACCTTTAGTTTTACTTTTTTACAATATCTGTTTTACTGCCAGAAACTGAGTTTATATTTTGCATTTTATTTGGATAGATGTATCTCTTATGTATGTACATTCATACTCAAATATATAGCATTAACTTTCCATGTTTAGATATCATCCAGTCTCTTATAACCCTAAAATGTGGTTGTATATCTATACATGTATATATTTGTTATGAGAGGTGAGACCTTAACCGTCCGTCTGTGTATCTGAACAGAATATCTTAATTAAAGAGTTGTGATCATCACGGCCCGTGCACAGCGTGTATTGAGTTGTGTAATGCCAGTGAATCTCCTTTGGCTGCCGCTAATTAGGGGTAATAAATTAATTTCGGTTTAGCTTTGCATTGTCAGACAAAGGCGTTATTTGTGTAACGGCATGTATATTCCATTACATTCAAGAACTGAATTTTGATGACATTTTACGTAGGAGAGATAATTGTGTTTTGTCACCATGTTTTAATTGTACCCTCCCGCCATTTTGTATAAATAACGACACCAGACTGGGTTGCGCCAATTTGATTACCTAGGGGTATCAAGATTTAATCTACAATTATGACGAACAATACCTATGTCTACGCAACATGTGATTGTGAAAATTTGTTTTTATCGCGTTTTGTTCTTTTTAGTTGAATGAATTCAAATCACATGTATTCAATGGTAAGTGCATTGTAAATATATAATGCCAATATTATTACTTCAAACATAATTGATATATTATAATAAACAGAGCATCCCTGAAAATATTATTTGTAAATCTAATTCATTAAGAACCTTATATGTTGTTAAATAATGGTCTCTCATAATTAGCAGTGCATACGATTCTAGACGTTTTAAATGCATTATTCTAGTCCAATCTGATAGGATTTAAACACACGCTTTACATTATTTCCGGTTTGTAGCATATTAAGAAATACCGTTAGTTGGCTTGAATATCAGGTTTATTTAATTGATAATGACACTAGTTATGATGATACTGAATATTTCTATAATCTCAAGGCTACTTGGCTTGGCTGCTAACAGAATATAATAAGGTTAACAAGAGCTACATATATTGACAATAAGTGTACAACTTAACACGTGGTGACAGCATATGGATAGTTTGATCTAGGTAGCGATATTTTCTGTTTGAAATAAAGTATTAATGTTAAATATTGAAGGCTATACGATGAACGTTTTTTAAATAAATTGTTAAAGTGTGGTGATGGTATAAACCAAAATATGAGAAAGATGTTTGTCAAGATCATATATTTCCCTTTATCATTATTTTAAGCTGAATCAATATAACCCATCATTTTTAACGAGGAATAGTTAAACTACACCGGTATGTAGGTAAGTGAGTTCACAATACATTAAGGTAATATTAATGTCACTGGATATTAGATGCTATAC
Source organism: Gibbula magus (assembly GCA_936450465.1). Taxonomy (NCBI): domain Eukaryota; kingdom Metazoa; phylum Mollusca; class Gastropoda; order Trochida; family Trochidae; genus Gibbula; species Gibbula magus. The sequence continues at coordinate 33,559,075 of OW388300.1, forward strand.
AAATGCATTAGAATGTCTAGCTTCCAAAGACAAGGAAACGGTACGCACCAGTAAACCTGTTTTATACAATCTTGAAAGCAAACAGATTTTGCCTTTCATCTTGGGAGTATTTTTTATTCCAAAATCGTATAACAAATCAGTTCTCTTT